>OY283151.1:60578295-63004414 GCA_958299815.1 Sarcophaga carnaria | reverse complement strand
ATAAAGGTAATTGCGATCTGACACGTAATACAACGAACTAACAAGTAGTTTAGTGGGTAATGTACTAACCTGCGAATGTCAGGGTTGTAGATTTAATTATTACCAGAGACTTTTTGCTAAATTTGTAGATTTTAATTAAGAAACTGATGGTGGAGATATAACACTGGTCAAACAAATTGCCCACATTCCTCTCTTCTGTAGCTCTGTGTCCAGCACAACATACATCCATAGATAATTGGTCATTACAACCCTTCAGTCAGGATTACGGCCTAGTTGATCACACCACTTTCGCTGTGTGAATGTGTTAATTTTATACATGAATGGCGGCATCTACAGTTTAAAATCGACTCCGAATGCTAGGTTTTGAGAAACTTTTCATGTCAATTTTATTCACTGTCAGAGTTTTTGCCAGAGATCTGCTGAAAGGAAGTAGCCAACAGAAATGAATTTTTGTTGCATACTTCGCTTTGAACCACCAGCCAACACACTACCTACTAGGCCATGGCGACTACCCAAAATATTAACCCAGCACAATTTCACAGAAGGCGGTTTCTCTAGACAAATGGCAACCCTATCATCCTAGAAACTGCTTCAGTACAACAATGACTTGATTATCCGCAAAAAAATTGAATAAGTGTTGGGATTGTTGGTTCGATACCTAACGGAAACTCTGACCTTAAATACTTTCTTAAATTTTTTAGATTATAATTAAAAAGCTTGTTAACAAAGTTACTAGTCTGCCCATTAGGATATTTAGCACTATTATACACATACTACGCGCTTGCTATCTGATATTCCAACACAATTGGCCAATTCACACTACTTTGTATCGTGTATGTTGTATTGAATACACTTGTGGATTGTTGCTTGTGGACGCTCAATGCTATGCTGTATTGTGTATGTCGTATTCTTCTTCATAATTTTTGACATTCAAACAATTTGATAGCACAAAGCCAATACAACTTTTAATAAACATATGAAAAAAATGTGTATAAGTGTATCGGATTTTTACATGAAAATTATCAACAATAAGCATACACTGTTGTATAGTCGTCCAACAATACAATGAATACAACAATCAACGGCTTGTGTGAATTGACCAAATGTGTAGAGGTCATCTCCTGGGTGTTGGTCTCAAAAAAAGTGTGAAAAAACAAGAAAATGGTGACACTTTCTGGTAGCAATAATTCCGTTAAAGAAATAAAAATAGTTTGACTTCATCTTGTGTGATGTTAAATTTTTGATAAGGTCTGCTGTTTGACTAGCTGCCAATAAGTTTTCAAGTTCTTCTTGAGTTTAATACAACTCATCACTAAGTAATGCCTACAATTGCTCATATTGGGTCGATAAGTTGTGCATAGATAAACTGCGCAAATAAATATTTTGTGATTGAATTGTGATAATTATTTTAATTTACAAAAGTAAGGGTATTTCATTGCCTTCTAATACCAATTATCTCTGTAACAAGCTATCAACTGTCTTTAGTAATTAAATTCAATTGGATTTGAAGAAAGAATTTTACAGTCACGCTAAATAATTGCAAATCGCATAAACAGCTTAACGTTTATGAATTTTTATTATGTCATTATTAAGTTATCATAAAAAAAATATAAAAAATAATAAAACCAATGGACATGTAGAAAAAATAAAGAAATAAAAATATTTTTCTTAAAGACAACTTAAATGAGTTATTAGAAGTTTAAAATCATTTCAATCATTAATTCAATACCTTTTCCATAGAAAGAAAAAAATGCTTAATGGACCATGAAATAATAATAGCTGTTGACTGAATAATGCAGTTAGTTTTACAGTTATTTAAGTAAAATTATTACGCCGTTATATTACTGTAGTAAATGTCAAAGTCACACTATCTTTTGCCACATCCCCTCCCCACATGATCCCTCTCCATCATGATCATACTTACTTTACGATAAGTTCATGAAATAAGATTCGTTTCTTAAAACACAATTATTTTTGCATATGGTACTCTACAGCCCCATGGATAGTATAGGTGTAATTATTAACCCTTAGGTATTATTATGATTTTACGATGCTTATAATTAGAGCTTGAACTCTATATGAAAGGCTTAAAAACATTTTAGAAAGCCCAAAAACGAACCCTGTTTGTGTCCGAATAGTTGCTTATTCGCTTTAACCTTGAACTCCTTACTATGTACAATTAAGGAATGCGCATGAAAAAATTTGGGATACAGTTCTAGATTTATATCTTGTTACTCTAATTGGAAAAAAGAGATACCGAATGGAAAGAAATGGTGGAAAAGTGAAACAAATCCTTTCTGACATCCGCAATAATAGGAATTTTGTAAAAGAGTTCTAGCTTAGGTTAGGTTAGGTTAGAGGACGTGTACTTGCCAATTAAGACAAGTACAGTACCCGTAGGTCGAATTGCCTCCTGTACAACGTCCTAGTTTCTCACATCACTTATGTTGTGTGTGTTAATTTTATACATGAGTGGTGGGACCTACAGTTTAAAGTCAACTCCGAACGACAGATTTTTTTGAAGAAACCTTTTCATGGCAATTTTTTATTTACCCTCAGAGTTTTTGCCAGAAATCTGTTGAGAGAAAGTCGCCAAAGAAATACTTTTTGTATTTTGTCCTGATATCTGGCCTAGGGCTCGAACCCTGGCTTTTATGCCTAATAAGTCAACACACTACCTACTAGACTACGGCGACTAAAAAGAGTTCTAACTTCTTTGGAAGAAAGTAGCCTAAAAAACGAAATATTTCCAGTATTTTGTATGAAAATTTGAGAAAGGAACTGGAGGTTAAAACATTTAAAATTTCAAAATTAACTGATAGAAATGCAAAAATATTTGAAGGGAAGATTTCTTTAGAAGACATGAGTACTGTTCAATGGATTCCCTGCAAGTCAAGGGAAGTAGGTAGTGTGTTAGCTTATCAGACGTGAAGCCACTGTTCAAATAACAGGCCAGACATCTCCAACAAAACGAAACATGAAAAAATATTTCCTTCTGCGACTACTTCTTCGCAGTCGTCTGTCAAAAAACTCTAAGAGTAAATAAAACTGCAACGAAAAGCTTCACAAAAAATCTGTCGTTCGTAGTCGACTTTAAGCTGTAGGTTCCGCCACTCATGTACATATAAGTTAACACATTCCACATAAGTGGTGCGAGAAAGCAATTACGTAAGTAAAACGTATGCACAGAAACTAAATTATTTCGTACGCACTCCTTATATATCCTACTGAATATGGAATACGGCTTTCAGATATGCGATGGTGTCGCAAAGTTTATCTTCAGGCTTTTCAACACCATACAGGAAAGGTTATACTCATTAATATTTGTAGTTTGTGTTGTAGCCGCCGTAGTCTAGTAGGTAGTGTGTTGGCTTATTAGACGCCAGGCCACGGTTCAAACACCAGGTCAGACATCAAAACGAAAAATGAAAAAATATTTCTTCAATGACTTCCTCTCAGCAGATTTCTGGCAAAAACTCTGAGGGTAAATTAAAATTGCCATGAAAAAGTGTCTCAAAAATCTGTCGTTCGGAGGCGACTTTAAACTGTAGGGCCCGCCACTCATGTATAAAAATTAACACACACAACATGAGTGGTGTGAGAAGCTAGGCCGTAATCCTGCCTTAAAGGGTTGTAATGGCCAAATTATGTATGTAGGTTGTGTTATGGTCCTTGAGTTCACTGTTGCCATGTAACATTTGTGTTACTGTTTTATCATATCCATCTTTCACGTAGTGTACACCCATTCACAATATATTTTGCACGTTTATTAAGTCGTACCATTCGTACCTTGAATATTGCTTCTCATATTGCATTGAGTATGGGCCATTCGCTATATATATTGGTCACATATGGTACAAATATATAGAAAATACCCTTGGATTTTCACAACAGATGCTCATGGGTAAGTTAACTCTTTTGCACGTATTGATGGAAATTTTGCCAAAACAAATGCAATTCAATTGTTCAATTGGAGTGTGCAAAACGTCATTTCAAGCTCATCTGCGATGATTGGGAATTGCAAAAATAAGTTTAAAATGCCTAGTTCAGAGGCGAAATTATTCAGGTTGGAATAGCTTAGATACATGGTCACATTGACCAAATATTTACCTAAAAAACTTGGACCCTAGAAAAAAATTGTTGGTTTAAAGAACAGCAAAAAGTTTACTTTTGCTTCATTCTTGTATATTCAAACTAATGTTTGGTTAAATTTATATAATCGTGATGATTATGAATAGTTTGTTAAATATTTGCTTAATGTGAGCATGTCTTTTAAATTGTTACAAATATTTCTAATAAAATTTTTGTGAAAACCTATAGTAATGTTGGAAAAAAGTGCACTTCCACTATTCCTATTAGAATAAGGGCAATATCGCAGTGAATTGTAGATGGAACTGTGGAACTGTGACATTGCCTTTGAAAAATTGTTCAAACAACAATGTTTACATTTGTAGAGATTTCGGAAAGGCGAAGCCGCGAACATTCGCTTTCAAGAACATTCATCATAATGTTTACTTTGCAATATAAAAGGCAAGGCAAAGCAGGCAACTGAGTTAGTAAAAGTTCAGTCAGTCTTGTATGAAGACGCGGTGTGTTTGAAAAGAATAAACGTTGTTTGAAGATCTCCGTTACGAAGATCTGACGAACAATTGTCCAGTAATTGTTGTTGTTTATGCAAAGGGTGTAAATAAAGTAATAACAAACAAGCAATTGTTGTTGTTTACATCAAGTTGTGAACAGTGGCACACAGAATTATACGAATAATAAAGAATTTTAATAAAAACTAAACACAAATTTATTTTTATTTTATTTGCAATCTACGAACTCACATTTTAAACGTTTTTAAAAGGTAAAAACGTCACAATATTGTTATTTCAGATGATTTTCTTAATTAATTATTGATAAACATATCAAGGAATACGTATTTTCTTTTATTTTATTGGATCTTAGCATTTTAATTGCAGACATAAACCATTTTACCAAGCACACACACACACTTTATATTCATTGTCATGATTTGGCATATATTACTCAGGCGATTGCCTTATCATCATATAAAATAGTTTCATTTCTTTTTTTTTGTACTATTTTAAGAAAATTTATGACCTTGAAAATATTGAAACAACAATTTAGGTTCTGAATGATATTTTATGGCCGCTGCGATAAGGTTAAACGTGTGTGACGTGACGCCTAATACAAGATAATGATTTTAATCAAAAACAAATTTGATCAAACGCGAGTTAAAATGAACGAAAATATAAACAAAAACATAAATACTCTTGGAATTGGACAACTTATGCAATTTAAATAAATTCGAGAGGTTATAATGCCAAAACTTATCTCAACATTTCCTTGCTTTTAAAGTAAGACAAGAAATAGAGTAGTAAGCACAGTTGTGAACAAGAAAATAGCATAGCAAATAAATTTTGAAATATTTTATAATTTTTTTTAACCGTTTTATAATGAAAATGTTTTCAAAATTATGGGAAGATGCTAAACTTGTCGAAAAAGATGCCTGATATTGGAATTTGAATTTCAATTCATTGGTTTTAGCCCACACAATACTGAATGTGTGAATTGAATAATTTTCTTGATAAAACAAAACTTTCTGTTTCGAAAAATGTTGCCTCTTATCACTAATTGGCTCACTTAAGCTCAGCTATAAATTAGCAGAGCACGCGTCAGGTAGATTATTTTTATTAAAAAAAAATATTTCACAGTGCAATAGTATATATCGAGTCTATCAGTAAGCGTTCTCTATCTTTAAAGTTACTGCTGCCTTTAGCGCTATTGAACGGAACTCTATGGATGAATAAGTGTATAACAAAGACTTCGGCCGATAACTATACTTGCGATATAGTCAGGGAATTTGTTTATCTTTGCTCCACAGCTACCAGCAAAAATGATGTCAGTCTGGAGATTAAGCGCAGGATCACTCTTGCCAACAGGTGCTACTATGGTCCCAATAGGCAATTGAGTAGCAGAGACCTTGCTCGTGCGACGTAACTAATACTCTATACGTTCGTGCTTTTTATGGCGCTGAAGCATGGACGCTATTAGGCACCGGTGTGGCAATCTTGAGTCTTGAGAGTATTCAAGAGAAAATTGCCGCGTAAGATCTTCAGTCTAGTGCGAGTTAGCGCTAATTTCTACAGCCTATCCAAGAATGAGTTGTATGAACCTCTCAATGAAATGGACGTTTTGCAACGTATTAACATCCAGCAGCTACGCTGGTTTGGCCATGTCATTCAGATGGAAGAGAATGCTATGGCGATGCCGCTATGTGATGCCGGGCTTAACGGATGTTAGCATAGATGACGACCCTGCCTGCTTTGTATGCACTCAATCGAGGAATTTCTGTCATCGACTAGCGTAACTAATTGCGGAAGTCGCCCAAAAGACAGAGGCGCCTGAAAGGATGTATTAAGGCAAGCCAAAAATCGATAAACAGTTCGTTAATGCTCAATTATGGATCACTTATGTTATGTGTGTTAATTTTATACATGAGCAGCGGGCCTTACAGTTTAAAGTCGGCTCCGAACGAACGATTTTTTTAGCAACTTTTCATGTGCTTTTGCCAGAAATCTGCCGAGAGGAAATCACCGAAGAAATATTTTTTTCATATTTTCGTTTTGATTTCTGACTAAGAAATCCCCGCTAGAAAAAGACTAACGAGATCAAATCGCATGATATATGGGGCCAGTTCACATCTTCTCCACTTTAAGTGACCATGCCCTTAAATTGCTCGTGAGCAACATGTTGTGTGGCACAAGTTGTGCTCAGGTAGCGCCGTTCTGTATAAACCACATGCCGTTGGTATCCATATGATACAATTTAGATAAAAAGATTTGCCTAGATAGTGCTTGCCGCTGACGGTGAAGAGCTGGGAAACGTTCTGCTCAAAGTAATATGAACCGATGATACCGTCTGCCCAAACTTCACACCGAAGAGTGTCTTTTTCGGGATACATTGAATGCTCTCCGATGTCATGTGGATTGATTTGTTTGTTCACGAACACATTCACCGAGACATAGGCCTAATCGGTGAAGATGTTATTTTGCTGTTTGTTTCCAGAAGAGAATAACCACGTGTTGTTGTTTGCTACCATCGTCCATGGTGGTTTGGCATAACAAATTGAATAAATACCAACTAATTTGACAGATCTTGCTTCAACTAGTTGTCTCTTATCAATTGTGCGGAAGTTCCTGTTAGTAGACTCTTTCTATTCCAATGTGCTATCACACACGACGAGACTATTTTTTAAGCCGAACAATTTTTGTTCTTTCAGTCACAGACGAGGCTATTGCATCTGGCATAAAATTGTATACATGTACTCGGCTTTGGATGCATTAGTTTTTTATTATTTATTTTTCTAAATGTATGTGTATTGGTTTTGTGCTGTTTATGATTTGCATTGTGCGGGGTAGATGCTGGTTGAAAAATTATGCCAGCAAAAAACCCCTCTCCTGACCTCTCTTGCCTACAAGCTGCCATTTTCTGCCAGCATAATTGTTCTCGTGTGTGATTGCCCAATAGAATTTTTCCTTACTAAGAGAACAATTCAATGAGAATTTAATTAAAGCCGCGTAAATCTATTTTGAAACTAAAATTGTCGACACCGCTGTAACTCGATGTTAATAACAACAAATAAAGCCGGTTTATTGAAAACAGAGTTTCAGTCTAAACCATAACATTCCATTGCAATAAATAATTAAAGACGGTGTATGTGCAATAGAAATTAATCTAGAAAAATACAATGCGAGAGAATCTTTACAATCTCAAAAGAGTTGTAAGAGGGAAAGAGAAAGAAAGAAAGAAACCTGTAATGCACAGTGGTTTGAAACGTAAAATAAATGATAATTAAATATGTTAGAGAGTAATTGTTACCTTAGTTTTATTAAACCCGATGATAATTGGGAAATTCCAAACAAATTCTGTTTAAAATTATTAATAAAAAATAAACGATTTTTTTTTTGAAGTTGAAAGGAAACAAAACCAGACAAACCAACTGAAACAATAACACAAATTACCAAACACTTGCTTTTTGTTTTTTTTATTTATTTTTTAACATAATATTTTATTTTATACACACACACGCGCACTTACACAGTAATTTTTTAAATATTTTTCAAGCAAAAACACATTTATTTTAAGGTTTTTTTTTTAATTTACAACCGAAATGTTATAAAAATTTTAATCAATTTTTATTTTAAATAAAACTTTCAATTTAATTTAATTTTATTTTTAATTCACGTTTTTATTTATTTTTATTTTCGTATGTAAAACAAAGAGCAACAAAATTATCTCCCTACCCGCTTGTAGGAACCGTCCGTATTAAACTGAATTCATATTTTGTTGTATACGATTTTATTTTGCTTGTTTTGTTTTGTTTTGTTATTATTTGACTGCGTCTTCGTTTTGTTGTTGTTTTTTTTTTTTTTTGTTTTTATTTCATTATTTTGGTCTCACTTTTCTCACATAAAAAGCAAAAACAAAAACAAAACCGACTTCATGCATGGCATGACAAACAGAAACCTGTTCGTAGAATAAATAAATAATATAAACAAACAACAACAATAACAGCAACGGCAACTAAATAATAACAACCCGTTGTTGCTGTTAAAAAAACAAAAACAACAAAACAAATTGAATCTGAGAAAACAATTGTTTACGCCGCTACATGGCTGTCTTAAAGACTAAACACGCGCTCTCTGTCTATGATTGATATTGCCAGGTATTTAGTTTTAAACAATTCCTAAATACATACGAGCAAATCAATAAAAAAATATTTTTTATTTCGAAATACTCTTACACTAGAAAGTACTTATATATGTAAAGTTAACAAAAGGATTAGTTTGATTTATTATAGGAGGGACATTGGAAGAGGCGGGTTACTTGTTAAATAATAAAAATAGATACACATCTACTGTAAGAAAGTAATTATCATTCCATATTTACAATTGGCCAATTCACACGACTTTGTATCGTGTATGTTGTATTGAATACACTTGTTTGTTTGTGAACGCTCAATGCTATGCTGTATTGTGTATGTCGTATTCTTCTTCATAATTTTTGGCATTCAAACAATTTGATAGCACGAAACCAATACAACTTATTAAAAACATATGAAAAAATGTGTATAAGTTTATCGGATTTTTACATGAAAATTATCAACAACAAGCATACACTGTTGTATAGTCGTCCAACAATACAATGAATACAACGATCAACGGCTTGTGTGAATTGACCAAATGATGGAATTTTGCCTAAAAATTTCTTAATTTACTTGGACTGTCAAGCAAGTCGTCGTAGTCTAGTAGGTAGTGTGTTGGCTTAGGTTAGGTTAGGTTAGGTTAGAGGACGTGTACTTGTCAATTAAGACAAGTACAGTACCCGGAGGTCGAATTGACCCATTGTACAACGTCCTAGCTTCTCACACCACTTATGTTGTGTGTGTTAATTTTATACATGAGTGGTAGGACCTACAGTTTAAAGTCGACTCCGAACGACAGATTTTTATTTATTGAGAAACTTTTCATGGCAATTTTTATTTACTCTCAGAGTTTTTGCCAGAAAACTACTGAGAGGAAGTCGCCGAAAAAATACTTTTTGTATTTTGTCTTTGATGCCTGGCCTGGGGCTCGAACCCAGGCTTTTGCGTCTAATAAGCCAACACACTACCTACTAGACTACGACGACTTCAGTGTGTTGGAGTCGACATTAAACTGTAGGTCCCGCCACTCACGTACAAAATTAACGCACACAACATGAGTGGTGTGAGAAGCTGGACCGTAATTCTGACTAAAGGGTTGTAACGGCCAGTTATGTATGTATCAAACATATTTCGAATGGTATGAGTTTGATGTCAACGTTGCAACCTGTCCTTATAAATCAACGTTGTAGTGAGTATGAATGAATCACGAGTACATAGTTTAATTTCAATGTTGTTGACTCATTTATATTCAAAATTTTATAAGTGCATATGAGTAGCGAAAAAACGATTCATCTCATCTCTGGTATGTATGTATACACGAAAATATTGAGTGTAAGTATTTTAGTGTAATTTTGGACCATAAGCCTGCCAGATCAGGGAAATTGTAAAGAAATCGAACGTAACGTTTTATAGTACTTCTAAAAAAAACCATATGCCAACCTTACTTTATGATGCTCAGGTTTGGTGAAAGAGGTGTATCCAATAGAGTCTACGTAGACTGAAAGACATGGTGTGTAAATAATCAGCTGAATACCAGTACTATCTGTTATATTCCAGCTGTTCGCTATACTCAATTGGTCTGCATCTGACCTTCCATTGTAGCAGTGAGCTGAACTGGTTGCTTAGAGACTTATGCAATTAATTTCCAGCTTAATCTAGACTACGAAATGCTGCTGATGTCGCCGTAGTCTAGTAGGTAGTGCGTTCGTTTATTAGACGTAAGGCCTCTGTTCATAACATCAAAACGAAAATATGAAAAAAATATTTCTTCGTCGACTTCCTCTCTGCAGATTTCTGGCAAAAACTCTGCGAGTAAATAAAATTGCCATGAACAGTTTCTAAAAAATCTGTCGGTCGGAGTCGACTTTAAACTGTAGATCTCGCCGCTCCTATATAAAATTAACACACACAACATGAGTAGTGTGAGAAGCTAGGTCGTAATCCTGACTGAAAGTTGCTAATGGCTAATTATGAATGTACGAAAATGCTGCTGTACTACGAAGCCAGTGATGTATACGGGTTGACTACAATCTTGATAGCAGATTTGATTTTAGAATTCCAACTAAGGACGATCTGTAGTAATCAGTTTGAGCTCTCGAGGTATACAATCAATTGCTCCAAAATGTTTGACAACGGCTTAAGGGTTGAGATATTAGATTTCGTAGATACTGCAGTGCTTTCTAGGCGAAAGTCAAATTATATTAAAATCCGCGCAATGCTTGTTGGATGATAGGTTTTTGCCGGAAAATCTCTGAATTTACTTGGACAGCTAGGCTGCGATCAAGTCTCTGCGATCATTTCGTTTTGTTCAAAGATATCTCTCATATGGATATGGTTGGATACTGTATCACTTGATGGTAGCCAAGTCTGATATTTACTTGGTCATTAAAAATTTTTAGCCAGGATTACGACTTAGCTTCTAACATTTTATTTACCTCTCTCAAACAATAAGTTTTATCGAATGACTTTAAAATAGATTTGTTTGCTAGAGCAGAGATTTCGAAGCAGGAAATAGTCGCTTAAGACTGAAACTGGAACATTGAGCGCATGGGTAATAATTGGAAACCAAATTTTATGAGTTTCTTAATTACAATTTGGTTTCATTCTTTGGTTTCTTTCTCTCTAAAAGTCTGGTATCACCTGCCTTCACAATTCGTTGATAAATTTACATTTTCTAACACTCTCATCAGCGTAAGCGACAAAAATTCAATGTTGAGGTGACAGCCTTGCTTTCAAACCTTCACAATTGCATTTTACTGTTTCTGAGTTTAAGCGTGCATGATATTGTGTGTGTGTGTGTGTGTGTGTGAGCGATCTCACGTCTCTCTTTGCTTATCAGTCACTGAGATAAGATTAAAATCTGTGAACGAACGTTTTAATTGAAATTTTAAATTCTGTTGTTTTCCTAAATGTTATTGACATTTAGAAATACAGTGTTGTCTTTTGGTATTGAAAAGTTGGAAAAATTGTTTTTAAATCAAGAAATATCACTAAAAAAAAAAAGTACATTAAAGTCTGCATTCATTCCCATTATTCTGTTCTGAAACTGACATTTAAATTGAAATTTGATTGCAAAATTTGTAATTATTTGGGATTAAGCATTTCTCAATTCAAACCACGTAGTAAGCCTAACCGTGTTTATTTGGATTTGTCCCTAGTAACCCATCGTTACTCACTTGGTTTCAGAAATATGTTGCTTTTGTTGCAGTTAAACGGCGAGGTTCAGATACTAAATCAATTTTTTTTTTACTCAAACATTTTCTCTGACTTTTGGCTACGAATGGGTAATCATACATACATAATTGGTCATGACAATAATTCAGTCAGGATTACGACCTAGCTTCTCCCTAATGGATAATCAAAAAAAAAGAGCTGTAAAATATGACATATTTTCCATATACTTGTGTCTATTTCCCATGGGGTACAAGCAAAACTCAGACAAAGAATCATAAAACCTTCAATAATTTTATTTTAATACTTAGTGATTGTCAGAAAGAAAGAAATCTTAAATGAAAAATGCGTATTATCTTATCTCTAGAGCAGCTAGGAAGAAATGAAATAACCCCGTTTTACCGTCTTTAGATTATATTTTGGATTGAATTCTTACATCTTACCATGTAAAAAGACCTATCCATCAAGAATTCAATCCAAAATATAATTTAAAGACTGTAAAACAGGGTGGTGGTAGCATCATGGTATGTATGTCATTCTCCTATTATGGTGTGGGTGCTCTATATCGTATGTAATCAATCGGCTGATTACACCGAAATTTTGAAAAATACAATGCTGCCGTATACCTAAGAAAATATGCCACTCAAATGGGTCTTCCAGCAGGATAATAACCCAAAGCATACGGCAAAGTACACAAAGAAGGGGTTCCAGGACAAACAAATTAATGTTTTAGAATGGCCAGCACAGTCCCCTGGTTTGAACCCAATAGAAAATTTGTGGAAAGAACTTAAAAGGGCAATTAGGCGAAAGTGTCAAACAAATTGCGATGAGCTTTGGAATGTTATACAGGATGCACGGAACGCAATACCACATGTTTGTCAAAATTTGGTCGACTCAATGCCTAGAAGATGTGCTGCTGTTCTGGATAACAAAGGATCCGCAACAAATTACTAATGTGGCACTAAGGCTTCATGCAACAATATTCAATATTAGGTTAGTAAGATTTAAGCTTTAAGATTTCATGAAGTGTCTTTTTTACATACATTCAAAAAAATCAAAACATATTATAGGAATATCAAAAGTTTTGTTTTTAATCTTTTTCTAACCATTTAAGAGAAAATAAATCGTTTAAAGAAGAAAGAATTTTCGAGTTTTTACTCGGTTTTAAATATAATGTAAATTTGGGTGGGCACTGTCCTTATTATTTTTCACATCACTGTAAGTGGTGTGTGAAACCAGGTCCATAATCCTGACTGAAGGCTTGTAATGACCAATTATGTAGGTTATGTATATCTATTCTATATTTCTGTAAAATGCTTCGATAATTTTTAAGAGCCAAGAGCAGCCAGGAGATGCCCTTCACTATTACGGTTAGTATATGGAACCTTCTAACTGATATGTAACCTTCCAACAGAAGTTACAACGAATCACTCACAGAATTTGTATTTGATTGACTCAATCCTCACTTATTCGCGAGAGAAAGGTTTGAAAACTAACCTATTCGTTGGCCTGTCCATTAATGGACTTGCCGCGGACACTGTTTACTTTTAAATTTAAATCGAACCCGTATTATTAACCTCATAGCAGTCATAATGCGTTAACTTTGATATCGAAAACTTGAATGTAGCGATCAAAAATGTTCCACACAGTAGAACTTTAAGCGAAAGATTTTTATGGCAACCAGAATTTATCGATAGAACAGATCCAGAGATGAACTAAAATAAAATTTACTAAATGGCCTGCCAGGTATGTACATTGCAATTGTACTTTAAGTATGACCTAAGCATACTTTGCTAACCTAAAACATGAAAATATTGGCGTATTCTTTATGCAATCAAACGATTTTCCAGTGGAAAGTTGTAATCACTCTCCTTAACTTACTTGAAGTACCCATTGAAGTCATGAAGAGTTCCATTTACAATAGATAGGTAGGTAGAAGTGGCTGTCCCCTCGATGGAGTCATGAGCGCACACACTTAGGCCGCACACAGGGCCCATTGTGATACCACAGTTCCACATTCTCCCCTATTCCAGGAACCACTCGGAGCTTCCGATGTAGTGACTCAGACTGTCAATATCCATGCATGACAGTTCATCTAGGTCCTCCATGTAGTAGGCACCCAGGTGTCTCATTCTTTTCTGACCAAGTGCCGGGGATGTGCACAGTAGGTGAAGAATAGTTTCATCCTCTTCCTCATCTCCACAGCTTCTGCAGAAATCATTCGCGAGGTGTCCAAGACCAATACGCCTCGCATGCGTTTCTATAATACAATGCTCCGTAATAACCCCGATAACAGCGCTGAGCCTGCTTCTTTGGAGTTTAAGCGGAGTCGCCGTGCGCCAACTATCCAGTCTTGGCCAGACTTTTTGCGCCATTCTGCCCTTACTGCTGACAAGGTCCACGATTGCATTGTCAATTATAAGCCTGCAGGTATCCAAAGGGATCCCCAATATAGAGAATTGATCAGAGAGTTCGATTGTCGTACCCCTTTTGGCCAAATCATCTGCTCTGCAGTTGCCGGGAATATCTCTATGTACCGGTACTCCATCTACAATTCAGAGTTAAAATTTTAATAGAGTTTAAGGCATTCAAAGCCGTTAGAGTATCTCAAGTTAGAAAACTTTGCATTCAGGCAGGCATTCAATAACTACAACTTGACGCGAGTAAAACGAAGCTAAAATTTTTCAGTGATTTGTTTCTTTCACTCTCTTCTTTTTTTCCTTTCTTGTTATTGTATTGTAAAGTAAACTAAAAGGTTTTATAATTTTAACACACTCTCTTTCTCTCGTTTTATGGTACTCCCCTTTGAAAACCAATTACTACCACCCGCTCACTTTTCATCTTCTCTTTGTTTTGTTTTGCTAAGAGAACATGTTAATATTTACCATACACATCATTGATTCTGAACGCGTATGTGTGTGTGTGTAAAGTATAAAACAAAATGCGGACATATTTCTCCTTACAGTGTGTATGTGGTTGTATACACACATACATCTATACGCATACAAAAATGTTATGTTTTAAGTGTACATTGCTTGACTTGTAATCTGTTTTTGTTGTTCTGCCTTTTTTTCTGTGATTATTGTTTCTTCTTCGATTTTTTATGTGTTTTTTCGGAAAGAATTATTTCTTTCACACGCACACGCACATAAAGACACAGGGAAAGCCAACAACAACACAAGTAATAAGTTTTTTCACTTGTTTTTTTTTGCATCAACCATCATTTAAATTTAAGAGCAATTCAATGAGTTTATGTGAACGTAGAATAAAGCTTTGTTTTCTTTTAACTTATAAGTGCCTGAGTGTTTGTATTAAAGGAAAACGGAACATAAATATTATGCAAGTCGTCCATCTTGTATTCGTTGAAGTAACAATAACTCATCTGTACTTCCGCTTCAAAAAATTACTTTTTTTCTCTTTTTCTTCGAACATAGTTTTGATGCTTTTGGAAGACCTTTTGGATAAGATTATTATCCTATTTTGTAGTTGTGAATATTATCGTGCACTTAGTCAGTTTTTGGTTAAAAAGCCTTGCTTAAAAGGCTATTTGTCATAACCCGATTAGGTGACCATAAGATAGAATTCCATGCACATCAGCCTCTACAGTCTCTCATAAACAATCGACACTCTTCAATTGGTTTAGATTTAACATACATACATACATACATACATACATATGTACATATACACATATCTGTAACCCAGGGAGCACTGGCGAGGATGATGCCAAATATTGGAGTACCAAATCCATTTAAGAGGAGAATAATATCGAGGGTTGTGATGTCGATAATGTTATATGCTTGCCCAATATGGTCGGAGGCACTCTCCGTAGGGACGACAAGGAGGAAACTGTCCTCAGTGTATCGTCTAAGAGCGATTAGACAGATAAGCGTCTTCAGGACAGTATCTGATGAAGCGGTACTGGTATTGGCAAAGACAATACCGATAGACATATTGGCGGATGAGATGAGGCGGATATACTTTCGCCGTCTCGAGTATCCAGGCTATAAAACCGGAGGAACGAAGGACTTCCATGCATAAATTGCAGTCACGATGGGAGAACGGTTTAAAGGGAAGATGGACATTTCACCTTGTCCCTGATGTAACCCTTTGGATGGAGAACGAACATTGCGAGCTGAACTACTACTTGACCCAGTTCATAACTGATCATGGGTGCTTCAGAAAGTACCTGTACAGATTTGGACATGATACTTCCCCTTTATGCCCAATCTGTGTAGATGAGGAGGAACATGCGGAGCATATTCTAACATGCTGCCCCAGATTTAGATGGCCCGGGGAAACGAGTTTTGGACCAACTCGACTTATGGAAGCGGTGTTGAATTCTAGGATTCTATGGAGCCAAAACAAGCAGAGAATGGCTGAAGTTATGATAGAACTCCGAAGACTGGAGGAACGGAGGCGAAATTTATTTTAGTGTGACCAAGCTTTAAAGCTAACCAGCCATCCGTGAAGTAATACCTTACGGCAGTCCCGCGGAGGGAGAGTGGTTGAAATGTGTAGGGGGTGGGTTTAGTACGTATGCACCAGAGATGGTGAATCGTGCACTCTTTTGTTGGAACAAACCACCACTTATGTTGTGTGCGTTAATTTTATACATGGGTGGCAAGACCTACAATTTAAAGTCGACTCCGGACGTCGACTCCGAACGCCAGGTTTTTTTGAGAAACTTTTTATTGCATTTTTATTTACTCACAGAGTTTTTGCCAGAAATCTGCTGAGAGAAAGCGCTGAAGGAATATTTTTTCATATTTTCGTTTTGATGTCTCATCTGGGGTTTGAACCGTGGCCTTACGTCTACTAAGGCAACACACTACCTATTAGACTACGGCGACTTCATTTATTTAACGGCAAAGATTAAAACATAACAAAAAATAAAAAGGTTTGCCAACTTTTGCACTTGATAACGAACAGAGAACCTAATTCATAATCCTGACTGACGGGTTATGTAATGACCAATTACGTATGTGTGTATGCGTGTAAGTATGTATCCATTGCATTCTGAAAAGTTAGTGTTTGGTGTGGGTTTTGAACTGACGGAATTATCGGTCCATATGTCGGCAGCGAGCACTATATGCCCCTGATTACCAACTTCTTTTGGCTTGAATTGGATGATCTGGACATCAACGATATGTGGCTTCAATAGAACTTCGCTACATACATACAGTTCATGCCACATTTGATATTCTGCACAAGTAATTTCATGGCATGGCTAACTCACATGGAGGTAATGTGAACTGGCCACCGAAATCGTACGAATTCAACCCATTCGACTTTTTTTCCTGGTGCTTTCTTTAGTTGTAGGTGTATGTGAATAAATCATAAACCACAGGGGTCCTCAAATGCAACATAATCTATGCCTTTCAGTCAAATTTGGCGCCAGAGTCATGGGGAAATTCAAAATTTCGAATGCATTTCATCCTAAAAGCCATGACAAACATTATATGCCACACATAATATGCCGCAGATAAAAAATTGCGATGATATCTCACACACACATTGCTTCATTCCAATTTAAAGACAGCAAGCCCTAACTGAAAGACCCTCTATAAATACTACTGAATATCAAATACTTCTTGTGTGTTGTGCTTGAATAAGAGAATAAGATGCTGCAGAAACTTTATTTATTCGGTTGTAAATATTTAAAATTTAATTAAAAACTTCTTTATTTCCATACAATATATGAGAATTGATTGTGTTTTCCTTTTTCATTATTTTACATGCAAACGAGACACGTATAAAATCCATTCATTTGTAAGCTATACGGTCAAATGTTGAAGGCGAAAGAGGTTTACAAGCTTGAGTTTAAAAAGCAAAAAACTAAACATCCTTTAAGAGTAATTTTAAGAAAAAGATTTTATTGTTGCACACACATTGTATGGGAAGGGAATAGAATTTGTTTTGAAGATTTTTTAAGGACTTTTTGTAATAATTTAAAGGCCTATTTAGAGATAGAGAGGATGTCTGATGTACTATGATAATCGCCCAATACCTAGGCAATCAACATTCGCCAAGTTATCGTTGATATAACGCCTAAAATGTACGCAAAAGTTTTTGAAATATGCCTTAAAGACTACTGTACTTAATGACATGATACATACCAGAGATCAGCAATGAATCGTTTTTTTGCTACTCGTATGCACTCATAAAATTTTGAATATAAGTGAGGCAACAATAATAAAATTTAACTATGTACTCTGAATCATTCATACTCACTACAACGTTGATTTATAAGGACAGGTTGCAATGAGTATGCGTGCAACGTTGACACTAAACTCATAAAGGGTCCGCCAAATAACTTTTTTTTTCTTGAAAATGCTTTAAAAAACTACTGAATATTTTCTCAAATTTCTTTTTCTATTTGAAAGTACAATCCTTCCGGTTAATAATGGAAAATAATTTCATTCAAATGGGTGCCTCGGCTGGCCATGCAGTAGTCTACACGATCGTTCCAATTTTTAAGCACATTATCGATTGTGTGCAGCTGTATTTCACCAATGGCTTCACGAATATTGTCCTTTAAAGCGTCAATTGTCTCTGGCTTGTCGGCGTAACACTTATCTTTGACGGCACCCCATAAATAATAGTCCACCGGTGTCAAATCGCAGATCCGAGGTGGCCAAACGACATCAGCTCTGCGGCTGATAATGCGATCTTCAAAAACAGGGCGCAAAACATCGAGTGTAGCTTCGGCTGTGTGGCGCGTAGCGCCGTCCTGTTGAAATCAAATGTTGCCAATATCCTCCTCTTCAATTTTTGTGAATAAAAATTCGTTCAACATCGCCCGATAACGATCGCCATTGACTGTAACGGCCACTACCTGCTCATTTTCGAAGAAAAATGGCCCAATTATGCCTCTGGACCAAAATCCGCAGCAAACAGTGATTTGTTTTGGGTGCGTCGGCTTTTTAATGTATGCGTGCGGGTTTTCTGTGCCTCAAATGCGACATTTTTGCTTTTTTGCCGCCAAGATCAAAATGAGCTTCATCTGGAAAGATGATTTTTTTTGCCAAAATCGGCATCTTCTGTAAATCGATCGCAGGCCCACTTAGCGAAGCGAAAACGCATTGGATGTTCAATTGGCTTCAACTCCTGAACCAATTGGACTTTGTATGGCGTCATACCAAGGTCTTTATGCAAAATTCGTCTCAATGATGTCTCCGAAATGTTCAATTGTTGAGAACGACGGTGAATTGATGTTGATGGCGCTTTACGCACACTTTCTGCCACAGCAGCAATATTTTCGTGTGTACACACTGTTTTTGGCTTTTCACGCTTTGGTTTATCGATGAGAATGCCAGCTTCTTTCACTTTTTTTCACAAGATAACGAACATACGGAGCGAACGGTGCTTCTCTTCTTCCAAAATCCGTACGCAATTTTCGCACACATTCTGCAGCATTACCATGATTTTCAAAGTAATGTCGCAATATTTCCCAGCGTTGTTCAAGCGTATACACAATCATATTCATTCAGCGGAAGGATAAAACTAATTATCTGTCAAATCAGACATGAGCTAAGTGTTACCATTCACGAAATAAGAACTAGTTGAAAAAAGAAAACGTTAGATGGCGGATCCGATACCATTCGAAATATGTTTGATTCATAAGTCAGCCTGCTCATTTAGATTCATAACTTTAGAAAAATACTCTTATAATACTTATAAATGATTCAAGTGACTCGAATCATTGCATGTACAACGAAAGAAAAAGGACGTAAAGGCTGTTTTTTATAGAGGTATAGAACTTTAAGTTGGCATTACTTTTCAAGATGGCGACCGATTTAACAGCTGTCAAGTGATTTATTCTCAGTTTGGTTTGGCAATTCATCATGAATAGACTCACGCCTGAACAACGCTTGCAAACAGTGCAATTTTATTTCGAAAATAATGGTTCTGTGTGGAAAACGTATCGCGCACTACGTCCATTTTATCGTCGACAAAATCGTCCATCAGAGCAGTTAATTCGATTAACCATGGAACGTTTTCGCACCACGTTTACTCTTATTGAGTAAGCTGAGCAGAGACGCTGTACGGTGCGTACAGAAGAAGCTATTGCTGCTGTAGAGCGTAGCATTGAGGAAGACCCGAATGAGTCCATCCGCCATCGAGCACAGGAATTGGATCTGTGTCCATTCACTTTATGGAAGATTTTGCGGAAGGATCTTGGTTTGCGTGCTTACAAAATCCAACTCTTGCAAGATTTGAAGCCAAACGATCCTCAAGTAAGGCGTAGATTCGTCGAATGGGCCCAAAACGAGATTACCGTTGTTCCCGATTTTCATAAGCGAATTTTGTTTAGCGATGAAGCGCACTTCTGATTGAATGGCTACGTCAACAAACAAAACTGCCGCATTTTTAGTGAAGGTAATCCTCAAGTGTATGTGGGAACACCGTTACATCCAGAAAAACCGACTGTTTGGTGCGCTTTATGGGCTGGTGGAATCAGTGGTCCGTACTTTTTCAAAAACGATGGTGGCCAGAACGTTACAGTGAATGGTGATCGGTATAGAGCCATGATTACTAACTTTTTCATTCCTGAATGGAATAACCATGATGTCCAGGAGACGTGGATTCAACAAGACGGCGCAACATGTCACACAGCTCGTGCCACAATAGATTTATTGAAAGACACGTTTGGTGACCGCCTAATTTCACGTTTTGGACCTGTGAATTGGCCTCCAAGATCTTGTGATTTAACACCGCTAGACTACTTTCTGTGGGGCTATGTAAAGTCATTGGTCTATGCGGTAAAGCCACAAACAAACGCTTGACCATTTGGAAGACAACATTCGCCGTATTATTGCCGATATACGGCCACAAATGTTGGAAAAAGTTATCGAAAATTGGACGTCCAGATTGGACTACATCCGCGCCAGCCGTGGCGGTCATATGCCAGAAATCATATTTAAAATGTAATGCCACAAGATTAAATTTTCGGATAAATAAAATTCATGTCAATCGAATAATCCATCGTTGTTTTATTGCAACTTAAACTTCTATACCTCTATAAAAAACACCCTTTATAAGCAAAACAAGACAGAGCAGCAAGCAGAGCAAACACACAACCTTCTAGTAAGTATTTTAGTGTTCGTAGGCGATTCACATTTATTTTGTACTTCGTGCATATGTTGAGTTATGGAGAGTCGAAATCAACAACAACATCAGCACATATGATGTTTAGTATGAATATGATGAGTACTTCAAACTTGGAATATGAGTAGAGGTACCATGATTTTAAAAGAAGTATGAATGCGTATAAGTATCAGAAATTATGAGTATGATTCGATTCTACTCATCTTTTTTAATTCTCATTGCTGATCTCCGATCCATACATCATAACGAAATAAAAGTTTCATTGAAGTCATAGTTTTTTATGTGTGTGTGTTTTATTTCATTATAATTGTTTTCCGTCATGTGTTGTACGTTGCTTGTATTGTATTGTTTATCGAAAGCAAAAAAACAAAAAAACAGAAATAAATTCATGTTTTGCGATTTATTTGTTATCGTTTGTAATTTTATCGGATTGTAGTACAGCAAGCCACATGTAGAAACAACTAAACACTGTGTCTGTCGCCTGTATTTACACATGTTTTGGCACTCTGTTACAGTGAATAACACACACAACTTCAGTTTTAGCAACAACACGCAGACACATAAACTCCCACAATAATATTATTGGCTAAACCGTTACATTTGCTATATGTCCCTTTTGTTAGTGTGCATATGGTGAAATTGAAAGAGAGAGAGAGAGAGAGTACAAGAGAGATAAAAGTTTGTGTTTGTTTCTAGCTTGTTAGTTATTGTTTGTGTTAGTTGTTGTGTTTATTGTGTTGTTTTCGGGTTGCTTATCGTTATCTTTGATTTTACTCGGTATTGTTCGTTAGTTTGTAGTGGTGGGTTATTGTTTCTAAAGTTTTTACGCTACCAATTCTTTGATTTTGGTTGCCTTTAAATAACTGTTTACATGTCATGTGCTATTGTTGTTCTTATGTCCATTTGCAAACACTCATTATCGCTTGAAAGAGATTGTATTTGTAATTGTATGTGTTTACCTCTGGTATGTGATGTCTCAGCAAAAGCATTTATATATGCAGTAATTATTATCGCTGATGGAAAACTGTGTGGCTTTAAAAAACGTTTAAAATATGAGCTCGTAGATTGCAAATAAAATAAAAATAAAGTTATTTTTAGTTTTAATTGAAATTCTTTATTATTCGTAAAATTCTGTGTGCCATTGATAACAGATTCGAATCGTAATAATCCCAGTAAAACCATGTAGTTAAGAATATTTCATATTTCCAAATTTCATTTCGTCCAAGCCCCTTAAAACTGTGATGCAGATTCTGAAAGCTTTAAGGCTGTCATGCTCTTGATAAATCTCTTAAAAAATAGAAAAGACTGAACATTTTTGCGAAGGATAATCAAAAATTTGTTAGAATTTGTTAAAAAATGGATTCGGACTTCCGCAATATTTATTGCGAATATTTCGAACATGAAGTATTTTTACCATAAAAGTTTAGTTTCAATAAAAGCAAACTGTATGACCAAATTTTATTCGTGCGCACTCCTTATTTTAGTGCAGGTCATAAGAATTTTATTCGTTTCTGTATGGTGGTGATGGCCTACTTAAATACTTAAAAAAACTTAAGTTTTTCTTCCTCTTTCTTGTGCATGTTCATTTTCTTTATTTCTTTATTATTATTTGCACTATTTTTGTTGTTGTTGTTGCTGTCGTGCAAATAGAAAATGTTATAAATTTTACACCAAAAAAAAAATTGTCTATTGCATGTGTGTATGTGTGAGTGTGTGTGTGGAAAGCAAGAGGAAAACGGAAATGTATTTTGCTTTTAAGCATCTGATCATCACTAGAATAATAAAATGCAACACGAAAGATAAACATTTCCGTTCTTTTTTTCTTGTTCTTCCTCTCTACTGCCATTTCTTGTACAATTTTTTTTTTGTTTGTTTGATTTTCTATTCGTTTATGCAGTTAAAATTTCTTGTGCCACTTTGCGAGTGTGTATGTGTATGTCTCTGTGTGTGTATTATGTGTTTATTGTTTTTCTTTTTTTTGTACAAGCGCTAATATAACGGTAACTACTTAACAATGGCTTTTAAACCTTTTCTTCTAACTCTCTCTCTCTCTCTCTCTATCTCTCTCCGTCTCCCGCTTTGTCTCTCTCTGTGTGTGTGTGTATGTGTTTTATAATAAAATCTTTTCCTTTTTTTATCATGTTGTTGAATGGGGCCTATTGTGTTATACTTATTGTCACTTATTATCGCTATTGTTGTTGTTTCTGTTGTTATTGTTGTATTGTAGTGTATATGAACGTTAAACTTAAGATACCATCAGTTTTAGAAGAAAAACAAGAAGAAAAAAAAAACTTTGAAAATAAATAAAATTGGTGATAAAAGAAAGAGGCATTAAACAATTGGTATTAAGAGAGAGATAAGCATAGAGAGAGATAAGTGTAGTGTTATAAAAATAAGCAGAGAATATTTCCAAAGGAATTAAAAACGTTGACGTTAAATTTTGGAAATAAAAATTTTGTTTGGTGGAGGAAAAATACAAAATAAAAAAATAATAAAGGAATGATAAATCTCCCAAGACAACAAAGATATAAAAAATGAATAAAAAACACAAAAATGTTCAACAAAAAAACGGGTATTAACTCCTTAGTTAGGTAGACAGGTAGAGGTAGCTGTCCATTCAAGAAAGTTGGATGGATACACTCAGACCACATAGTGTCCATTGTCATGCCACCGTTTTTATCTAGTCCCGGAACAACTCGGAGCTTTTTATGAAGCGATTTAGGCTGCCAATGTCAACACGTGACAGTTCATCCAGTTCGTCGATAAAGTAGGCACCAAAGCGTTTTTCTTCCACAGTGAGCATCAAAAGAAACTGTACACTATGTATAAAATTCTAACAATCACCAAAGTCAACTTTTACCACTTAAGGACAGTGTCCGAAAAAAATTGATAATATTTCGAAATTTTTTGTAATTTTTTTTCTTTCAATTTTAAAAACTGACAATGAAACAATTTTAAAATAAAAATAACGGTAATTTATTAATGTATATTTTTTTTAATGTACAGCTTCTTTTGACGCTCACTGTAGTGCCGTGAATATAACATTCTTCCTCACCTCTGCAGCTTCTGAAGAAATCATTAGCAAGATGTCCAAGACCAATACTCCTCGCTTGCAGACCCATAATACAATGCCCCGTCATGATGCCGACAACCATAGTAAGCGTGTCTCTCTGATGTTTAATCATATTTATATTGCGCCCCTTATCTGGACTTGATCAGATTTTCCGTGCCATTCTATCCGTGTCTGATATAGCAAATCTTTCGTTGACGGAATGAACAACTTATCGTCAATTAAAAGTTGGCATGTTTTCAAATGCACTTTCGAGAATTCTGTTATTTAAGTCGACGAGAGTTCGTGAGTTTAAAATTCAGCTCGAATAAAATGAAATAAGAAAAGAAATTATTATTTCGCCACCAGTCTTATGCTTGTTATGCCCTAGAGTGTAACCGTCCACGGTTGGGTTTTAAAGTTGCTTTGACTTTCTTTATTAATTTTGGTTTCTTCGATTTCCTTCCTAATAGCCGCTGAAAAACTTAATGTGGAATATGTCATGTAAACACTGGCTGAACTATTCAGAGGCTTTACCTTGCACTAAAGGCATTGGGGATTACATGAAAAAGAGGAGAAACAAAAAGTAAATCTCATATACTAGATTCCCATCAGACTTTTATTTCAGGAACGGATGCTAAACAATGATGAAAAGTGGTTTACTTTGCGTAAAATTAGACGAAAATTGTTGTAAGCCGGCTTTAACTTTAGTTTACGAGAATATTAAAGACGTAAAGGACAACTCTGGAAACGGATTTATACGTGAACAATTTTAAAGAAAGGAAAGCTAACGAATAACTTATAAAAATAAGAAATGTTTTGTATTCCCTAAAACTACAAACATCTTCACTTATTTATCCAAAGCTTGTAGACTTTGGATGAAAATTCTTCTGTTTCATGGCAAATAATTTTGATGATGAAACATTTATTAAAAAAAAAACGTGAAAGTTGATTAACAATATTTTTGTTCTTGGTTATAGCCAGACAAGTCTGTTTCTGACAAGTTATTTTCATTGGCTTTCATTTGAGAGGTCTAAGACCGACCTAAACCAACCAAAAACCAAACTAGATGCCACTTTTGAGTGTGTGTTTTGTAGCGTTTACGAACATTGGGTTTCAGAGCCAAGATGAAAACCAAACAAAATATACAGAAATAAAGAAAATTAGCTAAATTCAAGTAATTATGTGCTCACCCTCGTACTACACACATGTGAAAATGTTTATTTAAATAAAATTTCCAACTAAAATATTCCCATAAAATTATATGGACTCTGAAAAACGAAAACAAAAAATGAGGTTTTCCTTTTGGCTCCTGCTTTTTTTTCTTTTTTACAATCGAACACCTTTGAAGCAGAAAACAATTTTTTAATAAAAATTTATACACTTTTGGATGTGTTTTGTTTTCTTTTTTTGTATTTTTTATTGTGAGTGACGACTGTTGTCGAAACAACTTTTTAGCTTGCAATACAGTCCCCTGCCACGTATGTATGTATTTCATACACACAGAATGTTAGTGTTTTATGAGGTTATAAAATTTAATGATACGCTGACGACATAACACCAATAAAAAGAAACATTTCGATGGTAGTTTCTTAATTTATGACATCGTTTGTATAGAAATATACTGGCATTCTTTAATTATGCATTTTGGGGATTTTTAAATACGTTTTAGGATTTGAATGAAATCAAAAAAGACGCGGTTTTTCCGGTCGGTAAGCCAAGTCCAATAAGGTAGTTAAGTAGCGTTTGTTCTTATAAGTCCAAATCCAGCATAATATGTTTTATTTTCCTCGTGGCAAATTAAAATTTAAGAAAATTCTGCATTTTCAATGAGTCCTTATTATTTTTTCCATCACTGCATATGGTCGAAAGTATAGCCAAGATAGCTCCTATCTATGTTTCTTTACAACTACTGCTAAGCGTAATTTAAAACTTGACAACTTTACTAAGTTATTTTCTCGCTCTCTCTCTCTTTTCCTCTTTCCCACTAACACAACCTTTCCAAGGAATTGCTAGTTGTTTACGTTCATATCATCGTTTTGTTTTTGATTGTTATTATAGTTTCCGTTATTTATTGTTATTATTTTTTGTTTTGTTACTTTATTTTGTTGTTGTTGTTGTTGTCGTCTTTCATAGTTTTTATGCCACTTGTTTTAATGTCCAACATGTATTGACAGCCGTTAGTTTTGGTTATTGTTTCTCTAGTTTTTTTTCTCTTGCAATTGTTGTTTCTGAAAACTTGTTCTGTATTTATTTCCTTGACTAAGGACAATAACATTAAAGGGGGAAAACATGGATATTTTTGTAGCGTATAACAGCAACAACAATAATTTGTTGAAATTTTTTTTTACGCTCACGCTTGCACACGTACTGAGAACTTTTGCTGTAGAACAGCAACACTAAAACCACTAACGATGATAACCAAGCGAACCATTTGTTTTGAAAAGAAGTTTTTACATCACGTTAGAAGGCATTTAGTGCGTCGTAAATGCTTAAAAACAAATTATGAAAAAACAAAACAAATATGGAAAATATGCTTCACTTTACAGTTTTTCTTCGTTAAGCAAGAAAACCAGAGATCAGAAATGAATCGCTTTTTCGCTACTCATAAGTACTCATGAAATTTTGAGTATAAGTGAGTCAACAATATTGAAATCCAGCTACTCTGTTTCATTCGTGCTCAGTACAACATTGATTTATAAGTACAAATTGTAATGAGTATGAGTACAACGTTGACATCGAACTCATAACATTCGAAATATGTTTGGTTCATACGCCTACTCATTCAGATTCATACATTTAGAAAAATACTTATAATACTCATAAATGATTCGAGTGATTCGAATCATTCATCAAAATTTACACTCTTAGTTGTTGTTGCATTTACAAAGAAAGAAGAAAGACACAAACAAAAAAGACAAAGGCAGCAAGGAGAGCAAACACACAACCTTCATGTGAGTATTGTAGTGTTCATACGCGAATCATACTTATTTTGTGATGCGTTTATACGATGAGTCGTGGAGAGTCGAAATCATTGTTAAGTATGATTACCATGAGTATTTCAAACTTTGAATATGAGTAGTATGAGTATGACATTAAAATAAGTATGAATACATATAAGCATCAGAAATTATAAGTATGATGCAAATCTACTCATCGTTTTGAATACTCATTGCTGACCTCTGAAGAAAACACAATTTAAAGTGTGAACGGTGAGCGCGGTTTTCTTTCTAGAGTTTTTGCCAGAAAATATTTCAATTCGTACAAAATGCCTGGGCTGGGTCTGCAAGCACGGCGTCAGATCTAATAAGCTAACACAATTGATATGGCACAACTTGTGAACATTAAATTTTGAATATAAGTGAGTCAACAATATTGAAATTTAACTATATATTCTGATTCATTCGTACTCACTACAACGTTGATTTATAAATACAGGTTGCAATGAGTATGCGTACAATGTTGAGATCAAACTCATACCATTCGAAATATGTTTGATTCATAAGCCTACTCGTTTAGATTGATATAATACTTTATAATACTTTTAAATGATTCGAGTGACTCGAATATGAGTACAGGTTCCATGATATTAAAATAAGTATGAATGTGTATAAGTACCAGAAATTATGAGTATGATTCGATTCTACTCATCTTTTTGAATACTCATTGCTAACCTCTGGTCACAAGTACTGTGTCATTATCTCTGAGTGTTCTTGCCATAAAATTTATTTGTTGGAAAGCTTATGGACGTGCCTATTTATATTACCGTTTTTATGAGGCTCAATTGCACTCGAAACCTATGTGACTTTGACAAGATTGTTCTCATACAGGAGCATTGACTATTAAGGATTGGTAACGTTTAACTGGGGATGATATGAATTGAAAATAGCTGGAAAGAAACTTTGTATCAGCAAGTGAATCACGGTGAGTGTTCTATAATGATTTGAAAGTGTTGTTTCGAATTAGATGTTGATCCATTAGTTTTGGAAGAGGGTATTAGGGATAAAGAATATCTTAAACCTCTAAATAATTTACTAAAGTTCTATAGTTTGTTGCATTCAAAACTCTTATCAAGGTCAAATCGCAATACAAAATTTTATTATCGATTAAGGTTATGTTCGGTTAGGTTAGAGGACGTGTACTTGTCAATTAAGACAAGTACAGAACCCGGAGGTCGAATTGACCCATTGTACAACGTCCTAGTTTCTCACACCACTTATGTTCTGTGTGTTAATTTTATACATGAGTGCAGGGACCTACTGTTTAAAGTCGACTCCGAACGACAGATTTTTGAGAAACTTTTTCATGGCAATTTTATTTACTCTCAGAGTTTTTGCCAGAAATCTGCTGAGAGGAAGTCGCCAAAGAAATATTTTTGTATTTTGTTTTGGTGTCTGACTTGGGGTTTGAACCCTGGCTTTACGTCTAATAAACCAACACACTACCTACTAGACTACGGCGACTACCTTATTATCGATTAAAGAAAGAACAAATTTTGGTTTTGCGCCATCTTAACGCATGGTTGACCTACCGGGGACCTACCTCCTTCGAACTTGATCATATGTATGTATGGACAGCCAAGCAGCAATCAAAGCATTGGGATTCTATATCGTCAAACCAAAGGTCTTCCAGAGTTGCATGGACTCTCTATACCGTATAAGTCCACACAACACCCGTCTCTACTGGGTACTATTACCATTATGGCATAAAAGGAAACAAAAAGGCGTACGAAGTGGCGCGGTAGGGATCGGAGATATCTGAAGACGAAAAAATATATCCGCCTCTACAGGAATACTTTTCGAAATTGGAAAAAGCAGCAAACCGTGGGTGATCCGACATACCTGGTTGCGAAATTTCAAAACTGCTGTATCCAGCAGTGGTCAGCGGGAGAACGAGGGAACTACTTGAGTTCGACAAGAAAATGGTTCGCTTTCTAATAGGTATTCTAACGGGGCACTGCACTATTGGCAGTTTCGCTGACAAGCTCGATCTGTCCCACCAGCGTTACTGCAGAAACTTCCATGATGTGGAAGAAACAGAATCGGTGCAACACTTTTTATGTAAGTGCCCTGCACTTTAAGGCAGACGTTATTGGTTTTTGGGTGACAAAACATTGGAAGATCTGGGCCTGATGGCGAACGTATCACTAAGGGGACTGGCGGGTTTCATTCGCAGCTCGAGATGGTGTAATCATACCACTAACGGATCTCGACACCCTCAAAAATAAGTCACTTAATCTGTTCTATTTATCCTAATCCATTAATCCTTTCCATTATCAATTTTCTTAAATTAAAATTTGTAACATCATGGTCCTTCCGGTTAATAATGGAAAATAATTTCATTCAAATGGCTGCCTCGGCTGGGCATGCAGTAGCCTACACCAGAAGATGCCGATTTTGGCAAAAAAAAAATCATCTTTTCAGATGAAGCTCATTTTGATCTTGGTGGGTATGTAAACAAGCAAAATTGTCACATTTGGGGCACAGAAAACCCGCACGTATACATTGAAAAGCCGACGCACCCAAAATGAGTCACTGTTTGGTGCGGATTTTGGTCCAGAGGCATAATTCGGCCATTTTTCTTCGAAAATGAGCAAGGAGTGGCCGTTACAGTCAATGGCGATCGTTATCGGGCCATGTTGAACGAATTTTTGTTCACAAAAATTTAAGAGGAGGATATTGGCAACATTTGGTTTCAACAGGACGGCGCTACGTGCCACACAGCCGAAGCTACACTATATGTTCTGGGCCCTGTTTTTGAAGATCGCATTATCAGCCGCAGAGCTGATGTCGTTTGGCCACCTCGGAGCTTCGATTTGACACCGTTGGACTATTATTTGTGGGGTGCCGTCAAAGATAAGTGTTACGCCGACAAGCCAGAGACAATTGACGCTTTAAAGGACAATATTCGTGAAGCCATTGGTGAAATACAGCTGCACACAATCGATAATGTGCTTAAAAATTGGAACGATCGTGTAGGCTACTGCATGGCCAGCTGAGGCAGCCATTTGAATGACATTATTTTCCATTATTAACCGGAAGGATTGTACTTTCAAATGAAAAAAGAAATTTTAGAAAATATTCAGTAGTTTTTTTTAAAGCATTTTCAAAAAAAAACTAATTTGGCGGACATTTTATAAGAGACAGAATTCAAATGCAAATGTTTGTTGGGTTAACAATATTGCTGTCGTTTTGGATATGAGGTCTTACCTATGTTAGTAAACGAATAACTGTGCATGTGTATGTGTATAAGTAAATACAAAACGATTACTACTACTACAAATACGTTTAAATGTTTCCGTTTCCGTTTAACAAAAACAACAATAACGACAACAAAACAGAAGAAAAACAAAGAAAATTAATGAAAAATTCGTTTTGTAAACGTTAAACGTTACATACAGAAAAACATTTTTTTGGTAACGACAAATAAGTCATTAAAATAAATGAGACATTTTTCGTTATTTTTAAAAGAATTATTCTTTAATAATTCTGCTTCTTTTTTTTTTTTTTGTAACTAACTTACCATTTAGTACCGTGTGGTAAAGAGTTTAACGTCGATAGTCTGCAAAGAAATAAAGAAAGAAAATGAAAAGAAAATGTCATGGAATTAGTTGTTGGCATTTGAAGAAATGAAAAATGAACGTAGCAAATGAAATAAAAAACACTTTAAATTAATTCATATTCATATTCATATTTTTTATTTCTTTTGAAAATTTATTTACTTCAGCTTTTGTACTGAATTCCAGGGCTTTCATTCCTGTGCCTTGAAGAGTATTTATACCAGTTCAAGTACTATTGCCACATACCAATACTTTTGTTTATTTATGGTTTTCTCTCTGGTTTTGGTATGAAATATTTACTTTAAACATGTAAATGTCAGTTGAAATGTCAGACATTTTAGTATTTCGTGTGCAAATTAATTGCAATAAATAATGAAAAATTCTTACAACTATAAAGTGGATTCAGTTGTCCCCTTCAATTGTTTTGGTTTTGTGAGGGAGGTAATGCAATCATATTTTTTCTTTTTAAATAAGGACTTAAAGGTGAAAAGAAAATTTGTGTTAAATTTGTTCAAATTCCATTTTGCAAATCCCAAAGCAGTTATAACGTAACACTGGCGATCTAAATGCATACGCACGGAGAGTAACGATTTCTGCAGAAGCTGTAACGAAGAAGAGACTGTTCCCTGTCTTCTCCGATGCTTGGGCAACAGAGATCAGCAGTGAATTGTTTTTTTGCTACTAATAAGCACTCATGAAATTTTGAATATAAGTGAGTCAACAATATTGAAATTTAACCATGAACTCTGATTTATTTGTAGTCACTACAACATTGATCTATAAGAACAGGTGAAGTGGCCGTAATCTAGTAGGTAGTGTGTTGGCTTATTAGACGTAAAGCCAGGGTGCGAGCCCCAGGCCAGACATCAAAACAAAATACAAAAAAAGTATTTCTTCGCCGACTTTCTCTCAGCAGATTTCTGGCAAAAACTCTGAGAGTAAAATAAAAATTGCCATGAAAAAGTTTGTCAAAAATCTGTCGTTCGGAGTCGACTTCAAACTGTAGGTCCCACCACTCTTGTATAAAATTAACACACACAACATAAGTGGTGTGAGAAACTAGGACGTTGTACAATGGGTTAATTCGACCTCCGGGTACTGTACTTGTCTTAATTGACACGTACACGTCCTCTAACCTAACCTAACCTACAAGTACAGGTTGCAATGAGTATGGGTACAACGTTCACATCAAACTCATATCATTCGAAATATGTTTGATTCATAAGCCTACGCATTCAGATTCATAACTTTAGAAAATTACTTATAATATGTACTTATAAATGATACGATTGACTCGAATCATTAATCAAAATTTACAGTCTTAGTTGTTGTAGTATTTACAAAAAAAAAAAAAAGACAGAGCAGCAAGCAGAGCAAACACACAACCTTTTAGTGAGTATTTCAGTGTTCGTACGCAATTCATACTTATTTTCTGATTCGTGTATATGTTGAGTTAGTGAGAGTCGAAATCAACAACATCATACGTGTTGTTAAGTATGAACATGATGAGTACTTCAAACTTTGAATATGAGTACAGGTTTCATGATATTAAAATAAGTATGAATGCTTATAAGCATCAGAAATTATTAGTATGAGTATGATTTGATTCTACTCATCTTTTTGAATACTCATTGCTGATCTCTGTTGGGCAGCCAGAATTTATTGACAGAATGTGTCTAGCCAAAGGCGATTTGAATAAAATTCACATCATAAGCAGTAGGCGAAGGTAGTTTCAGTTTTATAACAAAGATACTTTAGATTGGGTGCAATTTGAGCTATGAAGAGTGGTTTGATTTGCTATATACATCCATACATACAGTGAGGGGCAAAAGAAACTGTGCCTTAAAAAAAATATATAAAGGGTCCGCCAAATAACTTTTTTGTTTTAAAAATGCATAAAAAAAAACTACTGAATATTTTCTCAAATTTCTTTTTTTATTTGAAAGTACAATCCTTCCGGTTAATAATGGAAAATAATTTCATTCAAATTGCTGCCTCGGCTGGCCATGCAGTAGCCTACACCAGAAGATGCCGATTTTGGCAAAAAAAATTATCTTTTCAGATGAAGCTCATTTTGATCTTGGCGGGTATGTAAACAAGCAAACTTGTTGCATTTGAAAAGCCGACGCACCCAGAACGCGTCACTGTTTGGTACGGATTTTGTCCAGAGGCATAATTGGGCCATTTTTCTTCGAAAATGATCAGGGAGTGGCCGTTACAGTCAATGGCGATCGTTATCGGGCAATGTTGAACGAATTTTTATTCACAAAAATTGAAGAGGAGGATATTGGCAAAATTTTGTTTCAACAGGACGGCGCTACGTGCCACACAGCCAAAGCTACACTCGATGTTTTGCGCCCTGTTCTTGAAGATCGCATTATCAGCCGCAGAGCTGATGTCGTTTGGCCACCTCGGAGCTGCGATTTGACACCGTTGGACTCTTATTTGTGGGGTGCCGTCAAAGATAAGTGTTACGCCGACAAGCCAGAGACAATAGACGCTTTAAAGGACAATATTCGTGAAGCCATTGGTGAAATACAGCTGCACACAATCGATAATGTGCTTAAAAATTGGACCGATCGTGTAGGCTACTGCATGGCCAGCCTAGGCAGCCATTTGAATGAAATTATTTTCCAGTATTAACCGGAAGTATTGTACTTTAAAATAAAAAAAAAATTTGAGAAAATATTCAGTAATTAAAGCATTTTCAAAAAAAAGTTATTTGGCGGACCCTTTAGATTAATAAATTGCTGTTATTTTTATTATAAAACTGTTTCATTGCCAGTTTTTAAAATTGAAACAAAAAAATTACAAAAAAATTTCGAAATATTGTCAAATTTTTTCGGGCACCCTCCTTAAGTGGTAAAAGTTGTGTTTGGTGATTATTAGAATTTTATCCATTGTGTACAGTTCCTTTAGACGCTCAATGTACATAATTTGCTCACTACAACCCTTCAGTCTGGATTATGTCCTAGCTTCTCATGACACGTATGTTGAGTGTGTAAATTTTATCTATGAGTGGCGGGACCCACAGTTTAAAGTCGACTGTGAGCAACAGATTTTTAAGAAACTTTTCATGGCAATTTTATTTACTCACAGAGTTTTTTCCAGAATTCTACTGAGAGGTAGATGCCGAAAGATATATATTTCGTTATGCTGGTGATACTAACCTGGGATTTTAACCGTGGACTCACGTCTAATTAGCCAACTCACGAATTACTAAGCTATGGCGACTTTGGCCTGTGGTGGAATAGGCCATAAGGTTTCAAAATACTTATTTTAACTTTTATTCCATTTGGATGCATATGAATGCATGTGACTTATTGGCCCTAAAACTTTAGTTCAATAAAAACTATGCCACTGAATGTTAGACTTTTTAATAATTTTCATTGTCTTCCTTGCAGTCAATAGAATAAAAAAAGAGAAAAATATTTTAAGCATGAAATCATAAAAAATACTTTGTTGTTGATATTGTTGGTAGTTTCTTAAGCTTTTTCTGACACTGGAAAATGCAAGAGTTTCTCGAAAATAAACTTCTTTAAATAAATGCACTACGAGACTATGAACGATGATAATGAAGTGTTGCAACTACTGCAACTGCTGCAATATTTTATTTTATTTTATGTTATTTGATGCCATGTCTCAGGCACTAAGTATACGAGAACATTTAAGGCGTTGCAGTATTCCTTTCAGAAGGATAATAAACGTTTTAATGAGCCTAATAAATAATCACATGGCATTTTGGGTGCTTGTTTCTTTATTTCAGAAGGTTTTTTTCAAAACGAACAAAAGAAAAAACAAAACTAAATACCATGCAGGACAACACTAACAATCAAAAGCATTCAAATGCATTAAATTAAGTTTGTATTCTTATGCCAGTTCTTAATAAAAAATCAATTCAGCAAGTAGGTCTGCTTAAATTCCATAGTGGCACGCTCAGTATGGTTGTCGATGTCATTACGGGGCATTGTTTTATGGGTACGCAACAGAGATCAGCAATGAGTATTCAAAAAGATGAGTAAATTCGAATTATACTCATAATTTCTGATACTATACGCATTCATACTTATTTTAATATCATACTCATACTACTCATATTCAAAGTTAGAAGTACTCATCGTACGCATAATTTTGTTGATTTCGACTCTGTTTTACTCGACATTTACAACGATCGCAAAATAAGTATGATTCGCGTACGAACACTACAATATTCACGGTTGGGCGTTTGCTTTGCTTGCTGACTAAGACTGTAAATATTAATGCATGATTCGAATCACTCGAATCATTTATGAGTATTATAAGTATTTTTCCGAATTTATGAATCTGAATGAGTAGCCGTATGAATCAAACATATTTCGAATGGTATGAGTTTGATGTCAACGTTGTACGCATACTCATTGCAACCTGTACTTATAAACCAACGTTGTAGTGAGTACGAATGAATCAGAGTACATAGTTACATTTCAATATTGTTGACTCACTCATACTCAAAATTTCATGAGTACTTATGAGCAGCGAAAAAACGATTAATTGCTGATCTCTGGTATGCATGCGAGGCGCATTGGTCTTGGACACCTTGCTAATGATCTCTGCAAAAGCTGCAGGGATGAGGAAGGAAATAAAACTGTCCTTCACCTGCTGGGTACACTCCTGACACTTTATCAAAGGAGAAAAAAGTACTTAGGTGCTTACTGTATGGATGATCTTGAGGAACTGTCAGGGACTGACATTGACAGTTTAAGTCGCTTCATAAGGAGCCTCGAGGGGTTCCGAAACTAGGGAATAACAGAAAACTGCTGTAAAACAAGGGGCCCTATGTGTCCTAATTGTGACCATCCGATTCTCTTCTGAATTCTGGATCTCTTAGTGACAACAAAGAGCACGTACAAATAATTAAAACTCAGAATGGAAGTGACGATTCACGTGTGGAACATTTTTAAGCTGTACAAGGTCCTCATAATTGACCTACAGTTGCAGGAATTATGTTCAGGAATATAAAGAAAACTTTAAGAAAGTAATATAATAAAGTCGCCGTAGTCTAGTAGGTAGTGTGTTGGCTTATTAGACGTAAAGTCAGGGTTCGTGCCCCAGGCCAGACATCAAAACAAAATACAAAAAGTATTTCTTCGGCGACTTCCTCTCAGCAGATTTCTGGCAAAAACTCTGAGAGTAAATAAAAATTGCCATGAAAAGTTTCTCAAAAATCTGTCGTTCGGAGTCGGCCTTAAACTGTAGGTCCCACCAGTCATGTACAAAATTAACACACACAACATAAATGGTGTGAGAAACTAGGTTGTAATCCTGACTGAAGGGTTGCAATGACCAATTATGTATGTATGTAATAGCATTATAGATATGTGCACAAACCCAAATACAGTGAGCGTCAAAAAAATGTACACTAAGGATGAAATTCTAACAATCACCAAACTTAACTTTTACCACTTAAGGAGAGTGCCCAAAAAAATTTTACAATATTTCGAAATATTTTTTGCAATTTTTTTTTCATTTGGTTTCAATTTTCAAAACTGGCAATGAAACAATTTTAAAGTAAAAATAACAGTAAATTATTGACGTATATATTTTTTAATGTACAGTTTCTTTTGACTCTCACTGTATATGCACTGGCAAGAGTATCGCTACTGTTGGAGGCTACACTGTCTCCAAATAGTTTAAATTTGTCAATTACTTAAGGTCCTCTAAAATTGGAACTATTTTACAGCTTATTATTGAAGTATTTAGCGACTCCATTTTCTACTCTCTGTGTTATAGTGTGACCATACGACAGAACTTTAAATAAAAAACCACGAATTTTCTTTTTTTTTTTGGTTTTTTTATTCGCTTCACATTTTCTGAAAAACCAAAAACACTGCAACTATAATTTTGTGTTTTAAATATTTTATACTACCACAACAACGCACACACACACACACACTCATACACTTGTACTCTTTAAAATGTTAACTGTTCTCTCCTGCTAAATACACGCACATAAACTAAATGCCATTTTTGTTTTAAAATCACTTGTTATTGTTGTTCTCTGTGGTCGGTTGATCATTTCTACTTTATTGGGTATGTTTTTTTTATATTCTTGTTTTTATTGTTGTTGTTGTTTATCTGCACCCATTACCGTACACACATACACGTACACGCATATCATCATTTATAATGTTTTTGTTTTGCGTGTTTATGTGTATTTGCTTTTATGTATAAGAAGAGTTGAGTAACGATTTAATTTTAGTTGGTTTATGTTGTTTTTGTTTTTTTTTGTTTTGTTTTATGGTTTCAGAGATGCATTATATTTGTTTGAGTGTGCGTGAGAGTATGTGTATGTATAGTGTGCGAGTGTGTGTCAATGACCATTTTATTTATTTATTTATTTAGTTTGAGCTTTAGATAAACGTTGTTTCTTCTCTCACTTATTCTTTCTTCCCCCCTCTCTCTCTCTCTCTCACTTTCTCCCTCTGTTGCTTATTGTTTTTTCTTTTTATATATTTTTTTATTGAATTTCTTAAATAATTGTAGTTCAGCAATGACGTCATTGGTTTATGCTCTTCTTTTTTTGCAGTACATATTACAGTGGTGTTACTAAATATAGAATAAAAAATGTTGTACTGGGTTACATAAGAAAATCAAAGCTTTTGTACAGGACCAGGCACTCAAGTTGGGATTGATGGATAGAATACGCAGCAGATATGCAAAATACTACAATAAATTGTATGGTCACAGTACTTTATTATTTCTATTGGGTCCGCCATCTAACATTTTTTTTTTTGTCAACTAGTGCTTATTTCGTGAATGGTAACACTTAGCTCATGTCTGATTTGACAGATAATTAGTTTTATCCTTCCGCTAAACGAATATGATTGTGTATACGCTTGAACAACGCTGGGAAATATTGCGACATTACTTTGAAAATCATGGTAATGTTGCAGAATGTGTGCGAAAATTGCGTACGAATTTTGGAAGAAGAGAAGAAACTCGGTCAGCTCCGTATGTTCGTTGTCTTGTGAAAAAAGTGAAAGAAACTGGCATCCTCAGCGATAAACCAAAGCGTGAAAAGCCAAAAACCCGAGAATATTGCTGCTGTGGCAGAAAGTGTGCGTGAAGCGCCGTCAACATCAATTCACCGTCGTTCTCAACAATTGAACATTTCGGAGACATCATTGAGACGAATTTTGCATAAAGACCTTGGTATGACGCCATACAAAGTCCAATTGGTCCAGGAGTTAAAGCCAATTGACCATCCAATGCGTTTTCGCTTCGCTAAGTGGGCCTGCGATCGACTTACAGAAGATGCCGATTTTGGCAAAAAAAAATCATCTTTCCAGATGAAGCTCATTTTGATCTTGGCGGCAAACAAGCAAAAATGTCGCATTTGAGGCACAGAAAACATGCACGCATTCATTGAAAATGCGACGCACCCAAAACGAGTCACTGTTTGGTGCGGATTTTGGTCCAGAGGCATAATTGGGCCATTTTTCTTCGAAAATGAGCAAGGAGTGGCCGTTTTGTTGTTCACAAAAATTGAAGAGGAGGATATTGGCAACATTTGGTTTCAACAGCATGGCGCTACGTGTCACACAGCCGAAGCTACACTTGATGTTTTGGGCCCTTTTTTTGAAGATCGCAATATCAGCCGCAGAGCTGACGTCGTTTGGCCACCTCGGAGCTGCGATTTGACACCGTTGGACTATTATTTGTGGGGTGCCGTCAAAGATATGTGTTACGTCGACAAGCCAGAGACAATTGACGCTTTAAAGAACAATATCCGTGAAGCCATTGGTGAAATACAGCTGCACACAATCGATAATGTGATTAAAAATTGGACCGATCGTGTAGGCTACTGCATGGCCAGCCGAGGCAGCCATTTGAATGAAATTATTTTCCATTATTAACCGGAAGGATTGTAATTTAAAATAAAAAAAAGAAATTTGAAAAAATATTCAGTAGTTTTTTTTTAAAGGATTTTCAAAAAAAAAGGTTATTTGGCGGACCCTTTACAAGCAAAAGACACACTAACTGTCCAGTATTTATTGTATTTCCTTATTTGTTTATGTGTGTTCATAGCTATCGATACACAAATTGCTATGAAAGACGTTGAATATGTTGCTATTATTTATAGCAACACATTTTATTTGCTCACGTATATACGCACACATACAAATAAATCTGCTCATCCGTTATTCTCTTTTCTTTACTTTTGCATTAGTATAAGGATTAATAGTGTTTCGCAGTAGTTTGTTTTACGTGTGTATGAGTGTACACACTCTTGTTTATGGAACGATGCTCAATCTTATCAACACCTTGTTATTGTATTAGACAAGAGGGCATTAGACGTTATAGAAAAGAGCAAAATGGAGCGCAAGTAACAACGTAGTGGTGTGGCATTAAATGAAACTCTGTGGCATGGTAAATTTGAAATTAAAGTCATCTTTTCTATTGCGGCTGATCAAATGATTTGAAGGAAATTATATGAAATCACCTATGATTTGTACTTCTTGACATAAGTATGTGAAGTCAAATTGGAAGGCGTGTTTAAGCTTATTTTAGTAGCAATCATAGCAATTTTACCATGTTTTGTATACAATTTTTAGTTGGTATTTTTTTAACACTCCGTTTTTTTTCATGAAGGTAAGGGCTTTATCCAAAGTAATTTTGGATTCCAAAGAGTCTTTTGTTTCATTATTATGTGTCATTATTAAAATCATTAAAAGTATCCACGACTTGTAGAAAATTATTCCGGAAGCATTGTAATGCAATACTAGTTAGATAACATCCTCTCTAACACTTTCAAATACGCTGATCGGGTGGCAGTAAGGCTCAATGCAGTGAAATATTGGGCCAACCTGAACTATAGGTATGCTACGGTTCTAAGAAAACGCAGACACCTCCGGAGCGGCTATACCTGTTTATTTAATGAATTGTTCATTACAACCCCTAGTCAGGATTACAACCTTAGCTTCTCACCACACACATAATGGGTATGTTAATTTTATCTGTGAGTGGCAGTACCTACAGACAGATTTTTGAAAAACTTTTCAAGGCAATTTCATTCACTTTCAGAGTTTTTACCAGCAGACTGCTGAGAGGAAATCGCCGAAAAAAATTATTTATAAAATTTTTTCATTTTTCGTTTTGTACGAGACCTCATAGAGAGAACTTTTATTCATATTTCGTTTTATTTGAGATGTTTGTATTGGTGTTTAGACCACAGCCTCACGACGACTTTCCTTACTAATAAACGAAGAAGAACAAAAAATTGAAATATTCTGTCATCTCCCATCTACGGCTAATCGAATTGGTTCATGCAACTTAATCTTTGGGTTACCATAAGCAGTTTTGAAGTCGCCGTAGTCTAGTAGGTAGTGTGTAGACGTAAAGCCAGGGTTCAAGCCCCAGACCAGACATCAAGACAAAATACAAAAAGTATTTTTTCGGCGACTTCCTCTCAGCAGATTTCTGGCAAAAACTCTGAGAGTAAATAAAATTGCCATGATAAAGTTTCTTAAAAATCTGTCGTTCGGAGTCGACTTCAAACTGTAGGTCTCAGCACTCATGTATAAAATTAACACACACAACATAAGTGGTGTGAGAAACTAGGACGTTGTACAATGGGTCAATTCGACCTCCGGGTACTGTACTTGTCTTAATTGTCAAGTACACGTCGTCTAACCTAACCTAACCCACCATAAGCAGTTGGAGTTACATTCTGAAGAATTGGAAGCACGGTTCTTGAATTGAAAATATAAGGGTCAATAATCCCTGTCCCTGACACTAAACAGAATGAAATGTGAAAAACATAATACACATGGCAACCCTGGCATCCTAGAACCTGCTACAGAACAGCAAATACTTGCCCTGGTTTGTTTATGTTAAAGAAATTGAAATGAAAAATGCATGGCTATTCTAAAAATCATGCGAAACATATGCCTTTAACGAACGCCAAGGCATAGGTTGAATTAAGGAAATTTCTACAATTTAGTCGCCGTGGTCTAGTAGGTAGTGTGTTGGCTTATTAGACGAAAAGCCAGGGTTCGAGCCCCAGGCCAGACATCAAAATAAAATACAAAAAGTATTTCTTCGGCGACTTCTCTCAGCAGATTTCTGACAAAAACTCTGTTAAGTAAATAAAAATTGCCGTGAAAAAGTTTCTCTAAAATCTGTCGTTCGGAGTCGACTTTAAACTGTAGGTCCCGCCACTCATGTATAAAATTAACACACACAACATAAGTGGTGTGAGAAACTAGGTCGTAATCCTGACTGAAGAGTTGTAATGACCAATTATGTATGTATGTATGTATGTCTACAATTTAATAGTTATCGCACTAACAATGCCTTGCAATTCATTGCATATGTCTTCATCGATTTATTATCATTAATTTTGGTCTTTATTCTACTCGTGTTGTATTTATCTATGCCCTCTCTTAAATTATAAACTTTTAATTACTGCTGATGGCATTTAAAATTAGAAACTGGATACGATTGCATCGATCCACCTACTTTCGTTATGGCCAAGTTAAAATCAAAATGAAATGAAACAAAAAAGCAAAAACAAAACACCAACGATAATAATAACGATAACGAGATAACAACGATAACAACGATAACAATAACAAATAAAATCGTTTTATTACTGTTATTTACTGACCTGCTTTTTGTTTCTTTTTTTTCAACGAATGACAGCAACAATACCGACAACAATATCGAGAAAAAGGGAGAGCCATGAAAACTTTAAGACCAACAAATCAAATGGAAATTTTATTTTTTTTTTTTTACATCACATTCCAGAGATGAGACGAAGGAAATGTGTTACAACAAAAGAGGAAAATAAGAAAAAAGAACAAAAAATTAGAGAAAAAACCAGCAGCAACAAGAGCAGCAGGAAAATTAATGATGCTCCCATAAAACTGTGGGTTGAAAGCAAAATCGTTGCGGGTTACGGGTTAAAAAACTAAAGAATTTTAATTTTTAAAAACAAATTAATTTCAAAACAAATTCAAGTTCATTTAAGTCAAAACATTTGAAATCTATGCTGAACTTCATTCATTCAACTGGTGCAACGAATGTGAGCAATCGAAACAGATTGTGCATCTTCACAAGGAGATACAAAATTCAATAATTCGCTACCACTAGTTCAATAAATGAAGGAGCGCTTAGTTAATCCAATAATAAAAAATAAATAAACATGGGTTTTGCATTTTGAACAATGAATTCAATTTGAATATTTATACACAATTGGGCAATTCACACAAGCCGTTGTATCGTTGTATTCATTAAATTGCTGGATGACTATACAGCAGTGTATGCTTGTTGTTGATAATTTTCATGTAAAAATCCAATACACTTATACACATTTTTGTAATATGTTTTTAAAAGTTGTATTGCCTTTGTGCTCTCAAATTGTGTGAATGAAAAGAATTATGAAGAAGAATACGACATCGCCGTGGTGTAGTAGATAGTGTGTTGGCTTACTATTCGTAAAGCCCGGGTTCGTATCCCAGGTCAGACATCAAAAATGAAATATGAAAAAAAAAATATTTCTTCGGCGACTTCCTCTCAGCAGATTTCTGGCAAAAACTCTGAGAGTAAAATAAACTGCCATGAAAAAGTTTCTCAAAATTCTGTCGTTCGGAGTCGACGTTAAACTGTAGGTCCCGCCACTCACGTATAAAATTAACGCACACAACATGAGTGGTGTGAGAAGCTAGGCCGTAATCCTGACTGAAGGGTTGTAATGGCCAATTATGTATGTATGTAATACGACATACACAATACAGCATAGCATTGAGCGTTCACAAACAAACAAGTGTATTCAATACAACATACACGATACAAAGTCGTGTGAATTGGCCAAATGTAGAGCCATTTAGGGTGCTACTGCTCCTTATTACTGTGAAAAAAAATAGTGGATTTGAATTGTGAAAAAAATTCTCCTGGCTGTGCCAATTTGTTATGGAACCAACTATATAATACGGAGAATACGGAGCAGTACTTTGATGGTTGGTTGAGCAGAAAATAAATCAAATCAAACACGGTTTTAGTATATCACAAATAGGATGGTGAATATGATTATGATATGGTGATATGACTACGTGCACTTAGAATTATTCCATCTAAGGCACTGTTAACTGACGACCACCAGGTATGTTGCAATTAAACAAAACACTACTAAAACATAGAAGCTGTGGTCATGCATAAAATCTTAAGCGTAGTTTATTTGGATCTCCATATTGTTTAAATCTGAATCTGTATTTCCTTTCAGTGTTGGTTTTATGACAAAAGTATCGGGAAAATCCTATTATAAACAGATTTCAACCTGAAAAATACTACAATAATCGGTTGGTCCAGTAAGTACAGTATTTAGAAGTCTTCGTAGTCTAGTAGATAGTGTGTTGGCATATTAGCCGTAAAGTCAGGGTTCGATCCCCAGGCCAGACATCAAGACAAAATACAAAAAGTATTTCTTCGGCGACTTCCTCTCAGCAGATTTCTGGCAAAAAATTTCTGAGAGTAAATAAAATTGCCTTAAAAAGTTTCTCAAAAATCTGTCGTTCGGAGTCGACTTTAAACTGTAGTTCCAGCCACTCATGTATAAAATTAACGCACACAACATAAGTGGTGTGAGAAACTAGGTCGTAATCCTGACTGAAGGGTTGTAATGACCAATTATGTATGCATGTAAACAGATTTCAAACTGAAAAATACTACAATAATCGTATGGTCTACTGCGTACTCTGTTGGCTTATTAGACAAGAACTCATGAGTTTTAACACCAGCCCAGACATCTCGAACATAACGAAATATGGAACGAAATATTTCTTGCGACGATTTCTTCTCAGCAGTCTGCTGGCAAAAACTCTGTGAGTAAAATAACAATTGCCATGAAAAGTTTCTCAAAAATCATTCATTCAGAGTCGACTTTAAACGGCTTTATGTCCCGCCACTCATGGAGCTAAGGTTTGAGGAGCTAAGGTTGTAAACCTGACTAAGGGTTGTAATGAACAATTTATTAACTAAACTAGTATAGTCGCTCCGGGGATATCTGCGTTTAAGCAGAACTATAGCATATCCATAGTTCAGGTTGACGCAAGATTTACCTGCATCAAGCCCTACTGCCGCCAGTTCAACGTATTTAAAAATGCAGAGTTGTGAGGTTATCTCTCACTCAAGAAAATCAAGGATAGCATTACAATGCTTCTGGAATAATTTTCTATATGTCGGAGATATTTTTAACGATTTTAATTTAATTTTTTTTGTTCGACTTGAAGGTGAGGTGTGTGCTACCAGAGATCAGCAATAAGTATTCAAAAACATGAGTTGAATCGAAGCATACTCATAATTTCTGATACTTATACGCATTCATACTTATTTTATTATCATGCAACCTCTACTCATATTTAAAGTTTGAAGTCCTTATCATATTCAAAGTTAACAACACGTATGATGTTGTTGTTGATTTCGACTCTCCACAACTCAACATATATACGAATCACAAAATAAGTATGATTCGCGTACGTACGAACACTAAAATACTCACCGAATGTTGTGTGTTTGCTCTATCTCTTTTGCTTACGAGTCCTTTTTCCTTTTGTGTAAATACAACAACAACTAAGACTGTATGAATGATTTAAGTCACTCGAATCATTTATAAGAGCATTTTTATCTATGACTGGCAGATACTACAGCTTAAAGTCGATTTCGAACGACAGATTTTTGAGAAACTTTACACTGAAATTTTGCCAGAATTTTTGCAAGAAAACTCTTGAGAAGTCGCCGAAGACTTCGTTTCGTTTCAGATGTTTAAGCCAGGAGTTGTACCACGGTCTTACGTCTAATAACCTAACACACTACCTACCAGACTACGGTGACTATACCCCATGCATATTTGCAAGGGGGATTATTTCTAGGTAACCATAGATTGACTAGGACTTATTGCGGTGGTCTAACCCCATGCCTGATTGGAAAGCTTTGCTTAATAAAACTGAAAAGAAATGACCAGAAGATGGGGCATGTGCTTTGTGACAATCCTTTATTCTTTAAAGGAACGAAAATGGGCAAAACTCGTATACAATCAGTGCTAGACTTTAGATCGCTCATAAACAAACTGTAATTATGGCGCTAATAATGCTGTTATGCTTTGAAATTTAAATGTTAACCATGTTCCTCATTCGTTTGAGAATGTGTTTCTGTCAGAGATCAGCAATGAATATTCAAAAATATGAGTAGAATCTAAAGTTATGAATCTAAATGAGTAGAGGCTTATGAATCAAACATATTTCGAATGGTATGAGTTTGATGTCAACTTTGTACGCATACTCATTGCAACCCCTGTACTTATAAATCAACGTTGTAGTGAGTATGAATGCATCAGAGTACATAGTTAAATTTCAATATTGTTGACTTACTTATATTTAAAATTTCATGAGTGTTTATGAGTAGCGAAAAACCAATTCATTGCTGATCTCTGCTAACAACTCCTTTGTGTTCTGTACTAATACATGCAAAACCTGCAGGTCTTGCCAATAAAAAGTAGTGAGTTTGCTGGCGATTTCATATCTTTATTAAAATTCCTTCTTTCACAAATTAAAGCCAATTGCAACATTCCTGTTTATAAGTCAATAAAACGTCTTCTTTTTTTGTTGAAAAACAATCATAAATTTCATCAAAAAAAAAAACTTTTTTTTAACATTTTGCTGACGATGATGACGCTGATGCTTTTGTTTTTCCAATAAAACTTTCTTATCCTTGACTTGAAAAGTAGAAAAAATGAAATGAAAGATGGACACCAAAAGAAAACAAAACAGAAAAAGAAAGAAAAAAACAAAAGGAATTTAAATGAAAACGATGAGAAAGAAACGAAATGAAATGAAAGAAACCATTTTACTCTCTTTAGTAATACTTAGGGGCGTTGAAGGCAGGCTGTGTTATTTGTAAATGCATTTTACGGAAATGTACACATGCTGACGTAAATATATACATACACACGCATACACACACACACACACACGGCCATTGAAAACAATATAACAACATTTAATTAAATTGTTCGCTATTTCCTTTAAACCACCACAGTTAACCAAAAAAAATAAAAAAAATGTTCCACAAGTAGAAAGAATGCAACGATACACACGGAATACTACTCGTATATTACGGAGAGTAACCAGTAACCACTATAACCACTACCACTACCACCACCACCACCACCACTACCACCACCACCACCACCACTGCTACTACAACATCAACTACGATTTGTTACGCCTGCTGCTGTTGCACTGCATTCAGTTAAAATACAATCACTAGGGTGTACATAATTATTAGGGTGGTACTGTGGCTTCAAGGAGGAATATTTAAACAGAAGACTTATCTTGTCTTGAAGGCGATCTCTCTTAAAATAGAAAAAGAAGTTCAAGTGGAACGGAATATTAAATTCAGTTCAGGTCGCTTTAAACCCACCGTTTCGGTAAAGCTTTCTGCTGCTTACTATTTTTTATGTGAAGTGTTACGGAGTCGCACAACTTACTTGGATCCTATAACGTTCCATTGTAACACCGATATTACCTATTCTGTCATAATTATCGCTTCTGGTATGTGAAGGAGTGGATTTTTCTTAAATCACCTTTGGCTAGACACGTTTTATCACTAAATTTTGGGTGTCCAAGAATTCTCCGTCTTAGGTTCCCAAGTGCCGTACAATTACAAAGGGAAGGTACTGTGGCAGCTTGTGCAGAAGCCGTTATGATATATTTCCAGTCTCTAGGCAAGAGCACCCTAAGGCCAGTGTCCTATTGTCACTGACATGAGGTTCCTTAGAAAGGATTACTCCTTGTTTTTACAGGACAAACTCTCAAAGGGTGTTCTGTGTATTACATTAACGTCACACGGATACCTAACATTCGTACTTCTCAACACGGAGTCTACATAGAGATTCCTATTCTAAAACAAGTGTACTTTAGTCACCGTAGTCTATAAGGTAGTGTGTTGGCTTTTTAGACGTGAGGCCAGGGTCCAAACCCCAGGTCAGACATCCGCAACGAAACAAAATATAAAAAAATATTTCTTCGGCGGCTCCCTCTCAGCAGATTTCTGGCAAAAACTCTGAGAGTAAATAAGAATTGCCATGAAAAGTTTCTCAAAAAAATCTGTCGTTCGGAGTCGACTTTAAACTGTAGATCCCACCACTCATGTATAAAATTAACGCACACAACATAAGTGGTGTGAGAAACTAGGTCGTAATCCTGACTGAAGTGTTGTAATGACCAATTATGTATGTATATGTCAGCTGATGAATATTTTTTATACGAAGCCGTCGTTGTCTAAAAAGTGTATTGGCCGTGGTTCAAACCCCAGCGGAGATGTCAACAAAACGAAATAGCAGCTGCCTTTTGGCAAAAGCTCTGAGCGAAAGTTTTTCAAAAAATTTTTGTTAGGAGTCGACTTTAAACTGTAGGTCCCACTACTCATGGATAAAATAATTACACACAACATAAATAGTGTGAGAAGCTTGGTCCTGGTCCTGACTCAAGGTCATACTACACCGATTAAGGGATTTCGGCCTACCGTAACACATCCTTCCAGGCGCCTCTGCTTCTTGCGCACCTACGCCAGTTGGTCGCATCAATCTATAGCAGGTCTTGTTTGGTTTGGTCCTTCCAATGCAGACAAGGGCGTCCTCTACGCCGACTTCCGTAAACACCCGCATTAAATATCCGGCTCGCCGGAGCATCCTCCTCCATCCGAACGACATGGCCGAGCCAGCGCAGCCGCTGGATGTTAATACGCTGCACAAGGTCTATGTCGTTTAAGAGCTCATACAGCTTACTGTTGGATAGGGTGCGGAAATCATCGCCAACGCGAACTGGACCGAAGATCTTACGTAGGACTTATCTCTCGAATGCCCACAAGGCTGCTGCATCAGTGCTTAATAGGGTTCATGCCTTCGCGTCATAAAGAAGCACGGTAAGGATGAGCGTCTTGTAGAGAAGGTCATAGTCCTGACCAATTAAATAAATACGTGTCATTTAAACCAGCAATGAATTACAATAAAAAATCAACAATAATTTCTGGAAGTTGCCAACCCAAATTTTTTTCGTGTACACTCTTTATTTTGTAATTCCCTAGTGAACAGGAGGAATATTTAACAACTCATAATAGCGTACTTAAGTTATGAAAATTTGCCTTCTATTAATGGCTAACAAAATATTCTCTTCCATAACAGCTAACAACACCAAGGGCCACCCTAAATTTTAATTTAAAATTTCATTTTGCATTCAACGAAAGTGAGAGAGCGGGAAAGAGAGAGAGAGAGAGTGGCAATGGCAATGAGTGCCCCACATAGTTGGATAAAATAAATTGAAACGTTTCGTTTTGGAGTGGGTGGCGGGGCAACGGAATGTGTGTGTGTGGTAAAGAATTATGCCAGTATTCCCATATTTGCAGTGAGCCATTTGACTACAATATTAATTGTTTCTTCATGTTCTTCGGTTTGTTTCTATTGCAGTTGCTGTTGCTGTTGCTGTTGCTGTTGCTGTTGCTGTTGCTGTTGCTGTTGCTGTTGCTGTTGCTTTTGCTGTTGCTTTAGCTGTTGCAGTTCTAGGACGCTACTTTATGTTGCTGTTGTTATGTTCTGTCTTGTTCTGTCAGAATATCACCGAGAATAAAACAAGATATTGCGGTTATGGTTTGTTAAATGCGTATGCACACGTATGTACGTTTAAGTGCGTGGCTTAATTGAAAATGATGTGCAATTATTTTGAATGGAATGGTGGGAAATTTAGGCACACATAAATATCGTTGCAGTGTCATAATTTCGTTTAATGACAAGCAAAGTGCCTCGGCCTTTCGGAAGTTAAGAATTAAATGTTGCATTTGCTCCCAATGCATAGGCTTATCCCTACCACAACGGCTTACATCACGGTTATAGAATGGAATCTGTTAGTGAACCTTCACCTGGCCGACACTAAGATTCATACAAATGAATACTACATGAAATGAAATATTAGGTCTGGCGATTTGTGTTGTGGCGAGTAATTCGAAGTACGACTACAGAGTTGCATCCAGCTCTAGCATCTTTAAGGCGAAGATCTATACAATTATTAAGGCATGTTCAATACTATCTTCTTACATCGCTCGTGAACGCATCTGTGTGAGCTGGTAGGCAGCCCTACCTACTTTCCCTTAGAACAGCTGGAACAAAATGTTATGTTTTATGTCCCTTAAAGAGGACAACTCTTGTTTGCATGCCTAGGCAGCGCAGTTGGCTCGAACATTTGCCTCAAGTGTGTTTCAACGAACCTAAGGGGCGTGGTTATTAGTAAATATTGAAAAGAACAAACTCGGCTTCAATTTCCGAAATGAAAATTAGAATGGAAAGCTTATCACGTAGGACTTTACGTACTAAGCCACACTAGAAGGTACATATTAGTGGCTGTTTTGACTGGATGATAGCGTATTGCACAGGGAAAGGCAGACACTTATTTCTTGTTTTTCCCGCAATCTTTAGCCGCACTGCTATAGTACCTTCAGTAGCTAGTTTATGCAGCGCATTGCAGAGATATTGGACTTCGATACGGATGATTTGCTCAGATGTCACAACCTAACGAACTGTATGTAAAGCACATGTAATGGCATGAGGTTTAACACTTGACCAGTTGCAGTCAAACTGCACAAATTTATTTCAACGAGACAATCAGGACCATAGCAGAAGCAGTAAGGAGAAATGGATAACACGTAAAAGTTTGTTTGTTATTTAAAAGCAGAAAAGCGGAGCGCAGAAGCTCGATGTATTTCTGCCACATGGTAATCATGCTAAACACTGTGACTCAATACAAAAGAGTTCATAGTCCGAAATGACGTCCAAGTTTTGCATATATTGGCCAACAAAAAAGATGTAGTAGAGTATCATGACATGAAGTCGTAGTCTAGTAGGTATTGTGTTGGATTATTAGACTTAAAGCCTTGGTTCAAACCCCAGGTTAGACAACAAAACAGAACGAAATATAAAAAATAATTCTTCGGCAGCTTCCTCTCAGCAGATTTCTGGCAAAAACTCTATGAGTAAAGAAAATTCCCATGAAAAGTTCTTTTAAAATGTGTCTTTCGGAGTTGACTATAAACTGTAGGTCTCGCAACACATCTATAAAATTAACACACACAACATAAGTGGTGTGCGAAGGTTTGTAATAACCAATTATGTATGAATGTATCATGTCTTTTAACACTTTCGCATCGGGTGCCGTGCAGGCCGTGACGTAAGGCAGTCACTTAGTGCATCACAGTGTAATTACTACGCTTACTTATTGGTCCACGGTATTCATTAATTTGTTTACAACAGCCGATTATACGTCACGTCTTATTGACGTTACGTCTTATTGACGTTACGTCTTATTGACGTTACGTCATATTGACGTTACGTCATATTGACGTTACGTCTTATTGAGGTTATTGAGATTTTAATTTTTTCTTCGGTTTCTACCCCTTTAAACGGAATATTGTTAAAAATTCTGTACCGGCTACCTGTAGATCAAAATAAAATTTCTGCATTCTACAGCAGTGGCTGTTCCATAACGTATCTGAAGGTCAGTCAATTTGCCAAAACTTTATAATTCTTGATCGTTATTATTTAATAAATTTTTTAAAATTCCATACCTGTGTATAAATCCTGCCCTTAGTAAATATATGTTTATGTGTATGAACACTTTATTTAGAGAGAGATTAATATCGCTTATACTATTTAATTGTTACCTTTCTCTAATGCCTTTAAGCCTTGCTAAGCACATTACTTTACTAAGCCCATTTTTTCTCCATATTCTCACACACACACATTATAACTGTATCTCTTTTGTATGGTTCTCAGTTATTTAAATTACTACAGAAACTTAATCACACACATCCTCTCGCTCTCTCTCTCTCATGCACTTATCATTATCCATACGAATACCAAAAACTTGTGGTTGTAGTTTGGATAAATTACACTCTGTTTTGCAAATAATTCTGTTGTGGTTTAGTTTTAATATCTCTTTTCTTCCTTTTTTTCCTTCTTCTTCTTTCCCCTTTTCATTTTAGTTTGTCAGTAATGTTTTGGTAAATGTGTTGTTCTTCTTGTTGTTGTTGTTATTGCAATTACTGTTTTAAGTTACTTTCTTGTTATTGTCATTAAAATTTTGTTGTTGTGGCTTGGTGCTATAGCTCCCGCCTAATTTAAATAAATGACCATGAAAATGTATGAAAATTTTGTTCTCTTCAACATGACTTTGCAAGTCTATAAGGGTGTGTGTATGTGTGTGTGTATTGAAACGGATGTTATTCTTTATATGGAAGAAGAGCGAGCACAGTTGTTTGGTATGTGTAAATGTGTGTGTAAATGTTCTCTCATTAATTTGTGGTCGAATTTTTGATGGTAAATTTAACAATGTTAGTGTGGGTCAATAAGTAAGGAATTCTTGGAACATTTAGAATATTAATCGAGGAGTGGTTTTTGTTAATAAATTTTAAAGAAAATAATTTTTATTTTTTGGTTTTTAAAACTATTTTATATATTCAAACAAATAACCAGAAATTATCAAGTTTTTAAATTATGTAACCAACTGAGTTATAGAAAAACGTTTGAAAAGTAAAAAAAACGTGTGAAAAACATTGCCCAATGAATTCTACTCTTCTCCAAGTTAACGTCGATTGATTTTCTGATGATGATCATCTCACTGATTGACTAGAAGGCTTCTGAATGGATTATTTAAAGGAAAGAAAGCAATGACAACCTTTGGTTGACTGTTGCTGCATGCTTGGACTTTGTAGCGATAATACTAAGCCTCAAAATCAGCAGTCTGGCATTTATTTAGTAAAAGGTTTACCACTTATGAAGTCGCCGTAATCTAGTAGGTAGTATGTTGGCTTATTAGCCGTAAAGCCAGGTTTCGACTTCCTCTCAGCAGATTTCTTGCAAAAACTCTGAGAGTAAATAAAATTGCCATGAAAAGTTTCTCAAAAATCTGTCGCTCGGAGTCGACTTTAAACTGTAGATCCCACCACTCATGTATAAAAAATAAACACACACAACATGAGTGGTGTGAGAAAATAGGTCGTAATCCTGACTGAAGGGTTGTATGTTATGTTATGTGTTACCACTTATGAATATGAAAACTAACCAAAAAAAAAAAAAAAAAAAGCTTAAAAATTATTTAAAATCACAACAATAGCGGTAATTTAAAAGTGGAATCTTCTCAAGCCTTATGGAGCGATTATGGTCTTAATAAACTTCTTAATCGGAAGTCCCTATAGTCCAGTAGGACTACTAAATATGAACTTGTGAGTTCAAACATTCGCTCTGACGTCTTGAGCACAACGAAATATCAAAAAATCATATCTTCAGCGACTATCTATCAGCAGCCTTATTGCTAAAACTCTGAGCGTGAAAAAATTACAGTGAAAAGTATCACAAAAATCTGCCGTTCCAAATTGACAGTTAAACAGTAGGTTCCGTCACCCACAGATTAAAATTGACACACACAACATGGGTAATGAGAGAAGCTTAGTTGTAATCGTAACTAAGGCGTTATAATGGCTTGTGAAGTAAGTAGGTAATCGGCCTACTGTGCATTTAATTGGCAAACCTGTAAAGAAATTTAAAGTAGCCGCAGTCTAGTAGGCAGTGTGTTTGCTTGGTTCAAACCCCAACACATACATCACGAAATTTAATCAAATATTTCTTTCAGCAACTTGATCTCATCAAATTTTTGGCAAAAACCCGGAGGGTTAAATAAAATTGCCGTGAAAAGCTTTTAATAAAACTGTCATTCGAAGTCGCCTTTAAACTGTACTCATGGATGAAAATAACATATACAACATGGGCGTTGGGAGAAACTAGGTCGTAATCCTGACTAAAGCGTTCTAATAGCCTACTAAGTTAGAGCAATTGGCAGGACTGCAAACATGTTAAGTTCTGTACATCATCGCATTGTATGGAATGATGACAATACTGATTCTGTATGGTAAAATTTACAAATAAATTTCCTTCTTCAGCCATATAGAGTCCAACTTAAGCAATAATTATAGCCGACTGGCAATGCACAACGCTGCGGATATGCTGTTTCTCGAAAAAATAAATTCTTCTTCTTCCATTTCTACTCAATAATTACAAGAGTTGTTGCGTATGGAGCTCTTAGAACTCAAAAATAATTATGTAAAGATGATTGCATCATAAAAACGTAACTCTTTGGCGTGCATAATGGTATAGGTAAAGGGTGTTTTTACAGAGGTATAGAACTTTAAGTTGCAATAAAACAACGATGGATTATTCGATTGACATGAATTTTATTTATCCGAAAGATAATCTTGTGGCATTACATTTTAAATATGATTTGTGGCATATGACCGCCACGGCTGGCATGGATGTAGTCCAATCTGGATGTCCAATTTTCGATGACTTTTTCCAACATGTGTGGCCGTATATCGGCAATAATACGGCGAATGTTGTCTTCCAAATGGTCAAGCGTTTGTGGCTTACCGCATAGCCCCACAGAAAATAGTCTAGCGGTGTTAAATCACAAGATCTTGGAGGCCAATTCACAGGTCCAAAACGTGAAATTAGGCGGTCACCAAACGTGTCTTTCAATAAATCTATTGTGGCACGAGCTGTGTGACATGTTGCGCCGTCTTGTTGAAACCACATCTCCTGGACATCATGGTTATTCAATTCAGGAATGAAAAAGTTAGTAATCATGGCTCTATACCGATCACCATTGACTGTAACGTTCTGGCCACCATCGTTTTTGAAAAAGTACGGACCAATGATTCCACCAGCCCATAAAGCGCACCAAACAGTCAGTTTTTCTGGATGTAACGGTGTTTCCTTCACTCCAAATGCGGCAGTTTTGTTTGTTGACGTAGCCATTCAACCAGAAGTGCGCTTCATCGCTAAACAAAATTCGCTTATGAAAATCGGGAACAACGGTAATCTCGTTTTGGGCCCATTCGACGAATCTACGCCTTACTTGATGATCGTTTGGCTTCAAATCTTGCACGAGTTGGATTTTGTAAGCACGCAAACCAAGATCCTTCCGCAAAATCTTCCATAAAGTGGATGGACACAGATCCAATTCCTGTGCTCGATGGCGGATGGACTCATTCGGGTCTTCCTCAATGCTACGCTCTACAGCAGCAATAGCTTCTTCTGTACGCACCGTACAGCGTCTCTGGGGATGCGAGTTATCAATAAGAGTAAACGTGGTGCGAAAACGTTCCATGGTTAATCGAATTAACTGCTCTGATGGACGATTTTGTCGACGATAAAATGGACGTAGTGCGCGATACGTTTTCCGCACAGAACCATTATTTTCGAAATAAAATTGCACTATTTGCAAGCGTTGTTCAGGCGTGAGTCTATTCATGATGAATTGCCAAGCCAAACTGAGAATAAATCACTTGACAGCTGTTAAATCGGTCGCCATCTTGAAAAGTAATGCCAACTTAAAGTTCTATACCTCTATAAAAAACACCCTTTATAATTGTGACGTATTCTTTTTCCATGATGATCCCGGAATAATCAATTTCTGATTTAATTTGTTTTGTTTCTTTTTTACGCGAAGACATTTCATATAACCTTACATGGCATCACAACGAATCTTTTCATGAATTCATTATCACGGAGCTTATAATCGTTTACCCACTCACCCATACTCAGATATTTATAATGTTGTGTCCTCATGTCCCCAAAAAGGTCAAACTCACTAGAGAGAAAGTGAGTACGTACTCTGTATTAAGGTAAACCACTATGCAACGCCATTGTTCTGGCATGCCAATGAAAGTCTGTGCATGCGTTAATGAGAGTGATGCAACGAAAAATATGATGGAATACATGGGAGTAATATTGTGTGTGTACTTCGCCCACTTAATATGTTTGTTGTCCTTTTTATTGTTGTTGTCAAATTGCTTTTATTGCTGTTGCTTTTGCATTCTTCTTTGATGGTGCAATTTTATAGTCACTTTATAATTGCGATTGAAATATTGTATTACAACGAATGGTCGAGGTTGTCAGAAGCGCAATAAACCGGACCAAAATGTGTGACACCAGAAAAGTGATTTAGTAGGAGAGAGAAAGAGAGCGATAAAAGAAATCATTAAATCATTATATTCATTACCATCAGAAAAGCATAGCATTTTGCGCCCATGAATAGAGTGTCTATGGTTAGTATGCCCTTGTAGGATGGTTGTGGCATAATATCTGGTAATGGAGAAAACCACGGGCCTTTGCTACGATAACGGCAATAAATAAAATTTAATTTTAATGTCTTTGAAAAACGAATTATCAGTAATGAAATATAAATGAAAATGAAATAAAAATTTGAAGATTTTATTACGAAAATTATTTCGCCATTATTTCTCGCGATTAAAAAGAAAATTCTGAATTTTATTTTTAATTTTTTTTTTTTTTTTGGCAGAGACAGCTTTACATGGCCTTAATTGTAAGCTATTGCAGACAATGCACTTTCAATTAAATTTCATTTTAAAAACAGAAACAGTTTTATTATTCGCTTGAATGAAAACAAATTTACATTTTTCCTTTTTTATTTTTCAATAAAACTACCGCCTACACATCTCACTGTATCCACGTAGATTACAAAACATATAACATGCATGTGTGTATGTAAACGTAATTATAAAAGTAAGTGCTTTGCTGCTCTCAAACACAAATACATTAAAGAATTGTCTTTAAAAGAGTGACATTAAGTGGCCGCTATTGCCGCCACCATATTAAATACACTTGCTTGCACACACGCAAGTATACTCTCCACACACAATTTTTATTTTACACACGCACTCACACTTATCCTCATATACGCATCCACTATGGGGATATAAATTACAGTTGCTTACCAATACCTAAGCCACCACAATGCCGTGTATTGTATTAAAAAAAAGAAGAGAAAAAAATGGATTACTTTGTGTAACTGTTTCAGTGTATTTGTACGAGTCTTATCGATATAAGCTGATGTTCTCAGTGCATGGCGGCGTGTGTGTTTGTTTGTGTGTGTGGGTATTGCTCTCTTTTTATGTTTTCTCTCTTTTTAGAGTTTAACCAGGCAATCTAAATTTTTTTTTTGCTTTTGTTGTGCTTATATTCGTTGTTGTTTTTAAGTTTTCGTTTTTTTTAATGGCTTCACCTGTATGTGGCCGATTTTGGCCGAATTTTTTTTTAAATAAAAAATTTAAAAATGAAAACAAATTTAGCTTTTTGGTAAATTCTTAATAACTCGTGTGACGTCAAGCAATTTATTGGGTTGAGAGGAAGTAATTTTCGTAAGATTTTTTTTTTGGAAATTTGTTTAACATGTTGCAGTTGTTTTCACATATCTTTGAAAGTTGTATTGCTGGGATACCGGTTAGAGATGGTATCTAACTCATAATCTGCAACATGTTACAGGACATATGTAAAGGGTCCGCCAAATAACTATTTTTTTTTAAATGCTTTAAAAAAAAAACTACTGAATATTTTCTCAAATTTCTTTTTTTTATTTAAAAGTACAATCCTTCCGGTTGATAATGGAAAATAATTTCATTCAAATGGGTTGCCTCGGCTGGCCAATGCAGTAGCCTACACGATCGTTCCAATTTTTAAGCACATTATCGATTGTGTGCAGCTGTATTTCACCAATGGCTTCATGAATATTGTCCTTTAAAGCGTCAATTGTCTCTCGCTTGTCGGCGTAACACTTATCTTTGCCGGCACCCCACAAATAATTGCCCAACGGTGTCAAATCTCAGCTCCGAGGTGGTGAAACGACATCAGCTCTGCGGCTGATAATGCGATCTTCAAAAACAGGGCGCAAAACATCGAGTGTAGCTTCGGCTGTGTAGCACGTATCGCTGTCCTGTTTAAACCAAATGTTGCTAATATAATAAAATTCGTTCAACATGGGCCGATAACGATCGCCATTGACTGTAACGGCCACTCCTTGCTCATTTTTGAAGAAAAATGGCCCAATTATGCCTCTGGACCAAAATCCGCACCAAACAGTGACTCGTTTTGGGTGCGTCGGCTTTTCAATGTATGCGTGCGGGTTTTCTGTGCCCCAAATGCGACAATTTTTCTTGTTTACATACCCGCCAAGATCAAAATGAGCTTCATCTGAAAAGATGATTTTTTTGCCAAAATCGGCATCTTCTGGTGTAGGCTACTGCATGGCCAGCCGAGGCAGCCATTTGAATGAAATTATTTTCCATTATTAACCGGAAGGATTGTACTTTCAAATAAAAAAAAGAAATTTAAGAAAATATTGAGAAGTTTTTTTTTAAAGCATTTTCAAAAAAAAAAAAAGTTATTTGGCGGACGCTTTAGGTATTGTATTTGCCGGAGTTGACTAGGTATTCTCCGGAGGCACAACTTCTTTTACAGCAGAAAGAAACCTGCAATATCGCCAGATGTTGCTGAACTTGTATGGATAAAAAGAGGACTGAGGTTGTCATCCGGCTTTAAATCGCATGCAATTCTCACGGACCACTGCCTATAGACTAGACATTCCCTGCAAGTCTAGGAAACTAGGTAGTGTGTTCGCTTATTACAACATCAGACATCTCCAACAAAACGAAACATGAACAAATATTTCTTTCGGAGACTACCTCTCAGCAGATTTCTGGCAAAAACTCTGAGGAGTAAACAAAATTGCCATGAAAAAGGTTCTCAAAAATTTGTCGTTCGGAGTCGACTTTAAACTGTAGTTCCCGCAACATCTGGATAAATTTAACACACACAACACAAGTGGTATGACAATCTGGGTTGTAATATTGACTGAAGGGTTGTAATGACCAATTATTTTGTATGAAGGGAGGAGGAAGAGACGACCTTTCACTTCAAATGTCAGTAATCTTGTCTAACCATGGATAAGTTCTTAACTCCTTAATTTCTCTCAACCTTGTCTGAACTGATCTTGGAGGACTAATGGGAAAGTGAAGCGTTCAAGAGACACGCACTTTTTCACACAGCCAAACCTTTCCAAAAGTCAATCTCACCCACTGTCCTTCAAGGGCTTGGTGTCTCCTGTAACGCTGACGAGGCTCTGACGACCGAATATGGGCGGTATAACTTTAGTACTTGCACGGCTAAATCCCGGCACTTTGCATGCCTGGTGGCGATGATGGCAGCCCCAACACCAGGATCAGACGCTTTAGCCTAATAAGCTGTACGTCTTAAATAACTCTTATTACCGAAACCAAGCGGGTCTATGCTCCCTAGAGCAGTAAAAGGAACCTATATTTGGCTGAACTCTCCAGTACAAATATTGCTACGATAACAAACATTATTCGGGAGTCGGATTGATCTCCACGTTTGATACTCCTGGTAAAAATCACAATGGGTATCTACTCTGGTCATTATGGTAAAATTTATGTAATGTGATGTAATCGTTGGAACAAGTTTCTTGTGAACAGATGCAATTTTCAAGACAATATGTTGTTAAGAACACTTCATCGCTTGTAAATTTGTGTGTAGAGCCCCGATTAGCCAAACGTCCACTGAACATATGTGCGTTCCTTTTTAGCATATGAAGACCAATGTAAATACCTGCTGATATTACATTACGGTTCGGTAATCGCTCCCATTGCTTTTTGTATTCTACAACGAATGTACTTTACACTACATTCCGCGAACGTTTGGCTAAGCAGGGCTTAAAGCATAGACTGATGGCTTCCGAAAACAATAAGTATCGATTGGACCCGATTTTTTAGACATGCAGAGCCAATTTTGATATCTCATGAGCTTATCATTCTTCCTTGTCTTGCAGTATGTACTGTGAATGCAAATTCCACTTATTTTAGTCGACTAATGCAGGTCATACGAAAGCATTGCAAATACTACCTGCGGTAGTCTACAGCGTTAAATTACATTCACCACTTAATAGTGAACACTAAAGGTGATGATGTTCATTTAATATTGTTTATGCAGTTATTGTTATTGTTGTTGTTTTTAATATTGTTCTTCATTTTCTAATCCATTTCAACAAACAATGCATTGCCATCAATCACTTGTTTTCGTCTTCATATCGCCACTTACTACACACTCACTTACACACACACACTCACTCACTGATGTACTCAAACACTCACAGTTAATGTTGTCAAAGTGATACTCGTGAGAATTTTCTCGTTTCTCGTTTTTATTATTGTTTTCCGTGTATTATTGTGTTAGAGAGCCACACTTACTTAGTGAAACATTCAGCGAACTTACACAGAGAGAGAGGGCAGAAAGGTATTACACACATACACACAGAGAGAGAAAGGTTAATAGATGTTGTTGCACGTTGTTCTTGTTGCTGCTGCTGTTGTTTACAAGTTTTTTGTTTCGTTTTTTTTTTATTTTCCGTCATCATTTGAAATTGGTGTCATGTTGACTTGTACTTTTTCATCTTCTTCTTCACTTTTTTTCTATTATTGCAGTTGCCATTGTTGTTGACGATTTTTTTTCGAGCACAGCACAGCTGCGTACATAAGGGTTGTTTTGCTTTAAAGCATGCAAAGAAATTTAAAACGAATTTGGGGAAATCGTCTTAAAACCCATATCAGCAGCAGAGATCAGCAATGAGTATTCAAAAAGATGAGTACAATCGAATCATACTCATAATTTCTGATACTTATATGCATTCACCAGATTCATACTAAACAACACGTATGATGTTTTTGTTGATTTCGACTCTCCATAACTCAACATTTACAAGATTCGCTGATTCGCTTACGAACACTAAAATACTCACTAAAAGGTTGTGTTTGCTTGCTTCTCTGGGTAGGCTTATGAATCAAACATATTTCGAGTGGTATGAGTTGTACTCAAACTCATTGCAACCTGTTCTTATAGATCAACGTTGTAATAAGTATGAATGAATCAGAAGAGTTAAATTTCAATATTGTTGACTCACTTATATTCAAAATTTCATGAGTGCTTATGAGTAGCGAAAAAGCAATTCATTGTTGATCTCTGATCAGAATGTTTAATTAAGTTCGCGGTTTAGTGAGGCACACTTCTTGAGCGTTAAGCCACGTTGAAGTCAAACATTTTAAGGATATAAGGCCTTATGAAGCATAAATGAAGAAATCGCATAAGAATTTCCTTTGATATCTTCGTTGAAGGCATATTGGTGCTCGTAGTGGATAATATCTCTGGCAGTTTTAATCAGACATCGGTTTGGTTTCTCAAGCTGTTGTAGGAAATAAAGTGGACCAATATTTACGTTGAGATGTCAAAATGATATCACAGTCAAGCTACTGACCATGGAACCAATGGTTAGCTCTTTAGAAACAAATATTTCAGAAACTCACAATATTCGGATGACTCCTTCACAACTTGATACAAACTTTAACAACCCAATAGCAAATTTGATTTCCTAGAGTACAAAAGAAGTGATTGATGAGATTCTAAGAGAAAGACAAACTTTCCCCGAGAAGTGTGACCTTATAGCCTAAGTAATAAGTAAACTATGTGGTAGCCTGATGTGCATTTAAATTCTTCTTTACCTCCATTAACAAAAAATGTAGAAAGTTTTCTGTTTCCTGTAATTCCAAAGTGAGGAGAGGTAGGTGAGATAGTTGTAGCTCTTGAGAAAGAGTAGAAAGAAGTTCCTCGCCACAATCTCTACTCATCAATACATATTCGCAAAGGATATTGTTTCCAAGCAACTACAAATAGCAACTATCATCGTAGGACTTGCCTGCTTAAGTGGTTACTACAACCTTTTAGTCAGGATTACAACCTATCTTATCACACCACTCATGTTGTGTGTTTTAATTTTATCTATGACTGGCAGAAACTACAGCTTAAAGTCGATTTCGAACGACAGATTTATGAGAAAATACAGCTGAGAGTAAATTGCCGAGAGAAACTTTTTTTTACATCGTTGGGTTCGAGATGTTTGAGCCAAGAGTTGAACCATGATCTTACGTCTAATAAGCCAACATACTACATACCAGACTACGGTGACTATACCCAATGCATATTTGCAAAGGACATTATTTCTAGGTAACCATAGATTGGCATACTATCTTCCTAGGACTTATTGCGGTGGCCTAACCCCATGTCTGGTTGGAAAGGTTTTCTTAATAAAACTGAAAAGAAATGACCAGAAAGAAAGGCATGTGCTTTGTGACAATCCTTTATTCCTTAAAGGCAAATGGGCAAAACTCGTATACAATCAGTGCTAGACACTAGATCGCTCATAAACAAACTGTCATCATGGCGCTAATAATGCTGTTAAATTTAAATGTGTTAACCATGTTCCTCATTCATTTGAGAATGCGTTTGTATCAGAGATCAGCAATGAGTAGTTAAAAAGATGAGTAGAATCTAAAGTAATGAATCTAAATGAGTAGAGGCTTATGAAACAAACATATTTCGAATGGTATGAGTTTGATGTCAACGTTGTACGCATACTCATTGCAACCCCTGTATTTATAAATCAAAGTTGTTATGAGTATGAATGAATCAGAATGTAGTTTAATTTCAACATTGTTGATTCACTTATATTCAAAATTTCATGAGTGCTTATGAGTAGCGAAAAAACGATTCATTGCTGTTCTCTGGTACTGATGCAAGCACCTTCACGAAGAGGCAAAAACTAGTAGTCAGAGTCGTTATTTTCTGAAATTTTTTTTTACGATCCTTTTAAATTCCTGATCAAATCGCTTATAAGCCACTCTCAGAAGAAATGAATCACTTTTGAATTCCAATAGAAGCTGTACTTTGATAAATCCGTGTCTAACTTATTGTGAATATGAAACGACCCATCAGTTCAATTTCACTTGGGGCTTATTGTTGTGTTGTTCTCATTTCATCCAACACCTGCCTCGCCCCATGTACCTTCACACCTTCTTGCAATAAATTGAGTTCATTTCTGCGCTTCAATTTAATACGTTTATTTTTTATTCGTTAATTTTTTTTTAGATTTTTTTTTCTGTTGTTCTAAAGCGTATAACAGTTGTTTTGTATACAATTTATAACACGTTTGAAATGCTCTCGAGTATTATAAATTTCATACACAATTTTTTTTTATTTTTTTTTTTTGTTAACACCATCGGTTTATCTTGTTTTTTTTTCACGTGTTTTTATTGTAACTTTATAAACTGATTGGTAACGAATGGGTTTTCCCAAAAGGTAAATACCTACAGTCAGTAGGTAGAAACGAGTAACAACAGCTGCAACAACAACGGCAACAACAACAGCAGTAGTAAATATATTTATAAACAACATATTGCAATTGCTAAAATTATTGATATTTTGTTGAAATTGTTATTTATCGCCATTTTGTTTTTTCCATTTTTTTTATTTGTTTTCTTACTGATTTAAAGCATGGAAAAAGGTGGTGTAACATAAAAACAAATCTCAACGCTATCAAATATATGCATGTGTACCATATGGTGCTTTCCACTCAGCAAAAACAAGAATTAAACAAAAAACCAAATAAAAATAAATGTATTGCAATCAATACAAAAGGAACGTACAACACGATTGTATCATCAATAAGTTTATGGGATTTCTCTGTAACACATTTTATTTGTTTAAAACTGGATTTATATGAGCATTTCCTGAGGAATAGAGTTTAAAAGTAAAATTACAACCGTCTTGTCATTAATTTTTTTTATTGAATAATAAAAATATTTTCGGAAATAAGAAGGCTGTAATGAAATTACCAGTAATTTGAAAAAAAAACTGCTTTAATGTAACCCGGCCACCATCAGAGATTACTAATGAATCGTTTTTTCGGTACTCATGCTTGAACAACAGAGGTCAGAAATGAATCGTTTTTTCGCTACTCACAAGCACTCATGAAATTTTGAATATAAATGAGTCAACAATATTGAAATTTAACTATGTACTCTGATTCATTCGTACTCACTACAACGTTGAGTTATAAGTACAGATTGTAATGAGTATGCGTACAACATTGACATCAAACTCATACCATTCGAAATATGTTTGATTCATAAGCCTACTCATTTAGATTCATGGCATACTTATAAATGCTTCATGGCAAATTTGTGTTTTATCATCAGTATTACAACACCCACTTAAGACACAAGTTAGGTTAGGTTAAACTGGCAGCTGGTGAGGTGAGGTCACCGGGCACAACTTAACAGCGATATTACCTGTTCTGTCATAATTATCGCTTCTGGCATGTGAAAAAGTGGATTCTTCTTAAATCACCTTTGGCTAGACACGTACATACATAAACATAATTGGTCATTACAACCCTTCAGTATGTGCTACGACCTAGTTTCTCACACCACGTATGTTGTGTGTGTCAATTTTATACATGAGTGGTGGGACCTACAGTTTAAAGTCATGGCAATTTTTTTTACTCTCAGAGTGTTTGCCAGAAATCTGCTGAGAGGAAGTCGCCGAAGAAATAATTTTTGTATTTTGTTTAGATGTCTGGCATGGGGCTCGAACCCTATCTTTACGTCTAATAAGCCAACACACTACCTACTAGACTACGGCTACCTCGCTCGACACTTTCTATCACTAAATTCTAGGTGTCCAAGAATTCTTCGTCTTAGATTCCCAAATGCCGAACAAACGTCAGAGAAGATGTGGTAGCCTCTGCAGAAATTATTACGACATGAGCACCCAGAAGCCAGTGTTCTGTTGTCACTAACATGAGGTTCCTTAATAAGGATAACTCCCTGATTTTTACTGACTTAACCCTCAAATGATGTCTGGTAGTCCAGTAGGTAGTGTGTTGGCTTATTAGAAGTAAGGCCACAGTTCAAAGTCACACACCAAAACGACAACATGAAAAGAAATATTCCTTCAGCAACTTCCTCTCAGCAGATTTCTGTCAAAAACTCTGTGAGCAAATAAAATTGCCATGAAGAAGTTTCTCAAAAGTACGTTGTTCGAAGTCGACTTTAAACTGTAAGTCCCGCCACTCATGTATAAATTTAACATACACAACATGAGTGGTATCAGAAGCTTGTAATCCTTACTAAAGGGTTGTAATGACCAATTATGTATATATGTATGTACGTATGTATTCGACAGATCTTTGTAACGGAAATCTTCAAACCACGATCACTCTCTTCAAACACACCGCGTCGACACACAAGACTGACTGAACTGTAAATAACTCACTCGCCTGCTTTGCCTTGCCTTTTATATGGCAGGATAAACAATTTGATGAATGTTCTTGAAGGCGAATGTTCGTGGCTTCACCTTCTCGAGATCTCTATAAATATAAACGTCGGTTTTTTCATTATTGCTGTTTGTGTATTTTGTTTACATTTATTCTTGTAGTGTTTGTGTTTGTATTTATGTTTACTTGTTTACCATTCTTTTTATGCTTGTGTTTCCTACAACAAGTGTACTTAAAGTCTATAATACCCGGTTAGATAGCCAGTTACTGCACTCTGTGTAAGTTCTTTCGCCTTCTAAACCCCATTTCACCTTATTTCCCATAAAAAATATTCTGGCATAAACAGCAACATGGAAACTAATCACTTGGAAGTTGATCTGCGTTTTCATTATCGCAAATACCCACATGGCCCAATTTATACACTTCTTGTATACACTTTCAAAATGTTTGTTAATATTTTTCCTTAAATTTAAAATCACACAAAAGGATTTCGAAATCTACAAAAATCTTATCGAAATTGAAAAAGAGCTCTTCTTGCATTATTTTGAGTTCAGCATCCATCTGCTCCCTAACCCTGCCATTAGTTTTCTATTTTTCGAAACACTTTGTCTCAATGAGGCAAAAAAGCAATATGTACTCTTTCTTGTTAACTAAACACTTGAGTTTAAAAGCTCTTTTAATTCAATGAAAGCCAAAAAAAACGTGATGAAAACAAACCAAAATGCCAGTAAATGTGATTCAATTGCCGATGAAAATGTCAAATGAAGGGGGGAAAAGAAAACTCAAAATCGAAAAAAAGAGAGAAATTGAAATTTTTGTAATTGAAAGTCATTTTCCAATAGCAGTAACGCACAGCACAGTAAATAGAAAGGATTTCTAAATAATTTGCTGGAAAACGATATGAATACATACATTTCGATACGAAAATATGAATTTTTGGTATTTAATACGAGAGCAGACTAGAAATGAAAAAAAGTAACAGAAATAATTAAAACTAATCAGTATCTAATATGAAGACAATGTATTAATTCATATTGTTACGAAAATGAAAAATCTAGATACTAGTGTTTTGCTTTTACATCGTTTAACATTAAAATTATAAACAAAATCTACAAAAACAAAACAATGCAAGTAAACAAACCTGTTTACAAATTATCGTATTGCTTAATATAACAACAAACACCAGCATAAAAAATGGTAAACAAGTAAACAAAAAAATACACCAACAACACTACAATAATAAATGTAAACAACGATGTTTACAACGATGTTTACATGTATATAGATTTCTAGAAAGCAAAGTCATGAACGTGCGCCTTCAAGAACATTCATCAGACTGTTTATCCTGCCATATAAAAGACAAGGCAAAGCAGGCGAGTGAGTTAGTGAAGTTCAATGAGTCTTGTGTGAAGACGAGGAGCGTTTGAAGAGAGTAATCGTGGTTTGAAGATCTCCGTTACAAAGATGTGTTAAATAATTGTCTAGTAATTGTTATTGTTTATGCAAAGGGTATAAACAGAGGAATAACAAACAATTGTTGTTTACATAAAGTTGCGAACAGTGGCGCACAGAATTGTACGAATATTTATATTATATATTATAAATTTATTTTTATTTTATTTGTAATCTACGTTTTTAAAAGGTAAAAACGTAACAATATATATTCAAAGGGATCATTGGAATAGTTGGAAAGGGGTAAATATTTAAACGTGAAAAGAGTACCCATGGTTTCCGTTATATTGATGACCAGATGTCAAAGACCATAAATGAAAATGTGACAAGTGTAATGTGATGCTACAGATAATTTCTTTATTATCCATTGGCTTTCGCAGAGTATGTTCATAATTTAAATTTTTTTCTCCGAAACAATTGCCATTCTTTAGTTTGTTTTTTTTTTTTTGATATCTTTTAAGGGCTGTTATAAAGCATTTCCTCCGCTCTCTTATTATTCTTTTGCTTTAATTATCATTTAGTACTACAGCATATTCTAGGATGATGGGTTTGTCTTCAGTCATTATCTAGAAACATCGCTGTCGTTCAGCTTATATTGCTGTTCAGCACGGATATACTGGATAAAAAATAATTTTGCTTAGTGAGTACTACTCTTACTCAAGAGGTGGCGCCATCTGACACACTCCTGTGATGTCCTCTATTGTTCTTATCCTTTTTGAAGACAGGATTAGGAAGTTTCGTAAGCGGATAACAGCATTTTAATTTAAAATATCCAAAACCATGATGCAAATAGTTTCGCCTTCTTCGAAATTTAAAGTTGAATTGCTCATGCTTGTAAAAATGGCTCTTAACCACTGTACTACACCTCTGTACCTCCATAACATAAGCTCTACTAACACGAAATCAAGGCGAATTGGAATTTGGAGAATTCCTAACCCTTTATGCTTTTCGAACATTACCTTGAAGAAATTGAGTCTTTTATGTACCTTGGCTCTGGCATGTAGTTCCTATCACGATATAAGAAACATATTCGAAAATGCTAAGTGTGTACATGATCTACTTAACGCGGTATGGAATTTCTTCCAACTCTCAACCGTTACTAAGAACCGAATATTCTGAATATTCAATATACTTCTACAAGGTCATACTGTTCTATGTAATCGAGAAATTTAATGCCGTATTGAACATTAGCGGTAAGACGCGATCTTGTGTGCGCTATTGTTTTGAAGAATATGGAATATAAGGGGCTCTGGATTGTCTGATTTCGATAATAATACATGAATACATAGAGATAGCAGACACAGTAAGATCCATTATACGCAGTTGGTTTGAAATAGTGTTCCCTGGAAAAACTTGTATTCTGCTTCAAAGAACTTATATACGGAATTTCAATTTCTCGGCTGTTATTTGTTTGTAGTTGCCATAGTCTAATTTGGCAGTGTGTTGGCTTATTAGATGCTATTCCATGGTTCTAACCTCTGCTCAGACATTTCGAACAAAAACAAAAAAAATATTTCTTTCGCAATTGCCTCTCAGTAGTCTTCTGGCAATCTCTGAGAGTAAATAAAATTGCCATGAAAAGTTTCTCAAAAATATGTAGGGCCCCCTACTCATGTATAAAATTAACACACACAACATGAGTGGTGTTAGAAACTAGGTTGTAATCCTGACTGAAGGGTTGTAATGACCAATTATGTATGTATGAAGCTTCGGAAGTATGGTTAGGAAATTATTATGCATTCTGCTCTGCATTTAACGAGTTCCAAGTGTTTCGAATTGAGGTCAGTATAGAGCAGTGATGCTCAAAATCCAAATTTCCTATCACATGTGATAGGCAAAGAAAATTCTGCCGACGCTGCGTTGGCACACCTACACTATAAGCTTACTTGTTGGTTTCTTATAATGATCGTGTGTTTGTTGCTTTGTTTGTTGTTTTGTGTTGAACTCAGAGAACAAAATCAATTCAGTTGATGTTTAGCACTTGATGAAGCAACTTTTTTGAATGATTTTTTGTTTTTCTCAAATACACGCAGCAAAATGTTTGATGAAAATTGGGAATATGATTTCTTTTTTCTAGAGAGGTAATGCACAATGTATTGTGTGTTATCGCACTTTATGTCGTAATTCTTTTTTTTTTTTTATAAAGAGACATTACGAGGCTAGCCATACATACATACATACATACATCAATATATTCATCAATACATACATACATACACACATACATCAATATATTCATCAATACATACATACATCAATATATTCAACAATACATACAGACACACATACATCAAAATATTCATCAATGCATACATACATATGTACATACATACATCAATATATTCATCAATACATACATGCATACACACATCAATATATTCATCAATACATACATACATACATCAATATATTCCTCAATACATATATATATACATACATAAGTTTATTATGTAATAACATACACGCAACACAATAAACCAATTTTTTTATTTTTTTTTATTTTCCCAGTGTACGATTCTCAAAAATTAAGTTGAATTTTGTTCTCCGCTGCTTTACCAACACAACCAAAACTATGATAGTATGTGTTTGAGCACCACTGGTATAGAGCCTTATCATAATCAATAATTCCAGAGTTTTGCCAAGAGGAGCGAAGGTCTCTACGAGAGAAATGTACAGATCTGAACGGCGTGTAGGAATGGTTATGAGACGTAGAAAAATATTTAAATTCAATGGCATAGATTTTGATTAGAAACTTGCGATAGATTTTCTTGTAATTTCCTATGCAGCCATATGAAATCTGGTGGCCTATTTAATGTAAAGCCTTTGGTAAATCCCATTAGGAAGGATGATACTGTTGGTTCGAGATGTCCGAGCAAAGATTAGAACTACGGACTCTCGTCTAATAAGTCAACACACTGCCTATATAGCATCTTCTAATAGATAAAATACAGTCGGGACATTGAAGAATTCAAAGGCCTGTAAGAAGCTATGTTGTAACCGTGACTAAAGGGTGAAGTAATTATTTGTCACTTGACTTCTTCGAAAATTTATAAAAACTTTACGTTACTTAGTTTGCTTTTAATGGTCATTAATGGCAGACTATAATGTGATTGGTAGAGAAAATTGTATAAAAAAGTGCATAAAAAATGCTAAAAATCCATACATTTTTCTAGGAATTATTGGCTCATAGGCACTCGGCTTTGTATTTGGATAATGGATTTTGTGAGGAAGCAATACTAAGCCTAATTCGGTGTTATCAAATGTCGTTATTTACTTAATCACATGCTTTAATGAATGCTTCTAATAGTTTTCAGTTTCTACATTTTTCTTAACATAGTTCTTAGGAACACTGCTTATAGCTCCTTCCCTTTGCTTTAGCTAAGCTTATCAACATTTTTTTCAAATGGGGAATCAAACGTAGTAACTAAACAGTATACAAAGCTGTTTAATATTCCCAAAAAAAAAAAAAATTTAACGGATATCCGGTGAAACCGTCAAACATGTACATAGACACACTCATACATACATACAACCTATAGAGATATAAAGTAAATAAACTTAAAACTCTCATCCTTTATTTCATACCAGTTTTTGTGTAGTTTTTTATGTTTAATTTGCCTTCGAAAAAATAAAAAGAAAAAAAATTTATAATGAACCGCAACGGATACAAGTATTTACAAGGTGTTTGTCATCCAAAACAACAATAACAACAACAACAGCAGTGGCCAACACCATATGACTAACGGATAGGATACAACAGCAGCGACAACAAAAAACAGTTTTCAACGGGAAAAATATATTCCCGACCTGAAAAGAAAGAAAAAAACGATTTTAAAACGACAAAATCACATGACGATAATGCCACGTTTGTCGTTGATGTTGTTGTCGTTTTTTCGTTTTTTTTTTGGTTGTTGTTGTTGATTTAACTGTTGGTTGCAATAATGTAGACAATGGCGTTGATGTTGATGACTTTGGGTCAACAGCAAAAGGAAGTCATTATAAAAATGTAAAACAACATCACCGTGTGCCACACAAAAGCAAATGCCAAAGCCAAAGCGATTGTAAATACACATACAAAGAGAAAAAACGTTTTTTTTTCATTTTTTTTTAATAGGAAAACTTGTGTGAAAAACCAAGCCAACTAATGTGTAAAGAGTTGATATATAAACGTTGCCATCATTATTTTGTTGAAATACCTCCTCTTTTTTTTCTCTCTTTTTTTTGATGTATTTTTACATTATTACGGGTCCTTTCCTTTTGTATTCAAAATATTGGCCGCCATTTATTTCGCGTGAAAACAAAAACAAAATCAGAATCAGAATCACTTTTTGAAACGGTTGAACAGTTGACTTGTTTTCCGTCGGCCGGCAGTTTATAAGCCTCTAAATAAACAAAATTTTTGCCTGCCTGCCTGTAAACCATATCAAATGGGAAACTCAAGTCCTTTATTATATTGTATGTACATATACGTACGTTGATATTAAATATTTATATATGCCAACGACAATATATCAATGTAACTAAGAGGTGTCATTATATTGTGCCGAATACTGTTTAAATATGGCAACAGTTTAAAACTAAATTAAAGGATAATGAAACCCTTCACGTATATTAGTAAGATTAACGCTGTTAAAGGCATTTTATTTATGGCAGCGGTATTAAAACTACAGTCACAGAAAAAAGTATACATATGGCGGTGTATGTGGAACTTATTTCCACTGACAAAACAAATATGAAAAAAAATTTAACATAGAAATTATTGGGAAAAAAAATAAAAATGTCCGCAAAAAACGCACCGTTGTACGTACAGTGTGGCTGATATATAATGCAACAAACTAAAGCGCTATATTTTTTAAATTTTTTTTTTAATTTTATTGTTCAAAAGCAAAAAAATGTTGGAAATAACATCAAATTTTAGAATCAGTTTAGATTTGTTCGAATTGGCCACCTTTGGTACGAATTATGGCCTTCAAACGGCCGACAAAGCCATCACAGGCTGCACGAAAGTGGCTCTGCTGTATTTTGGCCCAATCCCGGCGAAGCGCCATCTTGAGATGATCGACACTTTGGTATTTTTTTAGTGAGAACCTCACTCTCCAAAATGCCCCAGGCGCAAAAGTCCAACGGATTGAGATCTGGAGATTTTGGTGTCCATTGTGCGGAAGAAATGAAGCGAGGAACCTCCTTTTTAAGCCATTCTTGATTGACGCGTGCTGAGTGCGGTGGTGCTGAGTCCTGTTGGAATGTCCATGGTCTGCGGCCGAAATCGTTGTCTGCCCAGGGCTTCAATACTGTCTTTAAGAAATGTTCCCGATAATATTCGGCATTTATTTTGACCCCACGGTCGATGAATACGAGCGGGGAATGACCATCGGCCGTTACCATCGGCGGCGCTGAGTTCTGGTGGCCAATCGCAGGTGTAAATTTTCAGCTGATCTCTTTGGCAAGTAAACCCGAACATTTTGTTTGTTCACAAACTGCTCAATTTGGAATGGTTTCTCATCGGTGAAAACAAACTTCGGTAACTGGCCACTTTCGTGCAGGCGAAGTAACTCTTTGGCTCTTTCCAGTCTATTTTTTTTGTCAATCGGTGAGCTCTTGCTCTTTTTGGAACTTCAATGGCTTTAGTCCAAGCTCATTTTTCAATATGTGTTGCATCCGTTCTCGCGATATGTTCAGCTCAAGAGCAATTTTTCTACCACTACGGCGTGGATTTCGATCAAATCTGGCCTTCACTTTTCGGATCATTTCTGGTGTTGTTACCGTTTTTTTTTTCGTCCACTTTTTGGACGCGATGCAACACTGCCAGTATCACGATAACGAGCAATGGTACGAGAAACAAAAGATTTATTCACATTTAAATGCTGGAGGACTCTAACGATAGCCACGTGTGGTTTTCCAGCCAAATATAAAGCAATCACACAATCACGCTTGAATTCCATCACGAATATCTTTTTTTCTGAATGCAATAGATCAAAATGCTTTTGTAAGCTTGTAAATAATAAAATAAACTGTCACTGGAATAAATCTGTCAGCTGTCAGACGAGCGGTTTACAAATGATAACAACCTGAAGTTGGTTGCAATACATATCAGCCACCCTGTAGGCTTTTTTCTTTGACTATAGGTCACACGAAATTTTATTTTCCTAAAAACTGAAGCCAGTAATCATTTGGTAGGCTTAACGTATAGGGACTTAAATATCTTTACAGATAATCAATTAACATTTAAGGCAATAATATTTAGGAATAAGGGATCAAACACCGTCTAGGGGTGTAAAAAGCGATTAATAATTACTCTAGGCATGAAACGGTACGTGTTATATGGATTCCTAGTCGTCATGGAGTGTTTGGAAATGAGAAAGCAAAAGTTTTGGCTAATAGAGCTACAGTGTTACATACCATAACCCAAGGAGCACGGGATCCAAGAGTGTCTTGGTGTGTAGAAAGACGATTAAAAATTACTCTGGTCATGAAACGGTACGCATTATATGGATTTCTATTCATCATGGAGTGTTTGGAAATGAAAAAGCGAATATTCTCGTTAATATGGCCAGAGCATTACATACCATAACTTTGGATAACCCAAAGCCTTTCAATGCTTCAAAGACCAAGCTGAGAAAGTGGGCAGAAATGTCACATCTCGACTATTAAGGAATAATGACGGAGTAAGAAGAATTACAAAAATACTTTGGGACTATCCTAATGTGAAGAGAATCCATGGGTATTTTAAAACTAAATAAGGGCGACTTGAGCATGCTAATGAGGGTATTTACGGGGCGCTCCACGCTATACGTTTTACTATAATGGCCATGCAGTAAAGAAATCGAAGCGATGGAGCACTTATTGTGTCACAGTCCATCTATCGTAAGCTAGAGAACCCAATAACTGCAGACATAACTCGTCTCAGAGCAGAGTACTAATAGAAGTTAAGGAAGATTGTACAAGATAAAGACTCTAGGCATATAGATAGCTGAGTAGATACTTTTACGGTTAATTTTATGCTGTATTGTGGTCTTAAAAGAACTATTATTCGTAAGTAGCTTAGGAATTACCTGTTTTTATATCACAGAGACATTACAGTGAACTATGGGATCTAGAAGCTGAGTGATGAAGTACTAATGCCATGTTTTCTTTCTAATCATCCCATCTAACCTCACCCAACTACAGTACTTAACCATTTTGTAATCCATTTTATTTATTTTTTTTTAGAAGAATGAAAAACAAATTCTTCATGACATGGAAATCCTTTCGAGAAACAGCATGGGCCAAGAGTAATTATTTCATAAAAATTTGCATGACCACCACCACACAATAACAAACAGACATTAAAAGTTCACACAAAAACTTATGCTGACTGACAGAAAAGTGACCGAAAACAGAAAAAAGGAAAAAATAGGAAAAATGACAAAAAATAAATAAATAAATGAGTGACTGACTGACTGACTATTCATATTTAATTGTTTAAAGTTGAAGTTTGTGCATGTTTTTTGCTTTTTCGTTTAATTATTAGAATAAAAACATTTGATATCAAGTAGCCGACATGCTGTGCTTATGGAAAAAGGAAACCACAATGGATGAGCATTTCAACAAGGACATGACAAGAGTGTTCCATCTCTCATACTGGACTGCATGGAATTATCATCATTAATATGAGTTGGAATTAAAACAAAGCTTCTGCAAAAACTTTGCATATGTCATGAGACAAGTAACGAAGAGCAAGTTTGTTAAAAAAAAAATATTTCAGATATGAATAGAAAGAATAAAAAATATTTAAAAAACTTTTCTTATACTTTTCCTCATCTCCAGTAAAAAGTTGTTAATGAGTTGTGTTTGTATTAGAAACTAGAAGCATAGAAGAATTATTGAGAATTGAATTAAAAACTAACAAAACGTACTCTACACAAATTAAAACATATTTCGTCACATCATTACTTACCTAATTTGTCATTACAATCCTTTAGCAAGGATTGCAACCTAGCTTCTCACACAACTCTTGCTGTATGTGTTAGTTTTCATACATGAGTGGCGGAACCTAACAGTTTAAAGTCGACTCCAAACGACAGATTTTATAAAAACCCTTTCGTAGCAATTTTATTTAACTTTTAGAGTTTTTGCCAAACGACTGCTGAGAGGAAGTCGCCAAATATTTTATCATATTTCGTTTTGTTCGAAATGTGTGATCCAAGGATTGATCCACGGCCTCACATCTACCTACTAGACTACGGCGACTTCAACTACTCTACCTTCCTAATTTGATTTATAGAATTTTCGCTTTTCGACGTTTGATGGCAATATTCTCCAAAAGGCAAGTATAATTATAAATACAAAGCTCTGGTGCTGATTGTCAAGACCGGTCAATAGGGCTTTAGTTGACTGGTCTATAAAAATAAGCAGTTCACTTGACAAGGAATACATACATATATTGCCAAGCAGATGTAAACGATCGTAATTAATAATACAGTCATTGAATAAAAATTCTTACTAGGTAGGTAGGTTGAGGCAGAGGAGACCATCCAAGGTCTCATGCCTATTGACATGTGCATATATAAGCCTTACCATTTTATTTTCTATGGGAAGTCCGTATATCTTATACAAACTTTCTTAATTTCCTCCAGTTCAATCCTTAGATACGAGTTATGTCTGGTATAGATAGTGTCATCCCCAAAATATTGGGATCTCAAGCTTACGAAAACTGGACAATGCCATAAAAAGTACTCCATTGTTTCGATTTCTTCACTACATGCCCTGCATTCATCATTTTCCACAACGCTGATACGATTCGGGCGGAGTGTCATACGCGTACGCTCATTAGCGTGTTCAGGTCGCTCTTCCTTAGTATTAAAATACTTATGGTTTTCTCCTCACTTGGATAGCCCAAAGTATTTTTGTAATTCAGCCTACTTGGGTCATTATTCCTTAATAGTCGATGTTACAATTCCACCCACTTTCATGGCTCTTCACGGTCTTTAAGCATTGAAAGTCGTTCGGTTATTCAAGCTTATGGTGTGAAAGACTGTGGTCCTCACAGCCAGAATATTCACTTCCTCATTTCTAATCACTCCATGATGACTAGGAATCCATATAATTTGGATCGTTCAATGCCTAGAGTAATTGTTAATCACCTTTTTACACCCCTGTACGGTGTTTGATCCCTTATTCAATTTTTGCCATAATGTCATTGCCGGCGGAAGTCGCCGTAGTCTAGTAGGTAGTGTGTTGGCTTATTAGACGTAATGCCAGGGTTCGAGCCCCAGGCCAGACATCAAAACAAAATACAAAAAGTATTTCTTCGGCGACTTCCTCTCAACAGATTTCTGGTAAAAAACTCTGAGAGTAAATAAAATTGCCATGAAAAAGTTTCTCAAACATCTGTCGTTCGGAGTCAACTTTAAACCACCACTCATGTAGAAAATTAACACACACAACATAAGTGGTGTGAGAAACTAGGTCGTAATCCTGACTGAAGGGTTGTAATGACCAATTATTTGTGTCATTGTCGTTAATGTTATTGCCGTATTTGACAACCCGCACATATATTTAAATCTCTATGCTATCAAATGATTACTGGCCGTAATCATACATTCTCGGATCGAGCATACCTCCTTCCGAAAAAACGTATTGTGGTCCTAGCTTAAGTGGACTGTTAAAAATACAGACCAGAGATCAGCAATGAATCGTTATTTCGCTACTCATAAGCACTCATGAAATTTTTAATATAAGTGAGTCAACAATATTGAAATTTAAGTATGTACTCTGATGCCTTCATATTTACTACAACGTTGATTTACAAGTACAGGGGTTGCAATGAGTATGCGTACAACGTTGACATCAAACTCATACCATTCGAAATATGTTTGATTCATAAGCCAACTCATTCACATTCATAATGCTATGTTCAGATATGCACTTTTATTGGGTAAATATTCGGTTTATTGAGTACAATAGTTTAAGTGTTCAGACATAATAATATACGCAGTTCAGCTGCTTATTCAATATTCAATTCAGAGCTGGTTGTTTGTTTTGTTTTTTGGGTTTGCCGTTGTTGACATTTAAGTTGTCGAATATCGACAAATATGTTCGGTTAATTGTAATATGCTCACTAAACACACTTATGGCAGTACTGATTCGAGTAACTCGAATAATTCATCTAAATTTACAGTCTTAGTTGTTATTGTATTTACAACAAAAGAAAAAAGACACATAACCAAAAAAGACAGAGCAGCAAGCAGAGCAAACACACAACCATTTAGTGAGTATTTTAGTGTTCGTACGCGACTCATACTTATTTTGTGCTTCGTGTATATGTTGAGTTATGGAGAGTCGAAATCAACAACAACATCATACGTGTTGTTGAGTATGAATCTGATGAGTACTTCAAACTTTGAATATGAGTAGAGGTTCTATGATATTAAAATAAGTATGAATAACTATAAGTATCAGAAATTATGAGCATGATTCGGTGCTACTCATCTTTTTGAGTACTCATTGCTCTCTGATACAGATACGCATTCAAAATATCTCTGTACAGGAGCACTTACAGAAATCCAATACTGTGCGATGTTTAAATTAATACAACCACATCAACCAGTATAACCTTCACTGTACATTAATTACAGAATAGATTGCAATTTACATACAATATTGGTTTCAAATTAATCGAATTTAAAATAAATTTAAAATAAAAAACGACTTTTTTTTCAAAATTTTTTTTTTGAATTGCTCAGGAAAAATGATTTCAAATGTTGAACGTATGCTTTTTATTGGCTTCAATTGGATTTTGGCTAAAATGTATCTATGTACTCCAGCTGTTACTTTAATTGCTTTTTTACTATTTTTTATTCCAACGTTTTTTATTTGAATTTGAATTTGAATTTTTTTTTCATATTTTTTTTGTTTATTTTGTAAAAAAAAAGTTTTTGTTTTTTTTTTATCAAATATTTGTCTAATTTAGTTCACTAAATTAACAAGAACTAAAACAACAACAATTTATATAAAATTCTAGTGTCAATTTAACATTTCATTTGTATTTCTCAGTCAGTATTTTTGATGCCAACAGTTGAGATTTTTTTTCTTTTTTTTGCTCATATTTTTCTAATGTTTGTAGGGCTTGACAAGGCAGGGGAGCGAGGAGAATATTGCCTTTGACTAAATTTACTCCAGCTTTGTCTGTGTCTATTTTCATTTACACAATTTGAGTTTAACTTTTTCATTTAAAATATAAAAAAATTTTATATTCGTATTTATTTTATCAAAAATTTAAACACTTGAGTACTGTGTTTGCCTTTTTTTGCTCATTTTTGTTTCAAATTTTTGTTACGGTATTCTACTGTGCTAAATGCAGCACTTGTGCCTTTGATGTTGCAAAATAGAAATTGCTTTAAGCTTGGTTTCAATTTGATATTAAAATGAACAAAGTTTATCGTTATTAGATTCGTAGATAGAAAGGAAGTTTGCGATAACCCCGAATTTAGGCTAAACTTACCAATTACTTCCGTTCAAAACCCCAGGATATCATAGAGGCCATAACATATTGTTATGTTGTTATCTTTTAAAAACGTTTAAAATTTGTAAGTGTGGGACGAAAGTGATATTGATTGAAGTAGTCGTGGCCTAGTATGTAGCGTGTTACCTTATTAGACATCAGACCAAGGTTCAAACCTCAGGTCAGACATTTCCAATTTATAACGAAAGGTTGTAACGACCGATTATATATTAATTATATATATAATATTCCTGCTGCTGCTAAAGACTTTGAAGAAGAAGAAAATAGAAGCTCGTCTTATGAACTGGAAAAGGATTGGCAGCAACAAACATGACAACAGGATGTTTATCGCCAAAGATGGTACTACTTGGAATAGAACAAACTGCCTTTAGTAGTTTGGGATGAACAAAATCTTGTAGTCTCTTACTGCTCTTCTCATATTTATCTCACTTAACAGATAAACATTAGAAGAATGTGTTTCGTCCCATGTTTTATTACAGATGATAATATTTCGGTTAACTACGTACGTATGAGATAACAGAATCATTCGCTTTGATAATGATATATATTTACATCTATTACGCCTTTTCGAAAAATGAGCTGAAAGTCTTGCAGCCTTTCATATTAATAACAAAATTTTGGATCTTGTATTTGTTAATGATGTCAATCACTGTTATGTTGTACGTTCTGGACCTGTAACGTTGCCTGAGGATCGATATCCGACTTTAAAAACTAATTTTTTCCTTGCAACTAATTTAAATGCTAAACCTTCTAAAGTTAGTAATGTCTACTGTTTTAATCAAACCAATTACAATTTATTTAATGACATGATGAGAAATATTTGTTGGAATGAAACCTTATCTATTCCTGTTAACAATGATTCAGATATTGACTTGATGATTTCTAACTTTTATAAAAAAGTGCATTCAATAATTGAAGTTTGTGTTCCCTTAAACCCTTGGTCCACTATGGAATTCTAAACAACTGACGCGACTGATAAATCAAAAGAACAAGTGTTACAAGAAATACCAAAGTTCTGGTTCCATTATTGATTATGGAAAATATTCTATTAGCAAGCCTAAATATAACACTCTACATCATATATTATATAAAACGTATATTGTAAAAATGAAAAATAATTTTAATAAGAATCCCAGATCCTTCTATACGTTTGTAAATTCCAAGAGAAAATCTGCTGGTTTTCCATCCTTCATGAAATTTGATGATAAAGAATCTGGTAGTGAGGATGTCATATGTGATATGTTTGCTGATTTCTTCGCCAGTACTTATTCTAATTCTGCTTACAATGATACAAATATTTACCCTTACTCTCTGACATCAGCTCAAGTAATATCTATTCCAACATTTAATGACTATGATATTTTCGTGAACCTGAAAAATTTAAAGATGTCTTTTCGTCCTGGTCCTGAGGGGGTCCAGGTTGTATTTTAAATCGATGTGTAGAGTCATTCATCACACCATTAGTCATATTGTTTAATACCTCGATTAATTATGGATATTTTCCTGTGTTTTGGAAGAACTCGTATATTATACCACTTTTTAAATCTGGCAATAAATCTGATGTTACAAATTATAGGGGCATTGCAAAACTGAGTGCTATTCCAAAAATGTTTGAGAAACTGATTGCTGATTTTTTGGTTCATCATACTTCATCGTTATTATCACCTCATCAACATGGTTTCCGAAAAGGCTGTTCAACAACGACCAATTTACTTCAGTTAACATCCATAATAAATGCGGCCTTTTCTCAACAAAAGCAAACTGATGTAATTTTTACGGATTTTAGCAAAGCGTTCGATAAAGTGAATCACAAACTTCTGTTAACAAAATTGGATTTAATGGGTGTATATTATAGGAGTTTAAGATGGCTTGAATCGTATTTGACTGGTTGAAAGCAGACTGTATGTGTGAACAATAGCTTATCTAAGTATATTTATGTGCTATCTGGTGTTCCTCAAGGCAGCCATCTTGGTCCACTTCTTTTTTCGCTATTTATAAACGATCTTCCTAACATAATTAATTTTGCCAATATCTTGATGTATGCTGACGATGGAAAAGTTTTTCTCTCGTTTAATAATTTCATCGAACATATATATCTTCAAAATGATCTCAATAATTTAGTTTTGTGGTGCGAGTACAACATGATGGAGCTGAATATAAAAATATGCAAATGTATGCGGTTCTCAAGAAATAATTTTATCACGGTTAATTATTTTGCTTGGTGGTCATCAATTGGAGATAGTGGACTCTTTTCTTGATCTTGGGATCCTATTGGACACAAAATTAAACTTTAATGATCATGTCACTTTGACTGTAAATAAGGCAAGAAGTACTCTTGGCTTCATAAAACGTTGGGCAAAGGAATTTACTGATCCATATATTACGAAATAGCTTTATGTATCACTTGTCAGACCAATTTTGGAGTATGGATCCATTGTATAGGATCCTCACTATAATGTTTACAGCGAACACATCGAATCTGTGCAGAAACAATTTTTACTTGTTTGTTTGCGTGGCCTTGAATGGAACTATTTGGATATGCCTTCATATACTAACAGACTGGCATTAATAAAACTGCCTACCCTTAAAAGTCATCGAACAATGTTAAATATATCCTTCATGATTAATCTGATCAATGGTAATATTTGCTGTGAATTTCTATTAAGATCTGTTCAATGTTCCTTGTCGTAACTTCCGCTGTTATAATCCTATTTATATTCAATTCTGCAGAACTAATATTGCTGTTGCTGATCCGTTAACTAGAATTTGCCGTCAATTTAATAATTTGTCAGACATTATCGATTTTTCTTTAAATTCTTGCGTTGTAAAACGGAACATTATTGTTTTTCTCAATACATAACTCTTCATATTTTTATTGTAACAATTGCTTGTATTTTTGTTTGTAATTCTACTTAATTTTATTCGTACCTATTGTTGTTATTAGTCAGTAAGGAATTTGTCCATTGACTTAAATAAATAAAAAATAAAAAAAATAAAATAAAAAAATAATCATGCCTTTTTTTAAAATTCGAATGAAAAGGATTTTTTTTTTCTAAAAAAAAACAAATTTATTCTTAATTTTTTGTTAGAAAATTTTAACCATTTTTATAAAACTTCTATCACACAACTTGTAGTTTTATGTAAGGAATAATACTGTATAAATAGTTTGCGATTAGCTATCATACTTTTAGTATGGGCTGCTATATATCCTTTTTTAAGATTTTTAAAAAATTTAATTTTTTGTTCATCTAAAAGGTAAAACATTAAAGAACATGTATTTAAATAATGATGCTTATGTTTTTATATTCCTTTTTGGTATATTTTCATCTCAAATTAAAGTTTTTTAGCAACAGAATTCAAAAACTTTTTAGATTTATTGTGGAAAATGAAAATTAGCTCCAGCGATTTTAATTGAAATTTGATACTTAATGATGGCTTACTTACAGTGATTGTTAGGGAAATTAATTTAAGGATATTTATATAAATCAAGCTTCATTAAGAAATTTACGGAGTAATGCTTGGTATTGATTTATGTTTTCTTTTCCTTTTGTTTTGTTTTATCATCTTTTCAACTCATATTAAATTCATTAGTAACTAATTGAATTTGATGGTCGTTATAAATTTCGTGGTCCACAGAAGTCCAATTGGCAGTTTTAGATACAAATACATGCTACTTGCGTAGCAACTACTTACAGCAGTATTTGGGGAAACCCGTATCCAAGAAACCAGAGAGGAATCAAAGAGAGAAAATGTTTGTTGACATAATCGATGTTCTATTGCAACAGAAAACTTTTTTACCTCCCATGACGTTGACAACAAATATTTCTAACGATTCACAAGAATGTTTTGTACCATCAGGTTTCAGCCAGCCCTCAACTGAGAGTGTTACTGATGCGAGTGACAATAAGCTAAGTCCTATCTAAGCAATTTGAGACTTATAAATCGCCCTAAAGCAGGGTTCTAGACGCCAAATTATTACCATTTAGAAAGAAATAAAACCAAGCTGACATGAATTGCCAATGTACATCATGTCAAAAATTTTGGAGCAAATTTCATAAAAGTGATAATAATAATGTAATAATAGTAAATAAATAGTTTTATTGAAATGAATCAAAATATTAAATTTTTTTAACAAAATCTATCAATAATCGTGACAAGTCCATGTACTACAAGTATGTATCAAAAGTGATACATAAGCTAGAATTAAGGCTCGATTTACGGTTAAAATTCTTCATTATTCGCACAATTCTGTGTGTCACTGTTCACAACTTGATGTAAACAGCAACAATTGCCTTTCTTTGTTAATACTCTGTTTATACCCTTTGCATAAACAATAACAATCACTAAGCAATTATACGACAGATCTTTGTAACCGAGATTTTCATACCACGATAACTCTCTTCAAACGCACCGCGTCTTTACACAAGACTGACTGAACTTTTACTAACTCAGTTGCCTGCTTAGCCTTGCCTTTTAAACAGTCTGATGAATATTCTTGAAGGCGTATTTTCAATGGCTTTGCCTTCTCGAAATCTCTATAAAGGTAAAAAACGTTGTTTACGTTTATTATTGTAGTGTTGTTTGTGGATTTTTGTTTACTTGTCTACCATTTTTTATGCTCGTGTTTGTTGTTATAACGGGTGATTTTTTAGCTGGTATCTTTTTGGCAACACTGGTTTAAACAGCTCACGCACGTTTCGTGTTTTGTTTCACTGTCAAACATCTTCAGTTTGGTTTATAATTTAACCATGAATCGTCTTACAAACGAACAACGCTTGCAAATCATTGAATTTTATTATCAAAATGCGTGCTCTGTTAAGAAAGTTCATCGCGCGCTTCTTCCATTTTATGGTCAGTTTAATCAACCCACTGAAGCGGCTATTCGGGCTAGTGTGACTAAATTTCGCACCAAATTTACTTTGTTGGACATTAAACCAACACCAACACGCTTACGTAGAGTGCGAACTGAAGAAAATATCGCAACTGTATCGGCCAGTGTTAATGATGATCATCAATTATCGATTCGTCGCCGTTCGCAGCAATTGGGCCTCTGTTACTCAACAACGTTGTACGGAAGGATTTAGGTGTGAAGCCTTTCAAAATACAGCTGTTGCAAGAATTGAAGACGAACGATCTATCGCAACGCAGAATTTTTGGTGAATGGGCTCTTGGAAAGTTGGCCGAAGATCCACTTCTTTATCGAAAAATTGTGTTCAGCGACGGAGCTCATTTTTGGCTCAATGGATACGTAAATAAGCAGAATTGTCGATTTTGGAGTGAAGATCAGCCAGAAGCATTGCAAAAGCTACCAATGCATCCAGAAAAAGTCACAGTTTGGTGCGGTTTATGGGCTGGTGGCATCATTGGACCGTACTTCTTCAAAGATGCTGCAAATCGTAACGTAACTGTGAATGGTGAGCGCTATCGTGAGATGATATCCAACTTTTTTTTGTCAAAAATGCAAGAGCTTGACTTGCATAACATGTGGTTTCAACAAGACGGTGCCACATGCCACACAGCACGCGTAACAATGGACTTATTGAGAGGCTAGTTCGGTGAATATTTTATTTCACCTTCGGGACCGATCAATTGGCCGCCTAGATCGTGCGATATAACGCCTTTAGACTATTTTTTGTGGGGTTATGTTAAAGCTCAGGTCTATACAGACAAGCGCGCTTCAATTGACGCATTGGAAGACAACATTGAAGCATTTATTCGTGAGATACCGGCCGAAATGTTGGAAAGAGTATGCCGAAATTGGACTAAGCGGATGGACCATTTGAGGCGCAGTCGCGGTCAACATTTGCATGAAATAATCTTCAAACATTAAATTATATGGACCGTACTATCGATTCAAATAAAGATTTCATGCATTTTTCTGAATTTTATGTTTTTTTTTTGAAAAATTTTCCTATAGCTCGTAAAAAATCACCTTTTATTAAGCAGTACGATAATTTGTAAACAGGTTTGTTTACTGCATTGTTTTGTTTTTGTAGCTTTTGTTATAATTTTATACATAATTTTGTTCCATAAAAGCTTTGGATGGACTGTTTACAGACTTATGAGTGTAATGCCTGTCACTAGTACTATAAACTTTAGGGAAACCATACCAGAATCATGCTATGAGCGGCGGTTTACTTGGTTATTATCTTAACCGTTTTAAGAGTTTGTTGTTGCATTACCAACCTTCCAGAAATATGAATGATGTTGGAAAATATGCTCTGTAACAGCCGTACGTCAATAATTTGATAATCCATACCCAGTTTAACAATTCAAATGTTGTTGTTGTTGCCATTAGAAAGAAAAAATAAAAAATTTGTATGTATTTCTGTTGATAATAAAAATTAGATTGAATTTCAAAAAAACAGGAAACATTTTACGTGGACCATTGTCGAAATCATTTCAACTTTCTTTTAATTATGTTTCTAACGATTGTCACGGAATAGTTTTTTGTTTGAAATTTGTTTTCATTTTTTTTTTTTTTTGGTTCAAGCATTTAAATAAGTTTGTGTGTGTAAAGTTATTTCTTTTGTTTTTAATTTTTTTGGTTTATTTTGTCTCAGATTGCAATTCTTTTCCTGGGCACACTTCATATTAAAAATTGTCATTTATTTTCTTCACATAATCCTGGCAAAAATTTTCTTAAAGCTCAATTGCATTTTCATTTTCAGTTTTTCCTTCATTACTCAGATGTGTTTAAGGACAGGGATATGAGTTTGCTAGCGTTAGACAGAATTAAATTGTGTTTGGCAACTGTGTGGTTGTAGCTTACAGTTACAGCAAACAAAGACTGAGGTTTTAAGGCAAGGCCTTCGATGTCTAGATCTTGTCAGACAGAAAATATATGAAGTTTTAACGGAGTGTGATAGTTGACTCGTAAACAGTTTGTAATAAAATGCTAACCAACCAAAAATATCAGAAATTACAAACGTTACCATGACCTTTGCTTGGACGCACCATTCCATTATAAACACAGAAGCTTTATTGTCAAAAAAAGGACTTTCAAAGAGGCCTCATGCAATTTTAAGAAACTCTTGATATGATTGGAAAATGGCTGCGGTATCACTTGCACTGTGAATCTCTCTCTGTGACTCTGTCTAGGATTTCTGCCTGCTTATGTTTCTGATTCACACAACAACAAACTGTTACTGCCACAACAACAACTACTAATAATAGAAAAAGAAACAGAAATAAAAATGAGAATGAAAACAAAAAACCAAAGAAAAGTTTAAATGAATATTTTTCGAAACAAAAATTCAAATCATGTTCGTCGACAGTTTTCTTGCCATGCAAGTTTCGTAAATTGTTTTGCTTTCACATGCCGGTTACAGTGGGTGTCAATCATATTTTTAAACGATTTTCTGCAAAAGTCAATCGTTGGCAAATATTTCTTCATTCATTCATTTTTTCGGGAATTTTTAGAAAGAAAGAAACGACCTTAAGTGGCCAAGGGGAGGGATGGGATGCATGCAAACAAGGTAAAGTTTCTGACTGTGGTCAACATAGCGTCTTTCAGGACGATCATTGTCTTGATGTGTTCAAGTTGACACGCAGCCTCCTCGTGGCCCCTCGATGGCATACTAGCACCCGCTAGATGTTAACTAATGCGTGCAGCAAAGTCCAATCCCCTGGACGTTAAATTTAGGTTGCGCGTAGGACTTGGAACCCACGACGTAAAAACAATATCCAATGAAAACCAAAACAGGAAAAACCATAAAGATCCCCTCAAAAGTTGACGACCACGGCAAACGATTCAAGGACAACGATTTAAGAATGGGCACATGGAACGCCCGCACCCTTCACAGGGTAGGCGCTACCGCCCAGCTGGCAGATGCCCTCATGAAATGGAGGACGAACATCAATGCCATACAGGAAATGCGATGGATAGGACAAGGCTGTCAAAAGCTGGCATCTTGCGATGTGTATTACAGCTGCCAGGTTGATAAGCACGAATTCGGATGCGGATTTGTGGTCAATAAGAGACTCCGCCACCTTGTCTCTGGGTTCACGCCTGTGAACGAAAGAATAGCCACAATCCGCATCAGGGAAAAATTCTACAACATCAGCCTTATTTGTGCTCACGCCCCGACGGAAGAAAAGGACGATGTGGTTATAGATGCCTTCTACGCTAAACTCGAGGACGTATACGATAAGTGCCCGGCCCATGATGCCAAAATCGTCCTCGGAGATTTTAATGCGAAGGTCGGGCGGTAAGGTATCTTTGGCCCCACTGTCGGACAGTTCAGCCCCAACGCGGACACTACCTCCTATGGTATGACCATTACCTTCTATCGATTTCACCGCGACGCATAATATGGTAGTATGTAGCACCAAATTTAAGCATCTCGACATTCATAAGACCACTTGGATGTCCCCCGATCGATCAACATCCAACCAGGTTGATCACATAGCGATTGATGGAAGGCACGTCTATAGTGTACTACATGGGCGCTTATTCAGAGGTCCAAACATCTACTGGGACCACTACCTTGTCGCAGCCAAGTTTCGATTGCGCACTACCGCCTAGAGCTCTGCGCGCTCTAGTGCATTGCAAAAGCTGGACATTAAGAAGCTGCGATGACAAAGGACAGCTGAGGCGTTCTTCGCTCAACTCTCGTCCCATGCATCGTTCCCCATCTAAACTCAGCGACACTGCTGGACTGTGGGACAACATCTCTCACTTCTTGCGCACTACTACTGCGGAAATAGTCCTTGGTTTCGAGCGCCCACCCCAACGAAAGCAATGGTACGATAAGGAGTGTCGCGAGGCTGCTGCAGCGAAAAACGCTGCGTACAAGAAAACGTTACAGTCTGCTGCTACGCGAGCCATTGTCGAGAACTATAGAGCGAAGAGATGAATTGATAGACGCCTTTTCAGACGCAAGAAGAGGAAGCAGGAAAGGCGTGAGCGTGAGGAAGTCGAGATGTATAGATGTAGGGATGACGCTCGAAAATCCTATTAAAAGGTTATGCTTCTAAGCGAAGGTTTTAAACCCGCAGCGTCTTCCTGGAAAGATGAGAATGGAAACTTGGTAACAGATTCGCAGGGGGTGCACCCGGGGTTCTGAGGTTGTGGAGGAAACACTTCTCAACTCTGATGCAAGGCGATGACGACAACAATACCGCTTTTGGAGATGATGTACCAATGTTTTGACCAATTATGTATGTATGTATGTCTGTATGTCTGTAGCTTTATGACCAGATTTTTTGCGAACAATGTTTTAAGAATCGCACACCCATACGAAAACTTTAGTTTCAAAGGTCGTATTATTTTTTTTTTTCTCCTGTAATTACTTTTCTCGCCCACTGTATGGAAATATTATTATTTTTCCCTTTTTAATCCTGCTGCTCTTTAAAAAGAACTCAACTTTTGTATGGAAAATTTTGTAATTTGCATGCAAAAATTGGTTGTGCAATGAAACATGAATAAAAAAATTGAAAAAAAAGAAAAACGAAAAACTTCTCATATAGTTGGGGGAGCAAATACTCATAAAAAGACGAAATATCTGTAAAATAATAGGAAGTATTTAATTTAGTTTTGTATACTTTTTTTTCTTATTTTTCTCTTTTCTTTTCATATTTTTTTATTGTTTTCCTTTCTTTTTTATTCGTAGTTTTGTTTTAGTGTTTGAAAATGTTAAATATTTTATAAGTTTTTTTTAATACATTCTCCCACTATCTCTCTCTCTCTCTCTGTGAGTATGTGAAAAATCAAGTGGAAAAAAGGGCACACAGGAACAAAAAACGAAAACTAGAAAAAAAATGTACAAAAAAATATGAAATTTTGCTTAAAAGTTTTTAATGAGTTCTTATGCATGTTTTTCCAGCTCAAATAATAACAAACGCCGAAGTAAAACAAATTATTTTTTTTTTGGTTATAATAAGGAATAACTTCAGTTTGCAAAAATTTAAAGAGAATGACGCTTAAAACAAGGCCAAAGGAATTGAAATTGTTTTATTTTAAAATTTTGAAAATCTTGTAGATAAGCCAACTTAAAATTAGCCGTCTGATCTATGTATGCGAACAGTTTCATAAATGCCGTTACAAACATTAGATGTCTTTCAACCATTTTTTCGCATATTTTTTAACACATATTATATGCGCCCTAAGACGGCCACGCTGCGCATAACAACTCAACAATTGGAAAAGTTGGTACCAGTACGGATCAGAGATCAGCAATGAATCGTTTTTTTGCTACTCATAAGTACTCATGAAATTTTTAATATAAGTGAGTCAACAATATTGAAATCTAACTACTCGTGATTCATTCATACTCACTACAACGTTAATTTATAAGTACAAGTTGCAATGAGTATGAGTACAACATTCACATCAAACTCATACCATTCGAAATATGTTTGATTCATAAGCCTACTACTCATTTCGATTCATAACTTTAGGAAAATACTTATAATACTTATAAATGAAGGGAGTGACTAGAAATTTGCAGTTTTAGTTGTTGTTGCATTTACAACAAAAGAAAAAAGACACATAAGCAAAAAAAAGACAGAGCAGCAAGCAGAGCAAACACACAACCTTTTAGTGAGTATTTCAGAGTTCGTACGCGATTCATACTTATATTGTGCTTCCGTGTAAATGTTGAGTTATGGAGAGTCGAAATCATACGAACATCATACGTGTTGTTAAGTATGAATATGATGAGTATTTCAAACTTTGAATATGAGTAGAGGTTCCATGATATTAAAATAAGTATGAATGCGTATAAGTATCAGAAATTATGAGTATGATTCGATTCTACTCATTTTATTGAATACTCATTGCTGATCTCTGGTACGAATCAAGGCTATCCTAAGAGAATCAATGTTAGGTGGTGTGAGAACCTAGGTCTTTAATCCCCAGTAAAGGATTATAATAACCAATTTAGTTAAGTGTACATTGCGATGACTCACAGGAAGTACGCCTTAAAAAGGACAGGCCACACTTAACAAATCGTCAATAGAAAATTTTGGCCCGAGAACAAATCAAGGTTATCCTAAGGGAATCAATGTTAGACTACCTTTTGTGGCTAACTAAGATCTCTAAAACTAGTCACAATTTGTAGTCCAGTGTGCTCATATCGGCAGAGGCAGAGGAAGATGAATGCTGGCAAATTGTTTTAGAACCAGATTTTGGGTTGTTTTAGCTTTATGAGTTGGCCCTTTATTTATTTCTGCTGTAAACTACACAATTGATTTTGAAACATACAACGATTAAGAGGTTTTATAACACTTTCCAAACGATTTCTTAATAAACTTTGGCCAAAGTTTGTTTGAGCCCTTGCTTGCAGAAATGCAACACAGTGACCTCATCGTAAGAGATACTCCACTGACTCTTTTCCGTTCGAAGTATCATTTCAAGTGCATTTTTTTAAATTTTTATTCAAATCATAATCAATTAAAATCAAAATAATTTTCATCGATTTTCATCTGTGCTTGTTATCAGGGAGCTTCACTAAAAAACGTTGGCATTTTTCTATCAAATTTTTTTTTTTTCTTCTATTCGACTCATTCCAGAGACATTCACCCCCCGAAACACATATTTTTAGCAGAAATGCCACACAGAAAGCTCATTGTAGCAGACACTCGGTTGACTCTTTTCAATCTAAAAGAATGAGTTCAGATTCATCCTTGGTTTAATTTTTATTACGCAATAAAATTCTTTTCATCGATAACAAACATTTTTCAGTGCAAGTTATCGGTGTGCTTCACTAACAAATTTGTAAATTTTTTTTTAATTTTTATTTTTAAAATTTCGACTCCTTTGAGAAACATATACCTCTCGGTCCATAAACAGTGAGCGTCAAAAGAAAGTGTACATTAAAAAATATATGTTAATAAATTACTATTTTTATTTTAAAATTGTTTCATTACCAGTTTTTAAAATTGAAACCAAAACAAAAAATTACAAAAAATATTCAAAATATTGTAAAAAATTTTCGGGCACTCTCTTTAAGTGGTAAAAGTTGAGTTTGGTGATTGTTATAATTTTTTCCATAGTGTGCAGTTTATTTTGACATTTTTGACACTGTACATTTTTCGCCGTAGTCTAGTAGGTAGTGTGTTGGCTTATTAGACGTAAAGCCAGGGTTCGAGTCCCAGACAAAAAGATTTCTGGCAAAAACTCTGAGAGAAAATAAAATTGCCATGAAAAGTTTCTCAACATAATCTGTCGTTCGGAGTCGACTTTGAACTGTAGGTCCCACCACTCATGTATAAAATTAACACACACAACTCATCAGTGGTGTGAGTAGCTACGTCGTAATCCTGACTGAAGGCTTGTACTGACTAATTATATATTATGTACGTATGTATGTATGTATAGTTTCTTTTGGCGCTAACTGTATTTCATTGTTAGGAAGCGGATTTAGCTGAATTCTTCTTTACTGGCTTGAACCATTCGAACTGTGCATGGGCGGGCCGATCAGTGGAGGTGTTTAACAGTTTTATGAAGCTAAAACTGTTAGAGTGATTAAAATAGGCACTTAGACTGCCTGATAACTGTCTGCCGAGCAAAAAATATGAAAAATAAGTGAGTGCGTATGAAGGCAGAAGGTGAAGAAGAGTAAGGTGGCCAAACGATGTAAAAAAAACTCATGTAAAAGGGAAAAGTCGGGCACAGAACACAGAACAGATTCTATTGCACAGAATAGAGCCACAGGAAGCAGGCTTTCTAAAAACCTGTACACCGTACAGCAATAACTTTCTTCTAAGCCAAAGGAATATAAAGGGTCCGCCAATTAACTTTTTTTTTAAATGCTTTAAAAAAAAAAACTACTGAATATTTTCTCAAATTTCTTTTTTTTTGTTTGAAAGTACAATCCTTCCGGTTAATAATGGAAAATAATTTCATTCAAATGGCTGCCTCGGCTGGCCATGCAATAGCCTACATCCGTAGAAGATGCCGATTTTGGCAAAAAAAATCATCTTTTCAGATGAAGCTCATTTTGATCTTGGCGGGTATGTAAACAAGAAAAATTGTCGCATTTGGGGCACAGAAAACCCCCACGCATACATTGAAAAGCCGACGCACCCAAAACGAGTAACTGTTTGGTGCGGATTTTGGTCCAGAGGCATAATTGGGCCATTTTTCTTCGAAAATGAGCAAGGAGTGGCCGTTACAGTCAATGGCGATCGTTATCGGGCCATGTTGAACGAATTTTTGTTCACAAAAATTGAAGAGTAGGATATTGGCAGCATTTGGTTACAACAGGTCGGCGCTAAGTGCTACACAGCCGAAGCTACACTCGATGTTTTGCGCCCTGTTTTTGAAGATCGCATTGTCAGTCGCAGAGCTGATGTCGTTTAGCCACCTCGGAGCGACGATTTGACACCGTTGGACTATTATTTGTGGGGTGCCGTCAAAGATAAGTGTTACGCCGACAAGCCAGAGACAATTGACGCTTTAAAGGACAATATTCGTGAGCCCATGGTGAAATACAGCTGCACACAGTCGATAATGTGCTTAAAATTTGACCGATCGTGTAGGCTACTGCATGGCCAGCCGAGGCAGTCATTTGAATGAAATTATTTCCCATTAATAACCGGAAGGATTGTACTTTCAAATAAAAAAAAGAAATTTGAGAAAATATTCAGTAGCTTTTTTTTAAAGCATTTTCAAAAAAAAAGTTATTTGGCGGACCCTTTACTTCTGATAGAAAACAATCTCTCCTGTAGAGGTTTTCCAATAACGTCCACTGGAGATGGAGTACCTGTTTGCATTATATTCGTCATATGATTTTTGCTCGTGTGACATTCTTTAGTTTATGCTTGTACAACAAAGAACTCTCACTGCCTTTTGAAAGTGTTCATCTTTATTAGCCTTTGCTTTGTAGTCCATTGTAGTCCATTATTATAATTATAAAACTGATGTTCAACTTCAAATGCAAGTTTGTTTTGCTAATAAGTGGATGCTGCTGTACATCTTTGCTTCTTTTCCTTGTCTTTCCATTTTAATTCCATTACTTTGAACAGAGAAACTAAAAATATTTCGATTCGTTTTTTTTTTAATTTTTATTTATTCTTCATTTAGTTTTGTTGTTGTTGTACAAACAACAAATAATAGAATAGAATAGAATTTTATTAATTAAAGCCAGGAAATACGTCTTCTCTACAGCTGCTGGCCTGCATTATTAAAACATTTTGTAATGAAAACTTCGAAAAAACTTCAAAAAAATCGAAAGATTCCTTCCTTGCACAAGTTATTGAAAGACCTCGTTTGCTTGGGCTGTAGAGGATGACTCGTTTTGCTGCAACTGAAGATATTTACTTGCGTTTCCTTTTCAAGCTTAGTTTTTCAATTCAGTTTCTCAGTTGAGTTTGTCAATATTTTTTATCTGTTCTTTGCTTTGCAAATTTGTTTTGTTTTCATTTTTCCTTCGTTTTTTTTTTTTAACAAAACTTTAATAAAATTTTGTTCTGATTGTTCTTTTAGCCTGTTTTTCTTTTTAGCAGCGTCACAGTATTTGACCATTTGATGTGATTGTTTGTTTGTTTGTTTGTTTAGTTTTATTGAATAAAACTTTTCAGAGAGATTTTTTTATTGTTTTGGTATCAAAGCAAGAAAGAAAATAAAAAAAATTAAAAACAATAATAATTTCGAGAAAGTAAGCCTGGTCAATAGAGTTTAGGTTAAGTCTGAGTGGTAGCTCTGATTTCACAAAGCTCACTCGAGCACGCATAGCGGCCCGTTGTGATGCCACGGGTGAACGCAGTCCCTGTACTGACCAAGTTCCACCAAAATCAGGGAAGAAGAAGAAAGCAAAAGCACGACTACCCCATACCGGAAAACCAGCCAGAAAGTTTGATGAACGAAGCTATATCCTTGACATCAATAGATGATAGCTCCGTCAAGCTGACAAGAAATGGAGAGCCAAATAGCCGATATCTACACCTAGCAAGAGACGGGCACTGACAAAGAAAGTGGATAACAGCCTCCTCTTCCTCAGCGGATCTGCATCCATGGCAGAAGTCGTTAAATGGGAGCCTCATTCTCTCCGCGTGTCACTGGTGAAGCGCCCAGAAAGAAGGTCGAGACAGCGGCGACATTCCCTAACTATCCTAGAGTTATTCACGAAACACGATAGAGATCTTATAGCGGCCTGACTATCAGAAAAGACTGAGACGCGAGTGAAAGGAGCGCCGTTGACGAGGATCCATTGAGCGGCCCGTTAAATTGCCGTCACCTCCGCCTGAAACACGATGCAGTAGTCCGGCACACGGAGAGAAATGTTTAGATCCAGTTTCCCAGAGTAGACATCGCTTCCAACCCCATTATCGAGTTTAGAGCCGTCGGTATATATATCCAGGACTTCCGGGGGACAACCGTATTATGATTCCAGTCGTCCGTACTCGGAATCAGAGAGTGGAAACCCCTATCGAGACAATATTCAGCAGGGATATAGTCGATGTTCACGGGGGCCACTGGGGCAACCTCCAGAATAGTGGAGTGACCAGAAGGTACAATGTGCCAACGAGACAGGGCATTAAGCCTAGTCGCAGCAAACTTAGCCGCCTGCTTAGCGATAAGCGCAGTAGGAAGCCATATGAGCATTGTGAACAAAGCTTTCGTGGGGGTGGTGCGCAGAGCGCCAATTATATAAATGGCGGCAGACCTTCTGACCTTGTCAAGAAGTCTGACGTTGCTTTGTCTGTCCAGAGCAGTCCACCAGAAAGCAACACCGTATAAGAGGTTGGGTTCGATGACCGTGGAATATATCCAACGCATGATCCTTGATCCTTCAGTAGAGTTTACATTGTAGACTTTAGTTTGAATAAAAAATTTGGTATGTTTCTAAATCAAGTGCATTAGAATTCCTCTCCAAAATCACTTAATCAGAGCGCCTTGTGTCACCATCCAGTAGAATCCAGATATCGGCCAGTTCATAACACACACAACCAGTTCATAACCACAACAATCTGAACTGGTGGCAATATTCTTTCGGGGTTATTTTTGGTAAAATAACGTACAACGATACCTTCTTTATTCAATTTATTCCGTTTACAATGGACCTTCCCTAATCTTTTTGGTGTTCCCCAAAACAACCGAGTCCTGCATGAGTTTCATCGCTGAAGTAGAGATTGTTTGAAAGAACTTGTTGATCTATAACCCAAGTAGCCTCTCTACAGTGTTGTGAAAGGTCAGACGACTATAATTGCTGCCTGATTCGAACGTAACAATGATCCGTTGGCGCGGCCTAATTGCTACAAGTATCATGATATCGACAAATTTCAATTAACCGCCACACTTTCATAAAGAGAACCAATATTTTCAACAGCGCGTACATTACGATGACTCACAGGTCAGACCACACATGCGCCGCAAGACGGACAGGCCGCCTACAACTCGTAAATTGGAAAGCTGTCTCCAGCACGAATCAAGGCTATCTTAAGAGAATCAATTTGGGAGTATCATTAGTGGCAAAACCAAGATCTCTTAAACTGTCCACAATACATATGTAGTCCATTGGGTTCAATTCAGTACAGCTAGAGGGAGATGATTTTGGTCGTTTAAGTATTATAAACTGGCGAGAATAACTGGCTGAAAACTGCGCAACTGTTTAAACGATTTCTTGTTAAACTTTGACCAACGTTTTGAGCCCTTTTTTCAACCTTTTTTTCACCAGAAGATGCCGATTTTGGCAAAAAAAAACTCATCTTTTCAGCACATTTTGATCTTGGCGGGTATGCGGTAAACAAGCAAAATTGTCGCATTTGGGGCACAGAAAACCCGAACGCATACATTGAAAAGCCGACGCACCCAAAACGAGACACTGTTTGGCGCGTATTTTGGTCCAGAGGCATAATTGGGTCATTTTTCTTCGGTAATGAGCAAGGAGTGGCCGTTACAGTCAATGGCGACTGTATGTTGAATGGCCATGTTGAACGAATTTTTGTTCACAAAAATTGAAAAGGAGGATATTGGCAACATTTGGTTTCAACAGGACGGCGCTACGTGCCACATAGCCAAAGCTACACTCGATGTTTTGCGCCCTGTTTTTGAAGATCGCATTATCAGCCGCAGAGCTGATGTCCTTTGGCCACCTCGGGCCTGCAATTTGACACCATTGGACTATTATTTGTGGGGTGCCGTCAAAGATAAGTGTTACGCCGACAAGCCAGAGACAATTGACGCTTTAAAGGACAATATTCGTGAATTCATTGGTGAAATACAGCTGCACACAATCGATAATGTGTTTAAAAATTGGACCGATCGTGTATGCTACTGCATGGCCAGCCGATGCAGCCATTTGAATGAAATTATTTTCCATTAGTAACTGGAAGGATTGTACTTTCAAATAAAAAAAAGAAATTTGATAAAATATTCAGTAGTTTTTTTATTAAAGTATTTTCAAAAAAAAAAGTTATTTGGCGGACTTTTTATATTTTCGCATTCTTCGGTTGTTAAACGGCCCTTATGAAAGGATGAAAGGCAATTAAGCCTGGAAAAATTTAAATTTTTAAACTTTTCCTGTCTACTTTACAATCGAATTTACGGCCAATTACTGTGAAACTGTTATGCAAAGCAAAGCATCCTGCTGTCTAAGTAATCTCCATAGAAGAGTTAAAAAGACATTGTCTTCTCTGTGTAGTGTAAAATTAAAAATAAAAACAATTTCTGTGTATGCTTTTACAACAAAAAGGACAATCATTTCCAGTTTAGTATAGTTAAGTAACAACATTATCTCGAATAACTAACTACTGACAGTGCTTGCCAGCTTGGACTTAAGCTTTTTACAAAATTAAATTGAAATTCACTTTACATCCAAAGGACGATTAGGCACCATTGAGGACCATGATGTCTTCTTTCTCTCTATGCTTTCTAGTATTTTTGGCAAATTCTTCTGTGTTACTGTGTATATACTTAAAGTAAATTTTGTTAATTTTTTTGGATTTTATTTTCTTTTTGCGTTGTTTCTTTATTCATGACATGACATGGCAAATGATACAAAAAAAAAAACAAAAAACATGACACTAAACTGCATTGTTTTTTACAATTTCCCCCATTCCTGGACACCTTAGATGGGTGAATAAAATTAACGTGTGTGTCTTATCGATGGCAAAAGGGCAATCAAAATGCTTGCCTTGCATTCGTTCCTCGTCCATTGCATTGAAATGAATTGAAATTGTATTGACACTTGGCAAAAAAAAATGCTTTTAAATTACCATTTATTTATTATTATTTCCATTGTTGTTGTTGTTGTTGTTGTAATAAATTAAATAAAGTAATCCGATTTTCTTTGTTACAAAATATTTGAACTCACCTTGCAATTGCATTTAATTAATGAAACATTTAATTATTGAGCAGAGTTATCCAGAGTCGAGTGAACTTATTTAATCTGCAATAAATGTAAAGAAAAGAAAAACGTTTTTTAGTAATTACAATTTAATTTTACAATTTAATTTTTTTCTAAATCGGCATAAATCTTTATGTGGATCAATTCGAAATTATCTGCTCTTTTCTTACAACCTGCTCATGTAAGCACTAAGACGGTAATTTCGAGAAACTTTTTGTTTTTAAAGAAATATTTTTGTGATTTTTTATACATTTTCAAAGTTTACTTTGCAAAATCTTTGTAAAGGGTCCGCTTTGTAAAGGTGACGCTTTAAAGGACAATATTCGTGAAGCCATTGATGAAATACAGCTGCACACAAACGATAATGTTCTTAAAAATTGGATCAATCGTGTAGGCTACTGCATGGCCAGCCGAGGCAGCCGTTTAAATGAAATTATTTTCCATTATTAACCGGAAGGATTGTACTTTTAAATAAAAAAAGAAATTTTTTTTTTTAAGGATTTTACAAAAAAAAGTTATTTAGCGGACCCTTTAGTTTGTAGATGAGAAGAGAAAACGAACGGATGGGAGTACACACTTTTTAATGTCCTCGCAAAGTTGTTATTCGCACAAATCTGTATGCCACTGTTCACAACTTGACATAAACAACAACAATTGCTTTGTTTGTCATACCTCTGTTTATACCCTTTGCATAAACACTAACGCTTACTAGACAATTATTCGACAGATCTTTGTAACGAAGATCTTGAAATCACGATTACTCTCTTCAAACGCACCGCGTCTTCAACAGAGCTGACTGAGCTTTTACTAACTCAGTCGCCTGCTTTGCCTTGCCTTTTAACGGGTGATTTTTTAGCTATTATCTTTTTGGCAACACTGGTTTAAACAGCTCACGCACGTTTCGTGTTTTGTTTCACTGTCAAACATCTTCAGTTTGGTTTATAATTTAACCATGAATCGTCTTACAAACGAACAACGCTTGCAAATCATTGAATTTTATTATCAAAATGCGTGCTCTGTTAAGAAAGTTCATCGCGCGGTTCTTCCATTTTATGGCCAGTTTAATCGACCCATTGAAGCGGCTATTCGGGCTATTGTGGCTAAATTTCGCACCAAATTTACATTGTTGGATGTTAAACCACGCTATACGCTTACGTAGAGTGCGAACTGAAGAAAATATCGCAGCTGTATCGGCCAGTGTTAATGATGATCATCAATTATCGATTCGTCGCCGTTGGCAGCAATTGGGCCTCTGTTACTCAACAACGTGGAAAATTTTGCGGAAGGATTTAGGTGTGAAGCCTTTCAAAATACAGCTGGTGCAAGAATTGAAGCCGAACGACCTACCGCAACGCAGAATTTATTGTGAATGGGATCTTGGAAAGTTCGAAGATCCACTTCTTTATCGAAAAATTGTGTTCAGCGACGAAGCTCATTTTTGGCTCAATGGATACGTAAATAAGCAGAATTGTCGATTTTGGAGTGAAGATCAGTATCCAGAAAAAGTCACAGTTTGATGCGGTTTATGGGCTGGTGGCATCATTGGACCGTACTTCTTCAAAAATGCTGCGAATCGTAACATAACTGTGAATGGTAAGCGCTACCGTGAGATGATATCCAACTTTTTTTTGCCCAAAATGCAAGAGCTTGACTTGCATGACATGTGGTTTCAACAAGACGGTGCCACATGCCACACAGCACGCGTAACAATGGACTTATTGAGAGGCGAGTTCGTTGAACATTTTATTTCACGTTCGGAACCGGTCATTTGGCCGCCTAGATCGTGCTATTTTTTGTGGGGCTATGTTAAAGCTCATGTCTATACAGACAAGCCCGCTTCAATTGACGCATTGGAGGACAACTTTGAAGCATTTATTCGTGAGATACCGACCGAAATGTTGGAAAGAGTAGGCCAAAATTGAACTAAGCGGATGGACCATTTGAGGCGCAGTCGCGGTCAATATTTGCATGAAATAATCTTCAAACATTAAATTATATGGACGCTACTATCGATTCAAATAAAGATTTCATGCATTTTTCTGAATTTTATGTGTTTTTTTTTTAAATTTTCCTATACCTCTTAAAAAATCACCCATTATATGGCAAACGTAAACTGATGAATGTTCTTGTAAGCTAATGTTCGCTGCTTCGCCTTCTCGAGATTTCTGTAAATGTAAACAGCGTTGTTTCATTATTGTTGTTTATGTATTTTGTTTACATTTTTTCTGTTGTATTTTTGTTTACTTGTTTACCATTTCTTATGCTGGTGTTTGTTGTTGTATTTTTATTTATAATTTAAATGTTAACCGATGTGAAAACAAAACACCAGCATCTAAATTCTTCATTTTTGCAGCATTATCAAGAGTTTGTCATACTAAACTTTAAACGTGTAAAAGCAAGACAAACTTTAAAAGAAAATTATAAAAACTTTGTCAAAGAAAACTTTGAAGTTGTAAAGAAGGTCTAAGAAAGTAAGTCGAGTGGATTTTTACAGAAATTTTCATATAAAACGCAGACCTGAAGTAATCGTCTTCGCGAGATTGAATACAGGCTGAATGCAATGTCGAGAGTGGTGCTGTCGGTGCTATTCACGATAGTGTATCGAAAATCCTCTAAATGGAAATAAGTTTCACTGGACAAGTTGCGGGGCTGATACAATATGCAAGCATAATATGGTGTTGCTCCGAACAACCGATTTATGAGAAACTTTACATGACACTTTTATTTTACTCTCTGAGTTTTTGCCAGACAGCTGCTGAGAGTCTGTTAGCGAAAAAATTTTTTTTATATTTCGTTTTGCTGGAGACCGACCTCCGGTATGAACCATTTCTTATAAGCCAACACATTACCTACTAGACTACGGCGATTCTATTGCTTTACAGACTGCTTTCACAAACAAAAGTATCCCTTAAGTATCCCTTAAGTAAGTAAAAATTATTTAAGCTTTGTTGCTCTTAACAATTTAGCACTCAAATAATATCAAACAACTCTCTTAGAATTCTATTGTGCTGTATTATTTTGAAGTGTTCTTTTATAACAAGAAAATTTTTTTAAATAAAAACTTGCCTAGTTTAAGGCGTTATGAGATCACTGACATTATTTCTATTGATTTAAGCGTATATATTTTGAAAATATTATCATACCCTAGAGATCATAATACTAAAGAAGGCTGGTGTAATGCTTAACTGCTTATCTATTGCTTTGAAAGTGCTTAAATTCACTTGAAAATTCATTAGCCTACTTATAGGCACTGTAGCACTGTAGCACTATAAATATTCATATTTATATACACTATTGTGTTGTTCTTCTTAGAAATCTCTGTGAGATAGTGGCTGTAGAATTTATTACTTTTAATGCTTTTGTTTTAAATACCAGCAGCCCGTATAATAATAAAGTTACTGCAGCACAAACAGATGAGATGAATATCTTTAAGTGCGACAGATAATAAAGAGAGAGTGAAAGATGAAGTTGATGTTGATAATTTTTTTAGTATCCAACGTAAATAATTCAGATACAGGATAATTGTATGAATACATAAATAATTTCATAGTTTTACGACACAATTCGATACGTGTGTATGCATATGTGTACACACAACTACCATCAAACTTATATTATTTGCATGCATGTAGATTATAACGTGTGTGTGTGTTTATTTAAATTGTTTTATTTAATATTTATCCACACAATAGTAGTGGTAGTAGTAGTATTCATTTATTTATTCATACCATAAAACAACAACTCACACACACACGAGCACAAACACATTCAAATGATTTATTAAAACATTTACTCATACTCACACATATATGTATATTGGCTTTACAATTTTCATTTCTTTTTTCTTTTATTTTCTCTCCCTCTACCGCTCTCTCTCTCTTCCTTTTTGTTGTTTTTTTATTTTTGAAAAATCTCCATAAAACTCACACATGCATGAATGTCTAAGAGGATATTTGTCTATAACTGAGTGCCTGTGTAAAACACACAAGGTGGAGCGCAAGAGAACACAAGAGACACAGAGCGAGAGAGACTGAAAGAGAGTAAAAGAAGAAACAAAAGGTAGGAGAAAGAGGATTAAAGTCTGAAATATTTGTTGATAAATCTTTAGTTAATACAAGATTATTTAAAACAAAAGAAAAACAAATGCGAACACAGCCATAAAAGGAAACAAACACAGATGCATTGGTATACAGGGTAATTAAAAAGAATTCAAACCAAACGATCTACAATTGGAAATTATACATAAGAAGGAACGAAATATTAAAGAGCTGGCAATAAATATGTAATGTAATGTCGGACCAGTATTTTCCTGTCAGCTATTTATTACACAGTGTACTTGGCAATGGACAAGCACATGTAGCTCCTGCCGATAGAGTTTACAATTACGGAAGGTACAGTAAACGGTAGAGACCAAGTACGGTATGGAGACGTTCTCATGTCAAGTTTCACCCCAAGTGAACATATTTAATAAAGTGTGAGAAAAGAAGGTCGTGTCAAAGACTACAAACTTATTAACATAATCCAGCGTATTATACGAGGATATGTCACTTTCATATTAGACTTGGTTCCTATCAAACATAGTCTCTAAATCACTATCATGTGTCGCAAACTTAAATCTAAAAGAGGTTCCAGACGCCGATACAGGACATATCTTTATTGCCTCTGTTATACCAACACAGATTCGCACTTTCTGCCCAGATAATTACCACGTACAAACAACCCTTCGGTCAGGATTATGACCTTATTGCTCACACCACTTATGTTGGGAGTGTTAATTTTATACATGAGCGGCGGGCGCTACAGATTTAAGAGAGACTTTTCTTAGCAATTTTATTTACTCACGGAGTTTTTGCCAGAAATCTGGTTTTTGTCGTTTTTTTTTTTGAGATATTTGACCAGGGGTTTGAACCGTGGCTTTACGTCTAATAAGCCAATACACTACCTACTAGACCACGGCGGCTACCTCATAGCTTACGCTTAAACATGGTATATATTCAGTGCTGAATTCCTTAATTCCGCAATATTTCACTGCAAGTCTTCTGCATATGTTCCAGCAGTTCAAGTGCATAGGACCACTGCTATTCACTATGTTTCTACCAGAGATGAATTGTTTTTTCGCTACTCATAAGCACTCATGAAACTTTGAATATGATGAATGAGTCAACAATATTGAAATTTAACTATGTACTCTGATTCATTCGTACTCACTACAACGTTAATTTTGCAGGTTGCAATGCGTACAGCGTTGACATCAAACTCATATCATTCGAAATATGTTTGATTCATAAATCTACTCATTTAGATTCATAACTTTAGAAAAATATCTATAATACTTAGAGATAGATTAATTCGAATTATTCATCAAAATTTACAGTCCTAGTTGTTGTTGCATTTACAACAAAAGGAAAAAGAGTCATAAGCAAAAAAGACAGAGCAGCAAACAGATCAAACACACAACCTTTTAGTCAGTATTTTAGTCTTCGTACTCGATTCATATTTATTTTGTGCTTCGTGTATATGTTGAGTTATGGAGAGTCGAAATCAACAACCACATTATAAGTGTTGTTAAGTATGAATATGATGAGTACTTCAAACTTTGAACATGGAAACGGTGTACATCGTGTAACATTAAAATGAGCAAAAGATACACAAACAAATACATCGAACTTATTACAAGTAAACCAATAACATCAGTACGAAAGAAAAGGGGATAGACAAGCAAGCGAGAACGCAACAGCAAGCAATGTGAATAAAATACACAAACAACAATGAAATCCCGATAGAGTTCTCTAAAAGGAGAAACCCCGAACGTGCGACTTCAAGAACCTTCATCAGACTGATTACGTGGGCATATCAAAAGGCAATACAAAGTAGGCAACGAGCAGTAAGAATTCAGTCAGTCTTGTGTGAAGACGCGTTGCGTGTGAATAAAACAGATATCTTTACAAATACCAAACACTTATTAGTATGTACGCGAACTGAAGTGTAAAGAAGAATAACGAATAAAGCAAATTATTGTGGGATTCATCAAATTGTAAACAGTGGCACACAAAAGTAGTGCGAACAATAAAGAGTTTAATTGGAACTAAACACATATTTGTTTTTATTATGTTTGCAACCAATTAACTCATATTTTAAACATTTTTAAAAAGGTTAAAAACTTAACAATATTAAAATAAGTAGAAATGCGTATGAGTATCAGATATTATGAGTATGATTCAATTCTACTTATCTTTTTGAATACTCATTGGTGATCTCTGGTCCCTACTAAGTAAGATGTAAGCTGTACATCGATAACCACATGGTCCCTTAGAATTTTTCAAAGGCAAATATGACTTCAAAAGCGTTCGTTCATGCTACCTTTAGAAGCACGGTAAGCCCTTGAAATGTGTAGAAAATAGTTCAACTCATTCTGTAATTCTACTAAGACTAGCGATGCATGTGTAGGTGTTCTTGATAGTCTTCATGTCTGTCTATAAGCGTCCGTGTGTTTGGGGCGTAAAGTGTGTAATAGTGTAAGTATGAGTGTGTGAGTGTGAGTGTGAGTGAGTGTATGTATTATAATGTAAATGAAAATCATCATAATCAGTTAAAAGTGATTTAAGTGCCTCTTATTATTACTGTGTGTTGTTATATTATTTATCTTGATGTTGTTGGTGTTGTTGTTGTTGTTATTATTATTTTAAAATAAACTCCCATGTATTTGTTAAAATAAAACATAATGAATGAGTAGCGAGTGTCTGTCTGTCTGGGTATGCAAGGGTTTCACTTTTGTATGCCTGTGTATTGGTAGAATATGCTCTTAAAACTTGCTTACATTCTATTGAAGCACATACATGTACACACCTATATACATATGTAAATAGTTTTGTAATAAAATTATTTATATTGTACACACATATACATACATGCACTCATATGGATGTATGTGTAGTATTAAAATTATTTATGTATGATTCATAGGTATGTTTCTATTTTTCTTTTTTGTTTCTTTTAGATTTTCCTTTTTATTCCTGGTCTTATTTTCTTGTCATCACTTCCAGTTGGCTTTTGATTTTTTTTCCTCTTTCACATTTATTTTGAATTCATTCCAGTAATTTTATTATACAATAATTAAAGAGAAGTATTTCCTTTGTTTTTCTTTTCTTTCTGTCTCTCTTCGTTTTCCATTCTATTCTACTTTTCTTTTATTTCCCAATTACTGTAAAATACTTTATTATTGTCGTTATAAAAAAATATTTTTTTTCTTCTCCTTTCAGTTTTTCAATTTTTTATTTTTCTTTTCTGCTCGTAAAAGTTTCCTTTAGTTTCTCCAGGAAGTCAGTCAATGCATGAGTTTTTCCTTTTTTTCAGAGCGAATATATTTCTTTTATTCAAATATTTATCCACATAAGGTGTGTTCCAGAAGAAATACAATAAAATGGGAAAGAAATTCTTAGAAATTGAATTAAAAAATTCTCGAAAAATATTTGAAATGAATTACGGAAGTTATTGCTTTCAGGGAATAAAATAAAGCCTGGTGTTTGAAGAAATTTAGAAGAGGATTCTTACTACTCCCATGACTATATAATCTGACTATATAATCTGTATAATCTGATTTCATCCTGAACTAACAACAGCTAATCAAATTTTACATCACAAGAAGTTGTTATAACCGTTAATCATCAGGAATGTATTGAGGTAGCAGGGTTTATACTGTTCCTTATTCGAGTTTTGATGTTTCTCCGAGGTGAGGTCATCATACGTAAGGTTTTCTTTTAGCTTTTTCAATCATCTTCATACGAGAAGCTAATCACTTTACCTTAACTACACAGTAACTTGTCGCCATAGTCTAGTAGGTAGTTGTTTCCTTATTAGACGTAAGGCCTCGAATCAAATCCCAGGTCAGACATCAAATATTTCTTCGGCGACTTCCTCTCAACAGATTTCTATTAAAAATGTCTGGTGTCAGTAACTGTACCAAGTCTTTATCAGAACATTCCCTGTTTTGATCCTTAGAAGTATACTCGAGTTTTTTATGTTTCTCCGAGATGCTGGTTTTCTTTTGTCTGCCTCGAATCCATTTTATACGACAAGCTAAAGCACTTTTCCTTAACTAAACAATAAAAAATCATATGAGTTTTATAACTCCAAACTCTAACATGGGCTTCTATCACTTAGTCAATGTATTTCAGTTTCAATTTTAATAGTCAGATGGCTCTTGATGCTAACATATATTATGCGTCATGTCTTTCAAAAAAGGCGCAGGTTTCGCTGCTTAACTCGGATCCTACATACATAAATTTTATTGGTCATTCAGTTTTAGTATTCATAGGTTTAAGCACCTCTCGATCAGGAAATTATTTCTTGCTAATAGTGACAAGACGTTTGGCATGGTGCGCAACAACAAAGACAAGTAAACAATGTTAAAATGAGCAAATAAAATGCCAATGAGCAGCCAAATCAAATCACGAGGAGAGTAGCTTCATGAGCACTTTTCAGTATAACTGGATAAGGGTATTCGATGAACAAACTCGGCGAAAATAAAGATGAAGAGATGTAGACATTCTTTACATTTACATACAAGTAAACAATGTTAAAATTTCAGAAAACATTATTTTGTATTATATCGGGTCTTTCCTTAAGCGCTTGCTATCTGAAAATTAAAATAATACAAAAGCGTGCGAGAGATTGTTGTTCAAATACCCTTCACGGCTTCTCTGAATGGACTTACTTACTTAGCTGGCCATAAACAACCCGATTAACGGATATCAGCCTGCCTTAATATATCCTTACAGGCGCCTCTGCTTCTTGCGCGCCTACGCCAGTTGGTCACACCAATCGAAGACAGGGCTTCCTCGATTTGGTCCTTCCAACGCAAACAAGGTCGTCCTCTTCGCCGACTTCCGCAAATCTTCGCATCAAGTACCCGTATCGCCGGAGCATACTCCTCTATTCGAATGACATGGCCGACCCAGCGCAGCCGCTGGATGTTAATACGCTGCACAACGTCCATGTAGTTGAGGAGCTCATACAGCTCACTGTTGGATCCAATGCGGAAATCATCGCCAACTCACACTGGACCAAAGATCTTATGGAGGACTTTTCTCTCGAAAATTTTCCATTACTCTGGAACATAAATCAGACTGCAATTTACCGATGACATAGGTGATGTTGGCTTTGAGGGCCGTTGTGGTATGTAGCTTATTTGCACACTCCAGCGACTTAAGGAAAGCCTCACAAAAAGAAGTCTAACACGTAAGATGACCTTGCTCTCCAATCGGTGGTACAGAATATTCAATGTAGCTTAAGTTGTGCGCCTGGTACAGCCGTCCTGTTAAAACTACATGTCCTTGTCATTCAATTCAGGCCAGAAGAAGTTGATAATCATGGTAAATATCGTTTACATGACATAGATGATTCAGAATGAGAGCCTCTTAGGGTGAAATGCATAAAAACTGTAATCTTGGGCCATGAAAAGTAAGTTCAAGTACACAGAAATACATCATATTCTCACCGAATCTGCACAGAGCAGTTTTAATATGGAGAACACCGTCTACCTAGTTCAATCAAACAAGTTCGAACGTGAACGACATTAGTTCAAAAAGATTTTTGTCAAACTCAAGAGTAAATTGCAAGAAGAACTGGAGCCTTTTAAAGCTTGGCAAGTGACAGAAGCAAGTCGCCGTAGTATAGTAGGTAGTTTGTTGGCCTATTAAACGTGAGGCCGGGATTCAAACCCCTGGTCAGACATCAAAACGAAAATATGAAAAAAATTTCTCCGGCGCCTTCCTCTCAACAGATTTCTGGCAAAAAATCTGAGAGCAAAATAAAATTGCCATGAAAAGTTTCTCAAAAATCTGTCGTTCGAAGTCAACTTTAAACTGTAGGTCCTCGCCACTCATGTATAAAATTAACATACACAACATAAGTGGTATGAGAGACTAGGTCGTAACTCTGTCTAAAGGCTTGTAATGACCAAATTATGTACATAAGTGACAGAATTTAGGAAAGCAAAAATATTTTCTGCTACACGAGTTCAAGCCGTTGAACAACGATTTCAATTGAACCCCTGTTAGTATCTATTGGGTTGTTCCAGAAGTAATTTGGTTTCGTTTTTTTTTTTGTGGAAATTAAAGACAGTTTTCGCATAATATAGTTACGTTTCTACCTTTAGAATATGAGTTCGTTGCTTGCAAATAAAGTAAAAACAAATATGTGTTTTGTTTCAATTAAACTCTTTATTGTTCGCACTACTTTTATGTGGCACTGTTACAACTCCAACAATAATTGCTTGTTTACTATTCTACTTTATACTTCTATCCGCGCAAACACTAACAACTCTTAGATCTTTACAACACCGATCTTCAAACCACGACTGTTTACTTCGCACGCAACGCGTCTTCACACAAGACTTTCTTACTACTCGTTGTCTGCTTTGTTTTGCCTTTTTATATGTCCACAAAATCAGTTTGATGAACGTTGTTGAAGCAGAAGATTCTTGTTTTCGACTTCTCAAGAGTTCTATCGCGATTGCATTGTTGTTGGCGTATTTTGTTCACGTTGGTTGTTGTTGCGTTCTTTGTTACTTGTCTGTCTCCTTTTCTTTCACACTGTTGTTGTTGGTATATGCAACCAAGTTCGTTGTATTTGTTAGGGTAGCTTTTGTTTATCGTTAATGTTAAACGATGTTTTCATTTTCGTAACAATATCAATCAAGTGGTCATAAACTGTTGAATTTGATAAATTTAACCTCAATTCGATCTCAAGTGTTGTGTTATTCGCCGGTTCACATCAACTAATGCCTTTATCGCATCTTTATCAGCTTCAACCGGCCTTTCCCGAACGTATTGCATCTTCGACATCAAAATTGCCGAATCGATATTTAACGAACTAGTTCTGGCACTGGCGTACTGTCAACACACCTACTCCATACATATTGGCCAATTTCTTTCTGGCTTGAATGGCATTTTTTCACTTTCTGTAGTAAAACAGTAAGATATGTATGTCGTAAATACTGCTTATCGCTCTCCATATTTAAAAGGCCACCAATCAAAAACTACTGTGTAGAATTAATTGGAATTTTTTACACACAAGCCTTGCTATACGAGCTCTCAAAGCATATAAAAATTATACGCAAAAAATAAAATTAAATCCTCGGTTGGGAAAAAACGAAATTACTTTCCGTTCAACCCAATAATTGAACAAAAAAATTTTTCTGGTACCAGAAATTAACTGCAGTAACATTTAAAATGGAAAAAGCGTTCCTCTATTGCCATTTCAGTGATAAGAAATTGAAGTTTAAGTACCAAACCATACGCCTCGTACTTATTCATTCAAATTTTTTTTTTTGGAATTGTGAACAAATATTTCACTTTCAAACCACCATTGCTGGCTGGCAATTGTAAAATTAAATGATAAATATTAAAACGAAAGAAAAAAAAAAACAAGAAACAATAAAAAAATAAAAATAAAAAAAATTTATTTTGCAAAAATAACTACACCACACAGCAGGAAGCGAGCAAGCAAGCAGGCAATGGTTTGAAAAGAAAATTTTTTATTTATTTTTTTTATTTTATTTAAACAAAAAAATATTTTCATTTTAATAATAAATACAAAAGCATTGACAGTGGAATTGCAATTTGAATTGCATTTCAATATTTCAATTTTTATTTATTGTGTGAGTGTGAGTGTGTGTGTATGTGAATTTATCATATTGAAAAATGATATCGAAATGCATACTTTAAACGCAAACAACAACGACAACGACGACAACAACAACCAACAGAACAATCATAAATGCCTTCAATGGATGACCATAAATCACTAGCAGCAGCGGTCAAACATAGAAAAAATATTTCCATTCGATGGTAATATGGAACAGCTATCAACGGGAATATGGTGGAGTATGTGTAGCAAATACCAGCCTAATAATATTTGTAGGCATCCTAACTACATTTGTGGAAAATGTTTTGTTAATTTTATTTCAAACTAATGATGACAATTGTAAACCACTTGGGAAGAAGAGGGACAGATGTGAAATACTCAGAGCTGGTGGAGAAAGACACAAAATACTCGCAAGCGAAACTTTACACCATCGGAAGGTCTGCTAAAATTTAACCTGGGCATGAGAAACATAAGAAGGGACATAGTAGAAGTATCTAATAGTCAGGGCTGGCAATCGAGCAATCAGCTAGGCAGACCAGGCTCATGGGCCATATGAAAATTCACTTCAATGAGCAGGCAAATCAAATCACGAGGCGAGTAGCTTTTACGCCGCTGATAAGTTCAGCACCAGAGATCAGCAATGAGTATTCATAAAGATGAGGAGAATCGAATCATACTCATAATTTCTGTTACTTATACGCACTCATACTTCTTTTAATATCACGGAACATCTACTCATATTCAAAGTTTGACGTACTCATCATATTCATACTTAACAACACGTATGATGTTGTTGTTGATTTCGACTCTCCATAACTCAACATACATACAAAATAAGCATGAATCGCCTACGAACTCTAAAATACTCATTAAAAGGTTGTGTGTTTGCTCTGCTTGCTGCTCTGTCTTTTTTGCTTATGTGTCTGTTTTCTTCTGTTGTAAATGCAACAACAACTAGGACTGTAAATTTTAATGAATGATTCGAGTCACTCGAATCATTTCTAAGTATTATAAGTATTTTTCTAAAGTTATGAATCTAATTGAGTAGAGGCTTATGAATCAAACATATTTCGAATGGTATGAGTTTGATGTCAACGTTGTACGTATACTCATTGCAACCTGTACTTAAAAATCAACATTGTAGTGAGTATGAATGAATCTGAGTACATTGTTAAATTTCAATATTGTTGACTCACTTATATTCAAAATTTCATGAGTGCTTATGAGTAAGGAAAAAACCGATTCATTGCTGATCTCTGGTCAGCACTTTTCAGCATAGTTTTGAATGGACACCCATGGCGATAAGAAAGATGAAAAGATGTGGACATTCTTTACATTTTATTAAAAAAAAACAATCCAAGCACAGGAAACAGTATCTGGGTTCTCAGACCAACCATCACATCCTCGCTCTGCCGGGCCGTGTTAGAACCAACCTTACTCTATGGTGTGCATAACTGGTGGACGGTGTGCAAACAGCAATAACATTGCCGGTTGGTATAGTAGGCAGACAGTCAGCTGGTCTTCACAAACCAAGGCATTATTTGCTATACTCAATTGGCTCTCCACTGACCACCTATTAAGGCAATGGGCTGAGTTAATGGCAGTAAGACTTAATACTGTCAAATCCTGTCCCAATCTAAACATTCGATTTTATAATTCCATCGACAGAGTTCTAGACTGAAGATTCGGAAAGTCCCAATGGGACCCTTGAAGTTTACACGGATGGCTTGAAGATGAATGTCAGGATGGGTTGTGGTATATTTATTAAGGGGTCTGATATTAAAACCGTTGCAGAGTTTTCCAAACAGATATCATGGCAATTTAGTGGCGGGACTTTCCCTGAAAATTTCTTGATTTACTCCCACAATCAGGCTGCAATGAAATCCCCAACGAACTTAGTTTCAACGTCCGTGCATGTCCAGAGAAATTCAAAAGTAACTCTACTACGGGTACCGCGGCATAGGGATGTCGTTGGAAATTGCATTTCTGATAAGCTAGGCAAAGCCAACGGAGAGCTCTTAATATCCCTCATGTTACAGGGCATAGATATTCCGATTCACTTAGTTATTTTGGATATTGTCCGCTCGTTTTACGAGGAAGCTTAATTTCTTTGGCTTCAGGAGGATACGTGCAATATTGCTAGACTCTGGCCATTACAACACTTCATGTGGGATTACAGCCTATCTTCTCACACCACTTGCGTTGCGTTTTACAGTTTAAAGTCGATGTCGAACGACAAATTTTTGAGAAACTTTTCATGGCAATTTTATTTACTCTCAGAGTTTTTGCCAGAAATCTGCTGAGAGGAAGTCGCCGAAGAAATATGTTTTCAAATTTTGTTTTGATGTCTGGCCTGGGATTTGAACCATTATGTCTAATAACCATCTATCACAGAATAACGATTTTTACGGGCCACTTTTCTTTTGGTATGTATTTCAAAAGACTTAGCTTCCCAAAAAAGGACTTCTGCATTTGATGTGGGTCTGAAGAGGAAAAAAATGTTGGCTTTCTCCTCACATCTTGTCAAAAAGAGACGGAGGTTTCAGCCGTCTCACTTTCTAATATCAATGACCGAGATCCGTGGTAAAAAGATTTCTGCAATAGCATGATTTTGCTTTCCATAAGGCTTCCTCTAGGTAAAGATCAACACCGGGTAGAATACATAGATTGTGGTATTCCAGTGCGCCTGTATGCTGGCCTAAGTGGGATCTCTTCCTTTAAAAAGGGATTCGCCAGCTTACCTAAGTTAACGTATTGTCTGTGTTCAAATTTCCTGAAAGTATGCAATATTTTATTTTGTTAAGCTTATTTCTAACACACACATACACATCAGAGATCAGCAATGAATCGTTTCTTCGCTCTTCATAAGCACTCATGAAATTTTGAATCTAAGTGAGTCAACAATATTGAAATTTAACTATGTACTCTGATTTATTCATACTCACTACAACGTTGATTTATAAGTACAGGTTGCATTGAATATGCGTATAATGTTGACATCAAACTCATACCATTCGAAATATGTTTGATTCATAATTACATACTCATTGAGAATCATAACTTTAGAAAAATACTCTTATAATATTTACAAAATTTACAGTCTTAGTTGTTGTTGCATTTACAAAAAAAGAAAAAAGACAGATCAGAAAGCAGAGCAAACACACAACCTTCTAGTGAGTATTTTAGTGTTCGTATGCGGATCATACTTATTTTCTGCTTCGTGTATATGTTGAGTTATGGAGAGTTGAAATCAACAACATCATACGTATTGTGTAAGTATGAATATGATGGAGTACTTCAAACTTTAAAATTGAGTAGAGGTTCCATGATATTAAAATAAGTATGAATGCGTATAAGTATCAGAAATTATGAGTATGATTCAATTCTACTCATATTTTTGAATACTTATTGCTGATCTCTGATTTCTATCTTACACATACATACATACAAAACTTCATGTAAAGTTTAATTTTTGAATTCTTATTGAAAAAAATTAAAAATGTTTACAGTTTTTTCCTCTACTACTAATTCGGTCATTCTCTCACTCTCTCTCTCTTTTGCGAGAAAGAGTTGATGAGAGTGTATTTGTTTTGTGTTCTTAATGATGATGAATAAAAAATGTATTTTTTTGTGCATTTTAAACCAATATCAGTGGGTTAGAATTTGTTGTTATTATTGTTGTTGTACATTCAGATACTGTGGCAAGGTTTTCATTTTTATTTGTTTATATTATTCTCCTGCTTATTCTTGTTGTTGTTGTTTTTGTTTGTTTATATTTTTGTAGAAGGTTAGTTTAGTTGTGTTGTGCTGTTGATTTTTTACTTGTGGTATAATTTTTCTTCTATTAATTTTGCATATTTTTTTTCTTGTTCATTTTATTTGTTTGTTTTGTTATTACTTTTATTTCTTTATTAGTATTGTTGTTATTATTTGTTTTTTTGTTGTTGTTGTTATTATTGTTTGTGCTGCCACAATATATTTTGCAAACCAATTGACGTCATAAAAATTTTAAATCATTTCCAGTTAAGCAACGATAGACAAACAGAGAGAATATGAGAAGAAGAATATGAGTCAAATACTTAGTTGTGTGTGTGTGTTTGTGTGTGCATAAGTCGAGTATAGTTTATAGTTTTCTTTCATCATTCCATCATCATCATCATCATCATCAAGTGCAACAATGCAAAAATTATCATTAAATTGTTGGTAAACAATACAACACAGCAGCCCACTACAACAGAAGGCTCACAAGGATATTTTCCATTTAAAAACATAATTTTTTTGGTATTTGATTACGTTTTTTATTTTATTTAGAATGTTATTAACAGTAAAAAAAATAGTTGAGTATCGTATAAGAAATTAGTTACAAACGTGTTGGAGTTATTCAAGGTTCTCAAGGCTTATTATAGGATAGGAAAGACAGTTGCTTACTTAACTTACTTAATTTGTCAAACTCTTCAAACTGGATTGTGACGTAGTTTCTCACACTATCCATGTTATGTGCGTGTTAATTTTCATGCATGAGCGGCAGACCCTACAGGTTAAAGTCGACTTTGAATGACAAAAGTTTTTGAGAAACTTCTCATGGCAATTTGATTTTACATACAGAGTTTTTGTTAGAAACTTCTGCTGAGAGGAAGTCTCCCAAGAAATAATTTTTCATGTATCGTTTCTTCTAGATGTCTGGGCTGGAATTAGGCACCACGGCCTTACGTCTAATAAGCCAACACACTACTTACTACATTACGAAGAAGAAATAGTGAGTCTCAGAGTTTTTTTTATCAGAAACCTGCTGAGAGGAAGTCGCCGAAGAAATATTTTTCCATATATTCGTTTTGATGTCTAACCTGGGGCTTGAACAGTGGCCTACTGAGCCAACACACTACCTACTAGACTACAGCGACTTACTTAATTTGTTATTATATTTCTTTCACTCTTCAATCAGGATTATGACGTAGTTTCTCACACAACCCATGTTGTGTCTGTTAATTTTCATACACGGGTGGCAGAACTTACAGTTTAAAATGGACTCCGAATGACAGATTTTTTTGAGAAACTTTTCATGGCAATTTTATTCCACGCTCAGCAGTGTTCTAACAAAAACTCTGAGAGGAAGTCGTGGAAGAAATATTTTTTGAATTTATACTGTGGTTTTCCGCGTGGCCTTACACGCTACCAATATGACTACGGCGAAAAGATAGTTACTCTCAAGGTTTTTGGCTGAAAAACGGCTGAAAGGAAGTCGCAGTAGAAATATTTTTTCATATTTCCGTTGTACGCGATGTCAGGGTTGGGGTTTGCACCACGACCTTACATCTAAAAAGCCAACGCACAACCTACTAGACTACGGCGAGAGGATAGAGTGTTAGACTTGCTGAAATCGAAATTCTTTTGAGCACTTTTAGAAGAACATTGTGATACTAGACCATGAAGTGTTCTTTAAGAATTAAGTGTCCTGTCCAAGTAAACCAGTCTCTGTAATCAGCTTAAGGGTTTGGCCTTAAAGGGCGATTGAATGTGGATACATGCCACTGTATTAGTAAAAGCTTATCACTCTGGTAAATTCAGCGCTAAGAGGAGACATATTTACAACTCTTCAGTCAGGACTACGAACTAGCTTCTCACACCATTTATGTTATGTGTTTTAATTTCATATATGTGAGTGGCGGGACCTACAGTTTAAAGCCGACTTCGAGCGACAGATTCTTGAGAAGCTTTTTCTAGGTAATTATTATTTACTTTCAGTGATTTTTGCCAGACATCTGCTGAGAAGCAGTCACCGAAAGAAATATTTTTTCATATTTCGTCAGAAGTCTCCTCTACTTCTAAGAGGAACAAAACAAAAAAGAAGTATCAAAACAACATTCTTTGACTATACATACGTATACGTACGTGCATATGTAAAGTAACGTGGTTGAAAGACGACATTCGATTCAATCTTTTAATTCTTTCAGTCATATTTGTTTGTCCTTTGTTTGTTTTGTTTCATTTTTGCTTTTCATTATCTCAAGTACAACACAGAAATTCATTAAAAATATTGCAAAACTTCCATTCAATGATTGTGCCATAAAAACAAAGATGACCCATTTATGGTGCTTTGTTTTCGGACAACATCATCATCAGCATCAGGCCGTAGGCACAAAGTAATTCTTTTCTTCTTCTTCTTATTCCTCTTTTATTTTACATCTCTTTAGAATGACTGTTTTTCTTTTGCAGTATTTTGCATGTGTGCATGACTTTTATGGCAGCCGACAAAACAATATTAAAGAAACAGCAAGAAAACAACAATAACAACAAGCCAAAAAGAAGCATGTACTGCCAGAATATCAATAAAAATTTGAGATAAGAAATCCTGTACCTTTCACTCAATGTGTGTGTGTATTGTTCTGTCATGCAATATAAAGAGAAAAACACCGAAACACAGCAACACAGCGGCAGAGAAGTATAAGAAATCTAGAGAGTCGAACGTAAAATAGGCCAGGGATGTAAATAATCTTCATAGTTTTCTTTTTCTTTTCATTTTTTCATTTTTTGAAAAACAAAAAAAGGGTTTTTAATCCCTTTTGTAGCCTGTTTTTCATTTTTTTCTTCACTCTTTTACTGACAACCCAAGCAAAAAGCCTATACCTGTGCCCGTGCACCATTACGTTACGCTTATGCACCTTTTAGTCCTTTCAGTCCTTTCAGTCCATTCAGTTAGTCCTCTTTGTCTTTCATTCCATTTCCTTCTTTTTTTCTTTCTTGTTTGTTTCTTACCTTCTGCACAACTTCTTTGGCTAAGGTTTTACGAAATTCATCTTTCCACAACCCACTCGCCCATGTGTAATTATTCACACGAACATACCTACATGCATACAGAAGAAGAAGAAGAAGGAGAAAATAAAACAACAACAACAACAACAACTGTTTGTTGTTTTATACAATTCAACGCTCAAGCATTTATGAACCTTTGGCAAGAAGGAAAAAAACGTTTGTTTTTTCGTGTTAGTTTTTGTTCTTTCTGAAGCCCCAAAAAAACACAACCACAGCGTAAGAGAGGTGAGCGACACAGATGAGTGAATTTTCTTTTGCGGTCTGTTTATTAATGCAATCACAACAACAAGAACAAATAACAACTATAGCACCAAGTTTAATATAGGGTGTTTTTTATAGAGGTATAGAACTTTAAGTTGCAATAAAACAACGATGGATTATTCGCTTGACATGAATTTTATTTATCCGAAAGATAATCTTGTGGCATTATATTTTGAATATGATTTCTGGCATATGACCGCCACGGCTGGCGCGGATATAGTCCAATCTGGACGTCCAATTTTCGATGACTTTTTCCAACATTTGTGGCCGTATATCGGCAATAATACGGCGAATGTTCAAAATGATCAAGCGTTTGTGGCTTTACCGCATAGACCAATGACTTTACATAGCCCCACGGAAAGTAGTCTAGCGGTGTTAAATCACAAGATCTTGGAGGCCAATTCACAGGTCCAAAACGTGAAATTAGGCGGTCACCAAACGTGTCTTTCAATAAATCTATTGTGGCACGAGCTGTGTGACATGTTGCGCCGTCTTGTTGAAACCACATCTCCTGGACATCATGGTTATTCAATTCAGGAATGAAAAAGTTAGTAATCATGGCTCTATACCGATCACCATTGACTGTAACGTTCTGGCCGCCATCGTTTTTGAAAAAGTACGGACCAATGATTCCACCAGCCCATAAAGCGCACCAAACAGTCAGTTTTTCTGGATGTAACGGTGTTTCCACATACGCTTGAGGATTACCTTCACTCCAAATGCGGCAGTTTTGCTTGTTGACGTAGCCATTCAACCAGAAGTGCGCTTCATCGCTAAACAAAATTCGCTTATGAAAAGCGCGATACGTTTTCCGCACAGAACCATTATTTTCGAAATAAAATTGCACTATTTGCAAGCGTTGTTCAGGCGTGAGTCTATTCATGACGAATTGGCAAACCAAACTGAGAATAAATCACTTGACAGATGTTAAATCGGTTGCCATCTTGAAAAGTAATGCTAACTTAAAGTTCTATACCTCTATAAAAAACACCGAATAGAAACAACAAATAAAACGTTTTTACAACAAATCACCAGAGCCATAAACCATAACCACACGGCATGTTACACCATAAGGATGCTTCACAATACCGGTTCTGGATACAGTTGTAATGACTTTAGAATACCTTACTGCAATAAATTGAAAATGGATTTCATATCCCTCGCCATTGCTTCAGGTTTAGAAACAAAAAATTGTGACTTGGGACCATAGCTGCCAGATTTGACGATTTATCGTCATTTTGACGATTTTGAGCACCAAAAATATCATATCTTGACGATTTTTTAGAAATTAAAAATTTAAGTCTTATCCTTTGAATCCTTCTTTGTTCACCCTGTAATATTCCTGGAATCTAGAATATAGCCTAGAATTGCATAGAATCGAAAAATCATGTAGCTTAATACCAAATTTATGGAGTATACATTCTTTTTAATTGTATTTGAAATATATTACTCATACGCGTCATATTACATGTGCTGGAATATTTACCCTGAAAAGTATGCAATAAAAAATTTTCGATTTTTTGTCTTGTTTGAAACTAATGGAATTAAATATAACTCATACGTCACATATGTTCTTTGCATTATGAATTTTACATACATATTTAATATGAGCATAATGTGAGTGAATATAATAGGTTGGCCATCTAAAAGTTTAAAATTAAAAATGTAATAAAACAAAAATACTTTGAAATTTGGATAAATTTATTGTTTTGCTTTGTACTACAAATGCTCCGGTTGGAAATGGACGCACAATCATAGCTCCCATATTTATGCGCTTATTTTGGCGATTTTTAAAAATGAAAAAATTACATCATATTCTTTACTTTAGTACATTAAAAGCCACTTTTAAGCAATTGTTACAATTGTTTGCAATTGTAACAATTGTAAATTTATGTTAGTTAGTAAAAACAAGGAGTAAAGTATTGTATGTTTAAGTAACTTTCGAATACCTGTGATGATTTTTCTGTATTTTATTCCTTTTTAACCCCTTCAAAGCTGAAAAATTACAACTCCTAAATAATCTAATAAAATAATAATAAATTATGGACATTAGGCTTGTATATTTTTATACTATAAGTAACAGGATAGACCTCTGCAGGAATTGATTTCCACTAACGAATAGTCCGACTAAAAACCATATTTTTACTGTAATGCAGTGTGCGATCCACTGGCCAATCGACCAATGGAATATATGATTGTCGGGAAAAAGTTCCCTTATGCAACGATGCTCTAATGATTCAATGGAGTTGGATACACTACCGTCATTAACGAGATGCTATGTCCTCTCCTGTACACGGTCGAGAAACGGCAAAATAGACGTTGAGGCACTAACCCATACATGAGAGTTGTATTCCATTCTCTGTCAGTTATAAATGGTGTAAATAGTAAGATCAGATTATAAGAACTTAAAAAGAACTGAAAAATGCATCAGCATTACACTGATTTTTCATGCTCAGAACATCAAAAGATATAGATATAGATGATGTAATATTATAGATGCGCTTATTTGTCATTAAACAACGCTGAGATAGATTGTTTAAACCTTAAACCATTCTTTCCTGAAAATGATATAAAATTTCTCAAATTTTTTGGAAAGAAAAAGTATTAAATGAAGATGAGGGACGCCAGCTTTTGATTTCCAATAAATTCTTTGTTAAATGTTTTCTTTTTGAACTAGGATATGTAGATACATTGACTTTATATGTTTTACTACAATAGAAATAATTTCGGTTTTTAAATTCTTTTAATTTATTTATATACTTTTCCTGACGATTTTTTGACGATTTTAATAAATGTCTTTGACGATTTTGACGATTTTTTCTCAAATATTTGACGATTTGGTGCCTCATTTATCTGGCAGCTATGCTTGGGCCTCCGTAAAATATAGGAGTCAGCATAATCATAGGATGCTCCTGTGGGATCATTTCACCACAATCGTGGAGATTGTTTGCAAATGGGCTCTTGACAAAACTATGTGAGATGGGCATGGTCTGACATTTGTATGCAGGTGATTTAGTCTTGATTGTTAAAGAAAAATTTAAAGAGGCTAGTTGCGACATCATTCAAGAGAGCTTTGAGATTATAAGACGATGATATATGTATTACGTTGACTAAGGATAAACCTGGGCGATACCACAATACATACATAATTGGTCTTTACAACCCTTTAATCAGAATTACAACCTAGTTTCTCACACCACTTATGTTGTGTGCGTTAATTTTTATACATGAGTGGTCGAACGATTCCGAACGATAGATTTTTGAGAGACATTTCATGGTAATTTTATTTACTCTCAGAGTTTTTGCCAAAAGAAGAAGAGAGGAAGTCGCCGAAAGAAATATTTTTTCATATTTCGTTCAGTTGGAGGCGCCTGACCTGGGGTTTGACCCGAAGCCTCTCGTCTAATAAGCCAACACACTACCTACTAGACCACGGCGACTTCAAGGAGACCACAATAGTTGGACTTAAAAGAGAAGAAACCTTTGTAAATGGAAATGTAATCGACTCTTGTGTGAGAAAATATCGCAGAATATGGAGGTAAAAGACATTGAGAGCTCATATAGAAAGCAACACATGCCATAATGATATACGGAAGGCTTGCCGTGAAATATCGGGGATGTTAACCAGGATTTATGCACCCCTGGATATATACCAGAGGTCAGCATTGAGTATTCAAAACGATGAGTAGATTCGATTCATACTTATAATTTCTGATACGTATACGCATTCATACATATTTTAATGTCATACTCATACTACTCATATTAAAAGTTTGAAATACTCATGGTACTCATACTTAACAATATGCATGGTGTTATTGATTTCGACTCTCCATGCCTCATCGTATACACGAATCACAAACTAATTTTGATTCGTTTACTCATTGGTTGACTCACTCATACTCAAAATTTCATGAGTACTTATGAGTAGCGTAAAAGCGATTCATTTCTGTTCTCTGATGTATACGGTGATGGTTAGATTAATAGCAAACTCTGGGGTAATTATCTGAGCAAAGAGAACGAATCTGGAAACAGACACCATCGTGTGTTGATATAATAGGGGGCCATTATCTGAACAGGCAGAAAGAATCTGAAAACAACTGAACTGCAGTTGGACGAGGTATAGAGACAAGCATGTGTTTGCATAACAGGGGCAATGAAATTCTGTCTTACAATGGCAATATAAGCCTGCTGTATTTAAGTCCACAGCACATAGTAGTGAAGGCTAAAGCTTTAAGGACTGAGTTATGATCTGTTGGGACCCTATGAAAATTAGAATGAATCATCAGATTATATTCCTTGAACCTGTAAGGCATAAATTCAAGCCAGAAAAACACAAGCCCCTATATATCAGGTGCTATACAGGGGATTGTTGTTATTGTCATCAAAAAACATGCCGAATTTTGTTTGCGAAATATGCTAGAAGAAGATGTCATACGAATACCCTACAAAGACTAATAACAGTCCTATACGGCATTAATAATAACAAGTCATGTATCTGAAACTAAAGCCGCCATAGTTTAGTAGGCAGTATGTCAGCTTTTTAGAGGCGAGCCTGCCGTTTAGGCTCCAGATCAAATATCTCAAACTTGAATATGAGAAAATATTTTTTCGGTAAATTGCTATCAGCAGTCTTCTGGCAAGTTGACTAGAATTTGGTAAGCAAGGATTTAGCCAATTGAGTCCTATGCTGGAATCCAATGGTCTCTGTAGATACGACTCCATTGAGTACAAATCCACCAGCCTTTTTAAGTCGACGCAGACTAGAAGCCTTACGGGTTGTTACCTAGAAATATTGCACTGGAAGTAAACATGAGGATCAGGCCAATTATGATTCATGGGACCATAGTATAGGCAGGCAGAACGTACTTTAATACACATGCTGGCTTGCATTTGTGTATCGCAATTAGGCTTTGTGCGACTTAAATCCATTAAATATGATTGTAAGGACTAAAGTCTTAGTAGAGAGCGTCAAATACCCTGCTCACACATCTCGAACAAAACAAAATTAAAAAAAAAATACTTCTTTGAGTAACTTCCGCTCAACATTCTTCTGTCAAAAACTCCGAGAGTAAATAAAATTGCCACGAAAATTATCTCAAATCTGTCGTTCAGCGTCAACTTTACATTGTAGATCCCGCCACTCATGTATAAAAATTAACACACCCAACATTGGTGGTGTGAAAAGCTAGGTTTTAATACTGACTAAAGAGTTGTAATAGCCAACTAAGTAAGTGAAGTAAGTAAGTTACGATCATCTAATACAAGTTTGATTGGATTCTGTGATTATGAGAATGAGTCGTTAGAATACATTCTTGAAGCTTGAAAAGTATCAATGCATTCCAAGGCAATAATTGCATGCTGGGTAATGAATTGTCTTTATTAACAGAGATTGTCAACCCAAAGTTTGTGAGGGAAATAGATTTGACATTTTAGGAATATCTTAAATACATTGAGGGGAGTGTAATAGATCGCAAGGTGGCAGTACTATAACATCTATTATAACAGTTATAGTAGTAAGAACAAGTATTTGAAACTGTAGACATTTATTTGGTTGAAGTTTAAAAATCTAATTTTATAAAAAACTAGCTGTACCCTGCGCCACCAACTAAAATAAATTTGAAGGAAAGACAAATGAACGGGCCTGAGTAGTACGCATTCGATCAGTTTCTAATCTCACTTGTCGTTGTTCAAAGGGTTCAAGCGAACGGGTCTCAGCGGCATATACTCGAAGATTTTCTAGTCTCTATGCTCGTCTGATTCTGAGCCTCGTAATGCTTTTGTCTTCCGTGCTTGAGGTGTAGGTCGACCAATTGCCTGTCGTTCATTTTGAATAATTTTCATTGACGCCATCCATCGGAAATTAATCGCACCAACCTCTGTCGACTCATGCGCAACAACTTTGTTAAAGAATGCACAGTTTACGATTTAATTGATTTTAAGTAATTTTCAGTGGCGCCACCTATCGGATATTGATCATACCAACTTAGAAACCTTCCCCGGCTCATGCACAACAACTTTGCTAAAGATCATAACATTATCAAATGCATAGTTTACGATTCTATAAGGTACATACAAACAAACATACATTTTTATATATATAGACTATGGGAGGTGACATGCCCTCTATAGCCAATCCGCCCATTTTGTTCATATATACGTCAAAGTCGTCCATACAAAATTTGAGGACTCTAGCTGTTGTGGTTTATGAGATATGCGACATTAAATACATACTGGGTATGTGGGCGTGGCACCTCGCCTACTTGAAATTTTAAAATAAAAAGTAGCCTATAGTTCCTTCCAGACATACAGGAATGTACTGTTAAAATTTTAAGAAAATCAGTCTAGCCGTTTAGCCGTCTATAGACTTCAAACAAATAAACACACATTCATTTTTATATATAAGAATACATCGAATGCTTTAATGTTCTCAGCATATTTTAATGTGTTCTAATATTTTGCATTATAAAAAAGCATTCAATTTTTTATTCCTTTTCTTTTCTTTTAATGAGTTTCTAAATTAATTAATTATGTACGTGTGTATTACTTTTTCGACATTGTGTTTGCATTTAAATTTGCTTTGTAGCTGCTACTGTTAACAAGAGTGCATGTTTACATAGCCCCCTCTGTACGTATGAGTATTATTTTGCAAGCACATCGCATTCAATATTTATCATACGCACCATTGTTCGTTTCGTTCTCTATGTACGTTCGTATCGTGTGTATTTCATTTAATGTTTTGTTTTGCGTTGCATTGCAATTTGTTTTTGTGTTTTCGTTTCTGCTGTTGTTGTTTTGTAAACATTAATTAAAATTTTATTTGCTTAACAGGCAGCAGTGACAGCAACAACAACAAAAGGACAAAGTATTTTAAATAAAGTATCGTAAACAAATCAAATTAAATCAAATCAAATGAAATCAATTCTTTTTTTGTTTATTTTCTAACGACAACCAGCTGGTTGGCTGGTAATGTCACACGCTGTCACATAAAAGCCAAAAAAAAAAATAAAATCTGTGCAGGCTAGTGATAGAAAAAAAATTTTGTGTTAATCAAGGTAAAACATGGTAAAAATGTTGTAAAAACGGTTTTATTAGATCGCAATTTAGGAGAACACATGCATACATATGTATGTGAAGGTAGAAATGCAATCAATTTGAATATAGAAAAACAATGGGAAAAACCAAATGAATATTTATACACAAATACATACATATGTATGTGTATGTAATTAAGAACACACACACACACACACAATTAAACACAAAATATTATAATCAAGCAATTGGCATTTTAATGACACTTTTTTCTGCTGTTTTGGTTTTATTGTTGCTGTCATCGTAAATACCTTGTCGAACTAAATTTGTTGAAACGAAAGAAATTTTTTTGTTTTTCTGTTAAAATATTTTTGTTTTTATAATGCTGCTGCTGCTGTTGCTGTAAATGTTGATGACCCACAAAATTAATTTGAAATGCAATTGAACTCGTACAGGAATGCAAAATAAAAAAATTAAAATTTACAGGCAAATTAAAACAGTTCATCTTAGCAAATCAAAAAGAAAAACACCCAGAAAAACAAGGATAAAAAACCGATTATTAGAAATAAAAGTATTACAGGGATTAGTTGTTTGACAGCAAAATACTTAAAGTATTGTTATGAAAATGGAAAAATCTAGAGACTGATGTTTTGCTTTTACATCGTTTAACATTAAAATTATAAACAAAAGCTACAAAAACAAAACAATGCAGTAAACCATTGAATAAACAAGTAAATAAAAATATACCAACAAACACTAGCATAAAAAAATGATAAACAAGTAAACAAAAAATACAACAACAATAACACAACAGAATAAACGTAAGCAAAATACACAAACAACAATAATGAAAGAACAATGTTTACATTTATAGAGATCTCGAAAAGGCGAAACAGCGAAAACTCGCCTCCAAGAACTTTCATCAGACTGTTTACGTTGCCCTATAAAAGGCAAAACAAAGCAGGCGAGTGAGTTAGTGAAGTTCAGTCAGTCTTGTATGAAGACGCGCTGTGTTTGAAGAAAGTAGTCGTGGTTTGAAGATCTCCGTTGCAAAGATCTGTAGAACAAATTAACTAGAAATTGTTATTGTTTACGCAAAAGAGTGCAAAGAGGAATAACAAACAAGGAAATTATTGTTGTTTACATCAAGTTGTGAACAATAGAACACAGAATTGTGCGAATAATAAAAAAAATTTAATTAAAACCAAACACAAATTTATTTTTATTTTATTTGCAATCTACGAGCTTATATTTTAAACGTTTTTAAAAGGTAAAAACCTAACAGTATTATTAACCGAAAGCAAATAAAAACATTTCAAATACGCACAGGCTTGTTCAATTAAAATCTTTTTTAAATTTTGTATCCACAGTCACATAAAAAAAACTGACAAATTCAATTGGAAAAAATCCTTTTTTTAATCATTTTAAACTCATCGTTATAATCGATCTTCAAATGCCAATTTATAAGAATTTTTTTGGAAATACAGTGAGCATCAAAAGAAACTGTACATTAAAAAAACATATACGTTAATAAATTACCGTTTTTTTTATTTTAAAATTGTTTCATTGCCAGTTTTTAAGATTGAAACAAAAAAAAATTTTTTTTTAAGTTTCGAAAAATCGTCAAATTTTTTCGTTCACTCTCCTTAAATGGTAAAAGTTGAGTTTTGTGAGTGTTAGAATTTTATCCATAACACACGGTTTCTTTTGACGCTCACTGTATAATCCCGTAGTGGAACATTTTCTAATGAATTGTTAAACAAGTCTTTCAACCCCATATCATTTTTATTCTGTAAACAAGGAGTCAAAGTATTAGACAGTTTAAGTCGTGTTAAATTCATCTTTCTATTGAGCTTCTACGAAGGCAACAGAGAACTTATAGTTTTATCAGTTCATTGGACATACTTAAGCTTAGAATTTTGCTTTTCCCTACTACTAGGGTCACATGGTCTTTTATTATTACTTGAAGAGATATTTAGCTATCATATGGTCTCCTATAATTACATGAAATCGTGCTTCGGTACTATTATCCCAACCAAACTCCACTAGAAGGAAATACTAGAAGTTGCTCACATGTCAAATCTTTCTGGTATTATGCACCGTTGGTACAACATGTTTATGGTATTCTTTTTAAGAACTTGGGCATCAAACCCTCGTGTTAACTCCGCTCTTCATCGTACCTTTCAGGCAGTGGTCAGAGCAACCAAATGCATACTCAGTGGCATTATAATGCATTTGAATATAATGATCTCTTCGGACAGCCAGATTGTCTTCTTAACTTCATATTAATGTTCAGACTTGTCCTTGAATGTAATGCCTTTCTCTAGGAATTGGCAACATTTTCAAAAGTCGGTGGTCTAAAAGCATTTGACCCAGACATATAATAGTGCGAATAGTTGTGGCCATTTTGCCACAATAGGATCAAAATTTATGAATAAATTCCTCTCACAGCAAACACTTCTCGGCTAAAAGAAGCAACCTTCACAAAGGAGGTCTCTATCCTTACGAGTCACTGCCAAAAAGGGATGTAAGAACGTAAGCTAGGCGCTCTGTACATGTTTGAAGAGGTGGTGTTTAAAACTGTCTTTTACTTAAAGTTTCGCACTAATGTGTCTGAAAGTATTGAGAGTCCCTTAACTCAACTTCTTTAAAGGAAACGTTAGAAATAAATCAGAACAAAATTGTCCAGAGCCTCGAATTAAGTCACTTCCTTAATTGGTTATTACAACCCTTTAGTCAGGATTACAACCTGACTTCTCACACCACCCCTGATGTGTGTGTTTATTTTAGACATGAATGGCGGCACCTACTGTTTAATGTCGTCTTGGAACAACAGATTTTTGAGAAGATTTTACTGTCCTTTTTCATTTGCTCTTAGAGTTTTTGCCAAAAGATTGCTGACAGGAATTCGTTGAAAGAAATATTTTTTTAAATTGTCGCCGAGGACTTGGCCAACAGGCTGTTGTCTAATAAGCCAACACAATACCTACTACTTTACTGCGATTTCGAATTCAACGACTTTTATCTTCTTCTCATATATAAAAATGAATGTGTGTTTATTCGTTTGTGGGTTTGTTTGTTTCAAGTCTATAGACGGCTAAGCGGCTGGACCTATTTTCTTGAAATTTTAACAGTACCTTCCTGTATGTCTGGAAGGAACTATAGGCTACTTTTTATTTTAAAATTTCAAGTAGGCGAGGTGCCACGCCCACATACCCATATAAAAATGAATGTTTGTTTGTATGTACCTTATAGAATCGTAAACTATGCATTTGATCATGTTATGATCTTTAGCAAAGTTATTGCGCATCAGCCGACGAAGGTTTCTAAGTTGGTATGACCAATATCCAATAGGTGGCGCCACTGAAAATTACTTTAAATGAATTAAATCGTAAACTGTGCATTTGATCATGATATGATTTTTAGCAAAGTTGTTGAGAATGAACCGACGAAGGCTTCTAAGTTGGTATGGCCAATTTCCGACAGGTGGTGCCACTGAAAATCACTCAAAACGAATTAAATCGTAAACTGTGCATTCTTTAACAAAGTTGTTGCTTGAACCACTTGAACAACGAGAAGTGAGATTAGAAACTGATCGAATGCGTACTACTCAGGCCCGTTCATCTGAATCACCAGGACAACGGGAAACAAAATCAATAAATTGATTCAAAATTATTTGGACATTTGTGTAATGTCTTTACTTCAAATTTATTTTAGTTGGTGGCGCAGCAACACGTGTACGGTACAGCTAGTTAGTTATATGTATCAGTGTTATCCTTCATAAAATGTGGTTAACCAGTAGGACTATTTAACTAGCCTAAGAGGGGTAAAAAAATTTTAATAAAATCGAAAGTCTTTGGATCAGTGGTTCTGAGACTGTGCTATATTCCGCGTAATATCAGACTGCATTAAATTTTTGGCATTTAATTTTATTTCCAATATTTTTTAATGTGAAACTCAAAAAAGCATAAGCTTTTTAACTTTCATGTACTGTTTGTTATAACCTCTGATTAAACTTTCAATATACGATTTTTGTTTTTTTTTTTTGTTTTTCCCTGTCATCAAAATTAATCCAATTTTTGTAGGCGCCCTTTTGTCAAACACCCACTCACCCCAACTTATACTTTGGCAAACTTAATTATCTATGAGTAGCAGCAACAAACACAACAAATATCAAGTGTGAACTAATTTTCTCTATTAAATGGAATATTGTTTACACATACACATACACCAACCCATATGCACACATACATACATCTGTATGCATGTGTATAATCATTTAATCTGACTTATTACAAATTGCTCTTGTGACCTTTAGTGTGTATGTGTATGTGTGTGTCTCTCTGCTATTTAAAAGCTTAAGCATAAAGTTAAACATGCAATATGCTCTTCAGATACGCTCTAAAATGTGCTCATAAAGTCAAAACATTGAATATTTTATTTTATAAATGAAATGTACACGCCAGCACTTACCAACACTAAAACACACACATATACATACATATAGACTAACCTCATATATATGACTTTAACAAGTAGTTGTATGAGTTGACATGACCTATAGCCAAAGAGATTTACACAGATAACTAGACATTCATACATACACACACACTTGCCCTAATACAAAGAGTTGAAATAAAAAAAAAAACAAAGAAGTGAAGAGAGAACCCATTGACATATCAGTTTAATAAACATAATGTATGAACGGATTTTTTCTTTTTCTTTTCTCTCTCTCTCTCTCTCCCTGTAATACTCTTGTTCTTATTCTTTCTTATTCAATTGAATTTAATTCAAATTCTACTTTTGTTTTCTACGTTTTTTTCCATATCTCTTTCTCTCTCTCTCATTATGGATTTATTTTATGATTCTTTTTTTATTTCATTTTCTATTATTATTTTTCATTTCCTTCGCTCTCCTTCTCTCTCTCTCTCGGTTTTATTATGTATTAATAAAATGCATTGTGTGATATGTATGTATGAAATGTTTGTAAAATATTTTGTAATTTTTTTCCCATCATCGCCTTTTTGTAAAGCAGCTCTCATCGTCTTATACCATCTTCATCTTCTCCTTAAACTGTATGGTGAGGGTAGTGTGCTCAGGAAATATTTTTTAATTTTTAATTTTTTTTTTCTTGTCTTTCCACTTGTCTTGTAATGCAACAACAAAGAAAATGCAAACGAAGCTTAAAAAGGAAAAGGAAACATTCAAAGTGTATTATGGTATCATCTTTATTATTAAACACTTCGAAAACCTTATCGGGAAGAGGAGGGGAAAATTTTGATATTTTTACTAGCAATCGGGTTGGGTTAGATTCGGTTGCACTAATTGAATACCTACGAAAGTACGTGTTATGGGTTAGGAAACAGGACGACGGACGTAATTTAAAAGTTTTAATGTGCTGTCTCTGTCATTCCGATTCCAAAGTGCGCCATTGAAAAACTACAGGGAAAAAAAGAACTCTAACTTACTTATTCCACTAGATAGAGTCATTGACTCTCCCATTTTCAGTGCTGTATTCCGGCACCCAGGTTAAGGCAAAAAATTGATACTTAACTAAGAAACGTTATCTCCTCCTTACATCTTACATCAACTGAAGCCGAGGTGCTACTAGGCGACTGCAGGATTTTGCAAGAAACTTGACTACCAGAAAAAAATTTTATTTTAGCTGCAGAACCTCACACCTTGAAAAACCACAGAAAAGTGTTTTTTCAGGGTCATATTTCTGCTTTATGTATCGCCAGTAATCTGAAGGATGCTATAAAGTTGGCAATTCCAGTGAAAACTCCCACCTCCACATCAAATATTATCTTTGAGACGTTTTTGTAGACTGCAGTATTAGCACACGCCGAAACTCTATTATTTCTTTAACTTACTCAGCACGATTCAATCTGCGAATGGGAAGATCTGTGGTAAATTCTAGCTCTGATGTGAATTTTTCTATGCAGGAAAACAGTGCACAACAATATTTCGATAAGTCCTACTACCTGCGTTGACACAGCACATTTTTTCATATGTCTTACTTACTAGATACGTCTTTTACTAAGAGCCCTCCACCACACCAATCATCAATACGACAGAATTGCCAAAAATGGATCAAAACATGGTGTCTTTTCTGGTACTTCTAGATCACTCGAAAGCTTTCGATACTATTGATCACTATATTCTTTGCCACAAGTTGATAACAGCAACAGCAGTAAAACATTACGTACATACCTGTATAAGAGAAGTCAGACAGTACACTATGGTGATGTAAAATCATTTATCAGCCCGGTACGAGGAAGTGTACAACAGGGTTCAATTCTCGACCCTCTACTATAGATAATGTACTCAAATGACCTACCTTCTCATATTACTCACTGCGAAATATTCAAATGAAGCTGTTTTAAAACTGACATCGATAATTGTATATTGAAATTGAACCAGGACCTTGACAATATATTTAAATGGGCTACTGCAAATGGTCTTTGCTTAAACGTGAATAAATCTATGGCTATCATAATTGGAAAAATTGGCTTTCTGTCTACTGCCACCATTAGTCGTTGGGGACTCACCCATAAAATTAATACAATGAGTCAAGAACTTGGCTATTATTTTAAATAATCAAATTTCCTGATCTAACTATATTAGTACGATTTGTGGGAAGACGTATACTATGCTGAGGAATCTCTGTAGGACTCTATCCTTTACGCCTTTTAATATACGTATGCTCTTGGAGAAAACATACCTACTACCTACCCTCTTGCATGGATGTGTGCTCTTTGGGGGTTTGGACTCTGTTAGCAAAAATAAAATAAACGTAACTTATAACAACATAGCAAGATACATTTTTGGTCGCAGTAGATATAGTAGTATCACACCTACAAGATCTACAATATGTCACTGGAAAACCTTTTGAAATAACGTTTGCTAATTTTCCTACATAAGATTATCTATTTACCAGGCTCCAATTTTTTAGACCTAACAGAGGCTACAGGATAAACACCATAAGATACCGGATACATTTGTCTGAAAGGTACTTTTTATTAATGCTATTCGTTCAAGGTCGTATCAAAAGAATTCGTTCCTGTCTGAAGGGTTGTAATGACCAATTATATGTGTATTCATCTATGGCAAGACACAAAATTCTCTTATTTGGTTCACCCTTTCTTGGTGGGATAAAGCCCGTGAACATGAATAACTCTAGTAACATTGGCTTGGTTTAGTTTTCTATTCATTTTTTATAGATTTCCTATTGACTTCGATATAAAAACTAAAGACTAAACCCCAGAAAAACAACCCGTAGTACTCAAAGAAATGGAACATGTTTGTGGATATGTTCTCTACACATAATTTAGAATTACAGATGATTATACAAAACATTATATGACCTCAAGCTAGAAAAGAGAGAATATTTAGATAAAGTAGTACAAGACTTTGTATGTACGAAGATATACAGTTAAACCTCATATAGAACATTTCCTTAAAAATGCATTTATGCCACTGATAATAGAGAAGAGAGAGAGAAAGAAAAAGAAATGGAAAGGAGATGGAAGAAAAAAAGTAAAACGGATAAAAATTTATGCAAAAATAAGTGCAATATTATTATGATTTCTAAATCATAATATTGTAATGTCATATAATGTACAATACATATATACATACATACATATATACATACATACATATATTCATTCGTATTGATAATAACAATATAAAACAAATATTCTGGCCAAGAAAGAAAAATATGAGAAAAAGAATGAAGAAAGTCAAGTAAAATACCATAGAGTTTGTGATTTTCTATGCATTTTTGCATAAACTCTTATACGAAATGCACATATGTATGTATGTGAAGGCATATATGCATGTATGTATAGACAGCCTGTTATGGAATGGAAAAATCTTTCTGGTTCTTTTTTTCTATGCATTTTAAGAAGAAAAACATGAAATTTTATATGAAAATTTAAGCACCGAAAGCAGTTTTGTTCTCAGCAGCAGCATTATTTGAATATTTTACCAGAAGTCTTTTATGATTTTTACGATTTCTTTTTTTCTCTTGTTTTTGTGTTCGTTGGTTTTCTAACACAATTTATTGTTAGAAATCATAATGTGAGTATAACACACACATACACACACATTTAGTTTCTCGGGTCGGCATAAATTTTGTTGGCAAAAGTCCGTTTATCATTTCCAAAAATGTGATGGGCTTTGCATATTTGCATTACACATCCTGCCAAAACACGAATAATATTTCAAAATATCAAATAATTTCTATGATTATTACTCTTGCAACGAACACACAAAAAAAAGCCAAAAAAACTGTGGAAAAAAATGTTCAAAAATAAAGTGTCATCTGTGCCAGGCAGCAGATGTGAAATTTATAGGAAATTAAATGAGAGGCGAAAAAAAAAACATTTTTTTTTTGGAAATGTTAAGGCTATGCAATGTTACTTAAGGCATTAATTTTGAATTTAAGAAAAGAAAACACGGTGTCATGCTTTAATTTCGATTAAGAAATGATTTCTATGCGTGTTAGACTAGCAAGTAATGCTATCCAGTAAAGATCTTACATGTAGTTTAATGGCATATCACTTATATTACTCAACCTCAAGACCTTTACGTGGGTAGAAATTTAGGTAGCTTGAAGGAGAAGAGACCACTCAAGGGTCTCATGCCTATCAACCTACACTTAAGTCATCATGTAAGCTTAAAGTGCACCCTGCATTAGGAATACCACTTTACTTTCTAAATAAAGTCTGTATCTCGTACAAACATCCACAATTTCTTGCAGTCCACTCTTCTGACATTAGTTATGAGTGGATAAATAGTCTCACCCTCAAAATTTTGGGTTCTAGAGCTTGGAAAAGCCGGACAATGACACAGAAAGTGCTTCTCCGCTTAGATGTTTTTACCACATGCCCTGCATTCATCATTTTCCACAATGCCAATACGAATCAGGTGTACATATACAGCGAGGTGTTCTCATCAACGTCGCCTTTACTTAGTTTTAAAATACTCGTGGTTCTCTACGCATTAGAATCACCCCAAAGACCACCGAGATCACCGTTATAATTTTTTTGTGAGGTTTTCTTAAATCGAAGATGTATGCGAATAAGCCACAAACCACAGAGGTCCTTAAAGCCAACATAATATAATCCATTAGAAGTCGCCGTGGTCTAGTAGGTAGTGTGTTGGCTTATTAGACGAAAAGCCAGGGTTCGAGAACCAGGGCAGACATCAAAATAAAATACAAAAAGTATTTCTTGAGCAGATTTCTGGCCAAAACTCTGAGAGTAAAATAAAATTGCCATGAAAAGTTTCTCTAAAAAATCTATTGTTCGGAGTCGACTTTAAACTGTAGGTCCCATCATTCATGTATAAAATTAACACATACAAAATAAGTGGTGTGAGAAACTAGGTCGTAATCCTGACTGAATGGTTGTAATGACCAATTATGTATGTCTGTATGTAAAATAACCCATCAGTCAAATATAGCCTGATTTATGCGTCACAGTTTGAAAAAGTTTAACATTTCGATTCTGCTCTATCCAGAGAAGCCATATCATAATGACATCAATGGATCTTTCAAATTAAAATATACATACATACGTACATAATTGGTCAGTACAAACCTTCAGTCAGAATTGAGACGCAGCTGTGTGTTAATTTCATACATGAGTGGCGGGACCTACAGTTTAAAGTCGACTACGAACAACCGATTTTTGAGAAACTTTTTCATGCCAATTTAATTTCCTCTCAGAGTTTTTTCCAGACCTCTGCTGAGAAGAAGTCACCGAAAGAAATATTTTTTCATATTTCGTTTTGTTGAAGATGTCTGACCTGGGGTTTGAACCGTGGCCTCACGTCTAATAAGGCAACACACTACCTACTAGACTGCCACGGAAGAATGGAGTGTAAGTCTTTTTAAAATCGAAATTTATTTGAGCATTTTTAGAAGACCATTGTGGTACTAGACCATGAAATGATGCCTCAAAGTTAGCAGACCAGTCGCTTTAATTTGCATAGAGGATATGGATACGCTAGGTCACGTCGCACTTCTTACTATACTATGACGACTTCAAGTGTATAATACTCTGACTCTATTAGCCAGAATCTTCGCTTCCTCATTTCCAATTACTTCATGATGTCTAAAACCCACATAATGCATACTTTTCCATTAATGGAGTATTTGTTAATCGCCTTTTTACATTCCATAACACTCCAGGTATTTTTGCCACAATTCTTAGGTTATCCAAGACTATGATTTGTAATACAGTGGCTCTCTTAGTCAGAATATTTGTTTTTTCATTTCCAATCAACCCATGATGACTAGGAACCTATAAAATATACGTTCCATACCTTATTACACTCCAAGACAGTCTATGATCTCATATTCCTGGACGTTATCGCTCGAATTGTCATTTCTCTGTAAAGATATTTAAAATCCTATACGTGAAGTTTATTGAATGATTACTAGTCCTACTCATACATTCCCTGGTCGCGCGTACAACCGCTTGATGGTATAATTAAAACTATCAAACCTAAAAATTACGATGCTACTGGCGATATCCAATGTAGAATATCTAAAGGCTCAAGGGGACTTCTCTAACCCGTGGCAGATATGGAGATTTTCTTCTAAACTTTTGCGCATGAAAGTGCGTCTGTTTATCTCTCATAGAACCCATATTGCACCAGAGTGCGAAGAAGACCGCAGCATACATGGAATCAATAGGATGCAAATACAACAACTTGAAAATTCTTTCAACAGAGTTAAAAACATTGTAAAGAATCGAAATATTTGACGAATTTATACTTATGCCCTATACTTTATAGGGACACATCAAAAGAAAAAGTTGTTGCATCGTTTGCTTTTTAATATGTGGTCTTTCTAAAACGGGTATAACATCGCTATATTATTACTTTATTTCAGCACCATATTAAGGTTAAGCAAAGACGACTTCAATCGTAGGTAGTGTGTTGGCTTATTAGACGAGAGGCCCCAGTCCAGCAAAATTAAAGAAAAATAATTGTTTTGTGGGCGACTTCCTCTCAGTAGATTTCTGGCAAAAATTCTGAGCGTGGAATAACATTGGCATGAAAAGTTTCTCAAAAATCTGTCGTTCGGAGCTGACTTTAAATTGTAGGTCTTGCCACTTACGGAGAAAATTATCACACACAAGATTAGTGGTGTGAGAAGCCAGGTTGTTATCCTGGCTGAAGAGTTGTAATGACCAGTTAAGTATGTCTGTATAGTATGTAATGTAGGTAATGTTTATATGTAATGTATGTATGTTATGTATATAAAATGTAATGTATATAAATTGTAAAATGTTTTTAATCTCACTAAACCAAAGCTGTTCGACTGTATATACTCGAACTATTAAAAACTATCACAAAACTTCTTGTGGACCCGTATTAAGGCCGATACCTGGAGGCATAGTTTGGTTTTTGATTCTGCTTTTATATAGAGGAACCCAAGATCTTTAAAGTGTATCAAAATTTACGTTTCCAGCCATTAGTCCATACAGACTTTTGCTCTCCTGCACTAAACATTGGCGGCCACTTGTAAATCCCAATAAAAAAAAGATTGTCTACGGCTCCCTAACTAACTTATGATTTAAATGCCCTGCTTATGTCGTTATTAAAGAAAAAACGAAAAGGAAAAGAAAAGAAAAAAGCGAAAAAACAAGAAAACGTTTTCAATTTATCCATTAAACCACTTCACAATTATTCTATTGAGTGAAAATAAGTTTTGCTTTGTTGTAAAAAGGGGAAAATTTTTTACCATTTTTTCCATTTCCATCATTTATTTTTTAAATGTTGTTGTTGTATGGCAAACGTATCCTACACAATACATATTTGTAAGTATGTCAAGGCTAAAGAAAGAAAAAACGAAATGAAACAATGTACATACGTACGTACAACAATATTTTTAAAGTTATTTTCAAAATAATTGTGGCAATTATAAGCAATAAAAACAGAAAAAGAAACAGAAACAGAAAAAAATAGGAAAAATTATACGAAATTAAATGAAATGAAATGACTGACTGTGTGTCACATTGAAGAACGTAAACGATTTAAATTCTGACATTTCACACACGCAGCAGGTACAAATGTAGACAAAAAAAAAAAGGACAAACGGCTTGTAATGGAATGTGAGACATTAATTGAAAAGAAAATTTAAAAACAAAAGCAAATGAAATTGAATTTAAAATTTAATAGACTCTGGAAGGGGTTTTTTGGCCAAAAAAAGCAGCAACAAACGTCGTCATTATATTCTCTTATGTTGCAAAGTATATATCGAGTACATTTTATTTGATGTAAATGCACGGGTTGGATACTACTTAACTACTACTACTTAGGTTTGAGTCAAGTACAGTACCCGGAGGTCAATTTGACCTATTCTTCTACGCCCTAAAAGAGAGAGGATAATGGAGAGGATAGAGAAAAGGAGAGGAAGTAAGAAAGGGAGAAAAAGAAAGCGGTAGAATAACACAATAACACGACTACACTTCTCAACCATACATAAATAATTGGTCATTACAACCCTTTAGCCAGGATTACGACCTAGTTTCTCACACCACTTATGTTGTGTGTTTTAATTTTATACATGAGTGGCAGGACCTACAGTTTAACGTCGACTCTGAACGACAGATTTTTGAGAGACTTTTCATGGCAATTTTTATTTATTCTCAGAGTGTTTGCTAGAAAACTGCTGAAAGGAAGTCGCAGAAGAAATATTTTTTCATATTTCGTTGAGTTGGAGATGCCTGACCTGGGGTTTGAACCGAGGCCTCACGTCTAATAAGTCAACGCACTACCTACTAGACCACGACGACTTCTCAACCAGCTCAAACTAATAATGAATCTATGGAGAGCCTTAATGCCGGCTCTCGACAAAGAATTCAAACGCTCGAAGAAGTCCCTGTCAAGGGTCCCGACCTTAACCTATTAAGGGCCTGGATAATTACAGAGGAGGTGTTCGATAGTCTCCATACCTTTCAATAGTCCGGCTGGGATCTGTTCCAGATCCTTGTCGGCGATCTAATCTCGCAGTACGCCGTAATAAATCCAATAACTAACCTTAAACTGGCCTTATCCAAGCCCAGCAGCCAAACTGTTTTTACACTGTCTATAGAAGGATATAGGCACCCAGAAACATAACAACCCGATCCACTCCCCCAACGCCTCTGCTCTTCCATCCTATCCATTGATGAGGCCATAGAGATGGCAGATTGGGGGATCAGGACAAACTATCACATCGCCTCAGAAAGTGAAGCTAATCTAGCTAGAGCATCCGTCATCATATTACCGAATATTCCGCTATAATCCGGAACCCAGCAGACGGATTCGGTCTGGTTCAAAAGTCCTTAACACACTCATGTACGAGCCGCGATTTGCCCCAGACCGACGTAATGGGCCTTAGGGCAGCCTGACTGTCACCGAAGATCAAATAAGATCAGTCCCTAACTCATTAAAATGCCTACGATCACTTCCAGAACACAATCACCTGTTCGAGAACCTACTACGCTTTCCCCCCTGGCCCATCGATTTATGAGGCTGTAGGAGTAATAGATTGGGGGTCGAACTACTTACGACTTCAAGAATAATTTCGATTTAATCATGGGAACTAGAGACAAACAAACAGAAACCAAATACAGGACAGTCAGTCATCAATAACTCATTAAAATGCCTACGATCACTTCCAGAGCACAATCACCTGTTCGAGAACCTATTACGCTTTCCCCCCTGGCCCATCGATTTATGAGGCCGTAGAAGTAACAGATTGGGGGTCGAACTACTTACGTCTTCAAGAATAATTTCGATTTAATCATGGGAACTAGAGACAAAAAACAGAAACCAAATACAGGACAGTCAGTCATCAAGCACATGATTGCAGCCGGTTATACATATGAAGCAACGCCCTTTGCGAATAGATATTGAGAGTAGTGTTCCCATTTTTTTTTCTTAGAAGACAGCATTGCCTGAGTTAGAAGAGGTTTTCAATTCGAAAACCACAATCTTCTTAACTTCTGCCGAATTTGAGCTCATGGGCTTGTAGGCAAGCAGTTTAATCTCTACACCATCGTCTCTAACCCTATCTAACTTAACCAATTTTTTTTGATTCGAAGCAACCTTCTACGCCCCTTTGCTTATAAATTTTAGTTGAAGCATCTCGCATAGTTTAAAGAGCATAACTGTACTAATTCTTCTTCAGTGCAATCATTACAATGAAGTGGTCTTCATTCTGTATAATAATCGAATTCCAAACGCTTCAACTGCATGAGCTCTTCTTTCAAATAAATATTGTCTGCAACTGAATCTTTCCATTCCTAATCTAAAGAAATAAAATAGAAATAAAAATTTATGCCTTAAGATATGCAGTAATTTTATTTGCCTTAAAGTATGCAATATTTTTTATTCATGCATTTTTCCGTTAATTAATTAAATTAATATGGAAGAATGCTAGTATTTGTGAGTTAAGTTTTAAACTTTTTTATTATATTTTTTTCCAATAATATCCACATTGATTGGCAATCTTTCTTTGGCGCCTAATAGTATCTGTCTTTTTAATTTGCCTAAAAGTATGCCCCACTTTTAAATTATTAAATCTTTAAAAAAGAAACTTATTTTCCAATTCTTTCGTAACTAAATTTATTTATTGTTATTTATACGCTTAAAAAGAAATAATCCGGACTGAAATAAAAAGACCATGAAAATCAAGTGAGACAATGGAAGCGAAAAAAAAATACAACCGAAGTGTGGAAACAAAAAAACTTTTCCAATAAATTCTCATTGCAGCGCAAATGACAAGTAGTTTATCTTCTCTATTGTTGAAATATGTTCTCTCTCTTCTTCTTTTATAGTTTATTTGTTTATTTTCTCTTGTTTTCTTGTTTCTTGTTTGCAGTTTTGAAAATAAAAGTTTAAAGATAAATACGACGAAATGAAGGCATTTCAAAGTGAAAATAAACGAATTAAACGAATAGAAAAATGGTTGAAGGCAGTTATTGCAATGTCCATTGCCACAAAAGGGGAAAGGTTAACTGATATGAATCCAAATGCAGTTGTCCAGGGGAATTGTTTGAATTCCCATTTTTAATTTAATTCTAGAGATTGAAAGGATGTTTTTAAAAACAGTTGTTCACTTAGGATTGTATTTGATATCAAACATGGGAATTGAAGAACTGTATGGAGTTCAGCTTTCATCGCTCAGAGAACCTTCGCCACGATTGTCTTATAAAGGGTCCGCCAAATAACTTTTTTTTGAAAATGCTTTAAAAAAAACTACTGAATATTTTCTCAAATTTCTTTTTTTATTTGAAAGTACAATCCTTCCGGTTAATAATGGAAAATAATTTCATTCAAATGGCTGTCTCGGCTGGCCATGCAGTAGCCTACACCAGAAGATGCCGATTTTGGCAAAAAAAAATCATATTTTCAGTTGAAGCTCATTTTGATCCTAGCGGGTATGTAAACAAGAAAAATTGTCGCATTTGGGGCACAGAAAACCCGAACGCATATATTGAAAAGCCGACGCACACAAAACGAGTCACTGTTTGGTGCGGATTTTGGTCCAGAGGCATAATTGGGCCATTTTTCTTCGAAAACGAGCAAGGAATGGCCGTTACAGTCAATGGCGATCGTTATCGAGCCATGTTGAACGAATTTTTGTTGACAAAAATTGAAGAGGAGGATATTGGCAACATTTGGTTTCAACAGGACGGCGCTACGTGCCACACAGCCGAAGCTATACTCGATGTTTTGAGCCCTGTTTTTGAAGATCGCATTATCAGCCGCAGAGCTGATGTCGTTTGGCCACCTCGGAGCTGCGATTTCACACCGTTGGACTATTATTTGTGAGGTGCCGTCAAAGATAAGTGTTACACCGACAAGCCAGAGACAATTGACGCTTTAAAGGACAATATTCGTGAAGCTATTGATGAAATACAGCTGCACACAATCGATAATGTATTTAAAAATTGGACCGATTGTGTAGCCTACTGCATGGCCTATTGAATGAAATTATTTTCTATTATTAACCGGAAGGATTGTACTTTCAAATAAAAAAAGAAATTTGAGAAAATATTCAGTAGTTTTTTTAAAGCATTTTCAAAAAAAAAGTTATTTGGCGGACCCTCTATCAATCGTGCCTTTATTATTAATACGACGTTTTAAACGATGTTTTCTTTATTAGTTTATAGCAATTGATAAAAGAGAAAATCATGGTTTTAGATGGAACTTTTAAAATCATGTCGAAAATCTGGGAGATCAAATGCCAACGGCATTATCACAGAACGGTTCACTGAAGTTGACTTGAGGATTAATACTGAGTAGACTAAAGCATTGTACACGAATTTGCTCAACCCTTTCGGCGATTTTAAGCTAGTGATGGTAGCTGGAGTCGTCGTAGTCTAGTAGGTAGTGTGTTGGCTTTGTCTTAGCCAGGGTTCAAAAACCAGGTCAGACAACAAAACGAAATATGAAAACATATTTCTTCGGCGACTTTCTTTCAGCAGTTTTTAGTAGAAACTCTGAGAGTAAATAAAGTTGCCATGAAAAGTTTCTCAAAAATCAGTCTTTCGGAGTCGACTATAAACCATTCATGTTTAAAATTAACACACAAAACTGAAGTGGTGTGTGAAGCTAGGTCGTAATCCTAACTGAAGGGTTGTAATGACCAATTATGTACGTGTGAATGCGATGGTATAATTAAAAATGTCAACCCTTCCATATCCAATGTAGAATATTTGAAGGCTCAAGGGCTCAAACTGTTCACATCGATTGTCAGAATACATCCCCACAGTATTGTACTACCGAGGCCATGCATTACTGTTTCATGCAAGTTCTCCTTATTTTTCTTCCTCCATACTAAAGCATATCTAATGAGATTTGGAATAACGCGTTTTCTTCTGACGAGTCGAAATATATCATTTTTATTTGTACGGATGTACTTTAGTACGGAGGAAAAAGAAATGAAGTGCTCGATCTCATGAAACGGCTAAACATGGTGGTGATACTATAATGTGTATCGTCAAAAGGCGCGGGCAATTTGGAATTTATTGAGAATATAATGAATTAGGGAGAGTATTTAAACATTCTAAAGAACAAATTCATCAAAAGTTAGAAAGAACTAAGAATTCCTAATGGTCATTACTTCCAACAAATCAATGGACCCAATCATACGACTGCTATGCTAATGTGAACATGTGATTTGCCTACCATAGTCCCCACAGGCTTAATACTCTTGCACAAAGTTCCGATATGACTCCAAGAGACTATTTAGGAGATCATTTGGAAGACGAAAGGGTTACGTAGTTGCTAAACTTCAAACAAAAGTTAACCGAAATATTTGCTCATGAGTGCATGGCGGCAAATATTACCAGAAAACACTAAACAAAACTGGTACATTGAATGCCAAATAGGTTAAATGGTATGCTTGACCTTTAGGGATATCCTACCTAAATATAAGGAATAACATTTTTATATATTAGGCCTTTGAATTTTAAATTTACTCTGAGTTCTTGTTAGGGGTACCTACACTTTTGCGGTGCTCAAATAAAAAGTCAGCAGAAACTTTTTCTTATTTTTCTATTGTTTTGTGTAAAGGATTAAAAATTTATTTGTTTTATAATAAAACAGATGTAAATTAATATTATAAGTATAAAAACTTTAATTATTTATACGAACTTTAGCTACAAATTCATGAAATTGCTAAAAATGTATTGCCGTACTAAGACTTTTGTTCTCCACTGTATGTAATGTATGTATGTAATGTATGTAATTCAATATAAAATGTTTTAAATCTCACTAAACCAAGACTGTTTGGCTGCATACACTCGAACTATTAAAAAATATCGCAAAACTTCTTGTGAACTAATGCCACTGTAAGTTAGTCACAGGCAATCCTTCCTAGCATCTGTTCACTGTGTTCTTGCAATCATAGGCAATTGTCAGTGAACAAAAATGATTGGAGATTACTATATTGAGTTCATAGGCATGTAGGCTTACTTATTTACTTTTTTAATTAGTCATTACAATTCTTTAGTCAGGACTACAAGCTAGCTTCTCACAACACACATGGGCTGCCTTCCAAAATTTTAGTTGCTTTGTGTTTGAACAAAGTATCGTGTTTCATAATGCCGCTGTACAAAATATATACAATGTATTCTATTTCAAAACGTCGTCAATGTGTATTTTTAACGCAGTCAAAAAGCAATCAGGCATCGGATTTATAGTTGATGCATTGTTTCGTTACTTTGCATATCTACATAGTTTATATACAGTAGTAGAACTGCATACAAACTTTGTATTGATACATTTTGGAAGGCAGCCATGTTGTGTGTGTGTTAATTTTATTCATGAGAGCTGGGTCGTACAGTTTAAAATCGATTCCGAACAACAGATTTTTGAGAAACTTTTCATGGCAATTTTATTTCACGCTCAGAATTTTTTCCAGAAATCTGTTAAGAGGACGTCGCTGAAGAAATATTCAAATTTCGTTTTGTTGGAGATATCTGACCAGAGGTTTGAACCTTGGCCTTACGTTTAATAAGCCGACATACTACCAACTAGACTACGGCGACTCTTAAAACCTACACAGCTCCGACATAAGTCGTTCAAATCTATAGGCATGGCTTTCAAAAGTTCCGTAATCCATATTTACTATGGTTGACCATGCTATGGTCCTTTATGAATAGAAATGTATCAGTCTTCAGTTTATTCATACAAGTTTAGCAAAATCTTGCACTATTGTCGACAACGCAATTGAGAGTCTCACTTTGAAAAGAACGGATAATATCTAGTTTAACTGTGGCAATCGGATTACCTACGCCCTGTAACATGTCGAAGATTGTGAGCTTCCTATGTTCCGGAACTCATGCTAGACTTACCTTGGAATGATTTGAAATTTTCCTAAGAAATCCTTGGCACTTTTTTAAACAACTAAAATTATAAGGAACCATATAATCGATCTAGATAAGCCTATGTCCTCTTAGATTAGCGGCATGTTGTAATCCAGGCTGGACCATGATTTCGTTGTTCTACGCCTTATTGCCATCACTTAGCCATCACCAGTTTAGTTTAATGTTTTAGAGGAAAGGTCGGATAGTTTAAAATAATGCTTAAGAACAGCCAAACTTCACCTTTTTTCCACAACAGGCGATAGCTGTCAAACACGAACTAAGTCTCACTTTTTTCCCACAACACGCTATCGCCAGCTATCGATAGCTTTCAAACACGATCTAAATGAACGAACAGCTGAAGATTTGACAGATATCACTATATTGTATGATGATTGACCATGGCATGGCCATTTAGGGATAGAGAAATGAATCAAAGACTTCTTCTTATTCATACAAGTTTAACAAAGTCTAGCAATATTGTTGAGAACGTAATTGAAAGTCTCACTTTGAAAAGAACGGCAACCGGTTTACCTCTGCCCTGTAACATATCGAAGATTGTGAGCTCCACATTGGCCGAACGACAGATTTCATAAACTTTTCATGGCAATTTATTATATTTTTCTCTCAGAGGTTTGGCAAAGGACCATAAAAAGGAAGATGAGATGGACTTTAATTGTGTCATAAGAATTTTAATGTAAAGTAAATGCAGAAGAGGTCGCCGTAGTCTAGTAGGTAGTGTGTTGGCTTATTAGACGTAAGGCCAGGGTTCGAACCCCAAGCCACACTTCAAAACGAAATACAAAAAGTATTTCTTCTTTAAACTGTTTTGATATAAATGTTCTAAAAAGTTTGGAAATTAGAGAACAAAACATGGTTGCATAATTAATTTGCAATTAAAAGTCTCCAATGATTAACCTACTCCACCGTTTTTTTTTTTAATACCCAACGGGATAATAATAATTACAAACAACAACAACAACAACGACAACAACAGTGCTTAATATACGTAACCAGCAACAACCAGCAACAGTGACAATGATAATGCTTCAAATAATTAAAGAAAAAAAAACGTGCCACCACCAACCCCTTCTTTCCTTTTTGCATTTCTGGTTGTACGTTTTTTGCTCCTTTGACAGGATATTGTTCAATTGCATTTTATTGCCATTAGTTTACAAATGGCTTTTAATGGCTTTAACCTTGCCGCACATGTTGTCACTTTTCACAGTTCCTGTTCGTTTCATTTCGTTTAGTTTCGTTTTTCTTTCATTACCGCCACTCTTTAAAGCTGGATTCACCCATTGTTTCGGAACAAAATTTTTGTTCTGAAACAATTTTTTTTATATGTAGTTTGACGTTTCTCTTTTTGAGAGAGAGAGCGAAAGAGAGTAAGATTGCTTCGGAACAATTTTAGCTCGAATTGGTTTAATTTTAATTTTTGTTCTGAAACAATCGTACTGTGCTGCCAGATATTTTAATTTTTAAAGTAAAGTTGAACTGAGCTGCCACATCATATTGGATGTATATTTGTATGTATGTATTGTATAATAAAATACAGAGCGGTTGGTTAATCCTGTTGGTTTATATTGTTTGTTTAATTATAAAAAAACAAATAACTGTTGAATATTACTAAAAAAAACTAAATAATTAAGCCAAGAAAATAAACGAATTGCAATCATCTGCTACTGTGCTGCCTAATTGTAAAACTAACAAGCATCGTTTACAAAAATATTTCATATGGTAGCCCTGTTTTTACAGAACAATTGTTCGAAGTGGGTGAATCGTTTCGGAACAAACTCTCAAAAAACTGAATTTGTTCCGGAACAAGAATTTTGTTCCGAAACAATGGGTGAATCCAGCTTAATTTACTTTAACTTCCTTTCGTTAACAGTTATTTTCCTTATTTGCCATTATTTACGAATATACAAAGGCTCACACACACATACACTTACGCTTGCATACAACATTATAAATAATGAGTAATTATTGTCCTTTTTAACAACGTTATCTTACACATACATACACATATAACACAAACCCACACAGACACGCTAATATGGTTGCCATAGACTTGTCAGCCAACATGCATATGATAACGTTGTTACTGTATGTACATATGTATGGCCAGGTAGGAGTATTATAATACATGTATTAGTAAGTAATTAAGTGCAAGGGCGCTATACATATGTATGTGTTAGGGTATGTTCAGTGTGTTTTTAAGTAAGTAAATAAAAGTTATGTAATCCTTTTAATACTTTCTTAACCAGGCAAATTTTAATTTCATGCTTCATCTGTTTATTACAGGTGCTAGTTGTTTTTGTGACACAGCATGTCAGTGAAAAAAAATCCAAAGAAGGAAATTTCATTAAAATATTCCACGATAATTAGAATTTATTCTGCAGAAGATTGATATCGATAGTAGGGATGATGATTGATTTCAAAAACAAAACAAACAAATATGTTCCTAAGAAAGTTGTGGCGTCAATGGCTGTTAAACAGTGTTGTACACCAGAGATCAGCAATGAATCGTTTTTTGGCTACTCATAAATACTCATGAAATTTTGAATATCCGTAAGTGAGTCACCAATATTGGAATTTAATTACTCGTGATTCATTCCTACTCACTACAACGTTGATTTATAAGTACAGGTTGCAGTGAGTATGCATACAAGGTTGACATCAAACTCATACCATTCGAAATATGTTTGATTCATAAGACTACTCATTTAGATTCATAACTATAGAACAATACTTATAATATTTATAAATGATTCGAGTGCTCGAATCTTCAAACTTTGAATATGTAGTAGAGGTTCCATGATATTAAAATAAGTATGAATGCGTATAAGTATCAGAAATTATGAATATGATTCGATTCTACTCATGTTTCTACGAATACTCATTGCTGATCTCTGTTGTACACTCATCAGATCAAAAATCTTTAATGATTCTTTTAACACGTTGACTGCCACGTCTCCCATATTTGGGTGGCAGTAAATTTTCTGATCGGGACGCGTCACCTGCACAACTCATTTGATCGATAAATCTTCTGACATATATTTTCATATATTTTCAGGTGTTGCTTTCGATTTCTCTGTGATAAAGTGAGTGTTGAATGCGCTCATCAAAACGCTCTGTAGTTCAATAACTCCATTGTAGTTAATTTACGACTGCAAATGAATAAGTACGAGAATGTCGACAAATGCTAGCAGTTGACACCTGTAAAAATTTCAGCTGTTCATTCATTTAGTTCGTGTTTGACAGATATCGATAGCTGGTAACAGCGTGTTGTGGGAAAAAGTTGAAGTTTGGTTGCTCTTAAGCATTATTTTAACCCATCCGACATTCTACCGAAATAGGGAACCAAGCTGGTGATGGCTAAGTAATGGCAGGAAGGCTTAGAGCAATTAAATCAAAGGCCAACATGGACTACGACTTGCTGCTGTTCTGGGAAGACTATAATTTAGTTTGATTTCAAAAATGCTGAGGATTTTAGATTATTCAAAGGTAACTCTTACATGAGTATGGAGATCACAATCTTTGAGCCCAATACTAGTTATTATACGTTCTTTCCAAAGTGAGACTCTCAATTTCGTTGTTAACAATATTGCTAGACTTTGTTAAACTTGTATGAATAAGAAGACGGCTCTGACTCACTTCTATCCTTAAATGGCCAGCCGTGGTCAACCATCGCACAATAACGATTCTCACAGGCCACTGTATTCTTGAAAGCCATGCCTATAGATTTAGTATTCAGCCGCATAACTTATGCAGGAGATGTGTAGGTTTCAGTAGGAGTAAGAAACTACCTTTCACTTCATGTGCAAACTCGTTGTCCCTGCCATAAAGAAGTAGAGGTTCTTAACCTTTCATTTTCTAATATTCTTGACAAAATCTCCTTGTTATAAAGATTGCTGCAGTCGCGAGATTTATTCTGGACTCAGGCTACCTCTACAAACATACATATTTGATCATTACAATCTTTCGGTCAGGATTACGACCTAGCTTCTCACACCACTTATGTTGTATGTGTTAATTTTTATACATGAGTAGCGGATTCTACAGTTTAAAGTCAACTTCGAACGACAGATTTTTTTGCGAAACTCTTCATGGCAATTTTATTTACTCTAAGAATTTTTGCCAGACATCTGCTGAGAGGAAGTCGCCGAAGGAATATTTGTTCATATTTTGTTTTGCTGGAGATGTCCGACCTGGGGTTTAAACCGTGGCCTCACATCTAATAAGCCAACGCACTACCTACTAGACTACGGCGACTTCAAACAAAACAGTTCTCTTCTTCAGTCAAATGGGCAAACAAAGCTGCAGTGTAGATGCAATGCGATTTTGGTGAAGTACAGAGCCTTCGAGGCTGTTTGTTGAACATTTTATTCCATGACTAACTGGTTTAAGTCGACTTTTAAATGAAATAAAAGGATCGCATTTATTTGCCTAGAAAGGCCTTTCGTTTAACGCCACCAAGTTATACAAACTCCCTAGAAAACCAATACAAAAAAGCAATTCATTTTATGCAACTCCTCCTCCTCTAAAAACATTGTAAAAAAGCATTAAATTGTTGCAGTAATAAGAACAAAAAGGGAAGAGAAAAGAACACGATGAAGAAGGATAAGAAATAAATCGCTGTATCGATTGCCACAAAAAAAATAAGTTGCAAAACAAATCACAGAGCCACAAAGCAATGTTGCATATACCATGCATAGATACACATAAATATTATATGTAGATGTATGTGTGTGGATGTGTATACATATGTGTTAGTGTAGCAGTGTGTGTAGTCAAAATAAAATAGAATTTATTATTGAAATATGGTGTTGAAATAATTCATGTGGAACCAACAAATAAACTTGAATAAATAAATAAAAAACAGGCCAAGACACAAGACAACAACACACACACACAATCACACTTACAAAAATATATACATTATGTACATATGTATACGAAATACAATTGAAACAATTTCAATACCGTGCCTCTTCGTTGCTTGGTTGTTTGCAACACGACAAGACGGCCAGAACCATACAAAATCAGCAGCAATAGCGGCAGCAGCAACAACAACAACAGCAAAAAGAAAAAGAACAAATATTAAGAAAATAAATTGAAAAATCAACATTTTTTTTCCTTCTTTCATTTTTCCAAAGTAACAACAGCCAACGATGGTTGTGTCATGAACATGGAAAAAAAATTTAAAACTTACAAGCGAAACGTCAAACGAAAAAAAAGGGAAACAAAATAATATTCAAAGTATTCTTATGCATGTAAAGTTGAACGAAAAAAAAAACTTCGAATTCGATTCAATTCTTCAATTTCATTTGAAATATTTTTTATTTTTGAAAAATAAAACAATCTACATACGGGTCATTCCATTAGTAATCTGAAAACAGAGCGAACATTTTTTAATTGATCAGAAGGCTTTTTAGAGTTATTTGGAGCTGTTGACAGTATTTTCTGCAGACACTAATAAACAGCAATATAAACGCATAGAGGTAATATACTTATCAAGGGTTTTAATATTGTTAGGTTTTTACCTTTTAAAAACTTTTAAAATATAAACTCATATATTGCAAATAAAATAAAAATAAATTTGTGTTTAGTTTTAATTAAAATTCTTTATTGTTCGCACAATTCTGTGTGGCACTGTTCACAACTTGATGTAAACAACAACAATTGCTCTCCTTTGTTATTCCTCTGTTTACACCCTTTACATAAACAATAACAATTACTAGACAATTATTCCACAGATCTTTACAACGGAGATCTTCAAACCACGATTATTCTCTTCAAACACACGGTATCTTCACACAAGACTGATTGAATTTTTACTAACTCCGTTGCGTGCTTTGCCTTGCCTTTTTTTATGGCAACATAAACAGTCTGATGAATGTTCTTGAAGGCAAATGTTTGTGCCTTCGCCTTCTCGAGATCTCTAAAAACGTAAACAGGTAAGGTAAATCGTAATTCACGATTCAAAGATTACTTTTATATGAGCTTTTGGGCAATAAGAAGCCATCGAAAATTGCAATACTGATGTAGTCACTAGTGCCACCTGTTTGACTTCCAGAGTGTTTTCCATGCAAAGATCATGGCCATTTTGAAAGCGAAGCAATGCTTGTTGGCTGGTGGGATTTATGCAGTTTTTACTTGATTGACTCGAACAGCCAGACTAATGTTAAGTCTTTAAGTCTTTTTAAGTCGAACGTCTCTTCGACCTCCGTTCTAACCCATGAAAGCCAAGGATTTCTCAAGCAAATTTCAAATCTTTCGAAAGTAACTGTCTTAGGACTTCAAAGACCAAGAGATATCGTTGGAAATTGCATTGCTAATGAACTGGCCAGAGCCAGTACTGCCGCTTACAATTCGCCATAATTTACAGGGCATAGGTATTCAGTTAGACTAGAAACTCTCGGCTTGTTTTAAAAGGACACTCAATTTGGTTTGCAGCAGAAAGATGCGTGCAATATTGCTACATTGTACTGGATTTGCATGGATAAGAAAAGGTTTGTTCCACTTACGTACTAACTTAATTGGTCATTGCAATCCTTTAGTCAGGATTGCTACCTAGTTTCTCACACCATCCATGTTATATGTGTTAATTTTTATACATGAGTGTCATAACCTACAATTTAAAGTCGACTACGAACAACAGTTTTTTTTTAAAAAAATTTCATGGCAAATTTTATTAACTTTCAGAGTTTTTGCCAGAAATCTACTGGGAAGAAGTCACGGAAGACAAATATTTTCAAAATTAATTTTGTTCGAAAAATCTGAACCAGGGGTTGGACCACCAACACACTATCTACCAGACTAAGGCGTATACAAATGCAAATGGCTTGTACGAAATCTTCTTTACACACAAAATTTTTTTCAACCGATGCTTTTGAATACCCGAAATAGAATTCTTGCTCAGAAAATCTAAAGATGTCCTTAAGAACAACCGTTAAAAACTTTATAAATTTTTCACAAAATTTTGGACGAATTTTAAAATGTCCTAAGTTTTTACGTGTAATTAAAATTTTTACATCAGTTTACCCAATGTAATTTACTTTTATAGCCCACTTTTAATAATTTAAAACGTAAAAAAATACAAACGTAAACTGCCGAAATTAAAAAACTCTTCTCGTAAATAATTTTCTTAATTTTTTTTATGCCTTCCTTTTGCGAAATATTTTATTTTATGCACGAAATGACTCATACATAAATAATAATATCCACATAAAAATACTACACACACAAACACAAACATTGTTATTTGCTTACAACTGTTTACTTGTATTGATGTTTACACACACGCACACACAAATGCAAATCAAAATTCCACATACGATTTCATAAAAATAAAAAATAAAAATAAAGAAACGTAAGAGTAACAGAGAGTGAGAAAACAACAGCTAAAGGAGTAAAAAAACATAAGAGAGAGAGAGAGAATAAAGTTTATTTTGCCTTTTTTGGTTCTTTTTTTTTTTTTTTTGTTTGTTTTTTCTTGTAATATTTGCACGATATGCAAACAATTTATTTGTGTATTGAGGTCGCCAAAAGAATAAACGACATCATCTAAATAACAGCAACAAGAACTACGTAAGCAACAACAACAGCAACAACAATAACAGAGGCATCAGACGAAAAACAAAAAAAACACAATCAAAGCTAAAATGTAAAAGAACAACGAAAATAACAAAAACAACACACACACCCATAACATATAAGGAAGGATAAGAAGAGCAGTCAGCAGTAACTGTTAGTAATGTTTGCTTGCGATTGTTTGTTTGCATGCATGTGTTGGTGTATGGCGTATGAGTATGAGAGCATATGAGAACATTTACAAGTTTCTGCTGCTCTACTCTCTGCGTTTTTATGGCAAGAACGTGTTTTTGTTACTTTTTTTTATTTTCCTCTCGCCATTGTTTATATCTGTATGTGTGTGTGTGTTTGCCCGTTAGTGGGCATATTTGTTTTTTTTTGAGTATTTGTATGCATGGCGGCATTAAGTACAGGATAAGCATAAATGAAGTGAAGTTTTTTAAGGCCTTCAAGAGGCCTTGTTAGGTGAAGAAATGATGTTTTATCAACAAAATTGATGGAATTCACTCTAAATGGAGACTCAACTCAACTCAATAGAAAGGAGCTTAATGAAATCAAATGAAAAAATATTTGGAAATAACTGCACCACGTCGGGTGCATTTAGAGAGCAAAAAGGAACCAGGCATTGGGATCCTAAATCACGGACTAAGACCTGTATATTCCACCCAGCTTGAAGTCTACGATTTTGAAAGTCTGTGAATCGTGCAACACAACATCTCACTCAGCATTTCAATCAAAACGGAAATACAGAGACACAAAACGCTGTAGTCTATTAGGTAGTGTGTTGCCTTATTAGACATGAGGCCTCGGTTCATATCCCAAGTCAGACATTTCCAACAAAGCGAAATATGAAAAAATATTTCTTCGGGGACTTTCTCTCAGCAGATTTCTGACAAAAACTCTGAAAGTAAATAAAATTGCCTGAACAAGTTCTCAAAAAATCTGTTGTTCAAAGTCGACTATAACTGTTGATCCCGCCACTCATGTATAAAAGTAACACACACAGCATAAATGGTGTGAGAAGCTAGGTCGTATGCGTGTACATATGTACGGATACTTAGACATAAACCTACACTCTTGGAAAAACCCGATGATTATATTGCGAGAGCTATTAGTGAATGAAATCCGCTGTGCTGGCCAGACCATACTTGAAGAAGGAAAGTGATGAGAGAAATTGCTTACCTCAGGATGAACTGGGCAGAGATAATTGGATAAATTTTTTTATGATATTTTATGCATTTTACCATTGAGCTTAAAGCACGTTTAGTTTGGCTTTCTGCATGTGATCGAAGTCTTGATCATGATCAAAACGTAATAAATTTGTGTCCTTCTTTTAACTGCAGAAGCTGAATCGGCTCGGTAGGGAAAATAAGTTACGCTCTACTGCATCTCAGGTTATGTAGGAATGTTCTGCAATGAGCAAGCAGATGAGCTTGCGAGGAAGAGACCTTTTACCCCCTTCCACCCCATTGATAGATCCCGCATTCTTCTGCATAGTGGGGAGGATTGGAGAGATATGCTCATCAAAGATAAAGAGCTGCAAAGGCTGTTCTCATACCATGGTAATTGGTTGCAATCATTTTTTGTTGGGAAAATAAAATAAAAGGAAACCAGAGTCAAGCATTAGACTATCAAGAAATAACCTGAGGTTGATAGCCAATTCGTTAGCAGAACACTGTAGACTCGAAGTGCACTTATTCAGAATGGGGGTTATATCGAGCACAACATATAGATTATGTGACCATGAGAATGCACCATCAGGATACATTCCTAGAAACTGTGAGGCATTAATACAACCCAACAGGAAAAAGCTGGGTACATACTAGATACCAACCAGGGAATTGCCATTGTTGACACTGAGCAGCATTCTGCAATGATTAAACAATTATCTTAAAACAATGTTTAGAATGTCAGATCTCTCTACTATTTTCTGACATCAGAAAAGCATTCGGGGAACCATTCACCACAATTATTGACGATAGAAGAGGCTGGCCACACTTATTTTTATGGCTTCCATTTGTTTTGGCCAATGTTTTGTAAGTCACCGTAGTCTAGTAGATAATGTGTTGGCTTATTAGACGTAAGGCCACGTTTCAAACCCCAGGTCAGACATCAAAACGAAAATATGAAAAATAATATTTCTTCGGCGACTTCCCTTCAGCAGATTTCTAGCAATAACTCTGAGAATAAATAAAATTTCCATGAAAAGTTTCTTAAAAATCTAAACTGTACGTCCCGCCACTCATGTATAAAATTATCACACACAAGATAAGTGGTGTGAGAAGCTAGGCCGTAATCCTCTGAAGGGTTGTAAGTATGCATGTATGTTTGTAAGAACCAAGCATGAAAAGAAGAGAAATATCAGGAGACTATGTAGACATAATTATGATTCTGAGGATTATGTTTCCTTTCGCACAGACCTTCAGACACTCAAGAAAATACAAAAGTATTGTTGATGCCCAATTTGCTTACTTTATTGACCATTAACAACCCGATTAACACATCCTTCCAGGTACCTCTGCTATTGCGCGTGTCTCCATTAGATCACATCAATCGAGTTGGTTCTTCCAACGACTTCCACAGATCCCCGCACCCAATACCCGTCTTGCCCGAGCATCCTCCTTCATTCGAACGACATGGCAGAGCCAGCGCAACTGCAGGATGTTAATACGCTGCACAACGTCTATGTCGTTGAGGAGCTCATACAGCTCACTGTTGGATCGGATGCGGAAATAATTGCCAACTCGCCCTGGATCGCAGATCTTACATGGGACTTTTCTCTCAACTACTCTCAAGGCTGCTGCATCAGTGCTTAATAGGGTTCATGCCTCTGCGCCATAAAGATGCACGGGCAGGATGAGCATCTTGTAGACTATTACTTTTGCCGTACGAGAGAGGTCTCTGCTACTCAATTGCCTATTGAGACCATAGTAGCACCTGTTGGCAAGAATGAGACATCACGTGAATAAATGATGGCAAATATAAGGCCCCTTGATTACAAACCTTGTCAACATTTTTCCCTGCCTCATGCATGATTGGAAAAGCTGGTATATACATACGTGTATGTATGTATGTATGTACGCATGTATGTAAGTAAGTGTATAACGAAGGCAAAGGTTTAGCAACCAAATAATTTAACAAATTTTTATGGTTTTTAATATTAAAAATTCAACAGAGAACAAACAAACAGAAAAAATAGGAATGAAAAATCAAACACATACACAAACACCGAAACATTTCAACATTTTGGGGGTTTTTCTTCTCTGCTTTCTCTTCTCTGCTCCACATTAAACATTTGCTAAAAACAAACACTGACTGACGGTTAAAGTGTCCATAAAATACGTTGTGTTACATAAACGATGAGAAGAAACGAAACGAAACGAAACGAAACGAAAGAAATTATTTTTTCCATGATAATGTTCGATGTTGTTTGTTGTTGTTGTTCCTTTCTTGGTCAATTGTTTAAAGGTGTTTTCTATTTTGAAAACACCCCTTCTTACCATCATCATCATTACTTTTGCTCAGTCAACAACGGTTTTCTGTCTGGAACACCAACAACACCAAACGTTTGTTGTTTTATGGCCGTTTTTCTTGGAAGTCTGACAGAAAAGCAAAATTTACAGGCAAAGATTAATGGGCTCAACAAAGAATTTTAAATACACGGAAAATTTATTACTGCAAAGGGATGGGCGCTGGTGTTCATTCAATTCATTGGACCGTATGCAGCAGCAACATTTACTTTTGCAAACACACCACAAATATTTACTGAAATTGAGCCAAGTTTTCTTTTTTTTTTGTTGTTTTGTTTTTCTTGTTGTCTTGTTTCTTTCTGTTTTCTTCGATTTAGCTGCTGTTAATGGGGAATTTTTAAAGAAGGTTTTTTCTGTACATTATTTACTCCAGCCAATGTTTTATGCAAAACATATGCAGAATTACTGTGATCTACAAAAAATTCTTAATAGAACCTCAGCCTGCAACTGACTCAAGAATTCAAATTGATTTGCATGCATTTTAAGTAGAAATGTGCAGGGAAAACCTTTGGAAAATGACTTCACACTGATTTTATCCAGGACTTCACTTTTTCGAAATCCGAAATGTCCATAGATCAGGCTGAATTTGACCCATGATATAGGTTATGTTGGCTTTAAGGACTGCTGAGATCCTTATGGCTTACACGCATACATCTGCGACTTAAGAAAATCCTACAAGAAAAAGATTAACGCGCTCAAATCTCATGATCCCGCAGGCTAAGTTCACATCACCCCACTCGTGAGGTAACCATACCCTCAAATCGCTCGTGCAGAATATTCAATTTGGCATGAGTTGCGTGGCACATACCGTTGGTGTCCAGATCATGCAATTCAAGCCTGAAGACTTTGGTAATCTTCAGCCTATAGAGCTCACTGTTAACAGTGAGGGCCTAAACAACGTTGTTCTCAAAGAAATATGAACTGATGATGCCACCAATGGCCAGACGCTAACCTCACCTTGCTTTTGCATTATCTGATGCATGATTCATATCTCCTTCCATTGTAAATACCCAACATTTAAATTGAATTCAACTCATTTGAGAAAAGTCTACGCTTCTCTCTATCTGGCCTTTCGCTAAGTATACCTAAACATATTTTCCTTCTCCACATCTGGCTATTCGTTATTATGAATTCCACGTTCCAGCAGAGGACTTCCCCTTTTTAACCTGTCTAGCTGATGCGACTTTTCTACACAATTCCATACTATTTTCGAGTTAAGCTCATAAGAGACGAGTGCTCGGTACGTTCTTCTCTTAAGTTACTTACTCAATTGATCAATAGAAGTCTTTAGTAAGGATTACAACCTAGCTTCTCACATCACCCACGTTGTGTAAGTCAAGTTTATCCATATTAGGTGTGGCATACCAAAGAAACTTTTCATGGCAATTTTATTTTACTCTTAGAATTCTTACCAGAATACTGCTGAGAGGAAGTCGCAGAAGAAATATTTCTTTTCAAATTTCCTTTTTATTCGAAATCATGGTCTCAGCTGGGACTTAAACCACAGCCTTACGCCTTATAAGCCAATATACTACCTGCTAGACAATGGCGACTATCTACACATACATAATTGGTCATTACAACCCTTCAGTCAGGATTGGGACCTAGTTTCTCACACCATTTATGTTTTGAGTGTTAATTTTATACATGAGTGGCGGAACCTACAATTTAAAGTCGACTCCGAGCGACAGATTTTTTGAGAAACTTTTCATGGCACATTTTAATTTACTCTCAGAGTTTTTGCCAGAAATCTGCTGAGAGGAAGTCGCTTAAAAAATAGTTTTTGTATTTTGCTGTGATATCTGGCCTGTGGTTTGAACCCTGGCTTTACGTCTAATAAGCCAACACACTACACACTACTGGACTACGGCAATTGAGAGGAAGTCGCAGAAGAAATATTTCTTTTCAAATTTGCTTTTTATTCGAGATGTCTGGCCTAGAGTTTGAATCAGGGCCTCATGCCAAATAAGTCAACACATTACCTACTAGATTATGGCGACTTCATGCTCTATCTGCTTAAGTTAAATTGAGCGCAGCTCTCCATAGTTTAGACTTACGCTTGAAAGATACCGGCGAATTAGCACATGGACTTCCAATGTTTCACACTGGAATCAAACACTCCTGATCTAGTTCCAATAACTATCCTTGTCCTATTTGTAAACGCACAGAGTGTTTAAAAGTTGGCAGAGAATGACCTTGTTTGCATTGGAAGGATCAAATAGAGGAAGCCTTGTCTTTGATTGGTTTGACCAACTGATGTATGCGCGCCAGAATTTGAGGCGCCTGGAAGGATGTGTTAAGGCAGGCCGAAATTCGTTAATCGGTTTTGTAAATGGCCAGTTAAGTAAGTAAGTAAGGATGTTTAAAAGAGTATGTAGCCTCCAGATTGCAACATTCATTCTTATTCCTAAGTCTAGTAGCGAAAGGAAGCTTCTTAACTTTGATTTTATATTCAAAAATAACAAAAGAACATGGTATTCTTAAAGGAACTTTGAAGTCGAATATAACAACAAACACCATCACTAGTCTAGAAGATTTTTTGAAATACTTTCTATGCCTGCAGTAGATTTAAAAACAGGAATCTTTTTTCTTCCAATGGATTAAATAACAATTTATTGAGACTTTTAAAACATCATAGAATATCTAAAGTATATTGAAATGATATTTGGAAACAATCTTAAATAAAATTACAAATGAAACTCAATAAACGATTACTTTTATTACCAAAGAATTGAATTCAATTTTCAATTTTCTAAATGCAAAAACATACATACATATTTACCGAGAATAGAAATTCTAATCATCAAAAGCATTTTGCAATCAACCAGGCAAAAAGAAGAAAAAAGAAAACCCCAAACAAATATACTCCTCTTCAAAACGCCAACGACAAATATTGAAGGTGTAACCGAACGTACATAAACCACTGCAATTGAGGGAAAAATTCGGAAAATTTACCGTGAAACTAACTTTGAAAGGCTTATTGGATGGAGGTGGCAAGACACAATAGACGAGAAAGCAACGAAAAGTTGTCTGCAAAAGAGGAAGGCAAAAATACAAGAAAATACATGGCCTCAGATGGATGTTAAGCAAAACAGAGACGTCTTACAAAGAGGAGAGAAAAGTGAAAGAGAAAAAATTGTCAACCAAAAATAAAAAAAGATGAACATAGAACGGCAAATTTGAAAAGCAAACAATCAAAGGAATTGCTTACATGTAAACCATGAGGCAACAACCATTTATTTAACTTTCTATCCAGCAATCCAACCATCCAGCCAGCCATTCATTCATTCATCCTTCTAACCAAACAAATACAAACAAATTGTCGTGTAATGTTGTCAACACTAATGCCGCCGCCGCCAACATTTGGGAATTAAAGAAAATCTTTTGGAAAAATATTCCTTGCCACACCGCAAACAAATACTAACAAAAATATAGCAACGACAGCAACAACAACAACAACTAGTACAGTTACAAGAAATCAACGAAAGAAAAAAATCTTTTCCAAAAACATCAAAAATTCAAAACAATCAAACCAAAGTAAATATCAACCAAGACACCAACCCACTAGCTTACTCACTAACACACTCACAGGATATAATTTTTGCTCAAAATTTTTATGAGGCCTTCTTTCCTTTTTTTCTCTTCTTCTTTTGAACACGTGAGTGTAAGTTTATTAATGCTTGAATGCTTGAATGTTCATTTCACTATCAAACATGACTGTTTTAAACGTTAAATCTGTCTCAGGGAACAACATAAAAGCAACCCAACAACCATATACACCCATACATACATACACTTGCCTGTACTCCTCTTAATTCACTGCCTTGTGAGTAGTTGCTTGTAACTGTTAGAAGAGAGAGAGAGAGAGAAAGACAGAGTAAAACAGTAAAAACTTCTACTCACTGACTAACAACGTGTTGGTTTTTAATTTCATTTTACATGTACGTATACGTATACCTAGAGATGGTGTTTAATTGATAACTAACGTAGGACGCCGTTAAAATGTGGACGCTATTTAATATAAAAATAAAATTAAATGCAATTGTAATTAATTAAATAAAAAAGTAAGCCCTGTTGCAGTAATACCAATTAACACATTAGTGCCCAGTGGCAACTTAAGTTGCCAGCAGAGGTTGCCTTAGTTTTTAAGCTCTGAGAGGAAATTGAGTGTAAAAAACAAAAGGGTAACTGAAAGAAAAAAAACGTAATTCGGGCATTAGTGGGTTAAATTTGAAAATTTTTGCCAAACTTTCTGGTTTGCAGAACCACAAAAACGGTCTAGACTCTTAGATAGATACTTATTCACGTACGTAATCGGTCATTTTTATCCTACAAGGAGGATTACGATCCAACTTCTTACACCAACCAAGTTGTGATTGTTCATTTTATCCATGAGTGAAGGGACCTACAGTTCAGAGATCAGCAACGAGTATTGAAAAAGATGAGTGGAATCGAATCATACTCATAATTTCTCACACTTATACGCATTCATACTTATTTTAATATCATGGAACCTCTACTCATATTCAAAGTTTAAAGTACTCATCATACTCATACCTAACAACACGTATGATGTTCGTATGATTTCGACTCTCCAAAACTCAACATTTATGCAGAAGCACAAAATAAGTATGAATCGCATACGAACTTTAAAATACTCACGTGAAGGCTGTATGCAACAACAAGGCTGCCTTCCATAATCTTAGATGCTTTGTAGTTGCAAAGTATCGTGTTTCATAATGCCGCTGTACAAAATATATACAATGTATTCTACTTCAAAACGTCGTCAATGTGTATTTTTAACGCAGTCAAAAAGCAATCAGGCATCGGATTTACAGTCGATGCATTGTTTGGTTACTTTGCATATCTACACAATTTATATACAGTAGCAGAACTGTATACAAACTTTGTATTGATACATTTTGGAAGGCAGCCCAACTAAGACTGTAAATTTTGATGAATGATTCGAGTCACTCGCATCATTTATAAGTATTATAAGAGTATGGGTACGTTCGTAAATGCAGTAGTTGTGCAACATTGCAGCATAATAAAAATCAAATGTTCAAAAATGCAATACTTGGCAGCACTGACTTGCGTCGGACGTTTTTTTTTTTTGCGGACAAATGGCAATGCTATCGCAAATTTTTGCAAATTTAGCAACAGTTTGATTTCAGTTGCAATAGTTCGCGGTAAACCATTTGTTCGACAAAATTGTAGTTTCGTGAAATAAAAGTTATTAAACAGAAGAAAATTTAGCTTTATTTGCAGAAAATTGGAAAAGTAATAAAATTTAACCGATATTGTTAAAGAAAATTTTAGTTATTTATATTTTTAGTTACGAGGAAGATTTCACATTCAACATACAAAAATTAATAATACGAACTAGACTGGATATGGAGTCGGACTTCCAAGAAGGGAGAAAGAAGAAGTTAGTATTGTGGGGAAAAATCTTATTAAAAATTAAAGAACTCAAGCCGGACTTTGAAATGACAAAGGAACAAATAAGAAAATGGCTGTAGAATACACCATCTTGATACCGGTTTATTACTTCAAAGTAATTTCTTATTTTAGGAATATGCCTTCTTTTTAGTTTTAATTGATTTTTAATAATCAGAAGTCTTTTCATTCTTTTCCTTATTTTTTTACTATAATTTAATAGAAAGCTCTCAGGTCCACGGTCTAAATTCTCAATAATAATTGTTATTGTTAATTTTGAGAACAATTTTTTTTAATTTTTGCAGAACGTTCTAAAAAGCAAATTCTGTTTAGTTATTGTGCAGTAGCCAAGATCATCTGCAACAGTTGATCACGCATTAGCAACAAAACTTGGCATTACTGCCGCACTGGTGCACAAATTTGCTGAATTTACGAACGCACCCTATTTTTCTAAAGTTATGAATCTAAATGAGCAGGCTGACTTATGAATCAAACCTATTTCGAATGGTATGAGTTTGATGTCAACGTTGTAAGCATACTCATTGCAACGCCTGTACTTATAAATCAACGTTGTAGTGAGTATGAATGAATCAGAGTACATATTTAAGTTTCAATATTGTTGACTCATTTACATTCAAAATTTTATGAGTGCTTATGAGTAGCGAAAAAACGATTCATTGCTAGTCTCTGCTACAGTTTAAACTCGATTTCGAACGACGGATTTTTGAGAAACATTTCATGGCAATTCTATTTTACTCTCAAAGAGTAAAAGACTTCTGAGGGCATGTCGCCGAAAGACGTATTTTTTAGATTTCGTATTGTTCGTGATCGAGGCGTCGATGCCTCCGTTCTATAACATTCTAAGTCGAAAAAGTGTGTTTTGAGTTATGAGCTCTCAAAGTTTTCACGCGACATACGACCATATGTGTATTCTAAGCAGATTTTTCCCTATAACTTCGGAACAGATCGGCGCATCTTAACCAAATTTTTACAGTATTTAAGTTAGAGAACGTAGAATTTAAAAATGCAAGAACACTAAAAACGTTATAAGTACACTTAGAACGTTATAGAATGGAGGCGTCGATATCTGGAAAGGGGTTTAAACCATGAACTCTTGTCTAATAAGCCAGCATACTACATAGACTACGACGACTCCTCAGCTTTTCATTCTCTCTGTAAAATTTGATGTTCAAACGACATTCGTGATGCACTATTTTAACCATTTGCATTCAGCTGTCCCCTCTGTGGGGACAACGTAAGTCTAGCATATCACTGTCCCCTCTGAGGGGACTTGATAGTTTGTTAGCGATTACCGACAACGAAATTATTCCACCGCAATTTTTTAAGAAACACGTGTACACCTGTAGTTTTCTGTTAAAATGGCACAAAAAAATTGATCGAAATGTGATAAAATGATCAAGATGCATAATAAATAAATCGTCCGGTCTATACGTCGAAAAGGAACGTGCGAAGTGCGTTCACGACGGACTGTACACTTCTCTGATCCGTTGAGCAATTTGTAGATATAGTGGATTAGGCGTCCAAAGCTACATGGGTGTGGCTCAATGAAGTGGGAAACTTGATACGATAATAAAGAACTCCGATAACCGAGAGAAGAAATATACAAGATCTCAATTCGTACTGAAGCGTCGAATAGAAAATTTTTGATATTCTTTGTAAATATGTGTTCTTCAATGTCCAAAAATTCATATAAAAAAATTTCATCACAATTCCTTACTTGGTTCTAAAATTATACTGTATAATATCACGTTTCAAGGATGTACGCTTTCGTTAAAAAGTGGCGTCGAGTTGCTGGTAGGTAAAGTCCGAAACGGTGCCGAGTGCAAAGGGTCAATGTCTCACTGCAGTAAAAAGGGCAAAAATTTACTACATTTGACTAGTAAATGTTGATGCACCCACCGTCTAATAATAACGGTTTGGTGTCTGTAAAACTGGTTTGGCAGTGAAACATAAGACAACCGAATGACTATTAAATATCATGTCAGCAAGTTTTTCCAAACTGCAGAAGTTCTAATGCAATTGGATTACGAATTTAGGCCTAAAGAGAATTCTGCTAGTTAGGTACATGGTTAAATTGAGGGAGAGGAGACTACCCAAGGGTTTCATGCCCGTGGACATACGCCTAAGTCATCGGTAATCTTGTGAAGGCTGTTGGAGAAAACATTTTCGCCATGGTTTTCAAAAACTAAAATTCTCGCAAGACTATTCTAAATGGTTTTTAAGAGACATGAGTCTTATTTATCCATTCACAACTCCATAAATATGCCTTAGGCTTGCATGCTTATATTTTCCTTAGCGATTGAGCACATACTCTACATAGAGTTTACGTTGACATTGAAAAATTGTTGCATATGTAGCTCAGTGAACAAAGAAGTGGTTGCGGAAAGGCCACTGCTTATCGAAAAAATAACTGTAAAGTGTACATTATGGTTTAGAGGTGTCATTGCATACATAATTGGTCATCACAATCCTTTAGTCAGGATTACGACCTAGTTTCTCACACCACTTATGTTGTGTGCGTTAATTTTTATACGTGAGTGGCGGGACCTACAGTTTAAAGTCGACTCCGAATGGCAGATTTTTGAGAAACTATTCATGGCAATTTTTTTTTACTTTCAGACTTTTTGTCAGAAGTCGCCGAAGTAATAATTTTTCATATTTTGTTGCGTTGGAGATGTCTGACCTGGGGTTTGAGCCGAGGCCTTCGTCAAATAAGCCAACACACTACCTACTAGACCACGACGACTCCAAAGTGTCTTTGCGTCTTATTTTTATTGTCCTAGGAAGGAGCCATTACCGTCAATTCAGAGCACGTTGATACAGACGGTTTGTTGCCTTAACAAAACAGGGTCATGAGCTTTACCAGACAAAGATCGTGTCTATGCGGCTACTCTCTATGTGTTGGAGTATTTGCCAGCTAACATTCACCAAATTATCGTCAAGATATCTTCCGAAATGTATATAAAACTTGTTGAAAACTCATCCGGATCAACTGTTGCAATCTAGTGAGAGCCGATCATTTAAATGACATTTTTTCTCGTACAGTGTGTGACAACGTTCAAGCTTTATAAGTCGATAGATATTAGAGCTGAACTGGCTGCTGTTAGTGTAGATATTTTTTTTTTCAAAAATCAATTATTTATGTGAGAGAAATCGCCGAATCTATCGGTCCATAATCAGTTCATCTGCTTTTACATTTTGGTCAGACAAATCGTATATGTATTTGAACAGGGAAATTCGTTCATTTCAAATGTGATTCACTAACTCGTTAACTGCTAAACTTCACGCTTGAACAACACTGGGAAATATAGTGACATTACTTTGAAAATCATGGTAATGTCGCAGAATGTGTACGAAAATTGCGTACGGATTTTGGAAGAAGAGAAGCAGCTCCGTCAGCTCCGTATGTTCGTTTTCTTGTGAAAAAAGTGAAAGAAACTGACATCCTCAGCGATAAACCAAAGCGTGAAAGCCTAAAACAGTGCGTACTCCCGAGAATATTGCTGCTGTGGCAGAAAGTGTGCTTGAAGCGCCAACAACATCAAAGTCCAATTGTTTCAAGAGTTAAAGCCAATTGACCATCCAATGCGTTTTCGCTTCGCTAAGTGGGCCTGCGATCGACTTACAGAAGATGCCGATTTTGGCAAAAAAAAAAATCATCTTTTCAGATGAAGCTCATTTTGATCTTGGCGGGTATGTAAACAAGCAAAATTGTCTCATTTGGGGCACAGAAAACCCGCACGCATACATTGAATAGCCGACGCAACCAAACGAATCACTGTTTGGTGCGGATTTTGATCCAGAGGCATAATTGGGCCATTTTTCTCCGAAAGTGAGCGAGGAGTGGCCGTTACAGTCAATGGCGATCGTTATCGGGCCATGTTGAACGAATTTTTGTTCACAAAAATTGAAGAGGAGGATTTTGGCAACATTTGGTTTCAACAGGACGGCGCTATGTGCCACACCCGAAGCAACACTCGATGTTTTGCGCCCTGTTTTTGAAGATCGCATTATCAGCCGCAGAGCTGATGTCGTTTGGCCACCTCGAAGCTGCGATTTGACACCGTTGGCCTATTATTTGTGGGATGCCGTCAAAGATAAGTGTTACGCCGACAAGCCAGAGACAATTGATGCTTTAAAGGACAATATTCTTGAAGCCATTGGTGAAACACAGCTGCACACAATCGATAATGTGCTTAAAAATTGGACCGATCTTGTAGGCTACTGCATGGCCAGCCGAGGCAGCCATTTGAATGAAATTATTTTCCATTATTAACCGGAAGGATTGTACTTTCAAATAAAAAAAGAAATTTGAGAAAATATTCAGTAGTTTTTTTTTTTTAAAGCATTTTCAAAAAAAAAGTTATTTGGCGGACCCTTTATATGTACATACAATGTCCCAACAGCAATAAAATTGTAAAGAAGTGAAGCATTTATGAAAGAAAAGACGACTTTTGATTGTGTACTGCCAGAACTAAAAGAACAGCTGACGTCAATATAAGTACACAGATAATAGTTCCAGGAATAGAACATTTCTTCTAAGGCGCCGTTACCTAGTGTGTAGTATGCTGGTTTATTAAACGAGAGCCCATGGTTCAAACCTGAGCTCATACATCTTGAACAAAACGAAATATGAAAAAATATTCCTGTCAGGGAATTTCTCTGATGGGTCTTCTGATAAAAACTCTGAGAGTAAATAAATTTTGCCATGAAAGTTTTCTCAAAAATCTATCGTTTAGAGACGACATTAAACAGCAGGTTCCGCCACTCATGGATGAAGTGAACGCACATAACATGAGTAATGGTGCTGGTAAACAGCAAGTAAGTAAGTAAGTATTCGAAAATATGCCAGAGGAGTTCAGGAGTAAAAAGCGTTCCAACTTGCTTAGAAATTACGGTGCAACGAGTGTGGTCTGAATGACAGCTTCTATGGATTGGGAGATCAATGATAAAGTGGTTTCACGAAAATAACGACCATTCTGGACATCCATTTGAGCTGTCTATACCGGAAACAATTGAAAGGTTCACGATATGCTGTTGAACGATCGGAGGCTAAAGCTAAAGGCATCCGATATAGCTCTGTGTACTTAACTTTGAGTGATCTCTAGGGTATGATGAAGCTTTCCGCAAAACCGCAATCGTGCACAATCACAATCGCGCTGGTACTTTACAAAAACATGTGGCATGAAGAGTTTTCATTGTCGGTCCATATTTCTTTCAGAATAACGCTGGCCATTGTCGCAACAGTCCACTATTGGTTAATGATTATCAACTATATGTGGTCTCAACAATACGGCGCTACGTGTCACAGAGCTCATGCAACATTAGGTTAGGTTAGGTTAGGTTACAGGACGTGTACTTATCAATTGAGACAAGTACAGTACCCGGAGGTCGAATTGACCCATTGTACAACGTCCTAGTTCTTCACAGCACTTATGTTGTGTGTGTTAATTTTATACATGAGTGCTGGGACCTACAGTTTAAAGTCGACTCCGAACGACAGATTTTTGAGAAACTTTTTCATGGCAATTTTATTTACTCTCAGAGTTTTTGCCAGAAATCTGCTGAGAGGAAGTCGCCGAAGGAATATTTTTTGTATTTTGTCTTTATGTCTGGCCTGGGGCTCGAACCCTGGCTTTTACGTCTAATAAGCCAACGCACTACCTACTAGACTACGGCGACATCAAAAAGCATGCCAACTTGCTTAGAAATTACGGTGGAATGAGTGTGGTCTGAATGTCAGCTTCTATGGATTTGGATTTCAATGATAAAAAAGTGGGTTTCTAGAATATTGCTGTGGCCATAAAAGCACGAAAAATTACGACCATTCTGGACATCCATTTGAGATGTCTACACGACATGCTGTTGAACGCTTGGAGGCTGAAGGTGTGATCGATTATAGAAGCTAAAGGTATCCGACGTAGCTCTGTGGACTTAATTTTGACTGATCTCTAGGGTATGATGAAGCTTACCGCAAAACCGCAATCGAGCACAAACACAATAGCGTTCGTACTTTACAACAACATGTGGCATGGAAAAATGTTCGTCATCGGTCCATATTTCTTTGACATTATTGTTAACTGTCTCTACTGACCACTATTGGTAAATAATTATCAACTGATTTTGACCTGAATGGCAAGATCTGGAAATCAACGACATGTGGTCTCTACAGGACAGCGCTACGTCACATTGGATATTTTGCACAAGCGATTGGAGGGCATGGTTATCTCAGGTGGAGGTGAAGTCGCCGTAGTCTAGTAGGTAGTGTGTTGGCTTATTAGTCGTAAAGTAAGGGTTCGAGCCACAGGCCAGACATCAAAACAAAAATACAAAAAGAATTTCTTCGGCGTATTTCTGGCAAAAACTCTGAGAATAAAATAAAATTGCCATGAAAAGTTTCTCAAAAATCTGTCGTTCGGAGTCGACTTTAAACTGTAGGTCCTACCACTCATGTATAAAATTTACACACACAACATACATAAGTGGTGTGAGAAACTAGGTCGTAATCCTGACTGAAGGGTTGGAATGACAAATTATGTATGTATGTATGTATGGAGGTGATGTGAACTGGTCACCGAGATCACCGTAAGAATTTTTTTTAATCCACAAATGTATGCAAATAAACCACAGCGATCTTCAAAGCCAACATAGCCTAGACCAGCGGTCAAATTCAACCTGATTTAAGCACTAGGGATGTTAAACAAATGTAACATTTCAATTGTGCTCCATTCAGAGAAATCATGGAAGACATTTAAACGGTGTTATATTACACACATAGTGGCATCACTAGATTTTTCAAATCAAAAGACAGGAAATCCTTAATGGAACACTTGATATACATAAGAAAGATACTGCAGGGAAGCTTAAAGTTGTTTTAATCACATCAAACGGTTTAAAATTTTAAATTCTACAGAAAATCATTTCATTTAAAATAAATGTTACGAGTATTTGTAATTTGCTTACCTTCAATTCAGCAGTTCATAATGAAGTTTTCTTGTAAATCTTTACACTCAAATTGTATTTAATTTCACTGGGGTTTTTATTTTATTTATAAACACTTTCTTTTCGATTTCTTTTTAAAAATTTTTATTGAGTTTTGTTTCGTTTAGAGTTTTTAAAGCGTTTTCCACAAAAATTTTTTTATTTTTTTTTTAATTTGAATTTTTGTTTAATGATAATGAAAACAAAGGCACACCAGCAAACCAATGCTTATTTTTGAATTTTTTTTTTCTTTTTTTTAATAAAAAATTTGTTCTTTGTAATATGTTTTCTTTTCTATTTTGTCGATATTTTTATTTTTTATTTTTTTTTTTTCAAATTTTTTTTAACAATTGCGTTATTGTTGTAAGCGTCTGCACTGGAATACAGAAAAAAAAAATTGAACATGAAACAATGAGAAAAAAAAATTCTACAATTACAAATTGCTTCAGGGAAAAAGAAAACAACTATCAACGGCGGCAACAACTAAAAGCCAATAAAAAAGAGAATTTGGTTAAGGCTTACACGCAAAAAGAGAACAGAAGACAAAATTTTAGAAATTTTTTGCACAAAAATCCTTTGATTGTATTTGAAAAAAACAATAAAAAAGGATTTTCGCTTTTATTTTTTTGATTTTTTTTGTGGTTGTGTGTGTGTGCCATTAATTAATTGTAGTCGTGCGTCTGCAATTCTAGTGTCTATACATTCTTTTCTATTCCTATACAACAGCGAAACAATACAATATTGTTTTACTTTTCGTTTCTTTTTCTTTTCTTTTTTTTTTGATTCATTCATTTTATTATTCTCCTGTTCTTTTTTCTTTTTTTTTGTAGCCTACTATTTAGGGCCAGACAAAAAAGAAATTCTGCTTTTAGGGATTTTAGCAGGCAAACACAAAAAAAATAAAGAGAAACAGAAATCGAATTAAAAGCACACGAACAAGAGAAATCCTGGAAGGAAAAGTAACTGAAGACGTTATCAAATACGCACACATACTCACTTGCACTAACACACTTACACTAATAAATAATTCAAAAAAAGAAGATAAAAAAAGAAAACAAAAACAAAAACAATAAAAAAAGGTAAAATAAATTAAAAGATTAAAGAAACAGAAACAGAATAGAAAGAAAAATATTTTAAAGTCATACACACTCACCACACATACACACAGTAACACATATACATAGAGGAAGAGAGAGAACTGTATACAAGGTGTAACTTATATTTGTATTGGAGTATTGCAATGCATAAATGCGAGAGAGAATAAGAAAGTATGTGTGTGTACATACAGATTTGAATGATACGCCGATGACCAAATATAATGAGAAAATTAGAAGAAAATTAAAGAAAATCTCTTTAAAAGGTCTGGTGAGTTTCATGCAAAAAAAAGAACTATTTTTTGTAGTTTTTTATTTATTTCGGGATTAAAATAAAAAAGAAATTTTCTTTTTAATTCATAATTTTGATTCATGATTTTGCATGTTTAACTGAGTTTCTGGAAATTATTTTTTTAGTTCACCTACATTATGATTTTCGTTTGTAAATCTCATCTATTTACTTACTTGATTGGTCATTACAACCTTGTTGTTAGGATTACAAGCTTCGCACACCACCCACGTGGTGTGTGTTAATTTTATCCATGAGCGGGGAACCTACAGGTCAAAGTAGATTTGTCGGGAATTGTAAATTATAAGCTAGGCGGTATGTGATTTCAAGAACGCTACCGATTTTAGCTTTATGATTTAGCTTTATGATAGAGGGACTATCAATCAAAGATTGAATTCATGCGAACAATTCCCTAAATTTGAAGAATTTGAGAACAAACATTCATTAAGTTGTTACCGAAATAAGTTTCTAACTGGCAGACAACCCAGATGTAGTCATTTAAATGACATTGTATGTCGTACAAAATGACAAGATCTTAGCATTATAATGAATTAAAAATTACATCAGCGCCTCAAATATTATTCCCTATAATATCAGTGACCGATGAGAGCTTTTATACAGATGACCTTTGCCTAGCAGCAAATGCTGAAAAGGTTGATCTGAGAATAAAAACACAAACAGACATTCATTTTCTTGATAACATTTGGCGCAGTATGTTTATGTACCTTCTAGACCAATATTTCCATACAAATTTGGGATCATGCCTGTTTGTTTATGTACCTTCTAGACCAATCTTTCCATACAAATTTGGCATCATGACTGTTTTTTATGTACCTTCTAGACCAATCTTTCCATACAAATTTGGTATCATGCCTGTTTGTTTATGTACCTTCTAGACCAATCTTTCCATACAAATTTGGAATCATGCCTGTTTTTTATGTAGCTTCTAGACCAATCTTTCTATACAAATTTGGGATCATGCCTGTGTTTTATGTACCTTCTCGACGAATCTTTTCATACAAATTTGGGATCATGCCTGTTTTTTATGTACCTTCTAGACCAATTTTTCCAAACAAATTTGGGATCATGCCTGTTTGTTTATGTACCTTCTAGACCAATCTTTCCATACAAATTTGGGTTCATGCTTGTTTTTTTATGTAGAGATTTGTACAAATTTTACTACTCATTATTTTAATAATATTTCATTGCAATATGATGTCCGTTTTTATCTACTGTAGGAAGTTAAAGAAATCGCAATATAAGAAAGCTTAAATAAGCCTTGATCGGCTATATTCTGCGAAGATCTGTCGGTGATATTGCTATCTTGAATAATATCCTTAGTAATAATGAAAACCGAGCCGAACAAAAAAACTACTTGGTTGGAACAATAGTGGTGAATCTAGAAACAATTGCAATTGAGCAAATGCAATTTATTGCCATCGTATCTAAAAATTAACTTTTTTTTATGTTTATGTTATTCTTATTTTTTGTTTCTTTTATATCGAAATTTTTCGGAATCTTAATTTAAAACTGGTATCTGGTTTAAAGTCCATTTTAAGATAATCATTTTTTCATTTTCCATAATGAATCAATTGTTGAATTTCTTTTCTACTTTATCGTAAACATGCCAGTTATATTGCAGTGCCATCCTGCATTTCAGTACGATTTGAACATTTAATAGCACGATGACAATTTTATTTACTGGAAGAGCCCTGTGTTATGCATATTGGAACACATACGCATATATTATTGACAAAAGTTTGCTACACTTGGCTGGGAAAATTGGGATGCACTTACCATCTTGGCAATCTTAGCAAAATTTACTAAACTACAAAAGTCCTACAGCAATTGAATTGCGAATTCTCTTAAAAGCCAGCAAAGAAGTCACCGTAGTCTAGTAAGTAGTGTGTTTTCTTATTAGATGTAAAAGCCAGGGTTCGAGTCCCAGGCCAGACATCGGGACATAATACAAAAAGTATTTCTTCGGCGACTTCCTCTCAGCAGATCTCTGGCAAAAACTCTGCGAGTAAATGAGATTGCCATGAAAAGGTTTCTCAAAAAAATCTTTCGTTCGGAGTCGACTTTAACACATAAAATTAACAGCATAAGTGGTGTGAGAAACTAGGACGTTGTACAATGGGTCAACTCGACCTCCGGGTATTGTGCTTGTCTTAATTGACAAGTACACATCCTCTAGCCTAACCTAAAAGCCAGCAAAAGATGATGCAATATATGAACTAAATAGGACAACGATAGTTAGGTAGATAGGTGAAATGAAAGGAGACCAAATATCTCATGCCTATGCTGTACAAAGTTTCTTAACTCCTTCCAGGTTATACCACTAAGACTTGTTATGTTTGAGTCTCAATGTCACGAAGGCATGATAATGATATTTGCATTTCCTCATGCTCTCTATTCATCATTTTCTACCATGTCAACACGGTGCAGGCGAAATTATTAGTGTACAGAATTTGCCTTTACTTGGCTAGGTCACATATCCATAGCTTAGGCGATATTTCCACCCACTTTGTTTGTAATACACTGGGTTATCCCATCGTATATAATACTCTGGCTCTATAATATCAGAATATATATGTACTTTCAAATTACCATTTCCTGATAACTAGGTACCCATATAATGCGATCCATTATTACATGCAAGTTACCCGTATTTCTAGATGTTATTGTTATCCTGGACGTTAAAATCATGGATGTATTAATTTACATGAATCCCACAACTTAAGTAAAAAATGGATTTATTTTTGCAACAATAACAAAAAAAAATTGGATAATAAACTGTTGTTCTATTTCACACTTAAGAAAATTTATGATGACACTGTGATTTAAGTCATAACTATCTACTTTATAGAACTTAACTTCCATTACAGATTCGTTTTCGCTATTCAAGTGTTTTTTTAAGATATGTGACTGATTAGGACACAGCACCTGATAGCACTTTCGGGAGTACCTAGTGACTTTTACGCGGTCATATTATTAAGTACACAAAACTACTCTTTCTTACTTTAGCTTTAAAAATAAGGATACATGAATGGCATTACCAAGGACTTTTTGTTTATAACAATCAAATGCAGTTACCTGCATAGGAATGACAACGAAACGATCACAATTTAGCCGCCAAAGATAGAATTTTTTTCAAGTAATCGGTAACGAAATGACCGTAGTCTAAAAGGTAATGTTTTAGCTTAGCAAACGTGAGGCCGTGATTCAATTCCTGGCTCAGACATCTCTGGGAAAAACTCTGAGAGTAACAAAATTAGCATGGAAAACTAATCCTGTCTAAAGGGTTGTAATGAGCAAAATTAAGTGAGTAAGTAAGTAAGTAAACAGAATCAAAGTCTGAAAACATGACATCAGAAAGAAATTCCCGAAATACAGTAAGGTTTACGGGTGAAAAAGAAAAAACTTGTATTTAAATTACGCTTTGAAAATTTGCAATACGTTTAGAACGGACTTTAAGCCATCATCAACATTTATTGTCAGTAAAACATAAAAAAGTAACGCAACCCAGTAAGCGTGTATTTAATTCACTTGGAAAGAGAAGCTCGAACTTATAAAGCCTTGAGTAAAAAATATGTGTGGGTTTATAAATTTTCATGGAGTTTATCAATTGCATTTGCACTTTTCATCAATTGGCATTTCAAATAAACAATTATTTAAGGCCCTTCCCTACACTAAGCACATAAATAAACACTTTTTGATTGCCTACAGTATTAAATACATACTTGACAGAGTAGATCTTGTAGAAGAAATGGGCTTCATGTGGTAATTTCTTTAACATTTTTAAAAAATTTACTTCATTTTCCAAGCACTTCCATTTCTTTACTTTCTAGACAGAAATAAAAAAACGCCAAATTGGCTACACTTTAAGGGACGAATTTACGAATTTTTGTGTTTCGCTTTTTTTCCACAACAACAACATCATCATCTGTTAGAGCGTATTTTTCTTTAGGTGCAGTTGGCTATGTGTGTGTGTGTGTGTGTGACTTTATGTGGGATATGATGAGTATTAGTGACGAGTTTTTGTGTTAGTTCTTCATTTTCCATTTTGTTTTTGTTTTTTACTTCTTGTCGTTGTTTTTTTCATTTTTTTCTTCTTTTTTTTGTATATTTAGCACACAGACTGTGTGGCTGTTAAAGTTGGCTGGATTTCTGACATGATTGTGGTTGTAAATTTTTCTTTTTTTCTATGCGTGCGTGTATGTACGTAAGTGTTGCGTGTAAAATGTAAAAGAGAGCCTGTATATGTATAATTGTAAGCGTATGAGTGTGTGTTTGTGTGTGTGCACTTGAAATAGCAAACACTTTCATAGCAAGGATAATGATGATGAGGATGATGAAGATGATGATAAATAGAAATGAAACACAGAAAACGAGAGAAAAAGTCAAGAAGAACGAAAATTAAGCACAAAATAAACACCAGAAAGATGCTGCTGCTGCTGAACAAACCTATCGAAGTAGAACAAGAGAAAAGTGGAAAGAAGAAAACAGTTTTTTTTGGGAAAATGAATAATTTTTCTTTCTTTTATTACAGATTTTAAGTTCAAAATTACTTTTGTTTTTAGAAAAACTACCATGATTTTTATATATCATTACTAAGAGCAGAAACAATAAAAAAAGAAAGAAAAAAGTAAAGCATACATTCAGGGCTTATTAAAATTTCATAATTCAAAGCATACGTTCAGGGTCTTTCAATAATATATATACATATACATATATATGCATACATATATGTATACGATTACATATATACATACATAGTTTTTACATTTTCTTTAAACCTTAAAACATTTTTTCTTGCTTCCAAAAAGTTTTCCTAGAAATTATTTTGTTTTATATTTTGATTTTGTTGTTGTTGCTTTATTTAACATTTGATTTGTAATACTTTTTCAAGCACTCATGTAATCACTAACCTTTTAATAAAAGTTTTGTAAATATTTTCATTTATTTTCCCAGAGCTTTTCTTCTTTTCAACGGGCTGTAGTTTTTCTTTTTTCTTTGGTTTTAAAATTTTTTTTTTTGCTTTTCACTTGGTTTTTCTATGAATTTTCACTGAAATTTTTATTTCTTCTTTTAAATTTTCCTTTAATTTTCCATAATTTTAGTAGCAAATTACTGTTATTTTATTGGTGTTTGTTTCATGAAATATTTTTTGCTTCTTTTTTGCAGTTGTTGTTTATTGTTTAAATGAATTTTTTTGATTTTTATTTTTCATTGTATTTGTATATTATAGATGATGGTAATTTTCTTTATTCATGGCTTTGGATTTTCCTTTACATTTTTTCTTTCAATTTTTTCTCAATGCTTTAGAATTGTAACACATTCTTTAACTACTTTTCAACCTGCTTGCGGAACCGCCCTAAACAGTCGGAATAAAACTGAAAATAAAAATTTGATGAATATTTACCGCACACACTGAAATAACGAAGCTTTTTTGATAAGCACATACAACACAAACACTCACACACACGCCTGAAACTGAACTCGCATACATTTGACTCTCTTGTCCACACACACACAAAAACTTATACACGCACTTCACGAAATTCACCATTGGCACACGAAGTTTACGAAGGATAATAATGGCAATGCAATGCACAGCACACACACAACTTAGCACGAACAACAATAACAAAACGAAACCAACGATGAAAGCAAGAGAGAGAACAAAGCCAGCAACAAAGCAAACATAAGCAAAACAACGTCAAATTAATTGTTGTTGGTTGTATTTTAATGTTTACATGCTGCTGCTTAAAAGCTTACACTCTTCTAGTGGTAGATATATCGAGAGAGAGAGAGCGTGAAAAACAGTAAAGGTGAGTTTTTAAAGAAAAGTTTTTAAACCAATGATACTCAAATACAATTTCACATACAAATGCACACGTAAACAAACATCTGTACCGTATGAATACATATGTATGTATGTATATGCATGTGTATATGTATGTGTGTAAACCTAAGAATGTAAATGTATACTATATTCTTTTAAGACTCCTAAAAGTATGCATATATAAAATGGAAAAAATTCTGTTTCGTATCCTTTTTTCTCTTTAATTTAATTTTTATACGAAATCTTTTTAGCTTTATTTACCGTTTATTTAAAAACTTGTTTTTTTATAAAAATCGTTTAAAATATTATTTTTTTATTTTTTTCTCACTTTGAAATTATTTCTATATTTTTTGTTGTTTTTATTTTATTACTATTAGTAAACGTTATTAATTTAGAATGAAAAAAAATGCGTTACCGTTACAACACGTTGTCATGTGTCGTTGTTACTACTGCGAATGTCAATTGTATGTCCTTTATTTTATCGTTTTACTATTCCTATGACATTTGCCGTTTGAAGTTTAGCAAGTGTGTTGAATTTGATTTACACAAAAAAACCGTTATTCCTGGTGTTGCCATATTTTCTAAAGAAAGCTTTATAGAGTTGTATTTTACATGGTTTTAAAACAGTTGTAAATACCAATGAGTATTTTTATAACCCTTTGAGAACAGCTAAATCATAGGATTCCATTAAGATTGAGACAAAAATTTATTTATTTATTGATAATATAAAAGAAAGAAATCATTGCATTGTAAACACCTCGAAATAATTACTAATTGACTAATGAAAACTGTAAGACAAGGAATTTATGCAATTTCTTTTTTCATTTCTCCTCCAAATCTGCAAAACTTCTCTTAGCTCTCAGAATTTTTATATTTTTTCAGGTGTTATCTGGCCGTCATGGTTACGCAATCAGGATTCTTTCTAAAAATATGGTCGTTTTGTTTGTATAATAATAAGATCAAGAAATCCATGTTTCTGATATTATTTAATCAGAATATTTTTTTATCATGGTATTCAAATCTAATCAATTTTCACTTCCATACAATACACATGACTGCACATAATCGCTGAATATTCCAAGCTTAGTTTGTCTGAATATTTGTGAGTTTGTCCATGCTGACCGAAGTCTAGCTTTATTAAGCATATTATTTACGTCTGTTTTTGTGCCACCATTATTGACTGTTTGTTCTTGCAGCATGATGCTATCTGTTCTAATTCGCTTAGATCTCGTAATTGGTCTTTCTAATATTTATCTCAAGTCCAACATTATGCAGTACTCATTTCATGTCTTCTAGTATTGCTTACTTGTCGGAGATCTTGTGCGATTTTATATGAATAGTCCAAATCCTTGAGATGGTGTGGGGTATTCCATGTAATTGCTCTTCTCTCTGGACAAACCTTACTCATAACAACATCCAATATGATGATAAAAAGCTGAAGAAATAAGAGGCATTTTTGTCTTACTCCAGCATTTGCGTGAAGGATTTGAAGCATTAGGCCGGCATTTAAGCCCATTCCGATACCATAATTAATATCCAAATTTGAAAATATTTTTGCAATCTTTATATTGGAGAGCTCAATCGGGGATGATAGAAAGGTTAAAAACCACTGTTTCTGCTGAAAGATAATTTCATTTGTTTTAGACCCACAACTCTTGAAAACTGATTCAATGAAATGCCTAGTCTATGGACATGTCATCTAATAAGACAGTAGTCCTTGAGTTTTGTAATCGTGAACTGGATATCCATACGATTTAAGGATACAAGAGTATCAGTACTCTTCTTGGCCATCATGTCCAACAGATATTGCTCGTACTTTCCTGTTGCCCACGCTCTTGAGCCTTGAGCGGAAAAAATCCGGTTTATTAATATAATCGTAACAGCATTACCCTGTAAAATGTTGAAAACTGTGAACTCTTCCGTGCGTGCTCTAAACAGTGCATCAGCAATGCAATTTCCAATTATATCCTGGAACTCATATAACAACCTCATATAATAATTCTTTGAATGAGTCATTTTATAACTGAGAACTCTTCAGTATTCACGGATCGCTACAGAGGTCGAAGACCGTTCATAAGGCATTTAATATCAATCCGGCTGTTAGAGTAAATCAAAAGATTTTCAGAAAAAATCCGTTCACTTAACAAACAGAGCTCCGCTATCAATATGGCCATAATCTTCGCCTGAAAACGACTACAATGGTCTGGCATTCTATACAAAAGTTTTAAATAAGAATCCTTCATAAATATACCGTCGTCGTCGTATTCGTCGCAGTGAAATCACCGTAGTCTATCTAGTAGAAATATGAAAAAAATATTCCTTCGGCAACTTCCTCTCAGCAGATTTCTGGCAAAAACTCTGAGAGTAGAAAAAAAAACTGCCATGAAAATTCAAAATATCAGTTATTCCGAGAAGACTTTAAACTGTAGGTCCCGCCACTCATGTATAAAATTAACACACACAACATTGCTGGTGTGATAAGCCAGGTCGTAATCCTGACTGAAGGGTTGTAATGACCTATTATGTATGTACGCTGCTCCAGCTCTTGCCGTATAATATTGTTACATCGTTTAACTTTAAAATTATAAACAAAAGCTGCAAAAACAAAAACAATGAATGTGTTTACAAGATAAGCAAGTAGACAAAAATATACCAACAAACCTCAGCACAAAAAAAGGGATAAACGAGTAAAAAAATTTACAACAGACAGACGTAAACAAAATACACAAACAAAAATGAAACAACGATGTTTACATTTTTTAGAGATCTTGAGAAGCCGAAGCCACGAACATTCGAATTCAAGAACATTCATCAGACTGTTTACGTTGCCATATAAAAGGCAAGGCAAAGCAAGCAATGAGTTTGAAAAGAGTAATCGTGGTTTGAAGATCTCCGTTACAAAGATCTGTCGTATAAATGCTTAGTAATTGTTATTGTTCATGCAAAGAGTGTAAAGAGAGGAATAACAAAGAAGAGCATTTGTTGTTGTTTACATCAAGTTGTGTACCAAGCGAAGATGGACCCATACCAAGCATAGGCGAATGGACCAAAAGGGGACACGGTCAGGTGACCTTCTACCTGACACAGTTACTAACCGGCCATGGATGTTATATGTTATAGTGACACACAGAATTGTGCGAACAATGAAGAATTTTAATTAAAATAAACACAAATTTATTTTTACTTTATTTGCAATATACCAGCTCATATTTTAAACGTTTTTAAAAGGTAAAAGCGTAACAATATTTTAATGCAACTAAAATTAAGGTAGTCGTTTAGGTACAGAGGTTCGTAACCCTGATGACAATTTGTTTGCCTTTATCAGTGGCTGAACTTAGATTTCTCAGACTTATGTTATATTGTTATACATACATTACGCTGCTTTAATTTTTTATACCTAATGGGTAGATATTATTAAAAGTTATTAGTTGTGATCTTTTCCTAATCAAGAAAGTATTTAAGCCTATGCAATGTAGTGTGTCATCATTTAAAATTGTCTAATTGGAGTAGCCATTCTATGCGATATCTTTCTCTAAAATAATAATGAATCTATGATATGTCACTGACATCCCTTTACGCGAGTACCATGGCTCGTATGTCAATAAACTTTGAAAAAAAAACAACTCATTATAGTTGACATGGTAATGGAATATGTAATAGAAAAAGCCCAGGATGCAAATGCAAACAAACAGAAAATTATGCCCAAATGTCATACATATTGGATAAGTAAACAAACAAATGAAAAAAATGCCATTCTGTACGTATGCTCAGCTCATATCGAATAATGTGATAAGGAAAATGAGACCAAACAGAAAAGAGTGGTGTAATCATTAGAACCGCTGCTGTTTTTGGTCCACCCTCATCTCATGTTAAGGATGCATTGGCAGCGTTTATTTGTTTTGGTTGGAAACATGAATTTCATAAAATTTCATTTCAAGCATAACAGCCCAGCCGTAAGCAGAATAAAAAATAAAAAAAACTTAACCAAGAAATAGAAAACTAAGCATGAACGTGAAAAACCTCAATCGAATTATACATCTGTTCACTTCCTGTGCGTGTAAATAAATTCGTTTACAATTCGAAACCACCTTTAACAAATACAGGCGCACCCCCCACAACTATCACTATTGCTTGCACCCCTAGCCAGGCATTAAAAGTTCTTTCTTCCTCCTTTTTTTTTAATTGAATCAACCACATGAGATTATTTACATTTTATTGTGTATGTATCTGTATCGATGTGTGTGCGTTTGTGTTTATTTTGATCCTTAAAATGCAATTCCTTTGCTATCCTTTCTCTTTCTCTTTCTCTCTGTATCTGTCCATCTATCTAGGCTTTCAATTAAGATCGATAACCTTTCCAGTTGTATATATTTCAAGGTGTGTGTGTAAATATTTTCTTTTAAAAAAAATTAAGAAAAACGAGGCATAACGAAAGTGTGAGCCCGTTTTCCCATTTTCCACATACGAAACGATTAAATAGCGATGCTCATGCCTATTAAACGTAATTTAAGACAAATGCATTGGGTTTTTATGAGCGCATTAGCCATTAAATTTTAACACATTAAACGCACCCTCCCCTACACTAGTAATTGCCGTTTTTTTGGAATCCAACAGATGTTGTTTTGCTTTTGGTTCTGCTGATGATCGATTAAATTATTTTCATAAGACATTCGTCTTTTAAGTGCGCGCCGTATTTAGGCGTTCTTAGGCTATCAGTTATAATCAATTAACATTATTAGAACATACGTACATACACACGTAATTAATTAGTTTGTGTGATTTCTTTTAAGAGATTCAATAATCAATTTAAAGACAGACAATCAATTTAGAAGCTATTATCTCAACCCTATTAGTCTTACTTTTTTTGTTCATAAGATGCTCCAGAAATGGCCACATTGAAGGGAACCTGGAGAGCAAGTTATTAGTTTTTATTTTGATCACTGGTCACGTATTACAACCCCTCAGTCAGGACTACGACCTAGCTTCTCGCGTTTTATTCATGAGTGGCGGGACAGGCATATAAAGTTACACAGTAAACTGTAGTGCAGTAACTACACTGGAGTGGAGTAGGACCTACAGTATAAAATCCACCCCGAAAGACAGATTTTTGAAAAACTTTTTCATGCCATTTTTATTTATTCTCAGAGTTTGCGCTAGTAATCTGATGAGAGTCACGCATATTTCGTTTTGTTGGAGATGTCTGGAGGACTTGGGTTTGAACCTTAGCCTCACGTCTAATAACTCAACAAACTACCTACTAGACTACGGCGACCACGAAACCATGTAAGCATAGAATGTAAATATTTTAATCAAATAAGTTACGCGAAACAAGCATTTGTTTCGCAACATGTTAGTTTTATCATCAATATTACAGCACCTACTTAAGACACAAGTTAAGCTAGGTTAAACTGGCAACTGGTAAGGTGAGGTCACGGGGGTCCTATGGAATGTTCCATTGTAACACCGATATTAGCTGTTCTGTCATAAATATCGCTTCTGGTATGTAAAGGAGTGGATTTTTCTTAAATCACTTAAATATTAAATGATGTCAGTCTGGAGATCAATGGCAGGATCACTCTTGCTAACAGGTAATACTACTGTGGTCTCAATAGGCAATTGAGTAGCAGAGACCTCTCTCGTACGACAAAACTAATACTCTACAAAACGCTCATCCTGCCCGTGCTTCTTTATGGCGCAGAAGCATGGACTCTATTAAGCACTGATGCAGCAAACGCTCATCCTCCCTGTGCTTCTTTATGGCGCAGAGGCATGGACTCTATTAAGCACTGATGCAGCAGCCATGAGAGTATTCGAGAGAAAAGTCCTACGTAAGATCTTCGGTCCAGTGCGAGTTGGCGATGATTTCCGCATCGGATCCAACAGTGAGCTGTATGAGCTCCTCAACGATATAAACGGTGTGCGGCGCATTAACATTCAGCGGCTGCTCCGGCTTGGCCTTGTTGTTCGAATGCAGGAGGATGTTCCGGCGAGACGAGTATTTGATGCGGGGATCTGCGGAAATCGGCAAAGAAGACGACCTTGTTTGCGTTGGAAGAACCAAATCGAGCAAGTTTTGTCATTGATTGGTGTGACCAACTGGCGTAGGCCGAAATCCGTTAATCGGGTTGTAATGGCCATTGTAGTAAGTAAGTAAGTTAGTGGCAGGTCCTACAGTTTAAAGTCGATTCCGATCGACAGATTTTTGTGGACCTTTTCATGGAAATATTATTTTACTCTCAGATTTTTTGCCACAAATCTGCTGAGGGGAAATTGCTAAAGAAATATTTTTCATATTTCGTTTTGCTGGAGATGTCTGACTGGGGTTTGAACCGTAGCCACACATGAAATAACCCAATACACTATCTACTAGACTACGGCGACTTCTGCTGCCAGCACTACTAGAATTGTAAATAAAGAGGCCCCCCACAAAGTAGTGCTCTTTCACCTTTTCTATGGCTAATCGCCGTGAATTAGGGGAATGAGGGTAAAGGTAGTTACGTTTTCTTTCCTTTCAGTAATGAGCCGAAATTCTGGAAGATGCTTAAGTAAAGCTTTGTTGTCGAACCAATAGATACGGTCTCAGGATTAATTCTACTTAAATCCCACCAATACCCTTCACGACAAAAAACAAACTACACTTACTTAGAATGATCAAAGTAAATAATCGACATCGAAAACTATCGTTAAATTACTTTATAGAATTGGACTCAATTGAAAACTTCATGTAGATGAAATTGGGAAACTGCCCAAATTTTTTCGGAAGTACAAAATTATAGTTCAGCCAATATTTACCTATGAAGGTCTGATATGGTGGTAGGTTCTTTTTTAAAGTCTCATCAACACTAAGCTGGAAACAGATCACAGGACTACATTTTTGGGTCTGCCTGGTACTTGCAGGACATGTGCTAATGCTGCCCTAAAGGTCGTTCTGCACTTACCATCCATTAATCTCCCTATTTAATCGCTTACGGATCAAAACACAATCAAACTCAATGCACTAGGCTTCTGGAGACTATACCTCAGTGAGAAATGTTGCATTTTTGGGCATCTTCCTTTGGCTTTGGGTAGATTTTTTTGGAGTACATCAGAGCCGTTTTACATCTAAGACATAAGCGAGGTACGAGAGGGTTCTGATACTGCAGCCTTTATAGACGATATATTGTGTAAAGACTAGTGTCTTCCCCGTGCTTGCGAACTTTCAGCAACTTTTAGATTATCGGATGCCTTTAGCATTGTTCAGACGGAAATATTCTCGTTTTTGCTGGCATGTAAAATGCTGAAGAATCGTTGTTGTATTGGTATAGGATTGAAATAATATTTGATAGTCAAACTCCTATCAAAACCCTAATGTTGGCAAAACGACTTCAGTTTCCCGAGGTAATGAGGATATGAAGATAGATGTACAGTTTACTTTGAACATCGTTCGAAATAAAAGAGCTGATGAATTTGCTAAGAGGGTACTCTGAGACATGTAATTCTTTTACTGTCATTAAGTAGGAAACCCGAGACACATATATATATCGATTTAAGGACCTCGCTCAATGTGGATACCCGTCGCTTTCCACTTAATAACTGCTTTACTTTGACAATCGCCAAATTGGTAAATCTTTAGATGGTTATAGAACAGGCCAAGTATCAAAAAGAAGTTTTGTTAACACGGAATTAAACAACAACAAAATGAAAGATAAATAACTATAATAGAGACAAAAAAGCACATATTACAATAACAAAACTACATGAAAACCTATGAAACAGAAACTTCTAGAAGTTGCATAATTGGTCATTACAACCCTTCAGTCAGGATTACGTCCTAGTTTCTCACACCACTTGTGTTGTGTGTGTTAATTTTATGCATGAGTGTCGGGTCCTACAGTTTAACGTCGACTCCGAACGATAGGTTTTTGAAAAACTTTTCATGGCAATTTTTATTTACTTTGAGAGTTTTTGCCAGAAATCTGCTGAGTGGAAGTAGCCGAAGGAATACTTTCTGTATTTTGTTTTGATGTCTGGCCTGGGGTTCGAACCCTGGCTTTACGTCTAATAAGCCAACACACTACCTACTAGATCACGGCGATTTCTAGAAGTTGCCAAAACGAAAATAAATGAACGTTTGCCTGTCTGTAGGTGTATGGGGTTTGTTCAGAAACACTCGTATAATAAAATTGAGAACACGATGTTGTCAATTGAAACGAATAGTGGGACATTCAAAAGACAAGGCCTTCTAATGCAATATATTCAGACTAAATTACTACAACAAAACGAAAGAGAATTACGATAGCAGAGGTAAACACTACTCACATTACAATAACAAAACTACATAAGAGACCGTGAAACAGAAACTTCTGCAAATTGCCAAAACCAAAATAAATGAAGCAAAATAAGGCGAAAGGTAATGGTGTCAGTCTGTAGTTGTAGAACCTTTGTTCAGAAGTGCTTGTGTAATAAAATTGAGAACACGGTGACCGTGAAGCAGAAACTTCTAAAGGGTCCGCCAAATAACTTTTTGTTGAAAATGCTTTTAAAAAAAAACTACTGAATATTTTCTCAAATTTCTTTTTTTATTTGAAAGTAAAATCCTTCCGGTTAATAATGGAAAATAATTTCATTCAAATGGCTGCCTCGGCTGACCATGCAGTAGCCTACACGATCGGTCCAATTTTTAAGCACATTATCGATTGTGCGCAGCTGTATTTCACCAATGGCTTCACGAATATTGTCAATTGTCTCTGGCTTGACGGCACCCCACAAATAATAGTCTAACGGCATCAAATCGCAGCTCCGAGGTGGCCAAACGACATCAGCTCTACGGCTGATAATGCAATCTTCAAAAACAGAGCGCTAAACATCGAGTGTAGCTTCGGCTGTGTGACACGTAGCGCCGTCCTGTTGAAACCAAATGTTGCCAATATCCTCCTCTTCAATTTTTGTTAAGAAAAATTCGTTCAACATGGCCCGATAACGATCGCCATTGACTGTAACGGCCACTTCTTGCTCATTTTCGAAGAAAAATGGCCAAATTATGCCTCTGGACCAAAATCCGCACCAAACAGTGACTCGTTTTGGGTGCGTCGGCTATTCAATGTATGCGTGCGGTTTTTCTGTGCCCCAAATGCGACAATTTTGCTTGTTTACATACCCGCCAAGATCAAAAGGAGCCTCATCTGAAAAGATGATTTTTTTTGCCAAAATCGGCATCTTTTGTAAGTCGATTGCAGGCCCACTTAGCGAAGCGAAAACGCATTGGATGGTCAATTGGTTTCAACTCCTGAACCAATTGGACTTTGTATGACGTCATACCAAGGTCTTTATGCAAAATTCATTTCAATGATGTCTCCGAAATGTTCAATTGTTGAGAACGACGGTGAATTGATGTTGATGGCGCTTCACGCACACTTTCTGCCACAGCAGCAATATTCTCGGGTGTACGAACTGTTTTTCGCCTTTCATGCTTTGGTTTATCGATGAGGATGCCAGTTTCTTTCACTTTTCTCACAAGATAATGAACATACGGAGCTGACGGAGCTGCTTCTCTTCTTTCAAAATCCGTACGCAATTTTCGTACACATTCTGCAACATTACCATGATTTTCAAAGTAATGTCGCAATATTTCCCAGCGCTGTTTAAGCGGAATTATAAAACTAATTATCTGTCAAATCAGACATGAGCTAAGTGTTACCATACACGAAATAAGCACTAGTTGAAAAAAAAACGTTAGATGGCGGACCCGATAGAACTTTTGTTCAGAAGTTACTGTGTATTAAGATTGAGAACATGGTAACCGTGAAACAGAAACTTCTAGAAGTTGCCAAAACTAAAATAAATGAAGCAAAAATAAGGCGAAAAGTGTCTTAGTCAATCTGTAGTTATATGATCTTTGCTCAGAAGTGCTCGTGTAACTAAATTGAGAACAGGGTGTTGACAATAGAACTGAACAGCAGAACATCAATGAAGCAAGGTCTTCTAATGCAGTATATTATATAATATCGTTGTACTGATCCTTAGGCTTTTATTGAACTGTTTACAGTGTATGTTACTATTTGTCCGGCATTATTTTACTTAACCAAGGTCGAATTTCTTCGTTCATTGCTACATTTTTAAGTCTTTTTCCATCAGATGGATGCATTAAAATGAAATATTCTCTTTCAATTTTCTCATAATCTTTGTGAGAACATTTGATTGATACAAAATACACCTTTATTCTGAAGGAAAACCTCAATAACTTAGCCTTTCTGTAGCTGAGGTTTAATTTAAATAAAATTTATGATTATTGTTTTTTTTAATAAAAAATCGTTGCCATAAAACCAAGTCAATTATTTGAAGAGCACCAACAAAAAAAAAATGCTGCTGGCTGCACTATTAAATTACCGCACAAACATAACCCTAAAGGAACTCAACATCAGACATCAAACTGAAATAAAAACAAAAATAAACTGATCCACGAGTTTTTACTGGCACGAGCTACAAAATAACAAGAAAAGAATGAAAGGAACGGAACATATCCACAGGAATGCTTTAAACCAGTATACATATATGTAAGTAGGATAAGGAAATTTGATATGAAAATTCATCAACAAAAAAACAGTCATGCCAACCTTTATGATTGAACAGAAGAACTGCAGTCGACAAGCCATCATATACATGCACTGGCAAAGGAACATAAAATTTTCAAAAAACAAAAACAAAAGTATGTTGCAGGGTATGAACAAACACACAAACATACTCCCTCCCATTAACAACAAGTCAAACATTTGGAATTGGAATTGGAATGGTATGATGGAAATGCCAAAAGTCATTTGCAGTCTTTTATTTGGCGGTAATACTGGTGTGTACCTCTATGCCGTCATAAAGTTACAGCACAACCAACAAACACTAGCAAATAAAATCACACACACACACACACAACAATTTTTTACACCTTTTTTCCATTTATTTCACCTCATAAACCAAATAAACTGGGGGTAGGGCATATCCTCTAAACGAATCTCATTAAAAATTACCAAATAAACGCGTGGAAAAACACTGAATGAAATTCCATCAGTTGATGTTGTTTAACGCCCGCATTTGATGAAATCATCATGAAATTCAACGGTGGGTTCAACCAGCTGAAAATAAACGCACATTTACCGTTGTTGTTAGTGCAACATGTTGCAAAATAGTTTATATGAACAGGATGAACTGCCAAATAAGGATGGATTGTCGCTTAGTTTAGTGAAAAATGCACATTTCACATCGTGCTGGTATCATTTACAAAATCTGTTCATTGGAAACAGACAGATGTCCTGGCAAATGCAAATCTCATCTGTTACTCTAGGTATTTCGTGGCTACAAAAGCGATTGAAATCCATTTAAGTATTGCATGACACAAAAATAGCGGCAAAAATGATGGTTAATCCATTAGAATTTCTGAGTTTAAAGCTTCGTTGAAAACATTACGCATTTCGTTACCTTCAATTGCAGCCTGAGGGAATCCTTAAGAGTCCTTAAAGGTTGGTCGCGAAAAAAGGTTTACAATTTGGTTTTGATTCAAAAAGAATCCTTATAAGCAATTTCACACTATAATTCCACGTAAGGGTGACTGGTTCTTTGGAAATATTGTTACGTTTTTACCTTTTAACAACGTTTAAAATATGAACTCGTAGATTGCAAGTAAAATAAAAATAAATTTGTGTTTAGTGTCAATTAAAATTCTTTATTGTTCGCACAAGAAGTCGCCATAGCCTAGTAGGTAGTGTGTTGGCTTATTAGACGTAAAGCCAGGGTTCGAGTCCCAGGCCAGACATCAAAACAAAATACAAAAAGTATTTCTTCGGCGACTTCCTCTCTGCAGATTTCTGGCAAAAACTCTGAGAGTAAATAAAATTGCCATGAAAAAGTTTCTCAAAAATCTGTCGTTCGGAGTCGACTTTAAACTGTAGGTCCCGCCACGCATGTATAAAATTAACACACACAACATAATTGGCGTGAGAAACAAGGTCGTAATCCTGACCCGCACCGCGTCTTCACACAAGACTGACTGATCTTATCCTATACTGCCTTTTATATGGCAACGTAAACAGTCTGATGAATGTTCTTGAAAGCGAATGTTAGTGGCTTCGCCTTCTCGTGATCTCTATAAATGTTAACATCGTTGTTTCATTATTGTTGTTTGTGTATTTTGTTTACATTTAACGGGTGATTTCTTAGCTATTGTCTTTTTGGCAACACTGGTTTAAACGGCTCACGCATGTTTCATGTTTTGTTTCACTGTCAAACATCTTCAGTTTGGTCTATAATTTAACCATGAATCGTCTTACAAACGAACAACGCTTGCAAATCATTGAATTTTATTATCAAAATGCGTACTCTGTTAAGCCACTGAAGCGGCAATTCGGGCTATTGTGACTAAATTTCGCACCAAATTTACATTGTTGGACATTGAACCACCAACACGCGTACGTAGAGTGCGAACTGAAGAAAATATCGCAACTGTATCGGCCAGTGTTAATGATGACCATCAATTATCGATTCGTCGCCGTTCGCAGCAATTGGGCCTCTGTTACTCAACAACGTGGAAAATTCTGAGGAAGGATTTAGGTGTGAAGCCTTTCAAAATACAGCTGGTGCAAGAATTGAAGCCGAACGACCTACCGCAACGCAGAATTTTTGGTGAATGTGCTCTTGGAAAATTGGCCGAAGATCCACTTCTTTATCGAAAAATTGTGTTCAGCGACGAAGCTGATTTTTAGCTCAATGGATACGTAAATAAGCAGAATTGTCAATTTTGGAGTGAAGATCAGCCAGAAGCATTGCAAAAGCTACCAATGCATCCAGAAAAAGTCACAGTTTGGTGCGGTTTATGGGCTGGTGGCATCATTGGACCGTACTTCTTCAAAGATGCTGCGAATCGTAACGTAACTGTGAATGGTGAGCGCTACCGTGAGATGATATCCAACTTAGTTTTGCCCAAAATGCAAGAGCTTGACTTGCATGACATGTGGTTTCAACAAGACGATGCCACATGCCACACAGCACGCGTAACAATGGACTTATTGAGAGGCGAGTTCGGTGAAAATTTTATTTCACGTTCGGGACCGGTCAATTGGCGGCCTAGATCGTGCGATTTAACGCTTTTAGACTATTTTTTGTGGGGCTATGTTGAAGCTCATGTCTATACAGACAAGCCCGCTTCAATTGACGCAATGGAAGACAACATTGAAGCATTTATTCGTAAGATACCGGCCGAAATGTTGGAAAGAGTATGCCAAAATTGGACTAAGCGAATGGACCATTTGAGGCGCAGTCGCGGTCAACATTTGCATGAAATAATCTTCAAACATTAAATTATATGGACCATACTATCGATTCAAATAAAGATTTCATGAATTTTTCTGAATTTTATGTGTTTTTTTTTTTTTAAATTTTCCTATAGCTCTTAAAAAATTACCCATTATTTTTGTGGTGTTTGTTGTTGTATTTTTGTTTACTTGTTTACTATTTTTTATGCTGGTGGTTGTTGTTGTATTACGCAGTGCAATAATTTGTAAACAAATTAATTGTTTTTGTAGCTTTCTTTTGTATATAATTTTAACGGTAAACGATGTAAAAGCAAAACACCAGTATTTAGATTTTTCCATTTTCTTAACAATATTACAAATTTTCTCCGTGTACATACTTTATATGCCAAAAAGATAAAATCATATACCACCTATGCATTGGCTATCGACATCAAATGCCTAAAGGAACTTTACACGATAGTAATCAGGTACTTAAAGTAACTCATTACGATCATTCACTTCATTTGGTTTTGCAAACAAAAGCGTTGCCCGCTACACAACAATATCAAGCAAATTAACGACGGTACCTGTATATTCACACAAGATCCCCCTCTACGCATAAAGAAGCAAACACATACGCACACTCACCCCTTTATATTGGTTGTGATGGTGGTGGTGGTGGTGGTGATGTAAATAATTGCATTTGAAATCTTTAAGATCTTTTAACAATTCTTGGTTACTTGCTATTAAACGAGCTAGGCAAACCCACTTTAAACACCTCAAGAGAGCGAGAGAGCGACCATTTCCCGAAGCCCTTAGCATTAAGATGAAGAAGAGTTTCTATTGTTGCGTAAACATTTTCGGGTTGCAATCTATGCTGGTGGTGCTTAAGTGTTTCTTATTCTTGTTGTAGTCACTCCTTGCTGTTGTTCTTCACTCATAAGGTAATTATGGTTACTTTTGTTGTTGTTTCTTCCCTTTTATTAGGGATTTTAAAAGAAAACAACATGAAAAAAACAATTCAATTCCTTAAATTGTTGTTGTTGTTGCTTACCTTGCTTGCGTGGCATAAGAATACATAAAAGGGAGGCGATGGATGGTTGAATGACTGGCGATAAATGGCTGTTTTGTAATCAGGAATATGATGAGTGTTTAAACACCTTTAGGGATTGTATTGCAAACAAGCATTCATTTCAAGTGATTGTTAAGAAATTAGTCTCCTCAATATTATATATTTCAGTTGTTGTTGTTGTTGTTGTTTTCATATGACAAATTGAATTTATTTTTGAAAAAATACAAAAAAAGGAGGAAATGAAAATTATGAGGGTATTTACAAGGTAATAATATGGGTTAATTATGGGTTTTAATGAGATGAATAAATCGAGTTTTTATGAGGAGAAAACTAGACTACAACAATCCAAGCAATAATTTATGTGAATTTTTGTTTGTAACAATTTTCATCTACGACTCTACACTTAGTAGAGAGAGAGAAAATGCTATTCATGCAAGACATTGTTGTGTTAGAATCAGAGATCAGCAATGAGCCAAAACGTAACTCACTAGCTAACAAAGGTTAGCTAAAGACAACTAGCGTGTGTCTTTATTAAGGCACTAGGTTAGGTTAGGTTAGAGGACGTGTACTTGTCAATTAAGACAAGTACAATACCCGGAGGTCGAATTGACTCATTGTACAACGTCCTAGTTTCTCACACCACTTATGTTGTGTGTGTTCATTTTATACATAAGCGGTGGGACCTACAGTTTTAAAGTCGCCTCCGAACGACAGATTTTTGAGAAACTTTTCATGGCAATTTTATTTACTCCTCAGAGTTTTTGCCAGCAGTCTGCTGAGAGAAAGTCAAAAGAAGAAATACTTTTTGTATTTTGTCTTGATGTCTGGCCTGGGGCTCGAACCCTGGCCTTACGTCTAATAACCCAACACACTACCTACTAGACTATGGCGACTTCTAAAATACCACATACCACGAACTTTTTTTTTATTAAGGCACTATCTGAGGCTATATATATTATTAAGGCATTACTATGTAGTCTGGACCAGAGATCAGCAATGAGTATTCAAAAAGATGAATAGAATCGAATCATAATCATAATTTCTGATACTTACACGCATTCATACTTATTTTAATATCGTGGAACCTCTACTCATATTCAAAGTGTGAAGTACTCATCATATTCATACTTAACAACACGTATGATGTTCGTATGATTTCGACTCTCCATAACTCAACATATACACGAAGCACAAGATAAGTATGAACCGCGTACAAATACTAAAATACTCACTAGAAGGTTGTGTGTTTGCTCTGTTTGTTGCTCTGTCTTTTTTGCTTATGTGTCTGTTTTCTTTTGTTGTAAATGCAACAACAACTAAGACTGTAAATTTTGTTGAATGATTTGAGTCACTCGAATCATTTATAAGTATTATAAGAGCATTTTTCTAAAATTAAGAATCTAAATGAGTAGGCCTATGAATCAAACATATTTCGAATGGTATGAGTTTGATGTCAACGTTGTGCACATACTCATTGCAACATGTACTTATAAATTAACGTCGTAGTGAGTATGAATGAATCAGAGTATGTAGTTAAATTTCAATATTGTTGACTCACTTCTTCTCTTCAAAATTTCATGAGTGCTTATGTGTAGCGAAAAAACGATTCATTGCTGATCTCCGGTTAGAATTTGAAAAATAGTTTGTGGGAGGTAGGAAGTAACAAGTAGTGTTTAATTGTTTCAGAACGAAATCAATTTAAACTATAAATGTATTCCAAATAAGTATACGAAACCTAATAAATTGCTGTATTACTTGTATAAATTTGCCTCTAAGGTAGAATTAGCCGGACGTTCACGTAAGCCAACGTAACGTATTGTTACGCAAATCGAAACGACCTAATATCGTTTAACAACAAAAACAATAAACAAAAGTCACACGATGCAAATACAGACTAACACTAAGAATACAATGAACGTGTTGATTACCTAAAGCTGCACGCACACATATGTACAACGAACCTGGTTGCGCCTGGTACCAACAACAACATGTATGTGACAGAAAGGGATGGACAACGTAAGCAAGGTACACAAACAATAATGTACTAGCAACAGAATTCTCGGGAAGGCAAGAGCAAGAACCTTCCACATCGAGAACGTTCATCATACTGATTGCGTGCGTATGTAGAAGGGCAGCAGGTCCAGCAGTGAGTCAGTGATAATTCAGTCAGTCTTGTGTGAAGACGCGTTGCGGTTGGAACGTACAAGCGGCATTGCTCGCAAAAAGGTTGTAAGCAGAGAAGATCTAACGAACAGTTGTTAGTGTTAACGCGGACAGAAATGTGAAATAGAATAGTGTACAAGCAAATGGTTGTTGTATCGTTAAGTTGTAAACAGTGGCACAAACGTAGTGTGAATAATAAAGAGAGTTTAAGAAAAACTAAACACGTATTTGTTTTTATTTGGTTTGCAATTAACGAACTCATATTTAAACGTTTTTAAAAAGGTAAAAACGTAACAGTATGTTAGTTCCTACCATAAGAAAACAAATGAAAACGATTAGCCAACCGTAATGTAATTTCGGCAAGAATTGGAATTATTTTTGTATTCTGAAAACGAACGTACATTTTATTACGTTGCGTGAACGTTTGGCTAATTCTAACATAATTTGGTGATAATAAACTTTTTTGAAAGGTACAAAGACTGATAGAGATATCGACACTCTACTGGCGAAGTCAAAAATGGCTCTTACAAACGTACGAAAATATCCACAGAGCCGGCAACTGGCATCTACAATCAAAATACAAACATTTCATGACGATGTGAAGTCTGTACCCCTTTACGGAAGCAAAGGAGCGACAAAACAAGAGATGGCAACTCTATCATTCCAGTACTTAGTACATCAGACTAATAATATGCTTAGCAAGAAACTGATATTGGTAATCTTGTAATAATATGTTTACAACAATATTAGTATGATGATTGGCAAGGCTCGGGCTGGTCTTGGTTTTGTGAAAAGATGGGCTAGGGAATTCATTGATCCTTATATAACAAGACTGCTATACATTGCACTTGTTAAACCTATTTTGGAGTATGCGTCTATTATTTGGAATCCATACTATCGTTGTCATAGTGATTCAATAGAGTCTGTGCAGAAGCAGTTTTTATTATTCTGTTTACGTGGCTTAGGATGGGATTATGCCAATGGGTTTCCCCCATATGAGGCTAGATTAGGTTTGATAAAACTTCCAACTTTAGAACGTAGAAGGGCTGTTTTAGGGGTTTGTTTTATTTTTAATCTGGTTAAAGGTGATATCGATTCTGAGTTTTTGCTTTGTAACCTGAATTTCAGTACTCCAGCAAGATTTTCACGACTCTATCGTCCTCTTTCTTTAGATTTTTATAGAACGAACTATGGATGTAATTTTCCTTTTCGTAGATTATGTAATGATTTTAACTTATATTATGATTTTATTGATTTTAATTGTAGTGTTTGTAATATAAAACGTAGCTTATATGCTGGCATTAATTTGTAAATTATTATATAAAAATTTATTTTCGTTCTTGTCATAGGTAGTTCCTGTTTATTGTTACTTTATTCAGTTCTGTAAAGTTCTGTAGCTGATTTATGTTCTCGTTGCCATTACTTTTCCCTTACCCGCTACAGTCCGGACTGTAGTGTGTACGTGTCCCTACGTAATGGGGGCGAGCACTCCGCGGTCGGGTGAGGGTGGGTTAGTGTGAGGCCGGAGACATTCGAATACATCCGGCAAGAATATTTTTTTTATAATAAATTAAAGACTTTTTTATGATTTTTTCAATTTTTTTTTAATTTTTTTTTATTTTAATTTTATTTTTATATTCGTTGGTATAAAAAAATATATTTTATAATTTTGAATTATTATTATTAAAAATATTGTTTTTATTGTTTTTATTTTGTAGCATATAAAAAATAACTTAAACTATGATTTATTTTATTCTTAATTTTTATTATTAAAGACAACAAACAGTCTTATTATTATTATTAAAACTTCAAGATTACATATTTTGCTTAATTTTATTTATTTTGTTTTTATTATAAAAATATTTTAGTTTTGTTGTTGTTGTTTTTTATTATTAAATAATATCACAAGTGTAACTTAAAAAATATGAATTTTTTTTTATTTTTAATTTTATACTTAAACATTAAATCTGTTAGACATTATGAAGCCTTAAAACCTTAAATCGTTATTTTTTTATTCTTAATTTATAAACTTAAATTATAAAAATATATATATAAATTACAAGGATATGATTAAATGTTTAATTAATTAATTAATTAGTTATTGATTGATTATTTTAATTAAGATTTCCCTTCTCTGAGCAGTACACTGTGTACAGTGATAATTTGTAGACAAAGTAAGATGGAAATCCTTAGTTATTTTATTGCTTTAAGGAACAATTTATAACGTTGCGATATTTATTTTAAAAAAAGTACTTTTTCATGTGTAGTAGTAGAAAAAGTACTTTTTTGTTTTCTTTCTTTAAAAAAAATAAATATTTTTTTTTTAATTAAGTACACAACCGTGGTTTAATTTTTTTAATTTTTTTCATATTTTTTAATGATCTTATAAAAAATAAATTATCGTATCTTATTGTAAGTAAATATTAAAAAATTTAATTTTTTTTTTTCATTATAATTTTTGTATAAAAAAATTTTTAGTTTTTTATCTCAAATAAAGTTTTTTTTTAAATTTTTTGTTTTTTTTTAACAATTTTGTACTGTTTTAAGGTTCAGTTACTTGTTTTTTAATTATTACTTGAGTTTCTTTTTCTCACATTTTTTTATTTGTTTTTGGTCCTTAAAATTATTGGTAGTGTGTTATAAATTAGCTGATTGCTGCTTATTTCCTTATTGTATGATTTTTCGCTTAAAAAACTAAAATTTAAAACTTAAGATTAAAAATTATTTCTCTTTTTTCTTTTTCATAAGAAATTATTCAAAATTAAAATTATGACTAGAGTTCACACTCGTTTTTAATTTTTTTATTGAAAAAATGCTTAAAAAATTTCGTTTTCAATCCAAAAAAAATTTACAACTTAAACTACGAATACTGCACAACATTTGCCTGTATTTTGGAAAAATTTTAATTTTTTTTTGTTTACCAAAAAAATTCATGAATTTTAAACATTTATTAAATACTATAATGAGATCATGTTGATGCTGAGTTTTCCTCGAAAGATAATTGGAAATTATTTACAAATTTAAATTAAATACTAAAATTTTTATTCGTAAATCAACTTGTTCTTGGAATTTTTAAGTTTTTTTTTCATAAAATCGAAATAAAACTTCAAACTTAAAAGATTTTTATAATATTGTTACGAAAATGAAAAATCTAGATACTGGTGTTTTGCTTTTACATCGCTTAACATTAAAATTACAAGCAAGTAAACAAAAATACAACAACAAACACCAGCATAAAAAAATGTGTAAAAAAGTAAACAAAAATCCACAAACAACACTACAAGACTAAATGTAAACAAAATACACAAACAACAATAATGAATGATGTTTACATTTATAGAGATTTATATTGCCTTCAAGAACATTCATCAGACTGTTTACACTGCAATATAAAGGCAAGTCAAAGCAGGCGAGTGAGTTAGTGAAGTTCAGTCAGTCTTGTGTGAAGATGCGGTGCGTTTGAAGAGAGTAATCGTGGTTTGATGACCCCCATTACAAAGATCTGTCGTATAATTGCTTAGTGATTGTTATTGTTTATGCGAAGGGTATAAACAGAGGAATAACAAACAAAATCAATTGTTGTTGTGAACAATGGCACACAGAATTGTGCGAATAATAAAGAATTTTAATTAAAATTAAACACAAATTTATTTTTATTTTATTCGAAGTCTAAAAAAGGAAAAATCGTAACAATACTATGCTAATAAAAATAGAATAAATTTGGTCCTGTTATTGCAATTAATACTGCCAGTATTTTCTATAATAATGCAGGTGAAAGAAAAAGAAAGAATTCGAAAACCGAAATTCTTTAATTTGTCTTGCAAAGCCATATAAAAGGACTAACCAGGCTTATGCAATAAATGAACATTTACATACAAACTTAGATCCACATTTTCCTATAAACTATAGTGCCTACTATTACTATACGGCTCTAGAATTAGAAAACTACATCCAAAATGTTGTAAACGCAACAGATCTCTATTACCGAACTCTACGGTTAGGTCAGGGCAAGAACAAGAAATCCTCAATCTCTGTTCAATTAGTAAATCAGGAATGTAGTCCGCAAGATTGCAGAAGTATGCTTAGTGGCAGGCACTACATGTGAAAATTAGTTGGAAACTTAAGCTGGGTTAATTGAACTGAATTGGTCACAGTTTTGTCGTAGTTGGTGTTATGTTCAAGCTGGAAGAGCCATAATGCACACTAATTTGAACCTCAACTGGAGATTCGGTTCCAAGACAATTGAACACCAACACCTATTCCACCAGCTACAGCAAAAACTGCGAGGATTGTATGTCTGTACGATCTCCAGATTTCCAGATTTCATCGTTATAGACTTCCTTATGGAAACTATCTAAAGTCACAAGTTCATGTCAAAAATCCTTAGACTCTTGAGGTCCTCGAAGAGAATATCCATATTGGTAGAAAATTGCAATAAATTTGATCCTAAATGGTCATCAATTCCGGCAGTAACTATTGGGTCCGCCATCTAAAGTTTTTTTTTAGCTCATGCCTGATTTGCCAGATAATTAGTTTTATCCTTCCGCTGAACGAATATGGTTGTGTATACGCTTGAACAACGCTGGGAAATATTGCGATATTACTTTGAAAATCATGGGTAATGTTGCAGAATGTGTGCGAGAATTGCGTACGGATTTTGGAAGAAGAGAAGCACCGTCAGCTCCGAATGTTCGTTATCTTGTGAAAAAAGTGAAAGAAACTGGCATCCTCATCGATAAACCAAAGCGTGGAAAGCCAAAAACAGTGCAGTACACCCGAGAATATTGCTGCTGTGGCAGAAAGTGCCACGCTTCATGCATCAACATCAATTCACCGTCGTTCTCAACAATTGAACATTTCGGAGACATCATTGAGACGAATTTTGCATAAAGACCTTGGTATGACGCCATACAAAGTCCAATTGGTTCAGGAGTTGAAACCAATTGACCATCCAATGCGTTTTCGCTTCTCTAAGTGCGCCTGCGATCGACTTACAGACGAGGCCGATTTTGGCAAAAAAAAAATCATCTTTTCAGATGAAGCTCATTTTGATCTTGGCGGGTATGTAAACAAGCAAAATTGTCGCATTTGGAGCATAGAATACCCGCACGCATACATTGAAAAGCCGACGCACCCAAAACGAGTCACTGTTTGGTGCGGATTTTGGTCCAGAGGCATAATTGGGCCATTTTTCATCGAAAATGAGCAAGGAGGAGCCGTTACAGTCAATGACAATCGTTATCGGGCCATGTTGAACGAATTTTTCTTCACACAAATTGAAGAGGAGGATATTGGCAACATTTGGTTTCAACAGGACGGCGCTACATGCCACACAGCCGAAGCTACACTTGATGTTTTGCGCCCTGTTTTTAAAGATCGCATTATCAGCCACAGAGCTGATGTAGTTTGGCCACCTCTGAGCTGCGATTTGACACCGTTGAACTATTATTTGTGGGGTGCCGTCAAAGGTGAGTGTTACGCCGACAAGCCAGAGACAATTGACGCTTTAAAGGACAATATTCGTGAAGCCATTGATGAAATACAGCTGCACACAATCGATAATGTGCTTAAAAATTGGACCGATCGTGTAGGCTACTGCATGGCCAGCCGAGGCAGCCATTTGAATGAAATTATTTTCCATTATTAACTGGAAGGATTGTAATTTCAAATAAAAAAAAGAAATTTGAGAAAATATTCAGAGGTTTTTTTTAAAGCATTTTCAAAAAAAAAAGTTATTTGGCGGACCCTTTACTTAGCCGGCATCACCTTTGTCATTTACGAATATGGATTACTAAACAACTGCAGAACGTGGAAAACTTTTAAAACTCAACTATAAAAGAAGCATTCTAAATTAGCGGAATTATTAACTACTGGCTCTTACAACTAATGACTAGAGTTCACACTCGTTTTCATTGAATAAACTTAAACTACTCGTATTTACTTCAAAATCAGATAACTTCTAATTAAATTAATATTAAATTAAATTAAAAATAAATTCAATTCAATACTTGCTACTTAATTAATTGACTAGACAACTGACTTTTTTTCTTAGAATAAAATTATAATCATAAAAAATAAAATTAAATGTTCACACTAACACTGGGTTTATTGACTAAATTAACTGACTAGAGTTCATGACTAGAAATTTTCTTTTATTAAACAGGAGATTAAATTAATACCCGTTACTTACTATTAGTGACTAGAGCTTACACTCGTTTCCAGTTACTTACTATTTAATTTAAACTTAAACTTAAAAAAGCCGAATTTAATTAAAATTGAGATCAACAAAAAGTTGTAGTGTTTTCAACACTTGCTTATGGATTTAAATGACTAGAAATATGATTTTAAAACTAAAAATTCCCTAAAAACTTAAAGCCTTTAATAACGGGTGATTTTTTAGCTATTATCTTTTTTGGCAACACTGGTTTAAACAGCTCACGTACGTTTCGTGTTTTGTTTCACCGTCAAACATCTTCAGTTTGGTCTATAATTTAAGCATGAATCGTCTTACAAACGAACAACGCTTGCAAATCATTGAATTTTATTATCAAAATGCGTGCTCTGTTAAGAAAGTTTATCGTGCGCTTCTTCCATTTTATGGTCAGTTTAATCGACTCACTGAAGCGACTATTCGGGCTATTGTGACTAAATTTCTCACCAAATTTACATTGTTGCAGATTAAACCACCAACACGCTTACGTAGAGTGCGAACTGAAGAAAATATCGCAGCTGTATTGGCCAGTGTTAATGATGACCATCAATTATCGATTCGTCGCCGTTCGCAGCAATTGGGCCTCTGTTACTCAACAATGTGGAAAAATTTTGCGGAAGGATTTAGGTGTGAAGCCTTTCAAAATACAGCTGGTGCAAGAATGGAAGACGAACGATCTACCGCAACGCACAATTTTTGGTGAATGGGCTCTTGGAAAGTTGGCCGAAGATCCACTTCTTTATCGAAAAATTGTGTTCAGCGACGAAGCTCATTTTTGGCTCAATGGATAAGTACATAAGAAGAATTGTCGATTTTGGAGTGAAGATCAGCCAGAAGCATTGCAAAAGCTACCAATGCATCCAGAAAAAGTCACAGTTTGGTGCAGTTTATGGGCTTGTGGCACCATTGGACCGTAATTCTTCAAAGATGCTGTGATGATATCCAACTTTTGTTTGCCCAAAATGCAAGAGCTTGACTTGCATGACATGTGGTTTCAACAAGACGGTGCCACATGCCACACAGCATGCGTAACAATGGACTTATTGAGAAGAGAGTTCAGTTAACATTTTATTTCACGTTCGGAACCGGTCAATGTGCCGCCTAGATCGTGCGATTTAACGCCTTTAGACTATTTTTTGTAGAGCTATGGTAAAGCTCATGTCTTTACAGACAAGCCCGCTTCAATTGACGCATTGGAAGACAACATTCAAGCATTTATTCGTAAGATACCAGCCGAAATGTTGGAAAGAGTATGCCAAAATTGGACTAAGCGGATGGACCATTTGAGGCGCAGTCGCGGTCAACATTTGCATGAAATAATCTTCAAACATTAAATTATATGGACCGTACTATCGATTCAAATAAAGATTTCATGCATTTTTCTGAATTTTATGTGTTTTTTTTTGAAAAATTTTCCTATGGCTCTTAAAAAATCACCCATTATTTTAAGGACTTGGTATAACTATATTTTATATTCATGGCCTACTTTGTGAGGTTTTCATAACAATTATGAAGATATCGTATTCTCTGTGTTTAAAATAAATAATTTTAATTAAAATTTAAAACAATTTAAATGAAATAATATATTAAAAATTATATACATTTGTAAACATGTTATATAAAAAAAAACAAATAAAAAAATCAACAAAATTAGAAGCAAAGAAACAAAACATACATCAGCATAGAAAATGAAATTGAAAATTTTTAATGAAATTGCACACAATATTTGAAATTTGCATATAATTAAGGTACCAGTCATATTAAGCAAATATTTGCCGTAAAGAGCACGATCACTAGAATTCTTTGCTACATAGTTTTTTTTTAATAATTTTTGGGTTGAAAATAAAATATCATTTAAATAAAATAGTGTGATATGATACACAGTCCAGGAATCTGCCATTTGCATGGTTGCCATAAGGTCATTTTTTCAAATGGCGGTAAATAGAAAAATGCAAAATGCAGTCAACAAGACATCTGACTATACTCCTCAATAATATGGAATAAGGATGTATATATTTTTGTGTAATCAATCCTCAGTGCGTGAATTTTGGAGTAAATTTTTCGGCCGTCCTACAAACTAGGCCAACACTACAACGTTGAGTAGCTAGCCCAGAAGATTATGAAATAACACGAGATGATGTCCGATCAGAACGGTACTGGAGCAGCCATTCTGCTAAAAATTAAAATAAGATATGATTAATTACGGCTAATCAAATCTAACTTCAACAATCAGACAATCACACAAAACCCAGGCCCTCTGGTGGGTATCGATTCCCCCCCCCCCCTAGGCGCTTGTAGTTTAATACACCATCTGAATATCCACGTCGTTGTTATAGCCCAGTTTGAGCCATATGTTGTTCGCTAAGGAAAGGAATGAAAAGATTTTGTGCGGCACTGAACACTATATTGCAACTTTAACCGGGTGTAATGCCTCTTCGTGTGTTATACACAGATTTCCGATTCCCCAGAAGGGATTATACATGTTGTTCAAAATAATTGTTGATGACGTGGGTGCCCTGGTAGTCTAGTGGGTAGTGTGCTAGACTATTAGCGTGAGGGTCGCGGGCTCGATTCCCACCAGAGACTCTGGTCTGTGACACTACACCGAACACATAGTCAAGTTACTTCGCTCGTATATAATTAGGATATAATTTGTAATTGTATTGTAATTAATAAATAAATAAATAAATAATTGTTGATGAAAACTTCTCTTCACCGTGCTTGTGATTGAAGATGACTTAAGCGTAGGTTAGGTTAGGTTAGAGGACGTGTACTTGTCAATTAAGACAAGTACAGTACCCGGAGATCGAATTGACCCATTGTACAACGTCCTAGTTTCTCACACCACTTATGTTGTGTGTGTTAATTTTATACATGAGTGGTGGGACCTACAGTTTAAAGTCGACTCCGAACGACAGATTTTTGAGAAACTTTTTCATGGCAATTTTTGATTTACTCTCAGAGTGATTGCCAGAAATCTGCTGAGAGGAAGTCACCAAAGAAATACTTTTTGTATTTTGTTTTGATGTCTGGCCTGGGGATGGAACCCTGGCTCTACATCTAATAAGCCAACAAACTACCTACTAGACTACGGCGACTTCTTAAGCGTAGGTTGCACATGCAATTTACTGCGTGGCACATCTTTTAGTCTGGGATAGGTTTAGGTTTAGGTTAGAGGACGTGTACTTGCCAATTGAGACAACTACGGTACCCGATGGTCTAGTTGACTTATTGTATAACATCCTAAAGGGGAGAGGATAATAGTGGAGATAGGGGAAAAATGTTTGGGATAGTGATATCGTGATTTCCAAAAAAATGAAGTTACGTGTGCAACATATTCATTCAAAGTTTGTGTTCGATTTGATTTTTTTTGGGAGTACGTTCTACCTTAACTTAACGTCGTAAGTCTAGCATATCACTCGGTGGTCCCCTCTGAGGTGACATGATAGTTTGTTAGCGATTACGGACAATGAAATTATTCCACCGCAATTTTTTAAGAAACACGTGTTCTGCTTTAGTTTTCTGTTAGAATGGCACAAAAAATTGATCGAAATGTGATGATAAATAAATCGTTCGTTCTACACGTCGAAAAGGAACGTGCGAAGTGCGTTCACGACGGACTGTACACTTCTCTGATCCGTTGAGCAAATTGTAAATATAGTGGAATAGGCGTTCAAAGCTACAAGGGTGTGCTCAATAAAGTGGGAAACTTGATACGATAGTAAAGAAATCCGATAACCGAGAGAAGAAATATAGAAGGTCTCAATTCGTACTGAAACGTCGAATAGAAAAAATTTTTGATATTTCATATAAAACAAATTTCATCACAATTCCTTACTTGGTTCTAAAATTATACTGAATAATATCACGTTTCCAGGATGTACGTTTTCGTTAAAAAGTGGCGTCGAGTTGCTGGTAGGTAACGTCCGAAACGGTGCCGAGTTTAAAGGGTTAAATTAACATGTTATGAGGAGTATTGCATCTGGCTGATGTCTTATAGAAATGCAAAAAATTTCGAATAATTTCATTTGCTTTTGAAAAACAAAAAAACGAAGCAAAAAAAAACAAAAATTCAACCAAAAAAATATTTTCAAAAATTAAAAATGTTCTTAACAAAAAAATTTAAATTCAATATTTCCTAAAGTTTTAACAAATAAATTAGATATAAAAAATATAATAAAATATTTAATATTGTAGTAAAATAATATAAAAAAAAACTTTTATAAAATCTGCATAAAAATTTAAAAATTTTTCTTAGAGTTTTTGAGTTCGTTGAACAAGCTGATTATGAATAAATTAAGAAATTGTGTATTATTGACTAAAACTGGCTTAAAATTAAAGAAATCTTGGAAAAATTCCTGCCTATTCTGTAAATATTTTCGGTTTAATATATAAAGTTGAGGCTCAAATAAAATATTACACGAAATACAGTGAGCGCCAAAAGAAATTGTACATTAAAAAAAATAGTCATTAATAAATTACCGTTATTTTTATTTCAAAATTGTTCCTCTAGCAGTTTTTAAAATTGAAAAAAAAAATTTACAAAAAATTTCTAAATTTTAGCAAATTTTTTCGGGTACACTCCTTTTTCTTTTGACACTGTATCTTACGAATTTTTTTTTTTTGTTTTTTGATAAGATTTTCCAATTAAAAAAATTTTTAATATTAAAAATGTCTTCTGAATTCCAAATTTAAGTGGTAAAACAGCAGACAGTTTTTTTAACGCTCACTGTATTTCACAATTTTTTTTTTTTTGGTATGATTTTCCAATTAAAAATATTTTTAATATTAAAAATGTCTTCTGAATTCCAAATTTAAGTGGTAAAACTTGAGTTTGGTGAGTGTTAGAATTTTATCCTTTAGCAGATAGTTTCTTTTGACGCTCACTGTACCTTACGAATTTTTTTTTTATTTTTTTTATAAGATTTTTCATTTAAAAAAAATTTTTTCAAATATTGAAAATCTGTTCTAAATTCCGAATTCTCCAGAATCAGGCTGATAACTTTAAAATGTTTCATTTAAAGTGATAAATTACGTCATATATAATCTCTAAAATGTCTTTGGTTTTCAAATTTTAGCTGTAGTTTCGATTAACGAATGCAATTCGAATTTCCTTGTGCAAAATGCAACGATAAACTAAGAATACCAATTGGAAATTATTTCAAAACAACCCTTAGTTAACTAAACTAAACTAAATTTAAAAAATTGATTACATACATACATACATATATACATACATTACAAAATACATTGTTTAATGATACATTGTTTTTTTTTATATACAAAAAATTAAACTGAAAAAGGGGGTGGTGAAATACTTAAAATTCACCTGCTATTGCCTAAAACACCCCATAATTGGGAAGAGAATTTCTAGAATATTTACCTCAACAACCGAAACACGATTAGTGAGCCAATGTGGTGTGTTGTATGACAGAGGCACAATTCCTTAGATTGGTTAAGGCGGCTGCTGCTATATTCTCCTCCTCGGTTAAGCCAGTTTCAATGATTTGTAAACGTCCATAGCCTTGTGTTGAAGAAGTGGAACTATAATCTGACATTGTTTCATCCTGATCATCGTTGTAATTGTGCGTTGTTAAGGGGGCCGTTGTAAAGGCCACTTCTTGTACTGGTTGTTGTATTACCGCTTTTACTACTTCTTGTTCTTGTGATTGTTGTTGTTGTTGTTCAGGGTTTGTGGAACTAGTTGGACTCTCCTTTACATTGCTGATTTTTACTGTGTGAGTCAGTTGATGTTTTTTCAAATAAGCTTGACGTTTAAACTTCTTACCACATTCCTGACAACTGTATACCGTTTCATTGTCATCCATTTTTTTGCCATTTTCTTTTTTAGTTTGTGTGGAACTTGTACTTGAGTTAATGGCTTGTACCGAACCATCCTTACGTGGTTTATGCCAACGCCTATGGGAAGCCAAATTGGCCGGGCAATTAAATTGTTTGCCACATTCGGGACAACGATATTCCAGCAACACTATACAGGCACAACGATGTTGAGCCAAACCAAAGGCATCATCGAATTTAATGCGACACAATTTACAAACATAATCGCCGATAACATTTTTAATGGCCGCCAATTCGGCCTTAGTTTCTTCGGTTATCTCCACAATATTGTATTTGGGATCAATATCACCATTGCTGTACTGCACATTGCCATCGGTGATGTCCTCCAGAGGCCTTATAATAGTACCCGATACCGGTGAAGAGGTTTCTTCATCAAATTTAAGTTTTCTTGTTGCCTTATTACTGCGATTTGTTTTCGTTGTTGCAGATGTAGAATTTTTACTTGTCTTGGGTGCCGTATCCAAGGGTTTAATGGGTTTTGAGGGGGTACTTTCCACTATCGATTGCTGTATCTTAGAGTTATCGATTTTAATAATTTTGGCTGCCGTTTGTTCTTGACTCTCGTTGTCCGGATTGTCGCATAAAGTTTCCGAAAATTTTCTTTTCTTTGTGGGTGTCAAGGGAGGTGTTATAGGCTTGTGGTGTTCTTGCTTTAATAATATTGGTTGCTCTTCCTTTGGATTCGTAATCGTATTGGTGGTGGAGGTGGTGGTACCCGTTTGTTTCTCCGTCTCCATACGACATTGTTGCACCAATTCTTCTATAATTTCCTCACTAGCCTGAGAGGCTGTATCACTGCAGGGCTCGGTATAAACTTCAGTAAAATTGGCCGCCATGGGCACTTCACATTCCAATTGAGGTGACATGGATTTGCGCGATAAATCCAAAGGTATTTCACTTTTCGTTTTAATATTCAAATAACGACTGCGATATTTGGGTGGCAGTGAGGCCACCGTGGTTAGTAAGCCCAAGCCATGCGGCATGCCTGCAATGGAGTGGGCGTATGAGGTATGTGTTATCGTCGTTGCCATTGTGTTTTTCTATGTTTTTCGTTTCTCGAAATATTTGCACTTTTGTTTATACCGGCTTTCAATATTTTTTTTTTTCGTTTTTTTTTAACACAAAATGAAACACAAATAAATCTTAAATGTTGTTATTGTTGTTGTTCTAACACTGTTTTTTTTTGTTTTGTTTATTTCACAGGAAAATCATAAAATGAACAGAGACAGGCAGACTTACAGTGGGAAGGGAAAAGAGTTGGAGGTGATGGAGATTATAAAGGTAAAAGGAAAACTAAAGTAAAACTTAACAAAAAAATATATTTTTAACAAAACGTTGTGGAAACAAAAAAAATTTGAATGAATTGTTGTAAAAGTTATTGTGCTCGTTTCGTTGTGCTCTATGCGACCGTTTTATTAGGAATGACTAGAATTTTATCCTGTCTGGCAATTTATACGCGCAAACGTTTTGTGAACCCTTAGTTAGAAACATAACAAAACAAATAATCCCAAAGCAACAGCAACAACAACAACAACAACAGCAACAAGAGTAATAGAAAAGGGAAAAAAAGAAATCCCAATCCAAAAAACCCACTAAAACAAGCAACAACGACCTTCCAACCAGACAACTAAACTGTATACACAAACACTTATGCAAAACTGTAACTGAAACAACCCCCATTTGAGACGGCGATGTCCTTTTAGCCAGCCAAGCAGCCAGACACAAACGCTTAGTTCAAGTAAAATCCAAGCACAAACACATACACATACACACGCGGTATTTAATATTAGTCACCCTTTTTTTCGAACTCCCTTTAAAATGCTATTTTAACACTCTTACTCACGCATACACTTACACTTAGACTTACACTCACGTTATATCTTCATAATTATCATTTATCACTGTAAACATCATTATTAAAATGTTGCATTTACTCGCTGCTTAACGCAACACAACACAGTTAACAACAACAACAACAAATAACAGAAACAAAAAAGCAAAAGCCGGCGTCAGTGAAAGTCCTTTGCACTCTCTCTTGTTCGCTCTTTGTTTTCGGTTGTTTGTCTTGCCATTTGTTTACAACAAACAATAGCAAAGCCCTGCAAATGAGAGTGAAAATATAAAAACTGATTAATTTCACTCTCTCTCTCTCTCTCCCTCTCCCTCTCGCTCTCGATTTTCTCTTTTCTTTTTTTGTTTAAAAACATTTTATTTGGTGGGGTAGGCAGGCAGGCATCCCTAAATGTATGCGAGGATTTTTAATGTTTCAACATTCGCCTTTCACTTCTTGTACTCCTTTTTCCTTTCCGAGCAATTATTTTTACTACTACAGCGAGTCCATAGTAGTAGTAGTAGTAGTAGCACGCGAGTGAATGAGTATTTTCAGTTGGTGTTGTTGTTGTTTTTGGTGGTTGTAATAATTTTATGCAGCACATGCCATGAGTAGCTTTTTAATCATATTTTTTAGCCGGAAATGCTTGTAAGTTTGTATTCGTCATGTTGGTGTCGATGTCATACCCAGTAAACCAAAAACATGGGATTTGTTTCGTGTATAAAATTTTTTAAATAAATTAACAAAATTCTTTAAATACATACTGTTACGTTTTTACCTTTTAAAAACGTTTAAAATATGAGCTCGTAGATTGCAAATAAAATAAAAATATTTTTTTATTATTCGCACAATTCTGTGTGCCACTGTTTACAACTTGATGTAAACAACAACAATTGCTTTGTTTTTTATTCCTCTATTTACACCCTTTGCATAAACAATAACAATTACTAGACAATTATTTGACAGCGGAGATCTTCAGAGCACGATTACTCGCTTCAAACACACCGCATCTTCACACAAGAGCGACTGAGCTTTACTAACTCAGTCCCCTGCTTTGGCTTGACTTTTATATGACAAAGTAAACAATCTGATGAATGTTCTTGAAAGCGTACGTTCATAACTTCGCCTTTTCGAAATCTCTATAAATCTAAGCATCGTTGTTTACATTTATCGTATGCTAATGTTTGTTGTTGTATTTTTGTTTACTTGTTTACCATTTTTTATGCTGGTGTTTGTTGTTATAAAGCTCTATCCACTTCGTGGTTTCAAAAGTATGGGACTGGAATTCGACATCTGTCAAACTAAGTTGTGAAACCAATTTTATTCTTTTCAGTTGAAAGTCTGATATTGACGAAAATGGATCGCTTAACTATCACTCAACGCATAAAAATTATCAAAACCTACTACAAAAATGGTGATTCTGCCACAGCCACGTATCGTGCTTAAAGAGGAGATTATGGTTGACATAATCGTCCAAATACGCAAGCAATTGGCAAAATTGTGAAGAAATTTGAAGAGACTGGAGTGTTTACAAATATCGAAAGGCCTGTGCATCATCGTTTCGCTCGTTCCGCTGAAAATATCGCTATTGTAAGTGAAAGTGTTGCCGAAGACCCGAATGTCTCGACTCCTCGTCGTTCTCAGGAATTAGGACTGTCTTACGGCACATTGTGGCGTATTTTGAATTTAGATCTACACCTACATCCATATAAAGTCCAGCTCACGCAACAACTGAAGCCAGCTGACCATTCACAACGTCGTAGATACGTGGAATGGGTGCTTGAACAACAGGCGGTGGACGGCAATTTTTCGAACAAAATTTTCTTCAGATATGCAGCACATTTCACACTCGGTGGGTATGTTAATAAACAAAATTTTCGTATTTGGGGTTCTAAGAATCCTCATGTAATTGAAGAGAGGCCATTACATCCAGAAATAGTCACTGTTTGGTGCGCTTTTTGGTCCGAAGGTGTGATTGGACCTTACTTCTTCGATAACGACGATGGAACGACTGTCACCGTCAATTCGGAGCGTTATGTTCATATGATAACCGACTTTTTTTTGCCTGCTATTGAATAATACGACTTGGACGGTGCCACATGCCACACAACTCGAGCGAATATGGCTTTATTTCAAGAGACATTTCCTGGCCGCCTAATTTCTCTTCGTGGCGATATCAACTTTCCACCAAGATCATACGATTTGACACCATTAGACTTTTTTGTGGGGCTACGCGAAAGACCGTGTTTATGCAGATAAACTTACAACTCTTGAGCACTTAAAAACCAACATTCGTCCGGTTATGGCTGAGATACCGCCCAATATGTGTCAAAAAGTGGTCGAAAATTACCTCAAAAGTATCAATGCTTGCAACACTTCGCGTGGAGGTCATTTAAATGTGTGTAGTGTTTCACACATAATGTCAACGTTCAAACTTTACAATAAAAAAAGGAAATATCATGAATAAAAATATTTTATATGTGTTTTATTTACGTTTACTTTTGAAACCACGAAATGAATAACCCGTTATTAAGCAGTACGGTAATTTGTAAACAGTTTTATTTACTGCATGGTTTTGTTTTTGTAGGTTTTGTTTATAATTTCAATGTTAAAGGACATAAAAGCAAAACACTAGTATCTAGATTTTCTATATTTTTCTACATTTTCGTAATAATACATTCATAATCATTATAACCTATTACTCGGGATTACGACCTAGCTTCTTACACCACTTATGTTGTGTGCGTTAATTTTATACATGAGTGGCAGGACCTACAGTTTAAAGTCGACACCGAATGACAGATTTTTCAGAAGCATTTCATGGCAATTTAAATTTACTCTCAGAGTTTTTGCCAGAATTCTGCTGATAGGAAGTCGCCGAAGAATTAATTTTTATATTTCTTTTTACTCTAGATGGCTAACCCGGGGTTTGAACCGTGGCCTCATGTCTAATATGACAACACACTACCTACTAGACTACGGCGACTTTTGACATAAACCATCTTGAAATTCTTGCCAAGCAGTCACTTGTCTGAGTAATACTAAAGCTTGTGTTCGTTGTAGTAAACTCATATCCAGTAGACTATTATCCCTTAATTTCCATCATAGAGCATATTAAGCACATTGTTAAACATTCAAGTCAGTGTAATCAGGTAATCAGTCAGGATTCTGTTATCGGATCTGAAGAATTGAAGTATAATTGATCTCAGGTGATATATAGAATACAGTAAATGGAAATGGAACGGTTTTTGAGATAGTGTGGTGTAGTATTTTAAAGTCCTTAAAACCAGAGTCAAACTATGAAGAAAAAGTTTTCATCATGATCATCATCTAAAATCTGTCATCCGGAGTCAATGTGATACTGAAGGTCTCGCCACTAAGGGAAAAAATTAACACACACAACATGGCTGGTGTTAGAAGCTACGACGTAATTTTGACTAAAAGGGTTATAATGACCAATTAAATAAGTACAGTCAACCCTCCTATAACGCGGTGAGTGCGAACCGCGTTGTATAGAAACCGCGCTATAAGAAACTCGGATTTAACCATACAAACCAGGCTAATTCGTAGCGCGTTCTATGGAAACCGTCTCCCGCGTTGTATGGAAACCGCGCTATAAGGAACTCGGAATTAGTACAAATCACATCATTCGTACCGCGTTATATGGAGACCAAGACAAGATAAATTATAAATTATTTTTATTGAATTATGTACTGTGAAAGAGCTCTGTGATGACTGAAATCGATGTTGTAGACGGCTATGAGATAAGTTGGCATGTTTATATAAACATGTTGTTTACATATCTCGGCTGTGCTTTTGCGTCGAAAATAAAACTGATATTAAACCCTCTTACAATATGTATCTAGTTACTAGCGTCATTCACAGGCTGTGCGGAAGGAACTTATGGGATGTTGTTGAAGGGAAACCGCGCAGTAAGAGTACCGCGTTATAGGAGGACTGTCGCAATTTCAGTTCCGCGTTATGTGGAAATCGGGTTATATGGAAACCGCGTTCTCAGAATACCGCGTTATAGGAAGGTTGTCGCAATTTCAGCCCCGCGTTATATGGAAACCGCGTTCTGAGAGTACCGCGTTATAGGAGGTTTGACTGTATATAACATTGGAATGATGTAAGGTAGATGTGGAGCAGTCAGAAGATAAAGTAATTGACTACAAACCAGAGCAACGCGAGAGAAAGCTAAACAACTTTTATCATGAAAACTCTTTACAAATAATTTTTCAAAAAAGTCTTTAGAAAGCTTCAGCGCTTGAGATACAGTAGGACTGAATGAGAAAAGTTTTTCTAGGCCAACCTGCTTCAGTAGAACAATAAGCTGCTAAGCTGGAAAGACTTGACTAATCAGACTGAAAACATATAAAAATTATAAAAAATTGGAGCAAATGGTTCATTAACAGTCTTCCTTCCTTGCTTCAGCAATGAAATTAAGACAATTATGGAACAAGTGCGATTAAAATTGATAACACTTTGGAATGCCAACGTCTGCTGCATATTTCGTTTAACCTAAGGCATGCTTAGGAGCGTGAAGTTCCTTAAGTGCCAGTTAATGTTTAAGTTCTTCCTAAATTGTCTATTGGGTTACATCAAACACTTAATTGTGTGCCTGTATCTGTGTTTTGGTTTTGATATTTTATTTTTGAGGGTTTATTTTTTCGTTTTTTGTTTATCCTCCAACATCTTTTTGCATCCGTAATTTCATTTCAGTTTTTTGGGTGAAAATGCATTCGTACATGTAGAATATCTTTGCTGGGGCAGTGTTACTTTTCAGGGATTTTAACAGTTCTTGTTTAAGTTTTTTTCTTGCTATCTACATACATACGTACATATATGTATGTATGTATTGTACAAGGGTTCATTTTTCAACAATTTCTATTTTGTTGTTTGGCCATCTAATGTTTATTTTACATGCCACATTCTCTTAGTGGCACTAAAACGAATGTTATTTTCTTGTTTTCAATGTTTATTGGATACAATTTAGTAGATTGGAAGCTTTTCCTCTATATTTTCATTATCAAAGGTTATTGAACTCTTTAGAACATTTGCTGCTATTGATCAAGGGAAATTGGGAAAATTTATAGAGAAACGTTCGTTATGTGTTATCGTATGTGAAGGGAATGTGAATACAAATTCCGTAATTGGAAAATAAAGGAATTCGTAAAGCTGTGTAAGATCTCAAAAATTCTATTATGATTCCATAGTTTTTATTATTCTATTGATTCTTGATTGAAGGATTTCGACCCTATATTAACACATCTTTCCAAACGCCTTTCCTTCTTGCACGCATTCGCCAGTTAGGTTAGGTTAGAGGACGTGTGCTTGTCAATTAAGAGAAGTACAGTACCCGGAGGTCGAATTGACCCATTGTACAACGTCCTAGCTTCTCACACCACTCATGTTGTGTGTGTTAATTTTATACATGAGATGTGGGACCTACAGTTTAAAGTCGCCTCCGAACGACAGATTTTTGATAAACTTTTTCATGGCAATTTTATTTACTCTCAGAGTTTATGCCAGAAATCTGCTGAGAGGAAGTCGTCGAAGAAATACTTTTTGTATTTTGTCTTGATGTCTGGACTGGGGCTCGAACCCTGGCTTTACGTCTAATAAGCCAACACACTACCTACTAGACTACGGAGACTACATTCGCCAGTTGGTCACATCAATCTATGACAGGGCTTACTCCTTTTGGTCTTTTCAACGCAGACAATGTAGTCCCCTATGCCCGCCTCCGCAAATCTCAGCATCAAATTACCCGTCTCGCAGGAACATTCTCTTTCATTAGAACGACATGGCCGAGCCAGTGCAACTACTGGATGTTAATGCGCTGCCTAACGTCCATGTTATTAAGGAGCTTATACAGCATGTTGGATCGTGTGCTGAAATCGTCGCCAACTTCACTCAAGGCTGCTGTATCAGTGCTTAATAGGGTCCATGCTTCTGCGCCATAAAGCAGCACGGGGAGAATGGGCATCTTTCCATAGATTCTGCTTTCCTAAGGCTTTGTTGTGATTCATCAACATTATGCAACACTAAGTGTCACAATTATACCGCATAAACAAGTTATTTGTCAAGTTCTAGACTGTGTATCTACATTTGCAAACATTCATTGGAACAAAACTGTACTTTTTTGAGTCACACAAATAACAAAAGCAATCTGAAATGTATGGCAAAAATCTTTTGCAATAAATTTACTTGTTTTTACTTTTGTTTCTCCACTCAATTATTGTATTGTGATTCGTGCCTTAAAACAACAAAACAACAACAAAAAATAAATAAAATGAGAATCGAAATTTCAAAACAACAACTAAAGAAAACTACACACACACATACGCATAATCAAAGCAAACAAAATCCTTGTCTTGTGTGTGTGTGTGCAGTCGTGCAAAGTGAATTTTATTTTTCACATGATTTTTTATTCTGTTGTCTGTCATCCGCTGCTATCGAAGCAATAACTTCTATCGGGTTTTTGTGTGTATGCCCTACACTATCGTAAGTGGTAATCCAAGATCCACTTTAAATTTGGTTCATTTAATCACGTCCGTTGGATTTAAAAATCAAAAAAATTTTAAACGAATACCCTTCTTATGTTAAAAGTATGAGGCTAAGCTTTATTTAATTCAGTGCGAAGGGCATCTTTTCTGCCAAACTGTATTGTAATAGAAGAGATCAATTAAAAATATACGAGAACGGTCTCAAAACTATTCAATGTAACAAAGCTAAGATAAAAATTTGGAAAAAAATTCTCGGTGCATAGACACTATTAAGCACTGATGCAACAGCCTTGAGAATTAGGTTAGGTTAGGTTAGAGGACGTGTACTTGACAATTAAAACAAGTACAGCACCCGGAGGTCGAATTGACCCATTGTACAACGTCCTAGTTTCTCACACCACTTATGTTGTGTGTGTTAATTTAATACATGAGCGGTGGGACCTACATTTTTAAAGTCGACTCCGAACGACAGATTTTTGAGAAAAATTTTTTCATGGCAATTTTATTTACCCTCAGAGTTTTTGCCAGAAATCTGCTGAGAGAAAGTCTCCGAAGAAATACTTTTTTGCATTTTGTTTTGATATCTGGCCTGGGGCTCGAATCCTGGCTTTACGTCTAATAAGCCAACACACTACCTACTAGACTACGGCGACTTCCGTCTTGAGAGTATTAGAGAGAAAAGTATTACGCAAAACCTTCGGTTCAGTGCGACTTGGTGATAATTTCCGCATCCGATTCAACAGTGACCTCGTTGTGCAGCGCATTAACATCCAGCGGCTGCTCTGACTCGGTCATGTCGTTCGAATGGAGGAGGATGCTCCGGCCAGGCGGGTATTTCATGTGGAGAATTGCGGAAGTCGTCGAAGAGGATGACCTTGTTTGCGCTGGAAGAACCAGATCGAGGAATCCCTGTCGTCGATTGGTGTGATCAACTGGCGTAGGTGCGTAAGAAGCAGAGGCGCCTGGAAGGATGTGTAAAGGCAAGCTGAAATCCGTTAATCGGATTGTTAATGGCAAGTTAAGTAAGTAAGTAAGTAATCTCGGTGCAGCTCTCCGAATCATATTGCCTATCGTCTGTAATGCGAATCATATTGAAATAGAAAGTAATGCGAGGGAAAAAATATAGCGAATATGAAGCAATTCGTTCAATAATTCATTGATTTTGAGCATAAAAAGATCAGATAAGTGAACTGATTCAGTGTCTTCTTGAAGCTACACTTTATTGTTACCACGTTGGTTCTTTGGACTGACGTCTTGTAATCCACTACTTTAATCGTTCCTACACCACAGCTGTACATGGTACATGAAGTCTCCTTAGTTTAGTAGATAAGTGTGTTGGCTTATTAGACGTAAGGTCATGGTTCAAACCCCAGGTCAGACATCAAACGAAATTATGAAAAAAATATTTCTTCGGCGACTTACTCTCAGCAGATTTCTGGCAAGACACTGAAATAAAATTTTCCTGAAAAGGTTCTCAAAAATCTGTCGTTCGGAGTCGACACAATACTTGGGTTTACTACGGTGAAATAGTATCAAAGACTTTATTGACATACAAATATTCACGCCACTATTTCTGTTCAATTGTAAACAAACGCGACTCCGCACTTAGAGCACACACACAACGACATAGTTTCTTGCATCGTTATTGCATAGATTAGTACTTAAAAACACAACCATGCACAAAGACGGATATGTTAATCACTTCCTCCATCTTTATCATGGTCGGTCCAGATGTGTCAGACTAAAGCGATTCTAGAAGGTCTGACAAGGCTGGTGTTCGGTGGTTTTAGACACCAACACACACATACAGTATTGCCCTCTTTCAAATTTTCATCACGCTGTGTGGGTTGATTTCATCCAAAAGTGGCAAACTAACGTTGACTTGGAAAGGCAGTTTTTGTGAAGATTTTTAAGGCATGACAACCGACTATGGTTATACAATTCCAATATATTTTAGGCTATGTATTGTATTGTATTCAAAGTCTCGATATTCAAATAAGTTCTGCTTTAGTAAGAGCACATATGGTGGTGAAAGTCGTCGAAGTCTAGTGGGTAGTGTGTTGGCTTATTAGACGTAAGGCCACCGTTCCAAACGAAATTATGAACAAATATTTCTTCTACCTCTCAGTAGATGAAAAGTTTCTTAAAAATCTGTTGTTCGGAGTCGACCTTAAGCTGTAGGTCCCGCCATTCATGTATGAAATTAACACACACAACATGAGTGGTGCGAGAAACTAGGTCGTAATCTTGACTGAAGAATTGTAAGAATTGTGGTGTAAGCACCTCCTCTTCGAACATATTAACCTTCGTTACATATGAAGCCGTATTCTCTATCGATTCTAAAATTAGTGATCGATCTGTCAATTTGAGTTGAGTATTTGATATAAGCGGTTCCATATTCAATTAAGAAAATTTACTGTGAAGTGTAAAGGTGTAGGGTATCTTATAGGTAAAATACACCGTTTAGAACTTTCTTTTCTGTTTGATTTTATTTTCTTGTCTCTATCCATACTACAATATGTATTTATTTCAACAGTTTTTTTTTTTTTTTTGTTATTGTTTTCATTTAATGTTGCAGTACGTTGTGGCACGTGCAAAAAGAAACAACAGCAATAGCATGTAGAACAACATTAAGCGGCGGTATGTGTCAACCCCCAATAAAAATCAAAATGAAGAATAATACACGCACAAGTATAAGTACAACTAAAAAATTTACTGTTTATTTTCACGTACTCACAAACACACACTCAGAGACGAATTCCCAAATGCAATATTTATGCGAAATAGTAAGTGAAACTGAGTTGCCAAGGGTTTATTACGGGTGGTGGATGTTTTGACAAAGAAAATTGTTGTTATTGGCAGTATTGCAATTCATTGGTTTCGCTAACAGTAAAATTGATTTCGAAATAAACTTGTCGTTATGAAATACTCTTCTATTGGGACGATGTTTTTTTATTTTTTATTTTAAATATTATCGTAGAAACAAAATATTTCTTGCAAGATTGAAGAATTGCTGAATTTAAGGCTCGCAAACATGGAAGTGTTACGAAAATGGAAAAATCAAGATACTGGTGTTTTGCTTTTACATCGCTTAACATTAAAATTATAGACGAAAGTTACAAAAACAAAACAATGCAAGTAAAAAACCTGTTTACAAATTATCGTACTGCTAATATAACAACAAACACTAGCATAAAAAAATGGTAAACAAGAAAACAAAAATATACCAACAACACTACAATAATAAATGTAAACAACGATGTTTACATTTAGAGAGATTTCAAGAAGGCGAAGTCATGAACATTCGTCTTCAAGGACATTCATCAGACTGTTTACCCTGCCATATAAAAGGCAAGGCTAAGCAGGCAACGGAGTTAGTAAAAATTCAGTCAGTCTTGTGTGAAGACGCGGTGCGTTTGAAGAGAATAAAATCGGGGTTTGAAGATCTCCGTTACAAAGAATTGTGGAATAATTGTCTAGTAATTTTTATTGTTTAGGAATAACAAAAGAAGAGCAATTGTTGTTGTTTACATCAAGTTGTGAACAGTGGTACACAGAATTGTGCGAATAATAAAGAATTTTAATTAAAACTAAACACAAATTAATTTTTATTTTATTTGCAATCTACGAGCTTATATTTTAAACGTTTTTAAAACGTAATAAAACGATTACGACCAATAAGTTCCAGTAAATATATAGAATGACCGTTTTAATCTCTTTCCTTCATACAGGCGGACTTTTTCCAGCACGCTGATGTTAATACTGAGATCTGAAATGTAAGCAGCACCCTGCTATTATCGTTAAATATGAGAGAGAGGTCTGAGATCTGAAATATGAAATATGAACAGAACCCTACTGTTGGCCTTAATTATGTACCCACATCTTTGGGTTGAACACTTTCAAATACCTGAACTTGGACTATAAATGAATTTCCTTTGTATTAAAAATGTTCGATAACTGTTTCTTGCTTCTGGTAACTACCATCACTAGTAATTATTTGCAAAAACAAACAAACTATTACGAGATGAATTAAAGAAAATGCAAATAAAAATTTATTTTACAAGCCTACGAGAGTGCTCTCTCACGTTAACACCACATACATATGTACGCTACATACAAATACAAATTATTCTCGCAAAGCCTAAAGAAAATATCGAATAAACAAGTCTCAACGAATATGAAGGTCTCTGTCAAAGTCTTACAATAAATATACTCCAGGCAGATTTCATTTGCTCGCAAACAATTAAAATGTATGGGGGGTTGCCAAGGAGTATCAGAAATTTGCCAAACATAAGAGTACATATGTATGTGTCTCCCACAAACACATGGACGTTATAGTATACATACGTTCATATGTATTTTCAACATACAGTGGTAGTAATGAACCACATTGGAAGACCATTATTAAGGATATAAGAAAGCATGAAGGAGAGGAAGAACAACAACAACAACAATGATTATAACAACAGCCTAAGTGTACAAGGCTTCAACTTGTACTTTCAAAACAATTGTATGTTGTACGTGCATATGTACGATTACAACTGTATGTGTATTAATAAACAGTCATTCTTCTCTATTTATTACAACCCAGTAAACATTTTTGTATCAAGTCTTAATAAAATTAATTTTGTGTTAAATGTTGAATTCTTGAAAGTGGTACTAGGTGGAGGTGGCTATGGTCTGAAAGGAAAATGTTGATAAAGTCATATAAGCGCATAGAAAACTTGTCTGTGAATCAATGAGTAGATGCAACAAAATCGATGTCCCAGTAATGTCTAGCAAACACAGATTTTTTATCGTATTTTGGCCTGCCTTAACACATTCCTCCATGCGGTTGTGATTATTACACAGCTCGTCAGTAGGTTACACCAATCTATGACAGGACTTCCTCGTTTTGGACCCTCCAACGCAGCCAATGTAGTCCCCTATGACTAGTGTTTTTCACGGGAAATCCTGGGACGGTAATTCCCGGGAATTCCGCAAATTTTTCAATCCCGAAATCCCAGGAAATTTGTTCGGGAATTCCCGGGAATTATTGTGAATAAAATATGTTTACTATTTGGAAAAATTTATCATTTATCAATACTAATTACAAATTGGTATTAGAACAAACTCGTCGTTGGAAATGGGTGATCTATGGATAGAATCCAATATAAATAATTTGCAGAACCTTTTGGACGTTTTAACCCCAATAAAATTAGCTGTGGAAGCTAGGCGAGAAGTTAATATTACAACAGCTAATGTGATAGTGAATACTTTATGCCAACAAATTTCTTCAATCAATACTTCACTAGGAAAGACAATGTTTGAATCTCTTATATACCGAATTGGAGAAAGAAGAGATATAAAATTGTATACCTTGACCAAATACATGAATGATCCTGAAATTTTTAATAAAAATAATAAATTTTTTCCGAATGCTTCAAAACACTCAATTATTTTATATGCAGAACAAATTTATAACCGTCTTAATACTTAAAAAAAATATAGAATTAGAAGAAATAGAAAGCAACGATAATGATATTTTAGAAGATAAAAATTTTGAGGACATTTTAAACGATGCAATAAATAACATTAGTGAAATATCTACATCAAACACTAATGTACCTACCGGTTCGATAAAACGGACTTAAAATTTTTTGGAGAATCTGGTAAGCAAACGAAATACATAAAAAATCTTTTAGAGGCCTTGTTAACTATTAAGCCAACATATGTACGTTAAAAGCGAGAGAGTTTTCTAAAAACTCATTTCAAAAGTATTAAATACATATGTTAATAGATATATAGTTTTTTATGTTTCATGTTTAACTACCTTGAAGGAAACATGTCGACAAGTGTCTCCAAGTCACCAGTTAGTCGACTATATTGGTGACATTGTGATCGAAGGGTCAACAATTATTTAATTTGCCTTTGATGACAAAAAAAAAAAAAAAATTGTCAAGAACGACAATTGAAAAATTGAAAAATTTTTATTTATTTTTAATTTCTAAAATTTAAATTTTCTTTTGGACTTTACAAAAAGTATCCAATAAGAGTAAGAGAAAGTATAAACGTTTAATTAAAAAACAATAATGTTATATAAAAATAGAAGTAGTGTAAATGAGACAATTATAAGTCCAAGTGTGAATTGTGAAAATTTTGTGAAGCCAGAATGTTTTGTGTCGTCTCAAATAGATTTTCAAAGTGTGTTAAAGATTTTTGAAAAGATTTTGTTGATAAATTTAAATCTCGTTTCGTTGTTTGTCATGCGACACGCCATACGTAAGTATTTACTTTTATTGTGGAACGACTTCAACGAATAAAATTGAATTTTTGAATTTTCACACCTTGCGGGTAATGAAGAACGAAACCTTCATGAAATATTTGGCCAAAATATTATCATGAATTTTAATGTTAATGGCTCTTTTGGCAAAAAGAGGTTGCGCGAATACTCAAATGTTTTTAAATCCATAATAGGTAATAAATGCTTGTTTGTGTTCTCATAAATATTTGTAATATTTTAACAATATGTTTCGTTTTGTTAATATACAAATCAACTTTCAATGAAAATTCGGACAAAACACTTAGAGCAAAACCAAAAATAATGAAAATCGAGAAGAAGACGACTCTTCCAAAGATAATAATAATAATTTTACTTAATTTTAATAAAACAAAAGCGTTATTTTGATGTTCATATATAAACAAGAGAGACTGAATTAATAGTACCTTTTTAGTTTTGCTATTTAAATTTAAAAAAAAGCCTGTAATCGTACCTTTTTATTTTTTTTTTTTTTAATAAAATATCAAATATTTACAAAAATTGAAATTTTATTGTCGACTTCTACTACAGAAAAGTACCAAAAGTGTAGACTAGAACTCCTAAATTGTACTATTGATCCACTGGTTCCAATGTCTACATATGGTCCCAAAAGAAGTACCTAGTCAATAGTACTATCGTCAGTAGTAGATTTTCAATGACACGCACATGTTAAATGTCTGTAGTAAAAAGCATTGTTTGTCATATAATAAGTCAGTAGTACTGGTGACTGTGTCAATAGTAAGTCAGTACTGTTTCACTATTGACATTTCCTGCAGAGTAGTTTTTAAAATACATTGAATTATTTATTTTTTTAAAGAACTGTACCTTTTATATGTTTCTATTGTTATTTTTTTATGTTTTTGATCTCATTAATATGAATTTAAAATAAAAAATACATACTTAACAAAGTAAAGTATTTTCTAGGCGGGAATTCCCGGGATCCCGGGAAATGAATAAGTCCGGGAAATGAAAAACACTACTTATGACCGACTCCGCTAATTTCCGCATCAAATTACCCGTCTCGCAGGAACATTCCCTTTCATTAGAACGACATGGCCGAGCCAGTGCAGCTGCTGGATGTTAAGGCGTTGCGCAACGCCCATGAACTCATACAGCTCACTGTTGGTTTGGATATGGAAATCATTTCCAACTCGAAATGCTTATTGATGGATCGTGTGGGGAAATCGTTTCCAACTCGAAATCCACCAAAGATCTTACGTTGGACTTTTCTCTCCAAAACTCGCAAGGCTGCTACATTAGTACTTAAAGAGTCCATGCTTCTATGCCCTAAAGAAGCACGGGGTGGATGAGCGACTTGTAGAGTATTAGTTTTGTCGTACGAGTGAGGTCTTTGCTGCTCAATTGCCTATTGAGACTGTAGTAGTAGCACCTGTTGGCAAGAGTGCTTCTATGCTTTATCTCCAGCGTGACATTATTTTTGCTGGCAATGGTAGAGCCAAGATAAACAAATTCCTTGACTATATCGAAAGTATAGTTATGAGCCGTAAGCTGAGGTTCAATATGCCGCATGTCCCTACTTGTCGACAACATATACTTCTTTTTGCGCTCATTTACTTCCAGACCCAGAGTTTTGAAAAAAAAAATCCTACATACATATGTTGAAAGCTATGTATGACCTCTTAAGCTCTTATACCTTCTGAACTGTTCAGGTCGTATAAACTATTCATTATCATTCTACTCTCTCTCGTTTCGCAAATTTGTGCCTAGTCCCTGCACTTTGTTGCAATAATCACACAAATGTTTGCTGGGTAGTATTAAAAATACAATATGGGGTGTATATGTGTGTGGATTTATTTTTAATTCTCTCGCATATATTTTTTCTTTTTTCACTTTCTCATCGAATCTTCATCGACTTGTTGTTGTTGCTGTTGTTTACATTCTATTTATTTATATTTGTAACACAATTCCTCAGTTTCAACTCTCCATTGTCAGAGTCCATACAGTCCTTCAGTATAGGAAATGAAATGAAATTTTTATTTTTTAGGTTTCCATTGTATGCATGGAAGTCTTTTTTCTTTTTTTTTTCTTTTGCACGACCAAAGGCTCAGGCCACAATTGTAGTGCCAGCTTTAAGGAGCAGCCTGTTTGCTGTTCAGCGAAGATTTGTATTCTGACCCCTTCGTATACTTCATTCTCTTTGTTTTTGTTTTTTTTTTCTGTTTTTACTGGGTGGGTGATAATAACGTGAAACACTCGTATAAAATGCTTAGTAATACAGTGCATTTATTATAATTGTTCTTGTTGTTTGTGTTTCGTTCGTTTATTTTCTTTTTCTTTTTATGCATTTACACTGGCAGGGTTAACCCACCCCCGATTTTTATTCTTCTTTTTTTGTGAGATTTTTTTTTTTGTTTTTTCCTTCAATGCTTTTATTTTATAAGATTCGCTTTTGTTTGTTAAACACAAAACCAAATAGAAACTGAAAGCTGAAGTAGACAACCTATGCAATAGATGTGGAAAGAGATTTTGAAAGGAATTTTAAAATTTTAAAAATAAAAATTTCATAGAATTGTGTTGCCCAGTTAATATTCTGTTTGAAAGAAGGATGGGAGACCAAGGAGTTATAAAATTGTCTTAATCTTCCTCTTTAGTTTTTATGTTCACTAAAGAAAAACACCAGACTACAGCCGCAAAGCTAGACAGGACTTAAGGCGGTAGGCGCCTGCTTTTGTGTTGAACACGCCCTCCAAGAATTTCAAGTGACATAGTCTTACGACTTTAAGAAACCTCCCAAGAATTCCACAAATCTGGAGCAGTAAAGTTTCATACACCGTTTGTGCTGTGTGTGTTAATTTTATACATGAGTGGCGGGACCTACAGTTTAAAGTCGACTCCGAACGACATTTTTTAGAAACTTTTCATGACAATTTTTGATTTACTGTCAGAGTTTTTGCGAGTAATCTTCTGAGAGGAAGTCGCCGAAGAAATATTTTTCATACTTTCGTTTTGTTGGAGATGTCTGACCTGGGGTTTAAAAACTGGCCTCACGTCTAATACGGCGACTTCACAACAGAGATCTTGCCGGTCAATAAAAACAACAAGAACGGGTAGATTAGATGACCCAAAAATGCAGCCACACTATGAAAACCATTTGGAAATCATGCAATATGCACATTTGCTCCAACCTGTTGAAACCATATACTTTGCAATACCAATTCGTCCACATGAATAGGAAAAAATCTTTTAGGATGATTCTGCACAACCACAGTAGCCGTTATTTTCAAGGTATTTACAGGAAAGTAAGAACAGATAATGACCACATAGAGTCGCCGTAGTCTAATAGATAATGCGTTGGATTATTAGACGTAAGGCCACGGTTCAAACCCCACGTCGGACATTAAAACGAAATATGAAAAAATATTTATTCGACGGCTTCCTCTCAGCAAATTTCTGGCAAAAACTCTGAGAGTAAATAAAATTGCCATGAAAAGTTTCTGTCATTCGGAATCGACTTTAAACTGTAGGTCCCGCCACTTTAACACACACAACATGAGTGGCGTGAGCAGCCAGGCCGTGTAAAGATCAATTATGTATGTATGTATGTGTTGGTTTATTAGACGTGAGGCCATGGTTCAAACGTCAGGTCAGACATCTAATAAAATAAAATGTGAAAAATATTTGTTTTCCTAACTGAAGGGTTGTAATGACCAATTATGTATGTATGTATGTATGTAAGGCCAGATTAAGCCTCCACGACATACAATAGCTTAGACGGGGTGTAACGGCAATTCGTGTGACGCGGACTTTCGTTACAAAGCGATAATTCTGGTTATTTGCGTATTCCATGTAGTCTGGATTCATGTTCTTGGCAATCAACCGTTGATAGCTGTCTACCTTTTGTAAGGTTTTCTACAAAAATTTTTAAGGCGATACTCGGGAGTCCTCTATGAAATTTCCATCCGCAGCAATGGTATACTCTTTGCAGAACCTACGCTCTGGTGTTGTGCCCAGACCTGGCGGGATCTTGTGTTGTGACATACTCTTCTATGCGCTCAATTAAACACTGTAAAGTATATCTATACAATACCGAACGAAGTAAAATATACGTTCAAATTCAGGCTTGATAGTGCAGCCAAATTATTACAATTATCTTCTCCCGCCGTCTAATGAACGAACGCAGATGAACGAGAACGAGTAGATCCTCTTGAGGCATGGTGTCTACCTACAACGTTAGAATTACTTCACCTAGATGCCACCGATGCAACTAGAATTCAGGCCTTTTTCTCTTGCTATTTGCCTTCGAAAGTATATAAATATCTCCAGTCTTCAAAGAAAATAACTTAAGAACTTACTTACCTACTTACTTACTTAACTTAACTTAATCTTAACTTTACCAATGAATGCCATTTTATGAGACCATTTCTTTGCTTCTCTGCAGAGGAGTGCCAATCTCAAGGAGGACTTTATTTGAATTTTCCGTGGTGTCAACATTAGGAATTAAGTCGTCTTGGTTGTTACATTTGAAAGTCTCGCTATTTCCTCCAGAAACAACCGGCATTATTGGATAATCTTAGCTGTGGTGTACACATTCTCTAGTGATGTAATGGCCTCTTTACTTACTTACTTACTTACTTAATTGACCATTAACAAACCGATTAACGGAAATCGGCCTGCCTTAACACATCCTTCCAAGCGCCTCTGCTTTTTGCTCGCCTACGCCAGTTGTTCACATCAATCGATGACAGGGCTTCCTCGCAAACAATGTCATCCTCTTCGCCGACTTCCATAGTTGCCCCCATAAATACCCGTCTCGCCAGAGCATCCTCCTCCATTCGAAAGCCATGGCCGCTCAGCCGCTGGATGTTAATACGGTGCACAACGTCCATGTCGATGAGGAGCTGTTGTATCGGATGCGGAAATAATCGCCAACTCGCGGTGGATCGAAGATCTTATGTAGGATTTTTCTCTCGAATACTTTCAAGGCTTCTGCATCAGCGCTTAATAGAGTATATGCCTCTGCGCCATAAAGAAGCACGGAGAGGATGAGCGTTTTGTAAAGTATTAGTTTTGTCGTACAAGAGAAGTCTCTACTGCTCTGCTACTTTCAAGGCTGCTGCATCAGTGTTTAATAGTGTTCATGCCTCTGCGCCATAAAGAAGAAGAAGAGGGACTTGTAGAATATTACTTTTGTCGTACGAGAGAGGTCTCTGCTACTCAATTGCCTATTGAGACCATAATAGCACCTGTTGGCAAGAGTGATCCTGCGCTTGATCTCCAGACTGACATCAATTTTAGTGGTAAAGGTGTTGCCAAAATAAATAAATTCCTTGACTATATCAAGAGTATAGTATCGGTCATAACTTAAGAACTATGAACTGTAATTCACTTGAGTGCTTTGTCCTAAAAACTCTAGCGATTACAAGTATTTTTTGAAGTTTGCCCATCCCTGTAACCTGTAACCCTGTATGTATTTAATTCTTTTTCAATATTCCTTTACCACCAGCCGTAGTTCTCCTTTGTAGTTGTATTTGTATTTAAGCATGTGTCTATATGTGTGCATGCGTATGCACGCATTTATGTACGTGTAAGGCTTTAATGCGTTGTAATTTATTTAAACATCACCGCTGCAACGTACTGAAATTCTGTTTTACTCCTGTTTTGTATTTAAAATTTTCTAAAATATGTCCTTATTGCTGTTGTTGTTGTTGGTGGTTGTATTTCTTATGAATTTCAAACGGTTTTGAATCTTCTGGCATCATCATCATCATCACCATCATCGTAAACATCAGCATTAAAGATGCCCTTAAGCCATGATGCAGCAAATTTTGCCACTTTGACAGGCTATAACCCCTGAGAATGCATCAATGCGTCTGCATTTGTAAGTCTAACGGCCCAAAAGCATACTTTATTTCTATTTTTTATTACAATTTAAATGTTCCTGTGTGTGCATGTGTGTGTGTGCGAGTTATTTGAATTTCTTGCCACTGAAAATCACACACTTCTAATGCTTCTACACTCACTTCTAATGGCTGTTGCTACTGTTGTTGTTGCTGTTGCTGTTGCATTATCAAGTGTTTGAATGTTCATCATAATTTTTTAGATGCCTTGCGGGTATATTTGATATGACATTGCTTTTGTTGTTTTCCTTCCTTTCGTTTTTTATTGTACATATGGATTCTATGTTTTCTTATTATTTATTGCACCCTATCGATGGCAATAAAAATTTATGGAAATATTACGCTGCTGATATAAATTTTAATGGAAAAATGAGGCCATCAAATAAGCGATATTTTAGAGAAATTGTAGTCTAAAGTGGCAGATTTTCTAAATTTTCTTTGTTTAAATACGATCAGTAGGAACATGCGGCTTATTGGATCTCAGATTACGGCCGATAACTATACTTCGATATAGTCAAGGGATTCATTTACCTTGGCTCCACCGTTACCAGGAAAACTGATGTCACGCTAGAGATAAAGCGTAGAATCATTCTTGCCAACAGGTGCTACTATGGTCTCAATAGGTAATTGTATAGCAGAGACCTCTCTCGTACGACAAAACGAATACTTTTCAAGACGCTCATCCTCCACATGCTTCTTTATGGCGCAGAGGCATGGACACACTAAGCACTGAGAGTATTCGAGAGAAAAGTTCTACGTAAGATCTTCGGTCCAGTCCGAGTTCAGTGAGCTGTATCAACGACATGAATATTGTACAACGTATTAAAATCCAACGGCTACTCTGGCACGGCCTTGTTGTTCAAATGCAGGAGGATATTCCGGCAAGACAAGTATTTGATGCGGAATTCGGCGAAGAGGACGACCTTGTTTGCGTTGGAAAGACCAAATCTAGTAAACCCTGTCATCGATTGGTGTGACCAGCTAGTGTAGGCGCTCAAGAAGCAGAGGTGTCTGGAAGGATGTGTTAAGGCAGGCCGAAATCCATGAATCGGGTTGTTAATGGCCAGTTAAGTAAGTAAGTAAGTAAGTTAAGCACTACCAACGCTTCTGCAGAAGCATAACCTCTACGAGATAGATGAGAAAATGTGCAACAAGACAGGGAAACATAAATCACATTGCGATATGAAGCAATGGAGTTGCTCGTCCTACTGTCAATAATGAGTACGTTCGCCCGATAAGACTTAAAATATACTTCAATCCAGCAATATGGGGGCTTCCATGCCTTTAATAGAACCTGGACAACTATGTAGAGTTGAAAGAAGTCTACGGAAGCGTACTCTTCACAAGCCAAATGGGTTTATAACAATCTAAAGTCTTTCTGTGTAATTAAAATAAGAAAAGCCAGATGGATTTCCGATAATCAAAACTCTTGATGGGTAATTACAATAAGAAATGTTTTCAGTTATGCCTACGGATAGTAACCGGTCTTCTGATCGGGTACTGTAGACCCAAAGAACGTTTGCACAGGATAGGGATCACTGATGGCTCAATATGTATGTAAATTCTCTGATAAGGAGAACTCATCACCAGAACATATACTAGTGCAGCGGTAATGCACCTCATGAGTAAAAACATGCTGCTTATCAATTACCAGGGAGTTAATCGTTATAACTGATACTGAACTACAGCCTAAACTTCACTATGGCAACAGTATTGGGAAAAATATTATAAGTATACCCTGTATAGATTGAGTTTGAATACTTTTAAAAACTTTTAAAACATGAACACGTGATTGCAAATAAAATAAAAATAAATTTGTATTTAGTTTCGATTAAAATTCTTTATCAATCGCACAATTATGTGTGCCACTGTTCACAACTTTATGTAAACAACAACAATTACTCTTCTTTGTTATACCTCTGTTTATACCCTTTGCATAAACAATAATAATTACTAGAGAATTATTCGAATGATCTTTGTACAGAGATCTTCAAACCACGATTACACTCTTCAAACGCACCACGTCTTCACACAAGACAGTCTGAACTTCACTAAATTAGTCGCCTGCTTTGCCTTGCCTTTTGTATGGCAACGTAAACAGTCTGATGACTGTTCTTGGAGACGAATGTTCACGGCAGCGCCTTCTCGAGATCTCTATAAATGTAAGCATCGTTATTTTCATTTATCCTTGTAGAGTTGTTGGTGTATTTTTGTTTACTTGTTTACCCTTTTTTCTTATGCTGGTGTCTGTTCTTGTATTAAGCAGTACGATAATTTGTAAACCGATTTGTTTACTGCATTGTTTTGTTTTTGTAACTTTTGTTTATAATTTTAATGTTAAACGATGTAAAAGCAAAACACCAGTAGCTTGAATTTTCATTTTCGTAACAATATTATCGTAAAGAAATTCGCAAAAAGTCGCCTACTACCACCTTTAATTGCACTTCAAATGCATTTAACTTTCCATTTCATAAACTCTACTCGAAATAATTCGCAACAGACGGCCTTAACAGCAACAGTAACGGTAACGGTTGCCATTTGTTGCAGAAATCTTTTACGAAAAATTGAAATGTAATTAATGTCTGTCTCTCTCGGTCTATTTGCGAACGCAATTCCTTCTTTGGCCCTGCAACACCGTGTGTGTGTTTCCATTACTCTTCTAACAGTTTATGCAACCCGCAATATATTCCTTGTGTACTCCAACTGGCGGCAACAGCCAACAGCCAGTATTAAATATGAAATGGTGTTGTTTATCTGTCTGTGTGTCTGTCTGTTGGCTTTGTAATCATAATCAAACTCCACATACATACATAAGAATGCCATCAACAAGCAACGACAATATCATCAGTATTAAATTCGTTTTTTTTTCTTGTGATTTTGTTTCCATTTGATTCCGTTTCTGTTGATGATTTTGTTTACGTCTGTTTCTTAAATGATTTTCTTGTTTTTGTTGTAACTTTTGTTGCACATGGTAACCAATGAAAACAAAATCATCAGATTGTTGCCATCTTATTACGAATAATTTTTGCTTTTGTGTAGCTATTGCTACTGCTACTGCTATTGCTGCTGCTGTTGATTTTATTTCCTTAAGGCCACCATTAGTATGCAATTAAATTGTTTTATTTGCGGTGACAACAATTGTTGTTCTCTTCTTCATAAATAATAAAAGTGAAAGCATTTACTCTCCTTTATTTTACTTTTTTTCTAAATTTTTATATTTTGTCGATTAAAAAAATACTTTTTTTTTTGCATTCTTTCAAGAGTATTTTGTGTTTTAATTTAAAGTACTTTTCGGTTCTTTTTTTTTTGGTTTCTATTTAAAAAACAAAATTCAAATACTTGTATGCACTTGTATTTTAAAAACAAGGGTAACATTTTTGAGTATACATACATATGTATGTATGTACTGTGTATTGGCCATGGGTGAAAGACACACTTTCACTAGCCAGTAAGTATTTCTAAAGCTGTCTAGACTGCAAAACAGAGATCAGCAATGAGTCTAGTAGGTAGACGAAAAGCCAGGGTTCGAGCCCCAGGCCAGACATCAAAAAAAATACAAAAAGTATTTCTTCGGCGACTTCCTCTCAGCAGATTTCTGGCAAAAACTCTGAGGGTAAATAAAATTGCCATGAAAAGTTTCTCAAAAATCTGTCGTTCGGAGTCGACTTGAAACTGTAGGTCCCACCACTAATGTGTAAAATTAACACACACAACATGAGTGGTGTGAGAAGCTAGGCCGTAATCCTGACTGAAGGGTTGTAATGGCCAATTATGTATGTATGTATGATCAGCAATGAGTATTGAAAAACATGAGTAGAATCGAATCATACTCATAATTTCTGATAATTATACGCATTCATCCTTTTTTTAATATCATGGAACCTCTACTCATATTCAAAGTTTGAAGTACTCATTATATTCATACTTAACAACACGTATGATGTTGTTGTTGATTTCGACTCTCCATAGCTCATCATATACACGAAGCACAAAATAAGTATGATTCGCGTACGAACACTAAAATACTCACTAGAAGGTTGTCTGATTGCTCTGTTTGCTCTGCTTGCGGCTCTGTCCGTTTTGCTTATCTGTCTGTCCTCTTTTTTTAGTAAATGCAACAACAACTAAGACAACTTTTTGAAAAATGATTCGAGTCACTTGAATCATTTATAAGCATTATAAATATTTTTCTAAAGTTATGAATCTAAATGAGTAGAGACTTATGAATCAAACATATTTCGAATGGTATGAGTTTGATGTCAACCTTGTACTCATACTCATTGCAACCTGTACTTATAAATCAACGAATTAATCGGAGTACGTAGTTAAATTTCAATATTGTTGACTCACTTATATTCAAAATTTCATGAGTGCTTATGAGTAGCGAAAAAACGATTCATTGCTGATCCCTGATGCATATCTAAGACGTCCTATATTGCTTGATTTCTGCACTCTCTGACAAGGTTTGTTTAAATTTTTAAGATAAACATGCCTTCTGGGAAGGTCCGTATAAAAACACTAGGACTTATTACCGTCAACCTAACTAGTTCTTTAGGCACACTTTTCCTTTTTGACAAACCTTTCCTTCTTTGTATTTCTTGCATTTTAAGCAGTTTCCAATCTAATCCCTAACCTTAGCATGGTAAAACAAATTTTGCTACTCATCATTTGCAAATTCATAATGTGAAGTCTATACATACATACATAATTGGTCATTAAAACCTTTCAGTAAGGATTACGACCTAGTTTCTCACACCATTTATGTTGCGTGTGTTAGTTTTATAGATGAGTGGTGGAACCTACAGTTTAAAGTCGACTCCGAACGACAGATTTTTGAAAATTTTGTCATGCCAATTTTATTTACTCCTCAGACTTTTTGCCAGAAATCTGCTGAGAGAAAGTCGCCGAAGAAATACTTTTTGTATTTTGTTTTGATGTCTGGCCTGGGGCTCGAACCCTGGCTTTACGTCTAATAAGCCAACACACTACCTACTAGACTACGGCGACGTGAAGTCTATAAAAAGATATAAAAATATATAAGTCTATATAAAGATATATATTATATATATATAATAATAAAATTCAAACACGCCGCGATAATATGCTGGGAATGAGGCTCTCAATATACTTCAAAATCTATTCAAAATCGGCTTGTGGTGTATTGGCCTCTGGAGTGTGGAATGCTGTTAAAATTTTAGATAAGCTTCCAGATGATCCACTTTCTATAACCTTAAATGTGAAAATCTTTTCTTGTTAGAAATGGAATCGGAGCAAATCCATCTATAGTTTCTATATCATAGTCTACGATGGATACAATGTTTTTTCAATCAAAGTGAGATATTTCTGCTTTTCGATTGCACATTACTATTTCTCGGCTTGTTTGGAAAGACAGTGCAGAAATATATTAAAAATACTTGGCCTCTTTCTTGGTTGACACATACGTCATTCTCTAAGCCGCGTGGTTCCTATTATAATGAACGGAGATGGCTATCAAGTCATGGTAGGGTTACATACATACATAATTGGTAATTAGAAGCCTTCAGTCGGGATTACGACCTAGTTTCTCACACCACTAATGCTGTGTTTGTTAATTTTAAACATGAGTGGCGAGACCTACAGTTTAAAGTCGACTCCGAACGAAGGTTTTTCGTAGCAATTTCATTTTATTCCCAGAGTTTTTGTCAGAAATCTGCTGGTAATCATATTTTCGTCTTGATATCTGATCTGGGTTTTCCACTGTGGCCTCACGTCTTCTAATAAGCCAACACACTACCCACTAGACTATGGCGGCTATCTATAAATTAGAAGATGAAATCTCGTTTGTTATGTGTTAGCCCACCCGAATACAAGTCACTTATAGGTCACAGAGATGCATGGTGGCTATACTTTATAGGAACAGTCTGATTGAAAATCGGGCCCGACGGACTTGAATAGAATTTAAAGATCACTGGTGGTAGCTGTGATGATATTTAAGAGGTGATGACCGTTAATCACGTCATTTGCACTGTCAAACTACAGTCGTTGTATTTTTGATGCGTAGTTTGACATCTTAGGAATATCGGGTATTGATTCCAATACCCCGTCTCTGATGAACAGGACATGTGATGTACACAGTTCTTAGCTCTTCGTGTAATTTAGTAAAAAAAAATCGTTGTCTCATCGCATTATTCGACGCTCTTTGTAGTTGAGTTTAACGATGTAAAACAACCAAAAATTCACGAATTAAGTAAGTGTTAAAGTTTTTTTAATAAGTATAACACCATCTACCATCTCAGTCGCCGTAGTCTAGTAGGTAGTGTGAGGACTTATTAGACGTGAAACCGTGGTTCAAAACAAAGATCAGCAATGAATCGTTTTTTCGCTACTCATAAGCACACATGAAATTTTGAATATAAGTGAGTCAACAATTTTGAAATTTAACTACTCGTGATTCATTCGTACTCACTACAACGTTGATTTATAAGTACAGGTTGGATTGAGTATAAGTACAACGTTGACATCAAACTCATACCATTCAAAATTTGTTTGATTCATACTCATACTCATTTAGATTCATAACTTTAGGAAAAATACTCTTATAATACTTAAAAATGATTCGAGTGACTCGAATCATTCATCAACATTTATTTACAAAAAAAAAGAAAAAAGACACAAAAGAAAGAACAGAGCAGCAAGCAGAGCAAACGCACAACCTTCCAGTGAGTATTTTAGTGTTCGTATGCGAATCATACTTATTTTGTGCTTCGTGTATATGTTGAGTTATGGAGAGCTGAGATCAAAAACAAATCATACGTGTTGTTAAGTATGAATATAATGAGTACTTCGAACTTTGAATATGAGTATAGGTTCCGTGATATTAAAATAAGTATGAATGCCTATAAGTATCAGAAATTATGAGTATGATTCGATTTTACTCATCTTTTTGAATACTCATTACTGATCTCTGTCTAGTAAGCAGTGTGTTGGCTTATTATAGCTGAAGACGTGGTCAAAACTTCAAGTATGAGATCTCGAACAAAATGAAATATAAACAAATTTTGCTTCGGCGACATTCTCTCTTTTGACAAAAAAAATTGCTATGAAAATTTTCTTAAAAATCTGTCGTTCTGAGTTGACTTGAAACTGTAAGTCCCACCACTCATGTATACAGTTAACATACACAAGATCTGGGAAGCGAGGATTGCAATCCCCTGTCGGTAATTTCTATTTGACTTTCATTCCCAAAATTGTTGCTCCTGTCTAATATTTGCCTCCCATTATTCTTTTTTTTTTGTCTCCATTTAATATTAATACGGCGACAATATGTTTATCGGTAAACATCATATATAGACAGACTAACATACGTCTACTGGTTGATATGCCTGTATGTCTGTCTATCTGTATATTCTTGTAGACATTCATATATCATCACATTCATTCATTCATTTATTTATTTTTCTTTTCTTTTTTTTTTTTTTTGTCTCTTGAAAGTGTTTTGTTGCATATATTTGAAGCATCATAATTTTTGTTGCATATTCAAAATGCTCTTAAACAATACTTCAGGCATGATTGTCTTTTCAACATCAAATATATTTCCTTTATTCTTTTATTCTTTTGCATTTTTTATTTCAATTTCCCTTTCATTATAATTACAATGTCTATGAATTCTTTTTTTCATTACAATTATTAAATCGTTATACATATTAAGAATAATTTTTTCAAATTTTATATGATTTTTCAAGATTAAAAAAATAAAAAATAAAATCAAAATCAAAATAATAAAGAAAATGAAAAGCTATTTTACAATAAAAGACTTCTTTTTTTCTTTTCTTTCATTCAAAAGTGTAATTCAAATTTATTTTCCATGCCGGCAAGTACTTCAAGTATTTATATACGTAATGAGCATATTTCAAGCATTAATGCTTAATCAAAATTTGTTATTTTTCTCAAATTAAATTTACGTAATGCCTTCCTAATAGGATTTAAGAATAAATTTATAATTTAATTCAAAATTTTTTTTCGAATTTGAATAAGTCTGGTGCGATGTAGAGTGTTATTGGTCCATTCTCGAGTGATATATATAAACCTGATCCCTTCAGATATCATCGTAATTTTGTATTTGTTTGAAAGAGCTATTGATGTCAGTATGTCTGGAATATAATCAGCATTCAAATATCCGCCACGTCTCCTCTGATAGGGCACTTCCGAAATCCACATCCATAATATTATATTATTATGGAGCATAAATCAGGCCGACTTTGGCCGATGGCCTAGGAAATGTTGGCTATGAAGACCGCTATGGATTCTGGTTTATTTGCAATCACCTGTGACTTAAGAAAACTCCACAAGAAAAAGTCTAACAAATCGTACGATCTCGGTGGCCAGTTCAGATTATCTCTTCTTGAGATTACACACATACATACATACATAATTAGTCATTACAACCCTTTAGTCAGGATTACGACCTAGTTTCTCACACCACTAATGATGTGTGTGTTAATTTTTTATACATGAGTGGTGGGACCTACAGTTTAAAGTCGACTCCGAACGACAGATTTTTGAGAAACTTTTCATGAATCTGCTGAGAGGAAGTCGCCGAAGAAATATGTTTTCATATTTCGTTTTGATGTCTGGCCTGGGACTCGAACCGTGGCTTTACGTCTAATAAGCCAACACACTACCTACTAGACTACGGCGACTTTGATATTTTCCATGACTATGGTGCATAAATCAGTCTGACTTTGCCGCTGGCCTAAGAAATGTTGAAATGTTGTTTATTTGCAACCACCTGTGACTTAGGAAAACCCCACTAGAAAAAGTCTAACGGTGTCAAATCGTATGACCTCGGTGGCCAGTTGAGATCACCTCTCTTGAGATTCTTATTCCTTGAAATCGCTCGTACAGAATATCCAATATAGCATGAGCTGTGTGGGGCAAGCAGCGCCGTCCAGTTGAAACCACATATCGTTCATGTCCAAATCATTCAATTCAGACTAAAAGATGTTGAAAATCTTCGAGTTTATAGTGCTCAATGTTGCCAGAAATGCCTGACCAAAGTCTAAGTAGATAGAGGTGGCCGTCCGATCAAGGAAATCGGATGGACACACTTATGCCACATGGGGCCTATTTTCAATCCTGAGTACCATGACTGAAAACTCCCTTTATTAACATAAACTGGATTAAAATCCATAAGAATTGATCAACTCACCGTTCTAATTCCACAGCATTTTGTTTGAGTGCCTTAACCAACAAAGAGTTTCATAAGCCCATTTGAATCTCATACGTTTTCAAATTTGTTTTGATACTAGAACTGCTGTATCTCCAGAAACATTGTCAAAACTTATCCAAAACAAAATATAACCCGTGGGATTATTTTTTCAATTTCAGAACAAACGCTTAGGGAATAACTCACATTGTATTCATGAAGCGATTATATGAACCGATCCCCTGCCTCACCAAAAATTCACACCAAGCAGTGAGTTTCAGTATGCATTTGACGCTGTTTAATCCCATGTAAACTCATATCATCCCAAATTCTACAATTTGGTTGTTCAAGTACGCAGGCATTAAAAAATGTGCCTTATTGCTGAAGATGTTTATTCGATGAATACTAGGATCAGTTTCCATCGGCTCTGGAGGCCATTAAGCGAACACACATGGCTCTAAAAGGTCGTCCAGGGTGAATAGACAAGACAGATTGAATACATTGACGAATAATTTGTCACCAGAAGTCTCCTTAGACTGGTAGTGTGTTGGCTTATAAAAATAATTTAAAAAAAAATTTTCTTCAGCGGCTTCATCTCAGCACTCTTTTGACGAAATCTCTGTAAGTAAAATAAAATTTTCGTGAGAAGTTTATCAAAAATCTGTTCTCACTTGACATACGTCCCAATGTCGCCATAGTCTAGTAGGTAGTGTGTTGGCTTATTAAACGTAAAGACAGGGTTCGAGCCCCAGGCCATATATCAAAACGAAATATGAAAAGTATTTCTTCGGCGACTTCCTCTCAGCAAATTTCTGGCAAAAACTCTGAGAGTAAATAAAATTGCCATGAAAAAGTTTCTCAGAAATCTGTCGTTCGGAGTCGACTTTAAACTGTAGGTCCCACCACTCATGTATAAAATTAACACACACAACACATCAGTGGTGTGAGAAACTAGGACGTTGTACAATGGGTCAATTCGACCTCCGGGCACTTGTCTTAATTGACAAGTACAAGTCCTCTAACCTAACCTAACCTAACCTACATCCCAATGAAATATTTTATTTTCTTTTTTGTTTGCTAATTGCCTGGGGTCTCGGTAGTCTAGTAGGTACTAAGGCTGTGGTTTAACGCCTGCCACTGCAACGCAACAGTCTTCTGGCAAACACTCTGAGATTAAAATGAAAATGCTGTGACAAGTTTCTCAAAAGTCTACAGCTCGTAGTAGACTTTAAACTGTAGGGCACGCCACTCATGGCTGAAATTAACACACACACCGTGGGTGGTGTGAAAAGCTAGATTGTAAACCTGATTAAAGAGCTGTAATGATGCCGCTGTAGAAACCAACCTCTTGTCATGTAAGATACACGACGATGACCGTCATAAGCTAAACGACAATTGAAATGATGAGAAGTGCATCACAAAATTTATATTTTTGCCCACAACAATCAAATCATCTTTCATTCATATGAGGAAAAAATCTTTAGGAGATGAGGCCGACAATATGTGCCCCATGCGGGGTAGCCACATAATGTTTTCAATATTTCCATACACATGGCGTATAAACCTGGAAAATAAATGAAAACATTTGGTATACTTAACATTCTTCAATTGCTGTTTCAACAGTAAATTATGGCCATCAACAACGTTTATAAGCTATTCAGGGCCAACTGAATAAACAACCAATGATGAGGAAATAAAAAAAATTAATTTTTAATTACTTTCTCCTGCCGCATATGAATGAATGTGATACCTAAACGAAGAGAAAATAATCTTTAATGCCATACAAAATCATACAAAGAAACTCCGGCTAGAAGACCACAATATCTTAATAACAGTCGAACAAATAATTTCATTTTAATTGGCAACATGCCTGAACATGTAACGCAATTAAAAGTTTTCATTTTTTTCACCCCTTTTTTCTATACTTTTCCGTCAGTCACTTCAACACACACATACATTCAGGTGAGTGAGTAATGAAGCTTAAAACCGGAAACACTAAAAATTATGACCATTACCACGATGAATTTTCTAAAAATACAAAAGAAACGGATTTTAAATAAAAAGGAAACAGGGAAGGAAAAATCCCCTTTTTACCGATTAGTCAATGGAAAACTAAAACACAAACACTCACACACCACCTCAAATGTAATAAAAAATATTTTAAAACACGCTACACATATGTACAGAATAAAGGAATTAAAAATACGAATAACTTTTGAGTCATTCAAAGTGTATGTATAGGTGTCTCTCTCTGTATGGGTTACAACGAAATCATATTTCTCATATGAAAGTATCCTTAAAGTATTCTTGTTGTTTGGAAAAACAAGCCACCACAAGCATATGCGAAATACCACCACCTAAAATCAGTAGCTAACCAAACACAGCCAAAGTCTTTATATTGGGTGTCGAAGTACTTTCGGCACGCGACCTTTTATTTCCACTTTTCGATTTGATTCCCGTTTCACAAAAGAATTTTTATAAAATTTAAAAAAATTTTTTTTTTAAATAAGAGAGTGAAAGTCTTTGCCTGTGTGTGTGTGTATCGTGGTATGGGTTTTTTGCATTCGTTTAATGCAAAATGCAACTCATAAAACCAGAATATGAATCGTTGACTTGGGGTTTTTTTATTAAATTTCATATTCATACGCTACTCTACTGCCACAGGGTTAGACAATCTATTGGTTTCGTTTTGCATATGGAAACAGAATGCAATAAATGCCAGCTGGCAGGAGAGGATAATGAGCTGTTTTTATTACGGGGTATAAACCTTCTCCCTATCGCATATAAGGTTCTTGCGGGCGTATTATGTGAACGACTGAAGCCAGTCGTCAAAACACTGAATGGACCTTATCAGTGCGGCTTCAGGCCTGTTAAGTCCACCATCGACCAGATATTCACACTACGCCAAATCCTGGAAAAGACCCGCGAAAAACAAGTCGACACTCACCATCTTTTAGTCGACTATAAGGCAGCTTTCGTGTTTTCGCCGCAATGTCTACGCTCGGTATACCTGCGAATCTGATAAGGCTATGCAGAATGACGTTGAGCAATTCCGGCAGCTCCGAAGGTAGGAATGGATCTCTCTAATCCTTTTAATACTGTGCGAGGTTTCAGACAAGGCAATACCTTATCATGCGACCTCTTCAACTTCGTCATGGAGAGCATCCTGCAGGAAGCGGGAGTGCATCGCAATGGTACTATTTTTCAATAAAGCGTCCAGTTGCTTGCGTACGCTGACCACATTGACATCATAGGGCGTACCAAGCGAAATGTTACTGCTGCCTTTAGTGCTATTGAACGAGAGTTTACTAAGATGGGTCCAGCAGTAAATGAGAGCAAAAAAAAAGTATATGTAATCGACAAGTAGAAACGTGATGCGTATTGGATATCAGATTACGGCCGATAACTATACTTTCAATATAGTTCTTTATCTTACGCTTTTACCACCAAAAATAATGTCAGTCTGGAGATCAAGCGCAGGATCACTCTTGCCAATAGGTGCTGCTGTGGTCTCAATAGGAAATTGAGTAGAAGAAACCTCTCGCGTACGACAAAACGCATATTCTACAAGATGCTCATAATCCCCGTGCTTCTTTATGGCGCGAAGGCATGGACCCTGTTAAGCACTAGTGCCTTAAGATGAATATTTTAAGTAAGGAAAATTGCATTGTTGTCTATAAGATAACTTAGTTCAGAGATTGCCATACAGAATTAGTCTCACTATTTATCTTTTCATTGGGCTCAGTCGCATATGTAACGAATATCGAGTCTGCAGGTGTTATCCAGTGACTACGGGATCTTGACAATATACAGTGAGCGTCAAAAGAAAATTCTAACAATCACCAAACTTAACTTTAACCACTTAAGGAGAGTGCACGAAAAAATTTGACAATATTTCATAATTTTTTTTTTGTTTCAATTTTAAAAACCGGCAAGACAACAATTTTAAAATATAAATAACCGGACTTTAATATTAACATATATTTTTTTTAATGTACAAGTTCTTTTGACGCTCACTGTATGTATTATGCCTCATATGTTACTAGAGGAAAAAATTAACTCCAAGGTTTTCCAAGGTAATGCAAATGCATTAAAAATTATCGCCAAAGGGCAATCAGGATATTCGGAATACTTAGCAAGTAATATCACCCGTTCAACAGTGACATGGTAGAAGCCGTATAGGAATTTTGTTATCCTAGCAGTGTATTGAGAGTGTAAACGCTTCATTTGACAGAGTACGACACTACTTTTTTATCTCATATCAACAGTAACTCCACATTTTTGATACTAACGTTGATGTATGTTAGTGAAATATGAAGGTATGTGACAGACGATTGAAAAAGTTATAAATGATCGAAAGTAGAGGCATAAGACTTTGAGGAAAGACACTGAGAAAATTGCTAAAACCATCAACTTTAATCAATGCCTAGTCTGAACCCCCGCTACTATACTGAAGCTATTTCCGAATGATCTGAAGCGTAACTCAAATATCTTTCCTACCAAAAGCTTACACCAAAGGAAAGTGTTCGCCAGCCTTTAACTTCCTTTTCGCCGAGTATACTATTCTAAACTTCTCTTTCTATTTCACAGAAATGTTCTGAATACCATACCTCACAACCTTGTAGGCCGTACTCATTGCCGTGAATTCCTACAAGGCCTGGGATCCACCAACTGAAAATTTACGCCTGTATATATTAAGCAGCTTGATGTTTTCTACACTTAATTCAAGTCTTCTCGTTATTTAGAAATCCCTGACTGGATTCATTATTATTCCAGACTAGATGGAAATAGTAATGCGACTATGTGATCTATTTTATTGCCCTCAATCGACATAATATATCAGTAGCACTGAAGAACGTCAGAATGTTGTTCTGTATTAGTAAAGATATCTCCCCCAATAGTACTTTATTAGTACCCGGTTACATACATACATAATTGGTCACTAAACCGTTTAGTCTGGATTATGGACCTAGTTTCTCACACCACTTGTGTTGTGTGTGTTAATTTTTTACACATGAGTGGTGGGACCTACAGTTTAAAGTCGACTCCGAACGACAGGTTTTTGCGAAACTTTTCATGGCAATTTTTTCATATTTCGTTTAGTTGGAGAAGTCCGACCAGGGATTTGAACCGAAGCTTCACATCTAATAACCAAGCAAACTACGTACTACACTACGCCGACTACAAGTACCCGGTTATTATCTTCTAAAAAACATTAACACCTCGTAGATTCCAAATATGTGTTCTAGTGATTCGTTTCCCTTTTCACAGAATCTATGTATAGAGCTTGAGTGATCACTATTTTGAACAAGTGAGTGGTGGAACTTACATTTTAAAGTCGACACCGAACGACATATTTTTGAGAAGCTTTTCATGGCAATTTTATTTTTATATTTTTTCTCTCAGTGTCTGCGCCAGAAGTCTACAGAAAAGTAGTCTTAGGTTAGAGGACATGTACTTGTCAATTAAGACAAGTACAGTACCCGGAGGTCGAATTGACCCATTGTACAGGAAGTCTTAAAAGAAATATTTTTTTTTTTCGTATTTCGTTTTGTTCGAGACGGATGAGCCGGTGTTTGAACCACGGGCTCCCGTTTGACAAGCCAACACCCTACCTACTAGACTACAGCCTACTAGTTTTGTTAAAAAACAATATACTCAGTATTACCTTTGACATTTGACCTCAAAAATTAAGTGTCTTTCACTAGTTAGCATCCCTTTGTTGCTAGCAGTAGTTTTTGCAACTACATTCGCACAGTAAAACATATAAACGGCTTATTCTCTCAATTATTCTCTCAACAGCTATTTTCAAACAGTAGAAGTATAAAGTCTGTACAAACAAAAGATATGAAATCCGGCTTTAAAAGGCCGTAGGGTGCAAAACTTGTTTGTCCATGGCATTTGGTTTCCTTTACAACGGCAAAGAAAAAGTATGAGGCTGCATAGATTGTGACTGTATGAGTGCATGTGTGAGAGGGTACGTTCAACATAAAAATAATGCCAGGTGCACTCTATTTTGTTCGTTGCAAACGAAGGGGGATAATTTTTTCTGTTCTTTTTTTCGATTTGTTTTCTGATTTTGGTCGCATGGCAAAAATGACAACAACAACAACAACAACAACAATAAAAACCAGACTAACAACCAAAATATAGTATAACGCGAATGGTTTTTGAAAAGAAAATAGTCAAGCGTAGCAATTTTGTTTGTCGTTGTGTCTGTGCATGTTTATTTTTATGATCGAGCGCTGATTCATAATAAGAAACAAACATGCACCAACACTCGCACACAGGCACACAATGCTTAGAATTTAACAATTCTTAACAGAATTCCAGTGTATTTGCTTCGTTAACAACGGAGAAAGAGCGAGAGATTCAGATACCGTTACTATACAAAACACAATACATTTGAACAACCATTAAGGGGGTCTGTGAAACCCTAAACAATACGATTCATTTCGTACTCATTCGTTTTATTTACTCTCTGCTTATGCATGTGTGTGTGTATTTCTGTCAGGGTTTTTGTGGATTGATGTTTTGAGTGTATAAGTGCATTAAGAGTTTTTAATCAAAGTGCACACGAGTAACAGCGAAACAACAATTACAGCTTTAGAGTTCGGTTCGAATTTTATTTTTTTATTTTTAAATGCCAGCAAAAGGAATAGCTTGCTGGCCACCCCTAATTTATGTTTTGTTTTGTGTGTATGTTGTTAAGGGTTCGTTCGTTCGTTCGTTTCGTTCATTTATTATAGAAAAATTATGTTTTGAAACATTATGAAGATTATTATAAAGTATTTGTTGTTGTTGTTATTTATTCGTTGCTATCACTTTTACAGTTAATGGTGGACTTTTTAAAATTCCAATTGGAATTTTGAGAATTATACAAGAGCAGTGCAATGAAAAAAAAAACTGAATTCAAAACAAAACATTCTACATTCGACATTATAATGCATGCTGCTTAGTTTCGTAATCTGGGGAAGGGATTTTTATTTTTAATATTTTTCTAATAGCAATGAGTATAATGGCAGTGAAAATGAAAGAGTATTCAAAAAAGTTTGAATATTTTCAAGCTGATGACAAAATAAACCAAAAGTTAATAAGTGATGGTGCAGTCCCTGCGCTGACCAACTTTCTTCGATTAGTTCGGTGAAATTCGGCTGTACAACGGCCCGCTGCGAGTGCTCAAGTGAACTTTGATATCAAAGCTACCACTCTAACCTAACCTAACCTAACCCGATGACACGAAATAAAAGAAAGGAAGAAAGGCATTGTTTCCAGAAAGAAATTATTATTAATTTATATAGAAAACTTACCCACTCAGTTTACCTATTCCACTTACCTTCATTTACTTGCATAGATTAAAACACGTTTAAAGTTTTCAATTAAATTTTTTATTTAAATTTAGTTTACAAGGCGATAAACTCAGATTATACCCCATAGCCTTACTAACAGAAGCGATATTTTCTGCAGTGTGTACATTGCGTTGTTGAACAGTCCTATAATGCTTCAAAACTCTTCAAATTCCTTGCCAATTCCTTAACCAACTGGTCGATTATGACGACCCCAAACACAACGCTTTGTAAAAACTGTAAAGTTTCAATCACCACTTTTTAAACGATCATAATAACAAACCTTTCACTTACTAAATTACACTTCACTGCTGGCAGCCTTACCAGACTGGTCCATTGCATGCAATTCAAATTAATTCATTCATTCATTAATACGGTCATACGGTTACATTTCTATACCAACAGATCGCAAAACTATTATATTTAACGTGAACTTGTTCCCAAGTTTGATAACACACATCCCTTACCGTGGTAGATAGCTAGAAATGGCCGTCGCCACCAAGGAATTCGAATGAATACATTTAAGCCACATGGGGCCCATTTTCAAATCTGACTACCATTACATACATACATAATTGGCCTTTATAACCCTTCATTCAGGATTACGGCCTAGCTTCTCGCACCACTCATGTTGTGTGCGTTATTTTTGTACATGAGTGGTGGGACCTACAGCTTAATGTCGACTCCGAACGACAGATTTTTGAGAAACTTTTTCATAACAGGCTTATTTACTCTCAGAATTTTTGCCAGAAATCTGCTGAAAGGAAATCGCCGAAGAAATATTTTTTTCATATTTCGTTTTGATGCCTGACCTGGGATACGAACCCAGGCTTTATATATAATAACCTAGGCTTTACGTCTAACACACTACATATTAGACTATGGCGACTTTTTTGATCAACTTACCCTTCTAATTCCACAGCACCTTGTTTGAGTGCCTTAACCAACGAAGAGATTCATAAGCCCATTTGAGTTTCTTACGTTTTAAACTCTGTTTTGTTAATCGTATTTCGCACTAGTGTACCTGTAGAAGTGTCGTCAAAACTTATCAAAAAAAAAATATAACCCGTGGAAATATTTTTTTTAATTTCGGAGCCAACATTTAGGGAATAAAGGAACAAAGGATTTGAAAACTTCTCTGTCGCCAGTAACAGGAAAAGCTGCTTCTGCTAAAAGAACCTTCCACATACAGATAGTCCGACGAATTTTCTCTGAAAAGTATTGTGCTATCCACTAGTCAATCGACTACGAACGTATGTACCACAAGAGAAATACAAGTACTTACTTACTTCCATAATTGATCATTACAGCCCTTTAGTCCGGATTACAGCCTAGTTTCCCACACCACCCATGATGTGTGTGTTAATGTTATACATGAGTGGCGGAACCTACATTTTAAAGTCGATTCAGAACGACAGATTTTTTTGAGAACCTTTTTTCTTGTCAATTTTATTTTACTCTCAGTGTCTTCCACAGAAGTTTCCTGAAAGGATATCGTCGAAGAAAATTTTTTTCATATTTTGCTTTGCTTGAGATGTCTGGGCCAGGCATTGTACCATGGACTCCAGTCTAATAAGGTAACACTGCCTTCTGGACTACAGCGATAGAACAGTGTAACACCAGCCACATTGCAACAGTGTTGCAATGAATCAATTGAGTTGGATACCCTATCATCATTAACAAGCATTTTTGCCTTCTCTTGTACCAGGCCGAAAAGCATCAAAAATACTTCGAAACAAAAGCCTTATATAAGATATAAGTCGTGCATATATTGCGCGGAGTTAAGAAACCAAGGCACTGAAAAGCTTCATTGCAGTTTTGAAAAATATACCTAGTTTCAGTGAACATCACATTAAATTGTCATGCCGAGGACCGCAAGAGCTTCTAGTTGAGTTAGTTTAGGTTTGAAGACAAGTAAAGGGTGTTTTTTATAGAGGTATAGAACTTTAAGTTGCAATAAAACAACGATGGATTATTCGATTGACATGAATTTTATTTATCCGAAAGATAATCTTGTGGCATTACATTTTAAATATGATTTCTGGCATATGACCGCCACGGCTGGCGCGGATATAGTCCAATCTGGACGTCCAATTTTAGATGACTTTTTCCAACATTTGTGGCCGTATATCGGCAATAATACGGCGAATGTTGTCTTCCAAATGATCAAGCGTTTGTGGCTTTACCGCATAGGCCAATGACTTTACATAGCCCCACAGAAAGTAGTCTAGCGGTGTTAAATCACAAGATCTTGGAGGCCAATTCACAGGTCCAAAACGTGAAATTAGGCGGTCACCAAACGTGTCTTTCAATAAATCTATTGTGGCACGAGCTGTGTGACATGTTGCGCCGTCTTGTTGAAACCACATCTCCTGGACATCATGGTTATTCCATTCAGGAATGAAAAAGTTAGTAATCATGGCTCTATACCGATCACCATTGACTGTAACGTTCTGGCCACCATCGTTTTTGAAAAAGTACGGACCAATGATTCCACCAGCCCATAAAGCGCACCAAACAGTCAGTTTTTCTGGATGTAACGGTGCTTCCACATACACTTGAGGATTACCTTCACTCCAAATGCGGCAGTTTTGTATGTTGACGTAGCCATTCAATTCAACCAGAAGTGCGCTTCATCGCTAAACAAAATTCGCTTATGAAAATCGGGAACAACGTTAATCTCGTTTTGGGCCCATTCGACGAATCTACGCCTTACTTGATGATCGTTTGGCTTCAAATCTTGCACGAGTTGGATTTTGTAAGCACGCAAACCAAGATCCTTCCGCAAAATCTTCCATAAAGTGGATGGACACAGATCCAATTCCTGTGCTCGATGGCGGATGGACTCATTCGGGTCTTCCTCAATGCTACGCTTTACAGCAGCAATAGCTTCTTATGTACGCACCGCACAGCGTCTCTGGGGATGCGAGTTATCAATAAAAGTAAACGTGGTGCGAAAACGTTCCATGGTTAATCGAATTAACTGCTCTGATGGACGATTTTGTCGACGATAAAATGGACGTAGTGCGCGATACAATTACACTATTTGCAAGTGTTGTTCAGGCGTGAGTCTATTCATGATGAATTGCCAAACCAAACTGAGAATAAATCACTTGACAGCTGTTAAATCGGTCGCCACCTTGAAAAGTAATGCCAACTTAAAGTTCTATACCTCTATAAAAAACACCCTTTACAATACACGAAGTTCAAAATTACCCATTGTAATACATCCTAAAGGAGAGAGACAGAGGAAATAAAGGAGTTAAGAAAAAAGAGAATAGGAAGGAGAGGGAGAATAAGGATACGGCGGAAAAACGCAGAACAGAAACACACAAGAACGCGTGAGTACAACATTGAAGCCTTAGTACTTCCCAACCAGCTCAAACTGTTAGTGAATCTATGGAGAGCCTTAATGTCGGCACTCGCCAAAGAGTCCAAAACTTCGAAGAAGCCCCTGCCTAGGGTGCTCAACTTTAACCTACTATGGGCTGGATAGTTACAGAGAAGGTGTTCGATAGTTTCCAACATCTTCTCGTTGCAACGTCCTCTGAAATAATCCGTCCGAGATCTGTTCCAGATCCTTGTCAGCAATCGAATCTCACAGTACCCTGTAATAAACTAAAAACTAACCTTAGAGCTTCTAACTCCCCAATATTTACATCATCCACTAGGATTAAACAAGAAAAAAGTTGATTTAGTCCTTTAGTGCTGAAAAGTATACAGCTTTAGATCATCTGTTCTAACTAGCATTTCTGTTTTTTGCATTATTTTTACACCCTCAGTTGTGGAAGTGACAACGAATAATTTTTCGAACTCATGTTTAATGTTCAAAACTATTCTTACTATTGCACCCTGTAATTATGCTTTAAAAGAGGAAGTACCTTCACAGGCCATTGTTGTGTTATCCTTTCTAGTTGTTGTTGTTGTTGTTGCAGTAGTTCATGTCAGTATTCAAACATGTTTAGTTTACCGTTATGTAAGTGATTTCACTACCAACGCAACGTACAACATGGGACGATAAAGATCCTGTCAAAGATTTTCTTACCCTTGGCATATTATAATACAACAACAACAGCAATAACAACAACAAGAAACTGGGCATTATTATGGTTGTCATGTTAATGAACGGCCGATACACTATGAGTTTTAATTTTCGAACATACTGTACTCGCAAGTACATGAATGATACACTACGATACACAATGTAGGAATCAATGCCATTTCAGGCACTGGCCATAGCCAAATACTCATGTACATGCTTTTAGAACTTCTCTCATATATTTTGCTTTTTCTGTTTTAGTATCAGAATTTTTTTTCTTCTGTAATTTAAAAGAGGGTTTACACGCAAGTAAAACCCCTTTTTTCTGTCATTCGTTTTATTTTATACTCCCGCACCCCCTGTTGTGTTGAAATTTGTTTCACTTGATTAAATTTTAAAAATGTGCTGAAAATTATTTTCACTCTTCACTCTTTCGTTCCCTCTCTCTCCCTCTTTCTTGGCATTGGCTTTACAGCTCTTGAATATTTGCCTTGTCTGTGACAGTTTGTGGTCTCATCTGTTCGCATTTGAACAGAATGATGGAAAAAATTTGCATAAAATCGTAATCGTAAGCCTTTGATTAAAATAATCAATCTCTGACAATCACAATGACATCGTAATCGTTATAGATGCTTAGAGGAGATACATATATTGAACTATTTTGTTGCTAACGTTTGATGTATTAGCTGTGGAAGGATTAAGGAATTTTCTTCTGCTTTCTTTTGTTACACCCTTTATCTCCGCTATAAATCTGATGTAAACTATTTAGTTGGAAAGAAATTCATCATGATTTCAGGCAACTTGAAAAATAAAACTCTCTTCATCACCTCAATGAACCGATTAATTAGATATTCCATGACTTTTTTCTAGTGGGACACACATATTTCCTCGACCGATTTCTAATATTTGGTTAATGGAAGTAACATGATCATGTTTATATTGTGTATTCTGTTAACTATCTAACCTTGCTCTGTTAATATTAACATTTGGCCAATTCACACGACTTTGTATCGTGTATGTTGTATTGAATACACTTGGTTGTTTGTGAACGCTCAATGCTATGCTGTATTGTGTATGTCATATTCTTCTTCATAATTTTTGGCATTCAAACAATTTGATAGCACGAAACCAATACAACTTTTAAAAACATATGAAAAAAATGTGTATAAGTGTATCGGATTTTTACATGAAAATTATCAACAACAAGCATACACTGTTGTATAGTCGTCCAACAATACAATGAATACAACGGTTTGTGTGAATTGACCAATTGCTCTGTTTTGTCGAATTTATCTTTATACACACTCACATAGAATTCTACTTAAGTGTTAGGATCAACAGCAAGTTTATCAGCTACAATCATTTGTTTACTTAATTATATAGTCATGTGGTTATTCCGAATTCTCATTTAGTTTATTACGATTTAAGCATAAGTAAATTTAATTGTATTTGGAGGGTGGGTGGTGGTGGCAAAAAAATTCACTAATTATCTTCTATTGGGGATCCTTTCCGATACAGTATGAAGCTGGTATCCCACCTATCAATTTTCCTCCCTAGACAAGTAATAAAGTCCCATATTTAAAACCAATATCGTCTGAATCTATAGCCGTCGTTGTCTAGTTAATAGTGTGTTGGACAAGTGGAAGCTGTCATAGTCGACAATATTCATAATTGGTCATTACAAGCCTTCAGTCAGGATTACGGCCTAGCTTCTCACACCACTTATGTTGTGTGTGTTAATTTTATACATGAGCAGAGGGACCCACAGTTTAAAGTCGACTCCGAATGACAGATTTTTGAAAAACTTTTCATGGCAATTTTTCGTTTACTTTTAGAGTTTTTAACAGAAATATGCTGAAAGGAAGTCGCCGAGGAAATATTTTTTCATTTTTCGTATTGATGTATGACCTGGGGTTTGAACCGTGGCCTTACGTCTAATAAGCTAACACACTACCTACTAGATTAGTCGGCCCTATTGAGAGAGCCCAAAAGATGGCCTAACCAAGAATAATGGATCAGAAAACTTTTGACTGCATATCTGGTGATCTAGAACTGACCATGACAAATAATTTTGTTGGTTGAAAAAATCAGACTCACTAGACTGCAATTGATTTGAATAAATCGTTGTATATTTTACTTTATTATAATCGATCCGATTATGCTAAGAAAGCTCTTCACATTTATGCAGAAAAAACTAAACATTTATTCTACCTTATGCATCATATTGTATATGATTTTGGTTAACCTTCTCAGGTAAGGAGTGTCCACGAAAAAATTTTGAAGCACACTTTCCTTTATAAATACTACACTTAATTGTAAAATTATTTCAATTTATAAGCCTCGCTATGTGCCAGCAGATGTTTAATGTGGAATCGTACAGTGAGCGTCAAAAGAAACTGTACCTTAAAAAAATATACATTAATAATTTGCCGTTATTTTTATTTTAAAATTGTTTCATTGCCAGTTTTTAAATTGAAAAAAAAGTTACAAAAAATTTAAATATTGGAAAATTTTTTTGGGCACTCTCCTTAAGTGGTAAAAGTTGAGTTTGGTGATTGTTAGAATTTTATCCTTAGTGTATAGTTTCTTTTGGCGATCAATGTAAGTCTTCAATTTTATGCAGAAAAAACTAAACATTTATTGCATCAAAGTCGTATATGACTTTGGTTAAACTTATCAGAGGAGGGCCCACAAAAAAATTTCCTTTATAAATACTACACTTAATGGTGAATTTTTTTTTTCGATTTTTAAATTCATAAGCCTACCTATGTGCCAGCAGTTATTTAATATCAAATGAAATATAAAGTGTAGCACCCCCAAAAAGAAAATAGAAAATCGTTTTTCAAGAATAAATTTAATTACGCTCTACAAACAAATGGGAATGTTGATGACGATGCTGATGCTGATGATATCTGATTGACAATGCCTATAATTGTGAATATTACACCCTAATAAATATGGCAAATAAATTTAAAACATTTTTAAATAATAACGTGTTGCCATATGCAACACGAAATTACAAATTTACACGGAGTTCGATTGTTCGTTATACGGCTGTAAATCGTTTGTTATTGAAATTTCAAAAGACTGAAACAATTTGTAACTGAAAATAAATAAATTGAAATATAAAAACTTAAAATGAAATGAAATGAAATAAAATATTTAAACAAGAAAAAAATTCTTGTAAACCTAAATATACTCGCACGAATAAAATAAAATAAGGAGTCTATAAAAATTAATGATGAAAAGCTGCAATTTTTCTTTTTATTTCATTGTTTTTTATCAATACTCGTATACTAAACAATACCCATGAATATCTCATACAAATAATGAAACACTGCATTAGTGTACAGTGGTGAAGAAAAGTTTATAAACGTTTTTATTGAATTTACAAAATTAAAAAAATAATTTGTTTAAAAACAATATAGTGAGCGTCAAAAAAAAAAGGTTAACTAAGGATAAAATTCTAATTATCATCAAACTCAACTTTTACCACTTAAGGAGAGTGCCCGAAAAAATATGTTAATATTTCGAAATTTATTTGTATTTTTTTTTTTGTTTCAATTTTAAAAAACTGTTAATAAAGCAATTTTAAAATAAAAATAACGGTAATTTTTTTAAAGTATAGTTTTGTGTTAATGTACAGTTTCTTTTGACACTCACTATATTTATTTATCAAAGTGGTATAGCAATTTTGAGTTGAAAAAAGCATATTCACCACTCTATTTTAGTCGATATGTTAAGTTTAATAGCTTAGGTTAGGTTAGGCTAGAGGACGTGTACTTGTCAATTAAGACAAGTACAGTACCCGGAGGTCGAATTGATCCACTGCACAACGTCCTAGTTTCTCACACCACTTATGTTGTGTGTGTTAATTTTATACATGAGTGGTGGGACCTACAGTTTAAAGTCGACTCCGAACGACAGATTTTTGAGAAACTTTTTTCATGGCAAATTTTATTTACTCTCAGAGTTTTTGCCAGAAATCTGCTGAGAGGAAATCGCCGAAATCGAACCCTGGCTTTTACGTCTAATAAGCAAACACACTGCCTACTAGACTACGGCGACTTCAGTTTAATGGCTTAGTTATGGAAGTTTGGTTGCCAAAATTTTAAGGTGCTTGGTTGTCAATTGCCATCCTTAGGCAAGCCATAAGAGTACGGTTTGGTGCTGTTAATGTTAACCTGCTCGCAATCTGATTATAACCTTTAAATGCTAAGCTATTGGTCTGTTAATTATCTTCAAATGATTTGATCATGAATTCTATGATCTAATGGAGATTTGTGTACGATCGGTTGCTGACATGTTAAAGTTCATATACTATTTTTGCATTTGGTGCTGATAATTTTATTAATGACAGATCTGTTCACAATCTATTTATAACCTTTTAATCCTAAGCTAATGGTCTGTTAATTATCTTCAAACGATTTCATATTGAATTCTATGATCTAATGGAGATCTGTGTACGATCATTTGCTGATATGCTAATTTCACTAATCTTCTTGAATTTACTACACATGTTTTCAGGGGTTATCTTGCCAGAGCTCGGACTGATGTAATTTATAGTGGTTTCAGTAAAGCCTTTTGATAGGGTTGATCATAGAATTTTGCTTCTTAAACTTTCATTAATCGGTATTCCTGATATTATTTATCGTTGGCTAGACTCCTACCTCTCCCTTAGGACTCAGAGGGTATTGTCTAAGACTGTATATGTTACTTCTGGTGTTCCGCAGGGTTGCCATTTGGGTCCTTTACTGTTTTTATTGTTTCTTAATGATCTTCCTTGTGCTATTTCTAATTGTAATACTCTGATGTATGCTGACGATGTTAAATTATTTTATACTTTTAATGATGATAATGGTCAGGCTGTTCTTCAGCGAAATATTGATTTGTTTGTTACATGGTGCAGAATTAATTGAAAGGATCTTAACTTGAAGAAATGTAAATGCATGGTTTTCTCTCGCGGAAGCGTAATTCCGTCCACTTATGTGATTAATTCTTGCCCTTTGGAAACTGTGACTGTATTTCTTGATTTGGGAGTATTATTGGATATGAAATTGTCTTTTATTGATCATATTAGTATGATGATTGGCAAGGCTCGGGCTGTTCTTGGTTTTGTGAAAAGATGGGCTAGGGAATTCATTGATCCTTATATAACAAGACTGCTATACATTTCACTTGTTAGACCTATTTTGCAATATGCGTCTATTATTTGGCATCCATACTATCGTTGTCATAGTGATTCAATAGAGTATGTGCAGAAGCAGTTTTTATTATTCTGTTTACGTGGCTTAGGATGGGATTGTGTCAATGGGTTTCCGTCATATGAGGCTAAATTAGGTTTGATAAAACTTCCAACTTTAGAACGTAGAAGGGCTGTTTTAGGGGTTTGTTTTCTTTTTAATCTGGTTAAAGGTGGTATCGGTTTATTTTATGTTCTCGTCGCCATTACTTTTCCCTTACCCGCTACAGTTCGGACTGTAGTGTGTACGTGTCCCTACGTAATGGGTACGAGCCCTCCGAGGTCGAGTGAGGGTGGCTTAGTGTGAGGCCGGGGACGTCCGAAAAAAAAAGTGATGTTGACCTCGATGGCTCTTAAATATTTTGAATTAAAATCATTGATCGGCTAGAAAACTAAATACTTTTTGGGTTAAACTTTTTTCTGGCACTGCATGTAACATTCATTTTTAAGCTTTGCTAGATCGAAAATCAAGCGCTAAGTTCGGTAGTTGCCTAGACAAGGAGTAGGCAACTGTTTAGCATATTTTATTCAACTGCGGACTAACGATCATTAATTTCATGCCGTCGTTGGAATTACACCACTTCTCTGCCCTTTATTCTAGCTTGAACTCGAATATTTATGTCAATCAAATTTTAAGTAGACGGTATAAATGAAACTAAAGACTTAAGTTTGGCACAATATTTGACTTCAAAAGCCTTAAAGCCTTGCAGGTTAGACTTAGGTTTAGGTTAGAGGATGTGTACTTGCCAATTGAGACAATTACAGTACCCGGAGGTCCAGTTCACCCATTGTAAAATGTCCTAAAGGGGAGAGGATAATAGGAGAGATAGGGAAAAAGGAGAGGAAGAAGGAAAGGAAGAAAAAGGAAGCGGAAGAATTACACAGACTAACAAAACACATTAGAGAGCGTGACTACACTATTAAAACCCTAGCACTTCTCAACCAGCTCAAACTAATAATGAATCTACGGAGAGTCTTGATGTCGGCTCTCGACAACAGAATCCAAACCCACAAAGAAGCCCCTGCCAAGGGTCTTCAACCTCAGCCTACTAGGGGCTGGACAGTTACAGAGGAGGTGTTCGATATTCTACAACTCCTCCTGATCGCAACAAACCCTGCAATAGTCCGGCTGGGATCTGTTCCAGATCCTAATCTCGCAGTGCCCCGTAATAAAGACAATAACCAACCTTAAGCTGGCCTTATCCAAGCCCAGCAGCCAGCTTGTTCTTACACTGTCTTTAGCAGGCCATTGACACCTAGAAACATAGGTTAGGTTAGAGGACGTGTACTTGTCAATTAAGACAAGTACAGTACCCGGAGGTTGAATTGACCCATTGTACAACGTCCTAGTTTCTCACACCACTTATGTTGTGTGTGTTAATTTTATACATGAGTGGTGGGACCGGGACCTACAGTTTAAAGTCGACTCCGAACGACAGATTTTTATTTATTGGGAAACTTTTCATGGCAATTTTTATTTACTCTCAGAGTTTTTGCCAGAAATCTACTGAGAGGAAGTCGCCGAAAAAATACTTTTTGTATTTTGTCTTTGATGCCTGGCCTGGGGCTCGAACCCAGGCTTTTGCGTCTAATAAGCCAACACACTACCTACTAGACTACGGCGACTTCAAAAACATAACAACCCCATCCATTCTCCCAACGCCTCTGCTCTTGCCCCCTGACCCATGCATTGATGAGGTAGTAGAGGTGGCAGATTGGGGGATCAGGAAGTCTTGCAGGTTGAATAGGCGATTTTAATGAGACATAATTTTCTAATGGAAATCGAACACATAATTCTTATGCTGATAGCTTAGCATACTATCCATTTAACCACCACAACACCTAAAGTTTTCATTACGTTTGTTGAAAACAAATTCATTATTCTGTGGTGCTTCACTTTTCTCAATCACTGTAGCCCATAGAGTTTATCAAATATTTTCAAAATAAGCGTCTGTGATAACAACATAAAAAAATAAAGAAAAAACAGAAAAAAAGTTAAAAGGGGGTTGTTGTCCTCCTTATCAGCTTTTACGAATGTTGCTTTAAAAGGTGGTTGCACGCCGCAGCATAACTATGGAAGAAGTATCGCATTATTTAGACACAAAATACACAGGCTGGCGAATACCAATGATCCTTAAAACTGAAAGAAAAAAAATGTTAAAATATAACAAAGCAAACAAAGGACGCAAACAAAAACCCGAAACAACAGCAACAACAACAACAACAACACCAAAAAACTATACGAAATAAAAGAGAGGAGAATGAAATCATAAATTACTCATTAGACTCGTACAGCAGCAGCTGCACCAAAACACAGAAAATAAAAATCGTAACGAAAAACTTCTATGCTCTGTGGTTGTGCCTGTGCCTGTGCCTATGCCTGTGTTGCTGTGTATCTGTGTCTGTATCTCTAATTTTGATATACACGTCGCTGGTTATTGACTATATAACGACGTTGTTGTTGTTGTTGTTATTTTTGTTTAGTTATTAAGTTATACTGACTCACTGACTGACTGGATTTGTTTGATAAAGCATATGTACGTATGTGTATGTGTTGTCTGAATAGAAAGAAAATTAAATCCTTAAACAAACACACATACACAGACACACACACTTGCCTATATATTTTGTAGCACATGCCATAATTTTCAAATCGAATTTTATCGAATTTTATCGTTTTTTTTTCTTTCATTATTATTGTTGCGTACAATACATAGACCAGCCAGCAATCGAACGTAAAATAACGAACATTTTTAAGGTTCTGGGAAATTTTTCTTTCTCTTCTGAACTGTTTTTTTTTTCAAAATGTTTAATGTATTGGAATTTCAAATTCATTGTGTGATTCAGTTTACAATTAAAAAAGAAGAGAAAACATGCGGGTCCACTTGTAATTGTTGTTTAGAATCATAGAAGCGGGAATCATACAATAGAAGGTAGAAATTTTTGTAAAGTGCTTGGGTTTAGAATTTTTGTACATAAAGCAGCATGAAAACGGTTTAGCAGATAATACTGATTTTATGAAAACTAAAAGCAATTCATTAAAGACGGTATGGAGCTTAGATTCCATAATTAAGATAAATAATTCGCTTTTCCTCATCAACATGACTACAGAGGTGGTTATAAGCGACCCTAGCTGTTGCAATCAGACAGTGAGTTTTTATCATCATGTAAGCTATGGCCTCTAATGGCCTCTTCAGATGTCGAAATTGCAGAATACAATCATGAAAGCGCCTTAAGGGCCTTATAAATGGGCTATTTAGGTATCTCTGACTGCCTTTTCTGTCTGCTCTTAACAACTATGTGTTAAATCTCTACTATGATAGTGGGAAATGGGATACAAAACAGAACCAAAGAAATTGCTGTCAGCTTTTTTAGCCACCTAATTCAAATCTACATTAATGTAGTTTAATAGATAGCGTGTTGGCGTATTAGACCTGAGACCGTGGTTAAGCCCCTGGCTCAGACATTTGAACAAAACGAAAAAAATATTTCTTTCGGCAACTCTGCAGTCTTCTGGCAAAAGCTTTGACAGTAAAATAAAATTGGCATGCAAAGTTTTTTAAAAATCTGCCGTTCGGAGTCGATATTGAACTGTAGGTTTCGCCGATCATGGATCAAATTAACAAACGAGATATGGGTGGTGTGAGAACCTACGTCGTAGTCATGCCCAAACGTTTGTAATAAACCATTAAGAAAGCAATTCCCCTGGGGTCAGCAGATGGAAAAACAGTTCCCCAACGTTTTGTTTTATAAACTCATGAAAAATTCCACTCGTTTTTGTATAAATCTTAGTTCCTAGTGCTCTGGATGTTGGAAATCATTATGCAGGTTATTTGGTTAACGTGCGAAATTATAATTTTTTATTTGCAGCGCGTGTTGAAGTCACCGTACTGTAGTAGTTAACCTGTTGACTTATTACACGTGAGATCACGGTTCAAGCCCCAGGTCAGACATCTCCAATAAACATAGTATGAAAAAATATTTCTTCGGTGACTTCCTCTCAGCAGATTTCTTTCAAATTCATTCAGAGTGTAAATAAAAATGCGATGAAAAGCTTTGCAAAAGTCTGTCGTTCGGTTTTGACTGTTGGTCCGCTACCCACTTCTTCAAAATAGAGACCGCACAAGCCCTATACATTGATTCTTTGAGGAGAGAAACAAATCACTAGAAAACATATATGGAGTCTATGCGCTGTTAATGCTTTTTAAAAGGAAATAACCGGGAACTTGTAGTCGGCGTTGTGTAGTAGTTAGTGTGTTGGCTTATTAAACGTGAAGCCGTGAAAAGTTTCTCAAAAATCTGTCATTCAGAGTCCCGCCACTCATGTATAAAATTAACACACGTAACATAAGTGGTGTGAGAAGCTAAAGGGTCCGTCAAATAACTTTTTTTTTGAAAATGCTATAAAAAAAACTACTGAATATTTTCTCAAATTACAATCCTTCCGGTTAATAATGGAAAATAATTTCATTCAAATGGCTGCCTCGGCTGGCCATGCAGTAGCCTACACCAGGAGATGCCGATTTTTGCAAAAAAAATCATTTTTTCAGATGAAGCTCATTTTGATCTTGGCGGGTATGTAAACAAGCAAAATTGTCGCATTTGGGGCACAGAAAATCCGAACACATACATTGAAAAGCCGACGCGCCAAAAACGAGTCACTGTTTAGTGCGGATTTTAGTCCAGAGGCATAATTGGGCCATTTTTCTTCGAAAATGAACAAGGAGTGGCCGTTGCAGTCAATGGCGATCGTTATCGGGCCATGTTGAACGAAGTTTTTGTTCACAAAAATTGAAGAGGAGGATATTGGCAACATTTGGTTTCAACAGGACGGCGTTACGTGCCACACAGCCGAAGCTACACTCGATGTTTTGCGCCCTGTTTTTGAAGATCGCATTATCAGCCGCAGAGCTGATGACGTTTGGCCACCTCGGAGCTGCGATTTGACACCGTTGGACTATTATTTGTGGGGTGCCGTCAAAGATAAGTGTTACGCCGACAAGCCAGAGACAATTGACGCTTTAAAGGACAATATTCGTGAAGCCATTGGTGAAATACAGCTGCACACAATCGATAATGCGCTTAAAAATTGGACCGATCGTGCAGGCTACTGCATGGCCAGCCGAGGCAGCCATTTGAATGAAATTATTTTCCATTATTAACCGGAAGGATCGTACTTTCAAATAAAAAAAGGAAATTTGAGAAAATATTCAGTAGTTTTCTTTTAAAAGCATTTTCAAAAAAAAAAAGTTATTTGACGGACCCTTTAGGTCGTAAACTGAAGAGTTGTTATGATAAATTATGTATGTGTGTATGTTATTGAATTCGAAATATTAAATTTACAAAACAAAATTTTATTTTTAAGGCCGGAAACTACAGAAACTGTTTCAGACTGCAGTGCATCCTTGTATTCTTTAGTACAACAAGAGTAAAATCGATGAAACCAATCTTACCACTTTAACTGCCATCATAGTCAAAACAACCTTTGGGTCACCGACATGGTATTTCCTTAATAGAACGATAATTTTTTAGTATTGTTGGACAGTGTTATAGTTTTACTCCCAATTGGAACAAAACGAATTAAGAAACATTTTTTTAAATTCTTTATGGATCAAGCACGTTTCCAATCACACATAAGTTTTCATCAGAAATTTGATCAAATTATTAATTGTTTCAATTATATTCCAAATTAAACATTTCGAATCTCTGTTATAAATTTGTAAAATACCCGGTACATTGCCGCACTATTTTCGTTTTATGTAATGTCACAGAAAATATGGGTTTTAATTGCACTCATAAAATCACTGTATGTAGACGTCAAAAGAAACTGTACATTAAAAAAAATATACATTAATAGATTACCGTTATTTTTATATTAAAATTGTATCATTGCCAGTGTTTTTAAATTAAAATTAAAAAAAAAAAATTTCCAAAAAAATTTCAAAATATTGTAAAATTTTTCCGGGCACTCTCTTTAAGTGGTAAAAGTTGAGTTTGGTGAGTGTTAGAATTCTATCCTTACAGTACAGTTTCTTTTGTTACTCACAGTACATTTTTCTTTTCCACTTTTGTTTATTTATATAGTTTTAGTACATCATTAATATGCATTGAAAATTTCATATTTTTTTAATTCTTTTAAACTATCGTGCAACTGCCATTACAATTTCAATTTAATGCTTCGTTGCGTTAAGTTTTTTTTTTTGAAACACTGTTCGTCACATTTGTTTTTTTACATAAAAACTAGCATCCTCTCATAACTTTATTAATAAACAAAATATACCCGTAAACAACACGTCCAGAAAACAGCATATTTTTGTAAAAATTATTTGAATGTTCACAGATGTGCATGAGCATCGGCTTAATTGCACGCATTAAACGCGTTATGCCAACAAAATATCACGAAATGCTGCTGCCCGTACATAACATTACAGGCATTACAGGCATTACGGGCATTATAGAAATGAAATAAAAATTCCCAACAACTGTTCCAGTTTTTTGAATAAAATTCCTCTTCTTTTTAACACAAATTAATTAAAAAACTTAATCCTTTAAATATATGTTTTTATTTTTCCTTTAATTAAAATCCTTAAATGTTGTTATCCTTACAAATGTTCTTCAATTACTGATCGTTCTTTAAGCAAATAATGAAACGCGATCTTAACTTATGGCATTTCTTATAGTCATCGTCGATATTTCTTCAAATCACTCTCTTTCTGTATAAAAATCTACAGGTAACTCGGTGTGTACTCTTTCTTCTCCTCGTCTTATTCCTCTGATTCTTTTTGTATCCTTGTTTGTGTGTGTTAAATTCCTTTAAGTTTTCTCTCTCAATTATTTGTTGAAAATTTGTTTCCATTGTTTGTGTTCCTTTCAACTCAAAACCACCCTTAAGGTTTTGTTTGTGCTTTAAAAGAAAACCCAAAGACGTTAAATGCAACAGACATGATTTTGTTATTGTTGTTGTTGTTGTTTTCTTCATATTGGGTAAGAGAAAAAATAATTTCTCAAACTTAACAATTCGTCCAAATTGCACATTTTTGTTCTTTTTTTGTGAATTGTCAAGGTTAAGAAGAGCTAAGGTTAGGTTAGGTTATGTTAGAAGACGTGTACTTGTCAATTAAGACAAGTACAGTACCCGGACGTCGAATTGACCCATTGTACACCGTCGTAGTTTCTCACACCACTTATGTTGTGTGTGTTAATTTTTTATACATGAGTGGTGGGACCTACAGTTTAAAGTCGACTCCGAACGACAGATTTTTGAGAAACTTTTTCATGGCAATTTTATTTACTTTCAGAGTTTTTGCCAGAAGTGTGCTGAGAGGAAGTCGCCGAAGAAATCCTTTTTTTATTTTGTCTTGATGTCTGGCCTGGGGCTCGAACCCTAGCTTTACGTCTGAAAAGCCAACACACTACCTACTAGACTACGGTAACTTCCGAAAAAGGAAGAGCTTAATTGGAACGCAATTGGATTCAGCATTACTTGGTGAATTTTAATTAAAAATAAAAAAAATGCAAAAGGGGTGGCACAGTGTAATGATTAAAGTACTCCACAAGAAACCTAAGAAATCCGAGGTCAAATTCAGTAGAAGGCTTTCGAAGTAATAAAATTAAGAGTCAATACAATTCTCTTCAAAAAGACCAGCTAGAAAGTACTTTGAGCTCTACTAACCCCAAAGAAGATAACATTAATAAGGAACATCATGGAAAGATCAAGCAGTACCACCTCTTGAAAGAGAGTAGTTCCTCACTGCAGAAGTACCGCACCACTACGACCAAAACATGTTCAAAGGAGTGTTATTTCTAGTCAAAGACAGAGGGACCTGCCATTAGTCAAGGAGCCAGTCAACTTACTGACTTAAATAGTCATTATAAAACTTTAGTCAGGATTACAACCAAGCTTGTTACGCCACCCATGTTGCGTGTGTTAATTTTATCCATGAGTAGCAGGACCTACAGTGTGACGTCGACTCCGCACGACAAGTTTTTGAGAAATTTTACGTGCCCAGATATCTGCAAAAAGTGGACAAAGAAAATTTTTTTTAATTTTATTTCAAATGGGATTTGAAACTCGACCTTGAGTTTAAAAAGCCTACGCACTACCTACTAGACTACGACGACTTTAAAATCTGAGCTTTAAAAAACGTTATTTACAGGAGTGTTAGGTTAAATAGCCCCTCAACCCATAATAGTATGCACAGACAGGTTTTAATTGCACTCATAAAATCTACATACAGTGAACGTCAAAAGAAACTGTACATTAAAAAAATATTTATTAATAGATTACCGTTATTTTAAAATTAAAATTAAAAAAGAATTTCCAAAAAAATTTCAAAATATTGTGAAATTTTTCCGGGCACTCTCCTTAAGTGGTAAAAGTGGAGCGACAGTTGTTTTAAACTTTGCATACTCCATACCCTAGCTATACCTCCAATCGTAAGTGCCACGGAATTCTAGTGAGTAGCTTACTAATCTGTGGTTGTTGATTCGATATCCAATGGAGATTGTGCTCTGCTCCTCTATTTAAGAAAGAAAAATTTGTCATACGCACTTCCTCTTTCCCTCCTCCTGTAACTAACTTGCAGATATTGGAACGCAATACAATCCAAGAATAGACGCTGATGGTCTCGGAAAAATGTATAATTAGAGAAAATATCAGCATCTGTTTCCATTATCAACATTTAATTCACCCAAGAGGACCAAAAGAGCTTCCTCTTGAAGAAAGTTGCAATTCTGTCGTCTCTGAAGATAAGTTTTATATTGAAGAGTTTATTAAAGACCATAAACTGTAACTCAGTGTCACAAATGTGATTCGCAACAAATTCGTTGCAGTCACATACATAAATAATTCGTCATTACAACCCTTTTGTCAGGTTTACGACCATGTTTCTCACACTACTTATGTTGTGTGTTTTAATTTTATACAAAAGAGGTGGAAGCTACAGTTTAAAGTTGTCCGAACGACAAATTTTTGAGAAACCTTTCATGGCAATTTTATTTACTCTCAGAGTTTTTGACAGAAAACTGCTGACAGGAAGCCGCCGAAGAAATATTTTTTTTTCCATATTTCGTTTCGTTGGAGATGTCTGACCTGTGGTTTGAACTGTAAGCTCACGTCTAGTAAGCCAACACATTACCTACTAGACTACGGTGATTTCTATTTGTTCTGGGTCTCAATATCGATTGAGCAGAACTAACTAAGACTAACTTTTTCGGTAAATTTCAACGTTTCCGTTACGACAAGTATGGGTGTATTTCCTTCTTTAGTTATTCCGATTTCCCTAACCTCAGATTATATCACTCTTTTGTTGGTGTAAAGCTTACAGTCAATAAAGTTCTAAAACTGAGCTTGAATATAATATTTTAGGGCTTACTTACCCATTCCAACGAGCCAACCCCGTCAATATTTAAATTTTCACGGTAACAAATGCGTTCTACGATCTCTTTCCTCATACTAATTGACGTTTGCCAGCATGATAAGGACGTACTGAGAACGCTAAAACTGATGTCTAAAGTAATGAATTCTAAGGCAATGAACTCTAGGATCTTATACGACTGTCGCAGATGTCTTAACGAGGTAGCGAATGGATATGATGTTTGTATCACATGGGTACCGACACTTAGAGACATTCCCGGTAACTGCAGAGCGGATGAACTGACCAAAAGGGGCACGACCATCGAACTCTCTGATGAATTCTCGACATTAGGGATCACTTTGTGCACCTGCAAGCTTATAATTGACAATGCAATCATGGACCTTGGCAACATGGTCGTGGGCAGCTTCGGACACGGGCAGAACGGCGCAGAAAAATTGGCCAAGGCTAGATAAAAAGCGCGTGGCAGCTCTGTGTAAACTCCAAAGAAGTAGGCTCAGGACTGTCATCGGAGTTATTACGGGGCATTGTATTATAAGAACTCGTGCAAGGCGTATTGGTCTTGGACACCTTGCAAATGGTTACTGTAGAAGCTGCGGAGATGAGGAGGAGGATGAGACTGTTTTTCACCTATTGTGCACATGCCCGGCACTTGGTCGCAGGAGAAAGAGGCCTACTAAAGGGTCCGCCAAATAACTTTTTTTCTTTTGAAAATGCTTTAAAATAAAAACTACTGAATATTTTCTCAAATTTCTTTTTTTATTTGAAAGTACAATCCTTCCGGTTAATAATTGAAAATAATTTCATTTAAATGACTGCCTCGGCTGGCCATGCAGTAGCCTACACCAAAAGATGCCGATTTTGGCAAAAAAAAAATCATCTTTTCAGATGAAGCTCATTCTGATCTTGGCGGGTATGTAAACAAGCAAAATTGTCGCATTTGGGGCACAGAAAACCCGCACGCATACGAAAACGAGTCACTGTTGGGTGCGGATTTTGGCCCAGAGGCATCATTGGGCCATTTTTCTTCGAAAATGAGCAGGAAGTGGCCGTTACAGTCAATGGCGATCGTTATCGGGCCATGTTGAACGAATTTTTGTTCACAAAAATTGAAGAGGAGGATATTAACAACATTTGGTTTCAACAGGACGGCGCTACGAGCCACACAACCGAAGCTACACTCGATGTTTGGCACCCTGTTTTTGAAGATCGCATTAGCAGCCGCAGAGCTGATGTCGTTTGGTCGGAGCTGCGATTTGACACCGTTGGACTATTATTTGTAGGATGCCGTCAAAGATAAGTGTTACGCCGACAAGCCAAAGACAATTGACGCTTTAAAGGACAATATTCGTGAAGCCATTGGTGAAATACAGCTGCACATAATCGATAATGTGCTTAAATATTGGACCGATCGTGTAGACTACTGCATGGCCAAACGAGGCAGCCATTTGAATGAAATTATTTTCCATTATTAACCGGGAGGATTGTACTTTCAAATAAAAAAAAGAAATTTGAGAAAATATTCAGTAGTTTTTTTTAAAGCATTTTCAAAAAAAAATTATTTGGCGGACCCTTTATATGAGGTATCTGGATGAACTGTCATGCATTGATATTGACAGTTTGAGTTGCTTCATCGGAAGCTCCGAGTGGTTTCCGGACTAGGGGAAAATGTGAAACTGCGGTAACATAATGGGGGCTGAATGTGGCCTAAGTGTGTCCGCTCATAACGCCAGCAAGGGGACAGTCACTTAATATATTAAATAAACACTTTTTCCCTTATCTAATATTATTACTATGCCGTGTTAGGTTTCGTATGGAATGTAAATATTGAATATAAATGTGTGCTGAATACAAATGTATGTGTATGTGTGTATGCTATACTATACAATACATACGAGGGGGGTTGTTGTTTGCTGTTTGTATTTCTTTTATTTACTTTCTTATAACCAAAAAGCACTCAAATATTATTTTCTTAATTTGCGTCTTGTCTGAAATACAAAAAAAACCAAGGAACTCTCCCCTTCAGAATATTCATCCAAACAAAGGTACGGCGATGAGTATACAATTCTTATAAGAAATTCCTTGAGTTACGTGAAAAAAGGAAAAAGGAAGGCAGTGAGGCAGACAGGCAGAGAGGCAGAGAGGCAAGAAAGTTAAATAAAAGCAACATGTCGTTTTAAATATTTGCACAGACATTCGTACAATATTTTGGCTATGGAAAGTATATTCGAAAGAACACGAATAACGGTATTGCATTGCAAAAGAATACAAATATGTATTCGGGCGGGCATTTATTTATGGCCACCAAAATTTTGTTGGTAAATCGAATAGAATTTTATGTGAAAATATTTACTTGCACTGTACTTATGGTAGACACAAAAAACTTGATTTTTATTTCACTTTTTTTTTGGGGGGTTTTGGAATTTCAAGAAGAAGGTGGCTTCAAATGACAACATACTCGTACTCACTCGTGTTATGTACACCACACAACAACCATTGGGAAACAAAAAAAAAGAACTGAAGTTTAGATTACAATTTATGTTTGATGAGGGTGTTGGTTGGAGAGTATCACCCAAAATTACTTTACAGGGAGTCCTGTTTTATGTTTACTTTATTTGCAGCCTGACCAGCCGCCACAGGGCAATATTTATGACTTTGCCAAGTCATAGGGCGTTATGGGGGAGGACTGAGAGAGTTTATATTATGGGAAAGCAAAAGGAGTATTAATTAGTAGAGCGAAATATTTTTATTTGAAACTTAAAACACAAGGAATTGGTAAAGAATGGCAGAACTATGTACTATGTAAGCATGATGATACAAATTTTTATTTTAAATTGAATTAAAAAAGAAATGAAAACAAAGTTCAATTAATTATTTCTTCTCTGAAAGGGAAGTTAAGGATAAGTGACGATAAGTCGCTGGAGAAATTTTTTTTAATATATCGTTTAATTGGAGATGTTTGAACAGGGGTTTGAAACGTGGCCTCACGTCTAATAAATCAACATCTACATACTCCATCACGGTGACTACACAAGTGATTACATAACTGACGTAACTGCACATATATCACGTGGCTTTGCGCAGCCACATTCCATTCAATTAAAAATGCCTTAATGTACCTTAAAAAGAGTCTTCTAGGCCAAGCCGCCCAAACTCTTTTAAACATCGGGCAAAGGGTTTTTATTTTAAATTCATTGCTGCCAGGGATGCCAAAACCGATGTTCCTAGTATTTTCGCACGATCATCGATCTTTTCTTTCTCTTCCGAGTTGTAACTTCATTAGAAATCACGCGTAAACGCGAATGGCTGACGAGCATTCATCTCTATTAGGCTGTTTACCGTGAAGGTTAGGTTAGAGGACGTGTACTTGTCAATTAAGACAAGTACAGTACCCGAAGGTCGAATTGACCCATTTGCCGTGAAAGACCACATAATAAATGTTAATTCGGTAAAGAAATAAGGACATCAAACAAGTGCTCTCTTCTGCACAGGAAATGTCAGTGCGGAGTGGAGGAAAGGTATTTATCAATAATTTCTTGCCTAATTAAGGCATAGAGAACGGAGATTTCCAGTTTCGGGCTTGTTCTGGCAAATTCGTCTGCAACACAGTTTTCAGGTACATTTCTGCACCAGAACCAGAAGTTCTTCGAATAATACTCTACAGATCGGCAAAATAGGCAGCATTTTTAAACGAGCGGAATGCGGAATTTTTTAACGAAAGGAATGCTCGAAAGGGGTTTTATTCCAATCTGTCACTCTGAGTATATCCATATATTTCAAACGAATCTTCTGCTACTAACCAGTCATTTAATCGTCATGAATATGGCAAGCTTTCCGCCTGAAAGATATTGCAATGATGCGGAAATCTAAATGAGTTCTTGATATCCATGTCCATACTATACACACCATACTTCGTTTTCTTATTCATCTACGGATCAGCGATATATGGTTCCAAATAATTTTGAGGAGAATTAGACTTTACGTTACAATTTGCTTAAGTAAACATTTTCTTTGAGTGTTCTAAACCTCACCATCGTGTTAGTTAATCCTTTGATTATATTATATTGCTTCTAACAACGTTCTATATCACGGCAGCGTTTCGGTTAGCATTTACTTAACTTACTTAATTAATCATTACAACCCTGTAGTCAGGAATACAACCTAACTTCACACACAATCCTCTGGTGTGTGTGTTAATTTTCATACATGAGTGGTGGGACTTACAGTTTTAAGTCAACTGCGAACGACAGATTTTTGAGAAACTTTTCATGGCAATTTTATTTACTCCCAGAGTTTTTGCCAGAAATCTGCAGAGAGGAAGTCGCCGAAGAAATTCTTTTAGTATTTTATTTTGATGTCTGGCCTGGGGCTCGAACCCTGGCTTTACGTCTAATAAGCCAACACATTACCTTCCAAACTACGACGACTTCAGCGCTATTATTTTCAAAATCAGAGTCATATTTCCTAAGCTAAAAATGTTCCAAAAGAAACATTACCAACCATCCACACAAAGACAAAAAAATATTCAATAGTTCCTGCTTTTTTTTAACAAGACTATGAACAAATTATGACATGGCCTGCCCTCCAAAAACAAAACCAACCAACACAGTTAAAATATTGTCTGCGTATTAAAATGGCATATCTTGAGTAAAAAATCTTTCAGATCATCAGCTAAGATGGTCGAAAGCATAAGAATAATAAAATATTCTGTGGATTAATTTAATAAAGAACGAGAATCTCTTGCCTTTTTTTCTTTCTTTCAAATTTATTTTCAATTGAAATTTGATAAATTCGTATTCACTAACACGCTTTTACAGCCAACAATAGGATTATACTGCTCTACTACTGTTAAACTGCTCTGTACACATGCATACGCTATGTTTGCAAGTCATGACACAATTTATCATTTGCCACAGCAACCCTCAGAGGACCTCTTCAAATCAAAAAAAAAACACAAGAAAGTCAGTCATTCACAACTACACACATACACACAAATAAGCAAAAAATCACTCTCTCCCTCTCTCGCTATAGTTTTTTGTTATCTTTTTAACAACAAAAACAAAACAAGATGAAGATTTCAAAACTGTAGTGAATGAATCTTTTATGGAAGGTTTTTACAATTCCAGTGTATTCTTACTTGTTTTTTTGCAAATATATGTGTGCATACAAAACTGTGTTTGTGTGTACATATAAGTAAATAAGCGTATGTGTGTGTTTGTGTAAATTTGACTAAAATATTTATGATTTACTCTACTGATGGCACGCGTTCAATTTTCTGCACAAAAACACTTACACACACACAAGCACGCATGCCAGTTGTCCTTAATACCATCAATTTCTGTTTGATTGTTATGTGTACATGCATATGCGTATGTATGCGTAACAACAATATGTACACAATCAAATAAAGAGAAAACACAATAAAGACAACAAAAAAAAAAGAAAAGTAAAGCAACCGAAACGAAATCTCATAAAACGTGTCGTACACGTGAGAAATGCCATGGGGATCAAATGTGTAACGTTTTCTCTGAAATTTTCGAAACAACAAAGATGACGATGATGAATTTTTAGTTTCAAAAATTTTTTTTTCTTTTGTTTTTATTTTTTTTTATTTTTTATAAGAAATGAACAGACTGCATGGCAGGTTTGTTATTTATTGTTGACAAAAAAAAAAAATAGACACGAAAATCTGATCATTACTTTACAATAATTTGAGGGCGATAAACTCAACAATCCTAAACGTATTTATATGAGTTTAAGTTGATTAGTCAGTTCGTTTCTAGAGGAACTTATGAACGTATTTTCATAAGCAACTGCTTGCAGTTCACACTAGAGGGCTAGTTAAACAGTGAGTTTTGCCGAATATTGAAGTTTTTTTTAATAAAGGGTCCGCCAAATAACTTTTTTTTTTTTGAAAATGCTTTAAAAAAAACTACTGAATATTTTCTCAAATTTTTTTTTTTATTTGAAAGTACAATCCTTCCGGTTAATAATGGAAAATAATTTCATTCAAATGGCTGCCTCGGCTGGCCATGCAGTAGCCTACACCAAAAGATGGCGATTTTGGCAAAAAAAAAAAAATCTTTTCAGATGAAGCTCATTTTGATCTTGGCGGGTATGTAAACAAGCAAAATTGTCGTATTTGGGGCACAGAAAACCCGCACGCATACATTGAAGGCCGACGCACCCAAAACGAGTCACTGTTTGGTGCGGATTTTGGTTCAGAGGCATAATTGGGCCATTTTTCTTCGAAAATGAACAAGAAGTGGCCGTTACAGTCAATGGCGATCATAATCGGGCCATGTTGAACGAATTGTTGTTCACAAAAATTGAAGAGGAGGATATTGGCAACATTTGGTTTCAACAGGACGGCACTACGTGTCACACAGCCGAAGCTACACTCGATGTTTTGCGCCCTGTTTTAGAAGATCGCATTATCAGCCGCAGGGCTGATGTCGTTTGGCCACCTCGGAGCTGCGATTTGACACCGTTGGACTATTATTTGTGGGGTGCCGTCAAAGATAAGTGTTACGCCGACAAGCCAGAGACAATTGACGCTTTTAAGGACAATATTCGTGAAGCCATTGGTGAAATACAGCTGCACATAATCGATAATGTGCTTAATAATTGGACCGATCGTGTAGGCTACTGCATGGCCAGCCGAGGCAGCCATTTGAATGAAATTATTTTCCATTATTAACCGGAAGGATTGTAATTTCAAATAAAAAAAGAAATTTGAGAAAATATTCAGTAGTTTTTTTAAAGCATTTTCAAAAAAAAAAATTATTTGGCGGACCCTTTATTTTGTGTTAAAAATGGAAATCTGCTGCATAGGCCAATTCTTTTTGTATTTTGTTACAAAAATGAAAAATTTAGATACTGGTGATTTGCTTTTACATTGCTTAACATTAAAATTATAAACAAAAGCTACAAAACCTGTTTACAAATTATCGTACTGCTTAATATAACAACAAACACCAGCATAAAAAATTTTAAACAAGTAAACAAAAATATACCAACAACACTACAATAATAAATGTTAACATCGATGTTTACATTTATAAAGATTTCGAGAAGGCAAAGTCATGAACATTCGCCTTCAAGAACATTTATCAATCTGTTTACTCTACCATATAAAAGGCAAGGCAAAGCAGGCCACTAAGTTAGTGAAGTTCAGTCAGTCTTGTGTGAAGACACGGTGCGTTTGAAGAAAGTAATCGTGGTTTGAAGATCTCCGTTACAAAGATCTGTCGAATAAACGTCTAGAAATTGTTATTGTTTATGCAAAGGCTGTAAACAGTGGAATAACATAAAAAAAGGCAATTGTTGTTGTTTACATCAAGTTGTGAACAGTAGCACACATAATGGTGCGAATAATAAAGAATTTTAATTAAAACTAAACACAGATTTATTTTTATTTTATTTACAATCTATGGGGTTTTATTTTAAACGTATTTAAAAGGTAAAAACGTAACAACATGTTGGATTCTTATCATTTAACACAATCTCCATTGCCAGTGAAATTGTGATACATTCTATATAGTAGTCTGTCTTCTGACTAATCTTCAATTAGTCGGTTTTACTTACATTAACTAAATTATCAGTGCAGATATCCACTTCTATTCAGAGTTTGATGGTTCCTTCAATAGACTTTTCCATCCAGAACGATTTCTTTATAGAAAGTTGCATCACCTCCATTACACTGTCTCCCGTCAGAATCTAAATCAACGGCTCCATCTCCATTCCAATTATATGTGCCGCAGTTCCTTATTCTTGGGTATGCCTTGATCTTTGGTATGCCTTATTGATTTTAAAAATAATAGTACTGAAGTCGTCGTAGTTTAGAAGGTAGTGCGTTGGCTTAATACAGGTGAGGCCATGGTTTAAAAAATAGTTCTTCTTTGACTTCCTCTCAGTCCTCTTCAATGGACTTGGGTATGCACTTACTTCGGTCAAGTTGGCGCTGAAATTCTTTCGGGACACCAACCTATCCTGGGTCAATGTGGAGTCCTGCTCCAACGCTAGACTCACTTGGCCCTTGATGGATAGAAGGCGCACCAACCAGTTACTCGGACTTGGTCGTAACGTCATCTCAATCACAGTGGCCATGCTTACAGGGAAGACACGTGGAAAGAATGCAGCTCCCATTTAACGACTATTGCCGCGGGGAGGAGGCTGTTATCCATTTTCTTTGACAATGCCCATCTCTTGCGAGGTGCAAATATAGGTTGTAAATATTTATTGTCATTATTATGTATATACAGTGGTGGCCTTATAATTAGAAACGACTTAGCAACATGTATGTTTATTAACTTGTTTTACAGTTTTCACTTTGTACCGGGGATCAAAAGCTTTGTTTGGAGGACGTCTTACATACGGTTTTCCCATCAGATTGGGACAAATTAAACTTAGATTCGTCACTCCAGAGAACTCTGTTCCAGAAACATCGTTTCTAATTATAAGGCCACCACTGCATATATATGTATTGGAGAGCCAATCCTTGTCAGCTTGACGGAGCTATCATCCATTGCTGTCAAGAATGTAGCTTCGTTTATCAAACTTTCGGCCTGATTTTCCAGTGTAGGGTAGTCGTGCTTTTAATCTGCAGCCCTTGAGCTGACCAACTTCTTTTTCTTCCCTGGTTTGGTGGAACTTGGTCAGTACAGGGGATGCGTTCACCTGTGGCATCTCAACGGGCCGCTATGTGTGCTCAAGTGAGCTTTTGGTATCAGAGCTACCACTCCAACCTACCTACCTACCTTCCTTTCAACTGATTTCTGGCAAAAACTCCGATAGTAAATAAAAAAGCCATGAAACGTTTCTCACAAATGTAACGTTGGGAGTTGACGTTAAACTGCATGTCCCGCCTCTCCGGGATAAAGGAGAGTATACCCAATAATATCCTTATATTTCGTATGCAAAGACCATTAAAAACAACAAAAAATCCAAAAGTTTTTCTAATTCTTTAAATGTGACGAAAAATATGTCCCGCTTGTTACAAAAAAAAAGAGAGGAATTATGCCATGAAAAAAGAAAATAATTTACGATCGTTAACGTATTGATAGCGAACCCCAGCTGACATTTATCAAAGTATTGTTTGTTATTTAAACAGGAAAAAGGGGGAGAGATAATCCCCTTATTTACAATGATCATGAAACCTACATATGTACACGTACATACATATGTATGCTTTACAAAGCCGTAATGTACGTTTGAGAAAAATGGGGAGGTTATGTGTGACACGAGTTAAGGAACGTGTCAAACGAGTATTTCTTTTAATTTTTCTTTTCATACAACGATAGGCATGCGCAACATTTTATCACCACATACTGATACAGGCAGGCATACAGGCACTACAGACGTGGCATAATAAAGCGTTTCACATTAAAATGGGAATTTTGAAAACTTATATTAAAGGTTTCCTGTGAGGCTTTCTGTTCCGTTGGCATATGATTTCCAATGTAAAGTCATACAATGAAATTCATTATAAAAAAGTTGCTTATGAATTCATATTCGGTATGCATACAGACATACATACAATAATGTTTTGAATTGAATAAATATGTACGTATTGAAATTGGTGTCCTTTGAAAGCATTTGTAGTGCTTGAAAAAAAGGGGTGTTGAATAGAAACCAAAAGACATTTTACGCACGTGTGCCTTTCTAGCTTAACAGCTATGCATAGGCATATAAAGGAATCATACCTGAAAGGTTTTTCACATTAACATACTGCTGATTAATATTTATTTTGTATTTCATTCCTTATCAGAATGCAAATTAATTTTTTTCACATTCAATTCATATCATTTGTCCCGGCTTGGCATGGCACACGTTAATTAAAATGTGAATTCCTACAGGAAAATTTAAAACCACACTCTTATCGAAGCAATATTTGGTTGCCATAGCGCTATGTTATCTTGATTTTGAATATCCGCTTTGATGTTAACCCAAAAAAAAAAGCCCAAAAGGAAAACTAATTTTAGTTCATTCTCAAATCGTAATGGCATAGGAATTACTTAACACGGTCAATAGGGATAGCAATTACCGCTTCTATGCAGAAGTCTCCGTCGTCTAGTAGGTAGTGTGTTGGCTTATTAGACGTAAAGCCAGGGTTCAAGCCCCAGGCCAAAAATCAAAAAGTATTTCTTCGGCGACTTTCTCTCAGTAGATTTCTAGCAAAAACTCTGAGTGTAAATAAAATTGCCATGAAAAAGTTTTTCAAAAATCTGTAGTTCGGAGTCCGACTTTAAACTGTAAGTCCCACGACTTATGTATAAAATTAACACACATAACATAAGTGGTGTGAGAAACTAGGACGTTGAACAATGGGCCAATTCCGCCTCCGGGTACTTTACTTGTCTTCATTGACAAGTACACGTCCTCTAACCTAACCTTACCTACCTTTCACTGGAAAGCATACTATAAGTTAACGCTATAGCTTAGCATGGGACAATCCGCTTGAATTATGATTTCCATCCATCAATCTACATCCATCTACATACTGATAATATAATATTGGGTTGTTCGGAAAGTACTGTTTACTTCGCACGCAACGCGTCTTCACACAACACTGACTGAATTCTTACTGACTGTTGCCTGCTTTACTTTGACTTTTTATATGTCAACAAAATCAGTCTGATGAACGTTCTTGAAGCAGAAGTTTCTTGTTTTCGACTTCTCGAGAGTTCTATCGCGACTGCATTGTTGTTTGTGTATTATGTTCACGTTGGTTGCTGTTGCGCTCTTTCTTACTTGTCTGTGTCCTTTTCTTTCATACTGTTGTTGTTAGTATATGCAACCAAGTTCGTTGTATTTGTTAGGGTAGCTTCTGTTTATCGTTAATGTTAAAGGATGTTTTCATTTTCGTAACAATATCAATCAAGTGGTCATAAACTGTTGAATTTGATAAATTTAATCTCAATCCGATCTCCCTTGTTGTTATTCGCCGGTTCGCATTAACTAATACCCCTTTTGCGTCTTTATCAGCTTCAACCGGCCTTCCCGAACGTGGTGCATCTTCGACATCAAAATTGCCGGATCGAAATTTTGCACTGGCGTCAACACACCTTCTCCATACACATCGGCCAATTTCTTTCTGGCTTGAACCCTTTCTGTAGTAAAACATTAAGATATGTATGTCGAAAATGCTGCTAACTGCTCTCCATATTTAAAAGGGCACCAACCAAAACCTACTGTATAAAATTAATTTCACACACAAGCCTTGCTATATGAGCTCTCAAAGCATATACAAATTATACGGCTTAAGTGTGAAGTTGGTTGCAAAAAAATTAAATTAAATCCTCTGTTGGGAAAACTCGAAATTCCTTTCCGAACAACCCAATAAAATCAGACTGCCATCTGAACAAAGTCAGTATTACCACCTAGCTTTTAACATCACCCATGTTGTGTATTAATTTTATACATGAGTAGCCGGACCTACAGCTTAAACAACAGATTTTTGAAAAACTTTTCATGGCAATTTTGATTTTCTCTCAGTATTTTTATCAAGAAGAATGCTGAGGGGAAGTTGCCTAAAAAAATATTTTTTTGTATTTCTTATGTTCGAGATGTCTGAGCGCCATGAGTTATTTTGGCTTACAAGCTTTCATTATGTAGCGCAGGCTCTAAATGTCAACCACAAGGCATTAAAATCGTTTAAAAATGACTGGTTAATCCAAAAAGATCGATATTTGGCAGCTCTATTCTGTATGTTATGAAAAATTATGTTCCGAATTACCATCACTGAAATGCTAAAAAATCGGATCAGATTCCAAGTGAGATATATGAACGATCGGTTAAACAAAAAACTTAAGAGCAAAGTCCAATGATCCCTCATAAATGGCTTTATAGCTGCAGTAACTAAATTACGTTGAGTCTTTATAGGGATATAGGAAGAGAATTATCAGTTATGAGCAGAGCACTCAAAGAATTTTAAATATAAGTGAGTCAACAATATTGAAATTTAACTATGTACTCTGATTCATTCGTACTCACTACAACGTTGATTTACAAGTACAGGTTGCAATGAGTATACGTACGACGTTGACATCAAACTCATACCATTCGAAATATGTTTGATTCATACTCATACTCACTTAGATTCTTAGCTTTATAAAAATACTTATAGCAAAATTTAAAGGGTCCGCCAAATAACTTTTTTTTTTGAAAATGCTTTAAAAAAAGAAAACTACTGAATATTTTCTCAAATTTCTTTTTTTATTTGAAAGTACAATCCTTCCGGTTAATAATGAAAAATAATTTCATTCAAATGGCTGCCTCGGCTGGCCATGCAGTAGCCTACACGATCGGTCCTATTTTTAAGCACATTATCGATTGTCTGCAGCTGTATTTCACCAATGGCTTCACGAATATTGTCCTTTAAAGCGTCAATTGTCTCTGGCTTGTCGGCGTAACACTTATCTTTGACGGCACCCCACAAATAATAGTCCAAATCGCAGCTCCGAGGTGGCCAAACGACATCAGCTCTGCGATCTTCAAAAACAGGGCGCAAAACATCGAGTGTAGCTTCGGCTGTGTGGCACGTAGCGCCGTCCTGTTGAAACCAAATGTTGCCAATATCCTCCTCTTAAATTTTTGTGAACAAAAATTCGTTCAACATGGCCCGATAACGATCGCCATTGACTGTAACGGCCACTCCTTACTCATTTTCGAAGAAAAATGGCCCAATTATGCCTCTAGACCAAAATCCGCACCAAACAGTGACTCGTTTTGGGTGCGTCGGCTTTTCAATCTATGCGTGCGGGTTTTCTGTGCCCCAAATGCTACAATTCTGCTTGTTTACATACCCGCCAAGATCAAAATGAGCTTCATCTGAAAAGATGATTTTTTTGCGAAAATCGGCATCTTCTGTAAGTCGATCGCAGGCCCACTTTGCGAAGCGAAAACGCATTGGATGGTCCATATTCGTTCAGCGGAAAGATAAAACTAATTATCTGTCAAATCAGACATGAGCTAAGTGTTACCATGCACGAAATAAGCACTAGTTGAAACAAAAAACGTTAGATGGCGGATCCGATACAATCTTAGTTATTGTTGTTGCATTTAGAAAAAAAAGCTAAAAGACACATAAGCAAAAAAAAAACAGAGCAGCAAGCAGAGCAAACACTCAACCTTCTAGTAAGTACTTTAGTGTTCGTACGCGGATCATACTTGTTTTGTGATTCGTGTGCGTTGTTGAGCTACGAAGAGCTGAGATCAAAAACAAATCATACGTGTTGTTAAGTATGAATATGATGAGTAGTTCAAACTTTGAATATGAGCAGAAGTTCCATGATGTTAAAATAAGTATGAATGCGTATAAGTATCAGATAGTATGAGTATGATTTGATTCTACTCATCTTTTTGAATACTCATTGCTGATCTCTGGTTATGAGCTGCTACAATCTGGCCTAATGATCGAATATTAAGTATATTACTTGCAACCTGGCTGTTAGCGAGAAATATTCAAGGAAAACCAACTGGACTTACTAAAATAAAGAAGGCATTGTGCTTTATTATGACAATACTAGGCCACAAGCATTTTTTAAAGCAATCGTTTAGAATGTTTTGATTCCACTATTGTATGGCATGAACCTCGCAGGCGTTTTGTATACAGTCGGGTTACAGGAGTTACAATTTACACCTCACCTTTAATTTCCATTTACAGACACTTGCATTGATTTATAGTTTCGCTATTCGCAGACTGAATAGGAACTTTAGGAATTTGTCTTATAAGAAATGCCCACCTCATACGTTCAACCCTTCATCTAAAAATTCTAAGACATTAAAAACAACCCTATTGACACGGACATTCTTCGCTCGTATACATCTTTCCTTGTTCAGGTAATAAAAAAAAGGGTCCTTAAAAGGAAAATATCCTTCAAATATAAATTGTATTTTAATGACTCACGCACTCACTAATAAAAATTTATATCTTAAATGAAAGCGTGTATGTGTGTGTGTGCATGTGCGTGTATGCCTTAGAGGGTAATTCGTTAACAGAATAGGGGTGTTTTTCTAAGGCTGAGTCATTTTTAGAAGGCAATACACGACCATGAAGACAACCTGTAGAGTGTCTTATTCTGTTATGAAGACCATAAACCACAACAAAAGCAATAACTTTTATAGGAGAAGAAGGAGGGGGATAAGGTGTAAAGGCAAAAGAAACTGAAACTGAAACATAATTAAGAAATTATTGTTTATTGTGGTTAAATGCTGTTGTCAAGTGACATTTTCAGAGTGTTTTTTCATTTAATTTTTTTATTGTTGGTGTTTCTTAAGAACCCATTACATGGTTGTTAAATAAAGAACTAATGAAGTTAATATAACCGAAGACAATTTAATTGTTGATAGTTATTGTAGTTGTTTTTGTAGCAGGAGTAATAAAGTAGAAGTTTTATGAAGAACTTAATTAAGTAAAGTTATCATAGAGCAGATTAGAGTTTCACAAAGAGTTGGGCAGAAACTAAAACTAAAATCAAGATGCGATTCCGTCCACTTTAAAATAAAAAAAGCTGTAGTAAAGAGAAAATAACAGAAGAATTTATTTAAATTGATGGATTTTATTCTAATAAGATCGTTCAGATCAGATCAGTGAACCAATTTGATTTGAAAACATGTTATTATTTCAAGAATATTTCCATTATGCTCTAAAGAACAAATCGAATGTATAATCCTTCGAAAAAGTACTGTTATTAAGACGCTGAAGTCTAGTAGGTAGCACATGCATACATACATAATTGGTCATTACAACCCTTCAGTCAGGATTACGACCTAGTTTCTCATACCACTTATGTTGTGTGTGGTAATTTTTATACATGAGTGGCGGGACCTACTGTTTGAAGTCGACTCCGAACGACAGATTTTTCAGAAACTTTTCATGGCAATTTTATTTTTACACTCAAAGTCTTTCCCAGAAATCTGCTGAGAGGAAGACGCCGAAGAAATACTTTTTGTATTTTGTTTGATATCTGGCCTAGGGTTTGAACCCTGGCTTTCCGTCTAATAAGCCAAAACACTACCTACTAGACTACGGCGACTAGGTAGTGCACTGGCTTATCAAAACTAAATATATAAAAAAACATATTTCTTTCGGTTGTTGTTGTTGTAACAGTTCTCCTCTTGTCTCCGGAAGCTTCTTCCTGTATATAAGATATAAGACTGTTAGTTTGTGTATATGGTTGCATGCCTGTGTTATTCGGTGGAGATGGAATGGGTTAGAGATGAAAATTATTTGTTGCTAGTTGTGTACAGGGTGGCTGATATGTATTGCAACCAACTTCAGGTTGTTATCATTTGTAAACCGCTCGTCTGACAGCTGACAGATTTATTCCAGTGACAGTTCATTTTATTATTTACAAGCTTACAAAAGCATTTTGATCTATTGCATTCAGAAAAAAAGTTATTCGTGATGGAATTCAAGTGTGATAGTTTTATATTTGGCTGGACAACCACAGGTGGCTATCGTTAGAGCCCTCCAGCATTTAAATGTGAATAAATCTTTTGTTTCTCGTATCATTGCTCGTTATCGTGATACTGGCAGTGTTGCATCGCGTCCAAAAAGTGGAAGAAAAAAAACGGTAACAACACCAGAAATGATCCGAAAAGTGGAGGCCAGATTTGATCGAAATCTACGCCGCAGTGGTAGAAAAATTGCTCGTGAGTTAAACATATCGCGAGAACGGATGCAACACATATTGAAAAATAAGCTTGGACTAAAGCCATTGAAGTTCCAAAAAGTGCAAGAGCTACCCGATTGACAAAAAAAATTAGACTGGAAAGAGCCAAGGAGTTACTTCGCTTGCACGAAAGTGGCCAGTTACCGAATTTGGTTTTCTCCGATGAGAAGCCATTCCAAATTTAGGAGTTTGTGAACAAACAAAATGATCGGGTTAACTTGCCAAAGAGGTCAGCTGAAAATTTACACCTGCGATTGGGCACCAGAACTCAGCGCCGCCGATGGTAATGGTGTGGGCCGCCGTAACGGCCGATGGTCGCTCTCCGCTCATATTCATCGACCGTGGGATCAAAATAAATGCCGAATATTATCGGGAAAATGACCATGGACATTCCAACAGGACTCAGCACCACCGCACTCAGCACGCGTCAATCAAGAATGGCTTAAAAAGGAGGTTCCTCGCTTCATTTCTACCGCACAATGGCCACCAAAATCTCCGGATCTCAATCCATTGGACTTTTGCGCCTGGATTGCGAATCGAAAGTTGAGGAGTCATCTAAGCGTCTCCACTATTCCTTTCGTCTAGATCATTGTCTCGGTTACGCTTGGCACGTGTGACAGTATCACCACATGCCTACTCGTTCTGCAGCTTCAAGATCTCTCTTCTTCCGTCTCAGAATGCGCTCTACGTAATTCACAACTGAGGTCCAATTTTCACTACACGCAGTTATAACCCCGACAATATTAGCGGCTGTGATCGTTCCAACTATTGACGTCAGCGTGCACACTCGAAAACAGTGTGCGCTGCGTCATCAATTACCTCCCCTTCCTCGTAAAGACAGTAAGGGGAGGCGGCCTTGCCTATTCTGTGCAGATATTTCCTAAAATATCCGTGACCCGATAGCATCTGTGTAACGTAGCAGTTTATCTCTACAAATTTCCGACCAAAACCATGGCCTTATGTCCGGGATAAGTCTCGCGGTCCATCTTCCTCGTTCCATTGTTGTTGCCATTTTGAAATGGTATTTTCCCTAAAGTAACCGGTTATATGATTTCCAGCCGATTTCGACTTATAAATCTCCATCCGCTCTGCCGCCAGCAGATCCACAGGGATTATACCCGCTATCACCAGTACGGCCGGAGCGGACACTGTACGGTAAATAAATCAAAGTAAAATAAAATTGCCATGAAAAGTTTCTCAAAAATCCTGTCATTCGGAGTCGACTTTAAACTGTAGGTTCCTTAACTCATTAATAAAATTAATACAAACAACGTAGGTGGCTTGAGAAGCTTTTTTGTCATCCTGACTGAAGAGTTGCAATAATCAATCAAGTAATTAGGTAATGAATGAACGTCAATGGCCAGACTTAGGTAGGTAGGTAGAGGTGGCTGCCCGTCCAAGAAAAAATGTTCTTGTTGATGGACACACTTAGGCCGCATTGGGCCCATTGTGCTACCACAGTCATCCGTTGTCCCCTAGTCTCGAAACCATTCGGAGCTCCTGATGAAGCGATTTAGGCTGCCAATGTCAATCTCTGACAGTTCCTCCAGATCATCCATGTAGTAAGTACCCAAGTACTTCCTTCTCCTTTGGCATAGAGCCGGGCATGTACCCAGCAGGTGAGAGACAGTCTCCTCTTCTTCCTCATCTCTGCAGCTTCTACAGAAGTCGTTGGCAAGGTGTCCAAGTCCAATGCGCCTCGCATGCGTACCCATAATGCAATGCCCCGTAATGACACCGACAACTACACTGAGCGCGCCTCTTTGGAGTTTAAGTAGACTCATTGTGCGCCCCTCATCCAGCCTTGGCCAGATTTTACGAGCCGTTCTACCCGTGTCCGAGGCCGCCCACCTGTCGTTGACGGAATCGACGATCGCATTATCAATTATGAGCTTGCAGGTCCTCATTGGTATGCCCAGATTCGAGAACTCAGCGGTGAGCTCGATGGTCGTGCCCCGCCTGGCAAGTTCATCAGCTCTACAGTTGCCCGGAATACCACTGTGTCCCGGTACCCATACGATATGGATGTCATATCGTTCCGCTATCTCGTCGAGATATCTGCGACAGCCGTACACCGTCTTGGAGTTCATCACGTTAGAGCTCAAAGCCCTGATAGCCGCCTGGCTATCAGAAAGTATGGTAACGTTCCGCTTGGAGACCCTTCCATCCCCAATAATACTCGTCGCAGCCTGTATGGCCACCACCTCCGCCTGAAAGACACTGCAGTGGTCTGGTAGTCTTATAGACTGAGCTATTCCAACCGATTCCGAAAAAATTCCACTGCCAACCGCTCCGTTCAGCTTAGAGCCATCGGTGTAGATTTGTACGGAGTCTCTAAACAGGTGGGTCACACCACCCTTCCAGGCCCCGTTATCCGGAACCGATGTCCTGAATCTCTTCGTGAAGTCGTACCTCGGTGTCATGTAGTCACTGCTCCCGACAGCTCCAACTTCCCTCAGGATTCTTGCGTGGCCTATGCCCGAGTCATGCCACTGTCCAGTCGCCCAGAGACGTTTACTTAGTTTAGCAGCCACTCCCCTACAGAAAAGGTCAAGCGGAAAGAGGCCCAAAATTATCTCCAGTGCCGACGTAGGTGTAGTGCGCAAGGCACCACTAATGATAATACAGGCAGATCTCTGCAGTCGCTGTATTAGTTTCGAATTAGTTTTAATTTCAAGGGATTCCCACCAAACTAGGCATCCATAGGTCAAGATAGGTCTGACCACCGCTGTGTAGATCCAGTGTGTCATCCTAGGTCCTAGGCCCCATTTTCTCCCCAACACTCTGTTACAAGCATACAGGGCAATGGAAGCCTTTTTAGTTCTGTTGATGATATTCGATTTCCAAGACAGCTTCCTATCCAGAATAAGTCCTAGAAAGTGTGCCTCCTGTTTGAGTTTCAGTTCCGTCCCGTTAAGTTTCAATGGACGAAATGTCGGTGGCTTGTACCTTCTCGTGAAGAGTACTACTTCCGTTTTCACCGGGTTAACACCGAAACCACGCTCAGATGCCCACACGCAGACCCTCCTCAGAGCCAGTTGCATCCTATCTCTGATAGTGTCGACAAATCTTCCGGAGATCACAAGACTGGCCAGACTTAGCTCCGTGGGATTATTTTCCATTATTATTCAAACTTGAAAATATGCCTCTCTTGTAAAGGATTTGCTAACGGAGAGGAGCTAGAATCGATGGCCATTTGAGGGTCTCTAAACAGTTCTTATGACAGACAAGTTAGACAAGCTATTGAATTGTGTTTGGCCATGGACAAGCTATTGAACTTTATCAGAGGAGATCCGGTTAAGCATTAGAAAGCATTTTTGTCACATTGTTAATAAGCTTTCTTTACTAGTCTATGTCGACTAATTTTAGCAGAATATAACCTGCTATACGGGCAACTAATTTATGATTTAGTTTTACGAAAAATGCAACTTGAAATGTCAACCATCAAACTTGCATTTGTTTTGGGCAAACGAATTAGTGATGCTTGAAGAAATAAACGCAAACACACGCAAAAACTAATTCAAACTGCTTTAACTGAGAAGGAACCAATATACTAACCCATTAGTTATAGGGTATAACACCACCTAGACCAGTTTGATGGATTATAGCGTATTATTGTTAATTTATTACACTTCGATTGTAACATCCGAATAAATTAAACAACATAATTTGATTATTATCTTAATTTTAAAGGCTTACTGATGTTCATCTTATGTTATGCTTCCGATTTGTGTTAAAAATTCACAATATTTTGTGTTGAAAAAAAATTTAACAAAAAAAAATTTTTTTTTAAATAAAATTTAAAAAACAAAAACAAATTCCTATAAAATTATGAATAATACGTGATGACGTAAAATTTGTTGAATTTTAATTAAAATTTTTTTGTTTATGTTTTACTCATGTTGATAATGTGTTGTTGTTGTTATTGCTGTCTACACAACAATAAGTTTTAACCAAAAAACCTGTTGATTAAGGTGAAAACAAAAAAAAATTTAAATTAAAAAAATTATTTTTTTTTTGTTTAATTTTTTTTTAACTACAATTGAAGATGAAATCTTAACATTTCATTGAGAAATCTGACATTAAAATGTATGTACAAAGAAAACACAACAACAAGAACAAAAATTATTTAATATTGACTCACATGCAGTAATATTTAGGCATGAAGCAATCAACATTAACATTAACAAGCATACATAATAAAACAAATTGATGACCGAGTGACTGACTGACTGACTGACACTATTCTTTACTTGAAATGCAAAATTACAAGGTAATTGCAAAAAAAAACCTTTAAAATGGGTTGGGCCCATCAGGCAAAGAGTGTCGTTAAAAACTATAAAATGGCAACAAATGGCAATAAAGTAAGAAAAATTCGATAAAACTTTAACACCATCATTAATCGCTGAAATAAGCGCATGAGTTCGAGACCAACTGCTGCATTGAAAGAAGAAACATAAAAAAATCTTCTTCATCTTCATATAAATATTCATTCAGCAAGTAGTGAAGAAGAGTCATAAAATTAAAAAATAAACAAAAAAAAAACAAGTGAAAAAATAATATTTAATTCCATAATTTGCACTCGCATTAAACAAAATATGAAATTTATGAACAGAAAACAAACAAACAAAAAACTACTTAAAACAGGGTTGCCAATATTTGTTTATTTTTTTAATTGAATTCCTACTACTCTAGGAATTTCTATTCCTCTAGGAATTCCTACTCCTCTAGGAATTCCTATTCCTCTAGGAATTCCTATTCCCCTATGAATTCCTATTCCTCTAGGAATTTCTATTCCTCTGGCAATTTCTATTCCTCTAGGAATCGCATTAAAAGCCTCAAAAGGAACACATTAAACGTTACCATTTAGAGTGCACGGAAGCACTAGTGCAAATGGCACTTAAAACTAACAAAGATCATACGAAAGCTGGCCAAAAGCTTGTCACCAACAGTGTACAAACTTTTCAAGGCACTGCTGAAACCAAAATGCCATCCCTATTTTTATATTTATAATATAACTTACGTAATTGGTCATTACAGCCCTTTAGTCAAGATTACAACCTAGCTTCTCACACGATCCATGTTGCGTGTGTGAATTTCATCCGTAAGTGGCGTGATCTACAGTTTAAACTCAAGTCCGCACGACAGATTTTTGAAAAGCTGTTCTTGGAAAATTTTATTTCCTCCCAGAGTTTTTGACAGAATACTGCTGAGAGGCTGTCATACACACATACAATACTGGTCATTACAACCCTTTAGTAAGGATTACAACCTAGCTTCTCACATTACCCATATTATGTTTGTTAATTTCATGCATGAGTGGCGGAACCTACAGTTTAAAGTCGACTCCGCAAGTCAGATTTTTGAAAGGCTTTTCATGGAAAATTTTATTTGCTCTCATAGCTTTTGCCAGAAGACTTCTGAGAGGATGTGGCTGAAGGAAATATTTTTATTTCATATCTCGTTTTTTTTTTCGAGATATCTCAAACAAGTATTGAACCATTGACAAGTCGCCGTAGTCTGGTAGGTAGTGTGTTGGCTTATTAGACGTAAAGCCAGGGTTCGAGCCCCAGGTCAGACATCAAGACAAATACAAAAAGTATTTCTTCGGCGACTTCCTCTCAGCAGATTTCTAGCAAAAACTCTGAGAGTAAAATTGCCATGAAAAGTTTCTCAAAAATCTGTCGTTCGGAGACGACTTTAAACTGTAGGTCCCACCACGCATGTATAAAATTAACACACACAACATAAGTGGTGTGAGAAACTAGATCGTTTTACAATGGGTCAATTCGACCTCCGGGTACTGTACTTGTCTTAATTGACAAGTACACGTCCTCTAACCTAACCCAACCTATTGAACCATTAGCTTTTGTCTGGTAAGCTAACACACCAACCTACTGGATTAAATTAATACACAATAATTGGGTGTTAAGAGAAGCTTGGGCGTAATCCTGACTAATAGTGATAATGACCAGTTAAATAAGTAATTTTTGATACTCTGTCCTTTTCGTTTGGGGCACGCAACCGCCATATTACACAGATAAGTAGAGAGGTTAGGTTTAATTTGTTTGTGGCTGCCCTAAAGGCCATTGCGCCGGTCTAGTGTAAATCACGGCTGGTACGCGAGTGCAAATAGTCGCTATGGTGTTTTGGACCAGAGCGAATCCGTCTATGCTGTGTTCCGGGTCAGAGCGGAATATTCGGTAATGAGATGACAGATGCTATAGCTAGATTAGGCTCACTTTCTGAGGGCGATGTGATAATTGGTCCTGATCGCCCAATCTGCCACCTCTGCGGCCTTATCAATGAATGGGTCAGGGGGAAGAGCAGAGGAGTTGGGGGAATGGATGGGGTTGTTAGGTTTTTAGGTGTCTATGGCCTGCTATAGACAGTGTAAGAACAGCTGGCTGCTGGGCTTGGATAAGGCCAGCTTAAGGGTGGTTATTGGGTTTATTACAGGGCACTGCGAGATTAGATCGCTGCAAAGATCTGGAGCAGGGTATGTTGCGATGAGGAGTTGTAGACTATCGAAAACTTACTCTTACTCTATAGTACAACGGGTCAATTCGACCTCCGGGTTCTGTACTTCTCTTAATTGACAAGTACACGTCTTCTAACCTACTCTGTAACTGTCCAGACCTTAGTAGGTTGAGGTTGAAGACCCTTGGCAAGGGATTCTTTACCGTTTTGAATTCTGTGTCGATAGCCGACATAAAGGCTCTTCATAGATTCATTATTAGTTTGAGCTGATTGAGAAGTGCTAGGGCTTCAATAGTGTAGTCGCGTTCTCTTGTGTGTTTTGTTAGTCTGTGTAATTGCTCTGCTTCTTTATTCTGCCTTTCCCACTATTCCTATTCCCACTTCTTTTCCTTTTTCGTTATCTTCCCTATTATCCTCCCCCCTTTAGGATGTTGTACAATGGGTCAACTGGACCTCCGGGTATTTTACTTGTCTCAATTGGCAAGTACACGTCCTCTAACCTAAATCTAAACCAAGGGACTGATTAATAGTAACAAATAGATTGTGTTCCCTTCGATTATTGTGTACTCACTTAATGGCACCAACGTGATCCTTTTAACATACCTAATTATCTGTTTAAACTTGGAATTTAGAAAATTCGATACATTTTTCATAGTAAAATACAGTAAGTCTTTATTATTATTAAACAGCCATACCTTTCCACAATTTTTAAGATTCCTGGCAACCCTGTTTTAAAAGAAATTCCGCTTAAAAATTTACAAACATTAAGTGTTTATTTCCTTTGCTTCAGACCTTATAGTCAGTCAGATCGAGACATTACAATTGAAAAGAATTCAAATACGAGAATATTTTTTTGCGAAAATATTTCAAAAAAAGAATCTTAAACAAGTTTTCAATTTCTTTAAAATCTGATAATTTATTAACAGATTCAAATTTCTAAAAAAAAAAAATTCAGAACTAATTCAAATACAGGAAAAATAACGACAAAATTAAAAAAAAAAAAAATTATTTTTTAAATAAACAATGAAGTGATGGTGGTGGGGTGTATACAAAATTACCGGTAAAAATATGTTAAAATTCAAAACATTTAAGCTGAAAAGGCAGCCAACCCACGCAACTACATGCTGTGCTTTAACATTACCGGAAAGCTCTTTAGCAACAACATCAACGCTGTCAACACGGGTGAAATGTTCTTTGTGTTCATCAGTTTGTAAAAATATTTTTTGTTTAATAATCGGTTTAATTATTGGCATACGTTTCACTGACATTTGGTTTAATTTACAAAATGAAACAACATTAACGACCACAATTATACCATCACCACCACCGCCATCACCATCACCGACAACATCACTGTCATCACAGCCATCATCTTTGCCATCATCATCATCATCATCATCATCATCGTTATTAGACAGTGATATCCTGTTTAATACCACACGAGTCCTTTGCTGGGTATTAACAAATCCTTCGAATCATTTAACCAAAGCCATACATATCCGTCATACCTGGGGAAGACGTTGCAATAAATTGCTGTTCATGAGCAGCGAAGAGGACAAACAAGTGCCCACCATTAAATTGAATGTTGAGGAGGGTCGTGATAAATTATGGAATAAAACCCAACAGGCCTTAAAATATATACACGATCATCATATCACTGATGCTGAGTGGTTTCTAAAGGCCGACGATGATACGTAAGTGAAGCCAAAGTAAAGCAATTAAAATCCCCATTCTCATTCCCCATTCCCCCATTAATTTAATATTATTTCTTATTAATTTAATACGGTTAAATAAGCAATATTTAAAATTCATATTAAAAACAATACAACTACAACAACAATATTAATAATAAGAAAAATAAATTTAATTTAAAAAAAAATATAAAAAATTTCAAAACAAGTAAAACAAGACAAGGACAACCAACCAAATTATAATGAAGATGCTAATGGATGGACGACAAATCATTAACTTAATGAGAATTTATTAACAGTGTGATGCAGCCAGGTACCGTAACACATGCTTACTATTTATAGGATGTTTTAGGCTAAAGTCATTTAATTATCATGTGTGTAAAGATAAATTCAAATTTAAAAATCCAAGATGCAAACCATAAATTTTAGCAGCGCCACATTTAACATTAACAGAGCAAAATTTCCTCTCAACAGAACAAAATTTGCCCTTAACAGATCACTGCTAGCTGTTTAACAGTATCCCTGTGAATAAGCCCACTTGTTAAGGAGCTAATTTTGGGATATACTCTAGGCCTATGATTATCATACTATATGCAAAGGAAGGTTCCAAGGCCTCTTAATATAATCAGCAAAATGGTCACATATCGACGCCTCCGCTCCATAACATTCTAAGTCGAAAAAGTGTGTTTTGAGTTATGAGCTCTCAAAGTTTTCACGCCACATACGACTATATGTGTATTTTAAGTAGATTTTTCCCTATAACTTGGGAACGGATCGGCACATCTTAACCAAATTTTGACAGTATTTAAGTTGCAATAAAACAACGATGGATTATTCGATTGACATGAATTTTATTTATCCGAAAGATAATCTTGTGGCATTACATTTTAAATATGATTTCTGGCATATGACCGCCACGGCTGGCGCGGATGTAGTCCAATCTGGACGTCCAATTTTCTATGACTTTTTCCAACATTTGTGGCCGTATATCGGCAATAATATGGCGAATGTTGTCTTCCAAATGGTCAAGCGTTTGTGGCTTTACCGCATAGACCAATGACTTTACATAGCCCCACAGAAAGTAGTCTAGCGGTGTTAAATCACAAGATCTTGGAAGCCAATTCACAGGTCCAAAATGTGAAATTAGGCGGTCACCAAACGTGTCTTTCAATAAATCTATTGTGGCACGAGCTGTGTGACATGTTGCGCCGTCTTGTTGAAACCACATCTCCTGGACATCATGGTTTTTCAATTCAGGAATGAAAAAGTTAGTAATCATGGCTCTATACCGATCACCATTGACTGTAACGTTCTGGCAACCATCGTTTTTTTAAAAGTACGGACCAATGATTCCACCAGCACATAAAACGCACCAAACAGTCAGTTTTTCTGGATGTAACGGTGTTTCCACATACACTTGAGGATTACCTTCACTCCAAATGCGGCAGTTTTGTTTGTTGACGTAGCCATTCAACCAGAAGTGCGCTTCATCGCTAAACAAAATTCGCTTATGAAAATCGGGAACAACGGTAATCTCGTTTTGTGCCCATTCGACGAATCTACGCCTTACTTGATGATCATTTGGCTTCAAATCTTGCACGAGTTGGATTTTTTAAGCACGCAAACCAAGATCCTTCCGCAAAATCTTCCATAAAGTGGATGGACACAGATCCAATTCCTGTGCTCGATGGCGGATGGACTCATTCGGGTCTTCCTCAATGCTACGCTCTACAGCAGCAATAGCTTCTTCTGTACGCACCGTACAGCGTCTCTGGGGATGCGAGTTATCAATAAAAGTAAACGTGGTGCGAAAACGTTCCATGGTTAATCGAATTAACTGCTCTGATGGACGATTTTGTCGACGATAAAATGGACGTAGTGCGCGATACGTTTTCCGCACAGAACCATTATTTTCGAAATAAAATTACACTATTTACAAGCGTTGTTCAGGCGTGAGTCTATTAATGATGAATTGCCAAACCAAACTGAGAATAAATCACTTGACAGCTGTTAAATCAGTCGCCATCTTGAAAAGTAATACCAACTTAAAGTTCTATACCTCTATAAAAAACACCCTTTAGAATGGAGGCGTCAATATAAAGAAATATATGATGTATTGAGAAAATTTTTTGCTTGAAAATTCTCTAGAAGATCAGTGGAACATATAAGAATTAGTACACCATACAGACTGTATGCAAATGTTAGTCCATAGGGTCCTCTTTCGTACCATGGTAGTGCGATAGCTGGAATAATTTTGAGAGTTGAAAAAATCACTGTCAACACTTTTGTTCAGAAATAATAAAATGATCAATGTGAGAATTATATTTTATATCAATAGTCTGTAATAATTGCAAAGTAGAAGACTAATCTACTATTGCCACTGCTAAACAGTTAACAGTGCTCTGTTAATATCAAAGTTTACCCTGTTAGAGACAAGGAGTGGCGCTGCTCAAAGTGTGGGTTTGCGTCTTTGGTTTTTAAATTCGAATTTATCTTCACACACTTTTAATAATCAGTTTTTTTTACAAAACTTAAGGTTATTTCACCTTAACTGCCGAAATTCTCCCGTCATTCTCTTTAGCAAATAGAAATCGTCCTAGTTCTAGTAGGTAGTGTGTTGGCTTATTAGACGTGAGACCTCGGTGCAAACCCCAGCTCAGACATCTCCAACTAAACGAAATACGAAAAAAATATTTCTTCGGCAACTTGCTTTCAGCACATTTCTGGCAAACACTCTGGAGAGAAAATAAAATTGCAATGAAAAAGTTTCTCAAAAATCCCACGTTCGAAGTCGAATTTAAACTAAAGGTCTCGCCACTCATATATAAAATTAACACACACAGCATAAGTGGTGTCAGAAACTAGGTTGTAATCCTGTCTCAAGAATTGTAATGACATGTATATATCAGAGGTCAGCCATGAGTATTCAAAAAGATGAGTAGAATCGAATCATACTCATAATTAGTGATACTTATACGCACTCATACTTATTTTAATATCATGGAACCTCTACTCATATTCAAAGTTTGAAGTACTCATCATATTCATACTTAACAACGCGTATGATGTTGTTGATTTCGTTTCTCCATAACTCAACATATACACGAAGCACAAAATAAGTATGATTCGCGTACGAACACTAACTAGAAGGTTGAGTGTTTGCTCTGCTTGCTGCTCAGTTTTTTTTGCTTTTGTGTCTTTTTTCCTTTTTTGTAAATACAACAACAACTAAGACTGTAAATTTTGATGAATGATTCGAGTGACTCCTGAGTGACTTTATAAGTACTATAAATATGAATCTATAAGTTATGAGTCTGAATGAGTAGGCCTATGAATCAAACATATTTCGAATGGTATGAGTTTGATGTCAACATTGTACGCATACTAATTGCAACCTGTACTTATAAATCAACGTTGTAGTGAGTACGAATGAATCAGAGTACATAGTTAAATTTCAATATTGTTGACTCATTTATATTGAAAATTTCATGTGTGCTTATGAGTAGCGATAAAACGATTCATTGCTGCTATCTGCTATGTACAAAATATCCTGAAGTATCAATGTCCACACCAGGAGGCCATGTCATGGTCCCACAGATAATGTGTTGACTTATTCGAGGAAAGTTCATGTTTCAAATCCCAGCTTAGACATCTCAAACGAAATGTTAAAAAAATATTTTTTTCGATGACTTCCTCTCAGTAATCGTCTGGCAAAAACTCAGTGAGTAAAACAACATTGCCATGAAAAAGTTTCCTAAAAAAACTGTCGTTCGGAGCCAACTTTAAACTGTAGCTCACGCCGTAGGTAACTCTTGATCTTTGGGATATATTTGGGGCACAATTACTGAGCACTGTGCGATTGGACAAGTGTCGGAACGTTTGGGATTCATGGATAAGATTAACACACACACAACATGGGTAATGTGAGACATGGATTCTCTTCTCCCCTCCTGACTAAAGGGGATGTAATGACCAATTACGTAAGAAAGATTTGCAGCCAAGAGCTAATAGTCGATATAGTCCTTCAAGAAGAAGAAAATTGACCAAATTTGTTAGTGAACCTTAAGACAATCCAGACAATATCCTCTTTCTCTTACATACACATACCATATCATACCATAGGTAGACATTACATAGGATTGGATTATCGTAAGCATTTGTAAGGACTACGACGTTGTTTGATGTCACATCTTGCAGATTTTGCTGAAGGCACTGGCTCACTGTGTTGAGGAAAGAATCAAAACTACCTGATCATTACAATACTTTAGTCAGGGTCATAACCTAGCTTCTCAAGCCACCCTTATTGTGTTTTTTTTTTATCCATAAATCACAAGCGTTCCGACATTCTTCCGACCTCAGTGCTCAGTAATTGTGCCCCCCAAATATATCTTAAAAATTCAAGATTTTGAGTCCTATTTAATAACAGAGAAAAGGCCAGAGTACATGGCAAAGGATTATGGTAGTCCTCCCTTGAGTTCTATCTTTCCTAACCAATCGTTCATAAGAGTTTAAACCACAATAAATAGTGAAATGAAACCCAGCTCACTGTGAACGGTGGTGGGCAAAGTTATTTTTTGGTGGAATTAATCCTCTTGAAAGTATAACAGTTGGTCATCCAGATCTAACCATGTATGGGAGATAAACTTGAGAAAAACATGGTCAAAATCATAACGTTATTGGCATTAAATTATTTTGTATTCCCTAGGCAGACAGACAGTTCCATTCATCCTTCATTCCCTAAAGGTTTTTATCCGCTTTATAAGGTCTTAAAATAATCATCATTTCAGATATGTTATCATGGAAAATCTACGTTACTTTCTTTATCCATACCCTCCAGAAGCTGCCATATATTTTGGGACAAAATTCAAAAGATTCATAAAACAGGTAAGTGCGCTACAAGATATATTAAAAAAAAATAAAAATTTACTCTTGGTATTAAAAATTTCCTACAGGGTTACATGTCTGGCGGTGCTGGTTATGTTCTAAGCAAAGAATCTCTGCGTAAATTTGCCAACGAGGCATATGAAAACCCCGATGTATGTGCAGAAACATACCTGGCCGAAGACGTCCAATTGGGCTTGTGTTTACAGAACATAGGCGTCATTGCTGGCGATACACGAGATGAAGAGGGCAACGAACGTTTTCTGCCATTGCCCGTAGAGTATTTAATACCGGAAGATAAGACATGGTGGTATAAAAATTATACTTTTTATGAACAAAAAGAGGTCAGTGAAAACAAATTAAAAGAAAATTTAAAAGAAGTTTTAAAAAGATGTTGTTTTTTTTTTGATAAAATATTTCAGAATAACAGCTGCTGTTCGCCTAATGTGATTTCATTCCATTACATAGAACCTAATCAGTTTTATATACTCGACTATTTTTTATATACTTTAACAGCGTTTGGTGTGAAGAAGAATATACAATTGAGTTTATCTGACAGATTAACTGTCACGGATGTCATGTCTAAGGAATTGCAGAGTACACAACCAATACCAGAGCCGCCTATGTGGAATGAAACTTAACGCAACGCAACGCATAATAATTAAATTGAAAAATAATTGTAAATACTTTTCAAATTCTATACATATTAATTAAGACTGTTTTAATTATTTAATACAACACTATTTATTATTAAAATCATTAACCCACCTTTTGCTAGGATCTTAGCAATTCCACTCACATCACGATTTGCAGTTATTTCTGTTGCCTGCCAGGAATATTAATCCGTCAAACGATTTGCCGGATTCCCCAGAAATATACGGTGCTAATACTGTAAACATATTTATGTCCCAGACGAGTGTACCAACCTAAAAATATAAACGATTCCAAGTCGAATGGACATAGCCCATGAAATTTGAAAAGTCAACTTATTTTTCTATGCTGATCTCGTATGATTTTTAAAAATCTTTAACATCTCTTAAGGTTAGGTCGAAATAGTAGCTCCCATATCAAAGAGTGAACGCAGTCTCTGTACTGACCAAGTTCCACCAAAATCAAGGGAGAGACGGAAGTTGGTCAGCGCAGGGGTAACATCTGGTAAGGATGAAACAAAAATCGTTTGAGTATTATTATGTGCCAGTTAGCCAAAAGTAACATAATGTAACGTGACGTACGTTCGTTTTTAGCATAACCACGCCTGCATTCCATAACGTTCTAAGTGTATTTAGAACGTTTTTAATGTTTTTGTATATGTAATGTAATGTAAATTCTACGTTCTCTAACTTAAATACTGTCAAAATTTGGTTAAGATGCGCCGATCCGTTCCGAAGTTATAGGGAAAAATAAGAATACACATATGGTCGTATATCGCGCAAATACTTTAAGTGCTCATAACTCAAAACACACTTTTTCGACTTAGAATGTTATAGAACGGAGTCTTCGATATGGAGAGCAATGTAAATGCTTACCGAAACGCTCTCCCTCTCTCTCTCTCTCTCTCTCTCTCTCGTTAGCAAAACAGAACGATCTGTATCAGTGTAGGAAAATTGAAATTTTTCAATGGTACTGAACTATAACAGAAAACGTACTTTTTTGCATCGAATGGTACTTTTGTAAGAAAATGCATACATACGTAATTAGTCATTACAATTACAACTTTTGAAGTCGCCGTAGTCTAGTAGGTAGTGCGTTGGCTTATTAGAAGTAAAGCCCGGGTTCGTATCACAGGACAGACATCAAAACGAAATATGAAAAAGAAATATTTCTTCGGCGACTTCCTCTCAGCAGATTTCTAGCAAAAACTCTGAGAGTAAATAAACCTTCAGTGAAAAAGTTTCTCGAAAATCTGTAGTTCGGAGTCGACGTTAAACTGTAGGCCCCGCCAATCACGTTTAAAAATAACGCACACAACATGAGTGGTGTGAGAAGCTAGGCCGTAATCCTGACTGAAGGGTTGTAATGGCCAATTATGTATGTATATATGTATGTAACCCTTTAGTCAGGATTACGACCTAGTTTCTCACACCACTTGTTTTGTGTGTGTTAAATTTATGCATGAGTGGCGGGACCTACAGTTTAAAGTCGATTCCGAACGACACATTTTTGAGAAACTTTTCATGGCAGTTTTATTTTACTCACAGAGTTTCAGCCACAAGGAGGTCGCCTAAGAAATATTTTTTTTTTCATTTTTCGTTTTATTGGAGAAGTCTGAAATGGGGTTTGAACCGTGGGCTAACGTCTAGTAAACCAACTCACTACCTACTAGACTACGACGACTGTATTTGCTGTACAGGCTGTAATAACATACATATATATGTACATAATTGGTCATTACAACCCTTCAGTCAGGATTACAACCTAGTTTCTGACACCCCTTATGCTGTATGTGTTAATTTTATACGTGGATGGCGGGACCTACAGTTTAAAGTTGTTTCCGAGCGTGTGATTTTTGAGAAACTTTTTCATGTCAATTTTATTTTACTCTCCAGAGTGTTTGCCAGAAATGTGTTGAAATCAAGTTACGGAAGAAATATTTTTTTTTTCGTCTTTCGTTTAGTGCAAGATGTCTGAGCTGGGGTTTGCACCGAGGCCTCGGACGTCTAATAAGTCAACACACTACCTACCTAGAACTAGGGCGACTTCTATTTGCTAAAGAGAATGACGAGCGAATTTCGGCAGTTAAGGTGGAATAACTTTAAGTTTTTCAATAAAAATAAAACCGATTATTAAATATGTGTGAACACAAATTAGATTTTAAAAACCAAAGACGCAAACCCACACTTTTAGCAATGCCACTTCTTGCCTCTAACAGGGTATACTTTGCAATTAACAGAGCACTGTTAACTGTTTAACAGTGGCAATAGTAGATTAGTCTTCTTTTTCTGCAATTATTGCAGACTATTGAATAAAATATAATTCTCATAATGATCATTTTATTATTTGTGAACAAAAGTGTTGACAGTAATTTTTCTCTCTCTCTCTCTCATGGTTGGAAAGAGGCCTCACGTCTAGTAAGTCAACTCACTACCCACTAAACTACACCGACTGTATTTGCTGTACAGGCTGTAGTAAAAGTAGCCGAAAAAATAAAAATTATTTTAAAACAACAATTAAAATATCTACGCATTTGCATCGCTTGCTATTGTTTATTTAGTACGCTTCATGCAATTTATAAATAAAATTTTTAAAAGTCTACAGACTATGGCAAGACTGGAACAACAACCACAAGAGAATTATCCATATATTTACGCACTGCCATGAATGTTTGCCTTCGGTTTCTCTGCTGAACTCACTGACAAAACGGTCAATCACTTTCAGTCATGCTGCAGCTTTCAAAACGGCAACATTCAATACAATACGGTTTTACAAAATAAAATTCAATTTAAAAACAACAACAACAACAACAACAACAACGTATTAACGGAAACAAGTTTTAATTTTAAGACAACATTTTTTTTTCAAGTATTTTAACCCGGCTTAAACATTCCTAAGCCAATAATTAATTGAAGAATTAAAATTCAAAAGAAAAAAAACAGAGAAATTGTATTCAAAATTTGAATACAAAAATGGCAAAACACAAGTGTCCTTATGCATTAGGTGGTGTGGTAAGAAGTTTATTATTTTTAACCATGGGCCTATTGATTGGTATGCGCATAACAATATTTTGGTATGATTATGAAATGGAATCGATAACCTATGTTGATGAGAAGGCAATTTTACCTGAATTGTTATACAACAGCACGCGTGTCCTATGTTGGGTAATGACCCAGCCTAACAATCATTTAACCAAAGCCATACACATACGCAAGACCTGGGGTCAACGTTGTCACAAGCTACTCTTTATAAGCACTGAAGCCAATGAAGAATTGAAAACTATCAAACTGGATGTAGAAGAAGGCCGTCGCAATCTTTGGAATAAAACAAAAGAGGCCTTGAAATATATTTACAAGCAACACTTTAATGAGGCTGAATGGTTTCTAAAGGCAGACGATGATACGTAAGTAATACGAACAAAGAAACAATAAAAAAAAACTAACAATGAAGGGAGTGTGATCTGATTAGATGAGACTACTTATATCAGTTGTATGTATGTCATTGGGTCGTATGAATATTAAAAAAGGAAAAAAATAAATCATGAGTTTTAATAGCTAATAAAACGATTTAATAATCAGGAAACAATTAAACGCAAAATCTATTGTAAGAGTTCAATGAACAAAGCAATCTACATACGGAATAAATTCTTGAATTCACAATGACGAAACACTTCTTATATGAAAACATTTGGATTGACATACGAGCAACATTACGGAATAAATTCTATTAAACACATATGCGTGACGTTTTAAATTTTAAACGCATTCTATATCATACGGAAGGCTTTACATGACAACATTTATTATATAAATATAGTCGAGATCGTTATTTTTATCTGAAATATATTTCTTGAGTACAAATGAAATTCTCTTCAGATGTAAAACGCCTATGGCAACGATTTCTCAACGATCTCTCAGATGTATTGCGATAAAAAGAGAACTATAAATGGCGATACCTAAAGAGAAACAACGTGAAAAGCTAACAGATATCGGGGTTATCCATTTAGCGGTTTCACAACCACCGTTCTGGCAAGATTGTCAGCTGAAGTGTCATATGTATGTCAGCGAAAGTTTTGTCGTTTATATATGTTTGTAGTCGCCGTAGTCTAGTAGGTAGTGTGTTCACTTATTAGACGTAAAAGCCCGGGTTCGAGCCCAAGGCCAGACATCAAAACGAAATATTAAAACAAAATATTTCTTCGGCGACTTCCTCTCAGCAGATTTCTGGCAAAAACTCTGAGAGTAAATAAACCTGCCATGACAAAGTTTCTCAAAAATCTGTCGTTCGGAGTCGACATTAAACTGTAGGTCCCGCCACTCAAGTATAAAATTAAGGCACACAACTTGAGAGGTGTGAGAAGCTAGGCTGTAATCCTGACTGAAGGGTTGTAATGGCCAATTATGTATGTATGTATGTATGTATGTGTTTGGCGTTTATGAATATGGAACCGTTTAATAACTGCAAAAGTAGTGAAACAAACGCGAACAATTTTCGAACATTACAGACTGATTACAAGCAACCCTCCTATAACGCGGTACTCTCAGAACGCTATTTCCATACAACGCAGAACTGAAATTGCTACAGCCCTCCTAAAACGCGGTACCCTCAGAACGCGGTATCCATATAGTGCGGAACTGAAATTGCAACAGCCCACCTATAACGCGGTACTCTTACAGTGCGGTTTCCGTTCAACAACATCCCATAAATTCCTTCCGCTAGATTTATCACTGAAGGAGGTTATTCACCTGATCAGATGTTTAATGCTGATGAGAGGGCCGTAGTCTAGTAGGTAGTGTGTTGGCTTATTAGACGTAAAGCCAGGGTTCGAGCCCCAGGCCAGACATAAAAAATACAATAAGTATTCCTTAGGCGACTTCCTCTCAGCAGATTTCTAGAAAAAACTCTGAGAATAAATAAAAATTACCATGAAAAGTTTCTCACAAATCTGTCGGTCCCACCACTCATGTATAAAAATTAACACACACAACATAAGTGGTGTGAGAAAACTAGGTCGTAATCCTGAATGATGATGACACGGCATTATGTTGGAAAAATTACCATCTAGGACTATCATTCTGAAAATCAACGGCATGCTCAGGGATTTAGATTTTCAAAAGAACGTATCACCCACCCTTCATGTGTGCAGCAATCTATCAGGGAGCCTGATGATAAAACCAATGACAATAAATCGCTCTTTAATTCCCCGTGTAATGAAAAAACATTCATAAAACCCAATTGCCTGTATTCTGGCGACCTAATAAGAAAGCTTGGATGACTCAAGATTTATTTTTAGGATTGGTTTTATAATTGTTTTATCTCGGCAGTGAAAACCCAGACGACGAAAGAAAAGTTTGTATTTCAAGTTTTTTTTGCGCAGCGCAAAGTTTAAAAGAGAGCTAAGGACTTGCTTAGCGTCCTATAGTGATGTTTTTGTGGAGTTAGATAAAAAAAAGCTACAAAGGAAAACCAATATGAAAGTGAACCAAATGAGGAAGACATTTTGCCCATTAAAAGAAAAAGAGTTAGGCGACTCATATCTGATAGTGAGGATGAATGTTGAAATTTGTAGATCGTAATAATTGATTCACTGTGCAAGGAATAGGCGAAAGTATAAAGAAATTTGAAGAGATTGGAAACGTTAACCATGTGGTCAGATCTGTGCCACATTGCAATGTACGCACTGCTGAAAATATCACATATGACGGATAATCCGAATTTGTCAATTTCACCACGTTCTCAGCAGTTACGGCTCATTATAGTGTATTTAGCGTTTGGATTTGTATCTCAATCTCAATATAGAGTCCAACTCACACTTCAATTAAAGCCGGCAGACTACTCACAATGCCTTGGGTATGTTGATTTTCCAAACAAAGTGTTCTTCAAGAACGAAGCACATTCCTCGAAAGCAAATTGTCGCACATAGAACTCGAAGAAACCCGAAGTAATTGTGCTAAAGCCATTGTAACTGAAAAAATTACGGTTTGGTGCACAATATAGGGTGACATTACTTAATTATTTAATTGGCCATTAAAATCCTTTAGTCAGGATTACTACCTAGCTTCTCACACCACTTATGTTGTGTTAAACGTTAGACGACTCCGAACCGCGGATTTGAGAAATTTTCATGGCAATTATATTTTTTTTCCAGAAGATTACTAAGAAAAGGTCACCGAAAAAGGTCAAGATGTAAGAGCTGCACTCGTGAGCCCTAGACAACTTACTAGAGTACTACTACGGAGATGTCATTGAACCGTATTTTTTCGAAAATAACTCTGGAAAACCCGTTACTGTCAGTAAGAGTACTATAGCTTGCAATTGGGAATTATGAACTAGGCGGTGCCTCAGGCCACACAACATACGCGATTTTGTCGTTATTGTATGATAAGTTTCCAGAAAATGTAATTTCACGTTATGGCCGCAAAAATTCTTTTGTGCAGCTGCCTCAATAATCCTCTAAAGTTGGAGCATTTTTAACGGAATGTGTAAAAGAGTGGTCGAAAAATATTTCAAAAGGATCGACTGCTGAAATCGACTTAGAGGCGATCATTTAAATAACATTGTATTTCGCATATAATGACATGATCCAAGCATCATAACGAAATCATAACTTTGTGTGTCTGTTTTATTTAATTTAGATTTACCCTTTGGCCTATGTGAACCATTCGCAATTTGCTATTGACCAAAAACCGCTCACTATACCGGTTTAAATGCGCTTTCTGTTATCTTTTACTGGTCACAAAGAAGCCATTGAGAAAATAGCAATCCATAAAAAGGTTTTAGGCTCGCGGATTAGGACAGGTTTAGGTAGAAGAGTTTTACATACATACATAACTGGTCATTACAACCCTTCAGCCAGGATTACGACCTAGTTTCTCACACCACTTATGTTCTGTGTGTTAATTTTATACATGGGTTGTGGGACCTACAGTTTAAAGTCGACTCCGAACGACAGATTTTTGAGAAACTTTTCATGACAATTTTTATTTACTCTCAGAGTTTTTGCCAGAAATCTGCTGAGAGGAAGTCGCCGAAGAAATACTTTTTGTATTTTGTTTTGATGTCTGGCCTGGGGCTCGAACCCTGGCTTTACGTCTAATAAGCCAACACACTACTTACTAGACTACGGCGACTTCTTCCAGGAAAAAGAGTGAAGACCCGCTCGTAGATTGCAAATAAAATAAAAATAAATTTGTGTTTAGTTTTAATTAAAATTCTTTATTATTCGTACAATTATGTGTGCCACTGTTCACAACTTGATGTAAACAACAACAATTGCTTTGTTTGTTATTCCTTTGTTTACACTCTTTGCATAAACAATAACAATTACTAGACAATTGATCGACTGATCTTTGTAACGGAGATTTTCAAACCACGATTACTCTCTTCAAACGCACCGCATCTTCACACAAGACTGACTGAACTTCACTAACTCACTCGCCTGCTTTGCCTTGTCTCTTATATGGCAGGGTAAACAGTCTGATGAATGTTCTAAAAAAACGAATGTTCGTGACTTCGCCTTCCTGAAATTTCTATAAATGTAAACATCATTCATTATTGTTGTTTGTGTATTTTGTTTACATTTATTCTTGTAGTGTTGTTGGTATATTTTTGTTTACTTGTTTACCATTTTTTATGCAGGTGTTTGTTGTATTTTTGTTTACTTGTTTACCATTTTTTTATGCTGGTGTTTCGTTGTTGAAATTTTATTTACTTGTTTACCATTTTGTTATGATGGTGTTCGTTGTTGTATTTTTGTTTACTTGCTTGTAATTTTAATGTTAAGTGATGTAAAAGCAAAACACCGGTATTTAGATTTTTCATTTTCGTAACAATATTTGGAAGATTCTGTATATTTTATGAAAACGATTAAACTTCAATTTGTTCCATCCTTCTTCCAGCTACGTTATTATGGAAAACTTACGTTACTTACTCTATCAATATCCACACGAAGTCCCCATATACTTTGGAGCAAAATTTAAACCATTTGTTAAACAGGTAAGGAGAAGCATAACATTTAAATTTTTTACTGCTGTGGTATATTTGCATTTCTGTAATAGATTATTACAGAGATAATCTATTACAAAATATATCGCATTAACATTAACCTCTTCTGCATGCAATCGTATTGTATGGCTGTGTATTAAAATTTAAATTCTATTTACAAATAAGGGTTATATGTCTGGCGGTGCTGGTTATGTTCTTAGCAAAGAAGCCCTCAGGAAATTCGCTGTGGAAGCCTACAATGATACTGAAATATGCCCAACAAGTTTCAAATCCGAAGACATTCAATTGGGCATGTGTTTGGAGAATGTGGGCGTGATAGCTGGCGATTCACGTGATTGCGAGGGCAAAGAGCGTTTTATACCATTGGCTGTGGAACATGTTATACCCAGTGATACATCGTATTGGTATAAAAATTATACATACTATCCACAAAATAAAGTAAGTTTTAATGGGTTTTTATTAATACCAACATATAATTACTTTCGTTTTCAATTTTTTTCTTATAATTTAAGAATGAAAGCTGTTGCTCATCAAATGCCATTTCGTTTCATTATATACAACCTGAACAATTTTACATTTTGGAATATCTGATATACGGCTTAAGGCCATTTGGTATCGCTGGCAATATGCAATTGCCTGAAAAATTGAGTATAAACGAGATTAAGGGTTCCTTAGAGAAGTGTTGATTAGTTTTCGTAGATTAAAGTTAACACAACAACTGCCAAAATAGTTTACAACCCACTACCTCTTGCGGAAATTTCTTAAAATTCTTTTGATACTAAAAATAAATAAACTTTAGAACTTCAAAATATATCAGTATTGGCACATATGATAAATGTATGCAAGGTATTGACTATCATTAGCTACAGCCCTTTCTTATTAATCTGGCAACATAGGGTTTCTACGTTAAGAGAGCCAAGAATCAATAGAACTTGTATTCCAGGAAATGAGTTCTGCATTGATCGGAAGCAAGATCTGAACAATAAGAAGAATGAGGCAAAACTTTTCAAACATTATTTTTCAATTAATGTTGTTGCTAGGTGTTGCAACATGTGGCTTTCTTACTTACTTAATTGGCCATTAACAACCCGATGAACGCATTTCGGCCTGCCTTAACACATTCTTCCAGGCGCCTCTATGTCTTGTAAGCCAACGCCTGTTTTAACAACGTCGTTCTCTCCGTCGACTTCCACAAATCTCCGCATCAAACACTCGTCTCGCCGGAACAGCCACCTGCATTCGAACAAAAAAAGTCGTGCAACAGCAGCGGCTGGATGTTAATACGCTGCACAATGTTCATGTCGGTGAGGAGCTAATACAGCTCACTGTTAAATCGGATGCGGAAATTATCGCCGACTCGTACTGGACCAAAGATCTTAGAATCGAATCATATTCATAAATTCTTGTACTTATACGCATTCATACTTATTTTACTAACATGGAACCTCTACTCATATTCAAAGTTTGAGATACTCATCATATTCATACTTAACAACATGTATGATGTTGTTGTTGATTTCGACTCTCCATAACTCATGACATTCACGAAGGACAGAATAAGTATGATTCGCGTACGAACACTAAAGTACTCACTAGAGCGTTGTGTGTTTGCTCTGCTTGCTGCTCTGTCTTTATTGCTTATGGGTATTTTTTCTTTTGTTGAAGTCGCCGTAGTCTAGTAGGTAGAGTGTTGGCTTATTAGACGTAAAGCCAGGGTTCGAGCCCCAGGCCAGACATCAAAACAAAATACAAAAAGTATTTCTTCGGCGACTTCCTCTCAGCAGATTTCTGGCAAAAAAGTTTCTCAAAAATCTGACGTTCGGAGACGACTTTAATCTGTAGGTCCCACCACTCATGTATAAAAAATTAACACACACAACATAAGTGGTATGAGAAACTAGGTCGTAATCCTGACTGAAGGGCTGTAATAACCAATTATGTATGTATGTATGTAAATGCAACAACTAAGACTGTAAATTTTGATGAATAATTTGAGTCAATCGAATCATTTCTAAATTTTTTTCTAAAGTTATGAATCTAAATGAGTACTAGGCTTATGAATCAAACATATTTCGAATGGTAGGGGTATGGTAAGGGTTTGATGTCAACGTTGTACGCATACTCATTGCAACCTGTACTTATAAATCAACGTTGTAGTGAGTACGAATAAATGAGAGTACATAGTTAAATTTCAATATTGTTGACTCACTTATATTCAAAATTTCATGAGTGCTTATGAGTAGCGAAAAAACTATTCATTGCTGATCTCTGATACAGACCTGGGCCTGTCTGAGCACCATTTTATTGGTAGACTAGGATAGCTTTCACTTTATCATAGGATAACCGAAATGGGCTTGACTCGTGTATGTCTTTAACAAAAAAAATGGAAGAGAACGATGGCCAATACTTTGCATAGCTTTACGTTGAACCAATGCTTCACTATAGAAAATTTACTTAAAAAAAAGTTATTTTTAAGTTATGTAGACGAATTGATTGAAAATAAAAAATTTTATTACAAATTTAATGATCTCCTATGATGAATGTACAAGGCTGTACCTTGGAAACAGGAAAATATATTTAAAATAATAAAATTTTAATAATTTTTTTGTGTATATATTAATTTGTTTATTGATTTCAATTCATTTTTATTTTTTTTATTTATAAATTTAACATTTAAATTATTTTTATTTTAAAATTGTTTATTTGTTATATTGTTTTTTTAATAGTTATTTATTTTAAAGTTTTTGTTTTAATTGTTGTATTAAAGTTTATAAAACTAAATAAATTTTTTTTTTGTAAATTTTTTAAATATTTTTATAATTAATAATTTGTTTTATTTTTTATTATTTTGTATTTCTGCTTAAACGAATGATTTTTATATATTAACTGCTAATTAGTTATTGTTTGTTTATTAAGCTTTAGTTTATTTAATTATTTTGTTTTTATTTATTTTTAATTTTTTCTTTTTCCTTCTAAAACTAATTGTTTAACTATATAAGTTGTTTGTTTTATTAGTTTTTTTTTGTAATTATTATTGTTAAATATTTTTTTATAGATTTGTTAAATATTTTTTATTTAAATTTTATTATTACTTTAAAATATTTTTATTTTCCTTTTTTGTCTTTTAAATTTATTTGTAATAAAAATATATATATTTTATGTATGTATATTAATAAGTGCACTTGCCAATTGTTGTAATACGTTTATATTTATTTTATTTTTATTTTTAAATATTTTATATATTGTTATACATTGTTTTTGTTGTTTTCAATTTAAATATGTATATTTTTTTAACTGCATGGATAGATTTTAATTTGTTTTGTTTAAAATTAAATTAAAAAAAAACAAAAATAAAAATAAACGAAACAAAAACCAACAAATGCAAAAAAAATAAATTTTTTTAATTTAAACAAAATATTTATGTATATATGCTATAATAATATATGTATTGTTATAATAATAAATAAAATTAATATAAAAAATTCTAAAGCACACAGCCTTATAAAATATGTGTTTGGTTTTAAAATAAAATTTAAAACTCGATTAAATGAAAAAAAATTAATTTAATTTTGCAAATTAATAGTAAACAATATTAAAAAAAATAAAATAAAAAGATTTGTTTTTACACTCAGCCACAAAAGTATACATAGGGTTAACAAATTTCAGAAATTTTTTAACCAATCCGTTTTCGTTGAAAAGCTTTATAATTTCCTGACAACTTTCCTCGATTTTAAGACGGTCTTGGTTAAAAAATTTCTGAAATTTGTTAAATTTGTGGGCCTGCACAGGCCTACAAAAGTATACATACGGTTAACAAATTTCAGAAATTGTTTAACCAATCCGTTTTCGTAGTCTAACAACTTTCGTTGATTTTAAGACGGTCTTTTGCATTGGTTCAGAAATTTATGAAATTTGTTAATCGGATGTATACTTTTGTGGGCCTGTGCAGGGCCACAATTCAGTTCAATTTCAGAAAATTTTTAACCGTCCTAAAATCGACGAAACTATAAAGATTTTCAATGAAAACCGATTGTTTAAAAAATTTCTGAAATTTCTTAACCGTATGTATACTTTAGTAACTGAGTGTATATTCTTTTTGAAAGTTACAAAATTTTCAAATGAAGTAAGAGAAGCAAAACAAAAATTTCATGGATAAACTGAAATACTTTAATAAGACTTGGAAATTTCTTGATTGATTACAAACAACATGGCCCTTATTGTAAACTATACGACCACCCACCCCCCCCAAAACATACTTCCTCTAGAGTACTGGTCTGAAATACATTAACACTTTCACCCCGGCGCTTTAATTCATGCTTACCGCCTACAGCTAATAGTTTTCGCTCTATCATGACGTGACTCTCAGGTATTTTTTTTCGGCAGTCTAAGTGTTAAAGATCGAAATATTTGCTGTTACGTATCTTATAATAGCATGATCAATTGCATACCACCGGTGTTACACGCCGTCCGATGAGACAGTCTAGTGCGGGCCACCGGTGTTACACTCCACCCGATGAGACAGTCTAGTGCGAACCACCAGTGATATGCGCCAAACGATAAGGCAGTCTAGTGCGGGCCACCGGTAATACGCGCCGTCGTGACCATGTTAAAATTATGTCATACTTCTTACACAATTTTCTTAATTGCTTAGTACATATAGACACGTTCTATTTTTCTTTTTTTTTAACAAGTTTAGTACAATTCGTTCAAGATGTTCCCAACTCTATCTTTCAATTCCTGAATGTTCTACCATTTACTAATAACAGCAACTTTTTTGGAAACATTTAGAGATCGTGGTAAATCGATAACCGCAAATAGAACACCACATTTGAGGTCTGTTGGCGCTATAATAGTTTAACGGGTCGTTGAGGAGGTAAAAGGGACATGCCCAGCACTATGTACGTCAAAGGAGAGAGGGACATCTTGGTGCCTACTACCATCGATGATCTAGGTGATTTGTCGAACATTGACATCGGCAGTTAGTGGTTCAAGGACTAAGGAATAACTGACATGAACTGTGGTATCACAATGGGCCCCATTATTTGGGGGGATGGCCACCTATACCTACCTACCTATCTAATGGGTCGCTTATGTATGGCAACCGAATTAAAGTTACCCAAAAAAAGAAAAATATAAAACAATTTCACTTTCAAACAATATAGACACTTGAAATTTTCCTGTTGCCAGTTCTTTCAGTTGGTAATGCAACTGAAATACATTTACAATCGTTAAGAGAGCCTTGAATTTTGAGGATTTACACTTGTGGTCCATTCTAGGTCTTTTCTGAAGTTCAATAAGTAACTTTGTGTTACAATTTTGAGTCAAAATACTCTTTTTCCTATCCTAAGGTTAGATGTTAAAAAAGAGAAACGACCGGTATGTGACGTTTCTGATTTTTCATAAAGAAATACGAACAACAAACTCTCAATATTGTCTTGCTCTGATCAAGGCATGTTATAAGGACCAAGGCGAATGGAAAGCCATGTTTTTAAATAGAAAACCTACGTACTAGAGGTACGTACGGTGACATTTTTGATTTGTGATAAAGGAATTCAAATTTAATGCGAACAACAAAATCTCCTGCTCTGATCAAGGCATATTATAAGAACCAAAGCGAAGCTACTCAAGAATGAATGGGTAGCCATGTTTTTAAATAGAAAGTGTGGGCTTTTCGCTGAAGCTGCCATAAGCCACATCATATGTATTTAACAGAAAATTAGTGAAGTATGTATACGGTAATGTTTTCAAAATTATTAAAATATTTCGGTTTTATATATAATTTACAATAAATTAAACATTAAAAAAAACATTTAAAATGAAATGAAATTAATTAATAAATAAAATAAAATTTTAAAAGAATTATTCATTGAGAATAACATACATACACACAGTTACTAAAGTATACATACGGTTAACAAATTTCAGAAATTTATTAACCAATCCGTTTTCGTTGAAAATCTTTATAGTTTCCTTGATGTTAAGACGGTCATTTGCATTGGTTAAAAAATTTCTGAAATTGAACTGAATTGTGGCCATGCACAGGCCCACAAAGGTATGCATCCGATTTACAAATTTCAGGAATTTCTGAACCAGTGCAAAAGACCGTCTTAAAATCGAAGAAAGATTTCAGACAATTATAAATATTTTCAAAAAAAAAACGGATTGGTTAACAAATTTCAGAAATTTTTTAACCAAGACCGTCTTAAAATCGAGGAAAGTTGTCAGACAATTACAAAGATTTTCAATAAAAACGGAATAGTTAAAAATTTCTGAAATTTGTTATCCGTATGTATACTTTTGTGGCTGAGTGTATTTATATTTTGATTTATTTCAAAGATTTCCTACAAAACCATGTGTTTTTTGTTACATTCTTTTATTGTTTTAATATTTTTTTTATTTTATTTTTACTTAAAGCTTAGGAACCTAATGTTAGCAGTTCAGAATAAAGCAATTGAATAAAAAAAATTAATTCGCATAAAAAAAAGAAATGACAGAGACTTAGCAAAGCAAAGATAAACGAATTGAATTTAAAGTCATAAAAAAAATAAAACCAAATAATTTTAAGTAACATTTCGCAAATTGTCCCTGATCACATACATTTTAAGACGGTCTTTACAATTTCTTTAACAAGCAATGTTAGTTAGTTTGCAATGGACTTTATGGCCCCTAGGTTTTGGTTATCGAAAATACACTTCAATTCAAAACAATTATTTTGACAATGAGTCATAGTCTAAAGACAGGTTTTAACCTTAAAAAAAATGTTTTATTTTTCAAAAGGTATGGAGAAACATATTCCGATTATTGTGGAAGCTGGTGAATTTGCAAATGTTTAGTCAATTTGGTTCTATGGGTCCACAATCAATTTACAGATGAGTAACACACAGATGTAACAAAAGTGTATACCCATCTTAATCACAATTACTCATCATTGCTATACCAACCAATTTCGCCAATGGTCCACTCTTTTATTTTGAATAACAATTGTCGTACTGCAGTCCTTAGCAGACGATTAAACAGCTGATGGCAAATGTATTAAATTTTTGAGAACTTTAAGTAGAGCTCAAGAAAAATATTCTGAACACATTGAGCTGCAATTTTTTTTTTGATTTTGAATAACAGGAGATCAGTTAGTAGGTTGAATTAGAGGATTTAGAGGGCATCTGAAATAAATTATAAGCCACTGTATACTTTAAACTTTAGTTCTCATGTGGGAAAATTTGGAATGATAATGAAGAGACATTTGCTTGCCTGAAAAAGATGTTTGTATGCCTTGTATAAAGATTTGTCAAATGGAAAAATTTTACGGTTTAATGGGTTTATGCAATAAATGTTATCGCACCATTTGAATGAGTATTTATAATCATGCGAATATATATAAGATGTAGTTCCAATGTATGAAGCTTGTCTTCCGTTAGGGAAATATAAGCACGTAGTAGTCAGTATAGCTTGAGCACATTAAGCAAAAATAGACACCAGCAAAGGGAAAATTTATCCAGTCTACAATTGGACTGCCTGAAGATAGCAATACTCCCCTCAAAATAATACCGATATGCTTTTTACTACACCTTATGCATTGTATTGTTTTGAAAACGATTTCTTTGGAATTGAAATACTAAGTAAGCCCACTGATATTATTACAGAACCATTTGTCAATAAATTTCATTTCATACCCGTTTTTTTTCTTTGATAAGGGCGGAAATACTTATTAATTTCAAAACAAAATGTTGTTGCTGTTGTTGTAACAGCTCTGCTGCTGTCTCCTAAAGTGTCTCCCTTGTGAAAAAAACTTTCGGTTGACTATCCTTGGCCGATGAGTAATCGGGTCGTTTCAAAGTGTAGATCTGATTGTCGTGGGAACGAAAAATGTTGTATGGATTCGTTAAATATTTTAAAAGTTTTTAAAAGTGTTATTAAAGGCCATTAAAAACAAAATGGCATTATTTTTAAAAAGTTTAAAATAAAATTTCTAGAAAACAAAGTCCTAAATTGGACTTTTTAAAATAAAAAATTGTATGTGTGAGTTTCAGAAATGTTCCCAGGGGCTTTTAATTTGAATATTGTGTGTCAATAAATAATCTAAAACATGAATAAAAAAAATTAAAAGTAATTCAAAGAACTGCTGCTTAACTATTCATATTACATATGAAATGTTTTCTATAAAAAAATTAAAAAAAAAACTATTTTAATTATTAATTCTGTTTACCTATACTTCAACTAGATATAGTATGTATATGTATGTATATATTTTAATTTTATTTTTTTATTTTTGTTTTTTTATAAGTTTTGTAAAATATTTGCTATATTTAGTGTTTGTTTGTATTTGTTTTCTTTTTTTTTTTTTTTTTGTAATACAAAAATATAAATTTTTATTTATTTCAGTAAATTTATTTGGGATTTGGAATATTGTTTTATTTTTAATGTTAAATATTGCATTTGTATAGGATTTTGGATCATGTTGTTGTTGTTGTTACTCTTTTACAAAAATATTGGCACAATTTTTAATCTATATTTCGTTTAATCTTTACATATTTGATTTTTTTTTTATATTTTTTTAAAAATGTTACGCTAATATTATTTGTTAATCACTTATGCTATTAACTAAAACATTATAGTTTATCATATTAATTGTAATATTTTATAATGAATTCATTTATATTTTAATTATTTGAAAAAAAGAAAAAAATTTAAGAAAAGAATTTATTTTAATTTTAAAATATTTTAGCAAAGTTTTTAATATACTTTTTTTTTGTGTTAAGTTTAGTTTAGTTTTGCTACAAAAAATAACATTTTAGAAATATTATTGCGTTTATTCACTTACATATGTATATATTTATTTAATTTTAACATGTATTATTTATGTTACATATTTCTTATCGTATTCTTTATTATAAGTTTAGTTTTTAACGTAATAATGTATAAAGAAAAACTGCTTTAACTTTTTAAGAAATAATTAATTGATTTAAAAATAACTTGTATTTCAATTTTTTATTTAAAATGTTTATATTTAAAGTCATATTCATAAATAAACAAATTTTGATTGATTAAAGATTTATAAAACATAATTTGTATGAAATTTTGTTTCATAAACCGCCTTCATAAAACGAAATTAATTTTTATGAAAAAAAAAACTATTTCTTGTAAAATCTTAGCGAAAGACTCTAAACGTTTTCAAAGTTGGAATATTAATAAAAACAAAAAAAGAAGTATATTTTATAATTTTTAAAAAAGAAGTTGCTCTGATGGCCTTAGCAGCTAGTGCTCTTTAACTGAATATAATCCTTGGATTAATCCCTTGGATTTATATGAATAAATAATAATAATAATAATAATAAAAAAGAAGCATATTTTATAATTTTTAAATTAAAAAAGAAAAAAACATTTATTTAAAAAATATATAAAAATTTATATAATTATTATATAATTTATAAAAAAAAATAATTTTTAATAAAAAAAAACTAATTTAAAAAAAAAAATAATAATTAAAAAAAAAAATAATTTTTAATAATAAAAAAAATAAATATTAAAAAATAAAAAATATTACATTGCAAAAGAAATTGTTTTATTTTTTTTTTAAGTTTTAATATTTATTGCAAATGTTCAATTTTCGAGAACTTAATCAGATCTTAAGTTATAAGTTTATTTAAGAAATTTTTGAACTTTTAAACATACAAAAATGACATTTTTTTAGTTTGGTATTCATAGCTAAGCATTTTACAAGAATCATATTACAATTCAATAAAATTATATAAGAAATGGCTCTGAAAGGGGGTTCAATTGATTAGTTAGCAAATATCGAATAAAATTTTGCTCAAGTTAAATAATTTAACAAAACAAATTATAAGTGAATTCAAAAGAAATCATTTTTTATTTTCAATTATTGTTATTTATCTCCTTAGTAGAAGTAAAATCATTTTTATTTTTACATTAACAATTTTTTAATTCATATTAAATGTTAGCTGAAATTAAATTTTTCTTCTTTTCGTTACAAATTGTTAGTTTTAGTTGTTCTTAAAAGGAAGGAAAGTATTGTAAAAATACTTTAGTTTGTAACGATAAAGAATATATGCAAATGCATGTTTGACTAGCCAGTTATTTGTAAAAATTCATGATATTTCTGAACTTCTTATACAACTCAATAGATCAAGAAATATATATATACATACACTCAGTCACAAAAGTATACATACGGTTAACAAATTTCAGAAATTTTTTAACCAATCCGTTTTCGTTGAAAATCTTTATAATTGTCTGACATCTTTCTTCGATTTTAAGACGGTCTTTTGCATTGGTTCAGAAATTTGTGAAATTTGTTAATCGGATGTATACTTTTGTGGGCCTGTACAGGGCCACAATTCAGTTCAATTTCAGAAATTTTTTAACCGTCCTAAAATTGACGAAACTATAAAGATTTTCAATGAAAACCGATTGTTTAAAAAAATTTCTGAAATTTGTTAACTGTATGTATACTTTAGTAACTGTGTGTATGTTTGTATGCATGTATTGTCTGCCATAGAAGTGTTACTCCTGTTATCTTCATTTTTAACTTCTAACATAATTGTGCTTCAGATATCAGAAATATATGTGCATGATCGTGAATAGAACATGTAAAATATTACCCTATAAAGGGGAAGCCTTTACTGAAAAAATTAAAAAATACTGCATCAATTGCAAAACACTATAATAACAACTTAGTAATGAAAAAACTTTACTAGGTACTGACTTTAAAAATGTTTTTCTATGTTTTAAAAGATCACTTAAAGAAATCCACGGATTATTAACGGAAATGTATTGTCATTTTCGCCTTCTAGATCTTCATAACGGAGTAAATGTACTACGCGTACAGCGTGTGTAAAATTGTACACATAAATAACACGGCCAGCAATTCCAATGTTCACGATTTTTATGATTTTTTTTTTTTTTTTTTGCAAAATTTAGAAAAATAATTGAAAGGAAAATAAAAATATTCTATTTAAGCTTTAAATTAAAAAAAAAATTATGTAAAATAAAAAAAAATTTTATTAAAGATTTCATATATGATTTGCAGAAAATTTTAATTTGTGTTGAAAAAAATTAATTTTTAAACCAGAGCTTATACAATTAAACATATACGTTAAATATTTTTAAATATTCCACAATAGTACTTAAATGTTTATATAATTTTGATTCATAAGCACAAGCAAGGTTTTTAATATGATTTGTTCTTCTTCAATATATTCGTTATTTTAAATAAATTAATTATTTCTTAATTATTTAATTATTAGCATTAAAAAAAATACAGTCAAATTAGATAAATATTAAATAGACTAAACTTCTCCAATATGTTTTCTAATGTACTTAAAATTCTTATAAGTACTCAAGGTAAAACGGAAATGCTTTTATAAATTATTTATTTAATCTGACCAATTTTTTTTCCAAACCAAAAATCAATTTTTGTTTAATATACACATTTTTGTTTACGTAACAACAATTACATTTAATTTTTAATAGTATAGTTTTTATTTTATTTTCATATTTAACAAAAAAACATAAAAATAATACTTAAGACTATAATATTTTTATAAAAATTAATAAGAATAAAATGCATATCAATAAGCAATCAATAAGAGATACAACCATAATTATTATGAGGTTTTCTTGTTGATGATGACTTCATAAGCTATGATTGAGCAAATTTTGATTAGAACAGCAGCTTACTTTAGAAAATTTAAAAAAAAATATTTTTTCTGGAGATTTACTATGAAAATAAAAACCTTGAAAAGTCTTCAACAAGTGCGAAAAAATTAATATAATTTGTTTTAGTTAAAGTTTTATAAGTATTGCTTTAAAATGATTTTAAAAATTAATTATGATTGCATCTAAGCTTGAAAATAGAGTTGCTTTAATATTTTGTTAATAAAACAAACGAATTTTTGTAAGAATTTATATATTCTTCCTTTTTTTTCTTTTTCTTGTATAATTTACAAACAAATTAATCTTTATAAAACAAAACTTAACACATATTTACATAAAAACATAGCAAATAATCAAACAATTCATACCAACATTCATATACTATTACAATCATATGCTAGTAGTTTCGTTTCATATTTGTACACTAGAGTTCTATTTTCTTTTATTTTATATTTGTTTTAAGTTTGTATTTTTCTATACAACAGATTTCATATATTCAAAACAAAATAAACTTAACATTTTTGTGGGAAAAAGAAATTGAAATTTTTGTTTTTGTTAAAAAAAAAACATTTGTTCGTAAACAAATAGTAAAAAAAACATCATTTACTTAATATTATAAAACATGTAAAATAATAAAAATAAAATTAAAAGAAAAAGAATCATATCTAATTAAACTCACATTAAAAATAATTATAGAAATACGTCTGCCTGTATGCCTTTAAATATGCTATACTAGCAGTGGTATTATGGTTTTCGAATTGTAAACAACATTTGAAAATCCTAATAAAACTGAATATATATGTATGTATGTATTTACCTACATGACTTAAAACTTAAATGAAACTTATTATTATAAAATAATATTAATATTGTATTTATAAAAACAATAAGAATTAATAAAAATTGAATTTTATAGTCAAAGAAAGCTTTGTTTAAAATCAATTGAATGCGTAAGACATTATAGAGCAGTTCCATTTGATTTTAAAATTTTGAACTGAAATCATTCAGATCTGGCATTAATTTTAAGTTTAAAATTGTAACTAAAAAACTGTATGATTTAAATGTAATACCATCCTAAGAAGAGCCAATGGTTCATTCATTTAAAAGGCAAAGGAAAACTTATTAATTCTTATACGGCCATTTTAAACAAAAATTGTCTTGTCCGTACAAAGAATAAATACCTTGTGGGGGGTAACTGTGTCTGGACTTTAAATTCATAGAAAATATTAAAGAAAATATGTTAAGCAAGAGCTTTAGACAATTTTTGAATCGTTTAATTTAATAAAATTTTAAAAATTTCTTGTAACCAGAAAACTACAGATAAACTTCCAAAGACTAGGTATTTTAGGAGCAAGATATGTATATCAAAGGAGAATCGAGAGGGGAAAGTTTAATAGGATTAAACAGAACAGAACTTATAAACTTATGTACGTAAACCATAGGGTTTTATGCTTTGATTGCATATTTTCAATTCAATCCGGTAGAGTTTTAAACATAAGCCTACATTTTTATTACTTTTTTCAGGCATAGGATGCACTTGTATCATAAGTATTGAATAGGTAAAAGCAAGTCCAGCTTAATTTCTTACTTCAATTGCAAAGACTTTAATATTCTTGTTCCAAAATTACACAATTTTTAATTTGATTTTAATGTAGAATCAGTATGTAAAATGTAAAAACTTTCATTGAAATTAAATATAAATTTTGATATTATTCCTTAGCATTTTAAACTTAAACGATTTTAATTTTACAAAACAAATGGAAATTGTTCACACACTAAAGACATATGTTATGAAATTTAAAACATAAATTTTGATTTTTTTTTTTAAATTTTTTCTATGCTGTCTGACTATAACATTCAATATTAAATACAATATATCTTTACACAAGAAAATCTATTACAAACTTATATTTTAAATTAAATAAAGAATTAAATATTTTTATAATTTTATAATCTATTAATTTATAGAAGAATATTTTGGTATGTTAGGCAGAAATAAAAAAAAAAATAAGCACAAGAAAAAAAACAGTTCTAAGGATTCACTAGGTATTTTTCAATTCGAATGAAAACATATTCGAAACATTATTTGAATGAAAATACAAAGTATGTAGCAGATAGTAAAGCGTGGTTCACAGTTCATTTCAATAATTTACTTGGAGATGGAATTGAATTGAATTGCAGAAAATAACAGATAACGTGATCATGTGGCTCAAAAAAAAAAAATCTATTGCAGTAATTTAACAGCAAAAACCATAAATAAACTCTACTTCGTATGATAAATATTATAAAATAATTCCAATGCTATCTACTATAAAACTGAATGCGGTGGTGAAAAACAAACCCAGAAATTATTAGGCATGTTTAATGGAAACCATGATTTCATGTTTGCTATTGCTAAAGTAGCGAACGAGCAAGTATTTTACTACTGTTAAAAGCTTATGGGCATTATGTTACAGTAATCCCTCGATTTACGCGCAGTTGGTTCCAAAAAAAGGCGAGCTAAATCGAAACGACGTAAATCGAATTTCATATTGCTCATACCATAAGATAGTATGTTTTTTAACAAGGAATTTAAAAAAGTTGCAGTCTCCCTCGATTTACGTCGTAGTTGGTTCCATAAAAAGGCGACGTAAATCGGATGGCGACGCAAATTGAAGTTGAGGTAACAAAATATTTGACGATGGAAATCGAAACAACGTTAATCAAGGCGACGTAAATCGAGGGATTACTGTATTTTGGGTATTTAATTTAATGCTTAGCGGAAATCCAAATAAATTCTGATTTAAAAATTTAAACTAACAAGATGCAACAGCATCAGGGTTAGGGCCTTTATATCAGCAACTACCATTTGGTGTTAGTTCAGATTACGTGAGAGAGTTGGAACTACGAAAATAGCAATTTGCAACTCTCTCTGTTCTACAGAAATAAATTGAAGCAATCAGGTTAATTTTACATTGAAATTAAAAATAAATATCCAAAGCCACAGACTTCAGACAATGTTGACTTAAAGCAATTGATTTAAAAGCAGTTTCGAAGTAGAAATAGACAAAAAAAATAACGTCTCAAACAACTTGCTGTTAAATTTGACGAAAATTTGAAATCAAAAAGATGATCACGTTATTATGAACACTTCGCGGACTGGTAGTTTAGATTTACATTTTTTCATTCTGACTTCCTAGGACGAACCATGCTTTTTACACAAATTGTAGGAATAGAGGGGAAAAATTATTTCCAAAAATCTTGCAAAGTCTGCACAGCTCAGATGGCAGTTTTAATGTAATTAAAACAATTTAAGTCCGTACATTAATGTTTATTTAATTACCATTAAAAATGTGCGGAAACTAGGAACGACACGGCATATTCGATTCGTCTGTTAAGTGTTTAAATGAGTTTTTTAAAATCAATTAATTTTTAAAAAATTCTTTTCAAATTTGAAATTATGTAGACATTAAATTTTTTTTAAAGAAATAAACTGTGAACCCAAACGCCGAACTATTTTTAAAAAAAGATGATCTTAAATTGCTTTTTTGCTTTCAAAATATTTTAAATATTGTTCTAAAGTAACTTACAATGGTAAAAACATGACATGACTTGTAAATTAATTATTTTTAAAAATGCAAACGTTCTTAAAGCAAAACAAAAAGTAAAAAAAAAAGTAAAAAAAAAATAAAAAAAAAATTAAAAAAATAAAAAAAAATTAAAAAAAAAAATTAAAAAAAAAAATAAAAAAAAATAAAAAAAAATAAAAAAATAAAAAAAAAATTAAAAAAAAAAATTAAAAAAAAAATAAAAAAGAAAATAAAAAAAAAAATAAAAAAAATTTCTTATTCCAATTAAAAACTCGTAATAATTCCATAGCTTTTTTACATTAATGACTTGAAATTTAAAATAATAAAAACATTTTGACAAAAATTAAGAAAGAAAAAAAAGAAATTAATTCGAAAATTTCTATTGTGACTAAAAATAATTTAATCACACAACCCTTATATAATTTTTTTTTCTTTTTTGTTTTTTGTATTATAACACTACTTAACACTAAACTAATTAATTTGTTTTGTTTCTTAATGAATTTATCTAAAAAAAAATATATATAAATATATGTATGTATATATAAATATTTAGTTTTCTATTTTTTTATTTAATTTAAAGTCTCTTCAACTTGGACTTAAACTAGAATTTTGTTTTGTTTTTTTTTTAATTTCTTTAAAACATTTCGATTCTGTTGTTAATTTGTATAAAAAAAAAGAAATATTCTAGTCGTTGTGTTTAGCTTACAGAGATTTTTTGATTCTTTAAATCTTTGAATCACTTTAAAATTTCTTCATATTTTTTGTTTCTTTTGTTCTGTAAGAAGTATTATTTTTTGTTGTTGTTGTTGTCATTTTACTAAATTATGTTTTAGTATTATCTATGTAGGTATGTATGTGTGTATGTTTCTAAATAAACCAAACATTTTCAATCATCATAATTACCATTCATCATCGCCGTCATGATGCAAACTTATTTTTGCAAAGACAGATACGATTTTATTCTTATGATTCTAGATTTTATATTTTTTCTGTATACCTCATTCACTCCTTTTCCTTTTTTTTCTTTGTCTTCTGCTTCTTATCTTGTTTTCCAGTTTCCCTAGGAGGCTATACAATTTTTGTTAGAGATGTTGTATGTATGTGTGTTTTTACTTGTAATTATTGTGTTGTTAAAACCGTTCGTTGTGCTTTCATTTCGTATTCAGTTTTCACATTTTCATTGAGTTCTAACTTTCTCTCATCATCATCATCATCAACTTTATTTTCCCGATGATTGTGTCGCATTACCTGATGAATTGTTGTTGTTATTGCCGCCCGATGAATTTTGATTGTTATTGCTGCTTTGCTGGGGTATGGTATCACAGCGTCTATAGCATAATAAATAAGGTACACGTGGTGCTCGTGGTAATAGTACATGATTTTCACTGACTGGCTTAACCGAACTGTCATCATAACGCAGCCAACTGCCATAGCCGGTGTGATAGACATCGGTAATGTAATGGCCTTTAGTGGCCTCCTTGCCATCGTGATAGACAACAGCGAACAGACGATAGGCACGTTGTTTTTGTGAGTACTTTTTGGAAGCTAAGATTTCTATTTAAAAAAAAATGAACAAAAAAAATAATTATTATTTTTTAAATCTGCACGAATTTATTTATTTAAATCAGTCTCAAGTTGTATTATTACGTATACTTTTCCTTGCCGGATTTAAATAAATAAAAACATACTACTTACTGGCATCAATTTTAAGTTCTACAGGAAAATCGACTTTCTTTAGAATTTTTGTGCAGCCATCCGAACGATAATCGAACCATTTCAAGTGTAAAATTAAAATAGGCGGCAGTTTTTCCAAATTCATTTGTTGCCAGGCAACAACTTCCTGTTTACTCTTGCTACCAGTAACACCCTCCAATTGATCACGGCCCACTAGAATTTCTAAAGCCTCTTTAACGGAAGCCGCTTTCTAAAACAAGAAAATTAAATTTTAATATTCTAAACAGTAAAAAAGAAAAACAATAAATTTAATAAATACTTCAATATTCAATTGTAAGGTAAAGAATGGTTGTATAACATCTGTGGAAAGTTCACCCTCGCGCTGCAAACGTGAACGTAATTCACCACGGAAAATATCACTTAATGGTGTGCAACCAAAATCGGTTTGACGTGTAACGCTGCCCTTATTTCGATTGTTGCAAATCATCTGGAAGAGAAAAAAAAACAAGAAAAAATTAATGATTTTGATAAAAAATTACAACTTTTTTGCGATAATTTTAATTTTTCGTACCTGCCAAGCATCGCCTTCCTCTTCTGGTGGTTCATTTTGACCATTCTGTTCGGGTGTTGGTTTTGCAATTAATTTAATAACCTGCAGTGTAAAAAAGTAAAGATTTTTTCATGTTATCAAGCTCTGCTATCAATCAATCATACCTCTAGCATTTCATCATTCAATTTATTGAGTATGTAACTCAAAAACTCTTCAGCATCCTCTTGACGTCCCTCAACATGTTCTTCGCGACTGTCATTCCACAATTTATAAATTTCAGTAGGTTCAAAGGCCGGATCACATTGCAAATCACTGCCCAAATCATCTTTATTGTTTTTACTGCCTTTGGGATTGCGTAAACGCAAGCCACTGGGTAGATTCGAAAAGTTCGACATGAAAGTAATCCTGGAAAGTAAAAGTGAATGAGTGGAAGCGAAATTAAAAAAAAAACTTCATTTATTTTTAAACTAAAATTGTTTGTTCTCATTACAACATCTAACCTCTGCAAATAGTCAGATGCCAATTGTTAGAGAACGTATGGAAAACGTTTCTTTCGAACCATAAAATGCCACCAGAACGGTTTTATTTTAATGATTTGAAGGAAACAAAAAATAAAATTTAATCTGCCACAATTGTAACGCAAAAGGAAAACGTGAAGCATATTCAATTTGCTGACTTAATTGTGGCCAATAATGAACACCAACCCCTAACCCATTATGTACTTACATGGCATTAACAGTGGGAGTTTTAACTTCACATAGATTGGCAGCCTGTTTTGGTATGGACCTGATCAAATTGTAGAGTGGCGAACAGCCCAAAAGAGCCTGTAATATGGAATTGATGTAACAATAGTTAGAGCGATTGGTAAGACCTCTGGGTCTTAGACTAATAGTGGCCCAATCACTTTTATATTTCGTAAGAAATTCGGCAAATTTCAAAGAGAATTCATCGAGATTAGCCATTGAATTACGTTGCGATAGCGTTTGATCGCTGGATGCTTTCTTGGTTGCAGACGAAGTTGAGGACGAGCTGGCTGATGATGGTGGTGGCAGATTTTGTGCCGAAGCCGCTGAATATGATAAAGCACCAGGAGTCACCAGGGGAGCAGTAGGTGTTACAGGAGCCAGTACTTCATATGGAGCCACTTTAGCTACGGGTTTCTTGGCATACGATGCCGATGAAGCATTCGATGATAAAATATTTGCAGAAGCATTAGCGGAAGCAGTAGTTGAGTTATTGCTGTTCGAATTACTAGAGAAAAGACTGGCCCATGAGGGTGTAGAGGGTACAGCTGGTGTAGTGGCTGTTACTGGTGGAGCCAAATTAATGGCTGGTGCTGATATTGCAGTCTCTGTAGTGGTTGCCGTTGACAAGTTAGCAGCATTTGCGGTAGTGTGTCCCTGATTTGATAAACTATGTTTCTTATGAGCAAATCCTGGCGGATATTGCTGTTGCTGTTGCGATTTGGAAATGTTTGTTGTGTTAGCTGGGACTGTGGCAGCCGTATTTGCCACAATGCTTGAGGAGCTCGATATGGACGACTGAGTGTGTTGTACAACATCAGCAGTTGAGGTTTGTTGCGATTGCTGCTGTTGAAATTGATGTGGCACCGCTGTTGTTGAAGCAGTCGATGTTGTTTGTTGTTGTTGATGCTGTTGCTGCTGTGGATGGGATTTTCCAGCATCCCTTGTTTGACTGGTTTTACGTTCCATGGGATTTGTTGTTACACTAGCAATGGGTGATGAAGGCATTTTCATAGCGCCATAGTTACGAGTTTGTGGCTGGTGCTGCTGCTGTTGGTAGTGATAATTTTGTTGCTGTTGTTGTTGTGGTTGCTGATTTTGCTGCTGCTGCTGCTGCTGATAGTTATGATGCTGTTGATTAGTATAGGTACGTGTGGTATGCGTATGAGTTGATGCTGAATTTGTAGCACCTGCAGATGATTTATTATAACTGCCTGCCCCTGTATGACTGGACGTTGGGGTGGCTGTTACCGCCACTGTATTAGTGGATTTCTTGTGTTGCGAAGAATTAGTCCAGGACATTGTTTTTGTTGTCTGCTGTTGCTGATGATGTTGTTGGGTGTTTGAGGACTCATTATTGCTACTATTACTGCCCGTGGAACTGTGACCATGATGATAGTCATACTTGCGACGTGACTGATGCTGTTGATTGTACATTTGAGACGATTTACGATTTTCATAAGATGTTTGCTGATGATGTTGTTGTTGTTGCTGCTGCTGTTGTGGTTGCTGCTGTTGATGTTGCTGCTGCTGCTGCTGGTGTTGTTGGTAGTGACCACCCTGCTGTTGTTGATGGGCTTGATGTTGTTGCTGCTGTTGATTTGATGACTGTTGTTGCTGTGGTGCTACTGTCTGTGTTTGCAATTGTTGATGTTGTTTAGCTCCATATTGCTGTTGCTGATGATGTTGTTGATGCTTCTGTTGCTTTTCGGGTGCTTGATGTGTATAAACCGTTTGCTGTTGCTGCTGTTGTTGTGGTTTACCAATATTTGTATGGGACGACAATACAGTCTCTATAGCCACATCCGTTTTGGTCAACGCCTTATGTTCTTGTACTACAACTTCCTGAACTTCAGTTATAATTGTCCTATTGTTGTTATAATTATCAGTTTGTATCGCTTCAACTACAACATTTTGTGTTTGTATTTGTATTTGCTGTTGGTGTTGATGTTGATGTTGCTGTTGTTTGTGATAGTCTTGTTGTGCCAAATTTTCGGCTGGTTTTGGTTCGAACTCTTCATTATTGGAACTGGCAACTGATTCTCTCTGTTGTATGTTTGCAGCAACATTTTCATACGATTGTACATGGCTGCTATTGTCGATAGTATTATCTGCAATGAAAAATGTATTTCACAATAAGAAGCAATTTCAAAACGTTATAAAATTCAAAACAAAATCAAAAATTGATAAGAATTATTCATATAAAGTGTGGTATTTGACGACTTTAAATGCAAAAATGAACGAGCGTTGGAGCGTCAAACTTTACGAATGAATACATAACTACGGTAACAAGCAAAGTTGCGGTAAATAAAACCATATCAATGAGTCCCAGTATAGAGTCTTCAACATCTAACATTTGCGCTAGAGAAGCCAAAACTATTGCAAACAATCAATCTTGTTGTGCAAACAATAAAAAAAAAATTAATTTTCCAAAACTAGTGCGGCTTACTGATCATAAGGAAAACTAGGAAAAATGTCCAATATTTCCTTGGCAGTTCTGTAATTGCTTGAGTCAAGATAGCTGAAGCACTCTTTTTTTGTAAGTAGCCACCAACGAGAAAATACCCTAGTTTTTCCTTGATAAAAGTGAAAAGACAACCTAGGCGACTGAAAAGTGAAAGTACGGTCCTGATGTCGTTATTTTGAAATTCAAAATGCATTATGGTCTGGAACGTTTATTAACAAAAGTATTGTTAAGTCGCCGTAGTCTAGTAGATGTGAGGCCTCGGTTCAAACCCCAGGTCAGATATCAAAACGAAAATATTGAAAAATATTTTTTCGGCGACTTCCTCTCAGCAGATAGAGTAAATAAAATTGCCATGAAAAGTTTCTCGAAAAAATCTGTCGTTAGAAATCGACTTTAAACTATAGATCCCGCCACTCATGTATAAAATTAATACACCCAACATCAGTGGTATGAGAAACTAGGTCCATTATCCTGACTAAAGGGTTGCAATGACCAATTATGTACGTATGTATCGATAAGTAATGAAAATCATTGAGTTCCGATTGTCCGTCCAGATGCTAAGAATTGCACAAAAACAGCTGTAAACTGAATACAAATAGAAGTTCGAAGAGAATTTCTCTCTCTCGTTGCCCTCGCTGCTGCATGGCAATAAAATCGATTCATTTCTGTATCAGAAAGTAACAGGGGTTGAATGTAAGTTACTTACAATTTGATCAGACAAGACCACGCTATAGAATCGAACATTGCAGACAGAGGCCAAGCCAGGAAGATTAGATTTGGTTTGGCAGATAATCATCTGCTACAAGATGTTTTCTAACGGCTAAACTTTTAATTCGGAACAATATTAACAACAATAGGCCTGTCCTTAGACTAGTAGGTAGTGTGTTGACTTATTCGACATGGGGCCTCGGTTCAACAAAACGAAATATGAAAAATTTATTTTTCGGCAACTTCCTTTCAGCAGACTTCTGGCAAAAAAAAACTCGGAGAATAAAATAAAATTGCCATGGAAAGTTTCTCAAAAACCTGTCGCTCCGAGTCGACTTTAAACTGTAGGTTCCGCTACTCATGTATAAAAATTAACACACACAACATAAGTGATGTTGTAGGAAGCTAGCTCGTAATCCTGGCTGACGGGTTGTTGCAATGACCAATTATATATGTATGTATGGGACTGTCTGAAGATAACAATCGCACACATCGCACTATCGGTCAATAGAATAGAAATTCTGTTCTATCAGTACAAAGCCGAATTCCACAAATTGGAAGTGACTTCTCTGAAGTGGGATTAAAAGGTTCTTATGGAGCTGCCTTACAATTTGACAATGGATATGGATTTGGACCTGATAACATATTCACAAGTCTTGCGAAAATCACATTCTTGTGAAAATCTATTGCCCTAGATTTGTTGTCAAGAGAAATAAAGATTTCTATTAGAGAGGTAAACTGAATTTAAATCAAAGGAGGGGCTACAAGCTATCAAACCATGATCATATGAATCACAAATAACGGTTTTATTTTGCATACAGTCAACTAACAGTATGACAGGTCGTTTAAAAAATTCCAGGACTCTTATGATTTCAGTACGATATACACACAGTTACTAAAGTATACATACGGTTAACAAATTTCAGAAATTTTTTAACTAATCCGTTTTCGTTGAAAATCTTTATAGTTTCCTTGATTTTAAGACGGTCTTTTGCATTGGTTAAAAAATTTCTGAAATTGAATTGAAATGTGGCCCTGCACAGGCCCACAAAGGTATACATCCGATTTACAAATTTCACAAATTTCTGAACCAATGCAAAAGACCTTCATAAAATCGAAGAAAGATGTCAGACAATTATAAATATTTTCAAAAAAAAAAACGAATTGGTTACAAAATTTCTGAAATTTGTTAACTTTTGTGGGCCTGTGCAGACCCACAAAAGTGTACATCAGGCCCACAAAAGATAACACATTTCAGAAATTTTTTAACCAAGAACGTCTTAAAATCGTGGAAAGTTGTCAGACAATTACAAAGATTTTCAACGAAAACGGATTAGTTAAAAAATTTCTGAAATTTGTTATCGTATGTATACTTTTGTGGCTGAGTGTATGTATGGACGTACAATTGTACATATGTATAGTATGTAAATGAATTTGTTTTTGTATTACAAATATTTTCAACATACACATTTCAATTTTCTCTTAATTGAACCAATTATCAGTATTGACTTTATCATCTTGAGTAATTCCGATGGCAAACATTTTAATTATTTTATAATACAAAAAGAAAAAGAAAACGAAAAAGACAACGACAAAGACAAAAGGAGGAGAGCAAAAACAAAAACCACATTCTCGTCACATATGTAAATTGAAATTGAAATTGAAATTATTGTTCGTAAAGCCCATTAGATAGAGAGCAGCTTTAAAAACCATTCAATGTTCGAACACAAAATAGTTCAATTAAAAGGTCGTCCGCAATAACAATAAACTGTACAACAACAACAACAATAGCAACAATAATGTCGATAAACTACAACAAGTTGGTATAGAAAACACAAAAAAAATTGTGAAAGAAATTGCACAAATATTGTAATCTTGTGACATACACAAAAAGTCCAGTAGTAGTCATCACCATCACCATCATCACCATCATTTTCAGGCCAAAACGCCATATCATTTATTAAAAATTATCATAACCCTTAAAGAATGGACTGACATACAGTCTGTGGTGGACACACAAACATACAAGTCACTTGATTCTGATGAGGCATGAAGAGAAAAGAAATGAAAAGTAAAAAAAAACGTTTAATTGGCATTAAAAAAAATATTTGAAATGAAACAGCGGAAGGAAGGGAGTTACGTAAAGAGGGTGGTATCATCAATAAGTCTATTGAAATACTAACAAAAACCATCATCATCATCATCATCATCATTATAATCAATGACTATTAGAATAGCGTAGCAATAGCAAGCAATAGCAATAGCAATAGCAATAGCTGTAGCAGAAGCATTAAAAATTGCTGCCAGTGTAGTCACTTAGCACATTTTAAATAGTCTTTAAATTTTGCGTCAATTGATCAATTGATTATCATCAATTATGAAGTTATTGTACGTTATTAAACAGTATTTGAAGTATAAAAAGATGGCATGGATGGATGAATGGATGGCCAGTTTTTGTTGTGTGAGTGTAAAGAAAAATTTTTTTGTGCTAATTTAGATGATGAGGCGAAAGGAAATATTTTAAAATGATCACGAGAGTTTTATTTTATTTAATGTCATATTAACAGTTATGAGTGGTCTCACTATGTTTAATTAGAAAAAAATTTTTTTTGTTTTATTAAAATAATTTTATTGCTATTAATAGTCTCACAAATCCTAAGAAAAAAATCACTCCGATGAGAATATCAAAATTTTCAGTCAATATGAAGTCGCCGTGGTCCTATTAACAGTCTTCTAATTCAAAAAAAAAAAAAAAAAAAAAATCACTGCCATGAGAATATCAAAGTTTTCAGTCAATATGAAGTCGCAGTAGTCTAGTGGACGTAATGCCGCCGTTTAAACCCCAGGTCAGACATCAAAACGAAATAATGAAAAAAAAATATTTCTTCGACGATTTTCTCTCAGCAGATTTGTGGCAAAAACTCTGAGAGTAAATAAAATTGCCATGAAAAAGTTTCTCAAAAATTTGTCGTTCGGAAGCGACTTTAGACTGTAGGTCCCGACTCATGTATGAAATTAACGCACACAACATAAGTGGTGTGAGAAGCTAGGTTGCAATCCTGACTAAAGGGTTGTAATGACCAATTATGTACGTATGTATGCATTGTCTAGTAGTTTTTCAAGTGCCTATTGTTTTATCTACTCTCGTGGATAAAATGGATGATCCCAACCTCGTGGGCCGTTGGATACATACAGTAAGCGTGAAAAGAAACTGTACACAAAGGATAAAATTCTAATACACCACCAAACTCAAAACTTTTACCACTAAAGGAGAGTGCCAAAAAAAAATTTGAGAATATTTCGAAATTTTTCTTTCTTTCTTTTTTTTTTTCAATTAAAAAATAATAAAAAAAAACTGACAGAGAAACAATTTTAATATAAAAATTAAGCTAATTTATTAATGTATATTTTTTTTAATGTACAGTTTCTTTTGAAGCTCACTGTACATACATAATTGGGCATTACAACCGTTCAGTCAGGTTTACGACCTAACGGCTCACACCACTTATGTTCTGTGTGTGTTAATTTTATACATAACGAACGACAGATTATACACTTAGCCACAAAAGTATACATACGGTTAACAAATTTCAGAAATTTTTTAACCAATCCGTTTTCGTTGAAAATTGAAGAGAAAGAAATTTGTGAAATTTGTTAATCGGATGTATACTTTTGTGGGCCTGTGCAGGGCCACAATTCGGTTCAATTTTAGAAATTTTTTAACCAGTGCAAAAGACCGTTTTAAAATCGGGAAAAGTATAAAGATTTTCAACGAAAACGGATTGGTTAAAAAATTTTTGAAATTTGTTAACCGTATGTATACTTTCGTAACTGTGTGTATTTAATCAGAGTTTTTGCCAGACTTCTGATGAAAGAAAGACGCCAAAGAAATATTTGTTCAAATTTCATATTTTTGGAAGTCTGAGAGGTGGGGTTTGATCCGAAGACCCATATCTAATAAGCCAACGCACTACCTACTAGACTACGGCGACAGATTTACTAATTCACTAAAAAAGAACACACATCTCAGCATGGCTGCCTTCCAAAATGTATCAATACAAAGTTTGTATACAGTTCTACTACTGTATATAAACTATGTAGATATGCAAAGTAACGAAACAATGCATCAACTATAAATCCCATGCCTGATTGCTTTTTGACTGCGTTAAAAATACACATTAACGACGTTTTGAAATAGAATACATTGTATATATTTTGTACAGCGGCATTATGAAACACGCATCTGTGTCACAAGGTTGTTATACTTCATCAAAGAAATTTGTACAACCTAATGCCGCCGTCTATAGATCAGGTTAGCTAGTTCTGGCACTGCTCTCATGCTCCCATATTATTTACAGAAGTAATCTGAATAGTTTTATAGATGACAACTTACAGTTGTTTTTGGTTTTACAAAGACGTTAAATAGCTTTAAATCTGCCAGAGAGGTCTTGACACCTACCGTTTCAAAAGTTGTATCTACGTTCCGCGATTATAAATCTTAATGCCCTTAATGCCATCGACCAAAATTTCCTGTTTACTACCATAGTAGTCCTTAGCCACCGCCTGGACCTTGCATATTGAGATTATTGTTTATTTCATTCTCTGCAGAAGGTAATTGGATCAGTTTTCTATTCAGAAACCTCAACATTTTCTCTGGCATATATTTTCGATGCTCATAATGGCTAATCAAGCAGTGTGGAAATTATCAAAGAAGTTTTTTTGTAACACAGAATCTTGTCTGGCGTAGTTGAATCCTAATTATATAGCGTGAGACACAGATTGTTAGAGCCTTTAACAATTGGACTAGAAAGACAAGGTACAGTTGCTGAAAGTACATCCAACCTATTATTTGAATTTAAATTTTGAACGAAACTTAGATTTCTTATTTGCAATTGAATTTTATTTTAAAATAAATTCGATTAGAGTTACGGGGTTTTTGAAATAAAAGATTAAAGTTTTCTGTGGTCGATTGCATTGTAATTCTGCTCCAAATTCAATTCTTTTGTTCTTGTCGTTGTCCTAGTTACTATGAAACCCAAACAACAACAACTGATAATTAAAAAAAAATATATATTTAAAATAAGAAGAACAAGAAGAAATACAATTCTATTGTTATAATAAATGAATTTTATTACAATTTAGTATGACTGCAATAACAATAAAAATAAAAGTGCAGCCGCATTTAAAGAAGAAAAAAAAAACACAATGCCGACGACCAACAACTGATTATGAGAAACGAAAACTATGAACTGAATTACTTGTTTATAATTATGATTGTGTATGTGTATGTCTATGTATGTATGTATATGTGATTGTATTAATATTTATTATTATGATTGGATTTGTTATTTAAATTATTCACAAAATTGTTTCTGATAAAAAAAAAAAAAACAAAACAGTCGCATAAAATAAGAGGGAGCGAGAGAAGTAAATAAAAAGAAACATTAAAAACAACATTCAAGTGGAAAATTCAGCGTAGTAGTTATCATTGAATTGGAGTTCAGTCATGCATATTTAAAATAAATTCGTTAAAAAAAAGTAAAAAAAAAAATAATGAAATGAAACAATTTTAATGAGAGTTTAAGGAATTTCAATTCAAAACACATACACATTTTAAAACCTAATGAGAGATTCACAAATAAAAATTTATTAAGAATTAGATTAATGGGAGGAATGAAACCTATATTATAACCGGCAGTAAATCAAAGTTCAATTATATTATGTCCGGTCCTTTTTGAGAGAAAAGTCTAGGATTTTAGCAGACAGTTCCAAAAGGGGAGAAATTTTTTAATGGATAATCATACATACATACATAATTCGTCATTACAACCCTTTAGTCAGGGTTATGCACCTAGTTCCTCACACCACTCATGTTTTGAAAAACTTTTCATGGCAATTTCATTTACTCTCAGAGTTAGAAATCTGCTTAGAGGAAGTCGCCGCTGCAATACTTTTTTGTAGTTTGTTTTGACGTCTGATCTAGGACCTACAGTTTAAAGTACATACACCGAACGACAGATTTTTGAAAAACTTTTCATGGCAATTTCATTTACTCTCAGAGTTAGAAATCTGCTTAGAGGAAGTCGCCGCTGCAATACTTTTTTGTAGTTTGTTTTGACGTCTGATCTAGGACCTACAGTTTAAAGTAGACACCGACCGACAGATTTTTTTGTAACTTTTCATGTTAATTTTTATTTCACTCTCACAGTTTTTTCCAGAACACTGCTGAGAGGCAGTCGACGAAGAAATACTTTTCATATCTCGTTTCGTTGGAGATGTCTGATCTGGGATTTGAACTATGGCCTTACACCTAATAAGCCAATACACTATCTTCTAGACTACGACGACTTTGTAGTCACTTGGTGCTATTTCCCCGCCAAGGTACCAAAGTTTTACACGAGACACTACCACTATATGTGGACGAAGAAGCTGGTCGCTTGTGTACAATTGCTTCCTTAAGAATATTCAACTCTTACCCCTCATACAGGAGTCGAATATTCTTCTAGTTTCCAGAAGTTTTCTCCTTCTTGTAAATGAACCTATAGTTCCTGGCCTGGGTTTATCTTAATGCCCATATCAACTTACAGTTCCTGTTTAGTTCCATAGTACTCCTTAGTCACCGCCGTGGTATATATGTAGCCGTTATCTAAGGGACTGGATATGAAAGTCACCTACACCACGAATGATAGGGCATTATTCTAAACAGCGTATTTCGTCTCTATTGTGACACTCTTACTGTTGATTAATCGGAATGCCAGCCGTAGAGTGAAACATGGCAAAGCATTAAGCAAGACGGTAAAAATGGAAATCGGTACTTGACAAGATTCCGTCTAATCATCACTCTTCCGTAATATAATCTTAAACAAGATTATTAGAAGTTCCTTACATAACGGAAACTGAATCCCGTTGGGGGAGTACAAGCACATCAAAATAATCTGGATTACTGAACGGATATTCGCTCCTCAGTTTCTCCGATCTTGTCACAAATCTGTAAAACACAATAAAAGCAGCAGATGCGGGAGGGATTCAAAATAAATCTTTTCGAGTTAAGGTTACGTCTTAGGGATTATTTACGAAAGGCGACAATCGAATAGAAGGTATCAGTCAGTTTTATTATCTCGAAAGCATAATTTCTTAAAGAAGCGGGTTGAACAAGAGATGTTAACAAAGGCCTATAAAAAGCATGACGGACTTCCGATCCCTTAAGGATCATTTTAAATTCATATTTCCTTTCTTTAGTGTACAAATTTAACAAAAACGTACTAGACATGGGGAGTCGCCCCCGGGCTCATGCAACGGATCATAGGTTTGAAAATCATTGATGTCGCAGAATGTTGAAGGTATGGCCCGGCTTGCTTTCCTACACCCGATTTACAGGATAACTTTTACCACGTCGTTTTTTTTTTGATTCTCTTTTAATGTAACTTCCAAAATCCCTTTGCGTTTATACGACGATTTTTTGTTGCACGACCTTTTTCAACATCGTGTAGATCGGGTGTAAGAACAGGCTTTCGGAAGCATTCAGTCAACATAGAAATAAGCTTATGCGAATTGTTTAGCCATAGGAAATCGTCCACCAAACCTCTGTGACTCACAATTCCGGATTGTTTCGCTTGGGTATTACATTTTGAAGTGGCCATAGTCTAGTGGAAGTCGCCGTGGACTAGTAGGACGTGTGTTGACTTATTAGACGAAAAGCCAGTGTTCGAGCCCCAGGCCAGACATCAAAATAAAATACAAAAAGTATTTCTTCGGCGTCTTCCTCTCAGCAGATTTCTGGCAAAAACTCTGAAAGCAAATAAAATTGCCATGAAAAGTTTCTCAAAAATTTGTCGTTCGGAGTCGACTTTAAACTGTAGGCTCCCCCACTCTTGTGTAAAATTATCTTACACAATACAAGTGGTGTGAGAAACTAGGTCCATAATCCTGACAAGGGTTTTCGACAAGTGTTGCACATGTTTTTTATATAAAAATTAGACCATAACGAAGACAATTAAATTGATAATACGCGTGATAGGATGTTATTATGTCACACACATGGGAATATTTTTCCCATGCGGAACCGTCTAGCATGAGTTTTCGAGTTTATCACAAGGAACTTTTAAAATATTGCGGGCGGGCGCTCACAAGATCGTCAATCATTATTTTTTTTTATCATGTGATGTTTCTAAGACCAGATGAGGCACGATACAATTGCTTTTTTTATACTATAAAAGGAAAAGAAGGTTTATTGGAAAAATAGTGGCTTTAATTTCATTACGGCTCATAACTTTATAATCACAAGTACAGTCTTGTTCTGTTGTTATTAACTTGTTATTATAAAGACGTTATTGCCAACACGTTTTCTGAGAACCGTAATAAAAAAAATTCTACGAATTTAAAAACTTTATTTATTGAATTGTAATTTACACAATTACACTATAACAGCGCGAAATGAGCTATAAATTATACGACCTAAGCGAAATTGAATTATTCTTAGCCATTATTCGTCACCACTTGGGGAATTATTAATTGATATTTTTTTTTCACTGTTACTCTTGTAGTTGTTGTTGTTCTTTATTATTTGCAACAAAAGTTAATTATTTAACTCTCAAAACACACAACAATCGCGCAACGCAATCTAGTGGTAATAAAATTTTATCGCTGACTGTTGTGTTGATAAATAGAAATGAAGACTGTTGCTAAGAGAGAGAGAGAGAAATGCAATTAAAATTTTTAAATATAAGTGCTTATACGCGCTTCCTTAAGCGCATTTATTTGAAAGCAACTTCTAATTCCATTCGCAAATTTAGAGAATTGAAAAGCCTAAAGACTACTAATAAAAATCCTACAGAATACGCATACGGCGTGATATTTAAAAGGCCTGTTAACAGATGCAAGAGTTAGGAATTGAAAGGTGCAACTGATATTAATTTTATGACAGTTCTTGAAGGTCCTATTGAGCACATTAATAAATGACAATAAACTTGTCGAATGTCATTAAAACACCACTCGAGTATGTGATTAAATTATAGTTTGGAAAGCACGTTAACCATTTTTTGTTATAAAAAAAACAATCCATTTGCACTGATATTGAAGTGCTCAACAAATAATCACAAGCATTTCTTTGGCATTTTGATGTGAACTGTCATATATACTATGAAAATCTCTTGGCATGTTTTTCTAAAACTCGATAAGATATTTGTTTGTTAATAGTATTAATTAAATCAGATAATAATAACGATAATACTGATTGGAATTTTTAAACCTTCGGCCGGCCAACAATTAAAAATTCTTTATCGGTTTTGTTTTCAATAAATCGAAATAACGTGTATTAGATGTCAATTATGGTATTAAACGTATTCCGTTTTGAGCATAATAAAGTATTATCAGATATCTGTCAAGTATTAGAGGTTACCTACTCCCTCATTGGTAGACCAGAAGATTTCTAAATTACTTCCATTCCTCCTGAACGCAACACGTACATATATCAATTTCGCTTTGGCAATTGCAAAATTTCATTCACATTTTCAGTTACTGGCCGAGCAGAACAAGTTAATCTTTATCAGAGCAATTCTTGAAGAGGATTCGAGTAAAGCACATCTTTATAAAGAGGAGCTTTCTAGGATTTTCTATCTCAAGACTCATCACAGTATTTACATGTTTGATTCGAGACGATCCCTATTCTGAAAGGGTATTCTCCGCCTACAGTACCCTAAACATTTGCCGTAACCAAGTAGGCAGTGTGTTAGCTTATTAGACGTGAGTTTGTTGTTCAAAACTCAGCTCAGGCATCTCCAACATATGAAAAAAATATTTCTTTGGCGTCTTTCTCTCAGTAGATTTCTGGCAAAAACTCTGAGTAAAAAATAAAATTTCCATGAAAAATTTCTCAAAAATCTATCGTTCGGAGTCGACTTTAAACTGTACGCACACACAACATAAATGGTGTGAGAAGCTAGGTCGCAATCCTGACTGAAGGGTTGTAATTACCAATTATGTATGTAGTCTTCAATAATTGCAAAGTAGAAGACTAATCTACTTATTGTCGCTGTTAAACAGTTAACAGTGCTCTGTTAATAGCAAATTTTGCCTTGTTAAAGGTGAAAAGTGGCGCTGCTAAATGTATGGGTTTGCGTCTTTGATTTTTAAATTCGAATTTATCTCCATCTTTTTATATTTATTGCCTAGAGATCTGAATTGTTTTGGAATTCAATCTTTTGTACTCTTTATCTCATGACATGAATAATAAACGTAATCTTCTCCAAGTGTTATGGTTTGTTCGAGAACCCATTTGTTGCATACGAAAGCTTTCTGTATCCAAATACAATAATTCTCGTATGTTATTTCAATTATTTTTGGTTCCCTATTTGAATTGTTTTTAATTAGATGATGTTGTTGTTGTTGTTGTTCAATACAACAGATTGTGTTTTTTTTTTTATAATTTGTTTTGATAAACAACATTCGCTTTCCACTTAAAAAACACTTTCAATATCATTGATGAGCATTTAATTATTTTAAATTCATTGTTTTTGTTGTTGTTTTTATTTTTTTTTGTGGAAATTCGGTTACCAACTGATTTCCATCCATATGTGGCGCTTTATCGTTTTATTATTCAATTTTGGTGGGACAATTTAAATTGTTTTGGATAGCGCTACCAATTGAAAATTGTCATTGTGGTGACCACCGTATATAGGAAGTGATGAGTATTTAAAGTGAATGCACTATGATCTCTTTGGATATTTTTTCGTGTGTAACACACATCAAGCACTTTAAACATATTGTTCTTCCAGAACTTGTTTACCCATTCTTCCTTTAATTGCCCTCTTCTCTTGCTTTAATTGTTTGAAATCTGTTTGCCGGAATAACGCCTTTCAAATTCGTTTCAAGCTTCATGTTTTTCTTTCTAGAAACTACTCGACATGACGTTTATTTTCATTAAAACCATTTTATAAATTCAGTCACATTTCGTTGTGCATTTTGGAATAAATTTAATTTAAATAAAGTGTTGTGCGACATAAACAAATTCATTAAATGAATGAATGAATGAATCAGCCACTCACTCACTCATCCATCATTTGTTCACATTTAAGTCAGCCAGTAGCCATTAGCTCAACTATGACTGACAATCAAATCACAAATAAGAAAAAAAACTAACTTTTTAAGCAACTTAGAAAAGAAATTATATTATGAATGGGACGGTCTTGTAGTCAAGCGCAAGATTTATATCACTTAAGTCAGTAGAAGATGCAACATACGAGGGTTAATTGAAAATTGCATAAAATTGTTAATGAAGTTTTAACGTAAAATAATAGGTTTTTAATTGGATTCCATTAATCCTTTGGACATACATACATACATAATTGGTCATTACAACCCTTCAGTCAGGATTATGGACCTAGTTTCTCACACCACTTACGTAGTGTGTGTTAATTTTATACTTGGCTGGTGGGACCTACAGTTTAAAGTCGACTCCGAACGACAGATTTTTGTGAAACTTTTCATGGCAATTTTATTTATTTTCAGAGTTTTGCCAGAAATCTGCTGAGAGGAAGTCGCCGAAGAAATACTTTTTGTATTTTGTTTTGATGTCTGGCCTGGGGCTCGAAACTTGGCTTTTCGTCCAATAAGCCAACACACTACCTACTAGACCACGGCGACTTCTTATTGAAGACTATTGACATAAAATGTAATTCTCATTATCGAAAAAATTTTTTTCTCGAATCTCAAAATCCCACTACCACAATACGAAAGAGGGCCCTCTGGACTACCATCTGCATATAGTCTGTATGGTGTACTTTATATTCCAAAATAGCCATTGATCTTCTAGAGAACTTTCAATCAAAAAATTAATAGTTTCAAAGCCAATTTTCGCTTTATCATATCACTTTGTATGTGATCATATTGCTGATTATATAAAGAGGCCTTGGAACCTTCCTTTGAGTATGATATGGTACTCATAGACCTAGTATTAGCTTCCAAGCATGTGGACTTGTTTAGATGGATGCTGTTAAACAGCTAACAGTGCTCTGTTAAGGGCAAATTTTGTTCTGTTAAGAGAAAATTTTGCTCTCTTAATGCCAAATGTAGCGCCGCTAAAATTTATGGTTTGCGTCTTGGATTTTTAAATTCGAATTTATCTTCACACACATAAAAGGTGGACAATGTATTTTAAAGTAATCACTTAATTTCCTTAATCTATAGAATCCTTAGTTTATAGCATCCCATGGTAAGTGTTCAATAAGAATTTTCTTTCTCGTTGAAACTCTTGATGTGTTTCTGATTGCTGAATAATTTTGTTGGGTCTTAAGCAGTGGGATTTTAAACCGTTAACGTAACCCGATATACGATTTTAGTTTTATAACCCCTCACACATTCCCTATTTTTTTTTTTCTTTTGTTTCAGTTTCATTCGGCAGGGCCTTCTTTGAGAGTTTAAATTCTGTGTCGAGAGCCGACATCAATTCAATCTCCACAGATTCATTAGTGGCTTGGGCTGGTTGAGAGGTGCTAGGGCTTCATCAGTGTAGTTCGCGCTCTCCCTTTTTGTTGTGTCTGGTCTATGTAATTCCTCCGCTTTCCATTCTGGCCTTTCCTACATCCTCTCCTTTTTATTATATTCCCTCCATTGTCCTTCCCTCTTTAAGGAAGATGTACAATGGGTCAATTCGACCTCTGCGCCGGCTTGTCTTAATTGACAAGTACACGTCCTCTAACCTAACCTAACCTTCAGTTTCATTAATCCAGTTTTTACAGCTAAGCAGGTGCGTGGTCTACTATTAACAGATTCTGCGTTGATAGGATTTCTCACTGATGACGCCGTTGTCTAGTAGGAAGTGCGTTGGCTTATTGGACAAGAGGCCGCGATTCAAACCCCAAGTCAGACATCTCGAACAAAAGGAAAAATGAAAAAATATTTCTTCGACGACATCCCCTCAGCAGATTACTGATAGACCAGAACAAGTTAATCTTTCTCAGAGAAATTCTTGCAGAGAAATCGAGTAAAGCACTTCTTTATAAGAAGGAGATTCCCAGAAGTTCCCCATGGTGCCTCTTAGATTTCAAAAATGTAAAAATGTATCTCATGATTCATCACAGAAGATACATGTTTGATTCGAGACGATCCCTATTTTGAACGGGTATTTGCCTCTACAGAGCCCTGTAAATTCACCACAGTCTAGTAGATAGCGTGTTCGCTTATTAGACATGAGCTTGTGGTTCAAACCCCAAGTCAGACATCTCGGACAAAATGAAAAAAAATTCTTCGACGACTTCCTCTCAGCAGATTTCTGACAAAAGCTTTGACAGTAAAATAAATTTTGACAAAAATCTGTCGTTCGGAGTCGACTACAAACTGTAGGCCCTGCCAGTCAGGGATAAAAAATTAACTCATGTTGTGTGTGGGTGGCGTGAGAAGCTAGGTTACAATCCTGACTAAAGAGTTGTAATGACCAATTGAGTAAGTAAATAAGTTGGGCGTATTTAAGGGTATTGATGAATAAATAAGTATTTGTCATGAAACATATAAAAGCTATCTAGACTTTTGAAAAAATCTTAAAACTTAATCTTGGATTTTTCAATTGTATTCCCTACTACAATAGAAGGATTTAAGGGCAACTGATGTAATCTTTATTATGGTTCTAATGGTTCTGTTGAATAATTTCTATTATTTATAGGACCTACGACAATATCGGCGACCTACCAACTTGTCTTAAATTGTCTAAATATCGCTGTCCACGAGGTGGTTTGCAAAATTGTGAATGATAGCCATGAAGTCATGAACTGTTTTAAAAAAAAATACGTTGCAATCCATTTCATTTTGTCTGGTGTTTATTTAAAAATGTTTTACAGAAAAAGGTTAATAACTAATACAAAATTTTGCTTAAATCGCTTTATTTTTGTCTCTTTTTTTTTTTAATACAACAAAGAAATTGAAGAAGAAGAATAAAAAAAAATTGTGGAAAATAACAAAAAATTTCAATTTTTCATATGACGTAAAAATTGTTTTTGTTATTTTTGTTGATAAAAACAAAAAAGGCCAAAAATTATTTTTCAGCAAATAGCAACAACCTTTTCAAAATTTTGAAACGAAATTTACAACTTTTTCGGCAATCAATGGAACGGGACTGGCGTGTGTATGGTGGCACACGTTTTCTAAATATCAGCGTTAATACAAAAAAAAATAAAAGAAAAAATATTCTACAGATATGGAAAAAAAAATTATTAAAAATAATACAAACAATGCCAACAACAGGTAGACTGATTATATATTCGCTGTTAATAAGCCAAAAAAAAATTTATTGTTTTTTAGACAGTGTTGTCGTCATAAAACCCCCGCCGGCAACGAATGTAATCTCATGCTCTTGGTAGGGTGGGTGTTAATTGTATTGACAACATGCGATTTTCATGCAATTAACGTGTGTCCGGCCTTCATTATAAACATTTTTTTGTTTCATTTTATTTATACCATACACAGACATACAAAGAATATTATATTTTTGATTGATTAGCAAAATTCCTCAACATATTTTTGGTATTGCAGTCGATTACTGGAGCAATTAGCAGACTTACGATAGCTTAACTAGGGAAATAATCAGGGCAAACAACGATGTAAATGAAATGACCGATAAATGCCTCAGATATAGTTCGCATAGGCGGATTAATAAACCCAGAACTTTTTGAATGAAGTACAGATTTTTCGAGAAAAAAAAAATTAATTTTATTCCTCAAAACAATTTTCTTTCTGCTCTTTGTCCAACACTTCTAAAATTTCTACTACTTTTTATTCATTGCACGGAATTATATCGAATCGAAATGGATTTTATATTTATTTCATCGTTGGAGAAAAAAAATTCTCTTCGTCCAGCCACATCTTGAGATACATAGGTAGGTAGGTAGGTAGGTTGGAGTGGCAGCTTTGATACCAAAAGCTTACTTGAGCACACATAGTAGCCTGTTGTGACGCCCCTGGAAAACACAGTCCCTGTACTGACCAAGTCCCACCAAACTAGGAAAGAAGTCGGTCAGCACAAGAGCTGCACATTAGAAGCACGACTACCCTACGCTGAAACACCAGACCGAAAGTTTGACAAACGAATCTATATCCTGGACATCAATGGGTGATAGCTCTGTCAAGCTGACAAGAATTGGAGACCCCAATAGCCTACATCTGCACCTCGCAAGAGATGGGCATTGACAAAAAAAAAAGTGGATAAAAGTCTCCTCTTTCTCAGCGGATCTGCACACACGCCAGAAGTCGTTAGATGGGAGCAACATTCATTCCGCGTGTCTTCCCATAACACAATGACCTGTAAGCATGGCCACTATGATTGAGATGACATTACGATCAAGTCCGAGTAACTAGTCGGTGCGCCTTCTATCTATCGAGGGTCAAGTGAGTCTAGCGATGGAGCTGGACCAAAAGAACACATCTTCCAAGTTTGGAAACAATTAATATTCAACCGGGCCTAAATTCGGAGAAAATGCCGGATGAGGAAGCAATTCTATTTATTTCGATTTACGCGAAATGGCAGTCGCTAAAAAGCTCGACTTCGAGTCCGTATAAACCTCATTCTAATCGGAATTCGAAATTGTATTAGGAATTAAACTGCCCTTTACAGGAGGAACTTCTATGAGCTTTTATATTAGCATTGATTCTGAAGTAGTGCTCATCGACCACTGTTTGGTTAACGTGCCGGCATTTTCCTTTCATTCTGAAAAGGTTGGAAATGTAATACCAATTCATAACAAGGATGAGGCTAACGACTCTCCGAAAATTATGACCTTATTCTTCTCTTTAACAGATGACATGATCACATGACACTCTCATTCTTTTGCTCACCACAACTTATTTAAAGACACGGCAAATCCGTGAAGCTCTTGTCTGCCGACTGATAATTACAAAGAATGCACTCTGAGCGCTCAGAATTTTTAAATTCGGAGAAAATAACGTATGAGGAAGCAATTCCTAATTAAAATACTCTTGCCTTGGCGATTAGCGCATAATGGTATTGAATGAAGTAATCGATTACAAGCCCGTGTAAATTTGGTTCCGAATCTCAAGGCAGAAAATTTGATAGTTTTCGAATTTATAAAATTAAGAGACTGCCAAAAAGAGGGCAAAAAGTTTCTTGCCACTAAACCAAATACATGTCTACAAAGAGCGCTGAATTTTCGGCGATGTCCTCTCAGTAGTCTTCTGACAAAAATATTGCAGGAGTATAGATAGTAGATAGTGTTAGCTAATCAGACGCGAAATTCAAACCCCTGGTCAAACATCTCTAACGAAAATGAACAAAACAAATATTTCCTCGGCGACTGCCTCTCAGCAGATTTCTGGTAAAAACTCTGAGGAGTAAACAAAATTGCAATGAAAAGTTTCTCAGAAATCTGTCGTTCGGAGTCGACTTTAAACTGTAGGTCCTCCTGCCAGTCATGGATAAAATTAACAGACATAACAAGCGGTGGTGTGAGAAGCTAGGTTGCGATCCTGACTCAAGGGTTGTAATGATCAATTAATTAAAACAAGAACTCTTTATTGAGACGTAAGCAGCAAACTACACATGAAATTATCAATTAAATAGAGTTTGGTAAAGAGAATGATTGAGGCCCTTTGCTCTATTGAGACTCAAAGATAACAAAAGGAGATACGAATATTGATTGATGAGAAGAATACTTTTTCTAGGGTCTAAAACAATTAAGCCATCAAGAAAGCTGTTTCTAAGGGCAACGATAACACAGCCCTGCAAATTTGGACTTTTTTTGTGCAAATAAGATGGCTCCAGGTGTTTCCGAAGGCATTTTGTGCCCTAAACGCGAATCGGGGTTCAAGTTGTTACTCAGGGGTTTTTGGGGTCGCTGATTACAGATCTTCATTCAGATTTAAAAAATTCAAAATGGCAGATCCAATATGGCGGTGGAGGTTTATAAAAATTAATCAAACCATATTGGATCCGCCATTTTGAATTTTTAACTCTGAATGAAGATCTGTAATCAGCGACGTCAAAAACCGCTGCGTAACAATTTTCAAGTAAATCTGATTAATTTTTAAGGACCTCCGTAATGTGTTTCTTTTTCTCTTGCACCCCTTGACATAAACCCACCCCCTAATTTAAGGGCGCATGCAAACAATTTGGCTTTGGGCTCTTTTTAAAGAGCAAAGATCAATTTCTGACAATAGCGATGGTTCTAGCACGTCAGTGTTTAGCTCTACAATTTTTCAAAAATGGCCAAAAACGCTATTTTTAGGGGTTTCAACCCTGTTTTTTATCGAAAACCTGACGTGATGAAAAATTTTTGAACCCAGATTCGCACGCAAAATGCCTTCGGAAACAACTGGAGCCATTTTATTTGCAAAACCCATGCAGGGCTGTGCAATTAAACCTGTTAACCTAGAAATGCTTCGCTGATGAAGCTGAAGCAATGCAAGGGAAATAAGGTATGTCAGATTACAGGACATCAGACATCTTAGCCATTAAACGATGTTATTCTAATCATTACTCATTGAAATATTTCCTTTGTTTTCAATTGTAAAAAGTCAGTAATACAGCTGCTAATGGAAATTTTTTTTTGGGAAACGGAAAGAAACCAAAAAAAAAAAAAAAAATTCGAAAACAAGGAATTTTTAATTATTTTGTTTGCTGTTTGCCGTTTATATTTGTTGTTTACATATTGTATTTCTGGGGTTAATATTTGGGTCGATTTATTTATTTGGTGTGATAAATTGAAATTCCTGAGAAAAACAACAACTAGAAGACCATCAAGAGTAGGCATATATTTGTATTGAATTTGTCATTATCAGCCAATTGTTGTTGTTCTATGAAAATGAAACAAAAAAAAATAGAAACAAAAAAATCAAATTGATTTCGTGTAATCAAGCAGTCAGTCAATCAATGGATGGGGTAATTTGGGTACAATGTAGGCAATCTATGGTAAATATAAAGGGTCCGCCAAATAACTTTTTTTTTGAAAATGCTTTAAAAAAAACTACTGAATATTTTCTCAAATTTTTTTTCTTTATTTGAAAGTACAATCCTTCCGGTTAATAATGGAAAATAATTTCATTCAAATGGCTGCCTCGGCTGGCCATGCAGTAGCCTACACCAGAAGATGCCGATTTTGGTAGTAGTAGTTTTTTTTTTTTAACATTTTCAAAAAAAAAAGTTATTTGGCGGACCCTTCATGTATGTCCATCCATCTATGAGTTCATTTGATTGGGTGTCAGTAAATAATAAGAACAACAAACAACGAAAACATTTAGAAATTATGACAAACAAACACCCAAATAGTTAAAATATGCTGTAATTGTTTTCGTTTTATTTATAATAATAAATTGATAAAAACAATAAAATAATAAGGGGGGTAAGGGAAATTATAACCGAAATAAACTAAATTAATTTGTGTGAATACATATTATTATAATTATAATTACAAATGTATACGCATCATACACGATAATTACGACATTCACTCTGTTACTTGGCCATTCCATCATTCATTTGCCTCTCATATCTAATACTTATTAATTGAAATGAAAAGTACTTTTTTCCCTTAGCAACCATCACATTTCAGTGCGACAGCCTATAATCATAGGCATATGCTATATATAATTATCGTTTATAGGTTGTAAACGATAAATTTTTATTGTACTTTTGCTATGCCTTTAATGAAGCCCTTTAAAAAACAGGCCAAAAGAAATTCATTGTATTGTATTACACAAAAATCGAATTTGTTTCCTTTCCTTTATAATGCCTGCCTGCCCAGTGTGAAAGTAGGCTTGAGAGTGTTTAACGTAAAACATATATTTATTTTAATTAATTAATCATTAATTAATAAAAGAATGAAAGAAACATAAACTTGTTTATTTATTCTCAGCATTCTATACATTTTTCTATACTGGTCTCCCTCGTATAACGCGGTACTTCTACAATGGGTTTTCGATATAACGCGATTAAAAAAAAAACAGTTTCATTACAACGTGAAATTTCGACTTGTATAACGCGAAATTGAAAAGCAAACAAAGGGTGATAACTGATTTCACAATCGCACAATCACTGGAAGAACGTCCAACAAAATGTTTTTTTTTTTATCAAATGACGAAAACTTTGCCGAGGAAATTTCTTCTGATGAAGTTATACGCCCAAAGCGCTCACTATTTCGACGTAATATGATGTTTGAAGTAAGCGACACAGACTAGTGAAAGCACAAAAATTAAATTAGTTAATAAATAATATTTATGTTTTCCGATTGTTTTTTTTTATTGTTTTTAATTTTTTAAAAAAATATGAATTTTGATTTTGTAAACGTACATACATCTTTAATTTAGTACCTATTTTATTTTGGAAAAAGCTTATTGGGACATAACCCTCAAATTTATATGAAAGCTAAGTCTTCTATAACGCGAATTACATAACGGGGAATTTTCCTGGAACGTAACCACCGCGTTATACGAGGGACACCTGTATTGTATTGGTTTCTATTTATGCGTGAAATAACATAAAGAATCAGAGAAAGGAAACGAACAATTTCTTTTGGCTTTAAGTCGAACTTTACCACCCACAAACTTTACTTTACTCGCCATGCCTTGTAATAATTTAATCATCAAGCCTTTGTAGATAAAACACGTACAATAAAACGTAGACTTGAAGTCGCCTTAGTCTAGTAGGTAGTATGTTGGCTTATTAGACATGGGGCCTCGGTCCAAACCCCAGGCCAGACATCTCCAACATAACGAAATATGAAAAATATTTCTCCGGCGATTTCCTCTCAACAGATTTCTGGCAAAAACTCTGAGTGTAAATAAATTTGCCATGACAAGTTTCACTAAAATTTGGTGTTCGGAATCGACTTTAAACTGTAGGGCCCGGCACTCATGTATAAAATTAACACACAGCATAAATGGTGAGAAAAGCTAGGTCGTAAATTTGACTGAAGGATTGGAATGACCAATCATAATATAATAAAACTTTGGCAAAGCTACCACGTTCTCTTAAGCATAATATTAGATTTCCCCTATCACTGCTTTTCCCAAGTCTCGAACCACTACTTTTACAGTGATGCTAACGTTAGAAGTATTTGGGAATCGGAAAGAAACATCACGAGCCATGTCCAAGAAACGTGGTAGCTATGACATAATTGTAGTATTGATTTAGGTTCTGTTTAAAGTTCTTTCTATTGAAATTCAATCACAAAAGGTATATCATCGCGTTGCAGATAAATTTCAAGAACTTTTTCAGATTTCAAAGAGTTTTCTGGTTAATACTCTAGTAGGTAGAGTGCTGGTTTTCTAGACGAGAACTCGTAAGTTCCAATCCCAGCTCTAACGTTTTTAAAAAATAAATTTGGAAAACAATATTTCTTCCGGCGACTTCCTCTCAGCAGTCTTCTGGCTAAAACTATGGAAAGCTTTTCAAAAATATGTCGTTCGGAGTCCACATGAAACAGTAGGTCTCTCCACTCATGGATAAAATTGACGCACATAACAAGGGTGGTGTGATAAGCTAGGTTATAATGCTGACTAATGGATTAAAACGATAATAAAGTAAAAAAAAACTCTATATTAAGCTGCCAGCAGCACGCAACGCCAGAAGTGACGTTAGCCAAACATCATCTAAATAGAGTCCGATTAAGAGAACAATTGAGAATCTATTCTCTATTGGGTTTCAACAAAAGCATACAACGAAATTAAATGCTGAGAAGAATAATTTCTCTAAGGTCTAAAGCAATTGAACCATAAAGAACGCCGGGTAAATGTCTATCAATTAACCTCTGCAGGATTAAGATGAAGATTATAGACAATTTCATTTCCACTGACATACATACATATTGCTCTTTACCACTGACTTCGTAATGATTAAAATGTATACCCTGTTTCGAGAGGACGTATGGTTTCAGACGAATGTCTGCTTGTATTGAAAAACACTCAATTTACCCTGTTTCAAAGGGAACGTATGATTTCAGAATAACGTCTGTTTGTATGGAAAAATTGACTGCAACATGTTGCTGATAAAAATAGTGAGAATGTAGAATACAATTAGAAATTAAGGACCCGTTCCTTAATTTCTAATTACGGGTCCTTAATTTCTATTTGTATTGTATATTCTCTTTACTTTTATCAGTAACATGTTACTGCAACATGTTGCCGCAACATGGTAGCCAATATCAAAATATTTTATCTCAAAATTCTTGAGACTAACATGGCAAAGTCTTGTCAAAAATTCGATTACAAACAATATTGATAACGATAAACACAAAGAATGAAAATCCTTAAACAAGAGCAAATAAATATCATGTAAAATCTATTGATTTTCTATTCATCCCAAAATGTCTATTGTTTTGTATTCAATAGATTTTCAACAATTTTTCTAATATTTTCTTTTTTTATTATATTCTTTGTATAGATTTTATAATATTTTCTGTATTTCCTTTTGTGGTATTTTCAAAAATAGACCTCAAGGACACTTAATTGAACCAAGTGCATATAATAAATTAGAATGAATACCGATATCGATAAGACCTTAGAAAATAGTGGTAATAAAACTTTAATACAATATGTTGTTGGTTGTTACTTAAAAAGCTGAAAGAGAAATGAGGGAGATAAATATGTATAAAATAAAGGGAAAAAATGCGAAGAGAAAGAATAGAAAAGAAAAGTCATTTCAAATGCGATTGTAGTTTTAAGATAATAATTTGAAAACACTTTCACACACTTTCATGCTATTTTGCTTACTGGCATTCACAATTTAATGCAATTTGATCAAATAAAATAATTAAATTAAATAATTTTTTTTCTTTACAATTCATTCACTATTTTTAATATTTATAAAAACCACAGGCAATATTTTCCGTCATTAACATCCTTGAGAAACGTTTAAACCCATGCGGAATATTTGATTTGCGGAATACTTCGTTTTAAAAAGGAATTTGTTTTTAGGTATGAAACCATGACGCCTATAGCCTACTGAGTAGCGCTCTAATCTTCGAGGGCATGAAAAGTGTATGGGTTCCGTACACACTAGATATTTTCTGCACCTCATATTACTGAGCCTTCAGTCAAGATTACAACATATCTTCTCACATCACTTATGTTATGTGCGTTAATTTAATACAAACGGAACCTACAGTTTAAAGTCGACTCTGAGCGACAGATATTTGAGAAACTTTTCATGGCAATTTTATTTACTCTCAGAGTTTTTGCCAGAAATCTGCTGAGAGGAAGTCGCCGTAGAAATATTTTTTCATTTCTCATTTTGTTGGAGATGTCTGACTTGGAGTTTAAACCGTGTCCTCATGTCTAATAAGCTAACACACTATCTACTAGACGACGGCAACTTTATTTTTACTTACTTTCTCCTATCACCTACTTTCCGGTATTTCATCACAATGCACTGCATGATCAAGGGACATTCCTTGAGTGTTGCTGTGGCTTAAGAGCGCGGTATAGTGATTAAAGTACTTGACTACATATCCGAGTCCTACAATATCCTGCCAATAGTACGCAAATAATTTTTCTTGTGTAAAAATAAGTTTACTATTGACCATCATCGGTTCTAAAGCAGCGTTTATAAACTCTTGCTTGGTTGTTGTGCCGGTACTTTCATTTCGTGCTAAAATATTGTAGATTTTATGTCAATTCCTAACAAGAATGAGGCTAAGAAGTCTGAAAATTGCTATTATTCCGCTCAACAAACGACATTTACACTATTTTGCTCACCATATCTAACTTCCGCAGTCTAGTAGATAGTGTGTTGGCCTATTAGACGTGAGAGATCGGTTCAAACTCCAGGTCAGACATCTTCAACAATACGAAATTTAAAATAATATTTATATATAATAATATATCTAGCAAAAAGTAAAATAAAATTGCCACGAAAAAGTTTCTAAAAAATCTGTCGTTCATAGTCGACTTTAAACTGTAGGGCCCGCCACTCATGTATAAAATTAACACACACACAACATAAGTGGTGTGAGAAGTTAGGTCGTAATCCTAACTAAGGGGTTGTAATAACCTATTATGTATGTATGCACATAACCTCCTTACTACCTACTTCACCTCCAACACGGAATACAACTCTTATCAGAGGCGCAGTGACAAGAAATGGATTTTAAAGATTTTCGGGCGCCTACAGTAGAAGTCAAAAACGGCAATTACGTTTGTTAATCCATTGCTAAAAAGAAAATCAATTTTGCATGAAGCTACCAGTCCAAGGCCTTTAAAAAATTCAACAACTCTCCGAGAGTTTGTGTTACACAATTTATATGAAGGCACGGCGAAGTGGTGAAGCTTCTGTTTGTCAAATGTTTTAACCCCCATACTATGTACTTCACCTCCAACACGGAATACAACTCTTATCAGCGGCGCTGGAACAAGAAGTGGACTTTAAAACTATTCATGAAGCTAGCAATTCAAAGCCTTTAAGAAACTCAAGAACTCTCCGCGAGTTTGTGCTTCTATGAAAACACGACGAAGTGGTGAAGCTTATGCCTTCCGAGTGAAGGAATATTATATGGAATGTTCAGAATTTCAAAATATCGAAAGGCTTCGGTCTCAGAGAGAGCAATTCTCCCAAGCTGCACTAGCCCGTAAATTACCACGTTAACAGGCTTATGTCTGCTCTATAAAAGTGTTAAGTGTTTGGAAAGCTAGAAAAGATCAAATTACAATGACAATGACAAAACAATATTAAGTTCCAGAAGTTGACAGATAGAAAATAACTGTAGCATATAGTATGGTATAGTAGCATAGAAAATAGCATAACAAGTGGATTTCTTAAGATAAAAACCTAACAACGTATTTAAAATTTCATAATTGCAAGTATAACTTTTCTAAAATGTAATTTATTTAAAAATTTTAACACTTTATTATTGATTGGGCACGATAATTGTTAATAACAATTATATTTTCGTTTCGTGTAATACTCGATTTCCTTGTATAAACGATGACAAATTCTATGTTTGCTTGCTTTTAATTTGTTTTTTGTTTTTTTTAAGGTGAAATGCATAACATATTTGCTATTTAATGTTGTTGTTGTTGCTTTAGTTTATTTTTTAATTTATATTTTCAAAAAGTAAACAAATTGTATTGAATAAAAAACAATATTTAATAAAATGAATTTTAAATGTGAGTAGTATGATGGGAGGTGGTAGCAGTTAACAACAATGATCGTGTATTGTATTGTTTACGATACGATACGCTTGCTTTGTTTAAATTGAACATGAAGTGATCCAGTAACCTTGGGGACATAAATAAATTGTATTTTTTTTTTTTTGTTTAATTGTTTTGTGGTGATTTATTTTTGTTGTTGTAATAACAACAAATATAAATAAATATTTATTAATCGTTGTTTTAATTTACAGTAAATATTTAGAAATAGTTGTGATAATCATTTGTTTAAAAAATCACTGCAGTATTGTAATGAGAAACGAAAGTATTGTAATGAAGACAGGGACATAAAAGGGCTGTATATCTTATCTTGCGTTCCTATCTAAAAAGTATTCGCTATGTATTTAGGATTTTGATAATAAATTCATCCATTTGTTTGCGAAGAGTAAGATAGTGGTTCTAACAATTTCCAGGCATTCGTTGTAGCAATATCTATTGATTTGGCATCGATGGTATCTTCTCCCAATTTCCAAAAAAAAAAAAAAAAAAAAAAAAAAGTTTTCTGGCTAGATTCGTTAGTGCCGTAATAATGTTTGGTGAAGCAAGTGGTCGCTAGAACATAACTGGACAATTTCCAAAGACAGACCCCTTTAGCTTTAACTGGATCCATAAGCAACTGTGAAACTATTGCCATTGAGGCTATAAGCGGACTATTCCCTAAAAATTCCTTTGAGAACGCAATTTAAGACGTGATTAGAACATACGAACTTTGATAACATGAGTGTTGGTCATGAGTTCGATCACAAACGCCATGAAGAGATTATATTCCCTGATCGCAGAGAATAAATTTCAGAGGGTGCCTTGTGTAGATCCATGCGACAGGAAGTGATTTACTGATGGATCAAAGACTGATACAGTTTTTGGAATTTTTTGGCCTGATACGAAGATCACCACACCGATATCTCAATAACCAAATATCTTTCAAATTGAAACTCGTGCAATTTCAGTTTCGCCCAAGGATTTCTCCACAAGTAATGTCAAGTATGCGCACATAACTACATTTTCAGATTGACAAGACTTCATATTCAGTGGAATTGTGGCTGATCAATGAGTGATTTGATCATCCTCAACATATCTGTGTGTTGTGCCCTACAGGGTCCCATCGCTGGCAACGAAACTGTCGATAGATTGGCGGGGAATGGATCTGCAGCAGACATTTGACAATTTAATTCATTAAAAATTTGATCATTATATATATAGAAAACTTTAATATTACTTTTTAAAATCATACGTTGGTTTTTAGTTAAGTAATGAAAGAGGCGTAAACGTTCATTCCTCTTCCCCATACACCCCCCCCCCCCTTCATTTCGCATTATCGAATGTGGTATACCTATTTTCACGGCTGTGAGCCAATTTGACTCATAGAATGGCTTAATAGTTTAACAGCCTGGGCAACAGTCAAGAAGCCTGTGATTTTGTTTCTCTGATTGTTACTTGTTTTCGATACATTATTACCCACTGCTGTCATCATTTCGACTTATTCATCGCATGTGAGCCGTTTATTTATGGGAAAAAAATCAGAAAAATTTTATTCTGTTGAAAAAACTAAAAATAAAGAGAGACCAATCAGATAATGAATCGGATACAACTGATGTAGACCAACGGCATAACGAAATTGAATTAGAAGAGGAAGTCAATAATATTGAATCTTCAAGCAGTGAAGATGAAGATCTTTGTTATATAGCTTCTAACAAAAAAAAGAGCCAGAGTTATTTCTGATTCTGAAAACGAAAATGATTTAGACGCTATCGATATATCTTCTGATAAAGAAATTTTAGCCGAAAAAGCTGCTGATGGCACTTTATGGGAAACATTGAACGAAGGCAGAAACGTAGGCAGATCACCGATTTATACCATATTCAAAGACGTTTCTGGTCCAACTGCCTATGCTAAAAAAGGTATAGTATGCTTGGTTCGCCAAGTAGCGTATTCAATTTGATAATTGACGAAGGTATGATGGCATATATCAAATCATGTACCAAATGGCCCGAAAGTCTAGCGTTAAAGCAAGTTCACGCAGATGGCCTCTACAAGTTTTCTACAACATTTTAATTTTAGCAGCTATCCATGCTTGTATTCTGTATAAAGAGACGACTCAAGTAAATATTTCACGAAAAGATTTTATTTTCTATTTGGCTGAAGAGCTAAGACGTAAATATAAAGAAGAAGTCGAGGACACTTCCATTCCAATGACAGAAATCCATGCTACTGACGCACGGAAGAATTGTCAAGTTCAACAATCATGCAAAAGAAATAGATCTTCAAACTATTGTACTAAATGTAATAGAAATGTTTGCGGAAAATGTGTTTCAAAAAGGGAGTCTAAAAAATGCTTTCCATGACTTTTTTGATAATAAACATTTCGTTTAAATTGATTTGGAACTATTTTTTTTTTTTTTTTTTCGGAAAAACATCAATTTTCTTGTATGAGACAAATTGGCTCACTTCGGTAAAAATAGGTAGATAAACAACATCCGTGAATCTAGAAATATTAAAGAGTTGGCAGAAACTTTATGGAGAATTTTATATGTATAGATTTAAAAATCAATTGTTTGTTTCAGTATTTTATTATTACTATGTTGCTTGCTTACTTTTTAGTCAGGACTACAACCTAGTTTAGCTTCACACCACCAATATTGTATGCCTTTACTGAACTGACCTTTACTGAATTGCATTAAAATTATTTTCCTGACGAAATATTAACGAATAAAAATTTATTTTTAACATTTTTTTAGGGAAATTACTTCATTGCATTTTATGTCATTAAACAGTTGCAGACGATTTCATTCCTTTAAATTATTTCTGTTCACAAAAAGAAAAAAATACAATTTTTTGCATTCCAAAGAAAAAATAGTTCAAAATTCCAATATAACATGAGATTAATGTAGCATGTGATAATAAAATTATTTAAACGTTAATTGAATACTAATTTTTCATTTTCATTGTTATATTTTTGGAATTAAACAAAATCAAAATAAAAAAAGAGAAAAACAAATAATAATAAAATAAAATTTAAATTTATTCACATGAGCAGAAAAAAACTAACAAAAGCACGGAGGGAGTGAGTATAAGCCATACTTACTAATAAACGTGTTCCGTTAAATGCTTCGGACATTTCAAGAAATCATTGATGTTTGTTTACACTTGTTATGCGAGTATAAACAAAAATTTTGGCAGTAAAAAAGCCCCATGACTTAAAAGCATAAGGCGGAGGTAAGGGACGATTGTAAAATAAAATAAAATTTAAAAAATAAGTGTTTAAAATATGCATTAAAAAATGTATTTATCAGTTTAACGCCTTTAAAATAAATTCATAAAAAAAACAATGAATGAAAGAAAATGAAATTTAATGCACAAGAGGGATGAATGACATGATTATAGAATCAGTAAAGAAAAAAAGATTAAAACAAACAAAATCAAATCAAAGAAGTTAAGCAGAAAAATAATTTACATTTGAGGTCACTTTTATTTTTATCTGAATTTTTTTTTTTTTTTTTATAATAAAGAAATGTTTAGTTCCTTAGACTCATTACTCATTAAAATTCTTTGATTTCTTTCTGCTTATTTGTCATCAAGCAGACAACCAAAAATATTCAATTCTTTCGGAAGCAGTCGATCAATTTGGCTTTTAGCCACCTTATAATATTGATTTGTTAATTAGAAACAGGGGTTCTGCTGCAGCATTATTTAGTCGTTTAAGTGTTTAAAGTATTTAAAACATCTGCTTAACAAGTGTTTAAACATTATTACCGCCGAATAATGTGATCAATGCCAGCCCTCAAGTGTTAATTTCTCATCGCTGTTTTGTTAATTCTTTGATTTAGTATTTGTTGCTCTTGTGTGAAAGTCATGTGTTGACGGTTAGTCTAGTTTAAATGCATACATGCCACGATACTACACACCCATCTTTTAAATGGGGGCAAAGCTTTTCATTTGAAGGGATGATCCAATTATCGTAATTAATCAAATTAAAGGTTAACCCTTGGACCGGCGGTTTTGAATATGGAATGATTCCATATTGTGTCATGATTAATAAAAATCTGTGAACAATAATTTTGCCTACTAATTGCTTTGTTTTTTAAAGAACGAAGTTCTTGTCACACATTGTTACCTGCTAACTACGGATTAAAAAGAGCAAAACCTACAAAACCTGAAGTCGTTTTAATTGGGCTAACCATACCCATATCTATGACATCGGGCGTAACAGTCTAGACGAGTGCACACTGAAGTTTCTGTTTTACTATCTTAACAAAAGGAATTTGAAATCTCTCCTCAGTACCGTTCTGACAAAAATACTGACAGCAACTATTACACAGCCCTGCATGGGTTTTGCAACTAAAATGGCTCCAGGTGTTTCCGAAGGCATTTTGCGTGCTAAACACGAATCTGGGTTCAAAAACTTTCCATCACGTCAGGTTTTCGAGAAAAACGGAGTTGAAACCCCTAAGAATAGCGTTTTTAGCAATTTTTGAAAAATTGTCGAACTAAACACTGACGTGCTAGAACCATCGCTATTGTAAGAGATTGACAATTGATCTTTGCTCTTTAAAATCAGCCCAAAGCCAAATTGTTTGCATGCGCCCTTAAAGTAGGGGGTGGGTTTACATCAAGGGGTGCAAGAGAAAAAGAAACACATTACGGGGGTGCTTAAAAATAAATCAGATTTACTTGAAAATTGTTACTCAGGGGTTTTGGGGCCGCTGATTACATATCTTCATTCAGATTTAAAAAATTCAAAATGGCGGAGCCATCTTATTTGCACAAAAAAAGTCCAAACTTGCAGAACTGTGTTATCGTTCACAGCCAACATTAAACTGTAGTCCTCTGCACCCATGGATTACATTTACAAACGCCGTAGTATAGATGATTTATTCGACGTAAGGCCAGGTTTCAAACCCCAGCTCAGACAACTCCAACAAATCGAAATATGAACAAATATTTCTTCGACGACTTTCTCTCAGCAGATTTCTGGTAAAAACAAAAACTCAGAGTAAAATAAAATTGCCATGAAAAGTTTCTCAAAAAAATCTGTCGTTCAGAAACAACTTTAAACTGTATGGCCCGCCACTCATGTATATAATTTACACACACAACATAAGTGGTGTGATAGATAAGCTAGATCGTAATCCTGACTGAAGGGTTGTTGTGACCAATTATGTACAGTGGCGGCCTTATAATTAGAAACGACTTAGCAACATGTATGTTTGTTAAGTTGTTTTACAGTTTTCACTGTGTACCTGGGATCAAAGGCTTTGTTTGGAGGACGTCTTACAAACGTTCTTCCATCAGATTGGGACAAATTAAACTTAGATTCGTCACTCCAGAGAACTCTGTTCCAGGAACATCGTTTCTAATTATAAGGCCACCACTGAAGAGCTTATAAGAGAAGTTGAGCCATAATCGTGATTAAAGGATAGCAATTAGTCGCCATATTCTAGTAGGTAATGTGTTGGCTTACTAGACGGAACTTGCGAGTTCAAACCTCATCTAAACGAGAGAATATTTCTTTCGGTGACCTTTTTCCGAAAGTTTTCTGGCAAAACTTCAGACAGTAAATCAAAATTGCCATGAAAAGTTTCACAAAATTTTGTAGTTCGGAGTTGACTTTAAACTGTAGGTCCCGCCCCAAATGGTTGAAATTACCATACACACAAAATGGCTAATGTGAGAAGCTAGGTCGTAATCGTGAGTACAGGGTTGTAATGGCCTGTTTAAGTCAATAGATAATGGGTTCTAACGGCTAATCAAAAAAATTCAATATCTTAAAATACAAATTCTTGATATTTTTTAGTAAAAAAAAAATATGCCCAGGAGATTATAATCTATTCTAACCTATTAACATACATACTAATAATTATTATTCACTTGTAATTTAATAGCACTTAGCACAACGTGTTACACTTTTATTTCAATATCGATCAGATCCAATATCAATAATGAAAAAGTGAGAGAAAAAAATGGGGAAAACGATTTTTTTAATTTTTAAATTAGCATGCATACGATAATTACACAATAAATACATCAATAAAACTAATAACAATAAAAAAAAGAAAAGATTTTAAAAATAAAAATCGAAAAAAATTATAAAAATCCTCCACAAATATAAAATTTAATACAACAGTTAGTTATAGAGTGAGTATATAAATTTAACAATATTTATTGTCATATGATAAAAAAAAAAATTTTTTTTAATATTTTTAGTGAAATAAAATGCTGAGGAATATTTACAAGCAAATACTATAACTGAATTCAACTCAACTGATACGTTGTTGTTAATTAATTTCAATTAGTATTTCAATACTGATCCCAATATACAGACTCTTCTATCTATCGCTATCTCATCATGATCATCATCATCATCATCATCATCATCATATACAGAGTAGATCTAAACAACTGAATATCTTTTTCCATTGTTTGCATTTCTTCTTTCTTTCTTTTTTTAGATTCTAAATAAATATCAACAATTACACTCTTGGACCACAAATAATACAATATTGCTGTGGTTGTTGTTGTCATTGTCGTTGTCACTACATATTTCAATATATCAATATTTATAATCAATGATACGAATATTACAAACAGGAGATCACATTTAATTGAGGGTTTTACTATATTTTTTTGTTTCAATTTTTTATTATTCATACGTATTTACAGTGGTGGCCTTATAATTAGAAACGATGTTTCTGGCACACAGTTCTCTGGAGTGGCGAATCCAAGTTTAATTTGTCCCAATCTGATGGGAAAAACGTATGTAAGACGTCCTCCAAACAAAGCCTTTGATCCCAGGTACACAGTGAAAACTGTAAAACAAATTAACAAACATACATGTTGCTAAGTCGATTCTAATTATAAGGCCACCACTGTATATTCGTAGTGTATCTCATATTTTATAATATTCGTTATGATCACATCGATAATGCTGCTGCTGCTGCTGTTGTTGTTGTTATAGTAGACAAATATATTTATTTTTATTAATTATACATCCAAATAACACGAGTTAAAATTTACACAATACGATTAAATAGCAACAAAAAAAAAATCGGTTAGAAATCAGCAATATTAACTGGCAATAAACGTATGAAACTGAAACAATGTATAGAAATTATAATAAGGGAGGCGGGGAAGATGTTTCATGGCAGTTCTATGTTTCCTAAACATACATACATAACTGGTCATTACAACCCTTCAGTGAGAATTATGAGCAGACGTCGGCACAAAGAGAACAAGATAAAAATGTGACTGTATTTGTGAGAGGCATGTGTTAACCCAGAGGAAGGCATGTAGGTAGGTAGGTAGAGGTGTCTGTCCATCCAAGAAAAGTTTTTGGATGGACTCACTTAGGCCGCATTGGGTCCATTGTGCTACCACAGTCATCCGTTATCCCCTAGTCTCGAAACCACTCGGAGCTCCTGAGGAAGCGATTCAGGCTGCCAATGTCAATCCTTGACAGTTCCTCCAGATCATCCCTGTAGTAAGTACCCAAGTACTTCCTTCTCCTTTGGCAAAGAGCCGGGCAGGTACCTAGCAGATGAGGGACAGTCTCCTCCTCCCCAGAGGAAAATTGTTAGTAATATTTTCAAGTCTATTTATAGACCCAATAATATGTATATGTGAGCGGAAAATATAGAAAAACTGTACTGCGCTGTCCCTAAAGACACCGTATTTAAGTTGGCAAGTATTCTTCCAAAAATCGAAATCATTTCTCATTGATATTAGTGAATTCTACTGTGATATTTCTTTGGGTGTATAATTGAAGTCTGAAAAAAAAGCGACATGAACCTTCTTCTTTAGAAGCTGACAAGTAACTGAATGCATTTTTACGCTCTTTTTAACGAACATTGTTGATGTTCGTGTCCTGTGTGTAAAAAGCCGAAGATGTTCTTCCCCTGAGGCACATTGGTGTCGACGTCTGATTATGAGCCAAGTTTCTCACACCACTTATGTTGGGTGTGTTAATTTTATACATGAGTGGCGGTACCTACACTTTAAAGTCAACTTCAAAAGACAGATTTTTTGAGAAGCTTTTCATGGAAATTTTTTTTTGCTCCCAGAGTTTTTCCAGAAATCTGTTGAGAGGAAGTCGCCTAAGAAATATTTTTTTTTTTTCATATTTTCGTTTTGATGTTTGGCCTTACGTCTAATAAGCCAACACGCTAACTTACTAGACCGTGGCGACTTCAATATGGTTCATGAACTCAGTAAAAAGCGTAGTGTCATGAATCATTCTATTTAGAAGGCCTTAAGCCCGGTTTAGCCAAACTTCCACAGAATGTGTATACGTTCGTTTTTAGCAATGCTTACGGCTCGATAATCGCTCTTATTACTTTTCGTATTTTAAAAACAAACGTACTTTCCGTTACGTTTTATTAACCGTGTGGCTAATCGGGCCTTTAGTTTGCTCTTGAAGCAATTAAAAGTGCTGTAGATCGCCTTATATTTACTTCTACGAGTCTTATCTAAAATCAGGTAAACAACTCAGAATTATTCCATGTTCAATAGATTTGTTTAAGAATTAATTGATGAGCAGCTCCGAATATGAATCGTTTGGCTAATCGGGCCTTTAGTTTTCTCTTGAAGGAATTAAACTGCTGTAGATCCCCTTATATTTACTTCTACGAGTCTTATCTAAAATCAGGTACACAACTCAGAATTACTCCATATTCAATAGATTTTAATTTGTTTAAGAATTAGTTGATGAGCAGCTCCGAATATGAACCGTTTGGCTAATCGGGCCTTTAGTTTGCTGCTGAAGGTATTGAACTGCTGTAGATCCCCTTATACTTCAACAAGTCTTATTTACAACCAAGTAAAGAAATCAGGATAATTCAATGTTTAATAGATTTTAGTTTGTTTAAGAATTAATTGAGAAGCTTTGAATTTTGAAATATCTCTGGTAAATAGGCCTTCAAGCAAACAACGCTAAATACAAATATTTTTAATGTTTATTTTAACATTTAAATTAAAGTTTTTCAATCCAGCATTTGACAAGATTCGGTTTATATATGTCCTTGACTTTGTTCAGCTTTTACATTTAATGAATAGGTTTTTTTTTTTTTTTTTTTCTCATACAATTTTAACCAGACGTTGCATATTTTTCATTTCCTTCCTTCCATCCATCCATGTGAATAGTGTCTGCGCCACATTTATGATGTGATGTGAGGATGATTGTGAATGCTCTCCCCCCATCTCTCTTAAATCAACTCTAAATGTCCTGAACCATTAAACGATAGACATTAAAATGAAATGACAGAACAGGAAAATATTCACATTTAAGTTTACTTCTGTCTCGTACTGTTATAGTTGTTTCGCTTCGTTGTGTCGTCTTCTACTCTACAATTTGATTTGTTTTCTGTAAATGGAGGGTGTTGGTTGGTTGGTTTTTTTCGTTTATTTTTTCTGTCGTGTATTAATTTTTCCTTTAATTTTCATTTTCATTCGTATTCTTTACAAGCTATACAAGGATTTCATCGTCATTTTATGCAGATTCAAGGATACAAAAAAAAAAGTTTTGTATGTTTGTTTGTTTGCTTTTTTTCAGTAAATATTTCTATAACCGGACTACATACAAACTGCTACTACGGCTATTGCCCCTGGGGGTCAGTCAATATTTGTAGAATATTTATTGTGATAAAAATAAACGACGAAAATTTTTTATGAATTTTTTTTTTTTTTAAAGATGAATAAGAAATCTTTTTATAGTTTATTGTCCATAATTTTAAGGATTGAACAGGAAATGTCTGACATTTTATGGTTTAAGAAAAATCAAATTTGGAGGAAGTAGTGTAGAGCGGGATAAAATAGAGTTGAGTATAATAGGCCGTCCGCCAAATAACTTTTTTTTTTAAAATGCTTTAAATAAAAACTACTGAATATTTTCTCAAATTTCTTTTCTTATTTGAAAGTACAATCCTTCCGGTTAATAATGGAAAATAATTTCATTACAATGGCTGGCTCGGCTGGCCATGCAGTAGCCTACACAATCGGTCCAATTTTTAAGCACATTATCGATTGTGTGCAGCTGTATTTCACCAATGGCTTCACGAATATTGTCCTTTAAAGCGTCCATTGTTTCTGGCTTGTCGGCTTGTCTTATCTTTGACGGCACCCCACAAATAATAGTCCAACGGTGTCAAATCGCACCTCCGAGGTGGCCAAACGACATCACCCATGCGGCTGATAATGCGATCTTCAAAAACAGGGCGCAAAACATCTAGTGTAGCTTCGGCTGTGTGACACATACCGTCGTCCTGTTGAAACCAAATGTTGGCAATATCCTTCTCTTAAATTTTTGTGAACAAAAATTCGTTCAACATGGCCCGATAACGATCGCCATTGACTGTAACGGCCACTCCTTGCTCATTTTCGAAGAAAAATGGCCCAATTATGTCTCTGGACCAAAATCCGCACCAAGCAGTGACTCGTTTTGGGTGTGTCGGCTTTTCAATGTATGCGTGCGGGTTTTCTGTGCCCCAAATGCGACAATTTTTCTTGTTTCCACACCCGCCAAGATCAAAATAAGCTTCATCTGAAAAGATGATTTTTTTTGCCAAAATCGGCATCTTCTGTAAGTCGATCGCAGGCCCACTTAGCGAAGCGAAAACGCATTGGATGGTTCATATTCGTTCAGCGGAAGGATAAAACTAATTATCTGTCAAATCAGAAATGAGCTGTGTTACCATTCACGAAATAAACACTAGTTGAAAAAAAACGTTAGATGGCGGACCCGATACTTGACATAGTTAGATTTCAGGAAGGCTTTGACAATTTAGTATAAAATGGATGGCTTTCAGAAACATAACTGAGATTTTCGGGTTCTGGAAGACGATCGAATTAGAACAAGATTCCATTTTCTCTGCACTGGATTTCCACTTTGTCCTTGGTTGTGTGATATATCACGTCTTATCGACCCTAAAAGGTATAACCTGCTAAGGACTTGGATTACGTCGCTTATTTAAATAAGACAAATAGAGAGAGCAAAGCTCTCTCTCTCATGATGAACTGAAGTACTTTAAATAATAAAATTTAATCTTGTTAAATAAAGAAATCTTAACAATAATAATAAGGTACCAGAGAGAATATACACACACACACACATATACACTTGGTCATTAGCACCAATGCTGTCTACTGATGCAGCATTGGTGATTGCGGGATGATGCCCCTGAGGCTAGTAGTGGATGTAGAGAGGAGGAAACATTATACAAGGAGGGGAATGGATCTCCCCAATCCTTTTCAGTTAGTGGATGACGCTACGCATAGATGGCAGCATAACTGGTCCAATTCAACCAAGGGAAGGTGGACCCACAGACTCATACCGAGCATAGGCGAATGGACCAAAAGGAGACACGGTCAGGTGAACTTCTACCTGACACAGTTACTAACCGGCCATGGATGTTATAGGGCATATCTCTATAAGTATGGTCATGATGTAGACGAGGCATGCCCAGAATGCCCCATTGAAAGGGAGACGGCGAAGCAAGTTTTCTTTAATTGCCCGCGATATGTTGTTCAACGAAATTGCCTGGAGAGGACAGTAGGATTCCAGGTAACGCCCGATAACATTGTTAACCTGATGTTAACCTCATGTGACAATTGGAACGCAGTATGTGTTTTCGCAAGGATGGTGTTGACGCCGCAAAGATTGGCTGAGAGAGCAAGGTCAGCAGAATTTGAAGGCAGCACTCGCTGAATCTCTCTAAACAAATGCAAGAAAAGAAATATCAAATATTTTTGTGAGTTAAGGAGTGCGTAGAAAAAAATTTTGGTATATTACTGGATTAATATTTTTAACGGTAATTGAAGAAAAAATACCGTTAATTCACTTTTGTTAATCATGTGTTCCAGCAATCGCAAGCTAAAAACTTTTTTTCGAAAATCGCCTTCGAACTAGCACCGCGTTGTCAAAAATCCACATCCAAACATGCAGGCGATTGTCTATAACGAATATTAACAACTTTTGGGTCTTAAAAGAAAACATTGAAAGAGAAGAAAGAAGGGATTTACAAGCCCCAGATACACTATAACGATTTTTATGGAAGGATTCCCTTCAATTACATATACTGAGCGCCATAAGTGAATCAACACTTTTGTTCTTTATCATGAATTGATTTAATAAGTAATAAATAAACGTTTTTATTTTTGGAAATTTATTCGACTATTCTCATTTACTTTTCTCGCTATCCTAAGAAAATGAATTATTTCAGTGGTGTTTACTCACTTTTGGCGCTCAGTGTACATAATTGGTCATTACAACCCTTCAGTCAGGATTATTGACCTAATGTCTCACAGCACTTATGTAGTGTGTGTTAATTTTAATTTTAAGTGGTGGGACCTACAGTTTGAAGTTGACTCCGAACGTCAAATTTTTTGAGAAACTTTTCATGGCAATTTTATTTACTCTCAGAGTTTTTGCCAGAAATCTGCTGAGAGGAAGTAATAGAAGTTTTTTTTTATATTATCGTTTTGATGTCTGACTCTACGTCTAATAAGCCAACACACTACTAACTAGACTACGGGTAATTCATTATGTTTCCTAAAAGTATGGAGAATAATATAAAAAAGCGATTGTATGACAATATATTTAAGCGTTTGCTCTTCATCTAAAACAGCTTAGAATCCTTTTCTATTTTTGGAATTCCGCCCAATCACAGATCCAAATAAGAGTAGAATTAATTGCAATCCTTAGGCAATTGCCAATGAAGACGTGTCAGCTACATTTGGCAGCGACTACAGTACAAATAGAGGCAACACAGATACATAAATAAATTGTGAAATCAGCTGAATCCCTCCTATGTATCCCATAGGAGCAGGAGGAATCTATACGCGAATCAAATTCAAAATTAATTTACATTTAGACAGTGTCATACGTTGATTTAGGTTAGGTTAGCCAGTAGCTAGCCGTCCACAAGTAAATTCACTCAGTGGCCATATGGCTCATTATGATACCCAGTGTGGGGTAAGCCCCCTTATCATGATCGGTTAGTGTACGTTGAGTTTACTTTGTGTAAAATCAAATTGTATAATCCTATACTTTCAGCATACTTTCTTATTTTTCTTTAATTTAAACAATATTCGTTATTTTATAAAGAAAATTGTATTTACAAATTTTTTCGTCTACACTCCTTAATTTCCCAAAAGAAATTTATAATAGACATCTGCAGCTTGTTTCGTTTTTATAAAAAAATTTAAGTCCAAATTTTTTAATGCGCACTCCTTAGTTTACTTAAAGGAAAAGTAGAGTAGACTTCTGCAGTTTGTTTCGTTTTTATAAAAAATAGTGTGAGTACAAATTTTTTGTTGCGCACTCCTTAGTTTTCTTAAAGGAAGAGTGGAGTAGACATCCGTAAATTGTTTCGTTCTTGTAAAGGATACTGTAGGTAAAAAATTTTTCATTTGCACTCCTTAGTTTTCCCAAAGGAGAAATAGAGTAGACCTCTACAGCTTGTTTCATTTTTATAGAGAAAAATGTAAGTCCAATTTTTTTCATAATTTACTTAAAGGAAAAGTAGAGTAGACTTCTGCAGTTGATTTCGTTTTTATAAAAAATAGTGTGAGTACAAATTTTTTCGTGCGCACTCCTTTATTTTTCCCAGAGGAAGAGTAAAGTAGACATCCGTATTTTGTTTCGTTCTTGTAAAGGATACTGCATGTACAAATTTTTTCGCACGCGCTCCTTAGCTTCTCAAAGGAAAATTAGAGTAAAATTCCGCAGCTTGTTTCGTTTTTATAAAGAAAAGTACATGTACGAATTTTTTCATCTGCACTCCTTAGTTTCCCAAAGGAAATTTAGAACAGACTTCTGCAGCTTGCTTCGGTTTTATAAGGAAAAGTGTATGTACAAATTTTTTCATACGCACTCCTTAGTTTTCTTAAAAGAAATTTAGAGCAGACTTCATCAGCTTTTTTCGTTTTTATAAAAAAAAAAAAAAAAATTTAAGTCCAAATTTGTTCATGCGCCGTCCTTAATTTTCTTAAAGAAATAGTGGAATAGACTTCTGCAATTTGTTTAATCCTTTTTTCTCTGGTCTTAACCAAACATATTTGGTGGAGAAGAATTAAAATGTTCAAATTTCTGAGAAAAATTAATTACGACTGTTAAGCATGTTTAAGTAGTGCGTGTCTTATATAATTTATAATCTCGTTATGGAATCTAATATTTTGCAAAAGAGAAAAAGGCAGTAAAAAGTTTTACAACAACTGGCAGACGTTTCGTATCTGATAACAAAAGTTTTAAATGTTTTTTGTTTTATTTTGACTGTAAGCTGTATGACGGCTATAAACAGATTGAATTGTATAATATTAGAACAGATTCCGTTAAATACACTCACACTAATACACTAAAGACCATTATTTCGATAGAAAAGTTTAGTTTGCATTTGTATTTGTAGGGAAAAAAACAATTCATTCAGTTTCAACCAACGCTGGCATGCGAACGATTCTTAACGCCTTCAGGCTTAAATAAATATAAAAATAAAACGGTCAGAAACAACAACAAGGATTATAGGCTAAAACAATCACACTTACGAATACATATATACATACATTTATACATACATATGTATGTACATACATTTATACATACATATGTATGTACATACATGACTACAGATTTGACCCAGTGGTATGCAATTTTATTTCGGACGAAACCAAATTCTCGAAATTTAAAGGACTGCGTTTTGCGTACACCGAAAACTGTAAACATTTTCAAAGTCAAGGACCAATGATAATACCATTGGCAACACAATCCTGACCATTTATAACGCATTTAAATGTTAGTGATTTAGACGCCATGTGTGGTCTTGACATATACTTCCTTACGTAATACGTCAAATGGTAAGCCATTAATCACGTTGTGCTCGTTAAGGGAGACTGAATGTCTCATTTTGGTGTTTTTTTTATTGTGGCTCACAGGATCGAAAAATTTCTTGTTAAAGAGAGCCATTTCTCGGAATAGAATATGCTGCTCATAATCTCTCATTTTATAATGATTTTCCTGACCATCCTGACAACTCAAATGGTGTTCGTTTGTCATCCAGAATGGAGCCACATAATTCTTAAACAAACTAAAATCTATTGAACCTGGTATAATCCTGATTTCTTTACTTGGTTGTTAATAAGACTCATGGAAATATAAGGGGATCTACAGCAGTTCAATTCGTTCAAGAGCATACTAAAGGCTCGGTTAGCGAAACGTAATGGAAAAGTACGTTTGTTTTTAGAATACGAAAAGTACTGAGAGCGATTACCGAGCCATAAGCATTTACATTCCACTTCATATGCTAAAAACGAACTCACATTCTGTGGACGTTTGGCTAAACCGAACTTAAGATCTTCTAAACAGAATGATTCATGACACTACGCTACACTACACGCCGTCGCCGTAGTCGAGTAGCTAATGTGTTGGCTTATTAGACATGAGGCCCATGTTCAAATAGTTCTCCAACGGAGTCGACTCCCGCCACTCATTTATAAAACTAATACACACAGCATGTGGTGTAAGAAGCTAAGTCGTAATCCTGACTGAAGGTTTGTAATGGCCAATTACGTACGTATTCAAATCTTAACCTAAAATAATACAAAAATAAGTTGTTATTGCCACTGCAACGTACAACTAAAAGTGCTCATCAAAAGTAAATTTATCTGATGAGGTCATTTGTTTGAACCCTTTTGAGACGTCTGTGACCCTCGAAAACAAGTAAGTCTTTTACAAGACGGTTGGGATGTTCTGTTATCCTAGAGATGTAATTGACACTTGTCATTTTTATTTCCTCTCGAACTAAGGTACCTTTGTTGATGCTACTGTTTCTCATATACAAAGGAGCGCCTGTTATTATTCTAAGAAGTCTAGATTGCCGCCTTTGAAGCTTCTCTACATTGGATGGTAGACTGTTCCCCACAGTAGGGTACCATAAAGCCATATAGGTTTCAATACTGACTTATACAAAGGCAGTTTTAGTTCTAAATCAAGCGTTGACTTATGTCCAACAAGCCAGTAAAGCTGTGCTGTCCTGAGTTTGATCTGGGTAATTTTGGCAGATATATGGTGAGCCCAGGTAAGGCGACGGTCGAGATGGATGCCCAGATGTCTTACACTATTACGTTCTGGTACTGTCACACCATTAATCTTGATGGGCGGACAATTTCCCCTTCTCAGTGTAAACGTAATGTGCATGCACTTAGAAACATTGACTTTTATCTTCCATTTCAGCATCCGATTTTCCAAAATCACTAACATGAGATTGAAGTCTTTGTGACGCAACTGTAGAATCTCTATGAATACTTAAAAACGCCGTATCATCCGCAAAAGTAGACGTGTGAGTCACTAAACTTGTAGGCATACCTGCAGTGAACAATAAGTAAAGGAACGGCCCTAGAATACTTCCTTGAAGGCGAACTTAATAATAATGAACAATGTATGACCTATTGAAGCTAAATCGTCACAACCTCAATCAATGAGTTCTCAAACATACTAAGCTTACTAACAAACTGGATTACCGTACAACTCCACTAAGCTGCTTATTAAGTTCATGTAACAATGAAAATTACAGGACTCAAGCAGAGCACTTAACAGTAAGTTTATTATTCAGTTTACGTCTAGTCAGTGTCATCTGATACCAATTGACACTTAAAAAATACTTAATAGTCGCCGCAGTCTAGTAGGTAGTGTTTTATTAGACGTAAAGCCAGGCTTCAAACCCCAGATCAGACATCAAAACGAAATACAAAAAGTATCTCTTCGGCGACTTCCTCTCAGCAGCTTTCTGGCAAAAACTCTGAGGGTAAATAAAAAATTTGCATGAAAAGTCTCTCAAGAATCTGTCGTTCGGAGTCGATTTTAAACTGTAGGTCCCGCCACTCATGTATAAAAAAACACAACATAAGTGGTGTCAGAAGGGTTTTAATGACCAATTATGTATGTATGTATGTCTTCGTAATGTTAACTTATTTACATAAGCATTAAACTCCTTTTAATCTCTGACCTGATGCCTGCTATTATTTTCAAATATTTTTAATAAGTATGGAGGACACTGTAAGGGATGAATACGAACGATAACATACCGAGTTTGGGGAGTAGTATTGTCTGCAATATTTATTCACTTATTTGTTGTACAAATATTGATGACACGAATGAATAAACAAGCAACAGCGCAGTAAAATCAGTGGCAAGTTCAATGCTGCTATAAAAGGCAATTAAATTTAATGGGATTTCATTTTGGATACGTAACTCTGTGACACACATTTGCTTGCCAATTACCCCACGAATAAAAAGGACATGTTGTTGTTTATGAAATTGACACAATTAAAGTTTCAAATTTAAAATATTTGTTACATGATTATTAGGAATTAATGGATTATTTTCGCTTTAAATTAAATAAACTGTTAAAGAGAAAATTTGAAAATTAATTGTTTGCTTAATTGTTTGTTTAAATGGAAAAATTAAAAATAAATGTTTTCGTTGAAGAAATTAAACGAAATTTTTAACAAGCACTGCGCGTTCTAATACACATACAGTGTCCTTTGATATGAAAGTCAATGCCGCCAAAATGGCAATTGTTATGCGAATTGTTAGGCGCCAGCAGTTTGTTTAATGTTGTAATAAAAGAATGGAAAAAATTAAACGAATTTTACTGCCACACTATGTGTAAATATTTAAAAAAAATTCTTTTTATTCTTCTTAAGCATTGAAGAAACTCTATTCAATTGTCTTGTAGAACAGCGAAGAAATTAAGGTCAAAGAGCACGAACTTAGTGGTGTAGTATATACGATGAACAAACTGTAGAAACTGTTGTCTAACGAATAACTACACGAACGAGACATTAAGAGATAGAGAGAGAGAAAGAGAAAGAGAGAGAAAGATAAAGAACACAGAAAAGTTTAGTATAAAACATTGATTTTATATGCATGTGTAGTGGTGGTGGTAGTGGTATTGTATTGTATTTACTCGTATATGTATGTAATATTGCAGAAGAGGAAAAAATAGGTCAATTTTGAAATCTTTGCAGTCAAGGAAATGGCACAAAAATGTTGAATAAGTTGATTGGAAAGGATGGATTTGTTTCAAGTTATAAGCAATACAACTCAGTGTTATATTCAATTATAAAATTAAAAAAGAAACAAATAAATTAGATCTGTCTCAGCGCGTCTTATTTTAAACTTTAAACGAAAAAAGAAACATTATTTTTTTTAGCTCAAAACTATTTTCTTTTTCCTTAGTTTCTTAAAAGCAATGGAAAATAAATGGCCGTGTTGTCATATAGTATGCTTTAAATTTTAATATAATAAACTGCCTAAAGATATGCTACATATTATTAATTTTCCCAAATGATTCGAACAACGCGGCATGTAAAACAAGAATGATATTATAATTCTGTAATATTTAATAGCACCGTAGTACATAGTAAATTAGGTTTTTAAGAAATTAAATTCTTTAAAAACAATCGGAAAATGAGAAAAATTTACCTGCATTATGATAAAAACAAAGTATGGTAAGCATATGGAAATAATTACGGAAAACTCACCTGAAAAGAGATACAAAAAAAGATTTTTTATTAGAAAATATTTAAATTATTATGAATAATTAAAACGCATAAATGTAAGTCATAGGATCCAGGACCCCTATGTTATAACCGTCAATCATGTGCAATTTAGTATTAAAAAAATAAGAATCACTGCAAGAAGCCAGCAATAAAGTCGACTAATCTCATAAGCCGATTGTGACAAGTGGTGAAGAGTAAATCAAAACCGAAATCGGTCTTGGGCAATTAGCATTCAAACCAGGATTAATGCTTGTAGGCGTGTGAATCTACATATGGCCCCAATAAATATTTTATTTCATTATAATGCTTAGATCTTGTCATTGTATATGAAATACATACATATGTACCTACATGGACATTACAACCCCTAATCAGGATTAAAATCTAGTTTCTCACACCACCCATGTTGCGTGTGTTAATTTAATCCATGAGTGGCGGGACCTGTGCCTTAAAGTCGACTCTGAACGATAGATTTTTGAGAAACTTTTCATGGCAATATACTGTCAGATTTTTGCTAGAAGTCTGCTGAGAGGAATTTGCCGAAAAAAATATCTTTTCGTATTGCGATTTGTTTGAGATGTTTGACCTGCGGTTTGAACTGTGGTCTCACGTCTAATAATCCTACACACTGCCTACTAGACTATGGCGACTTCACGAAATTCAGCGCCACATAAAATACCGCCACGGAATGATTAGAGCAATCGATCATTTTGAAAAAGTTATCGATAACTTTTTAGCACGATTAAAGTGAATTGTGGGCGTTAACTTGACAAATATTGGTTTCGAAATGCTCCAGTAACACCAGATTACCCACGTGCACACCATGGACTGTTTGATATAGACCCACAAAAAAGTCCCACGTCAAATCTTATGACCTTGATGACCAATTGATGGTGCCAAAACATGAAATTACTCTTTCTGGAAACGTTTTATGCAATAAAACCGTATTATCGTATTATGTATATATGTAGAATCGTATTATACATGGAACCGACTGGTTGAAACTACATACCGCCTGGTACATAATCTTCTATTGCAGTCTTAATAAAGTTCGTTTATTGCAGCGGTCGGCATTGTCCTTAACGATTATTTTAGTGTCGTTTTCGAAAGAATATGGCCTAATAATACCTCGAGAACATAATGCATGTCAAACGGTCTCTTTTATAGGGCTGCAATATCTTCTCCACAATCACTTCTGAATTCTCCAAAACCTCATATGCAACGGTTCTACTTGTTGGCATACTCACCGTATGAAAAATGAGTTTCATCACAGAAGAAATTAGTTTTCAAAAAGTCAGCACTGTAAACCTACTACTCCAGCGCCCCATTAGCATATCTACGACAATGTGAATAATTAGACGGCTTAAATTCATAAATTTAAATGAAAAGTATACTAAAATGAATGGTAAGATAGGCCCAATTATTGAGAACGCCGTGGAATAGCCAAATATGTATTATTTACTACATTTTCTCCAACAGAAACGATACTTTCGACAGGACGTGCACTGGGATAATACACAGACCTGACGACCATAAGTAAAGCATTCTGTCTGTGTTTTTCTTACAAATTTCCCAGTTCTTTGCACAGTAGACCGTTTATGATGGCCAAAATAAGCGCGTGATGCGCGAAAAAAATACCACTTTTGAATCTCTACGTTTGTAGTGGGCCATTTTAACTATTTTTACGTTTCAATTGGTTGTTAAACGATGTATAAATATTCGTTACTGATACAGCTTTTACTAAATTAATGGCACCTTAGAGGAGATATACACTGGGCGCCAAAAGTAAAAGTAAGTAAGTAAGTAAACACCAATGAAATAATTCATTTTCTTAGGATAGCGAGAAAAGTAAATGAGAATAGTCCAATAAATTTCCAAAAATAAAAACGTTTATTTATTACTTATAAAATGTTAAAACAAAAACAACAATTCGTGATAAAGGAACTTTTTTTATACTTAAGAACAAAACTTTTATAGTTAAGAACTAAAGTGTTGACTCACTTATGGCGCTCACTGTATTTAACAGCTGACAACCTAGCCATACCGACAAGTTTAAAACCACAAAATGGATAACCCGTTAGAGGACACTGCCAACCTACATATATGACCTATATATGTATGTATGTATAACAAAAGTACGGACAACTTTACACATGTAATGTACTCGAATAACAAATCGACTTCATAATCTATTCAGGTACATGCATACATAAGAAAATATCATGTAAAAAAAGCTAAAATTCAAGCAAATTCAAACTTAAATTCAATTTCAATTCAACGTAAAATTAATTGGCTGACGACTACAAAGATTTCGCTATGAAAACAATTTGGGGGGTAGTGGTGGTAGTGCTCGTAATAGTTCAAGTGGCAGTGGCAGTGGCAGCAAAATCAACAACAACAAATTAAAAAGTAATAATGAAAATAAATAAAACAAATTAAAACAAAAACAACAACAACAACAACCAATTCTAATTGAATCAATAGCAAAAAATTAAAATAGAACAACAACAATTTACAGCAAAAAAATAAAAGGAAGGAAACTCAGCAATAAGATAAAAAAACAACACAAACAAAATAAAGCTTTTTTTGTTTTTGTTGTTGTTTTTTTTTTTTTTTGTTATAAATTTTATATGTAAATAATTCATTAATGACATTGGCCAAGAAAAAAAAACTGCTGTTTACAAAAACAAAACAAAAAAATCTGGTTTGTTTTTATTGTTTAGACAGACATTTGTTGTTGGTGTTAACAAAAACAATAAACCCAAGCAATGTGTTAGTAAATGTGAGTAAGAGAGCGTACATAGTAAATTTGATTTTCATTTACCACTACATGCAAAGAAAGTAAAAAAAAAAGAAAAATGAAAAATTCATTTCTTGTATAACAGTTTCGATTTGTCAAATTTGAACTTCAACCAGCCATTAAATGTTACATTTGACAATTCCCTGCTATTGTCAGCTGTCATTTGCAAACTGTCATCATTTGTTTTGCTTTTCTTCTTCATTCTTGTTCTGCGATTTGACACAACACGTTTTTCCACAGTATGTGACCATACTGAGAGAAAACCCGTATGACGACGTTCTAACGCCACAAACAACAACAACAATAACGACATTTGAATGTAATTGCAACGCATGAGAAGTTTTGTGTTTCGTATATCTATTCGCATTTGATAGCGCATTATAAAGCTTTAAAAGCTTTCAATGCGCAAAATCATTAGAACAACAACACCAACAATGGCAACAACAATGAAAAGTAAAATACCAAAAAAAAGTAAATAAATTAAAATCAAATGAATTGAAACGAAACGAAACAACACTGTACTCAACAGCAATGATTTTCCTTTTTTGTTTGTTTTTGCTTTACAATATTGTTCTCTTACCAACCTACGGAAACTGTTATACTCGTACCCTGCTGCCTGCTCTCTGTTAGGGTTGCAAAGATATTTTAGCGATTGGTTGTCGTGCAGAAGTTTAGTTGTTTGCCATCGTTGAACAGGGTGAAACCAGAATATTTTTTTCTTGCTTCATTTATAGAAAAATTATCGCAAGAAATTACTGGAGTATCGAACGTTTATATCCAACACCAGTCTAAACAAAAGCGAGCCGGCCCTATAGAATTCTCAATGAAACAAATCCTATTCATTTTCAGTTAAATCAATTCGAGTTTCAAGGATGCTTCCTATACATACATACATAATTTGTTATTACAACCCTTCAGCCAGGATTACGATCTAGTTTCTCAGATGTTTCCTATTGTTCGACTTCACATATTGTTTAAAAAATTTATCTAAAGGAGTCTAGCTAAAATAGCATCTATTGGTGCCGAAAAACTTTATAAATCCATAAAAGCTACAACAATACTTCCGGAGATACAACTACAATAAAAAAAGCAGAACAACTCTTTCCTAGATTTCAGTTGGAAACTTTTGTTTTCCCATCCAAAACGTTGAAGTCATGAAAAAATGTTCGAAAGCATGGCTGATAATGAAAACTTACACCTTTGTGAAGAAAATTTTAATTAAACCAAGATACAAATCAAGAAGATTCAAAGAAGAAGCATTTAAGAATCTGCTTTAATTGATTTGCTTCTTAAGCCGGCAATAACTGCGAATGCTGCAGTATACGGAAGCGAAGAAACTGTACATGACAGCGTTTTCATGCGAAATCTATTTCATTACATAAGAGGTGCTAAGAAGGGGCTTTTCTCTCTCCTTAATGGAGTGACAATTCAATTCAGCTCGATTTGCAGGAATCATTCTTAGAAATCGACCTTAGCCATTTCCGCCTCAATTTTTTTTTTTCATCTTTTCGGGCTGACCGACATGAGAATTTTCTTTTGATTTTCACTGATTTATTGGACATCCAAGCTGCAAGAAGGGCCCTTATAAACGCACGTTTCGTACATGGATGCCGGCAGTTTGCCAGAAAAATTTCGCACATACAGAGATCGTCGGAAATTGCATTCCTGATGAGCTGACAAGGACGGATCGCAATTTCCAAAATGTTACAAGGCATATGTGTTCCGATTAAAAATGTGTATCTTACAGTCGGTATATAAAGAGACCCAGAAGAAGACTATTGTTCCGCCACAGTTAACAGTGTCCAGCAAGATGTGGTGTTTCTTGGACTGTTACTTTTGACTGCGCACCCCTAAATAAAGAGAAATTTATTTTGCCGTTGGGATGGGTTTCCTACAGCAGCTGTTTGATAACCGGGGCTGGATTCTGGCTTGTGATTTCACAGTCTTTAGCTACAGCGGGATCTTAATCTTTAAGGAGTGGCCGCTACCTTACCTTACCTAACCTAGTGTTCCTTCTGCCTTTAATGGCATTTATTCATATTCGTGTGAAATCCGGCAGTTCTATGTCATAAGTATAGAGATAATGGAATGGTTAATTAGCTAGGGAGTCATTCAGCTGAAGTCTCTTTATGGACCTCGTATATGAGAGTTCAAAAAATGAGCATAGATTATGCGACGCAATGTTGCTTGTGTGTCGCCGAAAATCGTCACTGTACTCATGATGCTTTTATAGCAGAAGTAGCTTGTTTCTAACGTCCTTGAACACTATTATCTCTTTCCCTATTCTCATACCATAAAATCTAATTGTAAACTAATGTTCTGCACGAGTAGTAAGTTTTATTCCCAGCATTAATTCTGCTTAAATAATAGAGGAGCATGTAGGCTTTGCCCTCAATAGTATGTTGAATAAAAAAGAATTTTTTTGACCAACTTTGTTGAAAATCTCTCCTTATTTGCTTCTATTAAAACAATTCCAAAGGAATCTCATGATGTGTCATTGTTAAAATGGCAACTTTTTCTCTTTTCCAAAGATTTTTTTGTTTTTCTTGCCACTTGAAATATTTTTAATTAAAAAAAATCACATCTCAGGCTAAAACTGAATGAATTCCTTTCCTTTTGAAGTGTGAAACAAAAAAAAATCTCAGCAGCAGTAATCCTTTGAAAAGAAGGAAGAAAATCACAAAAAGAAAGAGAACGAAAGAAAAAACTCTCACTATCAACAGTTACGAAAGCTTAGGTAACATTGTTTATTGTCGATTGTGTGTGTAGCGTATGTGTGTTTATACGATATATTTTTATTGTTATTGTTTATTTATACGGGTATTTTGTTATTTATTCACTCTCACTTACACTTATTCAATTACTTATTACATTCACTTCAATAAATGATGACGTTGCTCATTTCAAATACGTGCACACAATCAGTGTCATGATACTATGTACATACGTATGCATGTGGATGAGTGGTAGTATATTGCAAGCGGTATATATGTATTTAACGCTCTCTGCTTGTATATGAAATTTGTTCTTTTTTTTGTTGTTGTTGTAGTTTTCATTTGCAATACAAGACCAAAAGCGTAAAATAATAATAATGAGCAACAACAATAACGATAATATTTATATACCAGATATAAAAAGAATAAGAACAAGAATTATTATAAAGAAATATTGTTGTTGAGACAATAACATTTGCTTTTGTTGTTGCTGCTGTTGCTGTTGCCACTACTGCCGCTTTTCTTTCATAAAATTTTATTTTTATTGCTATTGTAAGAGAGACAAAGGGTGCTTGGCAACAAAAAAAAACGATTTTTTCTTTTTCAATATTTTACTCGGCATATTTTCTTTGTATATTTAAGATGAATAAGCAGCAAAAAAAAACAAAACTTTAAACGTTTTTAAGTACATACAGCTCTCGCTTGTATATATGTACATAGTTACAACAACAATAACTTTTATATATGTACTTAATATTACAAGGAAATCAAGAAAAGCAAAATGCATTGTTGTTGTCTTTATTAGAATAACACAAATTAACAGAGGAAAAATATGACCTTAATTCTCAAATTTTTTATATTGAAATTGTTCTCAAGAAATTTGAGACCACAACCATCAGACGCCTAATAAGCAAACATAATATAAAATTCACTTTGCAACACTGGCTGGCTGGTAAAGCTTCAATTTTTTGCAAACATGCAGTAAAACACGTGTATTTTTCTAAATGCAAATTTCATACTAGAATTTGATGACAAAAGCAAAAACTAAACGGCAATTTGTTATAAGAAAAGTAAACATGAACATGTAGAAAACAAGAATGAAATTAAATAATAGTATAGGAAAAGTGTTTCGGTGAGTTAGGCTTTAAAAGATACCCTACTTATAGTCTCTATATACGGCATTATAGAACAACGTTAGCTTTCTTGATAACTATTTCAATAGCTGCTTCAAAAGTCCGCTTAACGAACTCTCAGACTTCACAAAGCCTTCAGACTTCAGCCTAAAATTTGAAAATTTGAAGATCTTGCCTATAAGAGGCTGAGTACCTCGAAAGTGGATTCCACGGTTCGATTCTCAACAAATTGAGTCTATCTTACGGTTTATTATTGCGTATCCACCTATAGTCCAACACTCTAACCATTCACAACATCGTAGATCTGCTGATTACACGTGTTGCTTACGTTAACAAGCAAAATTGTCGCATATGGGGATCTGAGAACCATGATGTGATTGAGGAAAAACCATTGAAACCGGGAAAAATGACTGCTGGATGCATAGGAGGTATCAGCATATTTCAGCAAGAACTGTTGCCGTCAATACAGAGCGCCATGGTCATATATTTACCAGCTTTTTTTATACCCCCACTTTAAGACTATGAACTGGACGGGTTGTGATTACAACAGGACGGTGTCATAAGCCACACAACATGATTTCATTGCATGAGAAATTTCTACAAAAAGTTATTACAGGTCTTGGCGACGGGATGTGCATGAACCTTGCGATTTGATGTTGTTAGACTTTTTTTGTCTATCTGTCGCTGTTCTGTCTGTCGCTAGAAATGTGCAAATTAATCGAAAACGCTTTTAAAACGATCGACAGCTGCAACCGATCCAAAGCAAGTTATATAAACAAGATTTTATGGCACACATAATCTGAAGATGATAAACAGTAGAGAGAGCTGGAACGCAGTAAAACACTTTGTAAAGCACGTCTTGCGAAGGAAGAAATTTAACCTAGACGCAGCAGACTGAGAATAGAGCGGAGCTTGGACGCAGGCTGACGACGATGGAACTGGAACATATGCCAGAACAGGGGTCCACCTCGAAGTAATACAACCGTGGTTCCGAGGTGGAATAATTCCCCGGTGAGGAGACAAGGCGGGTTTTTAGCCGGTATACCCAGTGGGAGAGTCCGACATATCATGTCTGGTGACGACCATCATGAATGCATAAAGCATTTTCCCTCCTCCCGAAAAAAAATGCCATACATAATGGACAAAAATATCATCAAAATCATAGCTTTGTATGTATTTGTTAAATTTAACTAAAAATCAAAAAAATTAATGACGCTTTACGTTTACTTTCTTTCTCTCAATTTCTTATAAAAACGTTTAATAAAAGTTTAAAAATGAAAAATTCTAAAAAAATAAAAGAATTCATACATTTAAGGCACTGTTCTACTTATAACAGTGACACAGAAATTTTTGTTACGAATGCTTGTCTAAAAAAATTGTTATTGTTTTCAGAGCAAAAAAAGATTTTATATTTCCGGTAAAAAAAACAAAACAAAAACAAACAAAAAAAAGTACAGAAACAGACAAAAAATTTTGTATCTCTTTTATAAACAACACGGAGACAACAGACAGCGATGTCAGCATTAGGCAGGATAATAAACAAAAACAAATAAGAACGGTATGGTGGATTCCTTGATTTTTAGCCTGTTTTCCTTTAACAAGTATACGCCGGGTTGTTAAAAGAAACAAAAATACAAAAAAGAATATGAAATAAAAATGGTTTACAATGAAGACAAGAAGCAAATAAAAAATCTCACAATAACTGTGATATTTTATTTTAAATGCGAAAGAGAGAGAGTCAGAGAAAAAGAGAAACATTCATACAGTAAAATTATTTCTCTTTTTTATGGTTTTTGTTTTGATTACAAAACGGGGTTGTGAGCAGTAACAAGAAGAGGAATGTTAAATTAAAAAAAATAAAAAATACTTATACAAACAGAGAATTTGTTGTATATGAGAAAAGTACACAACATTAAATTGTAGAATAATGAAAAGAGTGAGTGAGTGAGGGAGAGAGAGAAAGAGAGTAAATAAGTTAACAACAAAAACAAATTTAAAAACACACAAAGAAACTTTATACACGATATATGATGGAAATGCATTTTTTTGTGTTTTTGTCAAGTACGTCTACTTTATAACAGTTTTATTTGTGTTAGAAGGGTAAGTATACAAAATATAAAAGTGTTATAACAGAACTGTAGACAGGAATTTTTGCTATTGAAAATGTTCAGTTTACAATTTATATTTAAGCAGTCATTTCATGACGGCGCGAGAGAGTACTTAAATAAAAATTTCATTGTATAGAAAGAAAAGAATAAAATTATAATAAAAAAAAACAGAAAAATAATACATACAGCACAAGGCAACAGCAAAAAAAAAGAAAGAAAATTAAAAGAAATTATTTTAACAATTTTATTTTTTATTATCATTTTTTTAAATAAATTTATAAACAAAAGAAATTGTAATAAAAAAAGCAAAAAAATTCCTTGAGTTCTAAGAAATAAAAGGTATATAAAATAAATGAAAATGAAATAAACTACCATCCTTTTTCTCTTTATAATATGATATAAATTATAACAATTAAACATGTAACAGAACAGAAAAAAAAAGGAAAATAAAAGAAGGAAAGCAATAACAACAACAACAGCTATACTAAATATGATGATAATAATGAGAGAAATAAAAGAAGAAATACGGAATTTATCGATTAAAAAGAAAGAAAAAAATGTGTAACAAAAAAATTATAATAACGATGTATTCAATCTTTAATGATATTGAAATACTATATTACAAAGAGAAAGAGAGAGTTACCAAAATTATCTAACTCCGGTATAATAGGGATATAAAAAAATATGACTTCAGCCAGACCCTGAACCAGCATGATTACATGACAATTTGTTTTCCTTTTTTCTGTATAAAGTTTTAAAGCTTCACCCATAAATAATAAAAAAAATTATTTAATAAAATACATTTCTTTTCAATTGAATAAATAGTATAGACTTAACCAAAAAAAAATATACTAGAATACCCTGAAGCACCACCTCTACTGACTGACTGACAGTGGCACTGCAGCAACACTATGTAGTATAATACTTATTATAAATAATTACAAAATAAAAGACAAAACAAATATAAAAAAATAAAACAAATACAAAGTCAAAATAATCAAAGAAAGAAAAAAACAACAGCAACAAAACCAAGAATAATAACCAAAAGTATTTACTTCCTCTAGTAAATTAAAATACAATAAAAAATAATTGCAACGCCATTATATATTTATAAAATGAAAACAAAAACAATATTTAAAATTATTTAAAGCAAAAAGCAAAAAAATAAACACAAATAATAAAATAAAAATAAACTAAAAATTAAAATAAATATTACAAGAAAAAAATTCTATTTATTTTTATTAACATTTTACACCTTCTCTAGTTGTTGGTTTCTTGGAGAAAAACAATTACACTTCGCCTCTCTTTGCGCCCTATTTCACTCTCACAAACTACATATCTCTCATTCATTCATTCATTCTACCTACGATATATAGAAAAATCACGCTCTTTTAAAACAAACCCTACAAACGCATAACAAGATTTATAACAGATTTTAACACTTCTTTTACTGACAGAATGACAGCAAACGAGAACAGAACAGTATGAGAACAAACAGTATGACAACACAAGGTGTATGCATAGTTTCAATACTGCAAATTTGTAAATAAAAACAAATGCAACAACTACCATTACAAATGAATACAAATGTTGACAGAAATAACACAATAAAAACACAACTACTAACTTGAAGTCGCCGCTTGTTGTTATTGTTATACGCTATAATGGAAGGCTAGGCTATACTATAATTGTGATAATGTTTGTTACTTACAGCCATAAGACTTAAAACTATAATTTGCTTTAGCTCTGCCCGTCAAAATTCAAAAATTCCGCCAAAACGAAATTCACTATGTGGTATGACGGTAATATAAGTTCTAAACGAAATTGTAATTTTTAGCACTAATACTGTCCATCAATGTGTTATTTTAACTTGGAATTTGCATAAGATTTTAACAAAAGAGTTTTCTAAATTTAATATAAAATGATTATCAATTTCAAAAATGTTAGGCCGTATATCTGCTATTTTCTTCCGTTTGGAAAAGTGAATTAAATAATCAATGATCCTTTTTTATAGAAATTATAAATTAGAGTTTCAATAGAAGAAATAGAAATGAAAAAAGAAATAAAATAAGACTTCAACTTCCAAGAGTTATTAAAAAATGCAAGTTTTTAACTCAATAAACAATTTTTAAGCGGCGCCCAAAGATCATCGTTAAAACTCCTTGTATAATTTAACACAGGGTTGTTAATTCAATAACATATGATTTGTTTTTATCTTTTTTTGTTTGTTACTGAGATGTTCTCAATTTGTTTACAGAAATTTTTTCCTGTTAGTAATACAAAATTCTTTCTTTTTTTTTCAGAGAAAAAAACACAACAAAAACTAAACAAATAATTAATAATAATAAACAAATTAAAATAATATTAAATTAACATAAAAAAAACGTTATAAAAAACTTTACAAACAACAAAAACGAGAGAATTTATTATATTCGCAAGAAAATAACAAATAATGTAAGAAAAAGAGTAAAATGAGAGTTCTTTGAAATTAAAAAAAAGAGTAAAAATAACCACTGTAGAGAGCGGCGGGAGTAAATAGAAAATGTTAAAGATAAACATAAGAAATTAACAAAAACAATAAGAAGCAGCAAAAGAGAAAGAGATATTATTAATACGATTCTATACTGGAGTCGCGACAAAAATACACAAATAAAAACAAAAACACCAAACAATACTTAAACAAATTATCATCAGCAGTTAAGAGTGAGAGTAAGAACAACACGTCTGGTGTAAAACCAGAGCAGAGCAGAGCAATAGCTGCGTTAATAGTGATTAAAATAAAATAACGAAATAAAGAAAGAGAAAAGCAAAATAATAAAAAAGAACGTGAAGAAGTTATAAATGCAAAAACCCTTTTTTTAATCATTTTTAAAAAATATGTCGAGGCATAAACATCGTATGTGTTAAATAATAATAATAAAGACACAAAACAATAACAAAAATAAAAGCAAAAAGTATATAAAATTATAAAAAGAATTTATTGAAAAGAAATTTAAGCACAAATATTTATTATTTAAAAAAAAATATTAAAAAAAACAGTGATTTGCCGTAACAAAAACAAATTTAAATTGAATTTATTCTGTGGTTTTTTTTATAAAAATTAAAGCAAAAAAAGAAAAAAAAATTTAAAAAAGTAATACAAAGAAATATTAAAAGCATTGAAAAGGAAAACAATTGTAAATAAAAAAATACCACAAAAAAAAAACCAAACAAAAGCAATTGCAGTTCAAAATTTTTTGTTAAAAATTCCACTCACTTTCCCACTACTCCTCATCAACAACTAGAACATCATCATGACAGCCAAGTGAAAAAAAATATTGAAAAAAAATTCTTCCTTTGATTTCTCCTGAATTTCTTTAAAAAATTATTCAAAAAAAAATCCTTTTTTAAATTTGTAAAAAAAAAAAATTTCTAATCTTAAAAAACTGTTGTTAAAATCATGGCCATAACAATGCAACAATCTGGGTCTGATGCCCGCTTACGGAAATTCGATCGCACCGACAGTGAATTGGCCTGCGAAGAAGCGGCCCATTTAACTGCCGATATGCAAGAGACTGGAGCTGCTGGCAGCCCCGATGAAGATGAATATAGTGAATATGATGAATTGCCACCACCGCCGGACGGTGGCTATGGCTGGGTCATTTGTTTCGCCTCCTTCATGTGCAACATGGTAGTGGACGGTATTGCCTATACGTTTGGTATATTCATGGAAGAGTTTGTGGTGTATTTCGGTGAAGGCAAAGGCAAAGTGGCTTGGGTTGGCAGTTTATTGAGTGGTGTTTACTTGGCGGCTGGTCCCATAGTTTCTGCCCTGGCGAATAAATACGGCTGTCGTACTGTATGTATAGCAGGCAGTGTGGTGGCCTGTATCGCCTTTGCTCTTAGTACTTTAAGTACTTCGGTCAATATGCTGATGTTAACATATGGTGTCATAGGCGGTTTTGGTTTTGGCATGATCTACTTGCCTGCTGTGGTCGCAGTGGGTTATTACTTTGAAACGAAACGATCACTGGCCACTGGCATAGCTGTATGCGGTTCTGGCTTTGGTACTTTTGCCTTTGCACCCTTGGCCACTTATCTTTTGCAGCATTATGGCTGGAAAAATTCCCTGTTGATATTTGCTGGCATGATTTTAAATTGTGCCATATTTGGTGCCATGATGAGACCCCTTAAGTATCCCAAGAAAAAGAAGGTCAAGCCTTTAATGCAACGCATGTATGAGGAGAAACAAATGCAATTGGAACGAGGCTCGTTTGCGGGCTCATTTATGGTACAATTACCCGATGGTTCTATGGAACGTAAAATGAAAATGCCTATCAATGCTGATCCTGGTGTTCATTCATCGCTGAATTTGGAACTTTTGGCTCAACAGGCATCTTCAGGCGGACTCCAGCCAGTCTCTACGCTACCCACTATAACCGAAGCCAAAGTGGTCGATTTGAAAAACAGTCAACAACAAAGTCCTCCCAATGATAGCAACGGCCATTTGGACATTAAACCCAGGCGACAACATCGCAATTCAGAATCGAGTACTAGTCCTTACAATTCTTCAGATGTCATGACACGCAATGCTTCGCAACCAGCTTTTCTTATGGATCCCCAATATGGTCTTCCGAAAAATGGATCAGTACCCTCTTTCCAAAGATCACGTAAAACTTCGGCTTCGGAAAGATTTCAACCATCTTTGGCTGCTATACGGGCTTCATCACGTGGCGACTTGGATGCCAACGGCATGGAAATGGGTATGACAGCATCAAAAATGTCTTTATCGCAACGTCAAGACTCGGGTAAAATGGTTAGACCCATGTCGCGTAAAGATATTTTCTACTCGGGTTCTGTAACCAATCTGCCACAGTTTCAATCGCAGAAATCATTGGCCAACTATCGCCAGTCAGTTTTGTCGCTTACAAAATACGAGAAAAGCATGCAGAGTGTGCAAAGATTAGATCCCCTATTGGAAGCGGAAAGACAACGTGATCAATATGATTTATGCCCCTGCCTGGGCATACCAGACTCTGTTAAATCCGTTATAAACAATATGTTGGACGTAAGTTTGCTCAAGGATCCCGTATTCATGTTAATCGGCATTTCCAATGTCTTTGGTATGGCCGGCCTCTATGTACCCTTCTTCTATTTGGTGGACGCAGCGAAATTATCCGGTATTGATGCTGACTCTGCATCTTTCCTTATCTCGATTATAGGCATTACCAATACGGTAGGACGTGTCGTTTGTGGTTATGTGGCCGATTTTCCACAAGTCAACTCGCTGTTCCTGAATAATGTTTGTTTGCTGATATGTACCGTTTCGGTTTTCCTTACACCCCTATGTGTGGGTTATGGATCCTATGTTGCCATGGCGATATTCTTTGGCATTGCCATCTCTGGCTATATATCGTTGACGTCAATTATTTTGGTGGATCTTTTGGGTCTAGACAAGCTGACAAACGCATTCGGTTTATTAATACTTTTCAGAGGTTTTGCGGCCATCATTGGTTCACCACTGGCTGGCGCCGTATACGATGCTACTAAAAGTTATGATTTACCCTTCTATATGGCTGGTGCCTTATTTGCCGTCTCAACTGTAACCAGTTTTCTGGCGCCCTGTTTAAAGAAATGTACAACATCCGAGGAGACACCGGTCCATGTAGAAGCCCTAACGCCCATCGATGAGGAACAGGGTGAAGATAACGAAGACGAAGAGGATCAACCTATTACCATAGTACCGAAAATTGTTAAAACTTTACCCAGTCCACAGCAGCAAGACGAACAAAATCCGAAATTTCCAAACAATGCTGAATCAAAATTATAAAATCGTCTTAAAATACAAACGCAAACGAGATTTGTTAGAAGGTATTTTAAAAAAACTAAACACAAAGATTATTAATTAATGAATTAATTAATTAGAATAAAAACAGAATACAAAAAAAAAAAACAAATTAAATAAAAAAAGAAAATTCCAAAAAAAAAAAAACCGAAAATGCAAAAAAAAAATACGATTAAAAAAGGATTTTAAAAATATGAGAAACAAAATTTTCCAAAGATTAGGAGAAACAAACTACTGAGAGCTTAAGTGTGTGTTGTTTAGGTGAGAAAAAAAAATGTTAATTATACTATAGTATATTATTATTAATTATATTATATGGTACTGTATTGTACTGCATTGTATTGTATTGTATTGTATTGTATATGATTTAAAAATAATAATTTTTTTTTTGTTTTTTTTTTTTTTGTTAATTGTATTATTAAAAAAAATTATTAATTATTATTATTATTATTAATAATATTGAGTTATTATTTAACTATATATTTTTTAAATTTTATATTATTATTATTATTATTATTATTCTTTAGCTAATTTTTAACAAAGCAAAAGAAAAACACAATAAAACATTAAAAAATGCTTAATTTTTAAGGCAGAACTACTACAAACAGAAAAATAAAAAAACTAAATAAAAATACAAAAGAAATAATAAAAATATATTAAAAATAAAAACAGAGAAAAACGAGAAAAATTAAAAACGATTGTATTTAATTTAAACAAAAAATTTAAACAAAATTTTCACACAACAATATATGCAAAGGAAGGCTATTTAAAAACCGAAACTCAATATTGAATTCGAATGAAAAATTCCTTTTTTTTTTCTTTAATTTCTAAAACAAAATTTAAAGGATAATGGAATAAATTCCAAATGTTAAGCAAAATCACAGCTCAATTTAAAAGAAATTACAAATTTTAAAAAAATAAATCGTTTTTGAATAGAAAAATACGAATAATTTCTTTAATTTAATGAAAAAGAGAGGAAAACAAAGTTCCATGAAAATATAAGGAGAAATAGAAATTAACAACATAGATAAAATTAAGACAATCAATTTCCTCTATAATTTTATGTCTCCTTTGTGGATAATATTTTTTAAATCAAAGATTTATAGTTCGAAAATGACTTAAACAAATACAATTAAATCAAGCTTCTATCAATATCTTGGATAAATTTCCCAGAAAAATAGCACAGTCAGCCGTAAAATAATTTCTTTAAATAATGAATTCTTGCCATCGTAATGGTATATTTTTATGACAAAGGAACATGCTTATCTCTATTGCACTGTAACAGTTCTTTTCATTTTAAAAACAGTTATACAATCAGTTGATTATGTTATAGCAAACTAATGTTATTAGAGTCTCATTTTGGCGCTGGTTCCTTAATGAGAATGACTAGAGGCAGTATACTATAACCGAACATTGTCTCATAGAAAGACATACACGGTGCTTAGGTCCACAGTGCTTGTGACATTACGACTACTGCCGCAGCTATGGAGATGAGAGCGAAGAAGATAGTATAGAACACCTAATATGTTATCAAGGTCTCGCCTGGTGAGAACAAAATACACTTATGTTTTATTGTCTGAGATTTAAAACTTGGGCTTTCTGTCTTATTGTCACAATATATCTGCGAATGCATGTGCTTCAAATTTCAACGGCTACCATTCTTATTTGCTTCTTACTTAATTAGTGATTACAAGTCAGGATTGGAGCCTAGCTTCTCACACCACCCATGTTATATGTGCTAATTTTAACGATGAGTGATGGGACTTTTCACGGCAATTTTATTTACTATCAGAGTTTTTGTCAGAAGACTGCTTACATAATCTAAAAATAGTTATGGTACTAAAGTTTAAAATCCAAGATTAAAAAATGGCACCAAACATGAAACAAATCAAAAAAAAAAATTTTAGTTTACAAGAAAACAAGAAAAAAAGAAAAGTAGCGACTTTAGAAATCTGTAATACCGTCCAATTAAAAAAAAGAATACCAAACGTATTGAAGCATCATTTCGATTACCCAGAAGCTAAACTTTGCGCCAAAGATAATTCGCACACACGAGACAACACAATTGAAACGAATTTGCTGAATTCTAAGAAAATCGACCAAATTTGTAAAATAGTTGATAACTGGTGACAATGGTGGGCCGCAATAATAAGCGAATAGGGTTGTGGTTAAGTAGGATAGACACGGGGAATTTCTTAGTATCAACTGCTTTCTCACGAACAGATTCTTAACTCGGACTAAAATTGTTCATTAGAAGTCGACTGCTATTTAGACAATGACTAAGATCGACTTGAACAATTCCTAAATAAAATTTATCTTCCTTTGCCTATGAATGTGAATGAATGTACTGGAATACAAGTAACAACAACCTCAAGCATTATTAATGCTATTCAGGTATTCATTAGCAGTTGCCTTCGTATATTATTAAAAATATTTTAGCCGAACGCCATCTTGTCGAATAACAATCTGAGGGAAAGATCAAACAAACACTCAATCCATATGGATATTAATCATCACAAAAAGTGCTGGATTGGTCACAAGCTTTGAAAAGCAATTAAAGACGTAATAACAACTAATATAGACTGGAAATCAAAGGGAGAACAGGCAAAGCAGGTTGACCACTGCAGGCAATAAATTCAATCGGAAAACAACTGACCCAATAGAAGCTGAAGGAAAATCAAACGAATGGACAAAACAGTATGACAGAATGAAAGAAGTTTGTTGCGATACTAAGAACCATAGGACATAAAATACTAAAGGCAAATGTCCACCAATGGGCAGTTGTATGTAACGTAGTATGAGAGCAAAATTAGGCCTTAAGGTAACATCCATACATAGTCCGTTTGACATTTCGGCAGCTTGTATTAGAAAATCTGAGGCATTCTTATTATGAATCGGATTTGACACCAAATTTTTATCTTCAGATATTTTCTCTGACGAATGATTTTATTGGTAAAATGGCCCAATTGGAAAAATAAAAATAAAATAAAAATAAACGAGCCTATCCTAGACTTTTAATTGAAATTGTATAAAAAAAAATTTAAAAATTTTGTAAATCGATTATAAGTTTTTTTCGTTAAAAAGATTTTAAAAATGGAAAACTTAAAAACCTACTCTAATAAATGTTATGTGATTAATTATATGGAAAGTTTGTTTTGAGAAAAAAAAAATAGAAATCAAATTTTTTTTAAATGAAAATAAACTAAAAAACTCAATAATTATAATGAATTTAAGTAAATAGAACAATTAAAAAATTATTAAAAAAAAAAAAATAGATTCAAAGCCATAAGCCTCAAATTGTTAAATATGAAACGCATAATTCAACGCAATAAAAAAGGAAAATAAATTAATGAAAGAAGCTTAACAACTCAAAGAATTATTAAAAATAATGAAAAGAAATTAAAAAAAAAGATAAAAATGTAAAACAATAATATAAAAAGGAAATATAAATGCCTACATATACGTTGTTAAATACAAAAATTTTAAAATTTAAAATTAAAAAAAGAAGAAAAAGAAAAACACAAAATGTAACGTTAGAGCCTTAAGAATACAGGGAAAATTTTGTTTCTATAAGAGTACTAATTAAAACTAGTTTTTTAGCTAGATTCGAGCTACTCGAATGTCCTGAGTATGAAATAATAATGTTTTCTTAACAAAAGTTACACTAAAATTCTTGAAAGTATACTAAAATCGGGAAAACAACATTCTTACGTCAATACTTTCAAAATTCCAACAAATCTGTAGGTTTCTACGCTACTTTTAAATGTCAATTTGTTAAGCATAAAATCAACACCAGATTCTAACAATTAATCGCACATAATTGAAAGATGGCACTTTTTGTATTAAAGTTAGTTGGGACGTCCCTTGTTTTAAATGTTGTAGTTTTTGAATCACCTAAATGAGGATGATGACTATTCCGAATGCTTCCATTATTAGGGGGATGATGCATTACTGAGTTATTAAAACGGACTACATTGTTTGTCATTTCAAAGATCGAACAACAAATCCCTGATCTATGAGACATGCATTAGAAAACTCAACGACTTTATTCTGAGTTCCGGATGCTTCAACGATTAGGGGAAGGATTTATTGTAGCATCAAAACGGACTACACTTTCTGTCATTTGAAAGATAGGATAACAAATCCCTGAACTATAGGAGACACCCTTCAGTCAGGATTACGGCCTAGTTTCTCACACCACTCATGTTGAGTGTTAATTTTATATATGAGTGGCGGGACCTACAGTTTAAAGTCGACTCCGGACGACCGATTTTTGAGAAACTTTTTTATGGCAATTTTATTTCACTCTCAGAGTTTTTGCCAGAAATCTGCTGAGAGGAAGTCGCCGAAGAAATACTTTTTGTATTCTTGTTTTGCTGTCTGGCCTGGGACTCAAACCCTTGCTTTACGTCTAATAAACCAACACACTACCTACTAGACTACGGCGACTTCTTCTATAGGAGACATGCATTAGAAAACTCAGTGACTTTATACTGAGTTCCGGATGATTCCATGATTAGGGGAAGAATTTATTGTGGCATCAAAACGGACTACACTGTCTTTGATTTTAAAAATCGGACAACAATTCCCTGATCTATAGGAGACATCTATATTCAGCGACTTTGCTCTGAGTACCGGATGATTCCATGATTAGGGGAAGAATACATTGTGGCATCAAAACAGACTACACTGTCTTTGATCTCAAAGACTAGATAACAACACATATTTTCAATACAATGAAAAGTTTCTATCAGCTTTTTACATATTTAGGTTATGAACTAAATATCATTAGAATTGTAACTCCCTAAGCTTCTTTTATTATCTGCCACGCCCACTTGAGATATCAGAGTACTTATAAGCAGATTCTGAATACATATATGCTTTCGTTTGATTCAGTACTAGTACGTGGATCATAACTTCATTAATAGGCACGAAATACATACATATTAATGTACAAGGTTTGTTCTTGAATTTTTACTAAATATTTCAGAATGATTGAGAACAATATTAACTTCTTTACAACTTTTGGGAAAAAAAGCTCCTCTTTTTGCCACCACGTGCTGCTAGAAAAAATGTAATATTGACAGAACTCTGATCTGTATGGACCGTGATACTATAGCAACTGTGGCTCAAATAGACGTAAATAATTTTTTTATGACGCGTAAATCTTGGAAACATTTTAAAGAAACGGTTATCAGTTGTTATATGATACCAGAACTCAACGTGACATCATTACTGTCAGAGCAAGTCACTGTTTGAAGGAAGAATGCTACAGCCACTGATGAACGGTACAGAGATAGCTATAATCCAGATGGTAGCCACATTTAAAATTATAATATAACCAGGTGCCATATGTAAATGTCATGTGTTTTGGATAAGATCTAACGATACATTTTGTCTTTTTTTCTTAACGTTTATGAACTCCACTTAAGTATATGAACTGAAACATTTTTATAAAATTAAGTAAAAGTCAATTAAATAAACCGAAATGATATAAAATATGGAACGATATACTATAATAACAATTATAGGAAACGAAAATTAATGGTAAAACAAGATTGTCGCAAAGTTTGAAAACTCAACATTGAGAATATCATGGAATTTAGACCGTAAAGCCTACCTTACCATACGTCCGACAGTTTAATAAATTAAGTGGAGTTAATAAAATTAAAAAATATATTTTATTGTGAAACCACATGTCCATTGATTATAAGTAAATATTTTAAGAAATTATTTAAAGGAAATTAAATTAATTAAATTGAACAGGAGAGTATATTAAACCAAATATGAAAACAAATAAAAAAAATGTACAAAAATTGATCAAAAATAAAAGTATTTGAATACGTATGAAATATTTGTACCTTATTTTAGTTTTAAATTTCAATTCCAAATTGAATATTTAATTATATATTATAATATTTTATTTAATAATTTAATTATTTTATTATGTGTTATTAACAAACAATTGCTAGGAGCAACAAATTTTAATAGAGGACTACATAACGTACTTTTATAAAATGCTTAGATCGTTTGATTATTTTTTATTAACAAACTTATTAATTTTATTTTTTTTTTATATTGTATTGCATTGTATTAAATTTTAAAATAAAATTACGTTTTTTGTAATAAAATTTCTGTTAAAACAATTTTGGTTTATCAAAATAATCTGCTGCAATCTATTGATATTTTTTTCTTTTATAAATCTTAGATTCACAGCTAAAATAGCCATGTACGTACGTAGTATTATAATGAAATTTTTTTTAATTGTTATTACAAACTCAACAAATGCACTCCCCTAAGGGCTATTATGAGACATTTTTTTTATTGATGAATTACTAAAAAGAAAATGCAAATTAATTAAAAAATGTTTTATTTGGGCAATTCACACAAGCCCTCGTATCGTTGTATTCATTGTATTGTTGGACGACTATACGACAGTGTATGCTTGTTGTTGATAATTTTCATATAAAAATCCGATACACTTATACACATTTTTTCATATGTTTTTGGAAGGTGTACTGGTTTCATGCTATCAGTTTATGTAAATGCCAGTAATCAAGAAGAAGAATAAAAACAAAAAATTTTCTATACAACTCGAGTCAACAATTAACATATCAAAATTATAATTGTTCGCACAGATAATTAATTAATTAACTTTTTTCCATAATATTTTTCATTTTGTTGCTTGAAAATCAAATTATGAATACTGGTATTCTTCTTCTTATCGTTTTTTGACGTTTGGAATACGAAATACATAATACAGCTTAGCATTGAGCGTTCACAAACAAAAAGTGTATTCAATACAACATACACGATACAAAGTCGTGTGAATTGGCCAATTGAATTTTATTTTGTATGCAAAAAGAATCAATAATCAGGAGAAGAGATTTCCTATCCACAATACCTATAAAACAATAAGTAAGTGTTGGTCTTAATATAAATCCACTGTACAATATAAGAGACTGCAATTTTTCTTAAAGTGTTTAGAAAAAGCACGCTTACACTTTCGTATAAGTTCTGAATCTAGTATAACATCCTTGAAAGGAGTGCGCACGAGACAATTTGAGCCTACGCTTTTCTTTGTAAAAAGTAAACAAAATTATTCCAAACTTTATTTCAACTGAAGAGAATATTGTCTAAGTTGAGTTCCGTATAGCCGTAACCTAGTGAATCGTATGTTGGTTTATTAGATTATTGGGCAGCAATCTTAAACCCAACCTTTGAAGTCTTTACCTTTAACTACTTTCAACAGTTTTCTGGCTAAAGCTTTGAGAGAACTTAGGTTAGGTTAGGTTAGAGGACGTGTACTTGTCAATTAAGACAGGTACAGTATCCGGAGGTCGAACTTACCCATTGTACAACGTCCTAGGTTCTCATACCACTTATGTTGTGTGTGTTAATTTTATACATGAGTGGTGGGACCTACAGTTTAAAGTCGACTCCGAACGACAGATTTTTGAGAAACTTTTTCATGGCAATTCTATTTACTCTCAGAGTTTTTGCCAGAAATCTGCTGAGAGAAAGTCGCCGAAGAGATACTTTTTGTATTTTATTTTGATGTCTGGCATGGGGCTCGAACCCTGGCTTTACGTCTAATAAGCCAACACACTACCTACTAGACTACGGCGACTTCAAAAAGAGAACTTAATCTCCATAAAAAAAACTGTGTGTGTGGTGAATTTGGAAGTGAATTCTTCATTCTGAGCCTCTAAGAACTGGTCAAACAATGGATTTTTATCTCTAACATCCCGGACAATATGTATAAAATGTTTCATTAGGAGTCTTCCTCTTAGCAGTCCCTGTATGTACCACTCTATGCTAAAGATGCCTGTATATCAAGCAGCTCTACATGGATTTTGCTTTAGAAATATAGACGTTCTCTGCCCTAATTATAGGATCACTGCTGTCTGATCCATCACCATTTTTATGGTGTATATTTCCGACTGGAAATATTAAAAAAAATTCTTGGAAACCAGACTTGTTCAGAAATCCCAACATTTGTAAGGAAACTGAAACATAACTTTTCCTGATGGCAAAATCAACTTAGCCATTTTTAAATAGCAAATACACATCAAAGGACTGACTGATAACGTAATTCTAACCTATCCAAATCCATCAATCCATCATCCAATGATATGCACGAACCACTTGTTCTGCAGTTCATATGTCTGTCTAGGTTACAATATCGATTTGATGGAGACGTTCATTCAGTACATGCGATAACATTATTTTATGAAAGCTTTTATCGAAAAATAATTGCAAATAACATTCGGCTGACATTCAAAATGTTAGTTGCTTTGTGTTTGAACAATGTATCGTATTTCATAATGCCGCTGTACAACATATATACAATGTATTCTATTTCAAAACGTCGTCAATGTGTATTTTTAACGCAGTCAAAAAGCTATTAGGCATCGGATTTATAGTTGATGCATTGTTTGGTTACTTTGCATATCTACATAGTTTATATACAGTAGTAGAACTGCATACAAACTTTGTATTGATACATTTTGGAAGGCAGTCTTACTCTGATTAAATTGAATTGTTTAACGTCTACACGATGTGCTTAGAAACCATTTCAATTTTTATTAAGCATCCAGCGGCGCTAATAAAACACGCGTGAGAAGATTACCTTTCATTAATTAATAAATATTTAAAAAATGTTTCATTTGACAATTTTAAATACATTTTCCATGATTGCAACTGACATTTCTAGTCGGAAGTTTATAAATAAACAAACAAATGATTCAGAAATTAAAATTTTATTTCATAATTAATTAATTAATTAAAAACAATTGACAGTTAATGACAAAGCGAAACTATTTTATTATTTAATTTAAATTTATTTAATCAATAACCACAAGCAAATAAATTTTTGTACATACATAGACATTGAATAGAAATTAAATGATGTTTATACAAAAGCAATTGTTTAATGAAAGCAGGGTCTGGTTTCGATAACATTCATAATAAATTACATCAATTCCAAACAATGCAGAGGTTAATACGGTCCAGTAACAATATTTTCCCGGGCCTCAAGGCTGTATTCTACAATAAGGCTTTCACAATGCTCCTGGATATGTGTAGCATACTGGATTACGCAACAATGTGGAGATGACGTTGTATATTAGTGCTTGAATCTGGCGGAGGGATTTGTAGGACCTTACATATATTATATGAAGTCGCCGTAGTCTAATAGGTGGTGTGTTGGCTTATTAGACGCGAAAGCCTGGGTTCGAGCCCCAGGCCAGGCATCAAAGACCAAATAAAAAAAATATTTTTTCGGCGACTTCCTCTCAGTAGATTTCTGGCAAAAACTCTGAGAGTAAATAAAAATTGCCATGAAAAGTTTCTCAATAAATAAAAATCTGTCGTTCGGAGTCGACTTTAAACTGTAGGTCCCACCACTCATGTATAAAATTAACACACACAACATAAGTGGTGTGAGAAACTAGGACGTTGTACAATGGGCCAATTCGACCTCCGGGTACTGTACTTGTCTTAATTGACAAGTACACGTCCTCTAACCTAACCTAACCTAACCTACATATAATATACAGTGGTGGCCTTATAATTAGAAACGACTTAGCAACATGTATGTTTGTTAATTTGTTTTACAGTTTTCATATGTACGTGGGATCAGAGGCTTTACATACGTTTTTCCCATCAGATTGGGACAAGATAAATTTATATTCGTCACTTAATAGGACTCTGTTCCAGAAACATCGTTTCTAATTATAAGGCCGCCACTGTATATCTTCGGACTAACAAGGAATCTGACGGAGAATGAACATATTATGGCATATTATGGCAAATTGTAGAAAATTATAGAACGAAATGGGTCCTGAACGTGATCAGATAATATCTTAGCACTTTAATATGGTTTCCGACTCTGTATTGTGCTTTGAAGGCGCAGATCACTTTGTAGAATTAAGATCTCTCGGTTTTATACACAGTATACAGCGGTACAGAATAGCCGGAAACTACCGAATACAAGATATTCCCCTCTAGCCCGGTATTTAAAGACTCAGACTGAGAATACTAAGCCAGCGTTTTATTTTACAAGCTTAGGAGTTTAGTGTCTATTGGAATTACGAACTGCAGCGATAGGACTCGGATTTGCAAAATGACCTGTTCTCTCCGTCCTCTTTTTGGTTAACCATAGTTTAGATTAGGCATGATGAATAGGAGCGTAGTTAAAAAAGATACCTAATCCCCACTTGAACCAATACTAAGAATCTAATTGTGTTACCAGCATGAGAAGTAATGAAAAAAAATCAAAAAAATTAACATCAACGATGTCCAATTCGACTGATACTGTCTGAATCATACCCTACAACATTCAACATGAGAACGTGGTTCAAAAAATATTTCTTTCGGCAACTTCGGCCTCAGCAGTCTTCTCTCTCTGAGGGCCATTATTACAACTTGCCGTTAACTAAAGGAGGATTTTAACGGGCAGATAAATTGTTCTTCGTTATTATGAGTACCCAATAAGATAGAAGTGATCGTTAAGCTAAAGGGAGGATCATCCTACCTTTAACATTTAAAGGTCACTTTATGTTTGAACTTGCCATATTATATGTTATTTTCATTATGGCAACTTCAAATTTAAGCAAAATGAGCATATACAACAAAAAAAAACGAAGCCGCGGTTGCCACTACGTTAAAAAAAAAACTTGTATATTCAGCAGTTTTATCGACATTGATCCGGCACTGCCATATTTTTGAAAAATTTTATCTGTAAGTTGTAATAACGAAAATAAGTTAAAGGTAACTTTACAGTTACCTTTAGCTAAAGGTACCTTTAACTAAACCAAAGTTTAATGGCAAGTTGTAATAATGGTCCTGAGAGTTAATAAAATTCCATGAAGTTTCTCAAAAATCTGTCGTTCAAAGTCAACTTCAAAATGTAGGTACCCGCCATCCATGAATAAAATGAACATACACAACGTGGGTGGTGTGAGAAGCGAGTTTGTAATCCTGACTAGAGGGTTGTAATGAAATTACAGTACACAAGTATGAGGAAGACGTCCTAGAGGTTTTCATGCTCACACCAGTAAATGGCAAAAGCGGGCAATTCAAATCTGCTGCTTAAATTCTCTGAGCCATGTTACCTGCGCTCTCGTAATATTTTTACTTGCTTCCAACAAAAGCAAAATTTACTTTTGATCTGTTATTACTGCCAATCAATTAAATTTTTCGTATGTGTACATATTGATTACGTCGTACATAAGGCGTGTATACGAAAAAAAATTTAAAATCAAAAAAAGCAAAAACAATACAATAAAATTGCTTTTCTAAACGTTCAGCTGAATGCAATTGTAATTAAAAATGATGTATTTTGTATATAATATATGAGCCATGCTTGAACTGCTTATTTGAGAATCGGTTGCTAAGGTCAACTTCATGCACAAATACAATCAATTCAACATTCGCATGATGACAACAAACAGCTTCGAAAAAATTAAAAAAAAAGCAAAAAAAAACATGTTTTTTGTTTTTATTTTTTGAAAATCATTACGGAAATTAAATAAAGTAAAAAAAAGTAAGACAATTACACATCAAAACAATACTTATGTATGTACGAACAAGAGAACACATTTCGAATAATTTTTTTAAAAAACCTTCACCTGTTGAAAAACCCTATTAGAGTAGACAGTGTATAATCCTTTACAAATTATTGGAAAATATTTTAAAACTTTTCTTCCAGCGCCTATACGACAGGCTGAACAACATCTATTGTTTCTTATCATTTTCCAAACATCCTTTTCCATGAGCTGTGTTGTGCAGTTGTATCCACAGCAGATATAAACAATTATTTTTGCAAACAAAAAAAAAATGATTATGACTGCCTTAGCTATACCACATACATACATACATACTTATGTACATAGATAGAGAGTGAGATGATGCTGTTCTTTTTATCAAACCGCAGTCATTGACTTGTTGGTTTGGTTCATATTGGAAAAAAGCAGCAGCATATGAAATAAAATTCTATTGTGCCTTGGGTCTCCGGCAGCGTCACCACCGCCACCCAACAAAGACTTTTGTGCGTTGAAGGAAAAATCATACAAAAAAGCTGGCGTTCTTTGTTGCATTGAAGCGTTTTAAAATTTTATTTTCTTTTCTAAATATGAATCACTTGTTGTTTTTGTTTTAATTATTTCATTAAACTGCTACCACATACACAGATCTTTCGGCGCTGTATTGTTCGTCTATAAAATAAAATAAAAAACAAAGATATTCACCGAATCTCATTTGATGTGATGTGGGTTGATGGCCAAATGCACTTACGCTTTTGATTTATTGAAATATGTTGTCAAACAAAGTGAATCTATTTTACCAAATAACTTGTATCCTTCAATTAGCTGCAATACTTCTTTCCAATTGCCTTACTACTAAATATGTATGTATGTCTGTTGTAAAATAATATGTAGGACAACATGTGTAAAACGCATGTTAATTTAGCCTTGCGCTGAATAATTATTATAACAAGGTTTTTATCGGTAACTGACCGTTTTTTATCAAAACATATTGAAAAACAATTATGATGGGGCATTAACAAATACAATTTCAATTGTTGTTTACCCTCGTACAGTAATAATAAATCGATTTCTGAAGATAATCTATAAACGTTTGATATCGATGAAGAAATAAAAATTGAACCAATTAACACACCTGAAGCCAAGGTTTAAAAATAAAGTACATACATACACACATGCACAATTACTCATTACAACCCTTCAGCCAGGATTACAACCTAGCTTCTCACACCACTTATGCTATGTGAGTTAAATTTATACATGAACTAACTGTACCCTGCGAGTGTTGCGTGGGCCGCCAACTAAAATAAATTTGAAGGAAAGACATTACATAAATGTCCAATTAATTTTGAATCATTTTATTGATTTTGTTTCCCGTTGTCCTGATGATTCAGATGAACGGGCCTGAATAGTACGCATTCGATCAGTTTCTAATCTCACTTGTCGTTGTTCAAGCGAACGGGTCTCAGCGGCATATACTCGAAGATTTTCCAAACTCAATGTCATACCAACTTAGAAACCTTCCCTGGCTCATGCGCAACAACTTTGTTAAAGATCGTAACATGATCAAATGCACAGTTTACGATTTAATTTATTTTAAGTAATTTTCAGTGGCCGGAAATTAGTCATACCAACTTAGAAACCTTCGTCGGCTCATGCGCAACATGATCATAACATGATCAAATGCATAGTTTACGATTCTATAAGGTACATACAAACAAACATTCATTTTTATATGGGTATATGTGGGCGTGGCACCTCGCCTACTTGAAATTTTAAAATAAAAAGTAGCCCATAGTTCCTTCCAGAGATACAGGAAGGTACTGTTAAAATTTCAAGAAAATCGGTCCAGCCGTTTAGCCGTCTATAGACTTCAAACAAACAAACAAACCCACAAACAAATAAACACACATTCATTTTTATATATAAGAAGAAGAAGATGAATGGAGGTACCTACAGTTTAAAGTCGACTCCGAAGGACAGATTTTTGAGAAAGTTTTCATGACAATTTTATTTTTACACTCAAACTCTTTCCCAGAAATCTGCTGAGAGGAAATAGCCGATGAAATAATTCCTCATATTTCTTTTTGCTGAAGATATTTGAACCGTGGACTCTCATTTAATATGCCGACACAATACCTAATAGACTACGGCGACTTCAAACATTCATTCAAACATTAAAGTAAACCAAGAAATTCACTCAAAGAAAAGCATGAAATTATTTCAAAACGAAGATGCCTACGTCACACCCAGTAGGTTACAAATGTTTTCCTAAAACTTCCGCGTTAGCGCTAACCTTCATGTGAATGGAAGACAGCAATTTCTAATTACAAAAAATAGAAATTATTAGGCTAACGAACAGGGTACAAGTTTGTCAGTATAAAGGCTGTGGATTCGATTCCTACCAGAGAGTCTGATAGGTTGCTTTACACCACGAATAATTCGAATATAATTTCTAATTATATTGTAATAAATAGAAGAAAAGAAATGTGGAGGAATATACGAATTTAGGAGGCGTTCTTAAAAAAATCTGGCTGGTAAGGAAACAAAGTAAACGTATTTAAATGCAAGGAAGAACTAATGCATTATCGCAGTAAATATATTTACTTACGACAAAACGGTAGGAATTCTAAAGCACTTAAAAATTTCAGATGCCGCTCCAGAATACGTAACATTTTTATTGCATAGATGTAACATAACAAACGTAATACATAATACATAATTGGTCATTACAACACTTCAGGCAGGATTACGACCTAGTTTCTCACACCACTTAATGTGTGTTAATTTTATACATGAGTGGCGGGACCTACAGTTTAAAGTCGACTCCGAACTACAGATTTTTGAGAAACTTTTGCATGGCAATTTTATTTTACTCTCAGAGTTTTTGCCAGAAATCTGCTGAGAGGAAGTCGCCGAAGAAATACTTTTTTTTTGTATTTTGTTTTGATGTCTGGCCTGGGGCTCGAACCCTGGCTTTACATATAATAAGCCAACACACTACAAACGTAATAATGATTATAAATTCAATGTGTTATGTTCTTCAGAAAGCTCCTAAAGGAGGCCTGCTAATATGTTGAAGAGAGTAGGCGTTGTTGTCTTGGAGTAGGCGTACGAAATAATACGTAAACGCAATGTCTTTGGAATTACCCGCAAGACTTTTTTTAAATACATAAGGCCTGCCTTCCAAAATGTATCAATACAAAGTTTGTATACAGTTCTACTACTGTATATAAACTATGTAGATATGCAAAGTTACCAAACAGTGCATCAACTATAAATCCGGTGCCTGATTGCTTTTGACTGCGTTAAAAATACACATTGACGACGTTTTGAAATAGAATACATTGTATATATTTTGTACAGCGGCATTATGAAACACGATACTTTGTTCAAACATCATAATCATAAAACGTGTGCTCCAATAAGGCAAATGAAAATGCATTTGTATGCATCATAAATGGGGCCCCATAACCACTGTAATGCAAGAATGGAACGTAGCGCTTAATCACTTTCTTGCAAATGAAAGGCTGAATGTATTTTGAAAGTGGAAAAATTAGACGCTTACCACATACCATCCAAAATTTTTAAAATCATTCTGCTAAAAAAACATAATGATGTCAATGGACAACTCAATTTCCAGTCGAACGGGTTGTGTATTGGCCATATACATATATAAGGATATAGAAATATCGTTCGACAAGGAGAAGAGTAGCAAAGTTTAAACTTTACAAAATAGCAATACAGTTGAACTACCCATATGTACAGTGATGGCCTTATAATTAGAAACGACTTAGCAACATGTATGTTTATTAATTTGTTTTACAGTTTTCATTGTGTACCTGGGATCAAAGGCTTTGTTTGGAGGACGTCTTACATACGTTTTTCCATCAGAATGGGACGAACTAAACTTAGATTCGTCACTCCAGAGAACTCTGTTCCAGAAACATCGTTTCTAATTATAAGGCCACCACTGTATGTCATTAAAAGACAAAAATGCAATGGACCGAATGAAAAAAAGTCGTCAATGAAATAAATTCTATTGAAAACTACAAAAGAATCTGGGTGAGACAAAATCCTTAGCTTTTATGTCGGAAAAAAAATTAAGAAAACACCCTGCGTATCATGAGAATATAAACGGTAATGAGTAAGTGGTTCTTATTTTCATTTTAATTTTTTTATTTTCAATTTTTTTTTAATTAAAAAAATGCCTTAAGCTTCTAGAATTTATGTTCAATAACTATAAAGAATTGAAATCAAGACCTTTTAATAAATACTTAAGAAATGGACATTGTCGACACATGGTTCATATTAACCGCAATATTAAATATAAAAACAACAACAACAACAATAAAAAATACAAACGCTATAAATGTAAATAAAAAAATCTAAATTGCATTAGGCAACTCAAATAAGTTAAGAAATCTTATCTAAAGTGTTATACGATATGCGAAAGTAAGTGTTTTTCACTCCAGTTACTACGACGAGTGGTTGGTGATGGTAAAAATAATTTTCAATATTTTTTTCCTTTTTTTTTAAATAGAAATAATAATCTCTCATAAAATGAATACAATTTATAAACTTATAAGTGTATAAAGCTTATAAACGATACATAGTTATTTTTATAAGTGTATTGTAGATATAATAAATCATTGTATAAATAAATATGTGCATATGTATCAATAGTAAAAAAAATACTTTTTAATAACGTAACACAATGGTGATAAAAATTATTTAATTTTATGAAATTTTTTTTTTCTAAAAAAAATAAAAACAAATACTCTGATTTTTGAACAAATTGAGAGAGTCTGTAAAGTGCTATCATTGTTTTTGTAACAACAAACGTAATGAATTTAAATATTTTACAAATTTAAGTTGATGTTGAGTATCAAAGTTCAAATGAATTTTAAATACAGCATAATTATGAATGAAAATTTTAAAATACAGTCACCACATTTTATACATTACTTTGCCTTTGAATTTCAGCTACAAAAAGAAAAGTGAGTAGAATTTTGGAACTAATCTACCGGTAGTTTATTTTAAAACGTTCAACTTTTTACCTGATAAGGAAAATATTATTTTTTTATTACTAGACTGTTTCTTATTTTTAAAATAATTTATGATTTGAGGCACCTTGGGTGTAGGAGCCAAATAATTTAAAACGAATTATATTATTATGTCGTAGTATTTTTTAATAATATTAATAACAATCGAATCAAAGAAAATCGACATCTAATCAAGACTAACGATTATAATAAAATGTTAATTGAAGATATAAAAACTTTTCAAGATAAACGTCAGAATAACATTTAAAAAAAAATTTGACAGAAATTTTTTATTTAGAATATTAAAAAAACCTCATGGCTAGGCACACGCCAAAATGAAATAAATCGGATTAAGTTCTAATCGAATTGACATTAGGCAGGATATGGACATCAAAAGAGCATTTGACGTCTCAATCCGAATATCTCATTTCCCCAACATCAAAAATTGGTAATGATGTCTCTATATCGTTGACCACTGACATTATGTCCATTAATACGTTTAAAACTACACCTGCGGATGTAAACTTCTGTATTATCACTGAAAAATTGCAAATCCAAATCAATTGTTCTTAGCGGTGTAACATCATTAATCAATAGGATGTGATTTTGACTCGGTGGCACGTTAAATGTCCTTCAGGGGAGATTTCGCTAAACAGATATTCAAGACAATGTCTATGCAACCTCCATTTCAATCGCATATCTAAAGCAGATGGCGGTTAATTATGGATCACCAGTGCCATGCGTCGCATTGAGGATGGCTGTTAAACTGGCAAGATTCGAACACCAAAGTATCTACAAAAAATGACCTTGCAGGTGCTACGAAATGATAGATCTGGCCCCCAATTGTCTTGATTGATGAACATTCAGAGAAGAAGTTTTCTTTGTCCAGCCTTCTTGATCAATAAGTCGATATAGTATTCATTGATGTCAGATGACTCGTAAGTACATCAGCATATAGAGACTACCCCATGAAAAATATTAAAAGGCTCAATGAGGAAAGTTTCTCACCAGTACGCTTAATGCATTTTCATTTCCAAGGACCTGCTTAGTTGGGAAAAAACTTTATTCATGAAACCGGATGTCGTAACATAGTGGGTAGCGTGTTGGCTTATTAGGCGAGAGCTGAAAGTAAACTTCAACGCTAACATTTTGAAAAACTTTGACTCTGGTTATAAAGTTTTAGTGATCAATAACATATGCACATACAAAGCAAAAATGGGAAGGAGGCGACAAAGTTCTATGTCCCTTAGAGCAACAAAATGCTATGAAAAAAGATATAAAACAAAAACGATTAAAACGAAATCATGGAAGCTATCATTCACTACGAAATTGCCGAGGTAGAACAACAATTACTTTAAAATGTCTTCGAAAATTTCACCAAACGTTTTCGAGATACATTGTGTGGGTGCCAATAAACGTAAAAAAATTCATTTGCATTTAAAGCAAACAATTACGTACGGTAAAGCAACAGTTACGTATCGACATAAGTAGTGGGCCTCTCATATCCAGTATGTGTTCTAATCAACATGAAAAAACTTCATTTAGAACGCGAGTTTAATTTGCATTTCAAAAAAGAACTCAAAATTGACAGAGCCTGTAATGCAACATTAAAATAAGGTTCTTTGCATGTTGTTTTTATATTTTTTATAATTAATTTTCTATAGTCCAACTCAAACAAAACCAGATAATATCACTAAACTTAATGCCAGTACATAATTTATCAATAAATAAATAAAATTAATTCCCCATCATCATCATTTTTATTTTGCTATTTTCCTTGCAAACATGAAATTAATGAAAACGATTTTATTTTTTATTTAATAAATCGAGTGAGTGTTTTGCAAAATCTATACATTTAACGCTGCTGGCCTACGCCACACATATCTAAATAAGCTTTGGGGTTTTTTTTTTTGTTATTTGTTTTGTACAATTATTTTACAAAAATAAATATATTGTACTGTACACACTTCATTATTATTTCCAATGAACTATATATGTACAGATATACATACCTATATGCATAGACAAAATAATAAAAATAATAATAAAAAGCTGATAACAATGGTCAAAATAATATACTAGATATTGCAGACGTACTACTTGCTTGCTAGCTAGCTAGCTTATAGTGTGTATATGGATTTTATAAGCATGTGATGGATATTGTTAAGAACTAGGCTACTTACTACTAGCAGCAGCAACAACAACAATATTTAATATTCTATATAGAGTGTAGTGTAGTATACAGTGTTAAAGTGTTATTTCAGAAAATATAATCAAATAAACTTTCGAAAACTTAATAAATAAATAGAAAGACAATAACAACGTAACAAACAGAAAACGTCTAACACATGTCTAATAGAACAACTATTACATATTAGAGAGAGAAATGATTAATGTTTTCAAGTTGTATTTTCGTATTTGGGCATATATTTTGCAAATAATTCTATAAATGTCTCTACACATAGTATTTAGTCAGACAAATTCTATATGCATACATACATACATACGTATATAGATCATATGTATGTATGTTGCATACAGTGCACGCGCGCTAATGTGAACGCCGCATTAAATGAACACCGCTTAATGTGAACATTTTTTTTGCTTCATTGACTACTCTAAAAGATGAACAAATGTAAAAAGCCCTATAATTTGAACAGATTTTTTTAATTTGAACGTTAAAATTCTGTGTTTATTAGTTGCGGGAATCCCCGTTTTAGGTGTACATATATACAGTCACACAGATAATTATACGTACCCCCTTAAAATCATTTTTTAAAAATAACAAGTCAACTGATTTTTGCCCAAATTTTTTGTTTTCCGTCACAGCCGAACAAATTATATTTGTCCTCATCACTAAATATTCGCCCAAAAATCAGTTGACTTGTCCATATATTATTGGGCGAATTCCAATCGTGGCTTTTTTCTCGGCACTCGGCTGCGGAAACTGTTCTTTCTCAAAACACTTCGAACTGTTTCGGAATGCACAATAACATTGTGATCACTTTCGGATGTATTTCGTATTTCTACGGCTGTAGTCCTAGGATTTTTATCCACAATACCTTTTATATACCGGGCTACCATTGGAGAAATTTTATACGATATATACGTCGTACGTATAATTTTCTGTGGTGCCATATTGGTTTTAAGCAAACTGCAGTCACAAATTCATAGATTTTGGGAATCTTTTTTCTTTATTTAAGTAAATGTGTCGTTACAGACGCTAAAGTAAAGAAATTTTAGATTAGAAGTTCATTACTTTTTAAAAAAATTATTTTTAGGGGAAGTACGTATAATTATCTGTGTGACTGTATATGTATGCGTTAGTACATCTGCTTGCATATTTATTCTTCATTTGCTATTTAAATACTGTGAAGAAAGTTTGTAAAGATTAAATTATAAAATGTGTTCTAAAAAATTCATAAATAATGATTTTTGTTTAAAAGATGGTATAATTCTGTTTTAAAATTTTCGGTATTCGGAAATGTGAACAATTGGCAAAAGTGAACAACGCCAGTTTTAATTAGTTCACATTAGCGAGCGTGCACTGTATATTGATAAATGTTCTCCATTTAAGGGTTTTAATAATAAAATAAAATAGATTGTAATAGATTAACATGTGCTAATAAATTGAACTCATGAAACTATAAAACAATACGTAGAGTAAAATACACATCAACTGGGCGGTAAATCGAAAGCTGTTAATGCATTGCATCACAGTTGGATGTAAGGAAATACATTTAAAGTTTTGAACGTACAAAGTTTTGTTAATTTTTGTTTTTATTTTAAAATTTTTTTTAATATTTTTGTCTCAAACCTTTCTACATTAAGGTTGCGACATAAAATAATGTTTATTGGCTGCAAATCATGAAATAATTGTTAAAATTTTGGGACTTTTAATCAACTCAAACCCAGTATTACTTACTTATTTACGTAATAGGACATTACAATCCTTCAGTCAGGATTGCGGCCTGTATTCTAACACCACACATTTTACGTGGGTTAATTTTATCCGAGAGTGGCGGAAATTGCAGTTTAAAGTCGACTCCGAACGAGAAATTGAGAAACATTTCACGGCAATTTTATTTACTCTCAGAGTTTTTGCCAGAAATCTGCTGAGAGGAAGTCTCCGAAGAAATACTTTTTGTATTTTGTTTTGATGTCTGGCCTGGGGCTCGAATCATGGCTTTACGTCTAATAAGTCAACACACTACCTACTAGACTACGGCGACTTCCACACATGTTACGTGTGTTAATTTTATGCATGAGTGGTGGAACCTATAGTTTAAAGTCAACTCCGAAAGACCGATTTTTGAGAGACATTTGATGGCAATTTTTTTTTCAGAGTTTTTGCCAGAAGACAAAAACTGGGTTTGACCCACGGTCTCTAAAGGATTCGTAAATTGTTTAATCACTACAATTCCAAGAGCAAATTCTATTTTTCTCATTTTAGTTTAGGTTGTTAGCAGCTGCTCAAGAATGCATTGCTCATTTGAGTACTATGAGGGTAGCCTGGCTGGGCTCAACTTTTCAGACTTTTCTCAACTATTCAGATAGTTTTATGAAGATGTTGATTTTACTCAAAGCACCTTTGACTAGACACGTTTTGTGAATAATTTTTGAGTACCCAAAAATCCTTCTACTCAGGTTATCAAGGGCAGGACAATGTCAGAAAAAATGTTCTGCGATTTTCTATTCTTTCACGTCATTACAGCTCCTGCAGAAGTCTTTGAGAAATGTTACCAGAATATGGGCGCGTGTACCTATGGACCGGTGTTCAGTTATGACTGTTAGTTAGTTTCTTAAGATCGATTCTGGTTAGGTTAAACGCAAATCCTGTTCTGCGTATATTCATAGCGGTAAAAATTTGTTTTGTCGCTACACATGTGGTTTAATTGACCCACCTTTTCCTTTTTCTTTCCAAACGAGTAAAATTTGTGTAAAATCGTAGGTTTATCCGTCTGCTAAGGCATCTCGCATATAAATTTGTTCGAATTATATTTGGCAGCTACATTTGCAAGTGCGTCAGCTATATTGTTACCCTAAATGTTCTCAGGTCTAGAAATCTAGATTAAGGTAATGATTAAAAGTCGCGCTACTTTCCGTATCTTACATCGTGTCCAGCTATAATTGATTTCTAAAGAAAGTATTTATGCCCTAAAAAAACTAAGTTTTCTAAATTTCATGTTCCATGTAAGTGTTCTATGTAATGTTCTGCGTAATTGACGATTTACAATGAAATGAAATTTATGAACTTAATAAACACAACGTAAATGTAAATATTGTTCGTAAGCTTAAAGATTTTTTTCGCATAAATAGTAACTGCCTAGAGCAGAATAGAATCGATTGGTATTTCAATAGTTATAAGCCTTTGGTGTAGAGGGTAATACATTGACATGATTTGCTAACTATTTAAAAAAAAAAGAAAAAAAGAATAGCAATTGGACATTTGTTTGTTGGCGTTTGATCAATTCAGTGGGCGTGGCACTACTGGGTGTCAGAAGAAAGTGTAAGTTTAAGTTCTTAGCTTTCATCTGCTACCAAGTTTATGAAAATTGATGCTAAAAAAGCAAAGTTATAAGAGTTTACATTTAACTTGCTTAAATATCTTAAAGTGGGCGTGGTACAAATTGTGAAAACTTTGCTTATACAGCACCGATTGTCAAAGTTTTGGTAGGACAATAAAAGCTAACAACCCGGACTTTAATTTTCTTATATTATTTGCCACGCCCACTCTCATTATTCTTTTTTTCTTCGAAATGTGCAAAGTTAGAAGCTAGTACATTTAATCAATATAAAAATGATACAGTGGGCGTGGCACTACTGGGCGTTAGGAGAAAGTGTAAGTTTAGGTCCCTAGCTTTCGTCTGCTATCAAATTTATGAAAATTTACATTTAATTTGCTTAAATATCTTAAAGTGGGCGCGGCAAAAATCAACCAAATTTTTACACAAATCTTAGCATATGAAAAACATAGGATTTGTTTAAATTCTGTTTTTCAAATTGAAATTAAAGGCCAAATATTTTTAATAATATTCAGCCAATAACATTGTAAGATGTATGGCTAGGCTAGTAGGAAAAAGAATATACGCCATATCTACGGCATAAAAACAGTTTTTCAATTGATCAGAACTGGCTTAGTAAGTCCATATATGTACTATGTGTATAGCGTAAATTAAAACAAAATGCGTAACCACAACAAAATTATTTCACTTGCTGTAGCGAATGGTCGTTGACACCGACTTCAAGTAAAAATGTTGAAGTTAAACAGTTGGTGGATAAGAGAAGGTTTGCTGGATGTTTTTTATGGGTTTGCTCAGAAATCAACGTCTATAAAACGATTCAAAGCGACTAAACTCTTAATTGGGAAACAATCTCAGACAAAGAATCAAATTTTCCTATTAGAAGAGGAAATGCATTCCATAAGCAAAATTCTAGAGAATAAAATTCTAGGGAAACAATCTCTGACAAAGAATTAAATTTTCCTATTAGAAGAGGAAATGCATTCCATAAGCAAAATTCTAGAGAACATAGTACAAAGCTCTGATAGCTGGTGTTAAGAGATTACTATGCTTCAACCTTATCCACTGTTTCTGTCCTGTCTCTGAAAATTTTTTATATTATTTTAAAATATATTTGACTCATGCACTTGAGCTAACTATAATAATATTCGCCGTTAATATATAATTAACTTTGGTCTCACGAGGGAAATAAATATACCATACCGTACAGTTTAAAAGATAATTTAACAAACTAGAAAGTTCAGTGGAATTAAAAAAAAAGAATTTAAACAATGCTAGCAGATTATAGTCATAAATGAGCGCATGTCTTTGATATCTCATAATATAATCGAAATGGTCTTAAACGATTACAAAATTTAAGAAAACATGATTAAAATTCTGAAATATTTTACAATAATAGTAAAAAAGAATAGAAAGCAGTATGTTTGCAGCATTCTTTGGGAAGGTTTTGAAAAGAGTTTCAAACTTTAGCAATTTGGATAAAGAAAATAAAATTCTAAGAATTCTATAGAGACACGATTGAAGGCATTGCACAGTATCAGTTATACGTGTGCAATATTTATATTCTTCGAGAAAATTTCTAATTTGTTTCGGACTGATAATAATTAAATTAGAAAAACAATAAACAATAAACTTACCCTCAGTAAGTGATTGTTGTTGTTGAATTTGATGTTGTATTGGTGTTGTATTGCTTGCAATATTAGATTCAGTTGACATTATAGTAGCACCAGTAGCTGGTATCAAATGAGGTGCTTGATGATGCATAATTTGTTCAGTGTTTGCAGTTGTTAACGACATTTGATTAACAGATGATGGTACCAATTGCATTGGTGCTACCATTTGTATCTGTGCCGAAGGTTGTGAACCACATTCTGATAATTCGTCTTCCATCTAGTATTGAACATAAAAAAAATAATTAAAAACATTGATTAACCACCATATCTTCCTTATGTCGATAGAATTATGTTTTTTGTTTATAGGTACCTGCGACACACCCGACTGTGGATGAATTACTTGTATTGGACCCATTTGAGGATCATCATAGATTTGCATAACACCCATTTGTTGTGTCATTTGTTCTTGCATTTGTGGATCATAGATGGGTGCATAATTGGGACTTAATAGATTAGGCGTTTCCGCAGCAGATCCCATTGAAGAGGACGCATGATTAATATCATCTGTAGGAATTCCATGCATATCGGCAGTACTCATATTTCCATATTCATCAGTGTAAATTGGTTGTTGATGCCACATCATGGCACCTGTTTCACCAACAGCTTGGCGTTCATCGCCGACTGGAACGCCTACCTCTTCACCAGGCACATATTGGTATTCTGCTTGATTTAATACAGGAAAATAACTATAATTGCACATTGGATGACCATTATAGACTGGCATAGTTGGGAAATAAAGTGGTGTACCGGTAGCCTGTTGGGCTGCAGAACTTTGTCCAGCATGTAGCATATGTTGAGGTGGTGCAAAAAAAGCCGGATAACCGTAAGGATACTGTGCAGCATATTGATGATGTGGCACATACGACTGTGGTACAGCTGTTATCATTTGCTGTGTATCTGAAGACTGTTGCTGCTGTTGCAAATCTTGCTGACTATTTTGTCCCGTAGACTGTGGTACGGGACTGCCTTCTGGAGGAGGATGGCGTTGTGCTGCATTATAATCGCTACGTCTTGAACCACTGCTGCCGACGCGTCCACGGCCTCGACGTGAGCCACGACTACCTCCGCTTATAGCATTAACATTATGATTCATCAGAGGACCTGTTAAAGCATTTGGATTAGGCAATGTAACGGGCATAGCAGTCATTGGTTGCATAACAGGAGCACCCTTTAATAAAAACGTAAACAAGAAACAGTTAAAAAGGTTGTTGAATTTTATAAATTTCACAAAGTCTAACCTGTTCTGGAGGCAATTCACCGTGGATATAATGTTGAGCACTGCTAGGGTGTACCCAAGCGCTATGTGGTACTGTATGAGCCCAGCCATGTAAGTTAACATTCGCCGTAACATTGTTTACATAGACATTACTTGGTAAAGCTGCGGGAATCATTGTCTGATACATCGCTCCTGCCTGATGATGATGTTGTTGATGATGATGAGCTTGTATATTATGGGCTGGTACAAAAACATTCGCTGGCTGTAATTGTGGGTTGTATACTGGACCGGAAACATTTTGTTGTGTTTGATAATTATTATTATTGTTATTATTTTGATGTTGTTGTTGCTGTTGTTGTACAGCTACAGTTTGTGTTTGATTGTTACTGGTTGAGGGAGCCGTGGTTGTTGTTGATGTTGACGAAACATTGTTATTATTGCTTTGATTATTATTGTTATTAGAATTTGGTGTCGTTGTCGTCTGTTGCTGTTGTTGGTGTTGCGTCGTTAGAGTTTGCTGTTGATGTTGCGCAGCAACAACTGGTTGCGTATGCTGCGTCATAATTCAATATCACAAACGCGCCTTATGTTTGTAGAACTTTTACTGCTTCTATGCGTCTTTTCACAGTTTAAATAAATCTAAAAAGTAATAAAAAAAAGAAGAGATTACAAATGAATTGTATGTGCATCCTTTGATGAATAATAAATCAATTCACTTAAAGATTTTATTCCCAAATGTACACAGATAGAGAAGTTGTGGAAGTCAGGAAGATTTTCAAAAAAAAAAAAACATTTAAAAACTCATATGAGTTGAGGCTAGAAATTACTATTTGCTGTTACATAATATGTATACAAAGAAACACTTCTTTCTATATAACCTACTTATCAGTTTGTTTTGTATTCAAGTTCTTTGTTTAGGGGAATCACGAGAATTGAAAGTTGGCCCGTAGACATGACAGCATTAATAGATACAGTAAGGTCTCGATATTTCGCATGTCTATTTCTAAGAAAAATAGAAAAATGATAAGAAAAATTATAACCCGATATATTATTTATTTGATTAGCATTACTTGATTCCATAATCACTCGGTTGTTTTTTTTTTTATTTGTATTTTAAACATCATCATTATGTCCAAATTAAATGGATTTGGATTTGGTAATAGAAATTTTGATGGCTTGACTCATTACTGACAGATTTATACAAATCATGCACGATTTAATACAAAAAATGTCCCATTTTTGGGCCACATTATTAAGTATAACGTGTTTATGTCACCTTTACCTTCTTACAAGATAGTCTACTGGAACAGAGTTTGGAAAATCCGCCGTAATATAGTTATAGAATGAAAAAAAAATTACTGTACTCTATTCAACTTTCTGACAAAACTTTTACCGGGTGAAGCAATATGGTCCTTCAAGATATAGAATGGATAAATGCCTCCTTCGGATTATCGAACGGTTTTATAATATTCTTAAGGAACACAGTGTTGTCGCAAGGTAACTCCTCCCATCTTAATAATTCTGCGCTCGATTCCAGCTCCATTAATTGAGTTTTTTCAGCTAATCAGGTGGGTTGCTCTACCACAACAGTTCCTAGCATGACAAGGTTGCCATTATTGCTGGAATGCCTCACTATTTTCACATAGACTAATATAGATCCGTTAATAGTAGGTGACCTTTTTTATTACCTTTCAATATAGACAAAATTTTACGTTAACCGTCGGTCTACAAGTCTACAAACAAATATTAAATGTTCACTTAATTTTTTTTATTAATAAAATTTTTATTTTGTTTATCAATATCACTGTATAACATCCCTGCTTAAAAAAAGTTACTATTTAAAGCAACTATGTGTATGTGTGTTCAGAAGAAATAAGTAAAAAAAAAAACAAAACGTTATTTGCCGGTAACCATCAATTCGCCGATAAATTCCAACATTAATTTGCCGTTATTATTAAAGCCTCCCATGCGAGTAAATATAAATACGAAAGTAAATAAAAACACAAATAAACAACGAACGAAACACAAATAATAATAAAAATATTGAATATAATATATTCGAAAAATAATTTAAACAAAGAGCCTACGAAGAACCAATAGAGAAGAAGAGAGGGCGCGATAAAAAGAATTAAATCTTACTGTTTAACAAAGAAAATACCAAAATGATGCAAACAACAAACAATGTAAATGTGATTATTTCGGTGGTGGTGTCAGTTGCATAGAATAAATTTTAATTTCCTATATAAAGACCACATGTGCCCTACGATAAACTCTATTTACATACGAATGCAAATCAATTAAAAAAATAGGAATATTTTAATGAAAGTAAATTGAGTACTTCTTTATTTTTAATTTAGAACCGGCCGGTTCAACATTCATAACCTCATTGTTTCTTTTTTTTTTGTAGCTGGTTCTTACAAAATCGGTTTATGCTGTGCAACGTCGACTGCGTAAGAAATATGAGAAGTACAAGCAACAGTGTTGCCGTTGCGTTATTTTCGTTACAAATTGTAGTAACTTGATTCTTGACTGATATGCATAAAAATCGACCTAAAATCGTAAATGAATTGTAAAGAGCGAAATTAAATTAATTAATCATGACTATCAGTTACGTTTAGGTCTAAAAATATGACACTTAGCCAATGAAAGTTTTTCAAACCCAAAAAAAATGGCCCTCTACCTGAGATTGATAGTAAACATTTTGAAGAACTCAGACCACAGACTGGACAATTCATTGAGAAAGTCTTTTGCACAGACATATTCAGCTACAGCTTGATCATAACAATTCCATTTACAACGATATAGCAGAACACAATATGAGTGAATGTTCTCTATGAATATTGAATAACCAAACTCTGATAAATGAGGCAGTACGACCATAAACATGTAAACAGTTAGTCTGGTGTACGTGTCTCTTGTGGCTCCCAGGCATTTCACAACTGGGAAGGTAAATTCACACTCTGGGAAGGTAAATTAATAAAAATTACAGCAAAACAAAATATACCTATAAGCGATTTCTTGTAAGAACAAGGCTGGTTGCAAAAAGAAGTTCGAAATATAGATCCCGCAAGGAAAACTCTCCACAGAATACTTATTTGTAGCGATAACTGGTGATGAAAAGTAAAATTGGCTGCAAATCACGTGCTATAAGATGTTTTCATACCTACAAACCCTTAATTGGGAAGCAATCAGTTTTGCTCACCACTTTAATGATACACTAAGAGTTAAAATTATTGTTTTACAAATAAATAAATAATAAAGAAAATTTATTTAATTTATTTATTAAATAGTTTTTTATCTCTACCTATAGAATACATAGTACGTCATAGACATTTACTTGATAAAGTCCTTCGTCTTATCAAACATATTTGTGTTCAAATATGACAATGTGGGATTGAAAGTAAAAATGTGAGATTTACAAAAAAGGCACGAAATACAACAATAAGAAACAACAAGTTGTTACATCTGTTTTATGTGATGATGTAAAATTTTGAGCAGGACCTGGTAAAAGTAAATTTTGCTTGGCGTGTTTTATTTTCAAATTCGAATTTAATTTCAAAGATTGCATATTGTCCTATAGAACTGTTTCTAAATAGAAACATACATAATTTTGATCAATATACCGTCAATAACGACTAACAAATCTAAGTTTTATAAGAACTATAAAATTTACCGAGCGCTATTAAATTAGTGACGCCTATAATGGAAAAGATATGTTAGCACGGAATTAACTTTATTTCTGACCTTAAAGTTGAAAGTTGGTGGCAACCAAAAATAAACTTCAAAAAGGGGAATGAGTTAAATTTTCTTTTAATTTCTACTTTATTCAAAACGAATGCGAGGGTAAAAGTATCTGCAAACCGCTTACAGTAGCAAAATCTACTTATTTCTGAGGCGAATCATAACTAATGGAGTGGTTAACTTAGAGCATCTTCTGGAGAAAGTGACAATTATTGAATTGCAGTAATTTAATGCATTGATAACAATCACACCGTCTGAGTGATGCAATAAAGTAGAAGTGGCAGGCTATGCAATTACGCCAAGGAGAGAATAAATTAATAGTTTTTTTTAAGACGGAGTTAATTTTTTTAAGTGCATTACATCGTTTGAAAAATTTCTTTTTAGAAGTTTCAATATCTTTCAAATTCATACCAAAACATTTCAGAAGGACGAAAAACGATTATGAAAAACCCTGTATAAATAGCTTTCATTAAAATTTCATCAGAAATATCTGAGAATAATGCAACAATTCCAAAATTTGAACTGAAATATTTAAAATTTTACATTTTGATGAGCTTTCAAAAACGCTACTTATTTTGCTATAAAAACAAAAAAAAAACATGTTACAAGAGTGACTTGGCAACACCGTTGAGAGGTCTGACTAAAGCAACTGGTTAAAATGGAATGGATAATAAATAAAATGGGTAAAATGAACCAAATATCACAGAACGGGGAATAATATATTGTGGAACCGATTTTTCTAGACTTACCTCAAAGTTTAATTAAAAACAGAAACAGATTTTGTTTTTTAATTCACTCAAGTAGGTCTGTTGTCTGCTGATGTAGTTTTTGTCTGAAATGAGTTGGAAACGATGTCATATGTTAAAAAAAACACACTACAAAGGTAACGTGGTGAAGCTTTTCATATTTTTGTTAAATTCCTTGGATCAGTAGTTAACACACAACACTACATACGCACATCTGACTTTATTTTTAATGCTTCCGTAAAGGATTCTATATTTTTAGTGCGGATAGCAAACTTTATACTGGTCAACCGTACTGCAAAAGTGTGATATCAGCAAAATTTGCTCATTCTTTTTCAACTTCTTATTTTACTCCACCACCAAATAGAAAAAATATTTTTAAATGCACACCATACACACACGAACACTTGTACGCACACACCACATAATCCAGTGCACAAACACTTCTAATAGAATTTAAAAGCAATCGCAATCTATTATTAACATTTTTCTTTTGGTTAATAATATTATATAGAAATGCGTTGTGAAATTTACTAAAACTTTTTTCAAATCAAAATAATATTAAGCGTAACAAATTCGTATTTAATTTATATTTCTTTTTCTATCACTTATATTTAACTTTTTTTTCTTTTCTTCTTTTTTTTGACTACGTTGTTCAACTGTGTTGTGAGAGAGAAAAATTTACCTCAAATTCTTAAGTCTTTTGCTTTCGATTTGAGACACACTCAATATATGTTATTCATATAAATTGATTAAATAAAAACAATAATTTCACGAAATAATTGTTTAATAGTTTTTGTTGAATAAATTTCAACAGTTTTTCACAGTATTTTTTTATTAATTTTTCTTAAGATTCTGCGGAAGTTTCACGTTGCGACCGACATTTAATTTATAAGTGCGGCGAAATAACTAAAATATGACATATTCTCATTAAGGTTCTATGAGAGAGAACGAGATAGCTAATGGTATTATGTGTCGGCATGTGATAAGAGTAAATGCAATGACATTAATATAACAATGGTGTTAACACGTACGTTTTCTTTGTATAACAAATGGAGCGGTTTTCTTTGGAAAAACATCTTTTCATCGAAGAATAATTTTGAAATAATGATGGCGCTGTTCAAGTAATTAGGTTAGCGAACGCAATATTTCAATCAATCCTATTTAAATTTAGAGGAACCGATTGTGGGAATCGCAGGTCGGAAGGGTCCAAAGAAAATGTAGTCCGGTCCTGTAATAACTAAACCGATAGTTAGTCTCCTGACTCCTGTCTCTCCAGGAAGGACAGCATCAGCATTCGATGGATAGGCGACACCTTTACAGCTCTGCTACCAAATGGCGACTACGGATGATAAGCTTTTGGTAGATAAGCATAATTTTCACAGAATCAGTTCTTATATATTGCCACACTCCAACATCGTGCCGACACAATTATGAATTCGAAATTATCATGTAGTGCCCTTAAGTAATTAAAATTGTTTTATTTTGTTTTTATAAAATTACTAAAGGCCCCGTTGTTAATTTCTTTTATACTCCTTATTGTATAAATTATGTTGATTTTTTATTATAAATGCTGCAAAATATTCTTTCTGCACATACATACATCGGATTCTTTTCTTGGTTGATTATTATTTAAGAAAAATATAAACTTTGTTCAAAATATAATACAGAGACTATCTATCTTTATGTATAATTGAAATATATAAATACCTTTGGAAATATGAATAATAAATATTCTTCTTCAGTTATTAATTTTCTATATAAAATACTTAAAAATTAAAATTAAAGCAACAAACAATTAATTGAATGAGAGAATGTAGGCATTACAAAACAGCCACCAATATAATGATTACCAGTAAAATAATAATTATCACCCAATAGCCTGAAATGGAAGTTCATAACAGAAGATTAGAAAATTATTTTAAAATTAATTATCAAAACTTATAATATTTACCACAAGTACTGTCTCTTCTATTAACTAAACCGATATTTCTAGTCTCGAGAGTAACGCCGGTTTCCACTCTTTCTATTGTATTGGCAAGATTATCCAAAATATCTATGTTGAAAAGATTAGAGAGAAAGTTATTATTTTTTGTAACTTAAAATTAAATAGTTTTACGGGGTTTTATGCGAAAAATAAAAGTAAAGTTTTTCCCAAACATTTTCTATTTTTTAGTGGCAAGGAATTTAACAAAAGTCACTATCTAACTGATGGAAATCGTTAAAAACAACATTGCGCACAATTAAGGATTCTTTTGTCACTCAAAATTACTCAATTAAGGCAGGAATATGAAAGTAGATTAAAAAATTTGAATCGAACGGCTCTCGTTACTTTTGGAAAACACCGAATTCGAGCGCAACCGCCAAGGATGGTCAGTAAGAATTTGAAACCCTGAAAATAAAGCTGATATGATTCCCATATGGATTAAGGTGAATCTAATTTTGCAGATCAAATTTCCATCGGCTTATTGCTGATGAAAATTGCAGCAAAATCGAAAGCGGTGTAAAGTAGTCTTAGCAAGTCAGTACAAACTGTGGCTAATATAGGATCGACACTTGGTAAGATGTTGTCGTGGACTGCCAATGAGCTATTCTGGTACGATCAAATTCTTTTGAATTGGATATATGCGTCAATAAGTTGATATGGCCGCCCGATGTAAAATTATGAATTATCAGGGCCACCACAAAGAACAAAACGGCTCGTATTTGTTCTGAATGGAATCAATTCATTAATTTAAAAATAATTAAATTTCATTTACCATTTTGATCGTCCACTTCTTGACCCAATTGGCTGGCCAATTGTCTTTGTCTTGAAATTGTTTGCGATAAAGTGTCCAGGCCACGGTTTTGTTCTTCCAGTATACTTATTTGTTGCTGTTTCAAAGCCTGTACATCATGGGTATCGATAATGGGTGCAGCATCGCTATCCTCTGCGGCTGAAGCAAAACCACCAGCAGAATTTTCCAGCAAAGCAGTTCGATCATTACGCGCTGATTGTGAATATTTCTGTTGCAATTGTTGACGTTGGGCTTGAATCGATTCCAATTGACGTTGCCTACGTTCCAGTTCGTCTGATGACCTTGAAAAATAATTTTTTTCATTTATTTCCAACATTTACAAAAATTTTGTTTGACATACACCGCATGGGTTTTGGTTGCTTCATTTAATTTGAACTTCAACTGCTGTAATTCCCGGTCGTACTGTTTAAGACCCACCTGTATCGCTGCAGTGAAACGCTGGTAGTCTGCTGACAAATGCTGTTTAGCCGCCCTCTGTTCTAATTGTTTGTTGAGTGTATTGTTTAGTCGATTGCAAGATTCAAATTCCGTTTGCCTATGAAGATTTCACTTTGTTTTAATAATAACAGTGAGATTTGAAAGTATTTTTGCAATTTACCAAGAATCTACATCAACTAAAGCCATATTTGCAAGGATTTTTTATCAATATTTTGTTGTAAAAATTAAAACATAAAAGAAAAACAGAAGTCAGTTGGTGGTGATTAAAATTATACAAAAGAAAAGATAACACAAATCAGCTGTCCACAACACAAAAAGAAAAACAATGTAAAAGAGATATGAGAGATGATGATACAGACAGCATAATGCTAAAACAGAGACGTTAAGTAAAATATGAAATAATTTTGAAATATAGATGGCGCTTTATGAACATTTTGGTTTAACCGTACTCCATCACCCACCCTTATTCTTTTTCCGTGTTTTGTTTGTAAATAAAACCGGCGGGTTGTTTTTTGTAAGAAAAATTTGTGCGCGTGATGAGGGTGTGTGTGTGCGTGTGCGGTTTGTTGAATGATTGCTGAAGCGTTGGCGGGGTGAAGAAGACGCGAGTGGGATGGACGGATGGAGTGGTACGACGACAACGCGGCATGTAATAGATAACCCCACCCACGCAAAAAAATTTTCTTCTTCAGTGGAATTTTTTGAAAGTGTGGTGAATTTATCAGGTGTGGTGAGTTTCCGGTCTGGTGAGTTTTTGCAAAATGTGAATTTATTTGGTGTGATGAATAAAATCGTAATTCACCAAAGTGCCGTTATTCCAAATAGGTACTGTAGTATCAAAATTCACTTTACCATCAATGGTGAATTAACCGGTGTATGTCTGCAATAAGTATTTTTCCTCTCAGTTAGCGGAGTCATCGTGCTAAGAACCCACACCACACTTCCCACATATATTTTGATGCTGGCAACACCTTTAACACCATATGTTTAACAATGCTACCAACCAAACAATCTTTCAACACCAGCACAAAACAAATGTCTATTGGGATTCAGCCATTAAACGGCTGAATTAATGTGAAAAATCTTTATAGAAGAAAAGTGTTTTTTTTTGGTTCGTGTTAAAAGGAAAAAATTTTCACTATAAGAATTTTCCCCTTTGCAGAGTGTGCGTTAAAAGCCAGCTTACGCGTGTTACGTCGTTACCACAGTTAAGAAAATAGCAATACATTGTTAATTGTTAAACTAATAAGAAATTGTTCAAATATTATTATTGGAAATACAAAAGCAAAAGAGAAAAAGCGAAAAAATTTTAAAACAAAAAAGCACTAGAGAGCAATAGAAAGAAATAGAATTACGGCGCCAAAAGTAAAAAGAAGCAAACAAAAACCCTTTGAAACGCGTTAAAAAAGAAAAGTTTAATCAGAATCGCCCTTTTTAATCGAAAAATATTTAAGAAAACACTGGATTTGTTATATTACGGACAAACACAATAAACGAAAAGGAGCAATTTTCGAAAGTTAATAAAAGTTTTTTTATTATTGAAAAAAAAAAGTCGAAACAAAAAACCCAGTAACACACGTTTTTGTGATCGTTCAAAAGTAAAAAATAAAAACGAAAAAAATTGTGTATTTTTTGTAAACCAAAGAAAAAATAAAGATCTTTTCTAATTAAAAAAAATTCTTCTAAACCTCGTTAAGAGAAAAGGAACAAAAAGGATCCCACTAAAGCAAAAGTTCCAGGCACTATAACAATTGCTTTTTTATTATAAATAATAATCAAAGAATTTTTTTGTAAAAAAACGAGAATTTTTGTGAATTATTTTTGAGTGTTATTTTTGTAAAATTCTACAACAACAACAACGACAACAAACAGCATTAAGGAATTGTTAAAAGAACAAAACAAAATCTTATTTTAACATAAAAATAACGGTAAGTTTAGTAAATTCATTCATTTTTATATCTTCTTCCTCTCCATTTTTCGTTGGTAAACTAACAAAATTGATTTTTTTTTAAGAGAAAAAAGTATTAAAATGTGGTAGGTTATCAATTAAAAAAATATCAAAAGATGTTTAAAGTAGCAGAAGTGTACTGGATAAAAAGCGGATGCTTTGCAGCATCCAGCCCATACATAAACTTCTTGTTTTTTAGCCATCTTCTCTTCCTACAATTTCTGGCCATTCGAAATGAAAAACCAGAAAATCGAATCTTTGAATTGGGTCACTGTGTCACAACAATAGCAGTCATCGTCGCAGAATACCAACTAAGAATATCGTCGTAAAATTATCACACACATACACTCACGCATACACACTCACGTACTGCGATGCTCGCTCATATGCTCTCTCATTTAAAACAATTGCACATTTTTTTTCGGTGTTGTTTACTTAGCGTTTTACGATGTTAAAATAACGTTGCTGACCAGGATATGGATTTCTTCGATTCGAATGGAATTTTTATGAGTTTTTATATTGCGGAATACGACAAAAAGGGTATTAAATGAAAGGGTTTTCAAATTATTTTTTAAATAATGTATTAAAATCACAGAAAAGTTTAGGATTGACTGGGTTTAGAATGTGGATTCACGTTATACAGTCTCATGGATTAATTCCGAACACAGCTTGTAGATTTTTTATTGGATTCAAATGTCAAACTTTTACATACAGCTAAATGTTTGTTTTTGCAATGTAATCCAACATAATGTCAAATTTTGTTTGCTTTCAAATTTATCTGATTTGACAGAATGTCAACTTGAAAAAACCAACAAATATGATGTGTGTGAAGATAAATTCAAATTTAACTAGCAAAGACAAAAACCAAAAATTTTAACAGAGGTAATGTTAAAGCTAACAGAGCAATGTTAAGTAGTTAACAGAAAATAGTCAAGGTAGGATTATCGATATTGTGGGCAAATGGGACATGCTGCACATATCCCACTATATACAAATTGTAGCCTAAGGTGTCCCTAATAAAACCCAATAAGTCGTATATCCCAAATAATTTTGGAACTTGAGATATCGGGCTTTATATATACCCTATGTTAACAGTGGCTGGGTAGGATGATGGATGATGGATATTGTGGAAAAATGGGACTTGCTGCACATATCCCACTATATACAAATTGTAGCCTAAGGTGTCCCTAATAAAACCCAATAAGTCGTATATCCCAAATAATTTTGGAACTTGAGATATCGGGCTTCATATATACCCTATGTTAACAGTGGCTGGGTAGGATGACGGATGATGGATATTGTGGAAAAATGGGACTTGCTGCACATATCCCACTATATACAAATTGTAGCCTAAGGTGTCCCTAATAAAACCCAATAAGTCGTATATCCCAAATAATTTTGGAACTTGAGATATCGGGCTTTATATATACCCTATGTTAACAGTGGCTGGGTAGGATGATGGATGATGGATATTGTGGAAAAATGGGACTTGCTGCACATATCCCACTATATACAAATTGTAGCCTAAGGTGTCCCTAATAAAACCCAATAAGTCGTATATCCCAAATAATTTTGGAACTTGAGATATCGGGCTTCAAATATAGCCTATGTTAACAGTGGCTGGGTAGGATGACGGATGATGGATATTGTGGAAAAATGGGACTTGCTGCACATATCCCACTATATACAAATTGTAGCTTAAGGTGTCCCTAATAAAACCCAATAAGTCGTATATCCCAAATAATTTTGGAACTTGAGATATCGGGCTTCAAATATAGCCTATGTTAACAGTGGCTGGGTAGGATGACGGATGATGGATATTGTGGAAAAATGGGACTTGCTGCACATATCCCACTATATACAAATTGTAGCTTAAGGTGTCCCTAATAAAACCCAATAAGTCGTATATCCCAAATAATTTTGGAACTTGAGATATCGGGCTTCAAATATAGCCTATGTTAACAGTGGCTGGGTAGGATGACGGATGATGGATATTGTGGAAAAATGGGACTTGCTGCACATATCCCACTATATACAAATTGTAGCTTAAGGTGTCCCTAATAAAACCCAATAAGTCGTATATCCCAAATAATTTTGGAACTTGAGATATCGGGCTTCAAATATAGCCTATGTTAACAGTGGCTGGGTAGGATGACGGATGATGGATATTGTGGAAAAATGGGACTTGCTGCACATATCCCACTATATACAAATTGTAGCCTAAGGTGTCGCCAATTAAACGCAATAAGTCGTATATCCCAAATAATTTTGGAACTTGAGATATCGGGCGTCATATATACCCTATGTTAACAGTGGCTGGGTAGGATGACGGATGATGGATATTGTGGAAAAATGGGACTTGCTGCACATATCCCACTATATACAAATTGTAGCTTAAGGTGTCCCTAATAAAACCCAATAAGTCGTATATCCCAAATAATTTTGGAACTTGAGATATCGGGCTTTATATATACCCTATGTTAACAGTGGCTGGGTAGGATGATGGATGATGGATATTGTGGGCAAATGGGACATGCTGCACATATCCCACTATATACAAATTGTAGCCTAAGGTGTCCCTAATAAAACCCAATAAGTCGTATATCCCAAATAATTTTGGAACTTGAGATATCGGGCTTCATATATACCCTATGTTAACAGTGGCTGGGTAGGATGACGGATGATGGATATTGTGGAAAAATGGGACTTGCTGCACATATCCCACTATATACAAATTGTAGCCTAAGGTGTCCCTAATAAAACCCAATAAGTCGTATATCCCAAATAATTTTGGAACTTGAGATATCGGGCTTTATATATACCCTATGTTAACAGTGGCTGGGTAGGATGATGGATGATGGATATTGTGGAAAAATGGGACTTGCTGCACATATCCCACTATATACAAATTGTAGCCTAAGGTGTCCCTAATAAAACCCAATAAGTCGTATATCCCAAATAATTTTGGAACTTGAGATATCGGGCTTTATATATACCCTATGTTAACAGTGGCTGGGTAGGATGATGGATGATGGATATTGTGGAAAAATGGGACTTGCTGCACATATCCCACTATATACAAATTGTAGCCTAAGGTGTCCCTAATAAAACCCAATAAGTCGTATATCCCAAATAATTTTGGAACTTGAGATATCGGGCTTCAAATATAGCCTATGTTAACAGTGGCTGGGTAGGATGACGGATGATGGATATTGTGGAAAAATGGGACTTGCTGCACATATCCCACTATATACAAATTGTAGCCTAAGGTGTCCCTAATAAAACCCAATAAGTCGTATATCCCAAATAATTTTGGAACTTGAGATATCGGGCTTTATATATACCCTATGTTAACAGTGGCTGGGTAGGATGATGGATGATGGATATTGTGGAAAAATGGGACTTGCTGCACATATCCCACTATATACAAATTGTAGCCTAAGGTGTCCCTAATAAAACCCAATAAGTCGTATATCCCAAATAATTTTGGAACTTGAGATATCGGGCTTCAAATATAGCCTATGTTAACAGTGGCTGGGTAGGATGACGGATGATGGATATTGTGGAAAAATGGGACTTGCTGCACATATCCCACTATATACAAATTGTAGCTTAAGGTGTCCCTAATAAAACCCAATAAGTCGTATATCCCAAATAATTTTGGAACTTGAGATATCGGGCTTCAAATATAGCCTATGTTAACAGTGGCTGGGTAGGATGACGGATGATGGATATTGTGGAAAAATGGGACTTGCTGCACATATCCCACTATATACAAATTGTAGCCTAAGGTGTCGCCAATTAAACGCAATAAGTCGTATATCCCAAATAATTTTGGAACTTGAGATATCGGGCGTCATATATACCCTATGTTAACAGTGGCTGGGTAGGATGACGGATGATGGATATTGTGGAAAAATGGGACTTGCTGCACATATCCCACTATATACAAATTGTAGCTTAAGGTGTCCCTAATAAAACCCAATAAGTCGTATATCCCAAATAATTTTGGAACTTGAGATATCGGGCTTTATATATACCCTATGTTAACAGTGGCTGGGTAGGATGATGGATGATGGATATTGTGGGCAAATGGGACATGCTGCACATATCCCACTATATACAAATTGTAGCCTAAGGTGTCCCTAATAAAACCCAATAAGTCGTATATCCCAAATAATTTTGGAACTTGAGATATCGGGCTTTATATATACCCTATGTTAACAGTGGCTGGGTAGGATGATGGATGATGGATATTGTGGAAAAATGGGACTTGCTGCACATATCCCACTATATACAAATTGTAGCCTAAGGTGTCCCTAATAAAACCCAATAAGTCGTATATCCCAAATAATTTTGGAACTTGAGATATCGGGCTTCATATATACCCTATGTTAACAGTGGCTGGGTAGGATGACGGATGATGGATATTGTGGAAAAATGGGACTTGCTGCACATATCCCACTATATACAAATTGTAGCCTAAGGTGTCCCTAATAAAACCCAATAAGTCGTATATCCCAAATAATTTTGGAACTTGAGATATCGGGCTTTATATATACCCTATGTTAACAGTGGCTGGGTAGGATGATGGATGATGGATATTGTGGAAAAATGGGACTTGCTGCACATATCCCACTATATACAAATTGTAGCCTAAGGTGTCCCTAATAAAACCCAATAAGTCGTATATCCCAAATAATTTTGGAACTTGAGATATCGGGCTTCAAATATAGCCTATGTTAACAGTGGCTGGGTAGGATGACGGATGATGGATATTGTGGAAAAATGGGACTTGCTGCACATATCCCACTATATACAAATTGTAGCCTAAGGTGTCCCTAATAAAACCCAATAAGTCGTATATCCCAAATAATTTTGGAACTTGAGATATCGGGCTTTATATATACCCTATGTTAACAGTGGCTGGGTAGGATGATGGATGATGGATATTGTGGAAAAATGGGACTTGCTGCACATATCCCACTATATACAAATTGTAGCCTAAGGTGTCCCTAATAAAACCCAATAAGTCGTATATCCCAAATAATTTTGGAACTTGAGATATCGGGCTTCAAATATAGCCTATGTTAACAGTGGCTGGGTAGGATGACGGATGATGGATATTGTGGAAAAATGGGACTTGCTGCACATATCCCACTATATACAAATTGTAGCTTAAGGTGTCCCTAATAAAACCCAATAAGTCGTATATCCCAAATAATTTTGGAACTTGAGATATCGGGCTTCAAATATAGCCTATGTTAACAGTGGCTGGGTAGGATGACGGATGATGGATATTGTGGAAAAATGGGACTTGCTGCACATATCCCACTATATACAAATTGTAGCCTAAGGTGTCGCCAATTAAACGCAATAAGTCGTATATCCCAAATAATTTTGGAACTTGAGATATCGGGCGTCATATATACCCTATGTTAACAGTGGCTGGGTAGGATGACGGATGATGGATATTGTGGAAAAATGGGACTTGCTGCACATATCCCACTATATACAAATTGTAGCTTAAGGTGTCCCTAATAAAACCCAATAAGTCGTATATCCCAAATAATTTTGGAACTTGAGATATCGGGCTTCAAATATAGCCTATGTTAACAGTGGCTGGGTAGGATGACGGATGATGGATATTGTGGAAAAATGGGACTTGCTGCACATATCCCACTATATACAAATTGTAGCCTAAGGTGTCGCCAATTAAACGCAATAAGTCGTATATCCCAAATAATTTTGGAACTTGAGATATCGGGCGTCATATATACCCTATGTTAACAGTGGCTGGGTAGGATGACGGATGATGGATATTGTGGAAAAATGGGACTTGCTGCACATATCCCACTATATACAAATTGTAGCCTAAGGTGTCCCTAATAAAACCCAATAAGTCGTATATCCCAAATAATTTTGGAACTTGAGATATCGGGCGTCATATATACCCTATGTTAACAGTGGCTGGGTAGGACGACGGATGATGGATATTGTGGAAAAATGGGACTTGCTGCACATATCCCACTATATACAAATTGTAGCCTAAGGTGTCCCTAATAAAACCCAATAAGTCGTATATCCCAAATAATTTTGGAACTTGAGATATCGGGCGTCATATATACCCTATGTTAACAGTGGCTGGGTAGGATGACGGATGATGGATATTGTGGAAAAATGGGACTTGCTGCACATATCCCACTATATACAAATTGTAGCCTAAGGTGTCCCTAATAAAACCCAATAAGTCGTATATCCCAAATAATTTTGGAACTTGAGATATCGGGCTTCATATATACCCTATGTTAGCTAACAGTGTATGGGTAGGACGACGGATGATGGATATTGTGGAAAAATGGGACTTGCTGCACATATCCCACTATATACAAATTGTAGCCTAAGGTGTCGCCAATTAAACGCAATAAGTCGTATATCCCAAATAATTTTGGAACTTGAGATATCGGGCGTCATATATACCCTATGTTAACAGTGGCTGGGTAGGATGACGGATGATGGATATTGTGGAAAAATGGGACTTGCTGCACATATCCCACTATATACAAATTGTAGCCTAAGGTGTCCCTAATAAAACCCAATAAGTCGTATATCCCAAATAATTTTGGAACTTGAGATATCGGGCTTTATATATACCCTATGTTAACAGTGGCTGGGTAGGATGATGGATGATGGATATTGTGGAAAAATGGGACTTGCTGCACATATCCCACTATATACAAATTGTAGCCTAAGGTGTCCCTAATAAAACCCAATAAGTCGTATATCCCAAATAATTTTGGAACTTGAGATATCGGGCTTCATATATACCCTATGTTAACAGTGGCTGGGTAGGATGACGGATGATGGATATTGTGGAAAAATGGGACTTGCTGCACATATCCCACTATATACAAATTGTAGCCTAAGGTGTCCCTAATAAAACCCAATAAGTCGTATATCCCAAATAATTTTGGAACTTGAGATATCGGGCGTCATATATACCCTATGTTAACAGTGGCTGGGTAGGACGACGGATGATGGATATTGTGGAAAAATGGGACTTGCTGCACATATCCCACTATATACAAATTGTAGCCTAAGGTGTCCCTAATAAAACCCAATAAGTCGTATATCCCAAATAATTTTGGAACTTGAGATATCGGGCTTCAAATATAGCCTATGTTAACAGTGGCTGGGTAGGATGACGGATGATGGATATTGTGGAAAAATGGGACTTGCTGCACATATCCCACTATATACAAATTGTAGCCTAAGGTGTCCCTAATAAAACCCAATAAGTCGTATATCCCAAATAATTTTGGAACTTGAGATATCGGGCTTTATATATACCCTATGTTAACAGTGGCTGGGTAGGATGATGGATGATGGATATTGTGGAAAAATGGGACTTGCTGCACATATCCCACTATATACAAATTGTAGCCTAAGGTGTCCCTAATAAAACCCAATAAGTCGTATATCCCAAATAATTTTGGAACTTGAGATATCGGGCTTTATATATACCCTATGTTAACAGTGGCTGGGTAGGATGACGGATGATGGATATTGTGGAAAAATGGGACTTGCTGCACATATCCCACTATATACAAATTGTAGCCTAAGGTGTCCCTAATAAAACCCAATAAGTCGTATATCCCAAATAATTTTGGAACTTGAGATATCGGGCTTTATATATACCCTATGTTAACAGTGGCTGGGTAGGATGATGGATGATGGATATTGTGGAAAAATGGGACTTGCTGCACATATCCCACTATATACAAATTGTAGCCTAAGGTGTCCCTAATAAAACCCAATAAGTCGTATATCCCAAATAATTTTGGAACTTGAGATATCGGGCTTCAAATATAGCCTATGTTAACAGTGGCTGGGTAGGATGACGGATGATGGATATTGTGGAAAAATGGGACTTGCTGCACATATCCCACTATATACAAATTGTAGCCTAAGGTGTCCCTAATAAAACCCAATAAGTCGTATATCCCAAATAATTTTGGAACTTGAGATATCGGGCTTTATATATACCCTATGTTAACAGTGGCTGGGTAGGATGATGGATGATGGATATTGTGGAAAAATGGGACTTGCTGCACATATCCCACTATATACAAATTGTAGCCTAAGGTGTCCCTAATAAAACCCAATAAGTCGTATATCCCAAATAATTTTGGAACTTGAGATATCGGGCTTCAAATATAGCCTATGTTAACAGTGGCTGGGTAGGATGACGGATGATGGATATTGTGGAAAAATGGGACTTGCTGCACATATCCCACTATATACAAATTGTAGCTTAAGGTGTCCCTAATAAAACCCAATAAGTCGTATATCCCAAATAATTTTGGAACTTGAGATATCGGGCTTCAAATATAGCCTATGTTAACAGTGGCTGGGTAGGATGACGGATGATGGATATTGTGGAAAAATGTGACTTGCTGCACATATCCCACTATATACAAATTGTAGCCTAAGGTGTCGCCAATTAAACGCAATAAGTCGTATATCCCAAATAATTTTGGAACTTGAGATATCGGGCGTCATATATACCCTATGTTAACAGTGGCTGGGTAGGATGACGGATGATGGATATTGTGGAAAAATGGGACTTGCTGCACATATCCCACTATATACAAATTGTAGCTTAAGGTGTCCCTAATAAAACCCAATAAGTCGTATATCCCAAATAATTTTGGAACTTGAGATATCGGGCTTTATATATACCCTATGTTAACAGTGGCTGGGTAGGATGATGGATGATGGATATTGTGGGCAAATGGGACATGCTGCACATATCCCACTATATACAAATTGTAGCCTAAGGTGTCCCTAATAAAACCCAATAAGTCGTATATCCCAAATAATTTTGGAACTTGAGATATCGGGCTTCATATATACCCTATGTTAACAGTGGCTGGGTAGGATGACGGATGATGGATATTGTGGAAAAATGGGACTTGCTGCACATATCCCACTATATACAAATTGTAGCCTAAGGTGTCCCTAATAAAACCCAATAAGTCGTATATCCCAAATAATTTTGGAACTTGAGATATCGGGCTTTATATATACCCTATGTTAACAGTGGCTGGGTAGGATGATGGATGATGGATATTGTGGAAAAATGGGACTTGCTGCACATATCCCACTATATACAAATTGTAGCCTAAGGTGTCCCTAATAAAACCCAATAAGTCGTATATCCCAAATAATTTTGGAACTTGAGATATCGGGCTTTATATATACCCTATGTTAACAGTGGCTGGGTAGGATGATGGATGATGGATATTGTGGAAAAATGGGACTTGCTGCACATATCCCACTATATACAAATTGTAGCCTAAGGTGTCCCTAATAAAACCCAATAAGTCGTATATCCCAAATAATTTTGGAACTTGAGATATCGGGCTTCAAATATAGCCTATGTTAACAGTGGCTGGGTAGGATGACGGATGATGGATATTGTGGAAAAATGGGACTTGCTGCACATATCCCACTATATACAAATTGTAGCCTAAGGTGTCCCTAATAAAACCCAATAAGTCGTATATCCCAAATAATTTTGGAACTTGAGATATCGGGCTTTATATATACCCTATGTTAACAGTGGCTGGGTAGGATGATGGATGATGGATATTGTGGAAAAATGGGACTTGCTGCACATATCCCACTATATACAAATTGTAGCCTAAGGTGTCCCTAATAAAACCCAATAAGTCGTATATCCCAAATAATTTTGGAACTTGAGATATCGGGCTTCAAATATAGCCTATGTTAACAGTGGCTGGGTAGGATGACGGATGATGGATATTGTGGAAAAATGGGACTTGCTGCACATATCCCACTATATACAAATTGTAGCTTAAGGTGTCCCTAATAAAACCCAATAAGTCGTATATCCCAAATAATTTTGGAACTTGAGATATCGGGCTTCAAATATAGCCTATGTTAACAGTGGCTGGGTAGGATGACGGATGATGGATATTGTGGAAAAATGGGACTTGCTGCACATATCCCACTATATACAAATTGTAGCCTAAGGTGTCGCCAATTAAACGCAATAAGTCGTATATCCCAAATAATTTTGGAACTTGAGATATCGGGCGTCATATATACCCTATGTTAACAGTGGCTGGGTAGGATGACGGATGATGGATATTGTGGAAAAATGGGACTTGCTGCACATATCCCACTATATACAAATTGTAGCTTAAGGTGTCCCTAATAAAACCCAATAAGTCGTATATCCCAAATAATTTTGGAACTTGAGATATCGGGCTTCAAATATAGCCTATGTTAACAGTGGCTGGGTAGGATGACGGATGATGGATATTGTGGAAAAATGGGACTTGCTGCACATATCCCACTATATACAAATTGTAGCCTAAGGTGTCGCCAATTAAACGCAATAAGTCGTATATCCCAAATAATTTTGGAACTTGAGATATCGGGCGTCATATATACCCTATGTTAACAGTGGCTGGGTAGGATGACGGATGATGGATATTGTGGAAAAATGGGACTTGCTGCACATATCCCACTATATACAAATTGTAGCCTAAGGTGTCCCTAATAAAACCCAATAAGTCGTATATCCCAAATAATTTTGGAACTTGAGATATCGGGCGTCATATATACCCTATGTTAACAGTGGCTGGGTAGGACGACGGATGATGGATATTGTGGAAAAATGGGACTTGCTGCACATATCCCACTATATACAAATTGTAGCCTAAGGTGTCCCTAATAAAACCCAATAAGTCGTATATCCCAAATAATTTTGGAACTTGAGATATCGGGCGTCATATATACCCTATGTTAACAGTGGCTGGGTAGGATGACGGATGATGGATATTGTGGAAAAATGGGACTTGCTGCACATATCCCACTATATACAAATTGTAGCCTAAGGTGTCCCTAATAAAACCCAATAAGTCGTATATCCCAAATAATTTTGGAACTTGAGATATCGGGCTTCATATATACCCTATGTTAGCTAACAGTGTATGGGTAGGACGACGGATGATGGATATTGTGGAAAAATGGGACTTGCTGCACATATCCCACTATATACAAATTGTAGCCTAAGGTGTCGCCAATTAAACGCAATAAGTCGTATATCCCAAATAATTTTGGAACTTGAGATATCGGGCGTCATATATACCCTATGTTAACAGTGGCTGGGTAGGATGACGGATGATGGATATTGTGGAAAAATGGGACTTGCTGCACATATCCCACTATATACAAATTGTAGCCTAAGGTGTCCCTAATAAAACCCAATAAGTCGTATATCCCAAATAATTTTGGAACTTGAGATATCGGGCTTTATATATACCCTATGTTAACAGTGGCTGGGTAGGATGACGGATGATGGATATTGTGGAAAAATGGGACTTGCTGCACATATCCCACTATATACAAATTGTAGCCTAAGGTGTCCCTAATAAAACCCAATAAGTCGTATATCCCAAATAATTTTGGAACTTGAGATATCGGGCGTCATATATACCCTATGTTAACAGTGGCTGGGTAGGATGATGGATGATGGATATTGTGGAAAAATGGGACTTGCTGCACATATCCCACTATATACAAATTGTAGCCTAAGGTGTCGCCAATTAAACGCAATAAGTCGTATATCCCAAATAATTTTGGAACTTGAGATATCGGGCGTCATATATACCCTATGTTAACAGTGGCTGGGTAGGATGACGGATGATGGATATTGTGGAAAAATGGGACTTGCTGCACATATCCCACTATATACAAATTGTAGCCTAAGGTGTCCCTAATAAAACCCAATAAGTCGTATATCCCAAATAATTTTGGAACTTGAGATATCGGGCTTTATATATACCCTATGTTAACAGTGGCTGGGTAGGATGATGGATGATGGATATTGTGGAAAAATGGGACTTGCTGCACATATCCCACTATATACAAATTGTAGCCTAAGGTGTCCCTAATAAAACCCAATAAGTCGTATATCCCAAATAATTTTGGAACTTGAGATATCGGGCTTCAAATATAGCCTATGTTAACAGTGGCTGGGTAGGATGACGGATGATGGATATTGTGGAAAAATGGGACTTGCTGCACATATCCCACTATATACAAATTGTAGCCTAAGGTGTCCCTAATAAAACCCAATAAGTCGTATATCCCAAATAATTTTGGAACTTGAGATATCGGGCTTTATATATACCCTATGTTAACAGTGGCTGGGTAGGATGATGGATGATGGATATTGTGGAAAAATGGGACTTGCTGCACATATCCCACTATATACAAATTGTAGCCTAAGGTGTCCCTAATAAAACCCAATAAGTCGTATATCCCAAATAATTTTGGAACTTGAGATATCGGGCTTCATATATACCCTGTGTTAAATATTCACTACATAAAACATTGTTACTCCTTGAATAATTTTAAAATAAAGAAATAAGTGTAACATTAATGATAAGAAAATATAATAAAAAAAAACTGATATTAATTAAAACAAAATTGTGTAATCTTATTAGCGTTTAGCGTTTAATTAATTTACTTTTATTCAAAATTTAAAGTTCAATAAAAATTGCAACCTAGAGTAAGTTAGAATTTATTAAATAAAAATCTACTTTTTAATTGACTTTAAGCCTTATATCACATTTAGCAAATAATCACATAAAAAATATGATGAACTTATATGTAAATCTGAATTCAATAACCAAAAAAACGAAACGATAATTAAAGTTATTAACAATGCATGTAAAAAATAATAATAATAAAAATGGAAAAAATAATATATGTAAATGTCGAAATTTCAAGTAAGCGAGGTGACACGCCCACATATCCAATAAGTATTTAATGTCGCATATCTGATAAGCTGCAACAGCTACAGTCCTCAAATTTTGTATTAACAAAGTTGTTGCTCATGAGTCGACGGTGGTTTGTGCGATTAATTTCCGATGGATGGCGTCAGGGAAAATTATTCAAAATGATTGACAAGCAATTGGTGGACCTACACCTCAAGCACGGAAGAAAAAAGCATCACGAGCCTCAGAATCAGACGAGCATTGAGACTGGAAAAACTTCGAGTATATGCCGGGTACAACATGAAAACAAAATCAATAAAATGATTCAAAATTAATTGGACATTTGTGTAATGTCTTTCCTTCAAATTTATTTTAGTTGGAGGCGCAGCAACACTCGCAGGGTACAGCTAGTAAATAAATAAAATCCAAGAAAATATTAAAAGTTTATAATATATAATAAATTTTGTGCAATAGAAAATTTAAATGAATGTGGTGTCAAAGTAGAAATTGGAGAGGAGAGTTTGTATGAACTGGAGCTTCGTGTTTCGTTTTGTAAATAATAATATAAGATGACTTTTCAGATGATATTAGATAAATTTTAATCTAGCTAATTAAAAACAGGTGTGGCAAGACTAATATTTATTTGCATAAAAATCCTATTTCAGTAGACGTTAATTTATTAAACTGCCTTTATGTATATTAGACGCTACAAAACATGCAGATAAAAGGTTCTGTTTTAACCTTGTAATTAAATTTTAAGCATCCTTCGCAAGGCGCTCTTTTGCATTCATTGCATGTAAATTGAGGCTCAGCAGTTTTTCCTCCACAATGGAAACATGTTTGTAGCATTTCATCAGCATATTCAAAAAAAGTTTCTCTCATTTCATTTCTGAATTCATTAGGATCTTGTAAGTTAACAAGATCTTTTTCCTCTAATATTGCTTTTACATATAGACATACAAAAACTCCACAATTAAATGTATCTTGTGATAAATTTTGTAAATCATGGTCGATTTTTAATATATTATAATCTTCTGCCTTAGTTTTAAATTTAAAAATTTCAAAAAATTTTGTACATTCGTCATCAATGGAATTTAAATAGGAGAACGTTTTATGCGTTGTATTTATATAAACTAATGTGAAATGATGCCTATGTAAAATTGGGATAAAAATGTGTTGATATGTGAAAAGAGGCAGCGAGATATTATTCTGCTTATTATAAAAAAAAGTTTCTCCTTCTTCACATTTCGTAGAGAACGCATTTGATTTAAACTTGTGAATTAATATATAAATATACGTCTCCAAAATATTGTTATACAATTCTTGTTTTGAATTAAGGCTATTGAATTCAATCACATCAATTTCAGGAGGAAATGTTATGAAGCCCAACTTATTGCACAGATTTTCGAATTTTAAAAGAACATATCTTCTATCTTTTAATGCTCTCGGTAACCTGGAGTATCTTTTTAATATTTTTTCATAATATATATTTTTGCTAATTTTCTCTTTTGCTCTTTTAGGGGTCTTCTTCCATTTGTCTTCATCCAATTTAATGACCTTGCGTTTGCCATTTGCTTCTATCATATTATTTTCGATATACATTTGTTCAATTTCTTTTAATTTGCTTTGTATATATATATAGGACTTTCGAGCATACTCTGAAGCTCTTAAATATCGCTGGGATTGAAGTGTAATATTTTTTACAATATTAAAATAGCTTTCCACTGGACTATTTGATATCCTACTAAATTTTTTTGTTTCTACGTATTTACCTACTATATTTGTCCATAAGGGTGCATAGGCAGCATATTTACATAAAAGCAAATTACATAACTTTTCGTTATGAAATTGGTTTTTTTGACCAGAATTAGTTGGCATCTTAAGTTTTAGCAACATTCTATAAGCCTTTAAATAAAAAGGACTCTTTTTATAGTTTGCCTCAAATTCCTGTTTCTTTGTGTAAATATTTATGTATTCACTGGTTTCTGAATTTAAATTTTCGAATTCCAAATTACGCCTTGAAGCTAATGCAATATCCACCTCCACATTTTTAAATTTTGAACCAACAATTATAAACATGCGTCGTACCCATACCCAAAAACATTTTACATCAGAAATATTGATAGCATACATGAATTCTTTCCTTAGGTACTCTGCAACATGTTCTTCATATAAGCATTCAGCAATGTCTTTCAATGCTATTCGGAGGAAATGCGTGGAGCATATTTGTATTATAACAAAATTGCATTTGTTGGTTTTGTTGGTACAAAGCTTGTAGCAGGCGGATAGATATTGTGGAGTAGTCTGAACCTCCTTTCGTTTATTAAAAACTCTTATTGCGGAATTTATTAAAGCCCAGCTCCAATCCACACAAACTCTCTTACAAAGAGGCCATGGAATTTTGTTTTCTACGCAAAATTTATAAATAAAAATTAAAAATCTTTCAATGTCCTCAGCATAATGGCTTGTAAGCAGTGCTTCTGCTACTGGCAGCAAAAGTCCACGTTCTTGGGCTTTTCTGGTATGAGCTACTAAAGAATAAAGCAATACCTGCTTAGACGCATTCTCAAACTTCTTTACAACGCTACCTGTAGCATCAAAGAAAAGTGTATTTCTACTCAATTTTATAATTCTACCCTTATTAATGCTGAGGACCTTTAATTGTTTTTTTGAAAACAAATAAATTTCCATGGGTATACTAATATTTTTAATAAAATCATTCCATGACTTATCTGCCCTCATTTTATATATGTCAATAAACATATCCGGATCCCTGTCCATTTCTCTATTTTTCTCGGACTTTATTTTCCTGGCGGCTGCGGGATTGGGAATTTCTTGTAAATTTCCAATTTTCCTTAACTTTCGCTTTTGTTTATAAATTTTTTTATTTCTCCAGTTAGCTGCCTTCTTATTTTTTATTTCTGTTCTAATTATTTTTCTTCTGACTGCTCTCAGTTGAATGTTCTTGTATTTCGAAGAATGATGAACTGATAGCTTTGTTGCATATATTTGTGTCTCTATAAATTCCTTGTTTATATTGATAGTTATTCGAAATCTGGCACATCCGTTTAAGAAATACAAGCAACGCGCATATAATTGCAGTTTCGTAAATGATTTGTTCCACCAATGGCTGCTGTAATTAATAGGACATGTATTATTAAACAATTTAAAAGTTTCTCTAGCGAGATCCTCTAAGTATGGCACTGCGTCGTAAAATTTGTTTTTTTCAAAGAAAGTACTGGCTATGTAGGCATAATCCATATTAGAGAATTTGTAACTGCCTACATAATAGGAGTAAATGGTTTTTGTTGTATAATTGGTGGTATGCTTGCAGACGTCTTTTCCGATTTTATTGGATATTTTCTTACGTATAGCGCAATACATGTCTATACTGTCGGAACTGCTGTTTGAAACATTTATTGTTTTTGTTGTGTCCACACCCGAAGTTGATACATTTGCAATCTTAGTAGATGAAAGCAAGCTGTCGGCAGAATTCCCAAAAATAAAATTGTCTATGGTTTCAATATTTGGTGCAGAATTTTCTTTTTCTGAATTTTCGTGCTGAGAAACCTTCAGCAAATGAATTGTTTCATCAGACAGTAAAAAGTTTTCCAATAAGTGCTTTGTATTAGGCTCATTTTGGTCATTATTATATTGAGGTACGTTGGGAACAACTGTTGGCGGTATTTGCAGAATTCTCAAACAACTTTCAAAAATGTCTAATTTTTGACATGTAACGCACAATTCTTTTAGTCTACATAAAGTCGCTTCAAAGGATTCGCCCTTCATTTCCTAAATGTTATTAATAAAAATAAAAACATACATACATAAATAAAATGTGTTGTACCATATTTTCTTATTATTCGTTAGTGGTTAAAGGGAATAAACCATTTTTAAAACTGGTACAATTTAAGGTGTCACTTACTGCAGTTCTTATACAGGTGTAGAATCTTGAACGTTGTACTCTATTGTTAGCTGTTTTTAAAGTTTTTAATTGTGATGCCAAGATATTTAATTGTATAAAATAATTGTCATACAACTCTCTATTTCCACCGGACTTAAAATCTTTTAAACTTATACCACTTTTCTTTAAATTCAAAAAATACAACTGCGAAAATAAATTTTTCACACTTTTCACGTTTATCACTTTCTTTTCCATATTTGATGTCTTTATCAATTGCAAGCAAATTACAGAATAAGAACTTTTGAAATTTGTCCACACTCTATTTATATATACGCGCTCAGCCCTGGATTCAAATCGACATGCAAGAAATTTGTAATTTGAAATGTCATACCGTTATGAATTCACAATATATATATTTTGTTCAAAAGAAGGCCTAAAGAATCCCACGATATTGACCCAACAAAAAAACAAATACAATAAGGACATTTTTCGGTGCCTATTTCCTACATCAATTCCTATAAAACCATATAAATGTAATAAACCATGCGCGCAAATTTAAAAAAAAACGGTCGAATCATGAGTACCTATTGTAATACACATAATGTGACACAGGCGCGCAAATTTTCATAATATGACATGTATTTTGAGCAATAAAGACGTCGAAACATGAGTACCTAAACATAATGTGACTCATGCGCGCAAATTTTCAAAAAATGAAAGCCGTCGAATCATGAGTACCTACTGTAATACACATAATGTGACTCATGCGCGCAAATTAAAAAAAAACGGTCGAATCATGAGTACCTACTGTAATACACATAATGTGACACAGGCGCGCAAATTAAAAAAAAACGGTCGAATCATGAGTACCTACGCCTGCGTCACATTATGTGTATTACAGTAGGTACTCATGATTCGACCGTTTTTTTTTAATTTGCGCGCATGAGTCACATTATGTGTATTACAGTAGGTACTCATGATTCGACCGTTTTTTTTTAATTTGCGCGCATGAGTCACATTATGTGTATTACAGTAGGTACTCATGATTCGACCGTTTTTTTTAATTTGCGCGCATGAGTCACATTATGTGTATTACAGTAGGTACTCATGATTCGACGTCTTTATTGCTCAAAATACATGGCATATTTTGAAAATTTGCGCGCCTGTGTCACATTATGTGTATTACAGTAGGTACTCATGATTCGACCGTTTTTTTTTAATTTGCGCGCATGAGTCACATTATGTGTATTACAGTAGGTACTCATGATTCGACCGTTTTTTTTTAATTTGCGCGCCTGTGTCACATTATGTGTATTACAGTAGGTACTCATGATTCGACCGTTTTTTTTAATTTGCGCGCATGAGTCACATTATGTGTATTACAGTAGGTACTCATGATTCGACCGTTTTTTTTTAATTTGCGCGCATGAGTCACATTATGTGTATTACAGTAGGTACTCATGATTCGACGGCTTTCATTTTTTGAAAATTTGCGCGCATGAGTCACATTATGTTTAGGTACTCATGTTTCGACGTCTTTATTGCTCAAAATACATGTCATATTTTGAAAATTTGCGCGCCTGTGTCACATTATGTGTATTACAATAGGTACTCATGATTCGACCGTTTTTTTTTAATTTGCGCGCATGAGTCACATTATGTGTATTACAGTAGGTACTCATGATTCGACCGTTTTTTTTTAATTTGCGCGCATGAGTCACATTATGTGTATTACAGTAGGTACTCATGATTCGACCGTTTTTTTTAATTTGCGCGCATGAGTCACATTATGTGTATTACAGTAGGTACTCATGATTCGACGTCTTTATTGCTCAAAATACATGGCATATTTTGAAAATTTGCGCGCCTGTGTCACATTATGTGTATTACAGTAGGTACTCATGATTCGACCGTTTTTTTTTAATTTGCGCGCATGAGTCACATTATGTGTATTACAGTAGGTACTCATGATTCGACCGTTTTTTTTTAATTTGCGCGCCTGTGTCACATTATGTGTATTACAGTAGGTACTCATGATTCGACCGTTTTTTTTAATTTGCGCGCCTGTGTCACATTATGTGTATTACAGTAGGTACTCATGATTCGACCGTTTTTTTTTAATTTGCGCGCATGAGTCACATTATGTGTATTACAGTAGGTACTCATGATTCGACGGCTTTCATTTTTTGAAAATTTGCGCGCATGAGTCACATTATGTTTAGGTACTCATGTTTCGACGTCTTTATTGCTCAAAATACATGTCATATTATGAAAATTTGCGCGCCTGTGTCACATTATGTGTATTACAATAGGTACTCATGATTCGACCGTTTTTTTTTAAATTTGCGCGCATGGTTTATTACATTTATATGGTTTTATAGGAATTGATGTAGGAAATAGGCACCGAAAAATGTCCTTATTGTATTTGTTTTTTTGTTGGGTCAATATCGTGGGATTCTTTAGGCCTTCTTTTGAACAAAATATATATATTGTGAATTCATAACGGTATGACATTTCAAATTACAAATTTCTTGCATGTCGATTTGAATCCAGGGCTGAGCGCGTATATATAAATAGAGTGTGGACAAATTTCAAAAGTTCTTATTCTGTAATTTGCTTGCAATTGATAAAGACATCAAATATGGAAAAGAAAGTGATAAACGTGAAAAGTGTGAAAAATTTATTTTCGCAGTTGTATTTTTTGAATTTAAAGAAAAGTGGTATAAGTTTAAAAGATTTTAAGTCCGGTGGAAATAGAGAGTTGTATGACAATTATTTTATACAATTAAATATCTTGGCATCACAATTAAAAACTTTAAAAACAGCTAACAATAGAGTACAACGTTCAAGATTCTACACCTGTATAAGAACTGCAGTAAGTGACACCTTAAATTGTACCAGTTTTAAAAATGGTTTATTCCCTTTAACCACTAACGAATAATAAGAAAATATGGTACAACACATTTTATTTATGTATGTATGTTTTTATTTTTATTAATAACATTTAGGAAATGAAGGGCGAATCCTTTGAAGCGACTTTATGTAGACTAAAAGAATTGTGCGTTACATGTCAAAAATTAGACATTTTTGAAAGTTGTTTGAGAATTCTGCAAATACCGCCAACAGTTGTTCCCAACGTACCTCAATATAATAATGACCAAAATGAGCCTAATACAAAGCACTTATTGGAAAACTTTTTACTGTCTGATGAAACAATTCATTTGCTGAAGGTTTCTCAGCACGAAAATTCAGAAAAAGAAAATTCTGCACCAAATATTGAAACCATAGACAATTTTATTTTTGGGAATTCTGCCGACAGCTTGCTTTCATCTACTAAGATTGCAAATGTATCAACTTCGGGTGTGGACACAACAAAAACAATAAATGTTTCAAACAGCAGTTCCGACAGTATAGACATGTATTGCGCTATACGTAAGAAAATATCCAATAAAATCGGAAAAGACGTCTGCAAGCATACCACCAATTATACAACAAAAACCATTTACTCCTATTATGTAGGCAGTTACAAATTCTCTAATATGGATTATGCCTACATAGCCAGTACTTTCTTTGAAAAAAACAAATTTTACGACGCAGTGCCATACTTAGAGGATCTCGCTAGAGAAACTTTTAAATTGTTTAATAATACATGTCCTATTAATTACAGCAGCCATTGGTGGAACAAATCATTTACGAAACTGCAATTATATGCGCGTTGCTTGTATTTCTTAAACGGATGTGCCAGATTTCGAATAACTATCAATATAAACAAGGAATTTATAGAGACACAAATATATGCAACAAAGCTATCAGTTCATCATTCTTCGAAATACAAGAACATTCAACTGAGAGCAGTCAGAAGAAAAATAATTAGAACAGAAATAAAAAATAAGAAGGCAGCTAACTGGAGAAATAAAAAAATTTATAAACAAAAGCGAAAGTTAAGGAAAATTGGAAATTTACAAGAAATTCCCAATCCCGCAGCCGCCAGGAAAATAAAGTCCGAGAAAAATAGAGAAATGGACAGGGATCCGGATATGTTTATTGACATATATAAAATGAGGGCAGATAAGTCATGGAATGATTTTATTAAAAATATTAGTATACCCATGGAAATTTATTTGTTTTCAAAAAAACAATTAAAGGTCCTCAGCATTAATAAGGGTAGAATTATAAAATTGAGTAGAAATACACTTTTCTTTGATGCTACAGGTAGCGTTGTAAAGAAGTTTGAGAATGCGTCTAAGCAGGTATTGCTTTATTCTTTAGTAGCTCATACCAGAAAAGCCCAAGAACGTGGACTTTTGCTGCCAGTAGCAGAAGCACTGCTTACAAGCCATTATGCTGAGGACATTGAAAGATTTTTAATTTTTATTTATAAATTTTGCGTAGAAAACAAAATTCCATGGCCTCTTTGTAAGAGAGTTTGTGTGGATTGGAGCTGGGCTTTAATAAATTCCGCAATAAGAGTTTTTAATAAACGAAAGGAGGTTCAGACTACTCCACAATATCTATCCGCCTGCTACAAGCTTTGTACCAACAAAACCAACAAATGCAATTTTGTTATAATACAAATATGCTCCACGCATTTCCTCCGAATAGCATTGAAAGACATTGCTGAATGCTTATATGAAGAACATGTTGCAGAGTACCTAAGGAAAGAATTCATGTATGCTATCAATATTTCTGATGTAAAATGTTTTTGGGTATGGGTACGACGCATGTTTATAATTGTTGGTTCAAAATTTAAAAATGTGGAGGTGGATATTGCATTAGCTTCAAGGCGTAATTTGGAATTCGAAAATTTAAATTCAGAAACCAGTGAATACATAAATATTTACACAAAGAAACAGGAATTTGAGGCAAACTATAAAAAGAGTCCTTTTTATTTAAAGGCTTATAGAATGTTGCTAAAACTTAAGATGCCAACTAATTCTGGTCAAAAAAACCAATTTCATAACGAAAAGTTATGTAATTTGCTTTTATGTAAATATGCTGCCTATGCACCCTTATGGACAAATATAGTAGGTAAATACGTAGAAACAAAAAAATTTAGTAGGATATCAAATAGTCCAGTGGAAAGCTATTTTAATATTGTAAAAAATATTACACTTCAATCCCAGCGATATTTAAGAGCTTCAGAGTATGCTCGAAAGTCCTATATATATATACAAAGCAAATTAAAAGAAATTGAACAAATGTATATCGAAAATAATATGATAGAAGCAAATGGCAAACGCAAGGTCATTAAATTGGATGAAGACAAATGGAAGAAGACCCCTAAAAGAGCAAAAGAGAAAATTAGCAAAAATATATATTATGAAAAAATATTAAAAAGATACTCCAGGTTACCGAGAGCATTAAAAGATAGAAGATATGTTCTTTTAAAATTCGAAAATCTGTGCAATAAGTTGGGCTTCATAACATTTCCTCCTGAAATTGATGTGATTGAATTCAATAGCCTTAATTCAAAACAAGAATTGTATAACAATATTTTGGAGACGTATATTTATATATTAATTCACAAGTTTAAATCAAATGCGTTCTCTACGAAATGTGAAGAAGGAGAAACTTTTTTTTATAATAAGCAGAATAATATCTCGCTGCCTCTTTTCACATATCAACACATTTTTATCCCAATTTTACATAGGCATCATTTCACATTAGTTTATATAAATACAACGCATAAAACGTTCTCCTATTTAAATTCCATTGATGACGAATGTACAAAATTTTTTGAAATTTTTAAATTTAAAACTAAGGCAGAAGATTATAATATATTAAAAATCGACCATGATTTACAAAATTTATCACAAGATACATTTAATTGTGGAGTTTTTGTATGTCTATATGTAAAAGCAATATTAGAGGAAAAAGATCTTGTTAACTTACAAGATCCTAATGAATTCAGAAATGAAATGAGAGAAACTTTTTTTGAATATGCTGATGAAATGCTACAAACATGTTTCCATTGTGGAGGAAAAACTGCTGAGCCTCAATTTACATGCAATGAATGCAAAAGAGCGCCTTGCGAAGGATGCTTAAAATTTAATTACAAGGTTAAAACAGAACCTTTTATCTGCATGTTTTGTAGCGTCTAATATACATAAAGGCAGTTTAATAAATTAACGTCTACTGAAATAGGATTTTTATGCAAATAAATATTAGTCTTGCCACACCTGTTTTTAATTAGCTAGATTAAAATTTATCTAATATCATCTGAAAAGTCATCTTATATTATTATTTACAAAACGAAACACGAAGCTCCAGTTCATACAAACTCTCCTCTCCAATTTCTACTTTGACACCACATTCATTTAAATTTTCTATTGCACAAAATTTATTATATATTATAAACTTTTAATATTTTCTTGGATTTTATTTATTTACTAGCTGTACCCTGCGAGTGTTGCTGCGCCTCCAACTAAAATAAATTTGAAGGAAAGACATTACACAAATGTCCAATTAATTTTGAATCATTTTATTGATTTTGTTTTCATGTTGTACCCGGCATATACTCGAAGTTTTTCCAGTCTCAATGCTCGTCTGATTCTGAGGCTCGTGATGCTTTTTTCTTCCGTGCTTGAGGTGTAGGTCCACCAATTGCTTGTCAATCATTTTGAATAATTTTCCCTGACGCCATCCATCGGAAATTAATCGCACAAACCACCGTCGACTCATGAGCAACAACTTTGTTAATACAAAATTTGAGGACTGTAGCTGTTGCAGCTTATCAGATATGCGACATTAAATACTTATTGGATATGTGGGCGTGTCACCTCGCTTACTTGAAATTTCGACATTTACATATATTATTTTTTCCATTTTTATTATTATTATTTTTTACATGCATTGTTAATAACTTTAATTATCGTTTCGTTTTTTTGGTTATTGAATTCAGATTTACATATAAGTTCATCATATTTTTTATGTGATTATTTGCTAAATGTGATATAAGGCTTAAAGTCAATTAAAAAGTAGATTTTTATTTAATAAATTCTAACTTACTCTAGGTTGCAATTTTTATTGAACTTTAAATTTTGAATAAAAGTAAATTAATTAAACGCTAAACGCTAATAAGATTACACAATTTTGTTTTAATTAATATCAGTTTTTTTTTATTATATTTTCTTATCATTAATGTTACACTTATTTCTTTATTTTAAAATTATTCAAGGAGTAACAATGTTTTATGTAGTGAATATTTAACACAGGGTATATATGAAGCCCGATATCTCAAGTTCCAAAATTATTTGGGATATACGACTTATTGGGTTTTATTAGGGACACCTTAGGCTACAATTTGTATATAGTGGGATATGTGCAGCAAGTCCCATTTTTCCACAATATCCATCATCCGTCATCCTACCCAGCCACTGTTAACATAGGGTATATATAAAGCCCGATATCTCAAGTTCCAAAATTATTTGGGATATACGACTTATTGGGTTTTATTAGGGACACCTTAGGCTACAATTTGTATATAGTGGGATATGTGCAGCAAGTCCCATTTTTCCACAATATCCATCATCCATCATCCTACCCAGCCACTGTTAACATAGGGTATATATGACGCCCGATATCTCAAGTTCCAAAATTATTTGGGATATACGACTTATTGGGTTTTATTAGGGACACCTTAGGCTACAATTTGTATATAGTGGGATATGTGCAGCAAGTCCCATTTTTCCACAATATCCATCATCCATCATCCTACCCAGCCACTGTTAACATAGGGTATATATGACGCCCGATATCTCAAGTTCCAAAATTATTTGGGATATACGACTTATTGCGTTTAATTGGCGACACCTTAGGCTACAATTTGTATATAGTGGGATATGTGCAGCAAGTCCCATTTTTCCACAATATCCATCATCCGTCATCCTACCCAGCCACTGTTAACATAGGCTATATTTGAAGCCCGATATCTCAAGTTCCAAAATTATTTGGGATATACGACTTATTGGGTTTTATTAGGGACACCTTAAGCTACAATTTGTATATAGTGGGATATGTGCAGCAAGTCCCATTTTTCCACAATATCCATCATCCGTCATCCTACCCAGCCACTGTTAACATAGGGTATATATGACGCCCGATATCTCAAGTTCCAAAATTATTTGGGATATACGACTTATTGCGTTTAATTGGCGACACCTTAGGCTACAATTTGTATATAGTGGGATATGTGCAGCAAGTCCCATTTTTCCACAATATCCATCATCCGTCATCCTACCCAGCCACTGTTAACATAGGCTATATTTGAAGCCCGATATCTCAAGTTCCAAAATTATTTGGGATATACGACTTATTGGGTTTTATTAGGGACACCTTAAGCTACAATTTGTATATAGTGGGATATGTGCAGCAAGTCCCATTTTTCCACAATATCCATCATCCGTCATCCTACCCAGCCACTGTTAACATAGGCTATATTTGAAGCCCGATATCTCAAGTTCCAAAATTATTTGGGATATACGACTTATTGGGTTTTATTAGGGACACCTTAGGCTACAATTTGTATATAGTGGGATATGTGCAGCAAGTCCCATTTTTCCACAATATCCATCATCCATCATCCTACCCAGCCACTGTTAACATAGGGTATATATAAAGCCCGATATCTCAAGTTCCAAAATTATTTGGGATATACGACTTATTGGGTTTTATTAGGGACACCTTAGGCTACAATTTGTATATAGTGGGATATGTGCAGCAAGTCCCATTTTTCCACAATATCCATCATCCGTCATCCTACCCAGCCACTGTTAACATAGGCTATATTTGAAGCCCGATATCTCAAGTTCCAAAATTATTTGGGATATACGACTTATTGGGTTTTATTAGGGACACCTTAGGCTACAATTTGTATATAGTGGGATATGTGCAGCAAGTCCCATTTTTCCACAATATCCATCATCCATCATCCTACCCAGCCACTGTTAACATAGGGTATATATAAAGCCCGATATCTCAAGTTCCAAAATTATTTGGGATATACGACTTATTGGGTTTTATTAGGGACACCTTAGGCTACAATTTGTATATAGTGGGATATGTGCAGCAAGTCCCATTTTTCCACAATATCCATCATCCATCATCCTACCCAGCCACTGTTAACATAGGGTATATATAAAGCCCGATATCTCAAGTTCCAAAATTATTTGGGATATACGACTTATTGGGTTTTATTAGGGACACCTTAGGCTACAATTTGTATATAGTGGGATATGTGCAGCAAGTCCCATTTTTCCACAATATCCATCATCCGTCATCCTACCCAGCCACTGTTAACATAGGGTATATATGAAGCCCGATATCTCAAGTTCCAAAATTATTTGGGATATACGACTTATTGGGTTTTATTAGGGACACCTTAGGCTACAATTTGTATATAGTGGGATATGTGCAGCATGTCCCATTTGCCCACAATATCCATCATCCATCATCCTACCCAGCCACTGTTAACATAGGGTATATATAAAGCCCGATATCTCAAGTTCCAAAATTATTTGGGATATACGACTTATTGGGTTTTATTAGGGACACCTTAAGCTACAATTTGTATATAGTGGGATATGTGCAGCAAGTCCCATTTTTCCACAATATCCATCATCCGTCATCCTACCCAGCCACTGTTAACATAGGGTATATATGACGCCCGATATCTCAAGTTCCAAAATTATTTGGGATATACGACTTATTGCGTTTAATTGGCGACACCTTAGGCTACAATTTGTATATAGTGGGATATGTGCAGCAAGTCACATTTTTCCACAATATCCATCATCCGTCATCCTACCCAGCCACTGTTAACATAGGCTATATTTGAAGCCCGATATCTCAAGTTCCAAAATTATTTGGGATATACGACTTATTGGGTTTTATTAGGGACACCTTAAGCTACAATTTGTATATAGTGGGATATGTGCAGCAAGTCCCATTTTTCCACAATATCCATCATCCGTCATCCTACCCAGCCACTGTTAACATAGGCTATATTTGAAGCCCGATATCTCAAGTTCCAAAATTATTTGGGATATACGACTTATTGGGTTTTATTAGGGACACCTTAGGCTACAATTTGTATATAGTGGGATATGTGCAGCAAGTCCCATTTTTCCACAATATCCATCATCCATCATCCTACCCAGCCACTGTTAACATAGGGTATATATAAAGCCCGATATCTCAAGTTCCAAAATTATTTGGGATATACGACTTATTGGGTTTTATTAGGGACACCTTAGGCTACAATTTGTATATAGTGGGATATGTGCAGCAAGTCCCATTTTTCCACAATATCCATCATCCGTCATCCTACCCAGCCACTGTTAACATAGGCTATATTTGAAGCCCGATATCTCAAGTTCCAAAATTATTTGGGATATACGACTTATTGGGTTTTATTAGGGACACCTTAGGCTACAATTTGTATATAGTGGGATATGTGCAGCAAGTCCCATTTTTCCACAATATCCATCATCCATCATCCTACCCAGCCACTGTTAACATAGGGTATATATAAAGCCCGATATCTCAAGTTCCAAAATTATTTGGGATATACGACTTATTGGGTTTTATTAGGGACACCTTAGGCTACAATTTGTATATAGTGGGATATGTGCAGCAAGTCCCATTTTTCCACAATATCCATCATCCGTCATCCTACCCAGCCACTGTTAACATAGGGTATATATGAAGCCCGATATCTCAAGTTCCAAAATTATTTGGGATATACGACTTATTGGGTTTTATTAGGGACACCTTAGGCTACAATTTGTATATAGTGGGATATGTGCAGCAAGTCCCATTTTTCCACAATATCCATCATCCATCATCCTACCCAGCCACTGTTAACATAGGGTATATATAAAGCCCGATATCTCAAGTTCCAAAATTATTTGGGATATACGACTTATTGGGTTTTATTAGGGACACCTTAGGCTACAATTTGTATATAGTGGGATATGTGCAGCAAGTCCCATTTTTCCACAATATCCATCATCCGTCATCCTACCCAGCCACTGTTAACATAGGGTATATATGACGCCCGATATCTCAAGTTCCAAAATTATTTGGGATATACGACTTATTGCGTTTAATTGGCGACACCTTAGGCTACAATTTGTATATAGTGGGATATGTGCAGCAAGTCCCATTTTTCCACAATATCCATCATCCGTCGTCCTACCCATACACTGTTAGCTAACATAGGGTATATATGAAGCCCGATATCTCAAGTTCCAAAATTATTTGGGATATACGACTTATTGGGTTTTATTAGGGACACCTTAGGCTACAATTTGTATATAGTGGGATATGTGCAGCAAGTCCCATTTTTCCACAATATCCATCATCCGTCATCCTACCCAGCCACTGTTAACATAGGGTATATATGACGCCCGATATCTCAAGTTCCAAAATTATTTGGGATATACGACTTATTGGGTTTTATTAGGGACACCTTAGGCTACAATTTGTATATAGTGGGATATGTGCAGCAAGTCCCATTTTTCCACAATATCCATCATCCGTCGTCCTACCCAGCCACTGTTAACATAGGGTATATATGACGCCCGATATCTCAAGTTCCAAAATTATTTGGGATATACGACTTATTGGGTTTTATTAGGGACACCTTAGGCTACAATTTGTATATAGTGGGATATGTGCAGCAAGTCCCATTTTTCCACAATATCCATCATCCGTCATCCTACCCAGCCACTGTTAACATAGGGTATATATGACGCCCGATATCTCAAGTTCCAAAATTATTTGGGATATACGACTTATTGCGTTTAATTGGCGACACCTTAGGCTACAATTTGTATATAGTGGGATATGTGCAGCAAGTCCCATTTTTCCACAATATCCATCATCCGTCATCCTACCCAGCCACTGTTAACATAGGCTATATTTGAAGCCCGATATCTCAAGTTCCAAAATTATTTGGGATATACGACTTATTGGGTTTTATTAGGGACACCTTAAGCTACAATTTGTATATAGTGGGATATGTGCAGCAAGTCCCATTTTTCCACAATATCCATCATCCGTCATCCTACCCAGCCACTGTTAACATAGGGTATATATGACGCCCGATATCTCAAGTTCCAAAATTATTTGGGATATACGACTTATTGCGTTTAATTGGCGACACCTTAGGCTACAATTTGTATATAGTGGGATATGTGCAGCAAGTCCCATTTTTCCACAATATCCATCATCCGTCATCCTACCCAGCCACTGTTAACATAGGCTATATTTGAAGCCCGATATCTCAAGTTCCAAAATTATTTGGGATATACGACTTATTGGGTTTTATTAGGGACACCTTAAGCTACAATTTGTATATAGTGGGATATGTGCAGCAAGTCCCATTTTTCCACAATATCCATCATCCGTCATCCTACCCAGCCACTGTTAACATAGGCTATATTTGAAGCCCGATATCTCAAGTTCCAAAATTATTTGGGATATACGACTTATTGGGTTTTATTAGGGACACCTTAGGCTACAATTTGTATATAGTGGGATATGTGCAGCAAGTCCCATTTTTCCACAATATCCATCATCCATCATCCTACCCAGCCACTGTTAACATAGGGTATATATAAAGCCCGATATCTCAAGTTCCAAAATTATTTGGGATATACGACTTATTGGGTTTTATTAGGGACACCTTAGGCTACAATTTGTATATAGTGGGATATGTGCAGCAAGTCCCATTTTTCCACAATATCCATCATCCGTCATCCTACCCAGCCACTGTTAACACAGGGTATATATGAAGCCCGATATCTCAAGTTCCAAAATTATTTGGGATATACGACTTATTGGGTTTTATTAGGGACACCTTAGGCTACAATTTGTATATAGTGGGATATGTGCAGCAAGTCCCATTTTTCCACAATATCCATCATCCATCATCCTACCCAGCCACTGTTAACATAGGGTATATATGACGCCCGATATCTCAAGTTCCAAAATTATTTGGGATATACGACTTATTGGGTTTTATTAGGGACACCTTAGGCTACAATTTGTATATAGTGGGATATGTGCAGCAAGTCCCATTTTTCCACAATATCCATCATCCATCATCCTACCCAGCCACTGTTAACATAGGGTATATATAAAGCCCGATATCTCAAGTTCCAAAATTATTTGGGATATACGACTTATTGGGTTTTATTAGGGACACCTTAGGCTACAATTTGTATATAGTGGGATATGTGCAGCAAGTCCCATTTTTCCACAATATCCATCATCCGTCATCCTACCCAGCCACTGTTAACATAGGGTATATATGACGCCCGATATCTCAAGTTCCAAAATTATTTGGGATATACGACTTATTGCGTTTAATTGGCGACACCTTAGGCTACAATTTGTATATAGTGGGATATGTGCAGCAAGTCCCATTTTTCCACAATATCCATCATCCGTCGTCCTACCCATACACTGTTAGCTAACATAGGGTATATATGAAGCCCGATATCTCAAGTTCCAAAATTATTTGGGATATACGACTTATTGGGTTTTATTAGGGACACCTTAGGCTACAATTTGTATATAGTGGGATATGTGCAGCAAGTCCCATTTTTCCACAATATCCATCATCCGTCATCCTACCCAGCCACTGTTAACATAGGGTATATATGACGCCCGATATCTCAAGTTCCAAAATTATTTGGGATATACGACTTATTGGGTTTTATTAGGGACACCTTAGGCTACAATTTGTATATAGTGGGATATGTGCAGCAAGTCCCATTTTTCCACAATATCCATCATCCGTCGTCCTACCCAGCCACTGTTAACATAGGGTATATATGACGCCCGATATCTCAAGTTCCAAAATTATTTGGGATATACGACTTATTGGGTTTTATTAGGGACACCTTAGGCTACAATTTGTATATAGTGGGATATGTGCAGCAAGTCCCATTTTTCCACAATATCCATCATCCGTCATCCTACCCAGCCACTGTTAACATAGGGTATATATGACGCCCGATATCTCAAGTTCCAAAATTATTTGGGATATACGACTTATTGCGTTTAATTGGCGACACCTTAGGCTACAATTTGTATATAGTGGGATATGTGCAGCAAGTCCCATTTTTCCACAATATCCATCATCCGTCATCCTACCCAGCCACTGTTAACATAGGCTATATTTGAAGCCCGATATCTCAAGTTCCAAAATTATTTGGGATATACGACTTATTGGGTTTTATTAGGGACACCTTAAGCTACAATTTGTATATAGTGGGATATGTGCAGCAAGTCCCATTTTTCCACAATATCCATCATCCGTCATCCTACCCAGCCACTGTTAACATAGGGTATATATGACGCCCGATATCTCAAGTTCCAAAATTATTTGGGATATACGACTTATTGCGTTTAATTGGCGACACCTTAGGCTACAATTTGTATATAGTGGGATATGTGCAGCAAGTCCCATTTTTCCACAATATCCATCATCCGTCATCCTACCCAGCCACTGTTAACATAGGCTATATTTGAAGCCCGATATCTCAAGTTCCAAAATTATTTGGGATATACGACTTATTGGGTTTTATTAGGGACACCTTAAGCTACAATTTGTATATAGTGGGATATGTGCAGCAAGTCCCATTTTTCCACAATATCCATCATCCGTCATCCTACCCAGCCACTGTTAACATAGGCTATATTTGAAGCCCGATATCTCAAGTTCCAAAATTATTTGGGATATACGACTTATTGGGTTTTATTAGGGACACCTTAGGCTACAATTTGTATATAGTGGGATATGTGCAGCAAGTCCCATTTTTCCACAATATCCATCATCCATCATCCTACCCAGCCACTGTTAACATAGGGTATATATAAAGCCCGATATCTCAAGTTCCAAAATTATTTGGGATATACGACTTATTGGGTTTTATTAGGGACACCTTAGGCTACAATTTGTATATAGTGGGATATGTGCAGCAAGTCCCATTTTTCCACAATATCCATCATCCGTCATCCTACCCAGCCACTGTTAACATAGGCTATATTTGAAGCCCGATATCTCAAGTTCCAAAATTATTTGGGATATACGACTTATTGGGTTTTATTAGGGACACCTTAGGCTACAATTTGTATATAGTGGGATATGTGCAGCAAGTCCCATTTTTCCACAATATCCATCATCCATCATCCTACCCAGCCACTGTTAACATAGGGTATATATAAAGCCCGATATCTCAAGTTCCAAAATTATTTGGGATATACGACTTATTGGGTTTTATTAGGGACACCTTAGGCTACAATTTGTATATAGTGGGATATGTGCAGCAAGTCCCATTTTTCCACAATATCCATCATCCGTCATCCTACCCAGCCACTGTTAACATAGGGTATATATGAAGCCCGATATCTCAAGTTCCAAAATTATTTGGGATATACGACTTATTGGGTTTTATTAGGGACACCTTAGGCTACAATTTGTATATAGTGGGATATGTGCAGCAAGTCCCATTTTTCCACAATATCCATCATCCATCATCCTACCCAGCCACTGTTAACATAGGGTATATATAAAGCCCGATATCTCAAGTTCCAAAATTATTTGGGATATACGACTTATTGGGTTTTATTAGGGACACCTTAGGCTACAATTTGTATATAGTGGGATATGTGCAGCATGTCCCATTTGCCCACAATATCGATAATCCTACCTTGACTATTTTCTGTTAACCACTTAACATGGCTCTGTTAGCTTTAACATTACCTCTGTTAAAATTTTTGGTTTTTGTCTTTGCTAGTTAAATTTGAATTTATCTTCACACACATACAAATATGTAATGTAATGCTGCTATTAACTGGTGCAACAACTTTTATTTTATATTTTCAGTAACAGTTAAATGTCATTACGTTTGGCAGAAGGCAGGAATGAAAAAAGCGTCAAATTCACAGTCAGAAAACGACGTAATTCATGTGTGCTAATAATTGTATATCATTCTTACATATTCAAGCATATAATTCCAAGATATTAAAAATTAAACCACTTTCCTTCGAAATTCTAAGAAATTTTACACCAGAAGAAGAGGACTAAATTCTTCCATTTCATGAATTTTAGGATATTTTGCATTGTCTTAATAGTCATATCATCAATAACTGCCAAAAAAAAAACTTTTAAACTCAAGTTACTCGAACCTAAGCCTCAACTATATTTTTAAGAAAAATTTTGCCTTCAGATCAATGTGCGCACCAGATTTGTGGCAACAAATTTTTTTTTTCTGAAATCATCCGATTGTAATGATCGTTAAAGCAATCGTTCGTTTGAGTGCAATAGTTCCACCAGCACCAGCTGAATCTTGTAAATTCAAACAGATTATGGTTGCGGTTAGACCCATTTGCTAGGAGATCTTTTAACTCAAATTGATGCGATTAATATTCGTGTGAGTCGCTATTTTTACACGCCTGTCAATTTGTTAGTGTACTTCAATAAATTTTACACTAGAAATTAAATTTACAGGAGAAATTGAATTTTTTTGGACATATTAAAAATTCTTCAAGTTAATGCTCTGTTTGTATCCCTTATTAAACGTTCTTTTGCATCAGTGCTTTTTACTGATTTTAAAATACTTTACAACACTGTTTATTTACAATTCTCCTTTTCTACTACTCGTGAAATTTCTCTCTGTCTTTAAAACATGCAAAAAAATAAAAATAAAACTGCAAAAACAAAAATCTGTACACATTGCTTATGCCATACAAGCACTTGTTCTTGTTTTTCTTGTCTCTTGTTCTTGGTTTACACTACCAATAATAACAACAGCAAACACATACAAATCTCCCCATATTTTTTTTTTTTTTGTTGGAGTAAGAAAAAAAAGGAGCACAGCTCAAGCAACACTAACACAACTTTGCATTGTGCTGCTGTGGTGTATATGGGATGTTGCTTAATAGTAATAAAAAACTGGCCGGTAGCAAGTCGTTTAGCCGACTCTCCTATTACTCCAACACCTCCCTTTCGCTGTGTTACTGTTGCTGTTATGCATTTAAGTAGTGTTTAAGTGAGCAAGTGTGTGCTCTTTTTTGTGTGTTTTTTCCCATTCTAATGGACAATTTTAACACTTGCAGTAGCCAAAAAAAAAAATGGAAAACGATTATTAGAAAAACTTGTTATTTAAACTTTTAATTTTTGTCGTTTAAAAAAAAATTCATTGCAAAAGATTGTTATAAAATTCTTGTTTTTGTTTTTAAATTCAATTAAACTTAGTTTCTCAATTATTTACAGAAATTTTCTTTTTTTTTTCTTTTGCTTTTTAACAATAATTTAACGCGTTGTTTTTTTTTTCTATTTTTAGTTTTCTATTGTTGTTGGTTTTAATTTGTTTGTTTTTACTCCATTTTTCTATTGTATTATAACTAGTACGTGAGTGTGTTTATGTGTGTATGCATACGTTTAACGTATACTGTATTTACCTTTGCTGGTGGCAACACATGTGACTTTTCTCATGGTCAATTTATTATAATATTATGGTTATTGTTGTTGTTTTTATTAAGAATACATGCATCTACATGTATGTGTGTGTGTGTTTATGTACATAGTATGTGAACTATTCATAAATTGTGTGTTTCTGTTTAGGAGAGCACTTACAGTTGTATTCTTATTGTTGTTTTTATAAATTACACTTTAACTCCCTCCTCCACTTACATATGTTTACATGTGCTTTTACTGTTCTTGTTAGTGTATCTTTATGGCGCTCTCTTGTTCCCTCTCTTTGTGTGTTTATAATAAATGTAATAAGATATGCTCTTTTCTTTTATTGTTACAGTTACAAATTTACTTGGGAGTGCAATTTTTTTTTTCTATTTCTTTTCAAGTGTTACCATCTCTTTTCTTTTTGTATCGGTAATGAAATGTAAACAAACGTTTAAATTGTCTCCAAAAATACAGTTATCCCTTTTTACGTATGCTCTTTCATGTGTATTTACAGTGTTTCACAAAATTAAATGCTTGATAACTATAATACTTTAATGGTAATCATATTGGCAACACTAGAGCCAGTTTAGAAGTTGACATTTCAAGCTTCACTTAAAACAATTTATTATCCGCGTTTAAAAATCAATTCAAATTTAGAATATTACCGTCATATTTTGCTTTTTCAGCCTTTTACACGCGGGAAATTTCAACATAATTTTTTTCAATGCCAATTTTCTCGAATGACAAGATTATTGGAGATAATAACCGCTGATAGGGTTTCCTACTAGACCCTTTGCACTACCCTTTGTATATTGTGGCATATGTGTGTAGTACACTGTCATATTCTTGAGAAATTGCCTCTGATCCTCCCAAGAAATATTTAGAATCAGTTTTTCGTCTAGAAAACTTAGAAACTCTACACTAATGGAATAATGAGGGCACATATTTGATTAAAAAAAGCACGTTTCACGTATAAGAAAACAGTTTAATTTTTAGTTAAATTTGTATAGAGGTAGACGTGGCTGCCCATCCAAGAAAAATTTTTGGATGGACACATCCACCACCGCATTGGGTCCATTGTGCTACTAAATTTGTATAAGAACTTAATATCTAAATCGTAGTAATTCCAAATACATACATATGTACGTATGTACATACATGTATACACATACAAGTACATTTAATTTCTTATTTAAATTCAACATTTTAAACACAATGTTTTCCAATTAAATATGCTCGTTCATGTCACATGTGTTTGTTACGATTGCAATTAAAACAAACATTTTACGAAACGCAAATAATTTTTACCAATTTTAAAATTAAAAAAAAACCAGAAAATGATAAAAGAAAATGGAAATTCATTTTCATTTTCATTAAACTAAAACGATATTTGCATATTAAAACTACAACGTACTTTTAATGGGGAACTTTGCATGTAGTAAACCGTTTCACTGTAAGTTTTAACAGCAGTATACAAGGACACCCTTGTTATTATTTTATGTGCATAAATTACCGACCTAAATGGCATTTCGTCTTCAGCGAAGACAATCTATATCTGCATTCATCTATAGACTACATACTTACTAACTTAATTGGTCATTAACGATCCGATTAACGGATTTCGGCCTGTCTTAACCTTCGCCAGTTGGTCACACCAATTGAAGATTGGGCTTCTTTGATTTATAGACCTGTAGAATACCTGAATAATCAGCAGAGGAAATTTTTTCCCATAATTAGAGTTTTCTGACTAAGAATCTAATGGAGTTTATAGCAGCGATGCAAATTATGAACCTGATGGAGAAAATTCCGATGAAATGAAGAAGAAGAAAAAACACTTCCAGTGAACCTCAAGTTGCACATGCAAATGTAAATATTATTAGGAGATGTCCCGATTTGAAGTTGGTGGTGGTAACTCTCATAATACTACAGAATCAGAAGAACAGCATTGATGTAACAGGTCAGGGGTTAGTTTACTTACTAATTTTCAGAACAAACAATTTTTTTCACGGTTAGAATGAAGGCAGAAATCTTTTTTCCCCTTAAACTATATGAAATAATTGCTAAAAATAAGGATAGCCTTCGATTTATCTTTCAAACATCCCTAACTCCTTCATAATTGGTCAGTACAACTCTTTAGTCAGGATTACGACCTAGTTTCTTACACCACATAAGTGGTGTGCGTTAATTTTTATACATGAGTAACGGGATCTACAGTTTGAAGTCGACTCCGAACGACATATTTTTGAGAAACTTTTCATGGCAGTTTTATTTACTCTCGGAGTTTTTGCCAGAAATCTGCTGAGAGGAAGTCGTCGAAGAAATATTTTTTTTCATATTTCGTTTAGTTGGAGATGCCTGACCTGGGGTTTGTACAAAGGCCTCACGTCTAATAAACCAGCACACTATCTACTACACCGCGGCGACTTCTACAAAAATAAGGACACACTTCGATTTAGCTTTTTGACACTCCTAACTCCTTAAGTCATGGTCACCAGGCTGTCGTATCACCGCCGGACTTTACCATAATTGAAAAAAAAAATATTTTATAAATAATTAATTGTTCTCTTTAACATATAAAAAGATTTATTTGTTTAAATAAATTTATCTTTGAAAAAAGTCGAAAACAGACCTTTAAGAAGTATACTAACCTCTTAAATGAGGGTTTGTATGTAGGCTAAGAGATTTTTGCATTCATTTTACAATTTTAATAATTTTCTTACAGTTTCGTATTAATTATCTTCTTGAGTTGTTTATGGAAATGGTGTAAATTTTATTTCTGCATATTCATCGATACGATGTTATGGAAACAGTTACAACAGGATTAAGCATTAATGCAGCGGTTCAATAAAATTTCACAAAAATTTTCATTTTCTTACCAAAAAATTTATTAAAATTCTCTCTCTTTTCTCTTGGAAACACACACATATACAGCCATACGCATATTGAAGAAATTCTCTATAATCTAACCACTAACAATTTTAACTGCTACTGCTACTCATACTCCTACTACTCACAATACTACAACTAATGTCATGCTTGCTATTACCGTAATACTACTACTACTACTACTACCAGCACTGAATGTGTATTTTAATACTTATCGCTGCCATACTCTCAAATATCCTCTTCAACCATACTCTCGTATAAATACCGCAATACGATTGTTCAATTGCATGTGTATGCGTGCGTATGTTTTATTGCGATGAAAGTGGGTGAGTGTGGGGTAGTAATGAAAGCGAGGTTTTCTTTTCGGTAGTTTAATGCCGGATGGATTTTTAAAACAAAATTGGAAATACAAGAAGAGGCGCACAGTGAAGAGAGAGAGACAGAGAGAGAGAGAGAGAGGGAACGAATTGAAATGGGAAATAAAAACCAACCAACATTCCTCCTTTTGGGTTAAAAGTGATTTGGTTAAAACGATATGCAGATCAGATATACGAACAATAAATTATGGTGTATTTTCTCTTGTTCTTCTTTATGTTTTGCGTTTCGTTATTGTTAATGGCACCATGTGTCAGACTTTTTACAGTTAAACCAAAAGGCTTTAAGAAAATTGAAAAGGAAAAGTGGGGGGACAGGCAGCAGGAAAAGTTTTTGCTTTTGAAACCAAAATCTTTCAGTGAGTAAAACAGAGTGATTAGGCCTGATGGGGGGGTGGCACAGTATTAGAGCAGTTAATAGTTTCGAGAAATTTATAACATTGAGATGAAATTATGCTTTGTATACCCTACACCAGTATGGGTGGAAGTTAAGATTCTATACATTGCTTGGTAATCATTTTTAGGAATTGAAAGAAGCGATTTTTTGTAGCCTCTTAACCTTAAGGCCGCTATAAAACTTCTTGAATTCACATCAAGTACAGGGTATATCAAGGAAACAATATTTAGTGATTGAAGATTTACTTTGGTGATGCTCGCCTGCTTACTGGAGACGCTAATGGTGCTTATTATGAATATTCGGTCATCCAAATGGATTAGACCACCATCGCAATGTCGTTTGTGTTTCGTTTCTTTATCTCTACTTCAACGGGATATGTTCGAAGGAAATAAAAGGATTTGTTCCTAAAAATCTCACATTTTTGCGCAGTTTCAGTATGTCACGCAGAGCACATACGTTCGTTGATCGCACAAATAATTTGATCTTTAGTCGCACTATTCATCGCAGAAGTTTTTTTCTGACACAGGCAATATAAACAGATTAAAATCCAATGACCATAAACACCACTCCACTCTTTTTCCTCCCTCTCATGTCTTGTTTTCCTAGTTCCAACGCAGTGCACTACATGTGTAGAGACCATTATTCGGGTATGGGCATATTAAAAATATTTTTTTGACTGTTTTTGGTCAATGTTAGGTAAACAGATGCGTGAGTTGTTTTACAAAGACTTCAACGATCATCAGATGAAAGCCATACTTTCCGAAATAGTAAGACTTAATGAGCAAGGTTTTTCACCATTTCGCCCAATACAACTCTATAGTACCACCTGTCACAGAATCAACAAAAGATGGCAACACTACAAAATCCATATCTCTCTTCTCATTTTACTGCCCCTTGAATTTCTTCGGAAGCATTTTTGCTGTTATTATTGCCAAATTTTTGTTTGTACTGTGGAAGCAAGCAACTCTAAGCTTAAACCACATTTGAGAACAAACAATAGTTTCTTATGCTGTTTTTGTTACTGTGACCAACAATAAAGAGCATGTACAGAAAAAGGAAAACTCACTGGCAATTCAAATGCAATTTTTTTTTCTTCCTTTTGCAACAGTTCAACCTTAAGCCAACCACTACGTACGCAACAGCCATGAGAACGAACGACAATAATAAGCAAACAGCATGATGTTCAAGTTTTTGCTCTTCCCAAATGATGTCGTGTTATTTTTTTATGAAACGGCCTGGATCTTTCTCATGCCTACGTAGAGGGCCAGATGTAAGTTTATTACGAACATCTTTATTAGAAAGTCTGGCTGCTTTTTTATGATTATTTTGGTTTGAATTCGGGATTTAGAAACGTTTGAGAAAGCTTTGCTATACGCCTTGAATGTGGCTTTACAAAACATTAAAAGCTTTAGTTTTTAAAACGAGGCCTTTCAAAAGGTTTTTTTGTCAACTGCTTTTAACCGCTCTGAATGTAAGCGTTTTGTTCTCTCCATATTGTTTATGTTTGTGCGTATGTTTGCGGTTATCTTGATAAGGCATTGCCTTAACTGAATATACGAGGAGTACATGCTAAATCTTCTCATCCACACTGCTTTTTTACTGGTGTCTCGCTAGCTGGATGGCTGCTATTGTTGCTGCTCCGTTATTGTCTTAAGTGGGTTGCTGGTTTACTGGTTTAGTACTGTTGCTCTTGTTATGGTGGCATACTTTTTACAGTTTTTTTAAGTTCTCCCATGTACAACCTTTGGCACCACCATGTGACAAGAATTTTTAAGTGAATATAATTTTCTTTTAATTTTTCTTGCCTTAAAAAACAGTTAAAGTAGCAGTTGATTACTTTTGTATGGTATTTTATAGTAGCGATGTTAATGCCAATAAGGGTTTGTGCAGAAAAATGTTTATCTAAAGTGTAGTAAATAGAAAACCATTATTTTTTTCTCCGTACTACTTAAAGTGTTCTATATCTAGCGTTGGATAAGCGAGGTTTTTCTATGACCCAGTGGACCTAGTGACCTGGATAGCTATAGTATCAAGGATTTCAATACAGGTTTCCTTACGATTGGGCGTTACTTGTAACCGAAGTTAATTGTTTTCTTGAAATGAGCAAAAAAACTGCTGTATGTCATCTATAAATGTCATCGCTCAAAAGATGCAAGTCATCGACCAAAAAATGCCAGTTATCGACAAAGAACGGCGCTCTCCACCATCCCATTTTTATCCCATATTGCCCGATTTATGAAGGATATATTTGGTGAAGAAATTCTAATCCTTCAACTTGATTATCAATGATGAGAAATCCATGTTGAGTGTGTTAATTTTATCCATGAGTAAAGGGACCTACAGTTTAATGACGATTCCGAAGGACATATTGTTGAGAAACTTTTTCATGGCAATTTTATTTTACTCTCAGATATCTGCTTAGAAATCGGGGAACTCACCGAAGAAATATTTGTTCATATTTCGTTTTGTCTAATAGGGCAAGGGCGGCTTCTTTTTTGTAGCAAGTAAATCCTTACACTGTCACACTGTTTTTTAGTAAAAAAGATCTGCGTAATTGAATCTCATTCATGCAATCCAATGTGCAGACTGCTAAAGCGCCATCTATTGGAAAAGCATTGATATTCTATTTACTACTACACTTGCAAATAGTTGTACTTTATAAAATTGCTAACAATTAGAGGCAATAATTTTTTTTAATTTTTATATTCCGTAATTTGTATTTTCATTTTACGTTTCATTAAACATTTATTGTTATTGTTGTTGTAGCAGTTTTTCTCCTACAAATTCTAATTGTTTTGTAATAAAAATCCGCCCTCGGTTTGAACGTTTCATTTCATTTCAATCCGATATTGCCCGAATGCCATCATACGAAAAGCGAATCAGTAGCAAAAAAAAAAAAGAAAAAGAAAACGTAGCTTCAAAGCTCACGTGCCTGCCTTATAAACAAACAAACAAACAATAGAACACAAGAGCAGCAGATATTTTGCTACTGTTATCATCGTCATCGTCATCATTATTAGTGGGATATTGTTTTTGTTTTTGCTCTTTGTTTTTGTTTTGACATTTGCTGCCCGCTACTGACATGATACGATATGATTACGATGCTTTTTGTTTGTGGGTGGTTTGGCTTATTGTTACACACTCACGTACAACGACTGTAAAATGTATCACGTTTTGTTTTTGTTGTTTTTTTTTTTGTTGGCTTGTATTTATTTCTGTTCGTTTTTCGTTTTGTTCATATACGGCGAGTAATACTCTCTTTGTACTCTGAGAGGAAGTATTTTTATATAGTTGTTGTTGCCGTTGCTGGTTACTGTTGCTGTTTTTTTTTCGTATTTATTGCTTTGCCTTTGGCTTAAGTTTGACACTGACAGTGGCAGAGAGTAGAGGAAAAGTCTACAACAACCTCCACTTCGATTTCTGATGTAAATACTCGTATTCTATACACAGTAAAATATTCTTTGTATGTAGTTGTGGCATGTCATTCATATTTGAATAGATAGATGGCAGCCTAAGGCTGACTGCTGGCTGTCGGGTGTTGATGTTGATGATAATGATGACGTTATCGCTGTTGTGTGAGAACAGCAAAGAAAAACGAAGAAAGCAAAAGCAAATTAACAAAAGAGCAAATCGTCGTATAAATGTTTAATAAACATTGCCCCCCCCACACACACACACGTAAAGAAAGAGCATCGACAACAATGAGTCTCTTTTTGGTTCTTATTGTTGCAGCAGCTGTTTTTTTCGATGGGCATTCAAGAGACATTCGCTACGGAAGACAGAAATGCAATGAACGGAAAGGAAAACAAACAAATATTGAAATTGGAATTATTTGATTATGAGATTATTTAACGTCAAATGTTATAGTGTTGGCTGTCACAAATAAGACAACACATAGAAATACCAGAGGTTGGCTATCCATACCAGTCGTTCAGCTCAATATATTGCCGCTGTAAGGGAAAGCATTTGGGGGTCGTTTAATAATATTGAAGAACTGTTAGAAATCGTAAAAATTCGCTACAAAAGTGGCGAATTAAATGTGCCCACCTTTCAAGTATTACGGGGTGGTACTGTGCAAGAGATTGACATTACAGATCTGCTTAGGCTTGGGCATTATCGCATTGCCACTTCTGCTAGAGAAACTGTGCACCTTAATTCATATAAAGCTCAACTCCAGTCGCGTCAAGTGAAACCAACTGACCATTTACATCGTTGAAGTAGATGTGATGCACATATTTCGTAAAAAATTTTTCTTCAGCAGTGAAGTTGATTTCTATCTGGGTTATTACGCAATATTGTTGCATATCGGGTTCGAAGAACCCAGAAAAGATTATGAAAAAGTAACTGTTTCATGCGTATTACGTTTTAAAGGTGTTATTGAACTCCACATTTTGGAAAATTGGACTGGAAGAACCGTTATTGTCAAATAACAGCGTTATGGCCGTATGGTGACCGACTTTTTATGGCCCGCAATTGAAGATTTTATACTGGACACTATGGCGTGCCAATAAGAACCAAACAGCACGACCGATTTGAGCTTATTGTATTAAAATAAGGAGCAATTTCACGCTTAGGCAACTTAAATCTCATGCAATTTGAAGCCGTTAGAAATACATCAAAATCTCCCAACATTGGATAGGATATAGCTCCTGAAATGGCCAAAAACTACCTTATAAAGATCGATTACTGCAACCAATCTAAAGCAATTTAAAATTTCTCGTTTGATATTTGATTTGTCTATATCCGTAGCAAATATTAGAGAGTCGTTTGGGCAGAAAATTTTGTAACTTTTTCGCAGGATTTAAGGTTCCAATGGAGCAGCACTCCTGAGTATCTATAAAAAGCTTTGATAAGGTTAATTAGTCTCTCGGCAAAGTCCTGAATACAATACAAAAATCTTATCGAACGATAGTCGCATACACAACGCGAGATACCAAAGCTAGTATGTGTTGAAATATATTATAATTTCCTTTTCCCTGCACCTTATTTTTGAACGTTTTTAGGTTCAAACACAAAATTAAACAATTTTCATGTGTAACCAGATTTTAGTATTTTATCGTTTTATTTGCATTGGCAACACTGAACTCAAAAATTTATTGAAATTTATGCAAATTTTGTGTAAATCACAGTCAGTGCAATAGCAAATTACAACACTAACATACACACTTGTTTCTCGCACACACTCACTCTCGCTCTCTCTCCCTGATAGCACACTTTATTTGCCTCTCTTGTAATTTGCATATTAAAACTAATATAACTGTTATACCGAAGTAGTAGTAATAGTATAACAAAATAAAACATGCGACTAGTGTAAGTGGTTAATCGGTAAATGATGTTTTTGTTGTTGTTGTTTGTGTGTGGGTCACTCAAGAAAAATTTAATTTTTTTTAAGAGAGTAATCACTGCTTACTACTACCACTACTATTACTACTACTACTACACCGACAAATTAACATTTTCTTAATCATTTTATCTATCAGTAGAGTCAAGCAGCAGCGTAATTAAAAAAAAAAACACAACAGAAGCAAACGTATGCAGCGGCAGTATTAGTAGCAGCGTCTGCACATGCTTTTGTTTTATCGAAATCGTCATCTCATCTCATTTAAATTGCGCAGCATCTCTAGAGAAATATATTTAAAAGACAAAAAAACAATAATAACAACAACGATAACGATGATAAGACAGAAGACTCCTACATAAAATTAAACTACAGCTATAAACGAACGGTATCGTACCATACAATATTGCCAGATGTGGTTGTGGTTGTAAATTTTGTGTATATTATCCGCAGAAATTTGATTTTGCAGAACGATTAGGAATCTCTATTTGAGTTGAAAACCCCGCTTTATCAGTTTTGGCCGGGTCATTGAAAAAGTGTGGAGTCTGACGTTGTTATGATGGAAAATAAAATCTTTTCTGATGATCTGTCGTGGCCTTGTTATTTAAATTGTTTGTTTCCGTCTCTTTAATTGCTGACAGCAGAGATCGAAATCAGTCGTTTAGCTACAAGACATATAGCATTACCTTTCTTGGTGGGCATACTAGTTTGCATATTGTCTGTGAAGCTTCTTTATGCTTTGTCCAGGATCCTTTTCATACGTTATTGTCCAACGTACTTCACTTTTCATCGACCGTGATCATTTATTTCAGATATTGTTCGATTTCGTTAAATTTTAGCCGTGAATTGCAAGTGCAAAGTCAATCCTTTAAATTCTAACCGTCTGTGAGGCTTCACCTTGCTTTGTCATGCTCTTTTTCACACATTATTGTCGTAAGAGACCTACTTTTTATCGGTCGTAAACATATGCTTCAGAGATGGTTCAATTTTGTTTCATTTTAGCAGTGTTATCGCAAGTGGAAATTCGGTCCATCGAAATTTTTACTTTGAATTCATAGGGCACTTAAACATCGGGCTTCTTTGTGTATCCAGCTTTCTTCAATTGCTTGCAAAATGTATGATGAGCCGGAATTTTTAATTTTTTTTTCCATGATTTCTTTGACTTTTTAGTGATTAGTCGATCAGAATGCAATTTTTCATGTTACAGTTATGCCATGAAAAGTCTCAAATACTGTCGATTGGAGTCGACTTCTAACTGTAGGTCCCGCCATTCATGAATAAAATTAAGACGCACAACATGGGAGGTGTGAGAAACTAGATCGTAATCTTGTCTGAAAGGTTGTAATGACCGATTAAGTAAGTGCGTAGACTTTTTTGATTATGATATCTACTCGGCCTTAAAACGTACACAATAATGGGCATATCTGCATGGAGACTAATCTCTCCTTCTTTTTCAAATAATAATTATCTGGCAGCTCTATTTGCGTACAACAAATGCCATTAGTTTTCGGTCTTTTCTTTTGTTTTTAAAACCAATATCCACACACACACAAACAAACAAGAATAATAGCTCTCTCAGTCAGTGATGCCAACTTAGCCCTTTTCGGGCTAGATTTGGCCCTTTTTGAAGTACCTTTAACGCGAAAAATAATTTTTAGCCCTAAACTAAAAAACGCGCAATTTCAGCGCTTTTCAGCATTTTTGTTTAGCCCTTTTTGCCCGTTTTTCATTTAACTCTATATGGCAATATTATATTATGTTTCTCGAATTGTAAGCCATTGTGGCAGCACTTTTTTCTTCTATTTCTTGGTTTCTTCTTAAATTAATAAAAATACCGAGAAACACGAGCTTTGTTGAAAGTTTAAAATTGTATTTACTTAATAATGGAGTCGCCGTAGTCTATTAGGTAGTGTATGTTGGCTTATAGACGTAAAGCCAGGGTTCGAGCCCCAGCCCAGACATCAAGACAAAATACAAAAGTTATTTCTTCGGCGACTTCCTCTCGGCAGATTTCTGTCGACTTTAAACTGTAGGTCCCACCACTCATGTATAAAATTAACACACACAACATAAGTGGTGTGAGAAACTAGGATATCAATTTGAGCTCCGGTTACTGTACTTGTCTTAATTGACAAGTACACGTCCTCTAACTTAACCTAACCTAATAATTAGGCATTGATAAAAAACATATTAATAAGTATATGAGTATATAACTTTTAGTAAGTCATAATTTAATATTCTTGGATGTGTCTTTAATGTAAATGCTATGCTATGTTTAGATGGAGCGCTACACGCAAAGATATCGTAAAGTTTGGGAGACAGGTCCCCTTTTTAAGAAATGGATAAAGCCTTGTAAAGATGAATCTAAAGCAGTATCTATTTACTGCAACACGCAAATCGCCGCTAAACACTATGACCTGGTCAGACATTCAGAAACGGAAGAACGGTTTAAAATTGTGGTGTTTTTATCTGAAAAGACTATTTTAATTTTAGCCCCCTTTTTGCGCTTTTTTGAAAAAAAAAAAAAAATGAAATTGTATTGTACTAAAAACGTAATTTTTTCAATTTAGCCCTTTTTAGCCCGTTTTTCATATTTGTTCACGCGTTTGGTGTCCTAAGAGTTGGCATCACTGCTCTCAGTCTCCTATTTACGATACAAATCTCTTGTTCGTACTTCACATCTCTCCATGCTTGTAAAACCAAAAAATATTATGTTGTTGTTTTGTTTTCTCTTCAACTTTTGTTTTTGTTTTTTTTTTATTTAAAATTCATAGAAAATCCCAAACTGAACATCTCATTATTTAACTTAATTTTACTAACCGTTATATTTTGTTCTTCTTTCAATTCCTTATCCGGTTGTTTTTTTTTTTTTTTTTTTGTTTTTGTTTCCTTCCTCCTTATGAGATGATTCTCTTGTTAGTTGATATTAAATAATTTGCTCTCAATGTTTGGTTGTTCTTGATATTTCTCCGTTACAGTTTAATAAGGCAAACATTAAACAGCAACAACAGTAAAATAATAGAACACAAAAAATGACTCTCTTAGGAGAACAAAAGCACTCATTTAAGCGCACACACACACATTTAACAAACTTCTCCTTCTGCCCATACTCACTCAGCCAGATGAACAGAACAGAACAGAACCCACATAAAATAAATATTCCCGATGGTCTTATCGTTGCTTTTGTTGTTGTTGTTTGAACATATACTATGCTTGTATACATATATGTATGTATGCATGTGTGCCATTCGTTTTGGTCGTACTAATTTGAAAACAATCTTATATTTTTATTTTGCTATATGTGTATGTGTGAGTGTGTGTCTATTTGATTTGTTATGGTACTTTTTAACTTTTGCTTTATATGGATGTGGTAGTGTGTTGTTGTTTTTTTTTTTCTAAAGATTTTGTTTTTGTGTGCAGTAATTTGTAAATAATTAATGGTGGGATTTGCTCATGTAACTGTTATTATTCAAATAAAGGAAAGAGTATGAGAGTGAGGTAAATAGATAAAGAGAGAGAGAGAGAGAGAGAGAGAGAGAGAAGTGGAGCAGTGGGAGTATTTATTTATTCCTTGTTTTTTTTTTGGCAACTGCATTTGAGAGTTGAAAACTGAGCCAAAGTATATCGCATTAGTTTTTATTGATTGTATACAGTTAAGGACAAAAGAATTGGGTCACTGGCCTCACTATATAATGGAGTATTTGTTTTTGTTTTATTGAAAAAACAACAAAAATATTGTGTTGAAAATGTTTTTATTTGTTGAAGAGAAAGTGCATTACATTTGATTGAAATATTTGAACTTTTAGTGAATTTTTAATTAATTTTGCCATTTATGTTGCGAAAAAAAAATGCATAATAATTCAAAAATGTTCAAAAGCGGCAATCGAAAGCTAATTTCTTATATTAAGAATATATCGGGTTATTCATTTTAGTGGTTTGAAATACATCGTTAGGGCAAAACCCTTAACCGTTAAATATCTTTCATCTGAAATGTCATTCATTACGTGATTAGTTTGGCTGCTGTTTACAAATATGGATCGTTTAATAACTGAAGAACCTGATTCAAAATTTTTTATACAAAAATGCAAGTCGTAAACACTTTTCAGCGAATTACAAGGCGATTATTATCGTCATATGCGATTTGGTATGCAACAAAATAATTAGATTATAAAGATACATAACATGCATACATAATTGGTCATTACAACTCTTCAGTCAGGATTGCGACCTAGCTTCTCAACCACTCATATTGTGTGTGTTAATTTTATGCATGTGTGGAGGCACCTTCAGTTCAAAGTCGACTCCGAACGACAAATTTTTGAGAAACTTTTCATGGCAATTTTATTTACTCTCAGAGTTTTTGCCAGAAATTTTCTGAAAAAAAGTTGCCGAAAGCATATTTTTTCATATTTTCGTTTTGATGTCTGATCTGGAATACGGCGACCAAATACATTATAAAAATACATACTTAAGAAGCGTTACAGATATGTAGTCAGACCAGTGCATAATCACAATTAACGCACGGCCGAAGATATGATTTTTGTAGCGGATAATTCGATTTTTTTCGATTCAACGGCGTTCTCAGCAATTGTACTCCCTTAAGTTTCATGATGGCAACGGGCTCAACCAGATGCTTAAATGTGGTTTAACAACTTCCAAACACTGTTAAAAAGATTTTATTCCTCTCCGTACTCCGTTCGACCAATCTTGACCATAAAATTCGGCCTAAAAATTATTTTTGAATATAAAGTTACTACAGATGTCGATTAAGGCGCTTTAGTTCCTGCCAATCACCTAACAAACGTTGTTGTATCGTCAATCAATGTGCTTAGCACAAAGCAACTGCTTTGTTGGCATCTGGCTTTCGAACAAAATATTTATGGTTGCTTACAGTATTCAATTGATGGAGGGAATATTTCATTATATTTCAGTTAATAAAACAAGAAATTTATTCCACACTGTAAACAACGTGTACACTCCTAAAAAATACCCACATACACATACAAATTTCGCAGAAAAAATAAAAATATTCACTCTTAACAATGCAATAACAATGATCACAAACATTCATGATTATGATGACGACGATGATGTCGATGCAAAAGATGACGATAATGACAATAACGACGATAATTAAATGGCAGTCAAGAATCATTGATGCGTATACGTAACATTCAATTCATTCAACAACACTACTACACATTACTATCACTATTGCCACCACAACAACAAAAAAATTCTTTACCAGTTCAGAGCCATAGCCACAACCACAGCAACAGCCAAATACTATATGTATGGATATTGAAATAAACAGTACAACCACACCAGCACACAGTACAAAGAGATACAGAGAGAGAGAGAGAGCAACAGCAAACAACAATAATAATAGAAAGAGTTTTAACTCTCTGAGTAACACTAAAGTATATCATTTAAAATTGTTGTTGTTATTGTTATTGTTATTGTTCATGTTTATTTTTGTTATTTATCGCCTGCCAGTTCTAAACTGACGATTGTTTCCATAACACAAATGATCTCCACATGTTATTAGTCACTTGGCTAGTTACTTGGTGTCTACAAAAGACACTTTATTGTCTGTGCATGCAAGCAAATCTCGCGATATTCATTTCAGAAATTGAAGCTGGAAAGTGTAAAAATATTTCCCTTTAGAGGAGTTGTATTTATTTTTGTCTTGTGGGTGATTTAGGTGCTCACGAAAGCGTATTTTATAGCGGGAACGATAGAATCATACATTTTATTGCGCAAACTAGGGAGTAAGTGGCAGAGTGAAGAAGAGAAGTATAGAGAAGATAAAGTGTACAGCAGAGGGAGGATATAATAGAGGAAGGCTAGAGTAGAGGAAGATTTGTGGGTACTTTGACGAACCACAATACCTTTTATAGGAAATAATCGATAGGCTGCTACAGTCTTGTGAAGTGAGTGTGTATGCTAATAAGGATGCAGTCCTACGAAGTTATAAAGCTTTTCGTCTCCCATGGTATCAGTTGCTAATAACAATTTTAATGATGATAACGATGATAAGAGTTAAACCACAAGATTTATGGCAATTATACTCTCTTCCCACATGTGAACACTTACACATACATACAGTTGTGTTCATAAAAATAGGAGTGAGCCCATTGAAAAACAAAATCTTAAATCTTAACAAATAAAAAACATGGTTTAATTCAATTTTTTTGGTGTAATGTAATGTAATGTTGATTCAATACTAAATTATTTAAGTTATTCATTAATTAAATAAAGCTTTCAACAATTATGTAACAGGAAGTTTAAGAAAAAATATCTTAAAAAGTGCTGTTCAAAATAATAGGAGTATTTCAGTTTTCATAAAGATTTACTATTAAAAAAGTTAAAAATGCTTATGACTATAATCAGAAACTTTAAATACGATTAGTATTTGGTAGAATAGCCTTTACTTTGTATTACAGCAGCACATCTACGAGGCATGGAGTGAACTAAATCCTGACATTGTTTTAATGGAATTTTATTCCACCCATCTTGCACTACAGATTACAACTCAGTTGCATTTGACGGTTTTCTCTCGGCAACATATTTTTTAACATCCCTCATAGATGTTCTATGGGATTAAGGTCAGGAGACTGAGCTGGCCACGCCATAACCTTTACGCCATTAAGCCGAAATCACCCACTTGCCAATTTACTGGTGTGTTTCGGGTCATTGCCTTGTTGGAATATCCATTTTAGAGGCGTGGAATCTGGTAACATCACTTCTCTCAAAATGCTGACATAGACGTTCCTATCCATTATGTCTCTAATTCGATGTATTGGGCCTAAACCATTATATGAAAAGCTTCCCCACATCATTAGTTTTGCACCACCATGTTTAACTGTCTTTTGTGTATACTGAGCTTTATATTTGGTGTTGGGCGGACAACTAACATGCTGTCTAGACCCAGTGCCACCAAATAAAACAATTTTGCTTTCGTCGGTCCACAATAAGTTTTCCATTTTTCTTTCGGATATTTGATATGTTCTTGGGCAAACTTTAAGCGTGCTGCTGCCTGTTTTGTATGTCAACAATGGCACCTTTTGTGAACTTCTTGCGAATAAATTGTTGTCCATCAGACGCCTACGAATAGTAGGGACACTTACGGCAAGATTCAGATCCTTTTGAATTTTTTTTTTTGAAGACGCTGAAGGATTTCTTTTGCTGTATCGCACAATTCGGCGGTCATCGACAGTAGATGTTTTGGCCTTGCGCCCACGCGTTTCGGGCTTTTTTTTATATTTTAATATATTTGTGATCATTTGATCGGACTAACTTAATTAAGGTTTCCTCAATTTCTTTAGAAGATTTTTAATTAGTTTTCTCTTTTCTTCAGTACAGTGCTTTTCTCGTCCCACTATTACAAAAATTTATGTGACTCACTGTAGAGAAAAAGTTTTAACTACATTTTTCCGTACTTATTTTTCACTTTTTTGCTTAAATTTGTGTGCTGTTATATTTTTATTTTTAAAAGAACACTCACACTCCTATTTTTTTGATCAACTGAATTCGGGGGCAATTACAGAAATGAATCAATTTCATCGTAAATATTAAAGTTATTACGAGATCTTTTTTTGTATTTTATTTCTTACAGATCGTAGTAACTACCATTAAAATATATCATGTTTTGCAAATTGGTAGAATAAAAAATTTTAACTTTGAAAATATTCCATGGTAACACTCCTATTATTTTGAACACAGCTGTACATACAGATACAGGCTGGGGAAGAAATAATAGAAAATAATTGAAACTGCTTTGTTTTGTTTACATTGCATAGAGAGTCAGTAGGATAGATAGGGAGAGAGAGAGAGAGAGTGAGAGCAAGGTTGAGAAAGAGAAAGAGGTAAAGTAAATCTCTCTGTGTTAAATTTTGTAAAATTTGAAGTCCTTTGGCAATGGAACAGAATTGCGGCGTGATGACATACACAAATCGTTGTAGAAATGTGGTCACAAACATTTTTTCTTATTCGTTTATAATTTTCGAAATGAATTTACCTCGTACTCTCATGAAACGTGATGCAGCTTTTCATTGTTAGCACGTGACTATAATTGTGGTTGCTTAGATTTGCAGTCGTATTGTGTTTCTGTTTTAGAATTAATTTTTTAATTTAAATAGCCTGATGCAATTTACTAATGAAATGATTTTTTTCTTTTTTCTTTTTAGGTGAGTAAATTTGCAAATAACTTTCAATAAATTGCAATGCAAAGTGAGTATTAATTTTAATTGAAAACTTTGTTTACTTCTTCGAATTGAAAACATACAGAAGCTATGGTTACGATGAAACTTTTAATTCTAATGCGAAAGTTTTCGTTCATTTTTTCGCATATTACAGGAGGTATTTCGCTGATAACTTGATGAATACTAGTCTTCAAATGCTCCAATGTTATGAAATTAATGGCACGATATTGAACTCATCTTTTTGCTGTCTTAATCGCAATAACTTTTTCTGGACATGATACGTCTTAAAAGTTCTTAGAACCAGAGGTATTGCATAGTCTTACACTATTTCCGATTAGTTCCTACTGCTATACAATAATAATGTGTAGTGAGTTATTTACAGAATTAGAATTTTTTCTAATTATTATCCTTCAAGTTGCCTAAGATGAATACCACCAGCTCTTTCTAATGCTCTTCTAAATTGAGAGCTGGATGTCAGGATTGCCAGTAGTGTTTGTATATGTAAGATTTACAGTACAAGATACATTCCATATGCGAGTAGTGCTGCTAAAGAACAAGTTTTCTCTGAAATTCACTGGGCAATCGATCATGGATAGATGTGCTCTGCATGTAATACGCAAAAATTTGTGATTTTCGAGAACAAGTCTCTTCACTTCGCATAGAAGCCACACTGCAATGGTATTATTATGAATCAGTAGAGGTGGATACTCTATTGTTATTAATGAGCACTTTCGTTCTATCCTGTATGCGGTAGAGAAGCCTCAATAGATTCAGAGGCAGTGGCCTAAGTTCATCCGTTTGCCCAGTAGCTGGGCATAGGACAAAAAAACGTTTGAAGTTCGGTTTGTGAGCTCCACACTAATGAATACAAGAATCCTCAAATAGCGATTCTGCAAATAGAAACGTGAAAATACCGTTCCAGTAGGACCAGTAGAGGTGGATACTCTATATTTTTAATGAGCACTTTCGTTCTATCCTATATGCGGTACAGAAGCCTCAATAGATTCTGAAGCAGCGGCCTCAGTTCAGCCGTTTGCCCAGTAGCTAAGCGTAGCACAAAAAAACGTTTGAAGTTCGGTTTGTGAGCTCCACACTAATTAATACAATTCTGTAAATCGAAACGTGAAAATACCCTTCCAGTAGGATGGGAATAATGTATGAGAGAATCTAAAATGTTAACAATTCATCATTCTAATTAAATTGCAACAATTCTGCCTTATTTACAGGGTCACACATATCGTCCCATATCAATTTAATTTCAAAGTTTTCAAAAATATTTGTTTTTGTTTTTATTTTTATTTTTGTAACTCCAATGCCTCTTTGATTTACTATTCAACGCATAATATTGAAAATTGTTTTCAATTCTTTGACAGGACAAAACAAAAATAACAAAAAAATGAATAGTTTTGTCGGTTACACCCTTTAAAAGTTCGTTACGCTTAAATTATTGTTGTCGTGTGTGTGTATGGAGAAAAAAAGAGTTCTGCATGAAATGAAAACAAAAGCAAAAACAAAAACAAATACAACAAAACCAAGAGAAAAACTTCTCAACCAAAAAAAAAACATCAACACGATAAAGTTTTTATAAAAATTTTATGCTCTCACTCTCCTTCTATTACTCTGTCTGTGTTTGTTGTATTGGTAGTGTTGGTAAGGAGAGTTGTTAATCCATGAGCATGAAGTATAACAAAATAGAACGAACTTTATTACTCATACACAAAGTAACAGTAATAATATTCGTACATATTACGGATATCCGAGCAAGAAGGACATATACAACCATACTTATACCATCCTCCACCCCCTCATATACATAACAACAACGAATAGTTACAATTCATAATGGAAATCAACTAAATAAAGAGCAAAAGTGAAACAAAGAAAAAAAAAACAAAAACAAAACAAGAGTAATAAGCGGATTAATGGGTTGGATGGAGAAACAAGTGGTGAATAGAGGCAGAGAATGAGAGAGGGTTTGTAATAGATTTTCTATTAATACTTAAAGAGATGAGTATGAACTATAAAGGCAACAACAATGTTAATGATGTCGATAATGATGTTGATGTTGCTGTTGCTGTTGCTGTTGACGATGAATAGTTGAGTGGTTTTGGTTTGGTTTGGTATGCTTTGCTTTGGTTTTACAAAATCTTTATAAAAGAGCAAGAGTAGCGTATACAAGTGCTTGTTACGTTAGCTGTGTATGTGTATGTGTATGTGTCATGGCTTTGTTTGCCTGTGCATCTTCTTACCTACATATTTATTATCGTTTAATGATTTTTTTTCTACTGTTAATTGGCATATAATCCGCTTATAAGTTTGAACAACAAATTGGGTCATGCACATACTTATCTCTGGGCTAAAAGAGCTCAAATTGCTGTTTATTGCCTGCTATTGCCTGTCCTAGTAGCAGTAGTAGTACATTGTATTTGTAGTTGTTATTATGGTAATGGTGGCTGAGCTTTTAACATCAATCTCTCAATTTATTCTGTTGATTTCGAATGTCTTCTTCTGTATTTTTTAGTTTTTGTTGTTTTTTTTTTATATGTTTAAATAAATGTCGTTATGCTTGATAGACATACATCAACAACAACAAAAATAGTGAAAATTATACACACACATTGAAATTGTTTGTTGTTGTTACTGAAAAAAAGAATGAAATTTACACCCACCGACACACACACACACGGAATACTACGCAGATAATGGTATATTTTTTAAGAGCGACAGTGTGTGGTCAGTTTAACACACACACACATTTCATTTCCTATGGTTTGATAAAAGCAGGCGATCCTTTTGAAATAGTTTTTCTCATATTTTTGGTGAAATCTCGGCAATAACTGGGCCAATATTGACAGTTCAATATGGATGGATGAACAAATACTTTTTGACGAAATCCTCCGAAGAAGGTAGTGACCAATTAAAGTCCCACAAATCGTTAAATTAGTCTGAAAGTTGCTCATGCAATAAAACCAAAAACGGTCATGTTGTGTGCCTACTTTCCCTCCAGTTTATAATCTTCCATTGTAGGCGGAAGAAGCGATTATTATACGATCATTGCAATCTGCATTGTTGATAACGCTTCTTCCAGAGTCATTTTCAAAGAACTTTGGATCAATGACGTCTCCAGACCATAATGTGCACTCTACAGTTACCTATTCCGGATACAATAGCGTTTCCACAATCATTTTCGGGTTTCTGGAGACACTTTTTCAACAATTTTGCTTGTTGTTGAGAAATTAATTTTATTTGCTGAAGGAAACAATTTTTTTGAAAGGTTAACATTGAAAGCATGTTGCTCTAGCATCCAATCAGCATTTCTACAGGGTTGTAATTGAACAAAAAGACTTCAACTGTTGCTTGATTTAGGCTATCTATGGATGGAGATGGAAATTTAAATGCAAAGCTACTAATTAAAGAGTCGTAATATAGGAACAATTGCTGAGAACACTGTGTTATCGACAAATTCGGCTAATTCCTCAAGATTTCTCTAAAAGAAACGATATTTTTGGAACTTACATTAGAATGATGCAACAAGGCTGACCAGATCTGTAACGTCTAGTCCTTGCACAGTAAGGTTACTGCCTTAGCGGCATTCTATTCATTTCTTTCAAGATGACGTTTAATTAGAGATTGTCATACAGGAAAGTATGCAATGCGGTCTCTACTTCTATAGGCTGGTAACGACTGCCGTTACTTATGACAGAAGTTCGAAGAGTTTAATCTGATCGACGCAACTTGGCATAAAGTGCCTAGTGCTTACTTATTTACTTAATTGGCCTTTAACAACCCGATTAACGGGTTTCGGCCTGCCGCAACACATCATTCCAGGCGCCTCTGCTTCTTGCGCGCCTACTTCAGTTGATCACACCAATCGATGACAGGGCTTCCTCGATTTGGTCCTTCTAACGGATACAAGGTCGTCCTCTTCGCCGACTTCCGCAGATCCCCGCATGAAATACCCGTCTCGCCGTGCCTAGAGCTTGGCGTCCGTAGAAAACGAAAAGAGAATGCTTTCTCATGGCATGTAGGATCCACCATCCACAGGGGCATACCCTAAAGAAATACTTACCTGTTAACCTACATCAGAATATATCACAATCATCTGGTAAGCTTTTCTCTCAATGTCACGTAAATAAATTGTCTTTTGTTTTCCATTCACTTTTATTTCAATTGTTCATGCAGTCCGTCTGTCCCTTTATTATTATTCACACCCTGTTATTTGTCTTTTTTTTATTCATTATAATTGGAGAGACGCAAGGTATTGGAACTAAAAAATTAGTGAACAATCGTATTAATATCGAATCCGTAGTATAGAGACTAGAGATCAGCAATGAATGGTTTTTACACTTATGAAATTTTGAATATGAGTCAACAATATTGAAATTTAACTACATACTCTGATTCATTCATACAACGTTGATTTATAAGTACACGTTGCAATGAGCATGCGTACAACGTTGACATCAAACTCATACCATTCGAAATATGTTTTAATTCATAAGCCTACTCATTTAGATTCATAACTTAAGACAGAGCATCAAGAAGAGCAAGCACACAACCTTCTAGTAAGTACCTTAGGTTTCGCACGCGATTGATACTTATTTTGTGATTCGTATATATGTTGAGTAAAGGAGAGTCGAAATCATCAACAACATCATACGTGTTGTTAAGCATGAATATGATGAGCACTTCACACTTCGAATGTGAATAGAAAGTTCCATGATTTTAAAATAAGCATGAATGCGTATAAGTATCAGAAATTATGAGTATGATTCGATTGTACTCATCTTTTTGAATAGTCATTGCAGATCTCTGATGGAGACGCCCGTGCTACTCGTGGTTTTCTGTTTTTTTTTAGCTTGAGAATGTGTATGAGAGCGGCAATGCTTTGTTCAAAGGTGTAAGAGAGGGGTAAGGTGAATTCATTTTAATAATGTTTGTGACAAAACAAAAACACAGGCTAATTAATACAAATTCATCCATTGCTTCTGTAAGACAACCGATTTCATACGAACATCGTGTTTGTGTGTGAAAACACATACAAAAACATTAAAATTTCTTTTTGTTTTTCTATACAAATAGATGTTCGTCTAAAATCGTTTGTCTTAAAAAATTCTATTTTTAAAATATATTTGCGTGCGTAAGCTTTTGTATGCATGTATGTAAGTGTGTGTGTGTGTACTTCATAGAATATAATGGCGTTTTTCGTTGTTCCACACCAACAAACACGAAAATATAAAACCGACAACAAAAAAATACTACTTACTACTGTTGTTTTTTTCATTATTGTTCTTGTTGTTATTGTTATAGTTGTTTCTATAGTACATAGTATATGAAAACAAAACGATAATGAAACAAACATTAAATAAAAAAAAACAACTTAAAACACAGTTGTTGTTATTGTTATTGCTGTTGTCATTATTTTTTCTACAACTTTGTTTTCGTCAATTTTTTTTTATTTTTTTATCGCAATTAATTCCGTTATGGTTCATTGCACAATTTTACCTAAATGTTGCACACGCACACAAATACGAATACTTGGAAATACTAAAACTCTCACACATACATACGCATAGGGTTACTTACTTATACCACAGTTATGGGTTAAAACTGTTGATTATAAGGCTACCACCACCTCTCGTCAAACACACAGTGGTGGGTAATTTTTGATTGTCGCTGGTTTTTTTTAATTTGATATTCCATTGCATACTGCGCTATCTAACGGGAATAATAACGAAGACTTGTTTTGTTTTGCAATACTTCGTTCTGCACAGTCAAGGCTTTTGTATAGGTTGAGGAGATTTACTCTTAAATTCTCTAATTTTCTCTGGAAATTTTTGATTTTTTCTTTTAATTATAATCAGACTTTTGTCCTCCTTCCTTTTTGGAAAAAAGCAGGTACAATTCGATTTCACAATTTTGTTTCGAAAAAATTTTTCTTATCCAAGAACATAATGGTAATCACTTGGTACTTTCTTTTGGCGGTTTTCATTTATTTTGAGGAGCTGGTTGTCGTAAAGCATTTCCTCCATTTTTTCCTGTTATTTGTTGTTGACTTTGTACTTGGCATTGCTCGGATTTGTAGACGTTTACGCCATTTAAATCAAGCAACAATTAAAGTCTGCTAACCAATCGTAACGCCGTAGATATGCTGATAGGATGCTAGCGCAGCAGGCCTTTCAATGTTAATTCTTCGAACAAAGTTTACTTCCGTGGTGAAGCTCTGTTTTCACTTCTCGGTGGGTAAGTAAAAGAGCAAAATTGTCGCATATGGTACTTGGACAAGCCATAAGTGATTGGGAAAAAGCTATTGCATCTTGAAAAGGTGACTGTTTGGCGCACATTATGGTCTGGAGGTGTTATTGAGCCGTATTTTTGCGATAATAATCCAGGAAGAAGCGTTGCCATCAATCCAGAGTGCTATGGCCCTAGAATAATCGCTTTTTCTGCCTTCAATTAAAGGTTATGAACCGGAAGAAAAGTGGTTGCAATAAGGCAATGCTACAAGCCACACAACACGGCTGATATTGGCTTTATTGCATGAGCAGTTTTCAGAAAAACGATTTTTGGGTTTGTGTGACTTCTATGGTGCTAGTAGTCTAGTGGGTAGTATTCTAGACTATTAGCGTGAGGGTCGTGGGTTCGTGGTACTATAAACTCGACTCTGGTCTGTGACTCTAAACCGAGCATATGGTCAAGTTACTCCGCTCGTATATACAATTACAAATTATATTTTAATTAATAAATAAATAAATATGAGGCTACAAGTCATTGCCGAATTACCGTCCATACAGATCATCATATGATTGCAGTATCGTTGTGTGGGAAAGCTTATAGCCAACCTGTACTCGCATTAAGGTCTGAACATTCCTCTTTGCTTTCTATTTCTATTTGCAAAGGAAATAACACAGCATTATTACAGAAACTTTCCATATAAACAATATCTTATGCTCGTCACTGTACGTAAATTGACAGGCAAAGAGACAACAGAGGAAATAGTGTAACAGCAAGCAGTAGTATTGCCGCCATTGCTTGTCACTCAGTTACTGTGCAAGGTTTACATGGACGTAAGTGTGCGCGTGTGTATTAGTGTTCTCTGATAACTTTATAAAGTTTTTCTTGATTTTGTTGCTGTTTTTTTCTGTTTCATTGGATTGTTTATCATTTTCAAACTCTTATAAATTATGTGTGTGTGTGGGTATGTGCTAGGGTGTGTGTGTCTGTGTTTAATTACAATTAAACTGTATAACCAACGATAACATCATCATCATCATCATCGTCATTAAGTTATCAGAAGCTTAACAGTTAAAAAATTAAAACGAACAACAACAACAAACAATAATTGTATAACATTTATGTGGTTATTTTGACGTTTTTTCCTCCCCAACTATTTATGAAAGATTAGTGGAGTCGTGTGGTGCCTGTATTTACAAGGAATGATGAGAGAAGAATTGAAAGTTCTGTCTGTCACCCCCAATAATATTTGAAGTGTATAAGTCAGATAAGTTCGGACTTGAGGGTTAATAAACTCAAGTAATTTGCAATTAAAAGGATAACAAATTCAATAAATTGGAAATGTAACCCAACAAACATTTCAACTCGCAGATGTATCATTATTGCCTCATACGATGGCAGTGTTGTGAACTGAGGAGTAGATAGATAACTCTTCTCTTTCTATTGCACATCAATAACTTTATTGGCATATCTTTGGAAGCTTAAAGCAATGAAATAGGAAAGCAATATTGAGCTAGCATTAGCTTTATTTAGCTTTCTTTAATAAAAAATTTTAGGTGCCTAAGAATTTTTTTTAGAATTTCTGTTTAATATCGAATTTTTAAATCAAAGACACAAACGCACAAGAGCTATAGGAAAATTTAAAAACAAAAAACACATAAAATTCAGAAAAATGCATGAAATCTTTATTTGAATCGATAGTACCGGTCCATATAATTTAATGTTTGAAGAATATTTCATGCAAATGTTGACCACGACTGCGCCTAAAATGGTCCATCCGCTTAGTCCAATTTTGGCATACTCTTTCCAACATTTCGGCTGGTATCTCACGAATAAATGCTTCAGTGTTGTCTTCCAATGCGTCAATTGAAGCGGGCTTGTCTGTATAGACATGAGCTTTAACATAGCCCCACAAAAAATAGTCTAAAGGCGTTAAATCGCACGAGCTAGGCGGCCAATTGACCGGTCCCGAACGTGAACTAAAATGTTCACCGAACTCGCCTCTCAATAAGTCTATTGTTACGCGTGCTGTGTGGCATGTGGCACCTTCTTGTTGAAACCACATGTCATGCAAGTCAAGCTCTTACATTTTGGGCAAAAAAGTCTCACGGTAGCGCTCACCATTCACAGGTACGTTACGATTCGCAGCATCTTTGAAGAAGTACGGTCCAATGATGCCACCAGCCCATAAACCGCACCAAACTGTGACTTTTTCTGGAGTGCATTGGTAGCTTTTACAATGCTTCTGGCTGATCTTCACTCCAAAATCGACAATTCTGCTTATTTTCGTATCCATTGAGCCAAAAATGAGCTTCGTCGCTGAACAGAATTTTTCGATAAAGAACTTCGACCAACTTTCCAAGAGCCCATTCACCAAAAATTCTGCGTTGCGGTTGGTCTTCGGCTTCAATTCTTGCAACAGCAAGTATTTTGAAAGGCTTCACAACTAAATCCTTCCGCAAAATTTTCCACGTTGTTGAGTAACAGAGGTCCAATTGCTGCGAACGGTGACGAATCGATAATTGATGGTCATCATTAACACTGGCCGATATAGCTGCGATATTTTCTTCAGTTCGCACTCTACGTAAGCGTGTAGGTGGTTTAATGTCCAACAATGTAAATTTGGTGAGAAATTTAGTCAAAATAGCCCGAATAGCCGCTTCAGTGGGTTGATTAAACTGACCATAAAATGGAAGAAGCGCCTGATGAACTTTCTTAACAGAGCACGACGCATTTTGATAATAAAATTCAATGATTTGCAAGCGTTGTTCGTTTGTAAGACGGATTCATGGTTAAATTATAGACCAAACTGAAGATGTTTGACAGTGAAACAAAACACGAAACGTGCGTGAGCTGTTTAAACCAGTAGAGCCACATTTGCTGTTAATAGAGCAAAATTTTTCAATTAACAGACTACTGTTAACAGTTAAGTGAGACATAAATTTATAATTGTACAACTTTTTAAATGTTTGTAGGACCAGGATCCAGGTATATATATTCCAACAAGTCTAGATTGTACCTAAATGTACATTCTATATGCCACTATTAAGGGAATATCCCACATAATTCCTGAACTTATACAAAGTAGTTAAAAAAATGAACTTTAATGTTCAAACATTAAAAATCTTTGGAATATATGGAACATAGTACACCTATCCGACTATATGCAAATGGTAGTCCACAGGGTCCTCTTTTGTGGCAGTGGGATGGGTGGAATAATTTTGTGTGTCTGAGGAAATTCAATGCCAGCCAAGCATACCAGTTGATTGATGATAGGCATTATTAGTATTACAGAGTCAGATAAGGTCACGGGCATAAGTAAGATATGCTTTTGAGTCATAAAGTTTTCAGATTTTGGTTGACCTCTTTCAGAATACCTCTTACATATGTACATACATATCTCATAGAAAGTTTCTTAATATTTTCGTCACGACGCACCTGTACCACGAATTTTTTATCACGTTGTGACTGCCCATTCATCGCTTTCATCTATTTATCGTTCTTACCGCAGATTTCTTCTCATCTTAAATCACTTTAAGGCGCAGATTTAACTGTTTTTTCCAGGACATTATCTTATCACATAATGATCTTTGCGACTTATTGTATGGTCTACTAGCTAACACATCGTAACAATTGCTTTATCCCCTTGAAAGACTTCAGTTACTAAAATCTTATTGCCAGCTGATGGCTTCACCTTTCTTTGATACCATTGATATCACCATTTTGGCGGGGTCGGTTTTGGATTTATCAGGAAGGAGTAATCGTGATACAAAGTTGGTTTTCTATTCGGTTTTATGTCATATAACTAAACATATCTGTTGTCTGTCGCTGTCTTCAGTAGCGTCTGCACTTCGTATATGTATCCACACTTATTAAAGCTTTTGCGACGGTGCACATGAACCACGCTATGCATCTTTTCACAACGGCGCTTTTCGGACTGTTCATATATCGTTAGAGAAAACGCAAGTGAACAAATAAATGACTGCCGTGTCTACGCGGCATCTGCCTCTCTGAAGCAATAACTGCAGTATTTACACGACATTAGCCGCTGTGATGCACCGCACGTGTTGCGAAAGTGTTAAGTATTTCAGACGGTGTTTGTTTATTTGTAATACTGTGGCAGAGAGCTTTAGTTTTGTGCCTATTTTTCGTTTAAAGTTCTTAATTTTTGTCATTTCTCCATAAGATTTGTTTTCGGAATTTGATCAGTATATTTCGAACTGAAAAAAGAAAATCTTTATTTCCTATTTTTATTAAAGTTAAGATTAAAAAATCCATTGGCTTTTTGCGCGTAAAATTATAAAATTAAATAAAATCAGAAGAACTAACGATATCATTTTGAATATAAAACTTATTTTATTTTCTAATATACCGGGTTATCCATTTCCATTGGTTTCAAAAGTAAACGTAAGTAAAACACATATAAAATATTGTTTTCATGATATTTCTTTTTTATTGTAAAGTTTGAGCGTTGACATTATGTGTGAAACACCACATCATTTAAATAACTCGCCACGCGAAGTGTTGCAAGCATTGATTTTGGACCACTTTTTGACACATATTGGGCGGTGTCTCAGCCATAACTTGACGAATGTTGGTTTTTAAGTGCTCAAGAGTTGAAGGTTTATCTGCATAAACACGGTCTTTCGCGTAGCCCCACAAAAAACTGTCTAATGGTGTCAAATCGCATGGTCTTGGTGGCCAGTTGATATCGCCACGACGAGAAATTACGCGGCCAGGAAATGTCTCTTGCAATAAAGCCATATTCGCTCGAGTTGTGTGGCATGTGGCACCGTCTTGTTGAAACCACATATTCTCCAAGTCGTATTCTTCAATAGCAGGCAAAAAAAGTCGGTTATCATATGACCATAACGCTCCGAATTGACGATGACAGTCGTTCTATCGTCGTTTTCGAAGAAGTAAGGTCCAATCACACCTTCGGACCAAAGAGCGCACCAAACAGTGACTTTTTCTGGATGTAATGGCCTCTCTTCAATTACTTGAGGATTCTCAGAACCCTAAATACGACAATTTTGTTTATTAACATACCCACCGAGTGTGAAATGTGCGGCATCGCTGAAGAAAATTTTGTTCGAAAAATTGCCGTCCACCGCCTGTTTTTCAAGCGCATATTCAACGTATTTACGAATTTGTGAATGGTCAGCTGGCTTCAGTTGTTGCGTGAGCTGGACTTTATATGGATGTAGGTGTAGATCTAAATGCAAAATACGCCATAATGTGCCGTAAGACAGTCCTAATTCCTGAGAACGACGAGGAATCGACACATTCGGGTCTTCGGCAGCACTTTCACTTACAATAGCGATATTTTCAGCGGAACGAGCGAAACGATAATGCACAGGCCTTTCAATATTTGTAACCACCCCAGTCTCTTCAAATTTCTTCACAATTTTGCCAATTGCTTGCGTAGTTGGACGATTATGTCAACCATAATCTCCTCTTAAAGCACGATACGTGGCTGTGGCGGAATCACCATTTTTGTAGTAGGTTTTGATAATTTTTATGCGTTGTGTGATAGTTAAGCCATCCATTTTCGTCAATATCAGACTTTTAACTGAAAAGAAAAAAATTGGTTTCACAACATAGTTGGACAGATGTCGAATTCCAGTCCCATACTTTTGAAACCACGAAATGGATAGCCCTTTATATTACAACGCTAACATGCTGTATGTTAACTTTTTGTTTTCACTGCTTACTATATTTATCAATAATTATTCTGTCTTGATATTAAAAAAAAAAAAAAAATCCTAAAGTGTATGTAAATTTATTTGCTTAACTGTAACTGTGAAAATTTATTCACAAAATTCTACACTATTTCCTGTTTCCAAAACTCTCAACACACATACGACAACAACTGTGCTAAGCTCTCTTTAATACTACTTTTATACTCTCTTAGTATAAGAGAGTAAGTAGTGTGTGTGTGTGTGTATTGGTAATGTGTTTTTTTTTTCGTTTTTCCATTTTCGTTTTTAAATGTCACAAAATGAAACCATGTGTGTGTCTTCCTTTTTTTATTTTATTTTTTCTCTACATGTTTTCTTTTCATGTGGATAGTATGTGTGGAGATGGTCTAGCATCTCTATGATGACAACGTTTTTCCACGTTTTTCTATCCACTGTTATATTCTCTCTCTATACAGTTACGTTGACAAGAGCACATTATAAAAAAGCTCTCTGGAGAAATGTCATGCCATGTTGTTTTTCTTTAGTTTTTTTTTTTTTCAATGAAAAGCTTATTGAAACTAAAGGCCTGTTTCTGTAAGACAAGGCACGTCTGTTTGCGTGGAAAAACATTTAAATTTGCTTGTGTTTCCCCATACAAACCATTTGTTTTACCGAAACAATGTATAAAATGAAAATGTATACTCTCTCTCTCTCCGTTTGTAAGTGTTTTGAGAGAGCAAGATTAAATTTTTTTAGTTTGTTTGACTTCTCTCTGAGTTACTGCTAGTATGTGGTGCTCTTTTTTGTTTTGTTTTGTTGTAATTTTGTCATTGTAGTTTTTTTGTTTGTTTGTAGTTTTTCATGTGGGGGGCCAACTTTAACGACAGCAAGTACTCGTACGTTCGTTCGTTTGTTGCTGCTGCTGCTGTTGCTGCTTTAATTTCGCTGCTTTGCTACATAGTGGCGTGGTTAAAGACAGCATTTTTGTTTGTCGTTAACAGCCAGCAGCAGTAGCAGCAGCAGCAGCAGCAGCACAACCTCGTTGTTGTTGAAAAAATCTGAAATTGAGTCGTTGTTCTACTGTCGTTGAGATTGCAACATACACTTGTCTAGTCTTGTTCGTGCGTAGTCAGTCGTCTTAACGTTTTAAACGAGAATAATTGTTTAAATTTGTTAAACAAAATTTTAACAAGTGAAGTAAAAGTTTCAGAGAAAATAATTTTTTTGTGAGACACTTTGGAAGCAAAAGTAATAACAACAGCCATTAATAATTGAAAAAAAAAGAAATTAAAAAAAAAGATTTTAAAACCTAAAAAAAGCAAGAAAAAAAAACGTGTTTTTCTCTTCAATTTTTTCTTTTTTGGTGGGTGCCTAGAAATCACAAAAAAAAAACCTACGATAATAACAACAAACAAGTGAAGAAAAAATTAAAAAAAAAAAACAAAATCGAGAGATATAAAGAAAATTCTTAAAACAACAATAACAACTACAAAAACAATTTTTATTTATTATCATGCATGCTTAAGAAAATCTTTATAAAAGTTTTAATAAAAAAAGAGGAAAAAAAAATTAAATTAAATCACAAGATTAAAAAAAAAAAGAATTTATACAGTGTTGTATATACAATAACAACAACAACAACAATAAACTTTTAATACATAAATGATTAATGAGTTTCCCATGTTGTAGATTTCGTAATCATTTCCATACCGAAAAAAAAATTCACAAAAAATTGCTAAAAAAAAAAATTGAAATATTTGTGCGAGTGTGACAATAGCTTAACAGTAGCAAAAGTGCCCATAAGAGAGCGGTGAGAGAGGGAGATGACAGTTGGAAGTTTGAAGTATTTCCTCTGCGTATAATGTTGTGGCATTTAATTTTGAAGGATATTCATTCCCTGGGTTTTATCTTCATTGTCATCATTACTTGAAATATATTTTCGTTGTGCGTTGTTGTGCAAAAAAAAAAATTTAATTGATTTCGCAGTTTTTTTCGTTTTTTGCTTCAAATCTCATTGTAATTTTCATTTCAAGAGATTGTATAAGAATTAAGGATTATTTTTCTTTAAATTAGATTTCTGCTGAAGAAAAAAATTCCAAAACAGTAGAACATAATTTGCTCTCATAAGTTGGATAGATGGCAGCAATTGCAGTAGGTGTCATACATTTTTGGGCAATAATTTGACGAATAATTATTTTCAAAAGTTTCAAACTTAAGGCATTATTCGCGTAAACACTATTTTTGACAGAGCTTTACAAAATGTTGATTAATGGCGTACAATTTTCTTGATTCTGGAAACTTTTCATGTAATAAAGCGAAGGGTATTTTACCCTGAAGTCGCCGTAGTCTAGTAGTAGGTAGTGTGTTGGCTTATTAGACGTGAAGCCATGGTTCAAACCCCAAGACAGACATTTTGAACAAAACGAAAATATGTACAAATATTTCTTCTACGACTTTTTCGCAGCTGATTTCTGGCAAAAACTCTGAGAATTAAATAAAAATTGTCATGAAAAGTTTCTCAAAAATATCTGTCATTTGGAGTCGACTTTAAATTGTTGGTCCCATCACTCATGCATAAAATTAACACACACACAACATAAGTGGTGTGAGAAACTAGGTTGTAATTCTGACTGAAAGGTTGTAATGACGAATAATGATTCTCAAAAGCTTCACATACTGCCTTTGAAGGAGCCTCACAAAATTTTGTCTTATGGCGTTAAATTTTCTTGATTCTGGTAACTTTTCATGTAACAAAGCCAAGGCTATTTTGGCCTACAGTTAAAAGATTATGAATTTGACAATAGGCATGTGGTTTTAACAAGACAGTGCCATACAACACAAATCGTTCGTGGCTTTCTTGCATGAGAAGTTTCCGAAACGGGTAAATTCACATTTTGGCGTGCCACAACACAAACCATTCGTGGCTTTATTGTTTGAGAAGTTTCCGAAAAGGGTAAATTCACATTTTGGCAACATCAACTGGTCACTAAGATCACGCAATCTGATACCATTCGACTTTTTTGAGGACCTACTACGTTAAAATCCATCCCTACGCGAACAACTCTGTATTAACCCGTTAATGCCCGAATTACTTTTCTTTCTAACGGTTACCGTTTTGTTTTTTACACTCATTTTCCTCTCAGAGCATAAAAACTAAGGCAACCTCTGCTGGCAACTTAAGCTGCCACTGGGGACTAATGGGTTAATCCAGTCATCAACGAGATACTGACCGAAATGTGCGAAAAAGTAATCGATAACTACCTAAATGTATCGGCTGCTGTATATCGTATCTAATCTATCGTATGTAATCTTATGAGTGTTTTATTTAAATTCATTTTTGAAAACATAGAAATGGATAACCCTTTACCACACTTTCTTTTTACACAAACATTTTTGAATTTTATTACATTATTATGCGGTCTAGCGAAGCACAGCGGGTAATAATTAGTTGCCATATATTTACCTATGCAAACACAAATAGCGCCGTTTTGAAAATATTATGACTTCGTGACTGACTGCAAGCCTCAACAGATTTTCTTGTAGCATAGTCAAGAACCAAAAAAAAAAAAAGAAATATTCGCTGTTGCGGTATCAAAATCACTCATAAAATCTGTTTTTTTTTTGCCGAGTCAACACATATTTTGTTAGACACACACGTCCGCCCCTCTTTTGTAGAGGGGAGGGGGGGAGGGATGTGATGTTTATTTTGAAAATAAAAAATTATTAAAAAACGCACATTTTTTCTTGAAACAACAACAAACAATTTCGTCATTATTATTGTTGTACAATAAGAAAACAACAACAACAAAAAAGTTAAATATTTAAGGCAATTTAATCGGGGGGAGCAATAAAAAAATGATTTTTATTACCCACCCCCGATACCTATTTACAAAGCTAGTCAGCCAGCTACACATATAGAGATTTTCCCCTACCCCACCCCATGCATTTTAGTTTTTTAGAAACAAAACTTTCTGCCTTTCTGAAAAAAGGGATAATTTATGCAGAAGGACGACTAAAAGATTTCAAGGAATTTGTAGAAAAAAAAAAAAGAAGGAAAAAAATTAAAATCAAATTTATTTTGAGAAATTAAAAACGAATTACGAATATAAGAGGCTCTTTTAAAAAAGAATTAAAACCAATTGAATACTCTGGGACCAGAGGGAAATTGTGTCTACCATTGGTTTTTCTTATAGCTTTACGAGCTAAAGGTTGAGAATCTTCGAAAGACATTGGTAGCCCGGCCTACCAATGTCCACGATTCGCCGCAAGACTTTCTCTCGGCTTGCTAAACGTATACGTACTAAACCCAACCTAGTTCGTCACACTTTCAACCGTTTGCCCCCCCCCCGGGGGGTGGAGATTCAGCGAGTGCTGCCTTAAAATTCTGCTGACCTTGCTCTCTCAGCCAATCTTTGCTGCATCAATACCTTCCTTGCGAAAACACATACTGCGTTCCGATTGTCACATGAGGTTAACATCAGATTAACTATATTATCGGGCGTTACCTGGAATCCTATTGTCCTCTCCAGGCAATTTCGTTGAATAACATATCGCGTGCAAGTAAAGAAAACATGCTCCGCCGTCTCCCTTTCATTGCGGCATTCTGGGCATGCCTCGTCTACGTCATGACCATACTTATGGAGATATGCTCTAGAACATCCATGGCCGGGGTTAGTAACTGTGACAGGTGGAAGTTCACCTGGCTGTGTTTCCTTTTGGTCCATTCGCCTATACTCGGTATGAGTCTGTGGGTCCATCTTCCCTGTCTACCATTGGTGTGCGTACAGCAATGTACGTACGTACGCAATGAAAATTGTTTCGAATTTTATGGAAATGCCCATATTTTGTATTGCGGGTCTCAAGAAGGTTAGAAAATTTGCATCAAGTAACACTATCGCTTACCTTGTTCGCAATGCTTAACAGGCTTCCTACTGTGCTTCTCCCTAAGCAAGTGGTTGAGTTCCGTTCTGTCTCGTTGGCGCATCCTCTCTTCTTGTCACTCCTCTATTTTGGTGGTTGATCCTTTGGCCCCACTGAATATAGATTATCTCCCTGTGGGCTATTATTTTGACCGGGGGTTTTAACTTTCTGATTCCTAGCAGGGACGACTGGGACCCTGACATGATCATTCCCCTCGAACTCCTGGATATATGTATACACCGAGGCCTCTAAACTCGATAGTGTTTAGTTTAGGTGGTGGCGGAGTCTACTCAGGAAAACTGGAACTGAACATTTCCCTCCGACTGCTGGATTATTGTAGCGTGTTTCAGGCGGAAGTAATGGCCATCTATCTGGCTGCTCAATGGATCCTCATCAACGGTGCTGCTTTCACCCGCATCTCAATGTTCTCTAATAGTCAGGCTGCCATAAAGTCTGTTGAGATTATTTTGAATAACTCCAGGGTTGTTCGTTAGGAAATGTCTGCGCTGTCTCGAACTTCTTTTTGGACGCTTTTGGTATCACAGCTACCACTCCCACCTACTTACCTAACACTGTCGCTTCTTGGTTGGTGACATAAACTTCCAGTTGTTAGAAATTGCCCAGAATTTAAAGAAAATTAAAGGGATTTGAAAATGTCACAAATATCGTTTTTGTTAGTGAAAGTTTAGCGTTTAATTCGTATTGTCGGATCAATATAGCGTATGCTCCTGCATCCATATTAAATCCAACTCAAGTGCCAAGTAAAACCGGCTAACCATTCACAAAACCGTAAATATGTTGGTTCAGTGCTAGAGAAATAGATTTTCATTCCAGATTTTTTTTAACCCTTTGACGGACACCAAAATTCTAGGAGGTCTTCCCGTGGGACACTTGCTGTATCTCCGCTATTTGAAGGAAACAATTTATGACGTGTATACACGTCATTTCCCCCCCAGAAACCCTTGTTATGACGTCTATAGACGTCAGTGTCCGTCAAAGTGTTAACAAAACATTCTGTAACGATAAGTTTCATTTCTAACTCGACAAGCAAAATTATTTCAGGGTAAGAAGCCACTTCCGGACTTAATTGCGCATTACAACCCTTCAGTCAGGATTAAAACCTTAGCTTCTCACAACACCCATGTTGTGTGTGTTAATTTTATCTATTAGTGGCAGAATCTTCAGTTCAAACTTGACTTCGAACGACAGATTTTTTTGAGAAACTTTCTCATGACAATTTTATTTGCTCTCGTGACTGGTGGAACGCACCTGCAGTTTAAAATGGATTAGGTTAGGTTAGAGGACGTGTACTTGTCAATTAAGACAAGTACAGTACCCGGAAGTCGAATTGACCTATTGTACAACGTCCTAGTTTCTCACAGCACTTATGTTGTGTGTGTTATTTTTTATACATGAGTGGTGGGACCTACAGTTTAAAGTCGACTCCGAACGACAGATTTTTGAGAAACTTTTTCATGGCAATTTTATTTACTCTCAGAGTTTTTACCAGAAATCTGCTGAGAGGAAGTCGCCGAAGAAATACTTTTTGTATTTTGTTTTGATGTCTGGCTTGGGGCTCGAACCCTGGCTTTACGTCTAATAAGCCAACACACTACATATTAGACTACGGCGACTTCTTAAAATGGATGCCTAACGCTAAATTTTTGAGAAACCTCATGGCAATTTCATTTTACTCTCAGAGTCTTTGCCAGAAGATTCATATTTCGTTATCTACAAGATTTCTGAGCCAGGGATGCACTACTAACCACGGCCACTTTGGTTTGCGTCTGGGGTGTTCAAATTCGAATTTATCCTTCAAACACATAGAAAAGTAATGATATTGAGCGAGTGATAATTTCGTAACAGACCTTTGAACCTCGTTTCATTTTCTCCATGTATTTATACTTTATTTTGCTCATTTTTTTTCATTCATTCACCATACCATACCAATATCATCTAAGAGCTTAACAAATTGCCGTCTGACATGGTGATAAAAAAAGCAAAATTTCTGTTTTTATTTGGGGTGATTGATGATGGTGGTGGTGTGTGTGTGTGTGTGGGGGGGGGGGGGGGTACGTAAAAATTATTTAATTTTTATTGCCAACATTTTAAATAATTTAACACTCCCTGATGTCTGAACACAATACAACACCATACAACACTCATTAGCTATCTCTGGGTATCTATTTCCCAATGCCACTGCCACTGCCACTGCCGTTTGTTAAAAAGCCATAAACTTGGCCATAATAATAGTGGTTGGTATGGTATGGTATGGTATGGTGATGGTGGGGGATATACACACAAGCAAAGCGTAGTAAAAATTCATTGTGAAAATCAAATTATGAAGTGTCAGCCAGCCAGTCAGTAAATAAATTTTGATTTGATTTTTGATTTTCTTCTTCCATTCCATTCCATTTTATTTTATTGTTTTTTTTTTGTTTTTTAATACGAATATTGTTGTTAATAAATTATTTATTTATTTTGTGTTTATTATTATTGTTATTGTTGTTCTTGTAAAGTGCTAAATTTCAATTCGTTTTTTTTTTTTCTTCTTTATTTTATTGTATTTTGAAATTGATGGTTATTTAAATAATCAATTTGCTACTGATTTAAACGGATTTTGGCTGATCTTTTAAATGCCCTGCCTTTTAATTATTGTTTAACGAATTATCACTCCCTCTCTCTCTCTCTCTCACTATGTCTGTCTCTCTCTCTCTCACTATGTCTGTCTCTTTATTTTTTGAAAGTGTTAAAATCATATTTTGTTTTCTAAAGAGTTTTCTGAATAAAATTTCTGGCATTTGTTGTTTGTTTTGCATTAAAAAAGTTTGAAAAGAATTGAAAAATAAAAACCAGAATATTCAAGTGCGTTTTTCTTTAATAATTTTTTAAAGTTTTCTGTTCTGTTCTCCCATATATTTCCAGTTTTGTTTATTAAAAAAAAACAACAATAATAAGAAAGAAAAATTAAAAATATTGTAATAAAAAAAGAACAAAAAAAAAACGTTAAAACAACTCCAATAAACCAACCACAAGCAGCTGTATTTTATTGACAACAATTTCTCGCGTAAAACGTTACCAAGAATAAAACAAAATTAAATACAAAAACTAAAGAAAAAAAGGTATTTAAACAGTTTTTCTTTTATTTTATTTAATTTAATTTGTTATACATTTTTCTTTTCGTATTTTTATTGAAAATTGTTGCTTTAAAAACTATTGTTCTTAACTCATATCATTAATGTCATTAAAATACCTCCCCGTACGTCCATAACTCATAGTTTGGCGCCCTAGAAGTTAACGCAATCCACGAGTTTTCTCGCAGTCGGCAGTCAACGTGTAAATAATACATATTTACTGTCGTAATATTGAGAATTTAATTGTTACAGCATACATATGTACATACATATATTGATCGACTTCTCACAGCAATATAATCACGCAGATCAGCAATGAGTATTCAAATAGATGAATAGAATCGAATCATACTCATAATTAGTGATACTTATACGCATTCATACTTATTTTAATATCATGGAACCTCTACTTATATTCAAAGTTTGAAGTCCTCCATCATATTCATACTTAACAACACGTATGATGTTGTCATTGATTTCGACTCTCCATAACTCAACATATGCACGAAGTACGAAACAAGTAAAGGGTGTTTTTTATAGAGGTATAGAACTTTAAGTTGCAATAAAACAACGATGGATTATTCGATTGACATGAATTTTATTTATCCGAAAGATAATCTTGTGGCATTACATTTTAAATATGATTTCTGGCATATGACCGCCACGGCTGGCGCGGATGTAGTCCAATCTGGACGTCCAATTTTCGATGACTTTTTCCAACATTTGTGGCCGTATATCGGCAATAATACGGCGAATGTTGTCTTCCAAATGGTCAAGCGTTTGTGGCTTTACCGCATAGACCAATAACTTTACATAGCCCCACAGAAAATAGTCTAGCGGTGTTAAATCACAAGATCTTGGAGGCCAATTCACAGGTCCAAAACGTGAAATTAGGCGGTCACCAAACGTGTCTTTCAATAAATCTATTGTGGCACGAGCTGTGTGACATGTTGCGCCGTCTTGTTGAAACCACATCTCCTGGACATCATGGTTATTCAATTCAGGAATGAAAAAGTTAGTAATCATGGCTCTATATCGATCACCATTGACTGTAACGTTCTGGCCACCATCGTTTTTGAAAAAGTACGGACCAATGATTCCACCAGCCCATAAAGCGCACCAAACAGTCAGTTTTTCTGTAATTCTTGAGGATTACCTTCACTCCAAATGCGGCAGTTTTGTTTGTTAACGTAGCCATTCAACCAGAAGTGATCTTCATCGCTAAACAAAATTCGCTTATGAAAATCGGGAACAACGGTAATCTCGTTTTGGGTCCATTCGACGAATCTACGCCTTACTTGATGATCGTTTGGCTTCAAATTTTGCACGAGTTGGATTTTGTAAGCACGCAAACCAAGATCCTTCCGCAAAATCTTCCATAAAGTGGATGGACACAGATCCAATTCCTGTGCTCGATGGCGGATTAACTCATTCGGGTCTTCCTCAATGCTACGCTCTACAGCAGCAATAGCTTCTTCTGTACGCACCATACAGCGTCTCTGGGGATGCGAGTTATCAATAAGAGTAAACGTGGTGCGAAAACGTTCCATGGTTAGTCGAATTAACTGCTCTGATAGACAATTTTGTCGACGATAAAATGGACGTAGTGCGCGATACGTTTTCCGCACAGAACCATTATTTTCGAAATAAAATTGCACTATTTGCAAGCGTTGTTCAGGCGTGAGTCTATTCATGATGAATTGCCAAACCAAACTGAGAATAAATCACTTGGCAGCTGTTAAATCGGTCGCCATCTTGAAAAGTAATGCCAACTTGAAGTTCTATACCTCTATAAAAAACACCCTTTATAATAACATGGAACCTCTACTCATATTCAAAGTTTGAAGTACCCATCATATTCAGACTTAACATGTATGGTGTTGTTAAGTATACTTAACCATAACTCAATATACATTCACACAGGTAATTATACGTACCCCAACTAAAAATCATTTTTTTTAAATGACAATATATGGCAAGTCAACTGATTTTTGCTCCAAATTTTTTATTTTCCGTCACAACCGTACAAATTATATTTGTTCTTATCACTAAATATTACATTCGTCCAAACATCAGTTGACTTGTCCATATATTATTGGGCAGATTCCAATCGTGGCTTTTTGCTCGGCTCTCGGCTGCGGAAACCGTTCTTTCTCAAAACACTTCGAACTGTTTCGGAATGCACAATAACACTGTGATCACTTTCCGAGGTATTTCGTATTTCTACGGCTGTAGTCCTAGGATTTTTATCCACAATACCTTTTATATACCGAGCTACCCTTGTAGAAATTTTATACGAAATATACGTCGTACATATAATTTTCTGTGGTGCCATATTGGTTTTAAGCAAACTGCAGTCACAAATTCATAGATTTTTGGAATCTTTTTTCTTTATTTAAGTAAATGTGTCGTTACAGATGCTAATGTAAAGAAATTTTAGATTAAAAGTTCATTACTTTTTAAAAAAATTATTTTTAAGGGGGGTACGTATAATTATCTGTGTGACTGTATATTGGAGAATTTGTCACAGCAAATACAAGAATTTTGTGTAACATTTTCTCTTTATTTCTCAATATAATTGCTCTTATATGGAATCACTTCGTTGCCCAGTGTAGGCGCTTAAAATCGCCAACAATCATTGTCTTCACTACTTCATACATACATACATACCAGAGATCAGCAATGAGTATTCAAAAAATGAGTAGAATTGAATCATACTCATAATTTCTGATACTTATACGCATTCGTACTTATTTTAATATCAAGGAACCTCTGCTCATATTCAAAGTTTGAAGTATTCGTCATATTCATACTTAACATCATACGTGTTGATGTTGTTGATTTCGACTCTCCATAGCTCAACATATACAAGAATCTCAAAATAAGTATGATTCGCTTACGAACACTAAAATATTCACTAGAAGGTTGTGTGCTTGCTCTGCTTGCTGCTCTGTCTTTTTTGCTCATGTGTCTTTTTTTCTTTTTTTTCGACTTCTTGCAAAAAAAAAAAATGCCATGAAAAGTTTCTCAAAGAATTTGTCTTTCGAAGCCGACTTTAAACTGTAGGTCGCGCCACCCACTTATAGAATTAACACACACACACAACATGGGTAGTGTGAGACACTATGTCGTATTATGATTAAAGGGTTGTAATGACCAATTTCTCCAAAAGCCTAATCAACTAATCAGACATTACGTAGCTCCTATAGGCTATTTATTTGCTACTCAGGCCTGGGGTCCTGGTTATTGTGTGATAATCAAAGTCAAGAGGTGACGTAGGCTCTACTACTACTACTCTGGATAAGATTAGAGTAGACTTTGAACTGCTGGTCCCGCCACTCATGGATAAAATTAACAGACACAACATGGGTTTGATTATAAAAAACAAGAGGTGACGTAGGCACTAAAACAAACGCGATTAGTCGTGGTTTAAACTCCAGAGAAGATGAAGATTAGAAATTTTCATTACGTTTTTCGATTTTACTAAATTTAGAAGCTTCAATCCCCATAAAAACCTCGTGAAGTTCAATTGAGAACCAGTTTGTGTACCTAGCTTAGTAGAGCTTAGCCAAGATGAATTGTCAGGAATTCCTAACGAAAATTCTATTATGTTTTTTATCGATTTAGATCCACCTGTGTAGGTCTACTTTGCTATTCATTTCGTTATAAAAGCTCTTGCTAACAGAGACTAAAATTGATTCAGATGGTAAAACCGGAACAACTAAGTTGGCTAGCAATAGTCAACAGTCAGGGGCATGGACAACGCTATATCTCTATGTTCGTCTCTGGATATTTTTCCAAAGTATGACGAATAACCATATCATACACGTCCGTAGTATACCTAGATTTGAGACATTAGTTGTACCCATCGCTCTGCTGTAGACTGCACTGTGGAAACCGTGGATACCGTTGCTTATGCGTTTAAGTACAGGAACAGAGTGCTTTTAGTCAGGTTCACAACCCTGCCGTGTGTGACAATAGACAAAAAAATCGATGATAAGAGGGAAATAAAACACTCCTCTACCCTTTGAACCACGAACTCCTCTGTATTACTCGCTGCTGTTGTGGACGAAAACCATAATTGAAGTTTTCCCACAATCTATAGTTTTATCACGTTGAACTTTTTCCCTGTACGATTTGGCAACCGACATTATTCGCCTGAATTTTTCTGAATTCTTTTGAGTTCTCAATTTGAAATTTCAATTAAAACGTATAACCAACCCCCACACAGCCTTGCATTTGCCCTGTCATTTTCTCCTGTTAAACATTATTTGCGTTTTTCTCACTTTTGTGTGTGAGTGTGCATGTGAATGAATTCCTTGAATTTCTTTTCACTGTTCGACTGTGTCATTCATGCTCGAACGCCAGTTTCTTTTTGTTTCTATTCCTTTACCTCGCAATTGTTTTTCTCTTCTATTTTTTCTTCTGATTTTTCTGGCACTTTGTTTCTGTTTTTCGTCTGTGCTGCAAAAAATGGTTGCATTTTTCGGTCTCCTGGTTTTTTTTAATTTTTTTTTTGTTTTTTGTACTCGTGAACTGAAGAACAATTTTTCACAATATTTTCTTCCTTTTTTTCATTATTTTTTTGAGTTGAGTTCTCGTTCTTGATATTGCCACCACAAAGAAAGACGAGAAATTTGAAAATGAAGCATAAACGAAAAAATGAAGAAGAAGCATGCAACAAAAATCATGTTCTTTTTCAAATGATGCTCATGGGACTTACAGAGGCAGCGGCACTCTTTTTGTATCCGAGGAGTTGAATTCAGAATATGAGCAGAATCTGTTCTGTGTTCTTGGTTTTTTTTTTTTGGTGACAAATCATTTGAATGCTCTTTATAATCAAAAACTACAAATACAATATGAAAGAGAAAGAGAAGAGAACAAAAGCAAGAAGAAAAAAAAAGTAAAACACATGACAAGAGTACAAAATGAAAAATTAAAATGTTTTTCTTGGTTTTCGCTTATACGGAGGTTTTCCAACAAAACCATTTTGACTGTCTCTATGTGACATTTATTCAGTCATACACTCTCAACGTGTGGCATACACTTGTGCATGCAGAAATGCAGATGCAGGGAACTGGTTGCCTTTTTATTGGAAAAAATTTGATTTCACTTGCGCCTACAAAACACCCAGTCTCGTTAACTGAGGGCTTTGCTAGCTTTTTAGGGAGTAATTATGTAACCAATTGTTACATGCACAAAGTAAATGAGATCTTGATCAAAGCGATATCAATTTGGAGAGCGATATGTGCATGCAAATTCAGGGATATTAAGTTCATTTGTTTTGACTCTTGTAAACAAATTAAAAGGCTCCTTTAGCCAGTGCACAGTATCAGAAGCTCTTATGATTTTGGATTGGGTTGATTTTCCGCACACCACGAAACAGTCGTAAGTTTTTTTATCGATTCTCATATGGGCTGTAGTCTAGTAGGTAGTGTGTTGGCCACAGTTCAAAGCCCAGGTCAAACATCTACAACAAAACAAAATATAAAAAAAATATTTTTTCGGTGCCTTCCTCTCAGAGAAAAGTCATGAAAAGTTTCTCAAAAAATTGTCGTTCGGAATCGACTTTAAACTGCAGGTCCCGCCACTCATGTATAAAATTAACACACACAACATGGATGGTGTTAGAAATTAGGTCGTAATACTGGCTGAAGGGTTGTAATGACCAATTGTGTTGTGTATTTATGGGCTGTAGTTCCGTTATAATTAAATGGAGTATTTGGCTTGATGTTTGCAGTACATGGCCCTTCTGCTCCATTTCAGCAAAATAAAAATAAACTTAGGTTCGATTAGTTTAGTTAAGGACCCTCTTAAACACGTTCAAACCGTCGCGTACCACCGGTGGCCCGCCCTAGACTGCCTTTTCGAGCGACGCGTATCAACGGTGGCCCACAAATTATCATGCTATTAGACGATACGTAATACCAAATATTTAGATCTTTAACGCTTCGACTGCCGAAAAAATAACTGACAGTCACGTCACGACAGAACGAAAAGCACTAAGCCCGCGGCGTGAAAGTGTTAAGAAAGAAGCCCCCACTTATGTCAGCATTTTTGTCTATTGCGATACCATAATCACTTCCATCCAGGGGTCAAACATTCCCTAGAGAAAACTATCAAGAATCCAAAATAAATCTTGCTAACCTTATATTAGAAAGCTAAGTCAAAGATGTCAGAAAATGAGAGGTCAGAAACCCTTATCTCTTAAAACATGAGCCTCCGTATGCTCAGCCCATGCGTTCTAAGGACAAAAGTGAGTCGGTCCTACAGTTTACAGTCGACTTCGAACGACAGATTTTTCATGGCAATTTTATTTACTCACGACAGTTTTTACTGAGAAAGTCGCCCCAGATATACTTTTTTTTTCTATTTTCTTCTGTTCGAGATGTGTTAGTTAGTTGGGTTTTGAACCAATACATCTTATCTAATAAGCCAACACACTACCTACTAAACTACGGCGGTTTCAATATATCAGAATATTTGGAGTTTACATATCGTGAAATCACTACAATCAGATCCTTGTAACAAAAGCCAGTCAATCCTGATTACAGTTTTTTTTGCTTCAAATCCAAACCAAACATATGGCAACCCTGCTAATATGTATATGTCATCTGATATCAAAAAAAAAAAAAGGAAAACTTCAGCAACGTGGCTAAAGGAATTTTTCCAATGTTTTTGTGAACCAAAAAAAAAGAAAGTCCCTCACCCTCTTCCTCAAAATAAAAAGGAAATACGAAAATGGTTGAAGCAAAAAATATGTTTTTCTCTCTGTGTAAACTGCCAAAAAAAAAACAACACAAACATTAAAACTTTGAAGCATAAAAATTCTCTTATATTTTAGAATTTTTCTTGTGACAGTTTTTCTCTCGCACCATTTTATTGTTGTTTTTGTAAATGGTGTTGTTTGCCATCACAGTATCAGTAACAGTATCATACACAACTCACACAGATTGTAAGCGTCAATGTGTTGTACAGCACACTTTGGTTTTTTTTTTTACTAAAATTCCTTAAAATGTGTGTGTGTTAGTATATTACAGCGCTTCTCTTCTTTACTTACGGTTTTATTGTTTTTGTATGTGTGTTGATGTCAACTCAAAAATCAAATTTACTTGCTCTGCGCTCTTTCAGTATTTCATTGTCTCCAACCACCATTTTTATTCTTATGATTTATCCTTGCAACGCAAAGAAAAAAAAAATACGAGAAAAAAGTTACAACACCAACAACTTGGCCTTTTTAATAGTTTAAATTTTCCAGTATCCCGATTTTTATTAAATTGTTGGTGTCTCCTTCTGTCTATTTTGCTCTTATTCAACACACACATATATGTATATACGTTTAACAATTCGACGCCGTGGTCGTCATGTTGTGTAGAGTGGTAGGTAATGAATGGTAAACATTAGGTCGTATTGGAGTCGTGAATAGAGAGGGAGAAAGAGAGAGCAGAGAGTATTAGATAAAAACAAAATTGTATGCTTGTGTGCGTATTTCTTTCGCACATGTTTGTGTTGCAAAATTTTTGTTTTATGCGTTTTTTTCTCTGTGTAACAACAGTGGCAAGGTTTTATATTTTCATTGCTGCTGTTACTTTTGTTGTTCATATTGTTGTGTTGTTGTTGTTGTTGTTTTAACAATAATAAATAACATGAAATATTAAATACAAGTGTGGGAACAATAAACAACAATATTTTATTATTGATAACGAAATGAAACAAAAAAAAACGAAAAATAAACACATTGAGAATGAAAGCAACAGAGGTAGAGAGTGAGAGCGAGAGAACGATTGCGAGTGGGAAAAAGTAACATGTCATTGCAAATTTATTACTTTTATGGTCAATTTTCATATAAAAATGAAAATGAAACAAAAACAGTGTAACTGAAATTTAATAAACGTCTGTGTGAATTGTGTTTTTCTTTTTTTGTGAAAATTAATAATAAAAGTAAACGAAAAAGAGAAAAAAAAAAATTTTTTAAATGCATTTTTACGGTTCCAAAAGCAATTAAAATTTTTTTTTTATGAAATTTAAGCTCAATTTTGGCAGCTGACACATTAAGCTTTCAAATGAAAGAAGAATTTTTAATACAGCAAACATTTATTTTTAGTATTAGGCTGTCACAAAGCATCTCTCTCAACTGTAATTAATTGTTTGCTTTATCTCACTTACAGTAATTAAGTTTTTCACCACCTAAGCAGGCCTTTTGTAGCAGGTTCTAGGATGTTAGGGTTGCCAGCTTTCTTTGTCTATTAACAACTTACTCTGTGATAATGTGGTAAAATTTTAAAATGGTTTGATATGTCTCATAATTACTGTCTCTCTTATTATTATTATGCTATTATATGGTTGCTCTGTTAGTGGTTTTAAAACTACCGACCTGAAAAGTCCGTTGGCCCTAGTTTAGGCAGGAAGTCATTTAAAAAAAGCAAAGTTCCCCACTCTCCGAACAAAGTTTAGTAAATTTCTGATTTGATTTGATTTGATTTATCTCGAATCCAATTGATATCATTTGAAAATCTACAAGCTAATCCAAATAATGCAATTAACTGCACAAAGTATGTCCTATGATCTCATCTCCCTCTAGAAAAAATCTGCATTACATCTCATCCAGAATGCGTGATGATCTACTGTAATCAAAGTATGTCTTATGATCTCATCTCTCTCCACATAGAATCTCTAATTCATGTCGTCCAGATTACGTGACGTACAGAAATGATAACTCAAATAGTAGAGTCATGATAACAAAAAAAAAAAACTACTGTCTTGCCAATGTTTGCCTTATTGGTGAAATTTGGATTCGGGTTCCTTAAACTACTACCTTTCACACGTTAATTTTTTAAATAAAATTCCATGGACGGAGAAAGTTTATATTCTCTATGATAGATTGATACCATCAGTGCACTTTAGATTCTGTTTGCCGAATTATCTTATTTCTACAATGCTCGGCTGGTCAACAATTCACATCCACCTTTGTTTTGGGAATCGTGGAGTGCTCTATCATGAGTACATACAGTTATATCCTGGACATTAGCAGAATGTAGCACAAGGCTCACAGGCTTATGGCTTAAAAATTCATTAAAAATTCGTTAAGACAAAAATCATTTTCCCTCAATACAGGGTATATCTTTTGACCGACCTCCACCAACCAACAATTATGGCTCTGGTTCTGTTTCTCATTCTTGTTCTTCTATCTGCACTTTATCCATTAAATTGTTTGCCAAAGGAATTTTAATAGAAACAAAAGAAGGAGAGTAGATGTAGAGTAAAAAGAGGGAAGAACTTAATGCAAAACATTAAAATTATAAACGAAAAATAACAGTAAAACAAAAACGAATATTTACAAAGAGAAAGTGAAAACTTTTTTTATTTCTAAAATACATTTATAGTGTCCTTTTGTCTTTTTCTCTTTCTCTCTCTTCTATTTCATTTGCTACTGCATTAATGCATTTAATGCACTCTGAGGCACAAAGTATGAAGAAAGATGATTTTTTTCTCAATAGAATCCATTAGAAAATAGGATTCTTGTATGGGATAGAAGTCTTTAAAGTGGAAGTTTTATATTTCGTGCAAGGATTTTATTATATAATATTTTATAATATTTTCTTCATTACTTATTTAGAAGTTAACTTATTTGGTGATCAATGAACAATGTTGTTGAATTATGTATGTGAAGATAAATTCAAATTTGAAAAGCCAAGACACAAACCAAACATTTGAATACAATTACTTTTAGCTTTAACAGAAGAAATTCTAATGTTAACAGAGCAATGTTAATTGTTGTTTAACAAAGGCAACAAGTAAAGGGTGTTTTTTTATAGAGGTATAGAACTTTAAGTTGGCATTACTTTTCAAGATGGCGACCGATTTAACAGCTGTCAAGTGATTTATTCTCAGTTTGGTTTGGCAATTCATCATGAATAGACTCACGCCTGAACAACGCTTGCAAATTGTGCAATTTTATTTCGAAAATAATGGTTCTGTGCGGAAAACGTATCGCGCACTACGTCCATTTTATCGTCGACAAAATCGTCCATCAGAGCAGTTAATTCGACTAACCATGGAACGTTTTCGCACCACGTTTACTCTTATTGATAACTCGCATCCCCAGAGACGCTGTACGGTGCGTACAGAAGAAGCTATTGCTGCTGTAGAGCGTAGCATTGAGGAAGACCCGAATGAGTCCATCCGCCATCGAGCACAGGAATTGGATCTGTGTCCATCCACTTTATGGAAGATTTTGCGGAAGGATCTTGGTTTGCGTGCTTACAAAATTCAACTCGTGCAAGATTTGAAGCCAAACGATCATCAAGTAAGGCGTTGATTCGTCGAATGGGCCCAAAACGAGATTACCGTTGTTCCCGATTTTCATAAGCGAATTTTGTTTAGCGATGAAGCGCACTGCTGGTTGAATGGCTACGTCAACAAACAAAACTGCCGCATTTGGAGTGAATGTAATCCTCAAGTGTATGTGGAAACACCGTTACATCCAGAAAAACTGACTGTTTGGTGCGCTTTATGGGCTGGTGGAATCATTGGTCCGTACTTTTTCAAAAACGATGGTGGCCAGAACGTTACAGTCAATGGTGATCGGTATACAGTCATGATTACTAACTTTTTCATTCCTGAATTGAATAACCATGATGTCCAGGAGATGTGGTTTCAACAAGACGGCGCAACATGTCACACAGCTCGTGTCATAATAGATTTATTGAAAGACACGTTTGGTGACCGCCTAATTTCACGTTTTGGGCCTGTGAATTGGTCTCCAAGATCTTGTGATTTAACACCGCTAGACTATTTTCTGTGGGGCTATGTAAAGTTATTGGTCTATGCGGTAAAGCCACAAACGCTTGACCATTTGGAAGACAACATTCGCCGTATTATTGCCGATATACGGCCACAAATGTTGGAAAAAGTCATCGAAAATTGGACGTCCGGATTGGACTACATCCGCGCCAGCCGTGGCGGTCATATGCCAGAAATCATATTTAAAATGTAATGCCACAAGATTATCTTTCGGATAAATAAAATGCATGTCAATCGAATAATCCATCGTTGTTTTATTGCAACTTAAAGTTCTATACCTCTATAAAAAACACCCTTTAGATTAGTTTTCTACTTCCGTCAATTATTGCGGACTACTGAGATAAAATTTAATTCTGATCATATTATTGTTGGAGAATAATAAAATTGAAATATTAGAAATGGCTAGCGGGGGAAGGAGGGGAGCAATTTTCTCAAATCTCACTGTTTGAAAGAGAATTTTTGTAGATACCATTTACTACATATAGTCGTCTAGTAGTCTTCCCATGTCTTCCCAAGTGTTCACTGATCTTCTAGAGACTTGTAATGGTTTAACATAAAATAACGTGTATTTTTTAACGTTTTTGTTTAAATTCTGAAATTATCTGAGATATTCCCTTAGTAGCAGCATGTAGAAGGAACTCTTGGGTGCAATTTATACTTTTTGGGATATAAAATCCTGGATCCGAAGGTCCTCTAAATATATATAAAGAGTTCTGCAACGGTAAATTGTTTGCCTATGTTAAACAGTTAACAGTGGTCTGTTAAGTGTACAATTTTTTTTCCTGTTAAAGACAAATTTTGCTCTGTTAATAGCAAAAATTTCACTGTTAAAAATGAGGGTTAGGTTAGAGGACGTGTACCTGTCAGTCAAGACAAGTACAGTACCCGGAGGACGGATTGACCCATTGTACAAAAATGAGGGTTTGTGTCTTTGATTTTTAAATGCGAATTTATTTTCACATCGAACTCTTTCGGGGTCTAGGTTGTCTAGTAGTCGTTTTGACGCTGGCTGAGATTTTGTAGTTTTTCTTTTCACCATTTACATAACTTACTTTGATTTGAGGTTCCTTTTAGCGGTTTTTGTAGCTTAACAAGGTTCTAAATCTGTTAATGCCTGTTGCCGGCCTGGTAGGTGGACCCCTTGTGTTTATAAAACTCGGGTAAATGGATTTTCTATTCTATTCTTTGCTTTTTCCTTACTTTTGTTAAGTTCTTGTTTCTAAACAAATCTTTTTTCTATTTTAATGCACCTACAATACATATTTAAATATTGCAATAACAACTAAAACTTCCACAATTTTCCACCTTCTCTGTGTTATAAAAACCATTTCCTTTCCTGTCGTTTTGTAACACCAGCGTGTCTGCATTCTGATGATGATGATGGTGACGATGACGATGATGATGATAAACCCACCTGCTGTTGTCAATCTGCCAACTTAAAAAAGAAGAAGGAAAAAAAATCTAGAAAATGTTTAAACATTATAAAAAAAAAATTATAATAATAACAACAACTACAATAACAATTTATAATGAAAATCTAAATAAATAAAAAAAAAAAAACAAACAGAAAAATAAATAAAGAATACGCCACGTAGTATCCATAAGTACGAGTAGTAGTTGTTGCTGTTATTGTGGTTTGTTTTTTGTTTAAAAACTTTTTTTTTTAATATTTTTTCTATATTTTCTTGTTTCATTTGTTATTGTTGTTGCCTGTTTTATTTTCCATTTAAATACGAAAATGTTTATGACCCCAAAACAAAACAAAAACAAAAAAAAAAAAGAAAGAGTAGAGAAGAGATTTATTTTAGACCATGACTGACTATTTTGCATTTGCTTTAATGCATGACACTCATATTCTGTTTAATAAATGCAGACAAACAGACAGACAGACAAACTATAGACCATAAATATGTATAAATAAAGTGCATAAAATTATAATGGTTTTCTCCTTCTTTTTTATTTGAAAATTTTATTTTTATTTCGCCATGACATTTTGTCGAGCATGACAACAGAGGAAATTGCCAGGAAACTGAAATCCATTTCCAAAATTAATTTCTCGGATTTTTTTCTTTGCAAATGTAGCGGTCGCTAGTGGCCCTAGCATAAGAAGAAATTTAAATTTTCCTTTATTTTGGAGATTAAAATCGTTCCATCTTGAAGACAATCGAAAGTGTTTTATTGCATTAAAAAAATTGGCACTAAAAGATCTTTAGTGTCCCTTGCTTTTGTTGGGTCTGTTGAACATGAAATCGTCGTAGTCTAGTAGGTAATGTGTGGGCTTAATAGACGTGTGGTTCAAAACCCAGCTCAGACATTTCAAACATATGAAAAAAAATATTTCTTCGGTGCCTTCCTCTCAGCAGATTTCTGGCAAAAACTCTAAGAGCAAAATAAAAAATGTCCATGAAAGTTTCTCAAAAGTCTGCGTTTCGGAGTCGACTTTAAACTGTCGGTCCCGCCACTCATGTATAAAATTAACACACACAACACAAGTGGTGTGATAAACTGGGTCATAATCCAGACTGTAGGTATGTATGTAACCATGAAGTCTAGAAGGTCATAGATACATACATACAACTCCTGGCTCACAGTTCTAAATTAACAAAATTAAAAAAAAAACATTTCTTCGACGACTTTCTTTCGGCAAATTTTTGGCAGATTTTAGTCAGGATTACAACCTAGATTCTCACACCACTTACGTTGTGTTTGTTAATTTTATTCCGATTTTTAAGAAACTTTTTCATGGCAATTTTATTTACTCAGAGTTTTTGTCAGAAATCTGCTGAGAGGCAGTCAGAGTCTTTCTTTGTTGGAGATGTCTGACCTGGGGTTTGTTTGAACCGTGGCCTCACGTCTAGTATGCTAACGCGCCTCCTACTAGACCACGGCGACTGCAAGCCATTTCACGTCAAATTAGCCCCTAGGTTAAGATGGAGTCAAAAGGATAAACAAAAAATTCTTTTAAATTCCTGCCTTGGGTTTTAACAACTCCCTTGAAACTCTTATTTCATCGTATGCAATTTTAATGTTATTCCATATTTTCCCCGAGAGAATTTATTTCTTTGACTTTGGCTCCTACAATCAAGACCATTGCGCAACGACGACTCATATTGTGTTTTGCATGTCGTGTGGCTTATTGGGAATTGAATTGAAACAACACCACCGAACTGTCAGAATTTAATAAATAATACATCAGTTGTTTGGTTTTGTTTTTCTTTCTGTCTGTTTTTTTTTCTCTTGTATTTCCTTAAAGTCTTATTTAACTTAAATGTCAATCAATTTTAATATCCTCTTCTGTGTGTTTTATGTTTCCTTAATCTACCACTCTCTCTTTCTTGCTCTCACTCTGTCTCTTTCTCTGTCTTACTGTTTGTTTAATTCCCTGTGTGTTGGTGGATATTGCTACAAACAGCGGGAGAGAAAGGAAAATAGACAGAGAGAGAGAGTGAGTGTAATCAATTTTTATTTCTTTTTTTATTTTCTTTTCTGGTACATAATTTTTCTTTTTTTCTCTTTTTCTTTTACAAACAAAAACATATTTAAGCCTAGTTTTCCTTTTTTTGTTTTTGTTTACAAAAGTTTACAATTTCTTTTTCTTTTTTTATTGGCCAAAAAACAACAACAAAAACATATGCTTACCATTTAAATTGATGAAGAGAAATAATAACTTACAGTTAAACAACAACAACAACTATTAAGAATTATTATTTAATAGAAAGGGGAAGAAGGAAAGAGACAGAATGTGTGAGTGAATGAGTGTAACATTGTGTTAGTGAGTGAGTGAACTCTGTGTATGAACTTTATTGTAAAACCCTTTTTAATCTCCCCTTTTGATATGGGTCTACGGTTTTTTTTCTTGTTTTTCTCTCTTGTTTCAAAAATATAAAAATTGCTTATCACAGCAATTTTTATGCTGTTATTTTTGATTTCTCTTCCTCCTCTCTTCTTGCTCCTCTATTATGCTGTGTTGTGTTGTGTACATATTAAATGAATATTTATGTATGTATGTTGTTTTACACTCTGTAATGTGCTACAACAATTTCAGGTATTTACGTTAACGGTAAAATAACAGGGTTCATTAGGATTTTAATAATAACGTGGCATTTATAAGAGAAATTTAATGCAAATTGCTGATGTAAAAAAAGTGAGCCTCTACCCCCCACCCGTAAGTAAAAAGGATAAAATATTGTTGAAATATGAATTCATGTTTTTGTTGGAAAATCGATAGAATTTTTAGGTATAAAAAGTCATACAAATTTTGCAGGTTAAGTATTCATAAATAAGCACTCATATTTGCTTCTTTTTTGTGCATCTTGGAAAATGTGGGTTGCAAATCGTCGGGAGAATGGTTTCAAAATTTTGAAGGTTACGAAGACGATTTCATAACTAGGAATATAACGGCGAAATGGTGTTGTTTCCTATCGTTATGCTGAGCGATCAGTTACAAAATAAAAAATATCGATTAAGTAATGGAATAAATTGAATAAGGACGTAATGTAAGCACAAGCATACATACATATTTTTGCTGAGAAAACTCACAGGTTCTATTCTATGCGTGAAGATAAATTCGCATTTAAAAACCAAAGACGCAAACCTAAATTTTTAGCAGCGTCACTTTTGGTGTTAACAGAGCAAAATTTGTTTTTAACAGGTTTGGTTTTGTTATTGCAATATTTAAATATGTATTGTGTATGCAAATTAAAAAATAAAATAAAAATTGTTTAGAAACAAGAACTTAACAGAAGTAAAGAAAATCAAAGAATTGAATAAAAAATCCATTGACCCAAGTTTTATAAACATCGCAGATCTGGCTACCAACTCTGTACAAGCCTAAATCAAAGTAAATTATTTAAACGATAAAAATTTGAGCCAGTGTCAAAACGACTACTAGACACCCTAGACCCCGAAAGAATTTGATGCATGTGAAGATAAATTCGCATTTAAAAACCGAAGACACAAACCCTCATTTTTAACAGCGAAATTTTTGCTATGAACAGAACAAAATTCGTCTTTAACTTGACAAAATTATGGACTTAACAAACCAATTTATCGTTGCATAACTCTTTTTATATGTTTATAGGACCATCTAGTCCCAGAATATACATTCAACAGGGATTGTACCCAAGAGTTTCTTCTATAAACTGCTACTGATGGAATATCCCACATAATTTCAGAACTTAAACAAAATTGTTTTAAAAAAAATTGAACTCATATTAAAAAAAAATTAAATTAAATTAGTAGCCATTTAGGAAGATATGGAATATATCGTTGGTCTCATGTAGAAAGGCCCTAACTCACACTTTTTTCGAAATTAATTTTTTTTTGTGATTCCCATGCATTTAACACAAATACACACTGGAATCACAAAAAAAAAATCAATTTCGAAAAAAGTGTGAGTTAGGGCCTTTCTACATGAGACCAAAGATATGTAAATATATAATAGTCCAGAGGGTCGATCCTCTTCCGAACTGTGGTTGTAAGATTCCTGGAATAATTTAGGAATTTAAGAAAATCTTCCATTCCCCGCCAAACACCCCATACATTTCAATTATATTATTCACAACAAATAATAATGTTCATTAAAGTGTATTTAACATAGTCTTGTTTGTCGTTGCTGTTAAACAGTTAACATCTACTCTGTTAACATCAGAATTTCTTCTGTTAATCGATCAGAATGACTTAAGTTTTGCAAAGGATCTTATAAATATTAAAATACATTATGTGCACATTATTTATAACTAATGTTCTACTCGTTTTGTTTAGGAGAAAAAGAAAATTACTTTCACATGTTTTCTTTTTTTTTTCGTTTGTATTTTTTCCCTTTTTCACCCATTAATTTTAAAATTTGACATGTTTTTTATAAGAGCAGATTCCTCCCTCTCTCTCTCTTAATATTTTTTATACACCACACATACATACATACATATGTGTGTTGTATGCCTGTGCACAACATATGATTTCATATGTGAAACTTCTCAAATTCTCTTACTTCTACTGCTTAATCTAAATGCGAAGTGAAAATATAACACAGCCAAAGTGCTTAGGAAGAGGCATAAAAACAACAACAACATCTACTACAACCAGTATGAAAAAAAACAACAAGTTGTTTATGTGACAAATTCTCTTTCAAACACACAAAAAAAAAAAAAAAACAGTAAGAGGCAGTCAAAAACAAGAGCAACTACATTTATTTCTTAAATAATTTAAAAAGTGACAAAGCCAAGTGTCAGCAAGTCACATATGCTTCTTATACGCCAGCATACACACATACATATACATATACACATATACTAAATATATTTATGTTCTCATACTGTTACTTACGCACTTTCATCCATACGTTTGTATTACCTTTCATATGTTGTAATAATATTGAGTTATTTCTCGCTACTCTTTTTTATGTTTGTAGTTCATGTTGTTGTTCTTCTTTCTTTAAGACCCCCAGTCAAAATAGAAAATAAAATCAAAGTAAAAAGTAAAAAAAAGAAAAGAAAACAACAACAAATCTTTTAAATTTTATGTGTTTGCCACTTGAGAGCATTGGTTTGTTGTTGTTGTTTTTCTGTACTCTAAAGGTGGTATTTTATTGCTGCTCAATTTCTTATATGATCTGTGCCATACGTTGACAATATGTAAAGAGAGTGTGAAAAGCGAGTGTGATTGGGGTGAACATACTTATATTTACACCGTAAGAAATGCTTGTTAGATCAGGATTTTTTTTAAATTTTTTTTCTTTTTTTTTTTAATAGCAAAATTTGGTTGTGATGAGCGAAATGTATTCAATTTTAGGCAATATCTTCTTCTTTTATTCCTCTTTTTTATGTAATCGAAATGTAAACTGTCGAGCTATCTTTCTATCTCTAATCTACATGCCACAAAGCCGTGTTCATTGTGGAGGACGTCTTAAGGTCATATTCGTTTCTTTCAATAGTTCGATCTTCGACTTTCCCCATACTATATTTTTATTAAAAATCTGGGAATTTCTAATTTTGAACAGCTTCAAAACCGCTGACCTGGCTGTCAGCTGTGAAATATATTTCACCTGTACTTTCATTTATTTAACGAAAGCCTTATGCTATGTTCAGACATGCACGTATATTGAGAAAATCACAATAAACGGCATTATTGATCTCAATATTTCATATAAAATGTCAATTAATTATTGCTCAATAAATTCATAAATTGTTATAATATTGATTAAAACTTCAAATACAGCACTGTCATAAGTACGTTCAGTGAGCATATTACTATTTTCCGAACACTTTCTATTGATATTTGACAACTTAAATGTCAACAACAAAAAACAAAACAACGACAAACAAAAAAAAGCTATACACTATTATCAAATTATTCTTTCTCATCCTTCTGAGAGAAGCCACTTTGGAGTCAGAAATATTCCCTACTAACCGCAACAGCTCGGCGTTTCGGTTAGTCATTAGTAAGACCTTTTCCAATGTTAAATTGTTTTCCATTTTTTCTCAAATTGTTTTTGTTGTTGAAGCAATCAGCTGTTTTGTTTACCAGCTGTCAAATAAATTTTGTGTCTGAACACTAAAAATATTGTTATCAATAAACCGAATATTAATTCAATAAAAGTACATGTCTGAACATAGTATTACACCGTAGTCTAGCGTGTTGGCTTATTAGACTTAAGGCCAGACATCAAAACGAAATATGGAAAAAAAATATTTCTTCGGCGTCTTTCTCTCAGCAGATTTCTGGCAAAAACTCTGACAGCAAATAAAATTGCCATGAAAAACAAAAATCTGTCGTTCGGAGTCGACTTTTAAACTGTAGCGCCCGCCACTCATGCATTAAAGTAACACACACAACATAAGTGGTGTGAGAAGCCAGGTTGTAATCCAGACTAAAGTGTTGTAATGATCAATTATGTATGTATATATGTATGTCTTACCGTTTACGAATATGAATTGTTTAACAATCGAAGGACGCGTGAAGATAGTTTTAATTCTTATACTCTATCATGTGTCCTCTTCGTTTTAGAGGAGCCATTTTCCACAAAATTGTTGAGTTACTTAGGTACGCTGACGACATTGACATTATAGCGCGTACCAAGCTAGATGTTAATGCTGCCTTTAGCGTTATTAAACGGGTGTCTATTGAGATGGGTCTGTAAGTAAATCAGGGCAAAAGGAAGTATGTATTGCTTACAATAAGTGGGGATATACGGCGTATTGGATCCCAGATTACGGACAATAACTATAACTCGATATGGTCAATGAATTTGCTTATGTTGTTTCTGTCGTTACCAGCAAAAATGATGTCAGTCTGGAGATTAAACTTAGGAGCACTGGCAGCACTTGTGGCTCTTAATAAGCAATTGAGTTGCAGAAGCCTCTCTCTCGTACGACTAAACTTATACTCTACAGGTTGCTCATCCTCTCCGGACTTTTTTTGTTTCAACTGTAGGATCATTTATTTAAGAAATGTATAAAATTAACACACACAACATAAGTAGTGTGAGAAACTAGGACAATGGGTCGATTCGACCTCCGGGTACTGTACTTGTCTTAATTGACAAGTACGCGTTCTCTAACCTAACCTAACCTAACCTATCATTTATTTAAGGAAAGGCCTACACTTTACGAATATAAATTGTGTTTAGCAACCGAAGAGCGCATAAAAACAGTTTAAATTCGAGCATTGTGAGAAATTTGATGAGACTGGATGCCTTATAGATATGATATGCATCAATGCAATGCACGCACAACCCGATCTATGGCTTCTGCTAAAAACAGGGTGGTTCTTAGCAATTCAACCTGGCTGCCTGCTTATTAAGGCTTCTTTTGCATTTGGATTTTTAATTCCATTCATTTAAAGTGTAACTCGTGCAACAATTGAAACCAGCTGACCATATCAGCATCTTAGGTATACGGATTGTGTGCTAGAGCAGCAGGTTTGAGTTCGTATTTATTTTTTTTTTAATAAAATATGAGGCATATGAGGCACGGATAGACGGTAGTTATCGTGGAAAACTAATTGCTTCCGAAAAGAGTATCTGTTTGGTTGTGCATTATGATCTAAAAGAGTCATTGGACCATATTTTTTCGTGAATGACTTTAAAAGAATCGTTACAGTTAATTAAGAGCGCTATAATCGCTAACTTTTGCCTGTAATTCTAGGTTATGAACTGGAGACGACATGTGGTGTTGACAAGACAATGTCACGAATCTACACAACTTTACCGATTTTGCGTTATTGCATTACAACTATTCAGGAAGAGTAATTTCGCTATTTGGCGACTGCAAAAGCCTTTTTCGGGGCTACGTTAAGGACCGGATCTATTTGAATAATACTTTAACGTAAAAATATTTGAGTTCCTTTGGTTTTTTTCAGTGTATTTATTATACCCTCCACTCACTTGGATAATATAATCGTCAGAATAATTCTGATTTTCCTAAGAAAAATTATAATGCGACGGGGCACATACATGTTAAACTGAAAATAACAACAACTACAACAACAATAATGTTGTACAGATTAACTGTGTAGTATTTTGTTATTTTTGGCCACAAATATTATGGTGAAATAAAATAAATAAATACACCAATAACAACAACAACAACAACGAAAAACATGACACTTCTATTATCTATTTCCCCTTGGGGCATTATACTCTCCCTTCTTTGGCTTTCTATGCCAAAAATATATTAAGAAGTTGAAGGAAATTTGGAAATTTGAGTGTGAGGAAGAAAGTATACTGCGTAGCCATAGTTTACGTATTATTCGTTTATTAAAGAGTTATTTTTCCTTATTATCTATACATAGTTGAACATTGTTTCGAATTAGCGGGGCACTAAAATTGGCTTTTGTGTACTAAATTAAGTCAGACAATATGGTTTGCGTCAATGACGTACAGTGCACGCAGTATTTATAAATTCTTAATTTTTTAAAAGTCAAATTTTAATTCGAATAATCGGATTTCTTTAAATATTTCTTTAGCGACTTCCACTCAGCACTCTTCTGGCAAAAACTCTGAGAGGAGAGTAAATAAAATTGCCTATAAACTCGATAATGGGGTTGGTAGCGGAGTCTACTCTGGGAAACATGACCTGAACATTTCCCTCCGACTGCTGGATTATTGTAGCATGTTTCAGGCGGAAGTAATGGCCATCTACCGAGTTGCTTAATGGATCCTCGTCAACGGTGTTCCTTTCACACATATCTCGATCTTCTCTGATACTCAGGCTGCCATAAGATCATCTCTGGCGAACATTGTGAATTACTTTAGGATCGTCAGGAATGTCACCGCTGTCTCAAGCTTCTTTCTGAGCGCTTCATTGTCACACTTCTCTGGGTCCCTTGACACAGTAATATTTCGGGAAACTGCAGAGCCGACGAGCTCGCCAGGGCTGGTTCACTACTTGTGGAATCCTCTTCAATCGATGGTCAAGTTGAACATCGCGCAGCAATTCTTTCGAGACGCCAACCTGTCCTGGGTCAATGAATAGTCTTGCTCGTGAGCCTAGCGGCCCTCGATGAATAGAAGGCGCACCAACCAGTTACTTGGACTTGGTCGTAATGTGATCTCGATCACAGTGGCCATGTTTACAGGTAGTCTCCGTAGTCTAGTAGGTAGTGTGTTGGTTTATTAGACGTAAAGCTAAGGTTCAAGCCCCAGGCCAGACATCAAGACAAAATACAAAAAGTATTTCTTCGGCGTCTTCCTCTCAGCAGATTTCTGGCAAAAACTCTGAGAGTAAATAAAAATTGCCATGAAAAGTTTCTCAAAAATCTGTCGTTCGGAGTCGACTTTAAACTGTAGGTCCCAACGCTCATGTATAAAATTAACACACACAACATAAGTGGTGTGAGAAACTAGGACGTTGTACAATGGGTCAATTCGACCTCCGGGTACTGTACTTGTCTTAATTGACAAGTACACGTCCTCTATCCTAATCTAACCTAACCTACAGGTCATTGTGTTATGGGAAGAGACGCGGAAAGAATGCAGTTGCCATCTAACGACTTCTGCAGGTGGGGAGACTGTTGTCCACTTTCTTTGTCAATGCCCATTTCTTGCGAGGTGCAGATATAGGTTATTTGGCTCTTCAGTCCTTGTCAGCTTGACGGAGTTCAAGTTCCATTGATGTCAGGGATATTGCTGCGTTTATCACACTTTCGAGCTGGTCTTCCAGAGAAAGGCAGTCGTGCTTTTAATCTGCAGCCCTTGCGCTGACCAACTTCTTCTTCTTCGCTGGTTTGGAGGAACTTCGTCAGTGCAGAGACTGCGTTCACCTGTGGCATTACAACGGGCCGCTATGCATACTCAAGTGAGCTTTTGGTATCAAAGCTACCACTCTAACCTACCTACCTAAATAAGGTTAGGTTAGGTTAGAGGACGTCAATTAAGACAAGTACAGTACCCGGAGGTCGAATTGACCCATTTTAAAACGTCCTAGTTTCTCACACCACTTATGTTGTGTGTGTTAATTTTATACATGAGTGGCGGGACCTACAGTTTAAAGTCGACTCCGAACGACAGATTTTTGAGAAACTCTTCATGGCAATTTTATTTATCCTCAGAGTTTTTGCCAGAAATCTACTGAGAGGAAGTCGCCGAGGAAATACTTTTTGTATTTTGTCTTTGATGCCTGGCCTGGGGCTCGAACCCAGGCTTTTGCGTCTAATAAGCCAACACACTACCTACTAGACTACGGCGACTTCAACGTAAATAAAATTGCCATGAAAAATTTCTCAAAAAACTATAGGTTCCGCCTCTCATGGATAAAATTAACACACACAACATGGGTGATTTAAGATGCTAGGTTGGAGTCCTGACTAGATGGTTAAGTTGAATAAGTACCCGTGAAAGCTGTGTCTCTCAGTTATAATGAAGTAACATTTTTCCCACAGTATTTGCCGACTGTTTTTAATTTCGCTTTAATTTGCCTTTTTTCAAGTATGTGCCGTCAGCCGTTCCCTTCTACCACTGCCCTATGAGTTACATTTCTTATGACAGCAAAAATATGACTTGAGATTTTAAAATTTAATACTAAAACTTTTTAATCAAAAATTTATATTAACAATGTCCTTGGGAAGGAAGCGCAGTACTCAATTAAAAATTATAATTTTTATGAATATGTTATGATATGATATGGTACTTTGCTCTTGTGTGTCGTATTTTGTTGTTGTCTTAATTGAACTTCTCTTTCTATCTCATTGTACACTTTTTTTTTTAATAATTTATGAGAAGTTTACAACTTTCCAAGGATATTTCTTTATCTGTTTTCCTCCTTTTTTTTTGTTATTATTAATATTATGAATTTATTTCTCTTCTTCCTTTCTCTCTCTAACCTTGTTATACATTCTTTAAGGCTATTTGAAATTAAATTGTACCCAGGGCTAAAACTGTGTTCATTAATATTATGTTACAATATTACAATATTACAATAATGATATGATAAGAAATATGAAATAAAGGCTGTTTTTTTATAGAGGTATAGAACTTTAAGTTGCAATAAAACAACGATGGCTTATTCGATTGACATGAATTTTATTTATCTGAAAGATAATCTTGTGGCATTACATTTTAAATATGATTTCTAGCATATGACCGCCACGGCTGGCGCGGATGTAGTCCAATCTGGACGTCCAATTTTCGATGACTTTTTCCAACATTTGTGACCGTATATCGGCAATAATATGGCGAATGTTGTCTTCCAAATGGTTAAGCGTTTGTGGCTTTACCGCATAGACCAATGACTTTACATAGCGCCACAGAAAGTAGTCTAGCGGTGTTAAATCACAAGATCTTGGAGGCCAATTCACAGGTCCAAAACGTGAAATTAGGCGGTCACCAAACGTATCTTTCAATAAATCTATTGTGGCACGAGCTGTGCGCCGTCTTGTTGAAACCACATCTCATGGACATCATGGTTATTCAATCCAGGAATGAAAAAGTTTGTAATCATGGCTCTATACCGATCACCATTGACTGTAACGTTCTGGCCACCATCGTTTTTGAAAAAGTACGGACCAATGATTCCACCAGCCCATAAAGCGCACCATACAGTCAGTTTTTCTGGATCTAACGGTGTTTCCAAATACACTTGAGGATTACCTTCACTCCAAATGCGGCAGTTTTGTTTGTTGACGTAGCCATTCAACCAGAAGTGCGCTTCATCGCCAAACAAAATTCGCTTATGAAAATCGGGAACAACGGTAATCTCGTTTTGGGTCCATTCGACGAATCTATGCCTTACTTGATGATCGTTTGGCTTCAAATTTTGCACGAGTTGGATTTTGTAAGCACGCAAACCAAGATCCTTCAGCAAAATCTTCCATAAAGTGGATGGACACAGATCCAATTCCTGTGCTCGATGGCGGATGGACTCATTCGGGTCTTCCTCAATGCTACGCTCTACAGCAGCAATAGCTTCTTCTGTACGCACCGTACAGCGTCTCTGGGAATGCGAGTTATCAATAAGAGTAAACGTGGTGCGAAAACGTTTCATGGTTAATCGAATTAACTGCTCTGATGGACGATTTTGTCGACGATAAAATGGACGTAGTGCGCGATACGTTTTCCGCACAGAACCATTATTTTCGAAATAAAATTGCACTATTTGCAAGCGTTGTTCAGGCGTAAGTCTATTCATGATGAATTGCCAAACCAAACTGGGAATAAATCACTTGACAGCTGTTAAATCGGTCGCCATCTTGAACAGTAATGTCAACTTAAAGTTCTATACATCTATAAAAAACACCCTTTAAAATGTTCTCTTCTCAAGTATATTAATATTCTTTAATTTTTTCTCTCTCTCTTTCTAGATATTTAAACGTTAGGTAAGTTGAATAATGTATGCCCAGTAATATATGTATGTTGTTTTTTTATAATTTTATGTAATAAGGTGTTACACCATTATACGGGGTTTTAAAAGTAAATTTTTGCTTACTTCCTTCATTGGCCATTAACAACCCTTTTACCCCATGTGTGTGAAGATAAATTCAAATTTAACTAGCAAAGACAAAAACCAAAAATTTTAACAGAGCTAGTGTTAAGGTTAACAGAGTAATGTTAAGTGGTTAAAAGAAAATAAGAAAAATAGTCAAGGAAGAAATCAACCAAGTTATCAGAGAATGAAATACCTATGTATTCCATGCCTTTAAAATTGTGCCCCCACAAGTTCCGGAGTGAAGCATTCCTCTAGGAATATGAAAATTCTTTTAAAATTGCAAAATTTAGACAAAAACAAGGTATTTGTTTTAAGAATGTTTGGATACTATGATGATCAATATTGTGGAAAAATGGGACTTGCTGCAGATATCCTACTATATACAAATTATAGTCTATGGTATCCCTTATAAAATCCAATAAGTCGTATATCCCAAATAATTTTAGAACTTGAGATATCAGGCTTTAAAAATTCACTATATATTCACATCCTTCGCCTCTGCTTCATGTGCGTCTTCTCTAATTGTTCACATCAGACTAGGCCTTGCCTGCAGATTTTTCGGCAACTTCCAGTATCATATTTGAATTCTTGTCGGACAAAGACTTGCTTGCAGATTTGAGTACGGAAACATATACTCAAGTGATGAATTCGTCTTCTCCTGAGCTCAAAGTCTCTTGTGGTGTTTATTGTTTACATTCCTTATGCCGCCAAAAAGATTATTGCCTGGTTTTCTCTCTTCAATAAGCCTTTGTTATTTTTTCCCACTCTCCTTAAAAAAAAAGCAAATTTTGAGGACTTTTACAACCTTTTCGAGCTAAAAAATGTGTGCTTCATGCGCGTCTTCTCTAATCGGTCACATCAATCGATGACAGGGGAACCTCAATTTGATCCTTTCAACTTAATTGACCATTAACAACCCGTTTCGGCCTGTTTTAAAACATCTTTCCAGGCCCCATTGCTTCTTTTGAGCTTTCGCCAATTGATTACATCAATCGATGACAGGGCTTTCTCAATTTCAAAGCAGACAAGATCGATGTCGCCATAGTCTACTAGGTAGTGTGTTGGCTTATTAGACGTAAAGCCAGGGTTCGAGTCCCAAGCCAGACATCAAAATAAAATACAAAAAGTATTTCTTAGGCGACTTCCTCTCAGCAGATTTCTGGCAAAAACTCTGAGAGTAAATAAAATTGCCATGAAAAGTTTCTCAAAAATCTGTCGTTCGGAGTCGACTTTAAACTGTAGGTCCCATCACTCATGTATAAAATTAACACACACAACATAAGTGGTGTGAGAAACTAGGTTGTAATCCTGACTGAAGGGTTGTAATGACCAATTATGTATGTTATGTATGCATATTACGGTCTAGAGGTGTCTCTGGGCCGTATTTTTCGTAAATGATGCTGCCAGAATTAGGCGACTTCCCCTCAGCAGATTTCTGGCATAAACTCTGAGAGTAAATAAAATTGCCATGAAAAGTTTCTCAAAAATCTGTCGTTTAAACTGTAGGTTCCGCCACTAATGTATAAAATTAACACACATAACATAAGTGGAGTGAGTTCCTAATAAGATCGTCTCCAACAAGATTTTGCTTCCGCTAAACCCTGATTCAAATACCTTTCTCACCGACACATTCTCTTCCATCTGAACGAAATGACTGACTAGCTGGATTATAATGTGCTGATTAATGTTCAAGTCGTTGAGGAGCGTAAATCGTCGGCAACTTGCACTTGTCCGCAGGTCTTTCATAAGATTTTTCTCACGAATACTGTTAAGGATGCTGCATCAGTGCTTCGTAGAGTGCGACTTGTAGAGTATAAGTATTGTCGACCGAGAGAGAGCTGTTTGCCATTTAATTGTCTTTTGAGACCCCTAATAGCATCTGTTGGCAGGAGTGATTCCACGCTTAATCTACACTTTGGCATCATTTCTGCTGGTAACCGTTGAACCAAGATCAACAAACTCCAGAAATCTGGGAACCAATATGCCATATGTCCCTACTTGTTGTGCACAACATATACTTCGTTTTGCCTTCATTTACTGGCAGACCCATCTTATTAGAAGCCTGTTCAATAGCCTTAAAGGCAGCAGTAACTTCTCGCTTGGTTCGCCCTATGATATCTCCTATGTCGTCAGCGTACCCAAGCGGCTGGACACTTGTGGAAAATTCTGTCATTGCAATGCATTGCTGCCTTTCGCAGAATATTCTCCATGGCGGAGTTGAAACTGTATTCACGCGTTCTTCGTTTGTTAAACAATTCAATGCGTTCCCTCCTTACATAGGACACTCGCTTTGAAAAGGTTATATGATAGGGGATTGCTTTGTCTGAAACCACCTCGCAAGGTATCTAAAGGTTTCTACCTTGAATAGCTTCGCAGGTATACTGAGGTCAGACATTCCGGCAAAAAACACGATTCCTTATGGAGCTATCGAAAGCTGCTTTTTAGTCGACAAAAATATGATGTGTGTCGACTTGTTTTTCATGGGTCTTCACCAGGATTTGACGTAATGTGAAGATCTGGCCGATGGTGGACTTGCTAGGTCGGCAGCTGCACTTTTGGCGTGTGGCTTCAGTTATTCGCAAAATTCATTCGTAAGAAACTTATGTGCGAGAGTAGTTGACGCATATCGAGGGTTCTGTCTTTTTTAGGACAGGACAGAGAACAATCAAGAGAAGACATTTTATAAATATGCTGGTGCATGCATCGCATCCTACCAGCTCATTAATTCCGGTCTTAAACTATTCAGTTGACAGTTTGTTTAGCTGTTCTAATCTACCAGCAACAAGGTATTGCTCGTACCATGTTCACTACTGCTATACACCTTCGAAACAATTAATAAATGTTTTGGTAGCGTTACCTTAGATTTTTCCACAATAACAAGCATCAAATCAAACGTATCCTTAAAGATATTTTATTCATATTTGAATCAATTTACCTTTTTAGAAGAGTTCTCTTCACTAAAAATCTAACCTGAAATATGTCACCCCTTAATGCTGCTTGATATATGGGCAAAAACCGCGAACACAATTTCCATTTAATTTTAAAAGAACGCACTCATTTCTAAAATTTAATTATTTTCCTGTTTATGGCTTTTTATTTTTTTAAGATTTTATTATACGCGTTGGAAGACTGATCGTAAAATGATTTTTTTCTTTGACTTTTTTTTTACGATTACATAAAGTCAACATTAATTTATTTTGTTTTATGTATTGTATTTTGTTTTTTTTTCGTTTTTCTATTTAAATTTACAATCAAACATAAAATTCGAGCAATTAAATTCAATGCTCAGGCACGAGCAAGTCCTTTATTTCAACATTTTCTTTTAATTCTGCAATCCATCTGCAGCCAATCTATTCTACAATTCTCCTTTATTAATTTGTTTTTTTTATCATTACTTGCACACGATTGTATTTGTATTTAAAAAAAATCTACATTTTAATATAAGAAATCATATGTGTGTTAGCGCCTAAAATTATGCTTCATTATTTGAAAAATGTTTAACTTGCTCTGGTATGCAGTAGTTTTTATCGCAGATTTGTTCTTTTGTTCTCTACTCTCATTAGTATTGCTAAGGAAAACAGGTTTTATTTGTTTAGTAGAGTATACGAGAGTGTATACATACATAAAGTGTGGAGCAGAAATGAGTGGCGGGACCTACAGTTTAAAGTTGACTCTGGACAACTGATTTAAAAAAAAAAAAAAATATGGCAACTTTATTTTTGTCAGAGCGGTGTGGAGAAGAAGTCTCTTCTCACCAAAAAAAATATTTTTGCTTTAACAATGTCTGGGATGATTTTGGTATCAAGGATTCCGCTACAGGTTTCCTTACTGTCGAGTGGTACTAAGGTCCAGAGATATATGCGATGAAGCTCATTGTTTTCTTCAAAAGTGTTTTTTTTTTGTATCTCTACGAGCTAAAGGCTGGCTGTCTTCAAAAGACTTTGGTAGCCCGGCTTACCCAATGTACACAATTCGCCACGAGACTTACTCTAGGATACTATTGGTGAATTCGACCTCCGGGTACTGTACTTGTCTTAATTGACAAGTACTCGTCCTCTAACCTACTCTAGGCTTGCTGAGCGCCTACGTACTAAACCCAACCTCGTTCGTCCCTTTAAACAAGTCGCTTCCCGGGACCACAATCAAGTATTACTTGGGTGGGTGGAGATTCAGTGAGTGCTGCCTTCCAATTCTGCTGACCGTGCTCTCTCCGTCAATCTTTGCTGCATCAACACCTTCTTTGCGAAGGCACATACTGCATTCCAATTCTCATATGTGGTTAACATCAGGTTAACCACATTATCGGGCGTTACCTGGTATCCTATTGTCCGCTCCAGGCAATTTTTTTGACCATCGTATCGCGAGCAAGTAAAGAAGACATGCTCCGCCATCTTCCTTTCATTCCACCATTCAGGGCATGTTTCGTCTACGTGGTACTCATACTTGTAGAGATATGCTCTATAACATCCATGGCCGGTTAGCAACTGTGTCAGGTGGAAGTTCACCTGACCGTGTTTCGTTTTGGTCCATTCGCCTATACTCGGTATGAGTCTTTAGGTCCATATTCCCTTGTTGGAATGGGACCAGTCTTGCTGCCACTTATCCATAGCATCATCAACCAATTGGACAGGGCTAGAAAGACCTATTCCCCTCCTTGTATCATCTTTACTCCTATCTACGTCCACTACTAGCTCCTTCAAATGTGTATATACCCACTTTTGCTCCCCACTGTACATACATGTACTTGTGTGCTAGATGTTGCTTTAGGCGCCTAAAATTATGCCGATAATTTTTACGGTTTATAACTATAAACTACAATAAATATTTCATTGCTTTTATTTGAAAGAACGTATGTACATACATATGTACATATGTGTATGTATGTATATGAATATGTACGTATGTACATATGCATACAAATCAAAAGAGGCTATTCAAATAGTTTTTGGGGTTTTAGTCGATTTCACAGTTTGCCTTTAAGTATACAAAAGAAACCTCTTATTTGGTTTATTGATTTGGTTTCGTTTGATTTGGTTATTTTGCTCCAAATGAAATCGTTTCCTGCTTCTATTGCTTTCTCTTGATGGTTTTCTTTCGTTCTTGCTCTTACTTGCAATTAATTTTTGCAACATATTTTGTTATTAAATATTAAATTTTATACAACAATACACACACACACATACGCACGCATGTGTGTTTAAATATCCTTTTCATGTAGGTTATACACATACATGTGTAAATTCTTCTTCTCTTAATATTATTGATTTCTGTATGTGGCATACTTTTAGGCAATCACTTCAAATTTTATTGTGCTTTTTTAATACAGTTTTCTTTGGTTTTTTTTTTCATTTATTTACAATTAAATTTTCAGGATTATTATTTATCGTAATATTTTGTTTTCACTTTGTAGTGATATTTAGTACTCACTCATGTTAAATGTTTGTCTTTCCAATATAATCCTTGTTTAATCCTTCAAAGTTAATGCGTTTGGTGTTAGTTTTGTTTTAAATAATTCTGTTGTAAGTTTTTAATTATTTTAACAACAGAAACCTCTTTTCTTGTGTGGACCAAAGGGTGTAGAAATAATGTCAATGAATTCTAACTTCAGGTGAATCGAGAATGGCAACTCATTGTGGTACCTGAATAACAGAATTGGCAATACCGTTGTGTCCTAAGGCAAGATCTTTTGTCAGGAATAAATAAAGCTGTGTGGAGTTCTCGCTTTATTTTGCAGCGAACCGAATTATAGAAAAATGTATTCAGTTCGAGTATTAAATATTTCAGTTCACGTAGTCTAGCAGCTAGTGTGTTGGCGTATTAGACGTAAGGCCGTGGTTCAAACCCCAGTCCAGATATCTTAAATATTTCAATCACTTTAAAGGCACCTTTTCGTCAACTACCAGTATCATATTTGAATTCCTATCAGACTAAGCCTAGCCTGCAGATTTTTCGGCAACTTCCACTATCATATTTGAATTCTTGTCGGACAAAGACTTGCATGCAGATTTGAGTACGAAAACATGTACAAATATGATGAATTCATCTTCTCCTGGTATCAATATTTTCTTACAGAATTATGAGCTCAAAGTCTCTTGTGGTGTTTATTGTTTACATTCCTTATGCCACCAAGAAGATTATTGCCTGGTTTGGCTCTCTTCAATAAGCCTTTTTTTATTATTTCCCACTCTCCTTAAAAAAAGCAAAGTTTGAGTATTTTTACAACCTTTTCGAGCTAAAAAATGTGAAAAATGTTCGTCTAAGAATTTAAATTCTTTCTCAAAAAATCTATCGTTCGGCGACACTGCAGGTCCCCTCATTTATAAAATAAAATTAAAATTAATATACACAACATGGGTGCTGTGAGAAGCTAGGTGGTAATCCTGACTAAATGGTTGTAATAACCAATTAAATAAGTAAGTAAGGAAGATCACTGTTAAGCCTCCGGAGAGAATAACATCAGCAATGAATATCGTAAGAAGATCAAGCAGTTTCATCTATTAAGAAAGTGTGGTATTCAACTAGCAAAGTTTCTTACTACTACACCCAATACAGGTTGACTGATGGCATTGTCCCTAGGCAACATGAGTTGGCAACACTTTTATTCTAGAACTGGTTACAGTATACCACTTAGCTTAACTCAAAATACTTGATCAATGAAATTATTATCAATCAAAGAGAAGCTTTGTGAATAATAAAAGCAATAAGAAGAGAAAGATTTTCACTAATCCCTAACACAATCACGACCTTTACATGCTTACCCTGTAAATCCATTAATTGATAAAAAAAAAAAAACTGTTTTTACATCGCTGGTAAAAGCACCCATTACATGAATTTTTCATAGTTATTGGCATGTAGCATAACAAAAACAATCCTACATACTCTCTCTCTCCATCTTTCTTTCCTTTTTTAATACATTTTTTTTTAACAATTGCTTTATATAACGGCAAATATGCTGTTGTTTTTTTTTTTTTTACTAAAAGCATAAAACAACAACAAAAAATATCAAACAAACAGCCTTTTCCAGCCTAAAGAAATGGCTGAAAGTACTGTATTAAAGCAGAAAAAAATGTAAGAAAGAAAACAAAAATAATAAATCTTTAGCCACACTTTTACACAAACACACACATCAATCTCTCTCGCTCTCTCTCTCTCTACGGCTGCCTCCAAAAATCCCTAAACCAAACTGACTTAAGTGGAGGGGATTTTTATTCGCACCTTCTTTTCTCTTTGCGTTGTGGGGATGAATGGATGGCTGGCTGGATGCCTTTAATAATATGAGGGCCCTTTTGGCAGCATTTTAATAATATTGTGTGTGTGTGAGTGAGTATGGGTGAGAGTGTTTGTTTATATTTTATAACACTTTATGGTGATAAGCAAAACAGTGAACGAACAACAGCGAAGAGAAGAGAGTGGGGGTGTAAGTGTTATAAACATAAAACCATAGCCTGTGGTTTTTCTTTTAATACCGCCACACTCCCCTTTTTCCAAAAGCAAGGATACAAATGAAGTATTTTTCTCTGTCATTTATGGTGGCGATAAAAATAACACAAAAATATTAATATATTCGGTTATTGTTGTTGTTGTTGTTATTATTTTTAAGGCCTAACATTTTTCTTTTTTTCTTCTTGCCATTAAATTTGATTTTTTTTTTTTATTTGCCTTGAAACTTTCTTAAACCAACCCTCGTGTAACGGCAACTACCCGTATGCGTATAAGTGTTATTTACATGCAAAAATGTTTGTCATAAAATACTGTGTTACAGTAAAAATGTTTACTTTCTCTGTGCTCTTCGGTGTTTTATCTCTCCAATCATTTTTCAATCCTTTCTTACTTTGTGTCTCACTCTCTCTCACTCTCTCTCTCTCTCTCTCTCTCTCTCTCTCTCTCTCTCTCTCTCTGTCTCTGTTAAGTAGCCGTTTGTTTTTGTTTTTTTCTGCCTGTAAGTACTTGAATTTTAAAGTGCTTTGCGTATAAGTGAGCGTGAGATTTACTTTTTTTTTGTTTATCGACATCGTCGAATTGGCTGTTGGTAATAAACACACACTGGATTTTATATGGCACAAGTACGTACGGTTTTGTGAGTTGAGTGTAACCACAATGACAGCGACACGTTACAATTTGGAAAAGCCATTCGACTTTTACTTTCTTGCCTTTATGAATGGACATCAGGTGTATCATTTAGAAATGCTGAACTTTTTGTAAATTTTAAGGTTTATTTAAAAACATTGAATTTGAAATTTATTGAATCTCTTGGCCATTGTTTAGTTAGGATGTTTTCTTATCCTCAGTTTTTGTAAAGCCAAGCCATTACAGACCAAACCATTGCCGAAGTAATTTTTCATGATAAGTTTCAACCGTCCACAGACATTTGATTTAACATTCTGGCAATATAGGGATTACGTTTCAAAGGATCAGTTCAGTGAGAGCCTTTTGCAACGATTGAAACAGTCATTGGATGGGTTAATGTCTAGGCTCACTAGCTTCTAAATAGTTTTTAACTGTATTTGGTGGAAGTTGTGTGAAAAAAATATTTCTTCGGTGACTTCCTCTCAACAGACTTCTGACAAACAGTCTGAGAGTGAAAAAAAATTGTCATGAAAAGTTCTTCAAAAACCTGTCGTACGGAGTCGACTTTAAGCTGTAGTTCCCCCCACTTATGGAGAAAATTAACACACACAACATAAGTGGTGTGAGAAACTAGGTTGTAATCTTGACTGAAGGGTTGTAATGACCATTTATGTATGTGTATGGACGTATGTATGTCTGGACTTACTAGATCTTAGTTGTTCCTGGGAAACTCTCAGTTGCAATAGAAGTCTGTTTCAAGCCTATAAACATTCCCCATAGTTTTACATTAGACCCTCAAGAATTGCAATTAAGCATCTCTAAGCACTGAGAGCGGTAAACTACACCAATGACCGGTATTTTATATGACCCCGGACTATATTTCAATTCACTTGTTTCGTTGGTATAAGGAAAATACTAGCTAGTGAAGTCGCCGTAGCCTAGTAGGTAGCGTGTTGGCTTATTAGGCGTAAGGCCGTGGTTCTAACCCCAGCTCAGGCATCGACAAAACGAAGTATAATAAATATATTTTTTGCGGCATCTTCCTTTCAGCAGTGTTATGGCAAAATACTCTGAGAGTAAAATAAAATTGCCAGAAACCGGTTCCGCAAACATCTGTCGTGGTCCTACCACTCAGATAAAATTAACACACACAACATACGTGGTGTTCGAAGTGAGGTTATAGTCCGTCCTGACTAAAGTGTTGTAATGCGCAATTGGCTAGTTAAGTAAGTAGTATGAGCTAACTTAAATACTACGCTCGTATTCCTAATGGCTAGAAACGTTGGCCGCTTGATTTATTTCGATAATCTTCAGTGAATCAAAATTTGTCGTTAAGCTTTCTTATTTTCACTACAGCTGGACGAAATGAAACGTAGAAAAATATGACTTCCAAATGTGATCTTAGTTTAGAACATTGTACGCACCAGAGATCAGCAATGGGTATTCAAGAAGATGAGTAGAATCGAATCATTCTCATAATTTGTGATACTTCTACGCATTCATACTTATTTTAATATCATGGAATTTACTGCCCATATTCAAAGTTTGAAGTACTTAACAACACGTATGATGTTGCTGTTGATTTCTACTCTCCATAACTCAACATTTGCAAGAATCACAATATAAGTATGATTCGCGTACGGACACTAAAATGCTCACTAAAAGGTTGTGTGTTTGCTTTGCTGGCTGCTCTGTCTCTTTCGGTAATGTGTCTTTTTTCTGTTGTTGTAAATGGAACAATCACGAAGACTGTAAATTTTGTTGAATGATTCGTGGCATTCGAATCATTTATAAGTATTATAAGAGTATTTTCCTAAAGTTATGAATCTAAAGGAGTAGGCTTATGAATCAAACATATTTCGAATTGTATGAGTTTGATGTCAACATTGTACGCATACTCATTGCAACCTGTACTTATAAATCAACGTTGTAGTGAGTATGAATGAATCACGAGTATGTAGTTAAATTTCAATATTGTTGACTCATTTATATTCAAAATTTCATAAGTTCGTATGAGTAGCGAAAAAACGATTTATTGCTTATATCTGATACATACGTATATATATTGGCCAGCTTCTCGCAGCAAATACCAAAATTTTGTGTAATATTTTCTCTTTATTTCTCAATAAAATCGCTAAACACTAAAATGCTCACTAAAAGGTTCGCTCTGCTTGCTGCTCTGCCTTATGTCTTTTTTTTTTTTTTTTTTTTTTTTTTTTTTTTTTTCAACAACAACTAAGCTTGTAAATTTCGATGAATGATTCAAGTCACTCGAATTATTTTTCTAAAGTTATGAATCTAAATGAGTAGGTGGCTTATGAATCAAATATACATATTTCGAATGGTATAAGTTTGATGTCAACGTTGTACGCATACTCATTGCAACCTGTACTTATAAATCAATGTTGTACTGAGTACGAATGAATCAGAAGAGTTAAATTTCAATATTGTTGACCCACTTATATTCAAAATTTCATGAGTGCTTATGTGTAGCAAAAAAAACGATAAATTGCTGATCCCTGGTACGCACTTTATCCATGAACTGACAATAATTCAGAACTTTAATTACCCTCTAGTAACGGGTAACATAACCAAGGTTACAATCAATGTTTGCATACAGTATAGTTGTCTTTCTAGCGCTTCAAAACTACCGTATTGTTAATATTTGTGTTTACCTGTGACATTTTAAAATTTTATGTGCCAGTAGGCATACATTTTGGGCAACTGTGGCGGCAACACACATGAAATTTCTTTGGCATACATACCATCATAATCGATATATACCCAGCTAGCATTTGGAAGATTGTTTTTTGAAAAATCACCTTGCTGGGTCTTTTTAGAGTACTTTTGACGATCAAAAACTTATTAGTCAGTTACACGATTAAAAAAGGACTCATAAATGATTCGCGCCAATGAGTAAAATAAGTTCGATTTAAAATGCAATAAAAAATTGTATAGCAATCGAAAATTAATCATCCAGATTTTTAAAATGTGACTATTATTAACATTATTTACTATTATATTCTACTTATACTGTAGATTGAAAAACGATTAATCAAAAACACATCATGCTGGTGTTTGAAAAGTGATTATAAGTATGTATCTACGATCATATTTTGAACAGATGGATGTTTAAACAATGCTTTTTTTCACCCTCTCTATATAAATTTTCATTCATGTAAAGAGATGGCTATGAAATGAAGTACAATTTGTTTTTAAATATAAATATAATATTCTTTCTTTGGTAGTCGCCAACTTCCTTTCCGTTTAGTTTCTCAAAAATCTGTCGTTCGGAGTCGACGTTAAACTGTAGATCCCGCCACTCACGTAGCTAGGTCGTAATCCTGACTGAGGGGTTGTAATGGCCAATTATGTATGTCCGTATGTATGAAGCCCCAAGCCATTATTAGCCTGGGGGCTAAGCTAAAGTCGGATTTTAACAGTCTTTTCTTTGTATGCCTTTAAAGATGGCCAATGCATTTTCATTTTTTGCCACCTTGATTAGTCCTTGGGGTCGGCTAAAAACACGTTTTGAAATACGACTAATAAATGACTCAAATTATAATCATAAATGACGCAAAAAGGAGTCCAGATTAATACAAACATGACTGATAAATGACAATAAAAGGACTCCTAAACATACTGATAAATTACTCATTAAAGACTCGCTTGCGATTAAACAACGACTGAAAGACGACTCGAAAAAGAAGCATAAACGAAGTTAAATACGACTAATAAATGATCAGAAAGCGATTTAAAAATGATCACAAAACTATTCGAAAACGCATCGAAAATTACTCGAAATTAATATAGAAAATGACTCATAAATGATTTTTTGAGAAGAGTCGCCCGTAGTAACACGTTTCTCCCGACAAATGAGTCTTTTATGATCAGGAAATGAGCGCATATTCTTACTTTTCAATCGCGCAGAAGAATCAAAAAAGACTCGAATTTGATTAAAATTTTCAAAAAATGCTGGCTGGGAATAACTGTATCTACATGTCCATATGTATGTACATATGTACTCATATTAAATATGGGTTAAACCTACGTATGTATGTGTGTACAATGTACATGCACACATTCATTGATTCTGTCTTTTATCACAATATTTAAACAATTTTATGATCTGTTGGTCTATCGTGTGGGACGCCATTTTATGGTCGTCTTTTCATATTTTTTTTTTTTTTTTTTTTTTTTTTCTGTCTGCCATTGTTTTTTGAGCCACTTGTTCATTTCAAAATCGATATGAGGATGGCATTTTCATCTGCCACACAATACATTGAGGCCTGCTGTTAACGCTACTATTGCCTTGTTTTACCACCCCCCACTGAAACACTTTTATTCTTTATTGTCATTGTTGCTATTGTTTTTGTTGTTGTTGTAGCAGATACTGCTGCTACTGTTGCTGCTGCTTTCATTGCATGTTGCATCATTTGACGGTTGTACATATGTATGTATGTATGTAGTAGGCTTGTGTCATTATGCCATTATTTGAAGCGTATCCTTTTATTAAATGCTCTTCCATATCGTTTTGTTTTGTTTTTTCTCCTCTCATTTTCCTTTGCCTGCATCTGTATTCATTCATACGTAATACGAACCCTGATGACTACAATAATAATAATAATGATGGCTGATGACAAAAAGCGAACATCAGCAGTGGTGGTGGTGGCGGCCAACACCAAAGACTTACTAACTGTGACTGCCTGTATGAATCAATGAATGAATGAATGAATGAATGAATGCTTGAAGCGTATTGACAATGCATTTCAGTTTAGCTGGCTTTGGCAGTGCCTGTGTTGGCATTTGGTGTCTATTTGTGGGTTTGCTATGCCATATGATGGCCCCGTATTGTTATGAATTCTGTGTGTGAAATAATAAAAAAAAGAAAATTGCACACACAGTCATTTAAAGTTTTTGTTTGTTTTTTGTTTTCTGTGTTGCATTCTGTTGTATGTCCTCCCGATTTTATGTTTTTCTTCTTGTTTTTATTTTCTCTCGTATTCCTCATCTATTGTACTCGATAAACAATAATTTATGACACACATTAGCTATGCGAGGGACGGTGATATTCATTGTTATCTACGACGTTCTAGAAGGCATGTCTCCTTCCATTTGTGTCCATATATGACAGCTGAGTAGGAATAGGGAAATTAGAGCTTGTCGCAGTTACACATTTACATCCAAAATATTACGGGAGTATCAGAACAGGGCCAGTAGTATCTATTGGCAATACTACACCTGCAACACGACTTTTTTATATTAAGACCTGCAGAAGTCGCAGAAATCCACAAGGTAGTGTGTTAGCTTATTAGACGTGAGGCCACGGTTCAAACCCCCCAGGTCAGACATCAAAACGAAATAATGAAAAAAAATATTTCTTCGGCGACTTTCTCTCAGCAGATTTCTGGCAAAAACTGAGAGGAAACAAAATTTGCCATGAAAAGTTTCTCAAAAAAAGGCTGTCGTTTGGAGTCGACTTTAAACTGTAGCGCCCGCCATTTGTATATAAAATTAACATAGAAGTTAGGTCGTAATTCTCGCTAAAGGGTTGTAGTGACCAATTATGTACAGTAATCCCTCTATTTACGCCGCAGCTGGTTCCAAAAATAGGCGACGTAAATCGAAATGAAGTAAATCGAATTTCATATTGCTCATACTACAAAGTAGTATGTTTTTAACAAGGAACTTGAAAAAGTTAAGGTAATCTCTCGATTTACGTCGCAGTTTGTTCCAAAAAAAAAAAAAAAAAAGAAAAAGCGGCGTAAATCGAATGACGACGCAAATGGAAGTTAGAGGAAAAAATTTGACGACATAAATCGAAACAACGTTAATCGAGGCGACTTAAATCGAAGGACTACTGTATGTAGATATGAACCTGCAGATTCAGCTGTTAGGAAGAAGACTAAGAGGGGTCACCAACTTTATAGCAATTGGGACACAGAAGGTACAGGTTACTAGACACAAATACGCGTTTAAACAGGACTCGCTGATATTCGCTTTCAGAGTACTGGTTCGGTTTCTAACTTCTAAGTCTGTTATTCACAAGAAAATGCCCAATATATCCACAATCCAAATTGCCATAGTCTAGTAGGTTGTGTGTTAGATTATTAGATGCGAGGGAGGAAAAAAACGAAATGTAAAAATCATGTATTCTACGGCTTCTTATCAGCCGTTTTCTTGCAAAAAAAAACTCTGCGATTTAATAAAATTGCCATGAAAAAGTTTCTCAAAAAATCTGTCGTTTGGAATCGAATTTAAACTCATGCCACTGATGGATAAAATTAACACACTCAACATGAATGGTGTAAGAAGCTGGGTGGTTATCCTGACTAAAGGGTTGTAATGACCAATTAAGTAAGTAAGTAAGGTCACAGTTCAAAAGACCATTTGTAACCTGAACCCCTTCTTCATTGCATTAAATTATATTACAATGGCTTTGAGGATTTCCTTTGCTGTGTGCAGTGCTTCAACAAAGTCAACAGACTGTATTAGAATGTTTCCCCTCACGAAGTAGCTTCAACTCAACTCAACTATACTATACTATACTATACTATACTATACTATACTATACTATACTATACTATACTATACTATACTATACTATACTATACTATACTATACTATACTATACTATACTATACTATACTATACTATACTATACTATACTATACTATACTATACTATACTATACTATACTATACTATACTATACTATACTATACTATACTATACTATACTATACTATACTATACTATACTATACTATACTATACTATACTATACTATACTATACTATACTATACTATACTATACTATACTATACTATACTATACTATACTATACTATACTATACTATACTATTCTATACTATACTATACTATACTATACTATACTATTCTATACTATACTATACTATTCTATACTATATTATACTATACTATTCTATACTATACTATACTATACTATACTATACTATACTATTTCCCCACCTCTATTATCATTCATAAACATATTTTTTTAATTCATTCTGTAAACGATACGGTCATGAAGTATGATTTGTAAGTAATCTTGATTTTTTTGTTATTAGTCAAACTGTGGTTCCAAATCGATATAACATTGGAGTATTGGTTCAAATATAGAAAGAAGAATAAGCTTTCAAGTTCCTTCTTTCAAAATTCTATAATTCTTTACTTTTATTTAAGTTTTAGATACATATGTTCCTTTTTCATAACGTTTGTAATAGTTTGTTACACTTTTTGTGGAAATTGTTAAAAGAAAAACTATTTTATGAAATTCTTCTGAAGAATTTAATGTAATTTTTGCAAATGTGTTTTTTCTTTTCTTTCATCTGCTAATACATATTTTGAATTTTTCTTCTATAATTTCTATTTAAATTTCATATTCATTTCATATTAAAATTGCATTTTTTTAATATGCGTTTTCATTTTCATTATTGTGTAACGTTTTTCTTTCCTTTTGTTTGTTTAAATTTTCTAACGTACCAAAGAAAAAAAATAAAATAACTCCTTTGGCTATGCTTTTACTTTATTATGATAGCAGCACACCTAAAGGTATGCTATAATTTTATAATTATATTAAACATAAGTTTGTGTAAGAGTATAACTGTAACTGCATACACAATATAATTCAATCAGCCACAAAGTATGCAACAACTTGGAGGAGGTACTCTTTTGTGTTTCTTTTCTTCTTTTTTTATTTTTTTTTTGTTCCCATTCTTTAGAAAAATTATGGAAAAAAATACGTCACAAGTGAATATTAAATTAAAAGAAGAGGTAAAAAAAATCTCTTCTTTTATTAAAGAATTTGCCTGGCACTGGTTTCTATGAGTAGTTTTTATTGTTGTAAAGTAAAATTTTCCTACTTCCTTCAACTCATCTCTCTTTCTTGTTCTTTCATTTAAGAGAAGTGATGGTACATACATACATACATATGTACATAGTATAGAAGGAAGAAGATGTTTAAGTGTATTCGCAGTATAAGTGTGTTTAATTTTGTGTGCCCCTTTAGGAAAAAAATACAGAGAGTGAGATAGGAGGAATCATATTTTGTTATTTTCTCATTTCGATGTTTGCTCTTTCATCCGTTTTTTAACGTTGCTTCTTCTTGCTGTTAAACACTACACTATACTATGCATGTGTGTTTGTCTACGTACATATAAGTGAATGAGTGTGAATTTTCAAGTGCTTGTGTCATACAAAGAAAAAAATCACAAATAGGCAGCAGCTGTGTGTTAGTGCTACTGTTGCCTTGCCTCTGTTGCTCGTTTAGTTTGTTGTTTGTATGAAGAGAGAGAGAGAGAGAAAGGGAGAGGCAGGGTGTTAGAGAATAATAGTTTGCTTTTGTTTGTTATTCTTGCTTGCGCTCTAAAAAATTTAGTGTCCTAAGACACAAGAAAATCTTGCTTTTTTTAATGGCTTGTGTAGGGAGGGCTTGTGTAGGAGGGCATGTTATGTGTACATGTACTTACATGTGTGTGTGTGTGTGTAAGTTGCCTTTCTTTGTTTTTCTTCTTCTTGTTCGTTTTCTTTAGTATTTTGAACCACCTCCATTCAGTACTACAACGTCAACGCCAACGTTGATGGTGGTTTTTATTAATTTTTTTGTTTTCTCTCTCCTCCTTTCTCTTGTTTCTCCTCTGCCTTCTAGAAGTGTTGTGTTTGTGTTCCAATTTTCACACACTCTTATAAGGGTCCTTTTGTTTTATTTTTTCATTTAATTTCTCGAGTTTTTTTTTTTTGCTGTTATTCCATATTTTTCATTCATTGTTCTTCTTCTTCTTCTGGGTTTTTGTTGTTAAAGATTTTCCTGTGGAAAACCATTTCATGGCGTAATTCTTTTCTTTTTTTTGTTCCTTCCTCTTTTGGCACTATTTTTTGTTCTTTTTCCCTTTTGTATTGTTCCATGTTCAGAGTAACATTTGACCTTTGACTCCGGTAGTCTTGTATACACAACCCCTTTCAACACCAATACCACAACGAATGACTCTTTCTTTCTCTCTAGTCCCTCTCTCTCTCTGTCTAGAAGTGTGTCAGTTGCCAAAAAAAAGCAAAAATATAACAAAAAAGAAAAACGAGTTGAGACTCAAGGACTTTTCGGGCTAATTGTATTTATGTGACTTGAGTTTATTTTTTCTCCCTTATTTATCCTTTTTCTCGGTTTTTGTTTTGTTATATATTTTTCCTCCTTTTATTTTATAGACATTGTGTCTGTATTTGTTTTGTTTGGCTTTCCTTTTTTCTTCAGCTTCTTTGGAAACGAATATTGTGCTTATTTATTAATCCCCAAAAGTATGCTACATTTTGCGAATGTACAATCTATAATCTTGACTAATTACGTTTGTTGTTGTTCCTGTTGTTTTACATGTAAAAGTTTTACATTAAAAATAAACTTAGTTTCTGTAATTGTAAGCTTTTATTCTTGAGTGGGGGGGGCAAATACCATAAATTAATTAAATTTCACTTTATAATGCTAGACACGAGGGTCATTGTTAAAGTTGATTAATCTGTGGTATGCTTATAATTTACTCAAGATTACATAATCATTGCAGGATGAAGATTTCATAATTTTTTTTGCCTAGTTTTAGGCTTAAAAAAATCCGAAGAAGTGCAGATTAAAGAAAACCAATCATATAGGCAGCTGCTGTCCATTAATGAAAGAAATTAGTAACGTGGCACTACTACAAACTACTGGAAAACAGAATTAAAAATAATGATTATGTAGGGCACAGTATAGCCTTCAATATTATACGTTGCAAAATGCTCTCATTTGGAATACATTGATGTTAGAACAAGGTATACTTTGTTGCAGTGGCTAGCTAACAGACCTGGTTTACTGCCCTCTAGCGTTGCAGTTGAAACTTGTCAATATAATTGAAGGATTTAATTCAGTTCGATACCTATTAGTTGTATTACCTTAAAGGACATCCTGTTGTATTCTAATATAGTCGTTTGCGATATTTTTCCAGTTAAAAAAGATTAAAATTTTCGTCATATTATCAGGAGAATCTTCAACATTTTTTATAGTCTTCAGCTTGAGACTTATTGCTTGAGTTTGTAGCCAAGCACTTAAACAGTCGCTCACTACACCATTCCATCTCTAGGTTTACAGTAGAGAGAGGCCAATTTAAAAACGCTATATATACAGTACAACTAATTACAAATATTACACAACCCTCGTGACTTGACTCTCTACGGCAGAATTTTCAATTATAATTTTGCAATTTAAATTATTAATTCGTTTTTTGTATTCGCCGAAGGCATAAGTATACCTTTTTTGAAAACAAATTTCTACCTGTTTCTCTTCGTCCTTTCGCTGTGTCTTTAGTTGCTTTATGAATTTCTTTTTCTTCTCTTTTCGGTTTTTTTATTTTTCATCTTCAATTATAAAATATGTCAGCATAATAATTTACAAATGCGTTGTATGATGTTTCCATGGTGAAGTAGAAGAAAACGAGAAAAATTGAGTTCCTTTTTCTTTTCCTTTCTTGGTTTTAATCTTCTCATTTTGTTTAATTAGTCTTTACCGGTTTAAAGGTCTAAAAGTATGTTACATTTTCTTCATCATTTTAATTGTTTTTATTATTTTTTTCTCTTCTTTCCTCGCTCTCTTCTTCTCTCTCTCTCTCTCTCTCTCTCTCTCTTACCTGTTTTTCTTACATTTAAAGTTAATTAAATATAAAGCATATTTAAAGGCATTTGCAAGAAACATGTAATGAAGGTGTTATTGTTTATTATTAAGCCTATAAGTAGGCAGCAATTTGTTTTCTCTTTTGTCTGTTTTTTCCTGCACATCTTTTTAAAAATATGATTGATTGAGGCCTTAAATTCTTAGGTTTTTCTTCTTTTCGTAGAAGTGAATTCTTTTTTCTTTTTCGATTTATGTCTGCCAAATTTTTAAACAGTCACGTTTTTAATTTAAAAACCAGAAACCGAAAAAAAAATCGTTTTTTTCCTCTTCTTTCTTTCTTTTAAAGAAAATTGAAAAAGTCCTTAACGAAGGAGCGGGGAATTTTAAGTGAAAAATAGAAGATCAAGAACAATTAATTTCGATTAATTTAACTCATGCATAAATTTAGGGTTCTATTGTAAGAAAACGTAGAAAATTTTTATGAGCAGGAGACCTTTAGCGTTTCTTATTGTTGGGAAAACATGACTAAGGGTTTTAGACAAAGGTTTTTTGGGAAACTTAGGTTTTTAAATATTATTTAAGCATGTTTTAATGTCAAACATAAGGTTTTAAGAAAGAAAACGTTTTTATTTAAACAGTATTTCAAAAGAAGTATAAAAAACGAGAAATTTTATTATTTTTTACGAAGCTTGGTTTAGGTCATCAATTCTGGCAAGTCTGGCAAGGCTGTCTTTCATCTAAAGTATGAGTTATTCAGTAAACGGTTTTGCCATTTACAAATATGGATCGTATAAAAACCGCAAATCACTTAAAAACATATAAAATTCCCTACAAAAGAGGTGATTTAAAACGCGGCAATTTCTGAGCATTATAGCAACTACGGTCATTATAATCGCCCTACTGTGCAAGAAATTGGCAATATTTTAAAGAAATTTCAATAGGCTAGAAGCGTTACAGATCTGGTCAGTTTTGTGCATCATCGGGTTGTACGTACTGCCCAAAATATCACTTGTCTTATATAAAGTCTGGTGGATAATCCAAAATTTGTCGGTTCAACATCGTATTTTGTATTTAATTCCGCATCTCCAGCCGCATACAACTCAACTCATGCACAGTTAAAGTCATCTGACCACATTGCCGTAGATTGTAGCTACCGTAGGGGTGAGCGAAGTAAAAGGAGAGTTACCGGCATTACAAGGTTGCTAATTCCGTGACAATTTCATTACAAATCCTTGTATTCTTCTGCTCAATCGCATGGACAACGGCAATGTTTTAAGCAGATCTTCCTTTTCGTTGGCCTATGGGCGTTGGGCATGAAGTAGCCGTTGTCCAGTAGGTAATGTTTTGGCTGATTAGACGTGAGGCCCTATTTCATACCCCACCCCAGACATCTCGAACAAGAACGAAGTATGAAAAATTTTTTCTTCTGTGACTTCCTCTCAGTAGTTTTCTGACAAAAACACGGAGAGTAAATAAAAATCGCCATGAAAAGTTTCTCAAAAAAATGTTGTTCTTAATCGACTTTAAATTGTAAGTCCCGCCACTCGAAAGATATTTCTAGAAGTAGTAATTTCAAGTTTTTGCAACTTCAATTGGCCACTAAGAAAATCTATAAAATGTGGAGTATTTCTCATTGTTGATGTTCTGTTTTCCTGAATACTTAAACGCTTCTGCCACAAGCAATCACAAAACTGTCAAAGAAAATAATTTCCTTGTATAAATTTTGTTTGTTTTTTATTTTTAATTTAAAAACCGAACGTTTTCTATCTCTGTTGATACAACCTTAGTGTCAATTTGTGCCATTTATTCTGTCAGTTTATTTCAATAATGGTTTGATGATGGATTTGAATTATTTTGTTTCTCTTGCTCTCTCTCTCTCATCATATTGCCAACAATTTTCAATTAATTTTTTTATTTATTTGTTCATCGATTTTCTATTATTTTTTTGTTTCCGGTTTTTTTGTTTTAAACCTAAATGTAGGCAAATTATTTGTAGTTTATTATTATTTACATATATAGCCTAAAAGTATGCAAATTAGTTGTGTATATTTTTTAATAATTAAAGTAGCGAACATATTCATGCTTAATTTATTTGCAAAACATTATTATTTCAACATGACATTCAATTTATTTTAGTTTTTCTATGGCAAAATAAAAAGAAGAAAAAAAACGAACTAAAATCAATAGAGAGATAAAATTTGTATGAACCGTGAGCTTTGCATATTTTTAGAGGGAATTTTAAAATACATGCATACATGTATTTGGAAATAAATATATTTTAAATAAATTTTTAATAGGCTTTTAAAACAATCTATAAATTTGTATATTAATTTAATAATGCAATGAGATATGCAACATATTTTTATCTTTATAAACAATTTTTGTTTCTTTTTTTTCCAAAATTCTAATCATATTTTGTTTTCGAAAATTTGCCATACAAAATTTGCATTTTCGCTGGAAGGTAATTTAAAAATGATAATATTTGTGCGTTTTCTCATCCATTGCAGACAAAATACAAATTTTGTTTTGTTAAGCCCTAGAGTATGCACTGACAGTTTCCAATAAAATATTGTATTACAAAATATTGCATATTTTAAACCTAATAGCCTTGGTATTTAAAATATTTTTCTATTATTAAATGGAAAAAAATTGTCATTTCATATGCGAAATAGTAAAGCCTTATTAGTTTAAAAACAATCCCTTAAATCATGCTAGGGAAATGCCTGATTTAGTAGGTTTTAAAAAAAGAAGAGTTCCAATTAAAGGAGTGGTAAATAGGAAAATGTTTTCATTTAAATAAATTTCTCAAATTGATCTTCTACGTAAGTTTTGTTCGACTTCCATTAAAAAAAAATTTTTTGAAATCAAAATAAAAACAAAGTAACATCAATTATTCTTTCAATCACAGCAATAGATTAACGTCTAGAAGTGCAACCAAATTTTTTCGTGAACACTCCTTTTAGAAAAAGCTAAAAAACCTAATGCTGAGTTGCCATGAAGTTTCCTCGAATGCTTCAGTAATATGGCCACATTTTATTTCAATAATGCTTTACCGTAAAGTCGCCGTAGTCTAGTAGGTAGTCTGTTGGCTTATTAGACGTTAGACCTTGTTTCAAACACCAGCTTAGACATCTCAAACAAAGCGAAATATAAAGAAATATTTCTTCAGCGTCTCAGCATATTTCTGGCAAAAGTTCTGAGTGCAAATAATATTGCCGTTAAGAGTTTCTCATGGATCTGTTTTTCGAAGTCGACTTTAAACTGTATGTCCCGCTACTCATGGATAAAATCATCACTCAGACAATACGGCTAGACAATACGGGTGATGTGAGAAACAAGATCGCAATCCTGTCTGAAGGGTTGTAATGACCAATGAAGTAGCCATGTAAGTAAGTGACCCTAATTTCTGGAGTACAGTAACTTAAATAAGCCAAATGGATTTGTTGGTGTCCAGCGGCATACGTATCCTTTATGCTAGTATGTTAGAAATATTTTATTTTTTGGAGTTCTCATGATAAAATGTCTCAACATTTCAAATATTAAACAAAAATAATCAAATTAAATAAAACTAATAATAAATTCTCTCTACTCTATTGGGAAATACTTTTTGCTCTCTTTATCTCTCTCTCTCTCTCTCTCTCTCTCTCTCTCTCTTTATCTCTCTCTCTCTCTCTCTCTCTCTCTCTCTCTCTCTCTCTCTCTCTCTCTCTCTCTCTCTCTCTCTCTATCTCATTATGAAAATATGTACCCATATGAATATTGTTTTAAGTAAATTCTTAACATACCTTTAGGCATTTTTAATTTATTTTCTTCTTTTTTATCGTAATCATTTTAAACCAGGCATTGTTAATAATTTAAAAGTGTTTTTAAATAAAAAAAAGTTTTATTGCTTCAAATATTTTTCCACTTGTATACAGTGGTTAACAAAAATATGCGTATAAAGTTTATATAAGTTTTTAATCAAAAAAAAGGGTCATACACTCCTAAAAGTCGACTTCTTTTATATGAATTATTATGCAAATCTAATTAAACCTGGTTTGTACACACATAATTTACACACATAATTTACAACTATTTTTAAATAAATAATTGCTTCAAATATCTTGTATACACTTGTATACAGTGGTTAACAAAAATATGCGTATAAAGTTTGTATAGGTTTTTAATCAGAAAAAAGGGGTCATTGCCTAAATATCGACCTTATTTTACATGAATTATTATGCAAATTTAATTAAACCTGTTTTGTACGTCTACTTTTAATACAGAGTGTATACATTATTTTTATATATTTTTATGATATAAAATCAAAAGTATAATAAAATGTATTATAAAACATCTCTCCTTCATGGCATCTCTCATTTTAATTGAAATAATAGAAAAGATTTGTTGTCAATGCTTTGAACAAAAAAAAAAAAAAAAAAAAAAAAAAAAAAAAAAAAAAAAAAAATACAAATAAAAATATATTTTAAATGGGGGTCTCGAAAGTGGTAAAAGGACTGTTGAAAATGTGATTCCTGTTTTTTTTTTCTATTTTTCTTTCCTTTTCTTTAATGAAAATGTTTCTTTTGTACTCTGCTATGATGATGATGCTGTGTCGTTGTGTCGTGTCGCGTCTTGTGTCTCCCAGTCACAAAATAAATGTCGAAGTAAAAACTTTTTTTTTTTATTTTTAGATTCTCCTCATTCTATTTTATATTCTTTTTCTTCTTCACAAATTTTGTTTTTCTCTGTTTTTTGCTGTTGTTGTTGTTGTTGTATTCCATTCCTTTCTTTCTTCTTGATTCTTTGTATTCTGAAATGGCGTACATTAAAATTATTTGTTAAAAAAAACAGATTTTTTTTTATTTTTTCTTGACTCTCTCGCATATATTTATAGAATTTGAAAAAAAAAACGAAAAATACTGAAAAAAAAGAAAAAAAAACTATTTTACTACAACATGACTACGGCTATGACTATGACTACGTTGAAAGAAGAGAGTGTGCTTTGACAAAAAAAAAAAAAAAATTAAAAATACTTTTGCTTTTGTTTCAACATGTTTTACTATTTCAGATGGTTCTACACCATGTCCATTTTAAATTACTGAAGGAAAATTTCTTAAAGAAGTCTTATGTTTTACTATTTCTCAAACAGTTTTTGAATTTTATCATGAGGATTTTTTTAAGTTAGTGACTCTCAAAGCTACTAATAATCGGAAGCAATTTGAAATAATTTTTTGCTACATTTGCAATTTTCAGGTATAAATCTAACAATTTCTTCCTATAGCGATTGCCATCTTTTTTAAAATATCATCCGAAACGAAAATCTCATCGTTAGCTTTTAAAATTTGCATCTAACGTTCATCATTACAACCCTTTAGTAAGGATTACAACCAGAGATCAGCAATGAGTATTCGAATCATACTCATTATTTCTGATACACGAATTCATACTTATTTAAATATCATGGAACCTCTACTAATATTCGAAGTGTGAAGTGCTCAACATATTCATACTTAACAACACGAATGATGTTGCTGTTGATTTCGACTCTCCATAACTCAACATTTGCACGAATCACAAAATAAGTATGAATCGCGTACGAGCACTAAAATACTTGCTAGAAGGTTATGTGTTTGCTCTGCTTGCTGCTCAGTCTTTTTTGCTTATGTGCCTTTTTTCTTTTGTTGTAAATGCCTAACAACAACTAAGACTGTAAATTTTGATGAATGATTCGAGTCACTCGTGTCATTTACAAGTATTATAAGTATTTTTTAAAGTTATGAATCTAAATAAGTGGGCTTGCTTATGAATCAAACATATTTCGAATGGTATGAGTTTGATGGCAATGTTGTACGCATATTCATTGTAACCCCTGTATTTATAAATCAACGTTGTAGTGAGTACGAATGAATCAGAGTACATAGTTAAATTTCAATATTGTTGACTCACTTATATTCAAAATTTCATGAGTGCTTATGAGTAGCGAAAAAATGATTAATTGCTGATCTCTGATTACAACCTAGCTACTCTTACACTCATGTTGTGTTAATTTTATCCATGAGTGGCGCAACCTACTGTTTAATGTTGACTCCGAACGACAGATTTTTGAGAAACTTTCCATGGCTATTTTATTTTACAGAAAACTGATGAGCTGGGCTGGGTGTGGTCTGAATAATGGCCTCACGTCTAATAAACCAACACTTTACCCTTTAGATAGCTTGGTTACAAACCCTTCGATCCATATTGATATGTACACAGACAGGGCAGAAAATTGGTGAGAGGATGTCGCCAAAGGAATATTTCTTTTTTTTCGTGTTGTTCGAGACCGATAAGCCAACAAACTACCTACAGGACTACGGTGACTTCGATTAAATATCATGGTTTAGCTGTCCTGAGATCTTATGGTCAATAATGGCTTTTGTTTAACAAGTTCACGTCGGCGCTTTAATTCATGCTTGCCGCCTACGGGCGGCTGTTATATTTCTAAGACGTTATTAATTATAATTGTTATTAAAAATCAATGCTTTGAAGAGAACTCATGTATTTTTTTCGACAGCTGAAGTGTTCAAAATCTAAATATTTGGTATGACGTATCGTCTAATAACTTGATCAATTGCAGTTTAGTGCGGGCCACCGGTGGTACGCGCCGCCCGATAAGGCAGTCTAGTGCGGGACATCTGTGGTATGCGCCGACGTGAACGTGTTAAAGGCGCCTGTTAACTTATCGTGTTTAATTTTATGGTCAATCAAAACTATATTCACCAACTTTTGCTTTATTGCACTCACTTGTTTCGATTCTATAGTAAAAAGTCTTTGATAAAGTGCGTTCAATTCCAGCACTCACCAATTAGATTTGCTTTGTATACTAGAAAACGAAGAGGAAGGAGTATTACTCTCAAGGAGAAAAATAGTCTTTGATATAGAAATACCGCAGAGTACTATTGTGGTTTTCATTAACAAAAATCAATTAAAGAGAACACTTTGGCTTCAAATATTTTTCTTAAGGGCAATGGTGTAAAAAGAAGAAGAAGAAGAAGAAATAGCATAATAATTATAATGATGATAATGATGCTGATGTTGTTGTGATGAGATATGCCCTGTATGTGTCCTCAAATGTACTCTGGTTGTTTTGTTTGTAGTACAAAAATTCGAATGTGAATTTCGTAAAAAAGAAACACAGAAAAACAAAATTTAAAGAAATGAAATGAAAATGAAAAGCAGAAGAATATTTGTTTTCCTTATTTTTCTTTTTTAATTTCTGAATTTCTGCATTTCGAAATTCTTTTGAGAAAGCCATCCATCCATCCATGGTTTTAGATTTTTTCGTATATTTTTTCATATTTTTCTAAATAGAATTCTTATTCTCATTAGATGCATACAATATTACTTTAAAATTTTTTAAATACAAGAGCTTTTTTCTTCTAATAAATTTAAATTTTTTAATTAAAGTTTTATGAAATTTGTGGGGTATTTTCATAGTTTGTTTGGTATTTTTTTAATAACAAATTCAATTTGTTCACAATAATTTAAAATGTATTTAAGCACCTAAATTGTTTATTGTCCACATCATAAGCATCATCAATAATGTCAATTATTGATACCTTATTCATTACTTTATAAATATTTTATGATTTCGTTATTTACTAAACAAATTAATTAAAATGGAAAATAACCATCAAATATGCAAACAAATTAAAATTAAATAAAGAATTTGAAGTATGTGTAATGCTGATGACTGTTCATCAATGAAGATACAAAAATTTATATAAATACATACGAGGGTGGTTTCAAAATTAGTCGGCGTAGTAATTTACAGATGATGATAGACATAAACTGTGCTATTAACCCTAAAACTGGATCTAAGATATTGTTATTGGTTGTGGAATGCTATTAAAAGCAAGATTCATCCAACGCAGTTTGAGCTTATAATGAGGATGATTTTTTTTTTGCGGGAAGGAGGGAAAATGCTTTATGCATTCATGATGGTCGTCACCAGACATGATATGTTGGGGTCTCCCACTGGGTATACCAACTAAAAACCCGCCTTGTCTCCTCACCGGGGAATCATTCCACCTCGGAACCACGGTTGTATTACTTCGAGGTGGACCTCTTTTCTTGCATACGTTCCAGTTCCATTGTCGTCAGCCTGCGTCCAGGCTCCCCTCTATTCTCAGTCTGCTGCGTCTAGATTAAATTTCTTCCTTCGCAGGACGTGCTCTACAATATAATGAGGATGGTGTCGATCATGATAACAAGTACTCTTAGAGCTACAATATTTGAGGCATTGTTTACTATTCTTAACTGGCTACCAGAGATCAGCAATGAATCGTTTTTCGCTACTCATAAGAACTCATGAAGTTTTGAATATAAGTGAGTCAACAATATTGAAATTTAACTCCTCTGATTCATTCATACTCACTACAACGTTGATTTATAAGTACAGGTTGCAATGAGTATGCATACAACCTTGACATCAAACTCATACCATTCGAAATATATTGGATTCATAAGCCTATGCCTTTAGATTCGAGGTACTTGAATCATTCATTAAAATTTACAGTCTTAGTTGTTGTTGCATTTAACAGAAAAAGAAAACAGACACATAAGCAAAAAAGACAGAGCAGCAAGCATGGAAAACATACAACCTTCTAATGAGTATTTTAGTGTTCGTACGAGAATCATACTTATTTTGTGCTTCGTGTATATGTTGAGTTATGGAGAGTTGAAATCAAAAATAACTTCATACGTGTTGTTAAGTATGAATATGATGAGTACTTCAAACTTTGAATATGAGTAGAGGTTCTATGATATTAAAATAAGTATGAATGCCGATAAATATCAGAAATTATGAGTATGATTCGGTTGCACAAATCTGTTTGAATACTCATTGATGATCTCTGCTGGCTACCAAGAGACATTTTGGCGTAACAAATGTCTGCAAACGCAGCAATCAGAATTAGCGGTGCAAGGACATAGAATTATAGAATCTATGCTGAGGCCACGGTAAAACTCCAGGTCAAACATCTTCAACAAAACGAAATATGGAAAAATATTTCTTCGGTGACTTCCTCTCATCCGATTTTTGGCAAAAGTAAATAAAATTGCCATGAAAATTTTCTCAAGAATTTGTCGTTCGATTTTGAAAACTGTAGGACTCGCCACTCATGTATTTACAAAATTAACACATAGAACATGTGTGGTGTGAGAAGCTAGGCTGTAATCCTGACTAAAGGATTGTAATGACCAATTATGTATGTATGATCCACAACGGGTGTGGATCATCTGCACAATACAAGTATTCACTGCGATATCCAGGTCACACCACAAAGTCGTATGTGAAATTCTGTCGAAACAATTGAATCGTAGATTGTCCCTTGCGCTACTCGAATAGTGTTGTGCTATTCATACTGAAATAATAGGTATGAAGAGTGCCGCTGTGCGAATTCGGTATAAGAGCATATCGAGGGAAGATATTTGCAGATTTACTGACAGTAAAGTAACCCCAACTTGAAAGTCGACATAGTCTAGTAGGTAGTGTGTTGGCTTATTAGACGTAAGGCCACGGTGCAAACCCCAGGTCAGACATCTCCAACAAAACGAAATTTGAAAGAATATTTCTTTCAGCAGATTTCTAGCAAAAATTCCGAGAGTAAATAAAATTTGCCTTGAAAAGTTTCTCAAAAATCTGTCGTTCGGAATCGACTTTAAACTGTAGGTCCCTTTAAAATTAACATACACAACATAAGTGGTGTGAGAGGCTAGGTTGTAATCCTGACTGAAGGGTTGTAATGACCAACTATGTTATGTAAAGTAACCCTAGACAGACTACGGATCTAAAATTGCCCTGTTGCCTTTGCAGTAGCTAGAGAGACATTGGTCGATAACACTCTCGTAGACCCCTTGGCACGAAGTCATTAAAGGTTACAACAAAGCCGATGCGTTTGCAAGGACTGTTCAACAACAGACAATTCAAATGAATTCAAATGCGATGGGGGCAATCCTCTGCGGTGGGACAGTGAGCTAACTGGTAGAAACTTTGCTTATTTGCAACACATCTGGTTCTGACTGAAGAACAAAGTTTTCTACTAGATCTAACTAGACCCCATTTTATGAACCTCGTAATAGTTATAACAGAACACTGACCCATGACAGCGAAGGAAGGAGGCCACAGAATTGTCTGTCACTTGAGGACTTGAGACGATGAATTCTTGGATAGTCATAATGTATTTTTTTTTTCGTTTTTTTTTAAGAACTAGGGGGTTTTACAAGACAGTTCCTTCTTCATCTTCTGATTAATTATAAAGTTTCAATAGGTAAGCAGGTAAGTGATGTACTGTAGAGGATCCTAGGATGATAGGATTGTCGTCGCTTGTTACTTAGTAACAACACCCTCTGTAGTATTTAATTATAGGGATGAGCAAAATGTAAATGTATAAAATAAAATAGCGCTCTAAATTGCTTTTTTCAAATTGCATACTTTGCGGCTTCTGCTTTAAACTAAAAATTTGTTGCCTAATTTTAGTCTGTTTGTGACAGTATTTTAAAGAATTTTTTTTTTTGACATTTTTTTTTGTCAGGGTACACCAAACACAAACATTCTAAATTAAATTAAATTTTATCTATACGTACAGTTTTTCTCTTTTATTGTTACGCTCTAAATGATAATAATACTACTGATGATGATGATGATGATGATGATGATGATGAAGACAGATTGTTTGTTGATGGTGATGATGAATATGAAACAATTTTGTTTTTTTTTTGGTAAATTTTAATTAAAATTCTCCTACACTTTTGTTTTCGAAAAAAAAAAAAAAAAAAATTGGTTTTTTAAGAACAAAACAAATACTTTGTACGAAGAAAGATTCACTTAATTTTTGTGTTTTTCTTTTCTTTTCATTTTTTTTTTCTTACAGCTTAACAAGAAGTCAGTCTAAAGCAGCAATATTAGAGAGCAATAGCAACTAAATTTTTGGAGCAAAAAAGGAAAAAAGAAACTAAAATAAACGAAGACAACGACAACATATAGTTGTGCACCTCGAGTATTGAAACACTCTTGCCAAAAAAAGGAAAAAAAAAGAAAAACAACCATCAGCAGCAATAGAAAGAAACAAATAAATTCAACACGTAAATTAAATGAAAATTTTTATATTTTTAAGCAATTTTTTCTAAAATACTATTTACTACTGCTACAATAACAACCAACAGCAATTGCTTGCCTAACATTTTCAAAACAAATACAACAGCAATAGCAAAAGCGAAAACAGAAAAATCGAAAAACGAAAAAGGAAAAACGACGAATTGAATAATTTTTTTGTTTCGTTAGAATTAAAGCCAAAAAGTTTTGAAAAACTGCAGTCGGCCAGTAGCAGCCAACAAAACAGCCATAGAAAATTCTCAAGAATTTTTCGTATATCTTTAAAGCTATTAAACGACGACACTTAGAAACACCAGACATTTTTCAACAGACAAATAGGCCGACACTTAATCAGCCAAACAGCCAGTCAGCCAGCCAGTGAAACAGTCATTCTGCAGCTATCTAAGAGAGTATCTTCTTTAGAGAGAGAGGATTTATTGAAATAATATTTACGAGGCAACAGTGTGACAAAAGCGCTTAAGCATTTCAACACGCGGCAAATATCTCCTCCTCTGCCACATTTAAGTTACAAACGCTTATACAGACAAACTACACGAGATCACATCGTCACAGATACTACTACCTAAACGAAGGCAAAAAAAAATTTGTTCTTTTTAAATCCATAGCACTTCTAACCAAGAGTGTAGTGTACTAGCTAAAGATAGAGAGCAAGAAAGAAAATCAGCGACGGTTTTCTAAAAATAAATTCGAAATTTATTGTGTTGAAAATATCACATAAAAAACAGCTGAAACAGAGGGAAAAAAGTCGCCAAGCAACCTATACGTACTTAAAAAAATAAATAAAAATTAAAGAGTGATACTTAAAAAATAATTAAAAAAAAAAAATAAAAATCAAATAAAATTTAAAAAAAACGAATCGAAGAAAATTGGTTGTAAAAGAAATTCAAATTTCTTAACGAAAAACAAAGAAAATAATAAAAAAAAATCTATCAAATCATCGTTTTCTATTCAATTTGAATATTTCAATAAGAATTGTGACGATCGCTAACTAAATTGTTAAAAAATAATAATTCTGAATTATTATACTATCTCTCGAGAGCAAAGTCAAAAGAAGAGTAAAGTAAAGTAAAGTAAACCTTGTCAACGAATTGTTAACAATAATAATATTTATTTAAGCCATATTACCAACGTACGTGTTAACTAGTTTTTAAAGAAAAGCAATCTCTGCTACAACAAAAAAACAAACAAACAAAAAAAACTCTTTTACCACTGTTAAATTAGTTTTACTTTTGAAAAACCACATTAAAGCTCAGCTTCAAACTGCACACCTTACATCACAGCAGCGGCATTATACACGTAAGCATACGCTCTACCCACAGCTACAGCTTTTATAGTTATTAAGTAAAAGCTCTACAGCCAAACCACCCAATCAACCAATCAACCCCCCCATCAAACTAATCAAACTAAACGCCCTCTTCTTGGAACGGGGCTGCGATTAGTTTGCAATACAAATTTTTCTTTGTTTGCGTGTTTTAAGAAAAATCTTTCAAAATTCTAACCTTAACAAATTTTAAACTTCAACCACAGCCTATGCATAAAATGGCAGCACCCACTGGAGCCGCGCCGCCGTCGGCCATAGAAGGTGCCCTGTCGGCTCCAAAATATGGCACACTGATACCGAATCGCATTTTTGTGGGCGGTATAAGGTAAGTTTCTTTCAAGATATTAAACCCCCATTCAAATTATTTAAGTCTAAAAGTATGCAACTGATTTGTCAAAAAGGTTTCTTATAACAAAACTTAACAGGGAAAATTATTTTCAGTCCTTTAATGATTTTGAAAAGAACTCATGTTGTATTGGAAAATGATTTCTTTCAAGGTGTAAGTACAGGGAAATTTGTTTTAATTACAAAATATGTTCAAATCTTTAAACATACATCCTGAGAAAGTCTAAAATTCCTAGCAATTCATTTATGTCTTCACATAAGAAGTATGTATTAGCGTTAGAGGCGCCTAAGGCCTATTTTCTTCTCCCAAATCGCCTCTCGCATAATTGAAATTTATCTGTTTTTTCTATCCAAGATAGGTTTATCTTTTCGAATAATATTGCAAACCAGTTGAAGAATGTATCTTACTTACTCAATTGGCCATTAACAACCCGATTAACGGATTTCCGCCTGCCGTAACACATCTTTTCAGGCGCCTCTGTTTCTTGAACGCCTACGCCAGTTGGTTACACCAATCGATGACGGGTCTTACTCGATTTGATCTTTCCAACTCAAACAAGATCGGCCTCTTCGCCGACTTCCGCAGATCCCCGCATGAAATACCTGTCTTGCCGGGTTTTGTCATCCTCCTTTTAAACGACATGGCCGAGTCAGCGCAGTCGCTGGATGTTAATACGGTGCACAACGTCTATGTCGTTGAGAAGCTCATATAGCTCACTGTTGGAAATCACCGCTAACTCGCTCCGGACCGAAGATCTTACGTAGGACTTTTCTGTCGAATACTCTCAAAGCTGCTGCGAACGTTTTTAATGTTCTTGCATTTTTAAATTCTACGTTCTCTAACCTAAATACTGTCAAAATTTGGTTAAGATGCGCCGATCCGTTCCGAAGTTATAGGGAAAAATCTTCTTAGAATACACATATGGTCGTATGTCGCGTTAAAACTTTGAGAGCTCGTAACTCAAAACACACTTTTTCGACTTAGACTGTTATAGAACGGAGGCGTCGAAATGATGTTCCCACAAATCAATAGTTAAAATCCACCAGAATTTAAATTGTGTAGCATTATCGTCCTCTTTTGATAGAAATCCATACCCAAGCATATTTTCCAATAAGATGCATTGGGGCTTGCTGTTCTCCTAATTAAGTACGATTTTTTTTAATTATAAAAGATCTTTGGCATGAAATATTGTGCATCGTTCAAAACCGATGACACAAAGATTTTTATAGTAAAGGGTGTTTTTTATAGAGGTATAGAACTTTAAGTGGCAATAAAACAACGATGGATTATTCGATTGACATGAATTTTATTTATCCGAAAGATAATCTTGTGGCATTACATTTTAAATATGATTTCTGGCATATGACCGCCACGGCTGGCGCGGATGTAGTCCAATCTGGACGTCCAATTTTCGATGACTTTTTCCAACATTTGTGGCCGTATATCGGCAATAATACGGCGAATGTTGTCTTCCAAATGGTCAAGCGTTTGTGGCTTTACCGCATAGACCAATGACTTTACATAGCCCCACAGAAAGTAGTCTAGCGGTGTTAAATCACAAGATCTTGGAGGCCAATTCACAGGTCCAAAACGTGAAATTAGGCGGTCACCAAACGTGTCTTTCAATAAATCTATTGTGGCACGAGCTGTGTGACATGTTGCGCCGTCTTGTTGAAACCACATCTCCTGGACATCATGGTTATTCAATTCAGGAATGAAAAAGTTTGTAATCATGGCTCTATACCGATCACCATTGACTGTAACGTTCTGGCCACCATCGTTTTTGAAAAAGTACGGACCAATGATTCCACCAGCCCATAAAGCGCACCATACAGTCAGTTGTTCTGGATGTAACGGTGTTTCCACATACACTTGAGGATTACCTTCACTCCAAATGCGGCAGTTTTGTTTGTTGACGTAGCCATTCAACCAAAAGTGCGCTTCATCGCTAAAAAAAATTCGCTTATGAAAATCGGGAACAACGGTAATCTCGTTTTGGGTCCATTCGACGAATCAACGCCTTACTTGATGATCGTTTGGCTTCAAATCTTGCACGAGTTGGATTTTGTAAGCACGCAAACCAAGATCCTTCCGCAAAATCTTCCATAAAGTGGATGGACACAGATCCAATTCCTGTGCTCGATGGCGGATGGACTCATTCGGGTCTTCCTCAATGCTACGCTCTACAGCAGCAATAGCTTCTTCTGTACGCACCGTACAGCGTCTCTGGGGATGCGAGTTATCAATAAGAGTAAACGTGGTGCGAAAACGTTCCATGGTTAATCGAATTAACTGGTCTGATGGACGATTTTATCGACGATAAAATGGACGTAGTGCGCGATACGTTTTCCGCACAGAACCATTATTTTCGAAATAAAATTGCACTATTTGCAAGCGTTGTTCAAACGTGAGTCTATTCATGATGAATTGCCAAACCAAACTGAGAATAAATCACTTGACAGCTGTTAAATCGGTCGCCATCTTGAAAAGTAATGCCAACTTAAAGCTCTATACATCTATAAAAAACACTTAAGGCATCCGTAGACAAAAAAAGAAAATATTTCACTAGCCGTTTTCGAAACCTATTAGAACCTCAAGTGCGTCGTTATGGGGGATTTAATGCTAGAAATGAAATAATATAAAATGAGTATGCGAGATCAAAACGTGCTAGTTTGTGGGTCATTCGGACGAAATCTAATGGCAATGCTTACTCATAAACGCCTTAGTGTTGGTTTCATAAGATAGCATAAGGGTATCGCTGGCCTATCGTTGAGTTTTAGATAATCAGTGTTCTATTTCTCTTTTCGCAACAACTTTAAACATTTTGTTTGCATACTTTAAAACCTTTTTAAAAAATATCAATTCTGAGTGTCATTTCATTAATTTCAAAATTATTTTTTTTCCAGTGGCGACACAACAGAATCCGATCTTTGTCGTGTCTTTTCCGCCTACGGCAATGTGAAATCAACAAAAATCATTGTGGATCGTGCTGGCGTTAGTAAAGGCTACGGTTTTGTTACTTTCGAAACGGAACAGGAGGCTCAGCGGCTACAAACCGATGTAAGTATTTGCACTTTCAATTTTAAGCTTTCGTTCAAAATTTTATTTCACATGATGGCTTCAAATGCCTCAATATGTTAGAAATTGTAAAAGAAACTAGCTTTTGCAGCAGCAGCAATTGTTAATTAGTTAGAAAAATTATTAGAAAACAAAAAAATGAAATTTTAATCAATTGCAATTTCTTTTTTTTTATTTTTCTTATTTATTTGTTTTTATTTATTTTTTTATATACAAAATATACTCTACGAACACACACTATCACTATATACTACTACTAAAACACTGCCACAGTGTTGTCTCTTTCGTTAACGATTGAAACAAAGAAAATCCAAAAAAAAAAAAAATTACACGAATCAAGGGATATGTACTCGTAATGAATGATTCGTAAGAAAGTGTAAAAAAAAATACTAAAAAGTCTAGCAAACAGTTACAGTGTTCTGATTAAGAACTCACCGGGCTCTCTACAATGCAATGAAAAGACATACAAAGAAAAAATCGCTTAAATTCTAAACCGATGCGACGAACAAACAGGGAAGCTCAAAATAATGTTTTATAAACATTTCGTTTTCGTTTCTATTTTTAACTTTTTGAACAATTTTTTTTTCTAATTTTTTTTTTGAAAAAGCGTTCCATATTTTTTATCGTTTCTTAGTTCATTTAATTGTTTTTTTATACAGTTTTTTTAATTAAAAATTAATTGAAAATTTAATAATCTCGTTCGTTGCAAACGTTTGATAAATCGTTACGTTACGTTGCGTTATTACTTACGTTAATACTTACCAAGTTGAGTTCATATTTCTTTTTTTTTTTTTCTTTAGAAAATCGTCAAGATTTTTAGAGCGTTTTTTTAAATTTTTAATTCAAATTCGTTTTTCTTTTTTTTTTTTGACTTGTAATGCCTTCTTCGTTTAAATATGAAAAATAAATGAATTTTTAAAATCCAATTCAATAATTCTTTCAAAATAATTTTTATTTATCGCTCTTTGTTTTCTTTTTTTTTTTTTTGTTCCTAATTTTGTATAATTTTTTGTAATTTATTTCTCGTTTTTATTGTTAACAGTGTTAATTGGTTTTTTTATTATTATTTAATTAATTATTTTTAATTTCATTAAGTGTGTGTGTGTTGTGTTGTTTTTTTTTTTTTAATAAAATTGCCGTCATGAAAACCTTTATTTTTAAATGTTTATTCAATAGTTTTTTCGTTCTCGTTTTCGTTTTCGTTTCTTTAGACAAACTAATAATAATGATTTATTTTAAAAGACCAAAAATGCTTTCTTTGCTTTCAAAATGTATATTTTTAGCAGCTGCAAATATCAAATAATTTTTAGTTTTTATTTGAAGCAAAAGAAATATTTCAATAGAATAGAAAAATGACTATCAATTAGGAAAATTTTTTGTGTTACCTTGACCTATAAAGATGTTAGGAATTTAATCGATTTAAAGACATTTTTGAATACATTTTTTTTTTCAGAAGATTTTTGTTCAGAATTTACAACCAACTAAAATTCATTTTCCAAACTTCTGAAAACATTTCTCTAACAGCTAAACAGTGGACTGTAAAGTTTAGCAGAATGTAACAGAAAAAATACATTGTTTTGTTCGATTAACTTATTGTCATTTGCTAGGCAATATTTTAGGTTAGGGTAGGGGGTAGCTTGCCGTTCACATGCAAGTTCACACGGTTATTTTATTCAGTGTGAGGTAAGGCCCCTTGTCATGATTCGTTTGTGGTGGGTTTAAACCAGAGATCAACAAGGAATCGTTTTTTCGCTACTCATAAGCACTCATAAAATTTTGTACATAAGTGAGTCAACAATATTGAAATTTAACTACGTACTCCGATTAATTCGTTGATTTATAAGTACAGGTTGCAATGAGCGTGCGTACAACGTTGACATCAAACTCATACCATTCGTAATATGTTTGTTTCATAAGCCTACTCATTTAGATTCACAACTTTAGCGAAATATTTATAAATGATTCGAGTGACTAAAATCATTCATCAAAATTTACAGTCTTAGGGCCATTTTTTGAATGCAAGTCTAAACTCGAGATTAAGTTAATTTCCAGTTAAACTCCGTTTTCAGTTTTTGAATTTACTTAATCTTGAGTTTAATCTTACAGTTAAGCAGTTAAACTCGAGTTTAAACCACCAACGTAGCTGGTTTAAACTCGAGATTAACTATGAAAAGTAGTTGACAAATTTTATTTAAAAAAAAAAGTGAGGGGAAGTCGAATAAGACAAATATTTAAGTGACTATGGATTATATAAAACACAAATTGACAACAGACAGTCTTAATTTATTTATTATTTTAAGAAAATGATTTTTTTACATAAAGATCAACAGTATTCAGCTTTTGTTTGTTTGTTTTTGTTATATACAAAAGCAAATTGTTGTGAAACACTTTGCAAAAGTAGTAAACACAACAAAATAAACGAAAAAAATGTTGCCATTTTTGCTTATAAGAGTGGCAGCTCTACAAGGTTAATCTCCAGCTAAATTCCCATTCAAAAAATGAAAACTCAGTTAACTGAAGATTAAATTTAACTGGAGATTAACTTAATCTCGAGTTTAAACTTGCATTCAAAAAATGGCCCTTAGTTGTTGTTGCATTTACAAAAAAAGGAAAAGACATGAATATGATGAGTACTTTAAACTTTGAATATGAGTAGAGGTTCCATGATATTAAAATCATTTTGAATGTGTTTAAGTATCAGAAATTATGAGAATGATTCGATTCTACTCATCTTTCTGAATACTCATTGCTTATATCTGGTCTGTACCATCCCGAGCTTCGGATGAAACCAGCCTAAGTGGCACGTTCGCCATCATGCAACAAGCAGAGCAAACACACAACCTTCTAGTAAGTACTTTAGTGTTCGTACACGAATCATACTTATTTTGTTCTTCGTGTATATGTTGAGTTATGGAGAGTCGAAATCAACATCATTCGTGTTGTTTAGTATAAATCTGATGAGTACTTCAAACTTTAAATATGAGTAGAGAGAGGTTCCCGTGATATTAAAATAAGTATGAATGCGAATAAGTATCAGAAATTATGAGTATGATTCGATTCTACTCATCTTTTTCAATACTTATTATTGCTGATCTCTGGTATGTGTGCAGTCGCCGTAGTCCAGTAGGCAGTGTGTTGGCTTATTAGACTGATCTCTGTCACCTCGTGCTTCGGATGAAACCATTTAGTTGCCTTAGTGGCACGTTTGCCATCATTCCCAGATCTTCTCATAGAAAACCTCTTCCATAACTATAAAAAATGCGCACAATTAGGCGCAGAGAGTAATTCTTAATTGTTATCATCCACCTCATAAATTGAATTCCTAACAATCTTTCAAACAAGCTTCCTTAGATTCAGGCGACTTCACCCTCGCTTGTAGACGATTGATACTTTCACACAAACAATTGGGTCGTAGAGCAGCAGCTCATAGTAAATAATTTCCTAGTCACTCACTATGCACTCCAATACGTGGTCGACAGGATTAGGCAGTGCTGGTAATTTAAAAGTCGCCGTAGTTTAGTAGGTAGATGGGAGTCCGTTGTTTAATCCCTGACTCAGACATCTCGAACAAAACGAAATATGAAATAAAATTTCTTACAGTGCCTTACTCTCAGCAGGCTTCTGTCAACCTCAATAGGCTCAATAGGATATTGAAGACTTGACTTATCGTGCTCGTAAGCCTGCCTTGCTCATACAGTGCATTGTGATGAAATACCGGAAAGTAGGTGTTAGGAGAGGAGTAGGTGTAGGTGAAGTCGCCGTAGGCTAGTAGGTAGTGTGTTGGCTTATTAGACGTAAAGCCAGGGTTCGAGGCCCAGGCCAGACATCAAAACAAAATACAAAAAGTATTTCTTCGGCGACTTCCTTTCAGCAGATTTCTGGCAAAAACTCTGAGAGTAAATAAAATTGCCATGAAAAGTTTCTCCAAAATCTGTCGTTCAGAGTCGACTTTAAACTGTAGGTTCAGCCGTTCATGAATAGAATTAACACACACAGCATGAATGGTGTGAGAAGTTAGGTTGTAATGCTGGCTCCAAGCTTGTAATTACCAATACAAATAAAGAAGTATGAACTTTAATTCGCTTGTGAACCAACCGTCGAACTTTTATACAATATTTCTCTTCTGTGCATTAGAAGCATTGCTTACATAGCATATGATTTTAAGATTGTAGAGTCCATTTATAATAAATTCTTACAGGCGTAAAGCACTATTGTACCTGGTATTTCCATTATTCAGGCAAAGTCATATTTATTTCCATTATGTGAATACAAATCAAATCATTTCAATCTCTTTAAAAATGTAGTATTTCAATGCTTTTTTTCAAATTTTCTATTCATATTTATTTTAGTTTTATTTATTGTTACGATTTTTTTTTCCCAGAATTAGTACAATAATTTGAAAACTAAAAATAATTGTTACGAAATGCTCTTTAGTTTCTTGTGTTCTTTTTTTCTTTTTTCTTCTTTTGTTCCTGTGGCATAATAAATCGAAACGAAAGCAATAACATCTAAATAATGTTGCCTACTTTTAGTTTACAATTTGCATAACATATTCATTGCCTAGTTTAAGGCTGTTTTCAAACTTTTTTACTTTTTTTGTTGTTGTTGCTGTTTTTGTTCTATTCTAATACCCCTTTTTATTTTGCCAAAAAAAAAAACTTTTGAATAAACATTTGCGTGTATAGAGAGAGTGAAAGAAAGAGAAAAATTTTTATAAAAAAAGAAAACGTTTTTAGTTTGTTTTTAATTTTGTATCTGTATGTGTTATTATTATTATTTTCGTTTCGTTTTCTTTTTTTTTAATTTACGATGGAAAATTAAAAATATAAACATGTTTTTTGTTTTTAGTTTAAAGCACTTGTGTTATTTGTTGTTGCGTTCGATATGATATAAAAATTTTAAACAATTTTTTTTTAATTTTCTTGTAAAAGGCTAAAATAAAATCAACGTTTCTTTTGTGTTGTCTTTAAAATGTTGTTATTGTTCTTCAGTTCTTTTATTTGATTTTGAAATTTATCAAAAAAATGGAGTTATTACAGTTGCAGTTACCGTTACAGTTATCGTTTCAGTTAAATTGTTTCTCTGGTTAAGACAAATGGCTACCATATTTAGTGCAAGATTCTTCTTAGAGAAGCTTAAAAGTAATAACAATTTTATTTTTTTGTTTATGTACATTATATAAGCATTTTAATTCTGTTTTATAATTTGTATTTTTATTTAACATGTACATATGAATTTTACCACATATTTTATGCCCAAATAAAGGGTCCACCAAATAACTTTTTTTTTTGAAAATGCTTTAAAGAAAAGACTACTGAATATTTTCTCAAATTTCTTTTTTTATTTGAAAGAACAATTCTTCCGGTTAATAATGGAAAATAATTTCATTCAAATGGCTGCCTCGGCTGGCCAAGCAGTAGTCTACACGATCGTTCCAATTTTTAAGCACATTATCGATTGTGTGCAGCGGTATTTCACCAATGGCTTCACGAATATTGTCCTTTAAAGCGTCAATTGTCTCTGGCCTGGCGGCGTAACTCTTATCTTTGACGGCACCCCACAAATAATACTCCAACGTTGTCAAATCGCAGCTCCGAGGTGGCCAAACGACATCAGCTCTGCGGCTGATAATGCGATCTTCAAAAACAGTGCGCAAAACATCGAGTATAGCTTCGGCTGTGTGGCACGTAGCGCCGTCCTGTTGAAACCAAATGTTGCCAATATCCTCCTCTTCAATTTTTGTGAACAAAAATTCGTTCAACATGGCCCGATAACGATCGCCATTGACTGTAACGGCCACTCCTTGCTCATTTTCGAAGAAAAATGGCCCAATTATGCCTCTGAACCAAAATCTGCACCAAACAGTGACTCGTTTTGGGTGCGTCGGCTTTTCAATGTATGCGTGCGGGTTTTCTGTGCCCCAAATGCGACAATTTTGCTTGTTTACATACCCGCCAAGATCAAAATGAGCTTCATCTGAAAAGATGATTTTTTTTTGCCAAAATCGTCATCTGGTGTAGGCTACTGCATGGCCAGCCGAGGCAGCCATTTGAATGAAATTATTTTCCATTATTAACCGGAACGATTGTACTTTCAAATAAAAAAGAAATTTGAGAAAATATTCAGTAGTTTTTTCTTTAAAGCGTTTTCAAAAAAAAAAGTTATTTGGCGGACCCTATATTTACAAAGTTTTCTTCAGCGCTCTAATATAAACTCACTTATACTGTAACAGAGTTTTTGTGTTGTACAGTATCAGTTATTGTTCTGATTTGTAGCCTATTTTTCTTCTTATTATTAAAAAGAATCAATTCTTTTAAACATCGTTTATATAAAAAACCAACCTAAATTTATATAGGATATCTCTACAATGTCTTGCTCTAAGCGTTGCTCGGCATCACTAAAAATCAATATCTACCTAGTATTTGATACGCTGCCGCTTGTTTTTTTTCTGATATTATTTACGCCACACAGTTTCCACAAGTTGTATGAATTCTAATAATGCTTTCACCTCATCGCAGAACCTTCTTATTAGGCTTGAGGCGATCCTTATGTCGAATAACAAGTGATCGAGTCTGAAGTACAGTTTCAAAAGTCCGTTTACCATCCTCAAGTTACATCAAACATTAAGAATGCTGCAAATGAAAGCTTTATTTTGGACTCTAGTCGGTTTTCTCTAAAGATTGTGGTACCACAACGAGCCTAAATGCTAGCCTAAGTGGGGAGTTCGTTCTTCCTATCTCTTTATATTCCTTTTCATCGAGTATAGTTCTGCAAACATCTCTTCTCACCCCAAATAAATATTTTGACCTTATCAGCGTGGAAGCTCTTCTCTTTGCAAACTTAACTGTCTACTCATTGCCTTGAATTTCCACTTGAATTGGGGTCCAGCACAAGAAGACCTTATTTTCCCTATTGTACACAGATAGTCTTACACTATCCCCGAGTCAAAGTGATGGGAGCTACATTCTATAACGTTCTAAGTGTACTTAGTGTACTTTTTATTGTTCTTGCATTTTTAAATTCTACGTTCTCTAACTTAAATACTGTCAAAATTAGGTTAAGATGCGCCAATACGTTCCGAAGTTATAGGGAAAAATCTTCTTAGAATACATTTTATGTCGCGAGAAAACTTTGAGAGCTCATAACTCAAAACACACTTTTTCGACTGAGAATGTTATAGAACGGAGGCGTCGATATGTGCCTTAGGGCCCACTTTTATTACGCAGTCTCATTACGAAACATTTTGTAAAATGATAAGGGATTACAGATTTTGTCAAGGGACAGTTAATTAGAGAACTGTCAACCACCAGATTCATTAGGTCACAATGTCCAGACCTGATTATGTTAGTTTAAATTGGAAGTTGACTCAAAGAACACGGTCTTAGGGCCATTATTACAACTCGCCGTTAAACTTGGGTTTAGTTAAAGGTACCTTTAGCTAAAGTGAACTGTAAAGTTACCTTTAACTAATTTTCGTTATTACAACTCAGAAATAAAATTTTTCAAAAATATGGCAGTGCCGGAGCAATGTCGATAAAACTGCTCAATTATACAAGTTTTTTTAACGCAGTGGCAACCGCGGGCTTCCTTTTTTTTGTTGTATATGCTCATTTTGTTTAAATTTGAAGTTGCCATAATGAAAATAATATATAATATGGCAAGTTCAAACATAAAGTGACCTTTAAATGTTGAAGGTAGGATGATCCTCCCTTTAGCTTAATGATCACTTCTATCTTATGGGGTACTCATAACAACGAAAAACAATTTATCTGCCCGTTAAAATCCTCTCTTTAGTTAACGGCAAGTTGTAATAAAGGCCCTTAGTATCTATTATTATACTCCTGGCTGCCATTCCTCTAAGTTATTCCGATAGTTTTATGAAGGGTACTCACATGTCAGGCATGTCTTCCATTATCGTAACCAAGTCTGCATACCTTTAGTTTTCACTACTATATGTTATAGGCTCAAATTCAATGAAGTCTCTAACGGCATCTCAGGACAGGTTATGCTTTTTCCGGCTATGTTAACGCATGTCTGTCGTTGTATCTTATCCAAATCTATCTGAACTGTTTTAAAATTCGTCCTGCCCTTCCAAACAATGACCTTATAGGTCATTCCTTCAGTCAGGATTACGGCCTCACTTCTCACACCACTTATATTGTGTGCGGTAATTTTATACGTGACTCCGAACGACAGATTTTTGAGAAAGTTTTTCATGACAAGTTTATTTACTCTCCGAGTTTTTGCCAGATATCTGCTGAGACGAAGTCGCCGAAGAAACACTTATGTTGTGTGCGTTATTTTTTTTATACATGAGTGGTGGGACCTACAGTTTAAAGTCGACTCCGAACGATAGATTTTTGAGAAACTTTTTCATGGCAGGTTTATTTACTCTCATAGTTTTTGCCAGAAATCTGCTGATAGGAAATCGCTGAAGAAATATTTTTTTCATATTTCCTTTTGATGTCTGGTCTGGGGCACGAACCCTGGCTTTACGTCTAATAAGCCAACACACTACCTACTAGACTACGGCGACAGTAAACCTTCTGCATATCATTATATCATGCTTGGCTTCACCTTTCAAGCCTTTTATGATGCTTAACATCGGATTTTAGAGTTTGATTTGCAGAACTAAAACGTCACTGAGTAAGGGATAATGTATAACAAAAGACGGCAAACGTTTCAGTAGGTGCCTTTTATATTCAGAACATTCGAAATCATTCTGGAAAAGACAACAAAGGGCGAACTCTTAGAAAACCGCAAATCCAAATTGGTTGTCAAACCATGCTCTTTTTACAAAATTTTTTTATTTTCCATAACATGTATGTTCTACCTTCCATAAATACATTTTTTTCAGTCACCGTTTAATTACAACAGCATTCCGTTTAAGAGTACGAGAGTACGTACGCATTCAAAAAGATGTATTTTTCTAAAGTTATGCATCTCAATGAGTAGTAGGCTTATGAATCAAACATATTTCGAATGGTATGAGTTTGATGTCAATGTTGTACGCATACTCATTGCAACCTGTACTTATAAATCAACGTTGTAGTGAGTATTAATGAATCAGAGTACATACATAGTTAAATTTCAATCACCCTTATTCTGGTTGTCGTCGTCGTCATCGTCGTCGTTTTTGAGTCGACATCGTTTTCTATCGTCGTCGACACTGTTTTGGTATTCTGTAACACTACTGTGTCGACGTCGACTGTTTATCGAAAATTGTAATAACACAAAACACACATCTCTAATATTTAAGTCAGCCGATTCATTTTATGGTTTATTTAGAAAAACAAAAAGTTTTTAATCATCAGGCCTGTCAAAATCAGCGATGTATTGATCCATGTCCAGGAATATGTGGCCGTTTTGTGCTTTGCAGTGTTGTAAACCACAGTCCGTTCAGTAAGTGTATTCAAGACTATACAGAAATCCATTTGTTCAGTGCCAAAGAATGAGTAAGTTTGATAGGATTACAATTGCTGCGAAAACTTAGCTATTAATACGATTTTTAATGTCTGTAGTTGAACCTCAAAAGTATGTTGTTGCTTCGAATCCTTAACCGTCACCGTGTGATCCGAATTGCATTTGTAAGGATATAGGGACAACACCTTCATGTACTTGCTTACCAGAGTATACAGGACAAAAACCTAATTGCCGCCCTGAATGCGTTACAAACTCTGAATGTCCCTCGCAACAAACTTGTATTAATCAGAAATGTAAGGATCCCTGCTCAGGACTTTGTGGCCAAAGTCCAGTTTGTCGTGTTAATAGCCACACTCCAATGTGTTATTGTTAGTCTGGTACTCCATTTGTGCTGTGCTCTCCCATACTACAAAATCCACCTGAAGTTGTCGACCCTTGCAATCCATCGCCTTGTGGACCCTATGCTCAATGCCGCCAACAAAATGGCGTTGCATCTTGTCAATGTTTAACTGATTAATTTGGCAATCCTTATGAAGGATGTCGACCGGAATGTTTGATTCCGATTGCCCGTCGAACAGGACATGTGTTAATGAGAAATGTAAAGACCCATGTCCTGGTACCTGTGGGCAGAATGCCGAATGTTTTGTTAGAAATCATTATGGATATCAAGGCGATCCATATCTCTATTGTGCTAAGGAAGAAAAACGTAAGACAATAAAAATTCACCACAAGAGTTAATTTTTTAGTTCTTGTCGTTACCAAAAATGACGTCGACAAAATCAGAGTCGACACAACACAATATCGACTTAGTATTGACTTACAGGATACCAAATGTGTGTCGACAATCATCGATAACTGTCAATAACGACAAACAGAATACCAATTTTAAATTGTCGACGCAAGTCGACGTCGTCTTGCGTCGACGACGACAACCAGAATAAGGGTGAATATTGTTGACTCACTTATATTCAAAATTTCATGAGTACTTATGAGTAGCGAAAAAACGATTCATTGCTGATCTCTGGTACGTACTCTCCTTACCGTACATACGCTAATAATGTGAACCACTTAATTACTCGTTTTCGCAAATGTTTGGGAATTTTTTTAGAAAATAACTTCCAATATTCAAATAATCTTTCTTCCAACAGTTAAAGTAATAAATAATGATTAATTTTTATTTAATAGTTATTTAACGTTTAATGTGACAACATTTTGAAATTGTTCTTATAATAATTCCACCAATTATAGCATTTCACAAATGGACAACAAACAACAAAATAGATTTCAAATGCAAAATCGATTTTGCATCCCAAATTTAAATAAAACACCCAAACCAAAACCCAAAGCCTTTATGGTGGTTTAACATTTTTTGAGTTTTTTGTTTTTATTTGTTTAATTTCTAAATAATAAAATAATTTTAATATGACTTGACTTGAATTGTAATTTTCGAAAAACAGTTGTTAAGTCAACAGAACAATGAATGAATTGTAGAAAATCAGATTCAATACGCCTACAGCCAATTGTCTCTGTTGTACTCTGTACTCTAAGGCAAGTGAAATTACGTTTTTGCGAGTTTGATTCGGTAAAAGTTTTTTGAATTAAGGGAAGTGCATAAATGGTTATTAAAATGTACTTTTTTCTCGTTTTTTTTCTAACAAAAAGCTTAAACAATTTGATTATAATCGATAGTGACTATTTAAGTGTGTTTTTGAAATGAAATTTATAAATTCGATTGTTTTTTTTGTATTTTTTTCATTATAATTGATGCTTTTGTTTATAGTATGCATAATATTGCCTATCACTTCTCTCTCTCTCTCTCTATGTAATTAATATTCAAATTGTTGCAATATTTTTAATACGATTGTAGGCAGACTAGATTTCTCTAGTTGGCTGTTCTTTCCTTAATGCGATAATGATGTAGGGGGGAAGGGGGCAAATGTGGCACTGGAAATTTAAAAAAACTGTCATAAAGACGCCATTATTTGCATAACAGTTTTCTTGATAGTTCTGTATGTTCTGTAGTTCTGTATAATTGGTCATTACAATCTTTTAGTCAGGATTACAACCTAGCTTCTCACAACACCCATGTTGTATGTGTTAATTTCATACATGAGTGGCGGGACCTACAGTTTGATATCTATTTCGAACGTCAAATTTTTGAGAAACATTTCATGGCAATTTTTCATTTACTCTCGGAGTTTTTGCCAGAAATCTGCCGAGAGGAAGTCAGCGAAGAAATATTTTTTCGTATTTCATTTTGTTGGAGATGTGTGAACTGTGTGGCCATACGTATAATAAGTCAACAACCTATACTTCACGTTAATTTTATCCATTAGTAGCGGGAACTACAGTTTAATGTCGATTCCGAACAACAGATTTTTTGAGAAACTTTTAATGGCAAGTTTATTTTATTCTCGAGAGTTTTTGCCAGAAGATCGCTGAGCGGAAATCGTCGAACAAATATTTTTTTCCATATTTCGTTTTTTCCAGATGTCTGGACTGCGGGATGAACTACAGCTTCACGTACAATAAGCCAACGCAATACCTACTTGACTACGGCGACTACGGGCCAGTCATTACTACGAACCAGCCTTCACACATACATAATTAGCCATTACAACCCTCCAATGAGGAATATGGACCCTGTTTCTCACGTCTAATAAGTCAACAACCTACTACTACTGCGACTTCATAAAATTGATGGTAATATAAGTGATTAATACCGTTATAGCTCTTCTTCTTTTGATATTGGTTGTTTCAAATCCACTGTTTTGACTGCTTTTTTTGGTCTCTGGATGGTTCTTCTCTATCTCCGTTCTACATTTGAATTTCAAGCAGTGAAGACTGGCCTGTAGTCGCCGTGGTCTAGTAGATATTGTGTTGGCTTATTAGATGTAAAGGCGTTATTCAAACCCCAGCACCCAACAAAACGAAGGCGGTGTCTTTCAGCGATCTTCTGGCAAAAACTCTCGAGACTAAAATAAAATTGACATGAAAAGTTTTTCAAAAAAATCTGTTGTTCGAAGTCGACTTTAAACTGTCCTTCATGGATAAAATTTACACACACAACAGCCTACATTTAACAATAGATTCGGCCACTCATGTATAAAATTAACACACACAACATAAGTGTTGTGAGAAACTGGGTCCATATTCCTGATTGAAGGGTTGTAATCACCAATTATGTGTGTGTGAAGACTGTTTCGTAGTAAAGTCTGGTCCGTAGTTGTCGTAGTCAAGTAGGTATTGTGTTGGCTTATTATACGTGAGGCTGTAGTTCACTCCGCAGTCCAGACATCTGGAAAAAACGAAATATGAAAAAAAAGTATTTGTTCGACGATTTCCGCTCAGCGATCTTCTGGCAAAAACTCTCGAGAATAAAATAAAATTGACATGAAAAGTTTCTCAAAAAATCTGTTGTTCAGAGTCGACATTAAACTGTAGGTCCCTCTACTAATGGATAAAATTAACACACACAACATGAGTGGTATGAGAATCTAGGTTGTAATCCTCAAGCGAGTCTAGATCACCAACATGGTCTGCTTCGTGGTTTAGGTGGAAGTGTATACGAACGGTTTTAAACTGGAGCATAATTTATTCTGTGGGTTATACCTTAGGATTCTCCCCTTCTCCCTCACTATTTTAATGTGTTTACAGCGTTAAGTCAAGTAGTGGAACTGATCTTAATTAAGGGTTTTCCATATATTAGCATTTCGACATCAAATCTCTTTCAAATGCAACCTTCAGGTCTAAACCGGGGCAGTTTTTTTTTATTGGAAAACAACACAATGCTCGCCTATATTGCATCTGATAAACAAAGTTGTCCCACGTTAGCATTTGTAGAAGAAAGGCTTGAGGTTTTCTCACGAGAGCGTTTGCTAAAGGAAGGTGGCTTTGTCATACCCAAGTAAACACCAAAATCTCATTCCGATCGACTACATATTATGAGTATTTTCAATTGTTTCGGGAGTAAGAGACCTCAATTGGGCGTTCAGAACGTTGGTCATCTTTCCTGTTTAAACGATCACAACGCTCTGCAATAAATTGTTTTTTTTTTCTGATGAAATTGTAGTTCTCAAGCTTAGCTCTGACGTGTTTGATAGTTTTATTAGCAATTTAATATTGACCTTCCATAGCTGGCTTTTCCATACTGTTCCAATTGGTGATTGTCTAGGATCGAATGGCAGGTTTTTTCATAGAACAGCTACCGGTGATTCTCTGATAATCTCCCTGAAAAAAGCGAGGTTTGACGTTGACAACAGTCGCCAAAATGCTCGATATTTCTTGAGACACAACAATCATTTACTTGACGAAATTCGACCACAAAGGCCAAAGGCGAAAAGGAAACCGAAGGCATGATTCACCATCAAAATTCAAAATTATTGGAATGGAAGGAACTACATGAAGTCGCCGTAGTCTAGTAGGTAGTGTGTTGGCTTATTAGACGTAAAGCCAGGGTTCGTATCCCAGTCAGACATCAGAACGAAATATGAAAAAAAAATATTTCTTCGGCGACTTCATCTCAGCAGATTTCTGACAAAAACTCTGAAAGTAAATAAATCTGCCATGAAAAAAGTTCTCAAAAATCTGTTGTTCGGAGTCGACGTTAAACTCACGTATCGTCGATGTTAAACTCACGTATAAAATTAACGCACACAACATGAGTGGTATGAGAAGCTAGGCCGTAATCCTGACTGAAGGGTTGTAATGGCCAATTATGTATGTATGTATGTATGTACAAGACCATGAACACCATTAAATTTTCCTATCACTTGGTGCGCAATTTCACGTTTATTAAAGAGAAATTGTGATAATTCAGATCAGAAAAGATAGAACAATAGCAAATCAACTGTAAGTTCTGGATGTTGTCAGACCGAAAATGAATAAATTATTAGTAGGAAATAACCCATTTGCATATATGATGACATTATTTTTAAACAAGTTTCAATTTATATAAAATAAATATGCGTTGACGTATATATACGTCATGGGCTAAAAAATGTATATTCTCGGTAACATTTGTTCTCACATTTCCAATTTTTCTACTATTTTTTGTACACTGACTGACTCTCCCAAAACAATTTTATTGTAATTAAATGACACAATAAAATATGAAAAAAAATTCATTAAAAAAAATTAAATAAAAATCAGAAAAACAAAAGCATAGAGCTAGCGATACATTTGTTGCAAGTTGTTGCAAGTATTTAAATAGAAATTTGCTTCTTTACTTTCCTTTCGTTCTTTTGTCTGAACAAAAATGTAAAATTAATTAGAAAATAGTTGCAAACACTTCCTCAATTCACTACTAATTTTTTTTTTTTTTTTTGTTTTTAAACCACTGACCACTTGGTTGGTGGAGACCCACTTTTAAATCCATAACCTTCTCTCTCCCTCTCTCTCTGTTGTGCTCTGTGTTTTTTAAAGTGTTAATTCCAATGAATTTTTGTTTAAATTAAGAAATTCATTTCACCATTATAAGAGGTGGAGAAGGGGGGAAGTGCTGGGAGAAGTATAATTGTTACTCTCTTCTTTCTAAATTTGACTAATTAACGGCAATTTCTGTGTTTTTTTTTTCTTTCTTTCGAAAACTCTCTTCTTGTCGTTATACAACATAGTTTTTCTCTTTTTTTTTCTCTTTCCTTTTAATTTCTGAATGCAATTCCATTTAATTACTGCACTTTAGATGAGTTAAACTCGGATTTTTCTTTGGGTTTTTTTTTGCTTCTTCTTCTCCCGCTCTTACATTTTTCCGTTAAGTTCACTACCGTTTTGAGATGCCAGTTCCGTTTTAAATATTTTTTTTTTGGTTGTTGTTTCCACTTAATTTTATGTTGTTGTTGTTGTTGCTTAAATTTTTTTTAGTTTTTTTTTTCTGTTACGACACAAAGACATTTTCTTCTGCCACACTTACCATCTCTACATTGTCCTTTTTGTAGTCGTCCACAGAGCAGTTATACGATTCAGCAGCTGCAGCAGCAGCAGTTGTGTTTTGCAAAATAAACTTTTTGTTGCCGGAATTTATATGTTTATGGAGAAATAAATTTTTGACAGTTTCTCTGGTGCTTTGGTTGTTGCAAGCAAGCATGCAAGTTGTTGCAGAGCCGGAAAGCATTACTACAACCAGCGTTAAGCTAGGAAATGTTATGGGGGCGATAAAAAAAAAGAAGGAAACATTTTTAAAATATTTTCTAAAAACGGAAATGTTGAAGTTAGTAGGGTTTCAGCAGTAAATTCTCTATACAGGGTGTAGCAAGACAAAATGGTGGTTGTTGGGACGGCAGGAGAGTAATTGAATCTATAAATTTTTAAAATCCTAAGAAAATTGCATTCATTTGCTTCTTCTGTTCAAAATTAAATAGCTTCAGAACGAACTTCATTGACAATGTTTTTTTCTATGTCTACGACGTCAAGAGCAGTGGTGTTGTGCTAATTTTTTTTTACCGGAACGCGTTCCGGACTTCGGTTCACGGTTCGGAAAAACAAGCCGGTTCATTCCGGTTCAGGTTCGGTTCAAACCCTTGTTTATAAAAATACATATAAAAATTCGTAAAAAATTTGGAAAAATAATCAGCAATCCTTTTTAATTTTTTTTTTCAAAACGTCAGTCAATTCTCGTTATCAGAAATCATCTTTAGTTCCGGAACGCGTTTCTGTCCAAAAAGGAAGTACCGGAACGACGTTCCGGAGCGTTCCGGCTCGACAACACCACTGGTCAAGAGCGATGTTTATCATCAGCATCTACAACCCTTTAGACAAGATTACAGCCTAGTATACAACACCACTTACGTTATGTGTGTTTTTTTTTATCCATAAATGGCGGGCCGATGTCAAATAACATAATCTTGGTGGCTAATTGACGTCTCCAAATTAAGGTTTCTCTTTCTAGAAAATTCTAAGGCAATCGGCCGGCTAAATAAAATCACACACGGTTATTAATAGGGTTCCAGCCTATAATGGGCATCAACATACATACATAATTGGTCATTACAATCCTTCAGACAGGATTACGACGTAGCTTCTCACACCACTTATGCTGTGTGCGTTAATTTTATACATGAGTGGCGCGACCTACAGTTTAAAGTCGATTCCGAACGACAGATTTTTGTGAAACTTTTCACGGCAATTTTATTTACTATCGGGTCCGGCATCTAACGTTTTTTTTCAACTAGTGCTTATTTCGCAAATGGTAACACTTAGCTCATGTCTGATTTGACAGACGCTGAACGCCAACGAATATGGCTGAAATATGCTGAGGGGAAGTCGCCTAAGAAATATTTTTTCATTTTTTCGTTTTGATGTCTGACCTGCCTACTAGACGACGGCGACTTCTCTCGAAAATTAATTATCAAAAATATCCGATTGAAATCACTTGAATTAAGGTTGTTGCCTTACCATATTAGACGCGAGCCTCAAACAAATATTCCTTCGAATTTCTTAATCCTGTTCCACACTTACTTTACTTCTTACACCACCCATGTTGTGTGTGTTAATTTTATTTATGAATAGCGGGACATACAGTTTAAACTCTACTCCGAAGGTTATATTTTTGAGAAATATTTCTTGACAATTTTATTTTAAGCGCAGAGTAGTGGGATGTAGCCGATGAAACATTTTTTTCATATTTCGTTTTGTTTGCGATGCCTGGCCTGGGGTTTGAACCGTGGCCTCACGTCTAATGAGCCAACACACTACCTACTAGACTACGGCGACCTTACGGTCACAGCTATTTCTTAAACGGGTAAGACATTATTCAAATAAAATGTGGCCATACTACTGAAGCATTCGAGGAAACTTCGTGGCAACTCCGTATTAGTGTTTTTTTTAACTTTTTCTTAAAGGAGTGTGCACGAAAAAATTTGGACGCACTTCTAGACGTTAATCTTTTGCTGTGATTGAAAGAATAATTGATGTTACTCTGTTTTTTTTATTTTGATTTCAAAATTATTTTTTTTTAATGACCATCGACCAAACTCCCGTAGAAGATCAATTTGAAAAATTTATTTAAATGAAAACAATTTTTTATTCCCCTCTCTTTTAGTTAGTTAGTTATTATGGCGATCCCAATCAGGAGAGAATCATGAGTATTTTAAAACTAAATATGAGCACGCTAATCAGGGCACTAGGGATATTACTCCGCCTTATATGTTCACCTGAATCCACCGTATTGATGTGTGGATAATAATAAATGCAGGTCATGCAGTGAAGACGTTCGAAACAATAGAACATTTTTTGTAAACTCGAGATTTGTATTCTAATATTTTGAGGATGCCACTATACCACACCTAAATCGCCTCAGAGGGGTGGTTTGGAAGAAGTTTAAAATGTTTGTACACAATATAGACTTGCTATACAATGTAAGGGGGCATTAGACCCCCTTTGTTAGACTCCTCTCCTTCAACCTGTCTTCTTATCTACCTATGAATCTTAAATACAATAGCATTCATGTGAAAAATAAGAGAGTCTGTAGTCTTTAGCACTAACTAATGCTTTATTTGTACTTAGCAATTCTGCTGTAATAAAGGATCCGCCAAATAAATTTTTTTTTTTGAAAATGCTTTAAAAAAAACTACTGAATATTTTCTCAAATTTCTTTTATTATTTGAAAGTACAATCCTTCCGGTTAATATTGAAAAATAATTTCATTCAAATGGCTGCCTCGGCTGGCCATTCTGTAGCCTACACCAGAAGATGCCGAATTTGGCAAAAAAAAAAAATCATTCAGATGAGGCTCATTTTGATCTTGGCGGGTATGTAAGCAAGCAAAATTGTCGCATTTGGGGCACAGAAAACCCGCACGCATACATTGAAAAGCCGACGCACCCAAAACGAGTCACTGTTTGGTGCGGATTTTGGTCCAGAGGCATAATTGGGCCATTTTTCTTCGAAAATGAGCAAGGAGTGGCCGTTACAGTCAATGGCGATCGTTATCGGGCCATGTTGAACGAATTTTTGTTCACAAAAATTGAAGAGGAGGATATTGGCAACATTTGGTTTCAACAGGACGTCGCTACGTGCCACACAGCCGAAGCTACACTCGATGTTTTGCGCCCTGTTTTTAAAGATCGCATTATCAGCCGTTTGGCCACCTCGGAGCTGCGATTTGACACCGTTGGACTATTATTTGTGGGGTGCCGTCAAAGATAAGTGTTACGCCGCCAGGCCAGAGACAACTGACGCTTTAAAGGACAATATTCGTGAAGCCATTGGTGAAATACAGCTGCACACAATCGATAATGTGCTTAAAAATTGTACCGATCGTGTAGGCTACTGCATGGCCAGCTGAGGCAGTCATTTGAATGAAATTATTTTCCATTATTAACCGGACGGATTGTACTTTCAAATAAAAAAAAAAATTTGAGAAAATATTCAGTAGTTTTTTTTAAAGCATTTTCAAAAAAAAAAAGTTAATTGGCGGATCCTTTATTATCGATTCCAGCAGATTTAAGCTGTAGCCGTCAACCATTTTTTTAAATATTATTTGAGGAGATAATACAATATGCATACATATGTATGTACGCGTATGTATGTATATTAATGCGTAAATTTTAAATGGAATAAGTTACTTAAATTACACAAATATATACGAAATAAAAATTTTGTTTAGCTTCAGTATGGCTTTTTCGTTTTATTTTTTCTTTATTTTTTGGTTTATTGAGCAGCTGATTTAAATTGAAAATTGTTTCCATTGATTTTTGTATACGAAGAAGTTTTGTTTGTTGATGATTATGGTTTTCCTTCACATATTTTCCTTGACACTGTTTTCTTTTTTGGCTCTTTACTTTCAAAGTTTAATGTTTCAAGTTTTAAGTTTTCTTTTTTTCGATTTTAAATATAATTTTTGAATTTTAATGAATTGATTTTCTTTTTTTAAGCGAAAACGTTTTGTATATGAGAACTTTGCCTTTGAATTGTGTGTGTAAAATAATAATAAAAAAAAAATAATTGAAAATTTGATTGAGTTTCGTTCGTTAAAAGTTTTGAAAACCGTTAATTGTTATTGATGATTATGAAACATTTATTTAAAACAACAAATTTGTTAATAATTTATATTATATATATAAACAAGCATAAATACATAACTACATAATACCCTACTATACTATACTATATACTACTTACTTTTATATATTAAACTATATAAACTTGTTGTATGAGTTTAAATTCTTTCACCACCTTTTTAGATATCGAAAGAAAAGCGTTTAAACGTTTTTTTTTTTATTTGAATTATTATCGTTTCTTATTAATTATTATTATTATTATAATCTTTTCTTAATTACAAGTTACCGTTACTACAGTTTCCGTTATATATTTTTAATATAATTATTATACAGTTTTTCTTTTCTTCTTACATTTCTTAATTTGACTTTGTGTTGCGTTCAATTATATTTTTTTTTGATTTTATTTTTAATTATTTTGTTTTTTTTTGAAGTTTATTTTTTTCATTTTTCTTTTAATATGAATAAAACAAAAGTGTTACTCAGTTTCAGTTTCAGTTTCAGTTTTTTCTTCTTACAGTTTATGGTTGATACTTACAAAACAAAAAAAATGGTTTTTCTTTTACAAAAAACAACAACTTAACTTGTATTGTAGTTGTTGTTTTTGTTATTTTTCTTTTTTTTTTTATATTAAACTCTATGTATACTTAAGAAGTGAAAAAAATTTATAATTTTTTTTTGTTTTTCGTACATATTTTTCTAACCTTAAACAGGCTGAGTGTGTTGTACTGAGGGATCGTAAATTGAATATTGCGCCAGCCATTAAAAAACAGGTTAGTATTTCAATTAAATTTAAAGCATTTTTGTGTTTATTAAATTGTTTTAATGAAATTTGTTTTTTTTTTTTTTGTTCTTTACCCGTTTTTAGTCAATTGTGGCTGCCAATGGTGCTGTCTATTATACAACCACACCTCCAGCTCCCATTAGTAATATGCCGATCGATCAATTTGCCGCCGCTGTATATCCACCAGGTATTATTCATTTTAACATTAGTTTTAGATCAACTCTTTGATTAAATTTTTGCTAAAGTGTAATGACAGCAGTAACATTTTGATCTACACAAGACGTACTTTGTTTGTCAGGTTTTTTTTTGCTCGTTTCCGTTCTAATAAAATCTTTTAAGTTACACGTTGATATTTCAATATTTGGTTCCATTTAAAGTTAGGAAAAAGTATCTAGCAAGGTCCACATTTCTCATATGCCAGTCTTTCTTAATTTTTTCAATGATTTCATCGACTTCTTAGTGATCAATAGGCAGGAGCGCATTCAAAACAGTAAAATTATCAGATGGAAAACGTAAAAAAACGTAGAGTTGCTGTTGCCAACATCGTCTACGTAAATTTTGTAACATTTTTCAACAGCCTGTGATACTTTTTTGTCTTTTTTTTATATTAGAAAAGTAAAATGAAAAATGAAAATTTAAGTCGCCGTAGTCTAGCAGGTAGTGTGTTGGCTTATTAGACGTAAAGCCAGGGTTAGAGCCCTAGGCCAGACTTCAAAACAAAATACAAAAAGTATTACTTCGGCGACTTCTCTGGCAAAAACTCTGAGAGTAAATAAACATTGCCATGAAAAGTTTCTCAAAAATCTGTCGTTCGGAGTCTACTTTAAACTGTAGATCCCACCACTCATGTATAAAATTAACACACACAACATAAGTGGTGTAAGAAACTAGGTCGTAATCCTGACTGAAGGGTTGTAATGACCAAATATGTATGTTATGTATGCATATTACGGTCTAGAGGTGTCTCTGGGCCGTATTTTTCGTAAATGATGCTGACAGAATCGTTACCATCAATTGACTTTTGTTCACTTGATACGAAATGCCACCAATTTAATTGTTAGACAGAACAAATGCTAGAAAACCATGTGGATCTACTTCTCGTTGTTGAATTGCAATTCATTTCCAACGAAAATTAGGGCTAATGATAAAAAGTAGGTACCTTATAAGCAAGAAATGTCGGCAAAACTGCACTAAATCCAGAATTGACAGTCATTAAGATGTTATTTGACGTTTGTGGTGGTGTTGACAACAAATAATCTTTTAGCTGCATCTCAAACTTTATAATTCTGAACTGCTTGTAGACACAAATACATCCTTCGGAATCGACTAGCTTTAGGGGAATAATATTCCTTCACAACAACGCCAGGCGACACATAGTCCTCAGGCTCTAATAACTTTTTCACAAGAGTGAATGCGTCAAAATGTTAAAATTTTCTTTGTTGCCTAAAATTTTTGGTGGACATTTGCCACATAACATATCTAAATTACGTATTACATGGTGTCCCTATTATTGATAACCTCACTTTAAATCTTCATTTCCTTTTAATATTATGGACAGCTATTGTCATACAAAATTTATTAAAGTACGAATTTTGCCAATTATATTCTTTGTGTTTTTCTCTTTACTTTTCTACCATTTTTTTTTTATAATTTAAATTTATTCCGTATTTCGTTTCAACTTTTAGCCGCTGCTGCAGCTGGTGTGCCAACAATTTACCCACCTTCAATGCAATATCAGCCATTCTATCAATACTACAGTGTGCCAATGGTAAGTAAATTTCAAAGAACTCAATTTAATATTTTTTTTTTTTGTTTTTTTGGTTTTTATTATTTTAATGTTATATAATAAAAACAAAAATATATGTATTAAAACACATTTCTTTTCATTTTACAGAATGTACCCACCATTTGGCCCCAAAATTATCAAGGTAATTAAAATTTATTTTTAATCGTCCGTTCGTTATACGTTTCATTATGGTTTCAGTTTTTATTTTTTCTTTTTTTATCGTTTTATCGCTTGTTTTTTCTTTCTCCAACATTCTACTACTATTAATACATAAACACATGTACACGTGTACGTACATATGTACATACTAACATAAGAATGAAAACCCACGTTCAAGGAATTCGTATGATTTTTTTATTTCTTTATTTATTTTTCTTTCTTTTTCTCTTTAATTTTGGCTCTTATAATATGCTTTTTTGTTGTTTACATTTTACTACACTTAACAAAGTATACATATTATTTGAATGTTGTTGTTATTTAATTCATTATAATTTATTTTTATAAAATATTTGCCAACAAATACTGACCACTTTCTCTACCTCATTTCATAACACCACACCATACACCCTCATCATCATTTTACCCCCTGATTTCGATTATTTTATTGTTATTATATTTGGCTAAGATGTGCCACCATTTTTTTTTGTTTTTTTTTTTTTGAGCAGACATTTTGTAGACCTAGTTTTTTCTTGGTGTTACTTAGGGGAAACCAGCATAAAACAAAATAGTTTACTTGTAATTAATCATAATTTGTTGTCATAATTTCTGACAAAGAAAAACGCAATTATTGTTCATTGTATTTATTTTTAGCAACGATAATAATATCGAGTCTGCTCGTGAAGGCCCACCAGGCTGAATGAAAATGATCAGATCATATCATTAAAAACTTATTCAATTTAGATTTGTGTTTTACACTTAAACATACGGGATTTTTTATATAATTTGTAACCGTAAAAATCTTCAGTAGTAGCCAGAGATCAGCAATGAATCGTTTTTTTCGCTACTCATAAGCACTCATGTAATTTTGAATATAAGTGAGTCCACAATATTGAAATTTAACTACATACTCTGATTCATTCGTACTCACTACAACGTTGATTTATAAGTACAGGTTGCAATGAGTATGAATACAACGTTGACATCAAACTCATACCATTCGAGTGACTCGAATCATTCACCATGATATTTTGAATATAAGTGAGTCCACAATATTGAAATTTAACTCCTCTGATTCATTCATACTCACTACAACGTTGATTTATAAGTACAGGGGTGCAATGAGTATGCGTACAACGTTGAAATCAAACTCATACCATTCGATATATGTTTGATTCATAAGCCTACTCATTTAGATTCATAACTTTAGAAAAATATTCTTCTAATACTTATAATACTCATCAAAATTTACAGCCTTAGTTGTTGTTATTGCATTTACAAAAAAGAAAAGAGACACATAAGCAAAAAAGCAGAGCAGCAAACACACAACCTAGTGAGTATTTTAGTGTTCGTACGCGAATCATACTTATTTTGTGCTTCGTGTATACGTTGAGTTATGGAGAGTCGAAATCAACAACATCATACGTGTTGTTAAGTATGAATATGATGAGTACTTCAAACTGTAGTCTAGTAGGTAATGTGTTAGCTTATTAGACGTAAGGCCTCGGTTCAAAACGAAAATGTGAAAAAAAAATATTTCTTCGGCGACTTCCTCTCAGCAGATTTCTGGTAAAAACTCTGAGAGTAAAATAAAATTTCCATGAAAAGTTTCTCAAAAAATCTGTCGTTCGGAGTCGACTTTAAACTGTAGGTCCCGCCACTCATGTATGAAATGAACACACACAACATAGCTATGCCGTAATCCTGACTGAAGAGTTGTATGATGTTAATTATAAATATGATGAGTATGTACTTCAAACTTTGAGTATGAGTAGAGGTTCCATGATATAAAAATGAAGGCGTATAAGTATCAAAAATTATGAGTATGATTCCATTCTACTCATCTTTTGGAATACTCATTGCTGATATCTGGTTGGTAGCCTATTAAGGTTGGGGCTTTAGGTATTAAATGTTAATATTATTCACAATTTTAATTGCAATTTACTTTTTAGTTTTTGTATAGTATGATGTATAATGGTTTTTTGGGATACTCTTCCGTCTTGATTCATTAACAATGGCAATGGTTTTCTGAAAGAGCCAGCCTAGCTCACAGATGTGCATGGTCTGGCATAGTCATGATAAAATGCACGTTTTAGCAGTGAATCGCAAATGAAAATTCGGTCTATTAAATGTTTACTGCTTATTCGTGGAACACCTAAGAGGCTGGTAATGCTTAGGAATGTATATCTAGTTTCCTACTAACGTCCACACTTATTATATGCCAGTCTTACTTAAGTTTTGCCATAATTTCAATGACATTTTAGTGATCAATAGACCAGAGCCCATTCAAAACATTAAAAATATCAGATGGAAAACGTAAAAAACGTAGAGTTGCGGTTGCCAGCATCGTCTACGTAAAATTTGTAATATTTTTCAGCATCCTGTAATACTTTGTTTGCCTTTTTTTTATATTAGAAAAGTAAAATATGACAATAACGTACCAAAATTGAAATTTTTTAAACGTTAATAATTTTTGACATAATTTTTGAGAAATTTCCATTCCACTAAATTCTTTGTTTTGTGGATTGTGGATTAGTTATGAATGCTGACACCACATGTCATTCCATACTCCTTGTGGTAGTTGTAAATATCCACTTTATCCTAAATTTCAGTCTTTTTCTAAGCTTTCCCTTAGCAATGCAATAATAATTAGGATAAAAACATATGTTTTCTGGTTTTGTTTGTCTTATTTTCTAATCCGAAATGTTGTTTAACTAAACGTTAAGACAGTGATTTTGAAATACGATTTTTTTTTGAGAATTTGAATTTAGCTTAGACATTAATTGTATTTTCAATTGCATTTATTTGTCGCTAAAATATATTTATAATTGTATATTATTATGCTTTCTAAATTTGTTATAAAATATTTTTCTTTGTTCATTCATATCATATCTTTCATATTATTATGCATTATTATACAATATTATTTCATATTAACCATATGTGCCCCCACCCGCAATTCCTTATAATTCAATATTATGTAACATTAACCATATGTGCCCCCCGCCTCTATTCGAAATAATAAATTATATTTTTTTTATTTTATATTTAAATAAATTCTGTAATTTTTTTTATTAATTAAAATATTTTTTTTTTGTTTTTTTTTTTGTAAATATTTTTTTTATATGTTTTTTTAACACCATCAGTTGAGTCAACTTTACTGGCTTATGGAGGCACCAATGCAGCGCAACTTTAAAAACTCATCATTTGATCATCATTAATTTTTATTTTTTGTTTTTTTTTTCTATTAGAAAAAATTAGAAAATTATTAAAATTGTTTTTTTTTCTCTTAATTTTTAAATTTTTGTATAAGATATTATAATTTTTTTGTGTTTAAACAAAATACAACAACAATAATAACTCTTAAAACAAAAGAACTGCAACAATTTAATTATATTTAGAAAAAAGTGTTGCTTTTATTGGTTTCTTTTTTTTTTTTGGAAAATTAAAGAAGAAGAAAAAACGCCACAAGTGCAATGCACTTTATTTTTGTAATTTTAAGTTTTTTTTAGTACTAAAGAAAACAAAGAAATAAATAAGCTCTCTCACAAGCTACATACATAAACATACACTTACGCTGACAATGACATAAAATTTTAAATTAATTTAAATCTCAATTTTGGTTTTTTTTTTATTAACAAAAGAAATATTAATGAAATGAAATATAAGTCCATATAAATAATAAATTAATAATGCTTATAATTTATAAGAAATCATTTTAATTGACACTTAACTACAGACACTTTACATACATATATAATTTTTTAAGCCATAATTTATAATTTTCTCTTTATTTTTGCATATTAAGTTAATTAACTTAAATTTTCTAAAACCTTTAGAAGTAAAGCAAAACCCCCTCTATAATAATACTATAACAGCAACAACAACAGCAACAAAAAGAAAAATAATTTAATTGTTATTATAGGTATTTATCCCTGTTAATTTTGAGGATTTTAAACAAGCCAGCAACAGCAACATAAACAACAACAACAAGAACAACTAAATATTTAACAAAACCACCATCCCATCATATAAAAAAAAAACAAAATAATTGTAAACAAAACCAACCAACCAACCAACAAAAACCACAGCTATAAATAACAATAATTATAGAGAGAATTGAAAAAAAGTAAACTAAAAAGTTATAAAATAAAAAACATTTTTAGAGAAATAAATCAAATAATTTGCCATAAAAAAACCAATAACAACCATGCTGCACTCTCCTGTAAACATGATAAAATACAAAAGGCCATTAGAAAATCGAAAAAAAGTAAAAAAAAAACAACAAACACAACTAATAAAACAAAAAGAGAACTAAAGATCTTTGCTTTATGGATAATTTGTAAGGGTATTAATAATAGACAGATAGACAGACAACAACAGCAACAACAAAAGTAATAACTGCAACTAAATATAATTTAGCAAAAATATATACAACAACTACAGTAACATTAGCAACAATAATACAAGAGAGAAAAAAACTACCGAATATTTATTATGAACATTTTAATAGAAAAACCTAAACTACTACTACTACTACTACTCCACTTTCTATCTTTCTCTCTCACTTTGTTTCTCTCAGTAAAATATTTTTTGTTTATTTGCTCTTTAGAAAAAAAGTCAACAAATACAACAACGTTTAGATTTATTATTACAACTATGTATTGTTAAAGAGCATGTTTTATTATAATAATCTATTAGTCTTCTTCTTCTTTTTTTATTTCTATATTACAACACACACTTGCATACATAAACATGCTTAAGAAAGCAGAGTACTTACTCTCCTGTCTAAGTAATCTTTTTTTTTTTTTTTCGTTTTTCTTCTTTTGTATTGTATTAACTGAGAGAGCCATGAGAGTAAGCTTAAACAACAATAAGAATAACAAAAACAAACCAACAAAACCAAATAAAAGAATGGACAGCCATTTGTTTTTCTTTTTTTTATTTGTTTACATTTTACAAAATGTTAAAGAACACAAACACATGCACAAAATAAAATGGAAAATAAAACTACAGAAGTGTATGAAGAAATACTTTCTCTCTGCCACAGACTACATAACAAATGAAGTCCTTTTTTTTTTTTTTTTTTTTTTTTTCGTGTAACATTACTAAAGAAGTAGGAAACGGAAGCTTACGATATGTAGAAGAAAAGAAACGAAATGTAGAAATGAATTTAAACTAGATATTTAAATTTTAGAAAGTTTCTCTTTTTTACAAATGAATTTAAATAGTTTTTAATAAATTAAGCAGAAAATAAGTAGAAAAAAATTGATAACCTTCATTTCGAAAATAAATCGTATTTTTTTAAGTTTTTCCTTTTTTATTCGTTTTTTATTTTTGTATTAAATTGAGCATGAAATTGAGTAAAGTAATGTTTCTTAAGAAAAATAACAAAAACAAAGAATAACCAGCAAGAAAAAAATATATTTTATAGCCAGCTGTAAAAATATTGTGAAAATAATATTGGCTTTTGACAAATGACGACATTTGTCGTAAAGGTTTTTACATTTTTTATAAGCACACAAGCGAATTTAATAACTTTGTGTATATTTCAAATATATTATGTTTATTCCTTTGCTTACAGGCTAATTTAATGGAATTTAAAGAACCTAATTAAGGGGTCATAATGGACCAAAAGGTCTTTGGGTGAAGGCGTGTAATTGTTAATACAATGAAGCGTTCCTACCTTAACCTAATGGTTAATTCTATTCTACATCCCTTGAGTTTTAAAACTCACATAATTTTTTATTTATTAAAATGATTCAAAATTTTAAGTCCTGCTTTAATTTACTAAAACCCTGTTGTTTAAATCTGTACATCAAATATTCTTGTAAAATGTACTTTTTTTCATTCACAATGTCGTAAGCTTGGATTTTTGTTTATTTTTTGTGATAAATCTATAGGATATTATATGAATACTCTCTGTCTATTTCTCTCCAAAATTATTCTCTCTCTCTATTGGAAACACTTGAACTAATTAAATAATATGAATTATTATTTCACTGATCAATTATTATTATTAAAAATAAAAATTAAAAAAAAAATAATACAATTACTAAACTAAATATATATTATTAAATATATACAACTACCCACAACAACAACAACAAATAAATAAATAAATAAAATAATTAAAACTTAAATAAAATAAATATATACATAAATGAATACTATTATTATATATACAACTTAAAAAAAAATATTAAAAAAAAACTTAAGAAAAACTTAAGGAAAAAACGCAAAAAAAGATACAAATAAAACTATTTATAAACAAAATATACATACATATATATATATGAAATATATATTAATTATACTATATACTATATTAAATATATAGACAAATAAAATTAAAAAAAAATCAAGAATAAGAAAAACTCTTAAGGTGCATCTCAAATAATTTAAACAAAATAAGTAAGAAAAGGCACAAAAAAAACTAAAAAAAAATAATTAAAACTAAAGACATAAATAAATATTTATATATATATATATAAAGAAAGTAAGAAAGAAGAAGAAAAATAGTAAAACAAACTATATACACAAAAGAAAATATATATTAATGAATAGATATTAAAAATAAACAAAAAAAAACTAATAAAAACAATAATTATTATTAAAAAAAATAAAAGATACTTACAATTTAGCTAAAACTCACATGAAAAACATATTAAACTAATTATAATAACAAAAACAATAATAAATATATTGAAAAAGAAAAAACAATTTTTAAAATAAAATACTACAAAGAAAAACAATTTTTTTTTAATTTTTAAGACTTTTAATTTTAAGAAATATTGAAATAATAATTTAAAGTAAAAATATTTATTAAAAAAAAACAAATACAACTACAACTGACAGACAAAAAAAAACACAAAATATATTTATAAATTATACAATACAACCAACTTATATTAAAAAAAAAAAAACAAAAAAAATATTCACTTAAGGAATATTTGAATATGAATAAAACATAAATCTTACAATTTAAACTAAAATATTAAAAAAATTAAAAAAAAAATACACAAAGAAAAAATATCTTAACACTACAACAACAACAACCCTTATAAAAATATTAAAATATTAAATGTAGCTAAAGACACAACAAAAACAACAACCGAAAAAGAAATAACATTTAAAAAAGAATTGACTCAAAATCTTAGAGAAAAAAAAACACAAATAAATACATTTTTTTTTTGTAAGTCTCCAATAAAAATTAAATAAAACTCAACCCCAGAATACATACAAAAACGAAAAGAAAAACCATTTTTTTTTTTGCTAAATAATTGTTGTTTTTTTTATTAATATTTTATTATTAATAAATTATGAAAAACACAAACACTCATACAAAATATGAAAAATATTAAAATCTTAACTGAAATAAGCAATAAATTATATATACATATTATATATATAAATATATTTACAAAAAACAATGTGTATTTTGTTAAAACCATATTATTATTATTATAAAAATGAAACAACAAAACAAAAACAAACATATTTTTTAAAATAAGAAAAAAAAAAGACTTCTTTGTGAATTGCTACAAAAATTTACTCTCTTTCTCTCTACCCCCAAAAGATTTCAAAACAAAACAATTAGGAGGGGAAGAAAAGAGTAATTTTTATTATAATAAAATATTGAAATTGTTTATGGATCTTAGCATCTTAAAGATAATTTTTAGATAAAAAAGAACAAACTAAATGAAAATGAAAATGTGCATGAGAATTAAACGAAAAAAAATTAAATAAAAACCGAATAAGCCTAAAAATAGGCTTTAAAAATGAAAATTTTATGAAATTTTTTTTTTTAAACAATTTAAATAAACAATATTACAGTCACCCCTTCTATAACGCGGTGGGTATGTACCGCGTTCTGAGGAAACCGCGCTATAAGCAACTCGGATTTAACCATACAAATAAGGCTAATTTGTAGAGCGTTCTATGGAAACCGCGCTATAAGAAACTCGGCACTAATACAAATCACACCATTCGTACCGCGTTATATGGATACCAAGACAAGATAAATTATAAATTATTTTTATTGAACTTTTTATTGTTATTCGATAAAAATAAAGACCTTTGTAAAATTGTATAATTTTTCAACATTCATCCTCACAGTCAGAAAATTTTTTAGAAAGACGGTCACCAACAAAACGTACATATGTACAGTCAACCCTCCTATAACGCGGTGAGTGCGTACCGAGTTGTATGGAAACCGCGCTATAAGGAACTCTGATTTAACCGTACAAACCAGGTTAATTTGTAGCGCGTTCTATGGAAACCGTCTACCGCGTTGTATGGAAACCGCGCTATAAAAAACTCGGAATTATAACAAATCACATCATTCGTACCGCGTTATATGGAGACCAAGAAATATAAAAGACAAGATAAATTATAAATTATTTTTATTGAACTAAAGAGTTCATATAATGATTGATACAAAAATGAAAGAAAAACTAAACTAAGAGACGGTTTTCCAACAAAAATAAGAAAAGCGTTTGTAAAATTATGTAATTTTTCAACATTCATTCTCCCTGTCAGATATGATTCGCCTAACTCGTCTTCTTTTAATGGGCAAAATGTCTTCCTCACTTGGTTCATCTTCACATTGGTTTTCGATTGTAGTATTATGCTGCGCAAAAAACTTTGAAATACATTTTTCCATCGTATAGGTTTCCACTGCCGGGGTAAATTAATTATAAAACCAATCCTAAAAATAAATCTTCAGTCATTCAAGCTTTCTTATTAGATCGCCAGAATACAGGCAGTTGGGTCTTCTTAATGTTTTTCATTACATGGGGAGTTGAAGAACGATTTATTATCATTGGGTTTTATCATCTGGCTGCCTGATAGATTGCTGCACAGATGAAGGGTGATACGTTCTTTTGAAAGTTTATATCCCTGAGCATGTCTGATGTTCAGAATGATGGTCCTAGATGGTCGTTTTTCCAATATAATGGCGTCTCATTAGCGTTAAAAATCTGATCAGGTGAATAACCTCCTTCAGTGATAAATCTAGCGGAAACAACTTATGGGATGTTGTTGAACGGAAACCGCACGGTAAGAGTACCGCGTTATAAGGAGGGCTGTCGCAATTTCATTTTTGTGTTATGTGGAAACCGTTTTATATGGAAACTGCGTTCTGAAAGTACCGCGTTATAGGAGGATTGACTGTACTGTGAAAAATCTCTGAGATGACTGAAACCGATGTAGTAGACGGCTATGAGATAAGCTGACATATACGTGCCGAAAATAAAACTGATATTCAAACCTCTTACAATATCTAGTTACTAGAGTCATTCATAGGATGTGCCGAAAGAACCTATGGGATGTTGTTAAACGGAAACCTCGTTATAGGAGGGCTGTTGCAATTTTAGCTGTGTGTTATGTGGAAACCGCTTTATATGGAAACTGCGTTCTGAGAGGACCGCGTTATAAGAGGGCTGTCACAATTTCAGCTCCGCGTTATATGGGGACCGCGTTCTGAGAGTCTCGCGTTATAGAAGGGTTGATTGTACTTACTGTTTAATACTATGTTCAGACATGCACTTTTATTGAGTCAATATTCGATTTATTGATTACAATATTTTAAATGTTTAAACATAACAATATAAGCAGTTCAGCTGCTTATTCAATATTTATTTGACAACTGGTAAACAAAACAGCTGGTTGTTTCAACAACATTGTTATTGTTTTGTTCGTTGTTTTTTGTTTTGTTGACGTTGTTGATATTTGAGTTGTCAAATATCAATAGAAAGTGTCCGGAAAATTGTAATATGCTCTCTGAACATACTTATGACAATGCTGTATTTAAAGTTTTAATCAATATTATAACAATTTATAAATTTATTAAGCAATAATTGACATTTTTTATGAAATATTAAAATCAATAATGCCGTTTATTACGATTTACTCAATATAAGTGCATGTCTGAACATAGTACGAGTTTAAGGCCCTGATATCTGGAAATAAGAACGTTTACAGGGCTTAATTTCGTTAGAATTTTGGAATGTTTTGTCTCTCTTTCTTGGAAACTTAATGACATTTAAGTTTCAATATGTTTTCCTTGAATTTTTTTAATATTTTCCTTTGTTTTCATTGATTTTCCTTTATAAAAAGGTTCTTTCTGAGAAGGCACAGTCTATGGTCGACTTCCTAAACGCATGTTTTAAATACTTTAAAACATGTGTAATATTTTTAACTTCTTCTATAATATTTCTTTTAACTTTTATAAAAAATTATTTAATATACAATGTTTATTTTTTTTACTTTTTTTTTTCTTTTTTTTATAGAGGAAAACAAATTGTATTGCATAGTTCTTGGCATGAACCTTTCGAAATATAAATCTTTATACAAAAGCTTTAGTAAAGTTTTTTTTAAAACAATAAAAAAGAAAAATATGTATCTCTTCTCTGTAATTCCATCAGTTAAAAAGGTAAATAAGCAAAAAAAAAAACGGGAAAGGAAAAAGTCTTAGCCTACTTTCTCTTAAGCCAACAAACTTTAAATGATACTTTTAAACAAGTTACCAGTTTTTTTTTATCAATTCAAACACGTTTTTCCAAAACCTTTTAATAAAGTTATTTTTGTTATTGAATTTAATTTCATTTCCTGTACACTTTCCTTAAAAGTTTGCAAAAGCAAAAAAAGATGGTTTTATGCACCACATACAATTAAACTAATGGTTTATAGTGATGACATGTCTCCCTATAGATTGATTTCCCTTTTAACACGATTTTTATTAATGCTGACATATATGTTGTCACTCTCTCTCTCTCTCTCTCTTGTTGAGTTTATCAGGATGATTACTGAGAAACTTTGGCTTTTACTCGTACCTTTTTTAATACTTTTTTTGTTTTTTTTTTGTTTTTTTTTTTGCTTGCTTGTTATGGAGGCTTATGGTATGGTGGCAATACATTTGCCAGAAAATGTGACGAATTGTTAGCAGAAAAGTAGAAAAATCAAACTGGCAAATAAATTTTTGTATAGCAGATGAAGGCATATGTATGTTATGTAATCAATCACCATTCTTATATGATATCTATTCCCCATAAGGGATTAAATACTTTTAGGGGGAAAAGGAAAAAAACAAGCGAAAGAAGTTTTCTTTTCATACTTAAAGTCCTATTTAAAACATATTATTGCTGGAATGGTTAATGGCAGCTTAACTGGGAGTATATTTTTTATTAGTTTAAGTTTTAAATTCATATTAAATTAAGGGTTTAAAAAAGTGCTTGAAAAAGCTTAAGGATTTATTAGGGGAAAGTGTTTTTTGTTACTTTTTGTTGACCTTAATTAAGAAAAAACAAAAAGCGTCGAAGAAGGAGAATATTATGTCGAGTTATGTTTCCCATTCTAGAAGTTGTATTCTGAAACAAGAAAAATAAATAAATTTTATTTAATGTCGATCACTGATTGTTGTTGTTGTAATAGCTCTGTAGCTGCCTCAGGAAGTGTCTCCCTTGGGAAAAAAACTTCCGGTTGAAATATCCTTGGCGGATGAGTAATCTGGTCGTTCCGGTGTGTAGATCCGATTCTGGTGGGAATGATCACTGATTGTTGTATAGTGTCCTGCGGTATTTTTGAATCCTTTTAGCAATTTTTATTGTCTATTACTTGTAAGCAAAAGATCACATTGAATGATTTGTTCAGCCATTTTAACAGAAATTAAAAATTTTTCTTTTTCCCGATTTTCATGCACATTTTCTTTGACTCCATAAAAATAAATTTTTTTATGGTAAAGGATTTTGTAAGGATAGGAATGAAAATCATAAATGAATTTTTTTTTATTATCAAACAAAATAAAAAGACCTTATTTTCATAGAAAAAAATAAATAAAAATAATTAAAACAAAATATCAAAAAAAAATCTACAAAAAAACAACAACGATAAAAAACACATTTTTTTTTGTTGAAAATATACAAAATTGTTAAACTCTTGTATACAAAAATCAAATAAAAAATAAAAGAAATATAATTAAATTAATTAATATTGATTATATTTAAATAATAAAAACCATAAATTTGTTATAAAAACTATTTTGTTGGCATTGAAGTGTAAAAAAACAACAATATGAGAACACAAAAAAGAAAAAGAAAATGAAATCAAACAAAATTGGTGCAATTTTTAGCTGAATTAAATCTTTGCCTTAAACAAAATAACTCCCAAAAATAAAATACCAAAAAAAAAGTTTAAAAAAATATTTAAATTAAATTAGAAACCAAATATGGATTTTATAATTTAAATAAGTTTTTTTGTTGTAGTAAAATACAAGAGGTTTCAAAAATACCTGTGTAATAAGAAAAGAACAAATAAGAATATTAAACACACAGTAATACACTTCAATGTTTTTTAGTTAAACACATTTTTTTTAAATTAAAATAATTTTTTCTTTTAATTTAATTTCTAATAAAAAATAATAAAACCTTTTTATATATTTAAAGAAATATAAATAAAAATAAAAAACTAAACCATAGAAATATGAACTAAATTTTGGAAAACTTTTTTAAAAGAAAAAAATTATTGATTATAAAAGTAAATAATAAATTGTTATAAATTATAAAAATAAAAACAAAGAAAAAAAATAATGATAAAAACTTAAACTCAAAATATTGTTGACTAGTTAAAAGTAAAACTAAATATAAAAAGAAAAAAATATTAAGCAAAAAGTAATTATAAAAAACAAAAAAAAACTTAGCATAAAACCTTAAAAAGAAATTATTAAAAATATATTAAAATTATACAAGTAAACAAAAAGAAACCCGCAAATAAATGCAAAACTAAATAAAAGTAAAAAATATTTAATTATTAATAAAAAAAAAACAATTACTAAACAAGAAATAAGTACAGTAATAATAATTAATCATTATTATAATTATTAATTAAAAAAATATAGATAAAATAAAATAAAAATATTAAAATATTTATATTAGACTCTGAATGACTAAAGACAGAAAAGCAAAACATAAACATAAGCATATTAAACGAATAAAATGCAAATTGTAAGCAATAAATAAATTAATGATGAAAAAAATAAAATAATTTCTTTTAATTTTTATTTTTTTTTAATTAAAATTTTTTTTTAATTTAATTCTTTTTTTATTTTGATAAAAATTTTTAATTTTTTTCTTTTCTTGGTTTTCTTTCTCTTAAGTTCGAAAATTATTCTAAAATTTATTTCCTTATGAATGGCTTAATTTTTATATATTTTAATCAAACATCTTCAAACAATTTTAAGGTAGATAGTCTGAAATCAATTTCTTCTGTAAAGGGTTACAATTATCAAAGAAATTTCGTTAATTTTTATTTTAATTTTCACAAATTTAAATTAATTGAAGTCAAATATGTTGAGACACCATCAGTGATAATGTCCAGTAAACAGCTTTTCTTGAGGATAATTTTATATAAACTCTGGAAATCTTGCTCAAGTCCTTGGTATTATTTGAGTACATCAGATTCTTACCATCAGAAATAACCGTTGCTGCCAGCAATGTCCAGTATGACTACAAAGGTTAAACAGCCTTTTTCTAGGATAATGTTATACAGACTCTGGGAATCTTGCTCAAGTCCTTGATATTATTTGAGTACATCAGATTCTTACCATCAGAAATAACCGTTGTTGCCAGCAATGTCCAGTATGACTACAAGGGTTTAAACAGCCTTTTTCTAGGATAATGTTATACAGACTCTGGGAATCCTGCTCAAGTCCTTGGTATTGTTTGACTACTTCAGATTCTTACCATCTGAAATAACCGTTGCTGCCAGCGAAGCTTAAAAGTTGCATATTTCTGCTGTTGTTTATAATTCTTGATTAACCCTCTGAAGCTTAAGACTGCTCTTTTGGTTTTTTTTTTTAATTTAATAATCCACATGTAAGAGAGTTATTATTTTTTTTAATCCTTACGTTCCACTCTTTTGGTTTACTATACTCATTTTTGTAATGAATTTTTTATTCGATATCCACCCGGCAGTTAAGTCGCATATTGGAAAATATTATATAAGCATTTTGAGGCTTAATTTCTGTTAGGACTTGTTACTCGAGTGCATCAGGTCCTTCCCATTTTTAATCGTTAAAAATTCGGCGATAAAAGATTTTGCTAACTTTCAATATTCTTGCAATCAAGATTGTATTTATATGTGAGGCGACAGAAGTTATGTATCCATTTACATATACACTGAGCGCCAAATGTGAGTAAATACCACTGAAATAATAAATTTTCTTAGGCTAGCGAAAAAAGTAAATTAGAATAGTCGAATAAATTTTCGAAAATAAAAACGTTTATTTATATAAAATGTTAAAACAAAAACAACAATTTATAATAAAGGAACTTTTTTGTACTTATGAACAAAACTGTTTTATACTTAAGAACAAAAGTGTTGACTCACTTATGGCGCCAACTGTATATGTATTTATGTTTTGGGCTAGTGATATTGCTATCAATCATAAGACATGTTTTCTTTGCTAATTGGTACCATCTTAAATTGGAATTTTCCTTTTTTTTTCTTATTATACAATAGGTTAAAGGTTATTTTGTCAAGAATTTCATAATCATAATTGGTCATTCAAACCAAGTCATGATTACGACCCAGCTTCTCACACCACTGATGTTATGTGTGTTAATTTTATACATGAGTGGCGGGATCAGTTTAAAGTCGATTCCGAATGACAGATTTTTTTGAGAAGCTTTTCATGGCAATTTCATTTACTCTCAGAGATTTTGCCAGAAATCTGCTGGAGGAAGTCGCCGAAGAAATATTTTTTCAAATTTTCGTTTTGATGTCTGACCTGGGATTTGAACCGAGGCCTTGCGTCTAATAAGCCATCACATTACCTACTAGACCATGGCGACTTCTTCTTTTTTCAAGAATTTGGCATACAATAAATTTAAGACGTTGTAATCTAGTGGGTAGTGAGTGGGCTTATTAGATGAGAGCCCCTGGTGCGATTTCTGGCTCAAATATGAAAAGTTTTTAGGCGTCTTCCTCCCTTCAGTCTTCTGGCAAAAAAACTAAAAAAAATTAAACAATTGTCATGGAAAGTTTCTCAAATCTGTTGTTGGGAATCGACACAAAACAGTAAGTTCCACCAGTCATGTAGATAATTAACACACACAACATGTGTGGTGTAAGATGCTAGGCTATAATCCAGTGACCAATTAAGTGAGTAATACAATTAATTCGTCTTAAACTACTGTCAAAAACAACCATCACAAATCTGAAGAAAAATATTGTGTTGTTTGGAAATTCGTCTGAAAATTTGTTTTAAAATTTTGAAATAAAAACCAAAATTTTAATGATTGTTCAGGAAAATTTTAAATAATTAAGCTTAATTCCCTGAAAATACCCTTGGCGTGGTATTCAAGCAAATATTAATTGTTTATACAACATAAATTATGCGATATAATTATTTTATTTTTTATTTAAAAAAAAACAATTTTTTTTTAAATTTAATTATTGATTTTGTTTAATTCTTATATAAGCAATATTATTATAAAATAATTATATAATAAGAAAATAATTCAACAAATGAAATTATTTCAAACGAATACGCATACATACTTGCAAACAAATACAGATGCATACATACGTGCATACATATTTAAAAACGAATAAAAAAATATAAAATTAATAAAAAATTATATTGTTATACTAAACTATACATAAAAATAAATATAAAAAAAAAATTAATAATTACATACTTACATACATACAAAAAAAATATATTAAACGAATAACAAAACTCTAGTGATAATGAATAAAAAAAATAACAAAAATAAAACGAATCTAAACACGAATTTTATTTTAAATTTTAATTCAAAAAAATTGGTCCATTTTTTTAAATATTATTTTAATTCTTTATTGATATTAACTAAAATATATTCGTAAAGAAGACGTTACAAAGTGAGATTAGGCAGAGGGAAGTATAAATGCAAAATGTTTTCGAGCCTTTTGATCATTTAAAAAATTGATTTTCGTTTCGGGGACTGCAGAGGCATTTCTCTTACTAACTGTACTGTAAATCGAGTCTGTTGCTGTAGACTCCACTTTTTTTAAGTTTTAAATACGCTGGAATGAACTATATACCTCCTACGATTAATTTCTGCCGCCTGTTATTGACATTTTGTTGATATAGAATGACTATTCCAAGTGAGTGGTTCAATATATGGGAATTGTATGCTCTATTTCCATCAGAGACTGTGATCTGTTAAGTTTCAATTTGAGGATTAAAAAATATAGAAGATTGCGAGGAAGTGGAGAATTTTTGCATAATAACGTAACCACTGAGTAAGAACATAAGGAAATTTTTATTCGGAAAATCGGCATTGAAAGAACTGGTGAATTTCTGGTCGGCCTTATTATAGCGTGATTTGGGCTTTGTATGGATAGAGATGCTAATTCAGAAACAAAATAAGAGGCGTAAATGAGGCGTAAGACGCATGCAAAATTGAGAGGAAGGATCTGTTTGTTTGTTTCTTTTTTCCACACACTAATGTTGTAGAATAAATTGGACATGTGATCATTAATTATCGATAATGGTTTGTACGTTTATTTTTGGTGCCAACTGTATATAGAATAAAAAGTAGTTTGCAAGTGAATTTAAAACAGTCTTAAAAAGTGATTTAAAAATTGTCCGAGTGAAGGATTTAAAGCAAATAATACCGTAAAAGTAAAAAAAAAAATATCTTTTAAAAAATGTATCATGATCGATTTGAATATAGTTTTATATGGCCATTGATTTTTACTACATGGTTTAAATCAATTTATCTGTGTGACAAGTAAAAAACTTTACATTACAGTTGATTTGTCGAATAATAATACGAGCAGAAATTTGTGAATTTTTTATAACGAATATACTCGGCATTATAAGCATGTTTCCGTGTTATTATGAGAGGATCAAGATTATACAAATTTATTGGAAGTAATAATAGAATCTTAAAGTCTGCAGTGTGTTTGCTTATTAGACGAGTATACTCGGCATTGTTATTCTGTCAAGTTTACTCCATATGAACAGAGGATCAAGACTATACAAATTTATTAGCAGCATTAATAGAATCTTGAAGTCAGAAGTTTGCTTATTAGACGAGCATACTCGTCATTATTATTATTCTGTCGAATTTACTCGATATGAACAGAGAAGCAAGAGTATACATATTTATTAGCAGCATTAATAGAATCTTGAAGTCTGCAGCTTACTTATTAGACGAGTATACTCGGCATTATTATTATTCTGTCGAGTCTAGTCGTTGTGAACAGAGAATCAAGAGTATACAAATTTATTAGCAGCATTAATAGAATCTTGAAGTCGAGATGAGCCAAGAGTTCAATTATTATTAGTAAAACTGCTTATTTATGTTTTTGCTTTGCTTTGTTTTTTTTTCGAATTTTTTTTAATTAAAATTTTATTTCAAGAAAAAAAATTTATTTTTTTTTTTCAATTAATATTTTATTTTTATTTCATTTACAGATATTTAATGATAACTTAAGAATATGAATGAATTAACAATTTAACTGATTTAATTTTATAAAAAAGGCTCTCAAAACCAAAAAAAAGAAAAATGTATTTAAAAAAATAACGCGCTCAATCAAATAGCTCATATCAAGAACAAATTTTAAGAAAAAATCCAGCATTAATAAGATTTTCCCCAAAAAATAATTATTTTTTTTTTAATAATTTTTCAATTTTAATTAAATTTTATTTCTATTTTAAGTATCTTTAAGACACTATTTTCAACCAAAACCCAAAACACAATTAATTAATTTAAATCATTAAATAGGTTACATTTTAATTCGATTTTTTTTTAACTTAACTTGTCTAGCGTAATATTTTCACTCTTTAATTAATATTAATTGTTAACTGATTTCCAACGTTATTATATTAACTTTTTCTGTTATCTTAGGTTTTCGTAACTGTTTCAGAAACAAACAAAAAATCATACACAATTTTTTTGTATTTATTGTATAATTTATTTATTTTATAACTGTATATGTATATTATATATGTACTGCTCGTATTTATAAGTATCCTGTTGTAATTCAATATTTTTCTTCTACCATTTTTTTTGTTTTTTTTTTTTGAGAACCCTTAACATCTTTCAATATCCATTCAAATTCAATCAATTTAATATTTTTTTTCACTCTCTCCATTGCAACACATATATATTTCCGCTACAATTACAACACTTGTATAATTTATAAATACGTTAACGTACACAAGATACGCGCACACTTACACAAATACAGTTATTCTATGGGAATGTGAGGTTACATACGTACATAGATGTTATGAAAGAAAGGATACATTCGTATACCCTAGTGAAACATGACAGCTTGTATACAAATATTTGAGACAAGAACACAAAAGGGGGGCGAAAAGAAGAGAAAGTAAAAATGTTTGAATGTTTGCAGCAAACCATTCATCACTTGGCTGCTGAGTGATGTTTGTTTCTGTGCTTGCAGTCTGGTTTATAGAGTCTCTATCTCTCTCTCTGTCTTTTGCGCCCATTCATTTTATTGCTACAGGATTAATTTGTTTGTGGTTTCAAATTGTCGTTGTATTTTCTCTTCTTCTATATTTTGCAAAGCATCTGTGCCATCCTCACATACACACTCCCACATAAATTCATCATTCATCTAGCATGCCATCCATGGCATCCTCTAGCATTTTCTTTTTTTTTTTTTTTTTTTTTTTTTTTTTTTTTTGTTATCACCACCAGTCATTAGACATTATCATTACCAAGTGCTGATGAAAAAAAAAAAAAACTCTGAACAAGAAACAAGAAAAAAATTAAAATGAAAAACCATGAGAAGTAATATTGTATTATTATTATTGTATCATTGATATATTGATTGTATTATTATTTTATTTTTATTTGAATTCCTCTCTCTTTCTTTTACTATGTATTTTTTCTTTTCCTTAATATAAGTGTTGTTATTTTCCTTCGTTTTCTTTTTTACTTTATTCCGTGTAAATTTCTCTACAATTTATTTTATTACAAATTTCATGATTCCAATATAATTTGTTTTTTTTTACATTTCTTCCTTCAATAATTGTAATGAAATCTATCAAAAGGAAAGCAAAAAAAAAAAACCAAACACAAGAAAATATCATCAACAAAATATCATTATGTATGAAAAATAAATAATAAACAAATAAAAAAACAATAAAAAAATAAAAATAAATAATCTTATGTTTTTGATGATAATTTCATATGTATGTATATCACTAGCAAGACAAAATGTTGCAAACAGCTGTGCAAACTATTATTATGAGTATCCAAAATAGTATTGGGAACTCACATTCAAGGCAGGGTCAGCTTTCTCACATCTGCAACCTTTCTTTTATGCTGTTGAAAAGCTCATCTTCCATTCTCAATGGTTTGTAATTTGTTACAATAAATTGTGGAACATATCTAAGTTGCTCTTGGATAGCAGCATCATTTGCATTCTTTTCTTGACATTTAGGCATGTAATGAACCTGTAAATATCGTCCCATACGGATCTGCTATACAGCTTTACTTCAAGACATGATCTGCCTTATCACTTCAGTTGCATTATTTTTATTTTGCTGAGGAACTTTTCTGCAGTTCCCAATCATTTGTAAACTGCTTTAATAAAATTGCTGAACGACTCTAAGCTGCTCTTAATTAACAGCAATTTCTGCATAGTTTTTTTGGCCATTTAATATAGAATGTGCCTGTTTAACAGTTTGTTATATTTGGATTTAGTCGATAAAGGATTTCATTTTTATTTGAAGCAAGGATACATCTTATTCTTAGATACAGTCAAAGAAAAAGTCTACATACAAAGGGTGATTTATTGCTTTCCCCAATAATTTCTGTTATTTTTTCACATTCTTTTTTCTTTTAATTTTTCTTAATTGTTAATGCCTTAAATAATGCTTTGATATCTTTTTCAATTTTCGCCTCTCATTTTCTAAAACTTCAAAATCATAGATTGTGTATAGACTTTTTATCGTAACGGTATATCATAATTGTGTCATTGCAGGCAGGTTTTCATTTCCATAACGATATAGTTAAGTAGATAGATCGGTTGAAGAGGGGGGACAATAACCTAAAATTATTATCAAGTCATTGCAACGTCTTGTTGAGCGCTTACCAACGATGTACATTGGTAACTCCTATTACCATCATGTACTATTAGAAATGGAGTAAAAGTGACCTCTACGTGACTACAGTATTTTTTATCTATCTAGATGTGGGATTAGCTTATGGGCCGGTCCACAGATTATTTCACATTTCCACATTACATTTGCCATTGTTCCACACAATTTTCGTTGTGAACACAGCCTGTCTAAATGCGTACACAATTGTCGTGGCTTAATTTATGGATACAATGTCTCCAATTCAGTAAAACTGAGTTCGTTAGCTTGCTATTCTTCTCAGATCGTAATCAAATATCTTCGAATAATTTATTTCGTATTTATTAACAACGTTGTAGGTATGAAAAACTTAGCCCATGTGATTTTTTTTTAGATTTTGGATTTATATACCCAAATACAATGATTAAAATAAAAAATAAACAAATTGACGCAGTTATAGACGAAATCTGTTATCAATAAATTTTTCCTTGTTTCCCTTTTCCCATTCCTTATATTAAGTATAAAAACTTTCCCATTAAATTTCTTGCTTTTGCTTTTGAATTGGAGGATTTTTTTCTTGAGAAAAATAAATTCCTTGGGAAAGATTAACCTGCGAAACATTCGTGATTGATTGCCCACTTGATATACTATATATATATGGTATATATATACCTACATGTACTGAAATGTAGTTAATTCCCAAGTAAATCGTTTAATTTTCTACCAATTTATTTTCTTTATTTTTTGTAATTTGTTATGCGTTTTTTAACTTATTTACCATGTTTAGTGTTATTTTTCATTTTATTTTTATTTAAAAAATATTAATAATAAAATAAATATGCTTAAATATCATAACAAGCATAAACGGTTGTGTCAAATTAGAACAAAAAAATTAAAAAAAAAATAAATAAAAATTATAAAAATTAAGATTTAAAAGGAAAACAATTAAAGATAATAATTAAGAAATAAGAGAATAACAAAAATAAATTAAAAAATAATTAAAATTAGAAAAATATGATGGAAAAAATTCAACAGCAAATATTTTAATATAAAATATATTAAAAAAACAACTACAATTTACCAATAAAAAATATGAATAAAATAAACAATAAATAAATAAAAATAAAATAAAATTAAATGTGCATTTTTCCCCTACTTTTTATTAAAAAAAATATATATTAACAATTAATATAATTGGCATAAGAAAATTTATTAATAAAAATAATAATTTTTTATTAAAACATCTAAATGTGGAAAAAAAATTAAAAAACAAATAAATTAATACGATTATTATAATTATAAACATATAAGGAAATTATATTTAAATATACAAACACACATACAAAAAATAAATAATTACGATAATTGTTATGCATATATATTGTAATTATACTACATATGTATGTAATACATTTTTATAAAACACATATACATACATAATATAATAACATTTTTGAAAAAGGCTATTTCACAATTTTAAATAACCTGAGAAAAGCTATTTCCGATAGCCAAGAATTTTTTTGAAACTTTCCCAACCTTATTAAACAGAAACAGAGAAAACGGCATTCGAAAGAAAACTGATGATTTATTTTTTTTCGAATATTAATAAGAAATAAAAATAAAAAATAAGCTATAATTGTGATGAATATTATTATTATTATTTTTTATTAAATATTTTTAATAAAAAAAATATAAAAACGAAATGAAAATCTCTAAATGTTGTTTAAACACTCAATAATTCAAAAAAAAAAAATAAAAAATTAAAAAATATCAATAAATTGTTAAATTTAAGCGATAAATCTAGTCAAATTTGTAGGCCCATATATACTACCATAAGTAAACTATTGTAAGAGATACTAAAAATATCGAAAAAAAAATTAAAAGAAAAATTAAAATTAAAAATATATTAAAAAGTAGTTTAATAAATATATACTACCCTAATAATACAACGAAACTTGAAAAAGTAGCATAACAAAAAGAAGACAAAAATATTATTAAAATAATTTCGAATTTCTCTAATGAAAACTATTTTTTTGGATCAGACTTTTTTTTTTTGGATACTATTCTCACTAAAAATAAATAAAATCTTTTAAAACCATTTCATCTTAATTATGTAAATTGTATTTAAAAAAAAAAGAATTCTAAACTGGAAACAATATATGTTTTCGTATAAATGAAGGAAAAAATTTAAGGCACTTTGTTATCTTATATTTTCCTAAAATGTCAGGTTTCCCACAATGTTCCGGTGCTCCATTTTCTAGAGAGATAATCTACAAGTGTTGGGCTTGTGAATTCCATTTCACCAGAGACTCTTTACAAATTACACTTCATTTCATTAATGAATTTATACATTATATAATACTATAAATACAGTCAAAGAAAAAAGTCTTCATACGAATATGAAAACAAAAGTAAAAATTCGCTGCAAAAAGTCTACAATACACCCGGTGTATGACAGTATATTCCGCATTCTTTTTATACGATTATTTCAGCTCATCCAATCTTTAGATGGAGCGTTTATTTTGCTCCACCGGTTTGGTTTTGTAGACTTCAAGATGGATTGTCCACTGATTAATCTCTAAACAAAGCTAAACATTAACTTCTTAATCATTAGTTCAAGAAAACTTGTGTGGACTGTATGTTGTTTGGTATTGCGGTCAACGTCTCACGTGTGTACAGTAATGTGGATTGTAATACGTTATCATTTCAATAAATCGTTTGGTCTTGCATAGATTTTTGTCATTAAAAACGGTACATTTTTCCAATAGCTAACATCACGTAATTTAATGCTAACTAGGTAATGTGACTACACGCGCCGTAAGTCATTTTATACTCCAACCATTGCTGTTCCATTACAGTTTTCCTCGTCAATTACAGATTTAAAGTGGTAAGAAACTGAAAAAGCTTCTTCAATAGAAGTGGCAATAAGTCCCCGTTTACCCAGCGTTCATGCGTATGGTAGTGTATATTTTTTAAGCACCCAATTGGGCATCAAATGCTCCATAGGGCTGTATTACAGGGTGGCTGATATATAATGCAACAAAGTAAAGCGCTATATTTTTTTAGTTTTTTTTTTAATTTTATTGTTCAAAAGCAAAAAATGTTGGAAATAACATAAAATTTTAGAATCAGTTTAGATTTGTTCGAATTGGCCACCTTTGGTACGAATTATGGCCTTCAAACGACCGACAAAGCCATCACAGGCTGCACGAAAGTGGCCTTACTCTCCAAAATGCCCCAGGCGCAAAAGTCCAACGGATTGAGATCCGGAGATTTTGGTGGCCATTGAGTTCTGGTGGCCAATCGCAGGCGTACATTTTCAGCTGACCTCTTTGGCAAGTAAACCTGATCATTTTGTTTGTTCACAAACTGCTCAATTTGGAATGGCTTCTCATCGAAGAAAACCAAATTCGGTAACTGGCGACTTTCGTGCAAGCGAAGTAACTCCTTGGCTCTTTCCAGTCTAACTTTTTTTTGTCCATCGGTGAGCTCTTGCACTTTTTGGAACTTCAATGGCTTTAGTCCAAGCTCATTTTTCAATATGTGTTGCATCCGTTCTCTCGATATGTTCGGCTCACGAGCAATTTTTCTACCACTGCGGCGTGGATTTCGATCAAATCTGGCCTTCACTTTTCGGATCATTTCTGGTGTTGTTACCGTTTTTTTTTCGTCCACTTTTTGGACGCGATGCAACACTGCCAGTATCAAGGTAACGAGCAATGATATGAGAAACAAAAGATTTTTTCACATTTAAATGCTGGAGGGCTCTAACGATAGCCACCTGTGGTTTTCCAGCCAAATATAAAGCAATCACACTATCACGCTTGAATTCCATTACGAATAACTTTTTTCTGAACGCAATAGATCAAAATGCTTTTGTAAGTTTGTAAATAATAAAATGAACTGTCACTGGAATAAATCTGTCAGCTGTCAAACGAGCGGTTTACAAATGATAACAACCTGAAGTTGGTTGCAATACATATCAGCCACCCTGTATGTCCATACTTAATTGGTGCTAATTATCCAGGCCTGGTACTCCAGCCTCTTCTGTCTTATTTCAGACCGTCTAAATCGAAGCCGAGAAAACACACCGCGTTTTCACACAAGACTGACTGAACTGTTACGAACTCACTCGTCTGCTCACTTAGTCTGATGAATGTTCTTGAAGCCAAACGTTCGTGGCTTTGCCTTCTCGAGATCTCGATGAATGTAAACATCGTTGTTTCATTATGGTTGTTTGTGTGTTCTGTTTACATTTATTCTTGTAGTGTTTGTTGTTGTATTTTTGTTTACTTGTTTATCATTTTCTTTATGCTGGTGTTTATTGTTATATTACGCAAGGCGATAATTTGTAAACAAGTTCATTGCTTTGTTATTGTAGCTATGTACGTTAAACGATGTAAAAGCAAAACACCAGTATCTAGATTTTTCCAGTTTTCATAACAATATTGTGCTGCCTTTTTTTTTCTTCATTTAAGCAGAACCATTTACAAAATGTTACTCACAACTGTTGCCCGTGCAATACAAGTCTCTACTAAATTTAACTGTAATTATTTATCTCGATTTGTTTCCTTTTTTCTTTTCGATTCTAAATTTCCTAATTTTGTTAAAAAAAAAAGAAAAAAGAAATGCCCTCAAGCATATAAAGACAGGAAGAAAATTATAATTTAAATATTTAGCCACCGAATTTGTTAAAACTCAAATCAATATGAGCTGAAAACACATCCTCTAAATAGACAAGGAAACGTTGTTTCATTTTGAACAATTAAATTAAATTTCCTACAGGATAATGATGAACTTTTCAATTTTTCAAAAAAAAAGTTTTGAAAAATAAGATCAAAATAATGCTGAACAATTAAATGTTAAAAAAAAGAAAGAATTAAAACTAAAAAATTAAAAACATAAAATTGATGAGTTTAATAACAACAAAATAAATTAAAACATTACATATTAAAGGGTTTCAACCAAAATAATTTATTAAAAAAAAAGAAAAACAAAATAAAATTGTTGAGTATTTTTAGTAAAAAAACAAAACGATACATTTAAATTTAAAACAAATGGCAAAGGAATATAAATTTTTGAAATGTATTTTTAATAAAAAAAAAAAAATAAAACCAAAATGTCTTGTTTGTTGAATTGTATACACTTGAATAAAATAAATACTGAATACTTTTTTATTATTAGATATGGTTTTCTTTTTTATAAATTTATTATGAAAAACCAAAACAAAACAAAAAAAATATGAATAATTTCTTAAAAGTATTTTTTAAATAGAACTGTTTTCTGTTTTTTTTTTATTAAAAAAATTTTTGAGATATTTTTCGTTAAGTATTTTTACAAATAAAACTTAAGTGTTAAAGAAAATAATTAACACAGAAGAAGAATTGTATGAATTATTATATACAATATTAAAAGAACACAAATTAAAGAAAAATAATATAAAAATTAAAAAATAAAACAACAACAACAACAACAATTTTAAAAAGAATTGAAAGTACCTTCAAAAAAACTTGTTAAAAAATTGATTATTTTGTTAAAATTATTTATTTTCTTATATTAATTGCGAGGCTTTTATTGTACGTTTAAATCCACTTTTAAACTAGAGCTTAAAATAATTTCGCCTTTTAAAATTTTAAATTAAAAAAAAAATTAAATTTGAAATAAAAAAAAATTTAATTTTTAAATTTAATTTAAAATTTTTTTAAATTTAAATTTTTAGAACTTGAATTTTGTGACTCTCATCCAGCAAATATTTGCTTTTAGCCCATACCAATATTAAGGTTCCCTAATATAGAGTTACACAATGACATATTTTCAAGGATCTACACTCGGTAACAAATGAAGCATAAAGCTGCCCAGATAATACACAAAATTCCTTTTTCAAACCCAAACGCCATTGATTCCAATGACTTGAAGCCATAATCACGTTTATTTATCAGAGAATAAATAAGAAATCAGAAATAAAATTTCCTGGGTGGCAAATCTTTGAAATTTAATCCTTTAACTCTCTCGATTTGATAAAAAAAAAACCTGTCTGCTTCATTATTTTCCAACAAAAACGAGTATACTCGACATAAACCTCGTAAAATATTTATACCGGCAATTATGACTTTGAAGTCGCCGTAGTCTAGTAGGTAGTGTGTTGGCTTATTAGACGCAAAAGCCTGGGTTCGAGCCCCAGGCCAGGCATCAAAGACAAAATACAAAAAGTATTTTTTCGGCGACTTCCTCTCAGTAGATTTCTGGCAAAAACTCTGAGAGTAAATAAAAATTGCCATGAAAAGTTTCTCAATAAATAAAAATCTGTCGTTCGGAGTCGACTTTAAACTGTAGGTCCCACCACTCATGTATAAAATTAACACACACAACATAAGTGGTGTGAGAAACTAGGACGTTGTACAATGGGTCAATTCGACCTACGGGTACTGTACTTGTCTTAATTGACAAGTACACGTCCTCTAACCTAACCTAACCTAACCTATGACTTAAAAACAAAAGGTGTGTGGAAAGTATATACTTTTATTCGTGGTTAAAAAATAAAATTTATTTCATTAATTCGTTCATTCATTCATAAAAACAAGCTACTTATTAGAAATAAATAAGATTGCCAAGCTAACAAATTCTCTAAAACGTATATATTTCAAAAAAGACATTTATTTGACCTTTCTCTAGGAAAAATCCTAGTAGATTCGTTGAAGAATAACACTAATGCGTCTTTTTGTGTTTAAGACGAGTATACTCGTTATTATGGAAAAAAATAAATTCGTTTCTCTCTGACGATTATATTCGACAGTAACGGTTAAAGGGTTAAAGTATAGAGAGATCTGAATTCCTTTTAAATTATTTTGTATAAATAAACATTGTTCTCAAACTGTCTTGGCTCTAGTATATTCTAAATTGCATATAAAATTATTTGCCAGGCTATTTTATTGCCCAAGAACTTTAAATTTATACTTAAACTAGATTATGTAAAAATATTTCGGTAATACTTTAAATTGGATTGCGTCGGGAGAATCACCATCAAGCACTATCAAACTCTGTGCAATAGTCTGTTTTATTCGCACCAATTTTTTCTAAAAAAAAAACTTTAATATTCCAATGTGGTCTTATATTGGTTCCGATCCATATTATCCTCAACGAAAACAATCGGATATACTTAAGCTGAAGCCATAACTTCCTACACCACTATGGTTCACTCTTTACAACTTTTTATGTAATGTTCTGTATTTAATTTTCTTCAAAACTTGATTCGATCGTCAGTGCTAAAAAATGAGTGTTGGGTCCATCAGTGCACAAAACATTTTTCCTAAACTTCATATTCGAATTCAATGCCCGCAGCATTTGTTAATCGCTTTTTCACATTCCAGGGCGGTTCTTTATTCCCCATCACTGGATGTTATTGCCTTGATAGTCATTTGACATTCAGTAAATTGAATGTAAATCCCTTCTGAAAAGCTTGCCAAATTATCACCGACACATAGGTATCTTACATTCTCTGATCGCTAGTACCTCCACTTGAAAAACTGCATTATGAAAACTGCTGGAGGCAAAGTTATTGAACTGGTTCAATTCAAGGCGAGATTTACAAAATCAAATATTTCTCATCTCTTTGAGAATACTTTTAACCTTATACGTTGGAAGTTTCTTAAATCTTTCAGATGTTGCCTTGTCTTCTATGCTGTCGGTATTTTTGTGAGTTCTAATTATCATCTGAACTGTTAAGCCATAATATTGTTACGTTTCTGCCGTTTAAAATATGAGCTCGTAGATTGCAAATTAAAATAAAAATAATGCTATAGTTACCCACACGTAACGCAATGTACCGTAGCGAACGTTCTCTTTTTAGCATATGGAGAACAATGTAAACGATTACCGAAACGTTCTCTCTCGTTAGCAAAACGGAACGATCTGTATAAAACAGAATTCTCCCACGTTTTTACGTGACATTTGAACATGAGAGATGATGAGCAGTGTTGCCACGAAAAAAATATTGTAACCAACATTTCTGAAAAAATCACCAAATAAGGAAAAATATGACCAAAATTAAATTCGAAGATTTTTTATTTTATTTTTTTTTTCAAATTTTAATTATAATTGAGAAAAAAAGAAATAAAAAATAACAAAATAAAATTGTAGTGTTACTAATTAATTAATTTTAACAAACAAAACAAAAGCCATTTTTATAAGAAAAATAATAAACAAATCCGAAAAATGTACACATTGAACAAAAACCGGCAACACTTATGATGAGTCTGTATACCAATTTCTTTGCATTGTGTTGTGTTCGTTTGTGTGTTGCTTTGTGTTCTGTTTCGTTTTTATTTACATTCTTCGTTGACATACATATGTCCCGTTTTGAACGTTTCTATAACTACACAAACGTTTTTAAGGCTACGTACGTTACGATGTTACGTTTCTTACGCTTGGGTAACCAGGGCATAAATCTGCGTTTAGTTTTAATTAAAAGTATTTATTATTCGCATAATTCTGTGGGCCACTGTTCACAACTTTATGTAAACAACAACAATTGATTTTATGTTTATACTCTTTGCATAAACAATAACAATTACTAGGCAATTATTCGTTAGATCTTATTAGTAACGGAGGTCTTCAAACCCACTCTCCGTTACTTACTCTCTCCAAACCCACCTTGTCTTCACTCAGTCGCCTGCTTTGTTTTGCCTTTTATAGGGCAGAGTAAACAGGCTGATGAATTTCCTCGAAGGCGAATGTTCGTAACCATACGTACGCTGGTGTATCTCTGTGGAAAATTATTATTTGTTCAATCTTTCTTCTGAGTACAATTTTTAGAAAGTAGGCGTGGCCGTCAATTGAAAGAAATTCATAAGGAATATTTTCAAATTCCTACCTAGCTAACCATTTCAAATTTTACCGAATATTTTTATATAATTTCATAATATACCATACCATACTGCAATGATCTAAAAAAATATATATGCGGACTTACATTTATACATACATATATTATGATATTAAATCTTAACAAAAAAAAATTGATAACTCTCTCTCTCTTTCCATTTATCATCTTAGCTAAAATAAAAGAAAAAAATACTTATTACTAGACACTTTAAATTGATAGAAATCTTAGCTAAACTCCAAACCAATTTAAATCTCCGTAGCTTCTTAATACCAAGACATGATGATCTATTATTATATTTACTACTTACTACTCTATACACTAATGATGACAAAAAATAGCAAAAAAATATTTTTATTAGTAGAACTTAAAAGTGAAAAAATCTAAATCTTCCAATTTAAAGAAAATAAAATTAAAACAAAAAAGAGAAATACAAGATTTTATTATTTATTTAAAAAATTTATTTAAAACTTAGCCTAGACACTGTTATTGTCATGAAATTTCAAAATCAAAATTTAGTTGTTATTTAAATTGAAACAATTCTTAAGTAAAAAACTAAATGTTTTGTTTTAATTTAGTTTTAATAATAATTTATGAAAATTCAAAGAAAATAAAATAATTAAATAAAATGAAATAAAATAAAAACATAAATATAAAGTGAAAGCAAGTGATTTTAAATAAATCGTAAAATAAAATAAAAATATGCTGATCTCTACTGTGTTCTAAAACTACGAAATTATTAAAAATAAAAAATAAAATAAAAATAAAATTTAAACAAAATGAAATAAAAATGAATACATTTTGTCATTAAACACATGAAATTTGAAAATAAAATAAAAAAAAATAAATCAAAAGCTCCATCAATTTAATTAAAAAATATTCCAATTAAACTTATACAAAAAAAAAAAAATAATAAATAAGAAATAAATTTAAAAACGAAAATAAATAAATGAATAAAATTAATAAATAAAATATATATTTTTTTCTCTTTTGAGATAAACACATGGCATAATAAAAATAATTTAAACCAAAACATTAATTAATAAAACAACCGCATATTGGAAATACCAAAATGAAGCAGAAAAAATAAATAAAATTTTAAATATTTTTGATGAATTTCAAAGGAATTTATCAAATTGAAATACAGAGAGAATCACAACTTCTCTTCGCAAATACAATAGATCAGTTTAAAAGACGTTCATAAAGGGTCCGCCAAATAACTTTTTTTTTTGAAAATGCTTTAAAAAAAACTACTGAATATTTTCTCAAATTTCTTTTTTTATTTGAAAGTACAATCCTTCCGGTTAATAATGGAAAATAATTTCATTCAAATGGCTGCCTCGGCTGGCCATGCAGTAGCCTACACGATCGGTCCAATTTTTAAGCACATTATCGATTGTGTGCAGCTGTATTTCACCAATGACTTCACGAATATTGTCCTTTAAAGCGTGTCAATTGTCTCTGGCTTGTCGGCGTAACACTTATCTTTGACGGCACCCCACAAATTATAGTCCAACGGTGTCAAATCGCAGCTCCGAGGTGGTCAAACGACATCAGCTCTGCGGCTGATAATGCGATCTTCAAAAACAGGGCGCAAAACATCGAATGTAGCTTCGGCTGTGTGGCACGTAGCGCCGTCCTGTTGAAACCAAATGTTGCCAATATCCTCCCCTTCAATTTTTGTGAACAAAAATTCGTTCAACATGGCCCGATAACGATCGCCATTGACTGTAACGGCCACTCCTTGCTCAATTTCGAAGAAAAATGGCCCAATTATACCTCTGGACCAAAATCCGCACCAAACATTGACTCGTTTTGCGTGTATCGGCTTTTCAATGTATGCGTGCGGGTTTTCTGTGCCCCAAATGCGACAATTTTGCTTGTTTACATACCCGCCAAGATCAAAATGAGCTTCATCTGAAATGATGATTCTTTTTTGCCAAAATCGCCATCTTCTTTAAGTCGATCGCAGGCCCACTTAGCGAAGCGAAGACGCATTGGATGGTCAATTGGCTTCAACTCCTGAACCAATTAGACTTTGTATGGCGTCATACCAAGGTCTTTATGCAAAATTCGTCTCAATGATGTCTCCGAAATGTTCAATTGTTGAGAACGACGGTGAATTGATGTTGATGGCGCTTTACGCACACTTTCTGCCACAGCAGCAATATTCTCGGGTGTACGCACTGTTTTTGGCTTTTCACGCTTTGGTTTATCGATGAGGAAGTCAGTTTCTTTCACTTTTTTCACAAGATAACGAACATACGGAGCTGACGGAGCTGCTTCTCTTCTTCCAAAATCCGTACGCAATTTTCGCACACATTCTGCAACATTACCATGATTTTCAAAGTAATGTCGCAATATTTCCCAGCGTTGTTCTAGCGTATACACAACCATATTCGTTCAGCGGAAGGCTAAAACTTATTATCTGCCAAATCAGACATGAGCTAAGTGTTACTATTCACGAAATAAGCACTAGTTAAATGTTAGATGGCGGACCCGATATTATTAAAACTTAATTTTGTCCATTAAAACCAAAGAAACGAGGCTTATAAATTTAAATTTAAAATAAATACTCGTATACCTTTGGAACTTTTTTTTAGAAGAGTACTTTTAATTAAAGAATATACACTTTCTAAAGGAAGTCTGTTGTATCTTGTGCAAACTTCATTAACTTCTAGTCTACCGCTCTGAGCTGATTTATCTCTGTTGTAAATAGTATCATCCCCAAATTATTGGAATTTCAAGTTTACGACTATTGAGGAATGGCTTAAAGAGTTTTCCAAAAAAAAAGTTTCCCAGCATTCATTAATTTCCACTACGCCAATATGGTTCAGGTGCAAATATAAGGCAGAATATTCCGTAGGTACGCTCTTGGTCGCGCCCTTATTCAGTCTTAAAATACTTACAGTTTTCCCCTCGTCGATATCGCCCGAGAGTATGTTTATAATCCTCCTATTCTGTCATTGTTGCACAATAGCGTAAGCGATCAGTGGTGTTGTGCTATTTTTTTTAACGGAATGCGTTCCGGACTCCGTTTCACGGTTCGGAAAAACAAGCCGGTTCGTTCCGGTTTTTGTTCCGGTTCTGGTTCGGTTCAAACCTTTGTTTATAAAAATTCGTCAAAAATTAGAAGAAAAAAAATCAGCAATTCTTATTAATTTTTTTTTTTCAAAACATCAGCCAATTCTCGTTATCAGAAATCATCTTTAGTTCCGGAACACGTTCCGGTCCAAAAAGGGAGTACCGGAACGACGTTCCGAAGCGTTCCAGCTCAACAACACCACTGGATGCGATGTTGCCGCCCTTTTTCTCAGCTTGATTTTCAATGCACTGACAGGCATTGAGGTATGCAGGCTTGTGGTATAGAATACTCAGGTTCTGTTATACAGAATACTCGCTTCCTTATTTCCGATCACTCTTTGATGACTAGATACTCATATAAAGCGTATCGTGGCCTGGAGTAATTGCTAATCGCCTGTTTACATACCTTTCTCTCAGAATGTACCCTGGATGTTATTACCATAATTGTCATTTGACTGTCAGTGAAGAAATCTAAATTACTATGTGAATTCTCTGTAGTATAATAGGTAGTGAGCTGGCTTATTAGACGCGAGTCCGAAATTCAACTCCTAGCTCAGACATCTCGGACAAAATGAAATATGAAAAAAAATATTTTTTCGGTGACTTCCTATCACCAGATTTCTGGCAAAAATTCTGAGAGTAAATAAAATTGCGATGAAAAGTTGCTCAAAAACCTATGGTTCGTAGTCGACCATAAACTGTAAGAATTGCCACTTGTGTATAAAATTAAAACACACAACATGGGTTGTGTGAGAAGCTAGGTCGTAATCCTATTGTAATGACCAAATTTCCAAATTATCACCAGCTTACTTTTTCTGATTGCATATTCTTTACTTGAAAAACTGTCTGAGGCAAAATTCGATTTCTCCTATATAGCCTTAGGTCGTCCCATCTCCCTGTCGAGAACCAATCATAAAGAAACAAGTCCCCACGTTTTACAAAGAAAGTTGAAGTCGCCGTAGCCTAGTAGATAGTGTGTTGGCTTATTAGACGTAAAGCTAGGGTTCGAGCCCCAGGCCAGACATCAAGACAAAATACAAAAAGTATTTCTTCGGCGACTTCCTCTCAGTAGATTTCTGGCAAAAACTCTGAGAGTAACTAAAATTGCCATGAAAAACTTCTCAAAAAAAATCTGTCGTTCGGAATCGACTTTAAACTGTAGGTCCACCACTCATGTGTAAAATTAACACACACAACATAAGTGGTGTGAGAAACTAGGTCGTAATCCTGACTGGAGGGTTGTAATGACCAATTATGTATGTATGTATGTATGTACGTTACTTCTCTTCATTGCACGTACCTTCATAACCATAACTGCATTCTGAAAAACTGTCTGAGGGATAATTCGATTTCTCCTATATAAACTCAGGTCGTCCTACCTACCTATTGAGAACCAACCATGCATCAACAAGTTCCCACGTTTTACAAAGAAATTCGATCTGAGGTTGCTCTCCCAGCAGTCTTTTGCCTAGGACTCGAAGAATTCCCATGAAGAAGCTTCTCGAATTTAACGTTAAAATGTAGGGTTTGTCACTTAGGGAAACCTGTCTAAAGGATTTTAGTGGCCGTTATTGTAATGTTTAAATGCCAAGTTAATAAATGACGTCTAAAATAAATAACTGATCTATGTATTCTTTATTTAAATTTTTAAAAAAATAACATAACTTTGAGAACAATAAAAATAAAAACAGAATGAAAAAGAAAAAATAAATACTCAAATATACCATATTGAAGGCATAAGAATTGAATCATTAAATAATAAGAAGCATATAATGAAACCAGTCTGTCGTTAAATACATGAAATAAATTTAAAATATTATTTTAAAATAATAATAATAATAACAATATACAATAGATAATAATAATAATAAAATATTAAAGGTAATAAAACTAATAAAAAAAAATAAAATAAATTTAGAAAAAATTAAAATAAAAAAATAAATAATTATACATTTAGAAAGACAAAAAAAACAATGCATATTTTTAAAATAATATTCAAGAGAAAAAACAGAAAATAATGAAAACTGAAATTTTAAATGTCAAGTCCCCCAAATATTACAATTAAGGGTCAATCTACAATACAGAAAATTAATGAAAAAAAAAACAAAAATATTAAAAAAGAAAATTTAAGAAAAGAATTTCCTTTCTTTTTGTAAACGAAATGCAAAGATATGTAGTACAATGAATATAAAAAATGAAAAAAAAATTATAATAAAATTAATAAAGAAAGAAAGAAAAAATAGTGAAAAAACATTTAAAAAAAAAATTCAAAAAAAAATTAAAAAAAAACAAAAACACAAATAATTATTTTAAATATTAAGTAATTATAAAGGCTGTAATTTTAAGTAAAAATAAATAAATAATAATTATAGAAAAGGAAATATTAAATTTAGACAACAAAATTATTTAGTAAATTACCATCACTATGATGAAATATAAAATTAAACAAAAAAAAAAAATAAAATAAAAAATAAAATAAAACTTAAAAAAAAAGAAAATAATAAATTCACCGATATATTTAAAAATAAATAAATAAATAAAAACTAACAAACAATATAAAAAAAATATTAAGTATATTATATATTAAATATTAAAATCATAATAAAAAAAGAATAAAAAAATACAAAAACCAACAACAAGAAAAATAGTATATATACTATATATATACCAAATATATTATATAAACTAAACTCTACTTATATATATATATATAAAAATAAATGTATATGTAATAAATATGAACGTAAAAATATAAAAATAAACTAAAAAATAACAATAAAAATATAAAAAAAAAATATTGAGTTTTTATTAAGTTAAAGACAAGGTGAGTATGTAATGGGTGATTTTTTAAGAGCTATAGGAAAATTTTTCAAAAAAAAAACACATCAAATTCAGAAATCTTTATTTGAATCGATTGTACGGTCCATATAATTTAATGTTTGCAGATTATTTCATGCAAATGTTGACCGTGACTGCGCCTCAAATGGTCCATCCGCTTAGTCCAATTTTGGCATACTCTTTCCAACATTTCGACCGGTATCTCACGAATAAATGCTTCAATGTTGTCTTCCAATGCGTCAATTGAAGGGGGCTTGTCTGTATAGACATGAGCTTTAACATAGCCCCACAAAAAATAGTCTAAAGCCGTTAAATCGCACGATCTAGGCGGCCAATTGACCGGTCCCGAACGTGAAATAAAATGTTTACCGAACTCTCCTCTCAATAAGTCCATTGTTACGCGTGCTGTGTGGCATGTGGCACCGTCTTGTTGAAACCACATGTCATGCAAGTCAAGCTCTTGCATTTTGGGCAAAAAAAAAGTTGGATATCATCTCACGGTAGCGCTCACCATTCACAGTTACGTTACGATTCGCAGCATCTTTGAAGAAATACGGTCCAATGATGCCACCAGCCCATAAACCGCACCAAGCTGTGACTTTTTCTGGATGCATTGGTAACTTTTGCAATGCTTCTGGCTGATCTTCACTCCAAAATCGACAATTCTGCTTATTTACATATCCATTAAGCCAAAAATTAGCTTCGTCGCTGAACAGAATTTTTCGATAAAGAAGTGGATCTTCAGAGCACGACGCATTTTGATAATAAAATTCAATGATTTGCAAGCGTTGTTCGTTTGTAAGACGATTCATGGTTAAATTATAGACCAAACTGAAGATGCTTGACAGTGAAACAAAATACGAAACGTGCGTGAGCTGTTTAAACCAGTGTTGCCAAAAAGATAAGAGCTAAAAAATCTTATAATATTTATGGACCAAGTAATAACCACAACGGATGCCCAGTCAAAGTATCATTTGTACCAGACACTACACAAATTCCATCTATAATTTGATGTGCCAAATTGTGAATGATAAATGCCTCTTTTTTTCAGATGAATGAAATACTAAATGGTCGCGAGGTATTTTCTGACAAAAATATCTTTTGCTCTGAAATTTATTCCTGTTATTTTGCAATAAATGCAAAAAATTTTCACTTTTTGCCACTAAAAAATCACAGTCCGAACATTTGGCATTGAAAAACAGCTGTCATTCTTTATTTACTTTTTTTTGACGTTTCGAAATTAAATAGAGTAAGAGCAACACAATTAACTGCGGATAAGAAGATGGTGGCAATCATGTTAACAAGCGCGAACGTGGTCACAAAAAGCATTGAAAAATAGAAGTTGTGGTCATGAACAAATCTTGGGTATAATTGATCGAAATATATGTACATACCTATCGAGCACACAATACCTGGGAGCTAAATATGGGACTCGTAATCGAAATAAATTCATATCTAAATTAATTTCGATTGTAGAAGTTTGGTGATGATAGGAATCGAAAACTTTTTTTTTTTCTCGCCGAGGAGGGGTAAATGTACCTAACCCCACCATAGAGGAAGTCGTCACATCCTCCGTGTGTAGGTCCTCACCCACTAAATCCCCTCCTCGTCTGGTGGATTCGTGCCCACTCCGGAACTACGGTGGTATTACTTTGGAGTAGAGTCCTTTTGGCCCCTGCGTGTTAATATCCGCGTCCGGATTGCGTGTCGAAAGTTGAGGAGACATCTAAGTGTCTCCACTATTCCTTTCGTCCAGGTCCCTGTGTCGGATTTTGTTTGACACGTGTACAAGTATTATCTATGCCGGCGTGCCTACATGTTCCGCAGCCTCGAGATCTCTCTTCTTCAGTCTTAGGATACGGTCCACGTAATTCGCCACTGAAGCCCAATTCTCTCTACTCGCAATCATTACCCCGACAATGTTAGCGGCTGCCATCGTTCCAATTGTTGACATCAGTTCAGAGTGATAGCTCTGCCAGCGTGCACACACGAAAATAGTGTGCTCTGCATCATCAATTACTTCCTCCTCTTCGTATAAGGCAATAAGGGGAGGCGCTCTTGCCCATTCTACGCAGGTACTTTCTAAATTACCCATGCCCCGGTAGCATCTGTGTAGTGTAGTAGTTCCGTCCAATCCATAGCCCAATATCCGGGATAAGTCTCGCCGTCCACCTTCCCTTCGATACCTTGCGAAACGGTTTATTAATCAAGTGTTGTAAAAGATGAGAAAAACTTAATCAGAACTACAAGTACTTACTCAATAACGAGTGACAGAATCCCAATAAATTTCACTTGAAATCGACTGCGGGAACCCATTTTCGATTCTGCTTCTGCAATAAAGATACCCGATGTATATTTTTGTGATAAAGAACATCACACAAGTATTCACTGTGGGACACAGATAACGCGACAATGTTGGTTGCGGAATCTTTTCAAAACAACTGAATATTAGATTGTTTCTTATACTACCCGATTACTGTAGTACTATTCAGACTGTCGCTGTACAAATCCGGCATCAGAGTATATCGTATGATGATATACGCATTCATTCGTCGTAGTCTAGTTGGTAGTGTGTAGACTTATTAGACTTGAGGTCACAGCTCAAACCCCAGGTTAGACAGTCTCCAGGAAAATGAAATATGAAGAAATATTTCTTTGGCGACTGCCTGTCAGCAGATTTCTGGCAAAAACTCTGTGAGTAAATAAAATTGTCATGAAAAAAGTTTCTCGAAAATCTGTCGTTTGGCGTCGACTTTAAACTGTAGGTCCCGCCACTCATGTATAAAATTAACACACGCAACATAAGTGGTGTGTGAAGCTTATCCGTAATCCTGACTGAAGGGTTATAAGAACCAATTATTATGCTATGATGCCTATATTGCGTTGTGAGATGGTATCGAAAATTTTTTCGTAACTTATGAAAGTAAACGTCACATCGTCTATTTCGAAATAATGTAGTAGGAATTACAAAAATACTTTGTGACGATCCCAATGAGGAGAGAATCATGAGTCGTAATAAGTCGTATATGAATGCGTATATGCATACATGCATAATTGTTCATTACAACCCTTCAGTTAGGATTACGACCTAGCTTCTCACGCCACTTATCTTGTGTGCGTTAATTTTATACATGAGTGGCGGGATCTACAGTTTTTTCTTCACAATTTTATTTACTCTCAGAATTTTTGTCCAGAAATCTGCTAAGCACAACAGAGTCAACGCTCTTCCAAACGCTGGTATAATGAAAAATTCAATTAAATTCGTATATGAAGTTTGTACCTAACTTTGGTCTTGTTGCATTACCTATGCCTTTATATAATTATAACCCCTAGGTGGCAGTTCTCAACTATCCTAATAGTTTTTTGGAGGTGCGGATTCTATTAGAACTACTTTTGGGAAGACAGGTATTGTGGGGCTAACTGCTTGGAAGTCAGGTTGCGGACAGGTCCTTGATATATGGTTAGAATGTAAATCAAATTGTAATTTACTACAAAAAGTGCTAAACTGTATAAAAATATTAACAAAATTTCAACATAAAAATATCTGGGGGTTTTGAAAATCTAATCAGAAAAAAAACAATCGTAAGTTGTTATTGACCCTTCTGACATTACCATGTAATACATTGATATTTACGGGTAATGTATGTATGCAAGTATGTTCTAGATAATATTATAGTTTTGGATTGAAATAAAATGTTTTCTTTTTTAATATTTTTTATATATTTTTTTTATTTTTATATTTTTTATTAAATATAATTGAATACTTTATTATAAATTCAGCTTATCAACTATTTTAGCACATTATGTTTTTTTGTTTTTGTTTGTTTTTGTATAAAATTATTATTAAAAAAAAGTGTTTTGTTCATTAAGAAAAAAATAAAAAAATATATAAAAAAAAGCTGACGTAAAACTCATGTACCACTAACGTGATGCGAATGCTTTCTGCCAATGCAAGTCAAAGTCCAGGCAAAAAGAACTTTCAAAGTGCATTGCAGTTTACACAAAAGGCCCATGAATTTTACTAGACTCTGCTTGTAATAATTTGTAGGAACTTTTTCTTCTCTTTTTTGTTTGGTTTTGGTTTTGAAATTTTGTTTTTTAAATTAAAAAAAAAATGTATTTTTTTTTTGTTAAATAAAATTACTTAAAATACTAAATTGTTCTTAATAAAATAAAAAAAAATAAAAAATTATATCACACATCATTTTGAGTTATTTTTTTAACTTTTTTAACTTTTTTTTTTTAAATCCTTGGAAGTTTAACAATCATGATGTGTTTGCTTTTGGAAATTTTGATTGTAAAGTTGCTTTTTCAGTTCAGTGGGCATTTGCTGTTTACGATCAAATTCACAGGTTTTATTATATTTCACCATTCGGCCGGTATTACCGGGGGCAGTACGCCAATAGGAGGTCTGCATGGCATGGCGTCCTGCAATGTAGCGCGTGGTGGCACCCACCAAAGAGTTGATATTGCTGACTGGCATCTTAATTTTTTTTTATTTTTTTTAAATTTATTTTAATTTTATTTTAATATAAAAAAAAACACTTTTTTTGTTTAAAAGAATCGTTCTAATTCACGTTACAGTTGACTTAATTCTGTTGCCTTTCCGAAAGAAACACTTCAATTTATAAGAATATTATTTTCCAATACTATTCTGTTCTGTGTTGTGTTTTTGTTCAGTTCAGTTCAGTTCGGTTCTGTTCTGTTATTGTTTTATTCTTCAATTTAATCTTTTTCTTTTTCTATTCGTAGTAAATATTTAAAATCTTTTTTTTTTCTTTTCTTTTCTTTACAAAATTATTATCATTTAAAGCGATCGTTTTGTTTGTATTATAAAATACTCGTACAGTACAATACACCCCTATTGCCATACCAGTAACATTTTGTTTTTACTATACTTTGGAAAACTTCGTTGTGAGTCTGTCTCTATAGATTAGTGCTCGTATATGAACTACAATACCCTATACACATACATATGTATACATATATGTATGTACAGTTGTGTTCAAAATAATAGGAGCGCCCTTCATTTAAAAGCAAAGTTTAAAATTATGAAAAATAAAAAAGAAAATATCAAATTTTTTTGACTTAAAATTTATTTCTAATTCATTTTCTAATTTTTTAACACTTAATTATTTAATTAAAACTACGTAAACAAAAAATATTTTATGTAAATAAAGCTTACTGTCAAAATTAATTGTTCAAAATAATAGGAGTGTTAGCCAACAACCTAATAATTTTTAAACAAAAGGCATAAAAGTTTGATATTATCTTAAAATAGTAAAGTTATTTTAGTATTTGGTTGAATAACCTTTGTTCTTGATGAATTCAGCACATCTACGAGGCATTGAGTCAATAAAATCTTGACATCTCTTTAAAGGAATTTGATGCCACGCAACGCGCACTGTGATCCATAGTTCTTTTTTCTCTGCAACATACTTTTAACATCTCCCCATAGATGTTCTATGGGATTAAGGTCAGGAGACTGAACTGGCCACGACATAATCTTTGCCCCATTAACCCGAAACCACTCATTTGCCAATTTACTGGTGTGTTTCGGGTCATTATCTTGTTGGAATATCCATTTTAGAGGCGTGGAGTATGGTAACATCACTTCTCTCAAAATGCCAACATAGACGTTCCTATCCATTATGTCTCTAATTCGATGTATTGGGCCTAAACCATTATATGAAAAGCTTCCCCACATCATTAGTTTTGCACCACCATGTTTAACTGTCTTTTGTGTATACTGAGCTTTATATTTGGTGTTGTGCGGACATCTAACATACTGTCTAGACTCAGTGCCACCAAATGAAACAATTTTGCCTTCGTCGGTCCACAGTATGTTTCTCCATTTTTCTTTCGGCCAATTGATATGTTCTTGGGCAAAATTTAAGCGTGCTAATACCTGTTTTTTTTTTTTGTCAGCAATGGCACCTTTCGTGGACTTCTTGCGAATAAATAGTTGTCCATCAGACGCCTACGAATAGTAGCGCCACTTACGGCAAGATTCGGTCTTGTCGGAGTCGGTCATCGACAGTTGATGTTTTGCGCTTGCGCCCACGCGTTTCGAGCTCTTTTTATATTTTAATGCATTTGCGATCATTTCATTGGAGCAACTTAATTAAGGTTTCCTCAATTTCTTTAGAAGATTTTTAATTAGTTTTCTCTTTTCTTCAGTACAGTGCTTTTCTCGTCCCACTATTACAAAAATTTATGTGAATCACTGTAGAAAATGTTTTAACTACATTTTTCCGTACTTATTTTTCACTTTTTTCTTTAAATTTGTGTGCTGTTATATTTTTATTTTTAAAAGAACACTCACACTCCTATTTTTTTGATCAACTGAATTCAGGGGCAAACACAGAAATGAATCAATTTCATCGTAAATATTAAAGTTATTAGGAAATTCTTTTTTGTATTTTATTTCTTACATATCGTTGTAACTACCATTAAAATATATCATGTTTTGCAAATTGGTAGAATAAAAAATTTTAACTTTGAAAATATTACATAGTAGCACTCCTATTATTTTGAACACAGCTGTATATATGTACCTACTGTATTTTCAATTCTTATCAGATTATTTAATAAATTTATTATTTTTATTTTTGTTTTGGTTTCTGAGTTTTTTTTGGTTTTTACAAGTTCAAACTGATTTTGTGTTTCATTTGTTTATAATTTTTTTTTTTTAATAATTTTTTTTATTTTCTAAAAACCTAATAGATTTACTTCTGTTTACCATCAGCGGCATGAGTGAAACCATTTTGTATTACAAGAATTATGCGTAATTAAAATAAATTTCATAACATGACTCCTCCATTAAAATTTCGTTTATAAATTCTACAGTGTATGGCAATAATTTTGAACCTGCCTTAATATAAAATTTATTATTCAGAATAAATTTTAAATTTAAATGCAATATTTTAATATCGTATGATAAACTTGACTCACTTGTGCAGAATCTTTCATGTTTCGAGTTTCTTTTGTTGAAATGAAAATCAAATATACATACATTTGAATGGAGATGTATTGTATACAAGTGTATACCACTAGACTTTACAGTCTGATACTAAGGTTAATCAACTTGAGATGAGAATATTTCTCTCTCTCTCAGTGTTTCCACAAAGCATCTTCTCCATTTAGCATGATTTATTGTTGTTATTACTATTGCTAGCTACTTTACTGTTTGTGTTTCTAGATGTCTATGACCTGCTGCAGACAGTGTAAGAACAGGTTTGTCTTAAGGCCAGCTTAAGGTTAGTTATTGGGTCTATTACGAGGCACTGCGAGATTGAAGTCGGCGTGGTCTAGTAGGTAGTGTGTTGGCTTATTAGACGAAAAGCCAGGGTTCGAGCCCCAGGCCAGACATCAAAATACAAAATACAAAAAGTATTTTTTCGGCGACTTCCTCTCAGCAGATTTCTGGCAAAAACTCTGAGAGTAAATTAAAATTGCCATGAAAAGTTTCTCAAAAATTTGTCGTTCGGAGTCGACTTTAAACTGTAGGTCCCACCACTCATGTATAAAATTAACACACACAACATAAGTGGTGTGAGAAACTAGGTCGTAATCCTGACTGATGGGTTGTAGTGACCAATTATGTATGTATGTACTGCGAGATTAGATCGCTGACAAGGATCTGGAACAGATCCCCACCAGACTATTGCAGAGTATGTTGCAATGAGGAGGAGTTGGAGACTATCGAACACCTTCTCTGGAATTGTCCAGCCCTTAGTAGGTTAAGGTTGAAGACCCTTGGCAGGGACTTCCTAGAAGGTTTGAACTCTGTGTCGAGAGCCGACATGAAAGCTCATTATTAATTTGGGCTTGTTAAGCAGTGCTAGGGCTTCAATAGTGTAGTTGCGCTCTGTTGTGTATTTTGTTAGTCTGTGTAATTTCTCTGCTTTCTTATTCTCCTTTTTCTACTTCCTCTACTTTTTCCCTATCTGTCCTATTATCCTCTCCCCTTTAGGACGTTGTAAAATGGATCAATTGGGCCTCTGGGTACTGTACTTGTCTCAATTGGCAAGTACACGTCCTCTAACTTAAACCTAAACCTACTACTTACGAACTACCACTAAAATAAGACGGCCTTGCTTCAAAAGTTTTATTTTATTTCCTCTCTTGCCCGTAGTCGAGTAGCTAGCAGGATGGCTTATGAAACGTGAGGCTAAGTTTCAAACCCCAGGTCAGACATGAAATTGAAATATGAAAAAATATTTCAAAAGATTCTTCCTCTCAGCAGATTTCTGAGCTCTGTAAATAAAAACTGCCATAAAAAGTTTCTCAAAAAACTGTCGTTCGGAATCGATTTTAAACTGTAGGGCTTGCCAAAATATTCAACACACATATAGCATGGGTGGTGTGAGAAACTAGGTTGTAATCCTGACTAAAGGTTTGCAATGACCAATTAAGTAAGTAATAATAGAGGTCCTAAAATAAGTCGGTCTTGCTGGAACAGTGTGTTTTTTTCCATTTCCCTCCTTAGGTTCCATGGAGTATTTCCATCATACATGCTTTATTATTGACGAATGCCGATGCAGTCTGATTTGCATATACGCCTTTTAGAAGCTTATGGCTTCCCCATATGGCTACTTCGTTATACAAGATTTGCCACTTGTTTGTCCTTGTTCGTAGTATATCGTTCATCTCCAGATATTCTTTCGTCGTCTTTGGCTTCTTCAGTCTTGAAGATTTCACTCCTTCGCCAGCCTTAAGGTGTTATAGGAATTTCGCCGCATAGTATCGCCGATTCACTATAATTTCCTGCGTTCGAGTTCTTTTATTATGGGTTTAGCATTGGTTACGTTCGAGACCTCTGTATTACTGATGCTATGCATATGCTATTTGCGAAATCGATTTGTGGGCTTTGTAGCATGATATGTTAACTTTGTTTATTCTCATGTCTTTAGCTTTCTTGATATTTGTTTTAAGTCCTACATTATAACGTAAACTTCCCAGATCTTTTAGTTCCGTTTATATATTGGAAATCTTAAGCGAGAGGTAAACAAGTATCCTATAAAGCAAACCCTTCTGTTGGCGTAAGAAACTGTAATCAGAGTATGGCGGAGAACTGAAGAAAATAACACCGATGGCAAGAGCATGAAGAATCTAATGAAACCTTTCCGGGATAGACCTGTATTCTTATTATATTCTTATTATAAAAGCAATACTGTGATCTGGAATAAGATGACAAATTTCAAGCGGCCCTATCGGTTTTATAGAAAGAAGCTGAACAATTTATTAAGGTCTGTATAGAATCTTACCCCCTATTGATTTCTTAGGACCAGTGAGATATATTCATCGTTCATTTTAACATGGCGATTGTCTTTCTCGTAGAAATCTTTGTTTTATATTTAGTAAGTCAATAAACCTCACAATCCCAAGGCCGCCGTAGTCATGAAGTCGCCGTAGCCTAGTAGGTAGTGTGTTGGCTTATTAGACGTAAGGCCAACTTCCTCTCAGCAGATTTCTGGCAATAACTCTGATAGTAACTCAAATTGCCATGAAAATCTGTCGTTCGGAGTCGACTTTAAACTGTAGATCCCGCCACTCATATATAAAATTAACACACACGCAACATAAGCGGCGTGAGAAGCTAGGTCCATAATCCTGACTGAAGGGTTGTAATGACCAATTATATATGTATGTACTATATGTATGTATCCCAAGGTTTTACAGAGCTCTCTAATATATTTTTTTTAATTGTTTAGATTGCAATAACGCCGAGTAATCTAAGGGAATATTCCCTTGCAACTGAATTCTCTTCAAGGAAACATATGGAAAACATTTACCTGCGAAAATCGTTACTTATTGATTCATCAACGACACGATTTGAACCCAGACAGCTTACACGTCACATCATCTGCTGTATGCGTTTAAGGTAAGTTTTTATATTCTTTGTTATATTCTTCTATTGGGAGCTTCAATAAAACTAGTGTAAGAGCGTCTAGATATAACTGATAATTCTGTAAGAGATATTTGAACGAAGTAGGCGTTAAGCCTATTTGAAGTCGCCGTAGTCTAGTAGGGAGTGTGTTGGCTTATTAGACGTAAAGCCAGGGTTCGAGCCCCAAGCCAGACATCAAACAAAATATAAAAAGTATTTCTTCGGCGTCTTTCTCTCAGCAGATTTCTGGCCAAAACTCTGAGAGTAAATAAAATTGCGATGAAAGTTTCTCAAAAATCTGTCGTTCGGAGTCGACTTTAAACTGTAGGTCCCATCACTCATGTATAAAATTAACACACACAACATAAATGGTGTGAGAAACTAGGTCGTAATCCTGACTGAAGGGTTGTAATGACGAATTAAGTAAGTAATAATAGGGGTCCTAAAATAAGATTCCTTAGATTCCATGGAGTATTTCGATCATACAAGCTTTATTATTTACGAATGTTATGATTGCAGTCTAACTTACTTATACGCCTTTTAGAAGCTTATGGCTTCTCCATATGCCTACTTCGTCATACAAGATTTGCTACTGGTTTGTCCTTGTTCGTAGAATATCGTTTATCTCTAGATATTCTTTCGTCGTCTTTGGCTTCTTCAGTCTTGAAGATTTCACTCCTTCGCTTTAAGCCATAAGGTGCTATTGGAATTTCGCCGTATAGTATCGCCGATTCACTATTTTCCAATTTCCTGCGTTCGAGTTCTTTTATTATGGGTTTAGCATTGGTTACGTTCGAAACCTCCGTATTACTGATGCTATGCATATGCTATTTGCGAAATTGATTTGTGGGCTTTGTAGCATGATATGTTAACTTTGTTTATTCTCATGGCTTTAGTTTTCTTGATATTTGTTTGAAGTCCTACATTATACCATAAACTTCCCAGATCTTTTAGTTCCATTTACATATTGGAAATCTTAAGCGAGAGTAAACAAGTGTCCTCTAAGGCAAATCCTTCTGTTGGCGTAAGAAACTGCAATCTGAGAATGATGGAGAACTGAAGAAAATAACACTGATGGTAAGATCATGAAGAATCTAATGAAACTTTTCCGGGATAGGCCTGCATTCTTATTATATTCTTATTATAAAAGCAATACGCTGATCTGGAATAATATGATAAATTTCAAGCGGCCCTATCATTTTATAGAAAGAAGCTGAAAAATTTATTAAGGTCTGTATAGAATCTTACCCCCTATTGATTCCTTAGGACCAGTGAGATATATTCATCGTTCATTTTTACATGGCCATTGTCTTTCTCGTAGAAATTTTTTGTTTTATATTTAGTAAGTCAATAAACCTCATTATCCCAGGGCGTCGTAGTCTAATAGGTAGTGTGTTGGCTTATTAGACGTAAAGCCAACTTCCTCTCAGCAGATTTCTGGCAATAACTCTGATAGTAAATAAAATTGCCATGAAAATCTGTCGTTCGGAGTCGACTTTAAACTGTAGATCCCGCCACTCATGTATAAAATTAACACACACGCAACATAAGCGGCGTGAGAAGCTGGGTCCATAATCCTGACTGAAGGGTTGTAATGGACAATTATATATGTATGTACTATATGTATGTATCCTAAGGTTTTACAGAGCTCTCTAATATATATTTTTTTTAATTGTTTAGATTGCAATAACGCCGAGAGATTAAAAGAAATATTCTTCTTCAACTGGATTCTCTTGAAGGAGACATATGGAAAGCATTTACCTACGAAAATCGTTACTTATTGATTCATCAACGACAGGATTTGAACCCAGACAGCTTATACATCACAACATCTGCTGTATGCGTTTAAGGTAAGTTTTTATATTGTTTCTAAAGTAATATCTGCTATGGATAGCTTCAATAAAGCTAGTGTGGGAGGATCTAAATATAAATGATAATTCTGTAAGAGACATTTGAACGAAGTAGGAGTTAAGCCTACTTGAAGTCGCCGTAGTCTAGTAGGTAGAGTGTTGGCTTATTAGGCGTAAAGTCAGGCGTCGAGCCCCAGGCCAGACATCAAACAAAATACAAAAAGTATTTCTTCGGCGTCTTTCTCTCAGCAGATTTCTGGCAAAAACTCTGAGAGTAAATAAAATAGCCATGAAAAGCTTTTAAAAAATCTGTCGTTCGGAGTCGACTTTAAACTGTAGGTCCCACCACTCATGTATAAAATTAACACACACAACATAAGTGGTGTGGGAAACTAGGTCGTAATCCTGACTGAAGGGTTGTAATGACCAATTCTGTATGGTTGTATGTATGTAGGCATTAAGCCGAGTGTTTTCTTATGGCTTGCATAATTCCAAAGTATTACTAAGTAGATCATATACATTCAAATCAATTCTAAATCCATATTTTTAAAACTCTTTCCCTTAGTCCCTTACTACGTGACTATCGTTTTAAATAATTGACGCGTATAGTATGAAATTTTTTTCATTTTTCTAATCTGGTTCACACCAATTTCTACCTCACGTAGCCAGTGATTCTTACAGAATTCTATTGAAAATCTTTGTTTTATTTTTTCTCTGCAATTACATCAGTTTATGAAACAGCAAATTGCAAATAACTTTTGTTATTTGATGCAGTATGACGTGGAAAAATGAAAATTTCAAATATTTTTTTACCGATAATCATTACACTTTTTGTGTCGCAATTATTTTGAAAAATGACTTTTGGTCGTCGCCAAAAAGACTGACGTAAATCACGAGAGCAAAATCCGAACACAATGTATTTCTTTAATAGGTAAACAAAAGATGACGAACTGAATTGTTTTGTATTTAAATGCGTATATTTTCTATGATTTCAGCATAGCCAGTTGAAATGATTGCCTTGAAGGCACTGGGTTCGATTTCCACTACACCGAGCATAAGGCCTAAGTCACTTAGCCCGTAATAATTAGAATATAATTTGTAATAATAACTCGCAATGCCTGAGGTATGTCTTACATTCCACTAAGTATACTATACTTTGCTTTTAGGATGCCTGAGGTATATCTTACATTCCACTAAGTATACCATACTTTGCTTATAGAGTACTTGCATATATTTGAAGTAAACAACCTTTGAAAATATCACACAAGTAGCAGGTGATTCCAAAATCGCTAGACTTCTACATACTATTTGGGGGTATTAAAAGAAAAACAAAAACAGCCACAAAATGAAAACAATAATAAAAATTTTTGTAAATTATTCTTATCATTTTGTTGTTACTAATTCACAATCTAATAAAAGAGAAACCGTCAGCAGTGTAAATAATACGAATGTATTTAATTTAAAACAAAAAAAAGAACAAAAAAATATTTACAAGCGCGTTTTTATCGACTGATAAACAAAAAAAAATTTTTGAAAATAAAAACAAACAAATAAACAATGATGATTAAACAAATTAATAACAATAATAATAATAATAATATTTTAAATTTTATGTTTTTATTTATTTAATTATTTGTTTATTTATTAGCTTACAATACAATTATAATTTTTATTCGAATTACTACGAGCCGAGTGACTAAGACCTTATGTTGGTTGAAGTAGTAAACAGAGTTTCTTGTGGGAATGGATAGAACTTTTTTTTCAATCCTGACTGTGATAGTTAATAATAATACCCTACACTTTCAACTATGGACGTAGACGATATTATACGTTTGTACTGTAGTTTGTAGCCACCACATGGAGCACAATAATGAAATGATAAATTTATCAAATCACTTGAAATGTTCATAAAAGCTGACAGTGAGCAAACACTGAGCGTATCAATAAAGTGACAGCATCATACAACATTATTAACGTTTCAGTACCTCAACACCGTAATCTAGTAGGTAGTGTGTTGGCTTATTAGACGTAAGGCCACGGTTCAAACCCCAGGTCAAATATCTCCAACAAAACTAAATATGAAAAAATATTTCTTCGGCGACTGCATCTCAGCAGATTTCTGGCAAAAACTCGGAGAGTAAATAAAATTACCATGAAAAGTTTCTCATTTGGAAGATACTCTCCTGGGAGAATATGAGATCTAGTGCACTCTAGAAAACATATCATAGCAATGCAAATACAAAGAAATACTGAAATGCGTAATTTATGGAGTGCTCGATATTTCGTTGCATCCATGTTGAAGTCGCCGTGGTCTAGTAGGTAGTGTGTTGGCTTATTAGACGTAAAGCCAGGGTTCGAGCCCCAGGCCAGACATCAAAACAAAATACAAAAAGTATTTCTTCGGCGACTTCCTCTCAGTAGATTTCTGGCAAAAACTCTGAGATTAAATAAAATTGCCATGAAAAGTTTCTCAAAAATCTATCTTTCGGAGTCGACTTTAAACTGTAGGTCCCGCCACTCATACATAAAATTAACGCACACAGCATAAGTGGTGTGAGGAGCTAGGCCGTAATCCTGACTGAAGGGTTGTAATGACCAATTATGACCATTCCTACTTATTTTACTATCATCGAACCTCTACACATATTCAAAGTTTGAAGTACTCATCATATTCATTCTTAACAACACAATACACGAGTCACAAAATAAGTATGAGTCGCATATGAACACTAAAATACTCACTAAGAGGTTGTGTGTTTGCTCTGCTTGCTGCTCTGTCTTTTTTGCTTATGTGTCTGTTTTCTTTTTTTATAAATGCAACAACAACTAAAACTGTAAATTTTGAATAATGATTCGTGGCACTCAAATCATTTATAAGTATTATAAGAGTATTTTTCTAATGTTATGAATCTAAATGAGTAGTAGGCTTATGAATCAAACATATTTCGAATGGTATGAGTTTGATGTCAACGTTGCATGCATACTCATTGCAACATGTACTTATAAATCAACGTTGTAGTGAATATGAATGAATCATGAGTACATAGTTGAATTTCAATCTTATTGACTTACTTATATTCAAAATTTCATGAGTGCTTATGAGTAGCGAAAAAACGATTCAGTGCTGATCCCTGGTTTGTACATGCACTGAACATATCAATAAAGTGTCAGTATCATACAACATTATTACCGTTTCAATACCTCAACACCTGATTAAAACTATTGAAGTTCATCAAACAGTAAAAGAGATGTTGACCTTTCACTTCAGAACTGAAAAACTGATTTAAGTTCATGAGGCAATTGCTGGTGGTATAATGTAGCTTTTAAAATGCCCAGCAATCGCAAGAGAAGACGAAAAAAATTGTCATTTTAGTTTAGGTTTTAAAAATTATAATTTAAAGCTTTCAATTCCCAACAAAAATCTCATGTACCCAAATCATGATTCTTTAATCACGTTACTTACATATATAAATGGTCATTACAACCCTTCAGACAGGATTACGACCTAGCTTCTCACGTCACTTATGTTGTGTGTGTTTATTTTATACATGAGCGGTGGGACCTACAGTTTAAAGTCGACTCCGAACGACAGATTTTTAAGAACCACTTCATGGCAATTTTATTTATTCTCAGAGTTTTTGCCAGAAATCTGCTGAGTGGAAGTCGCCGAAGAATTACTTTTTTTGTATTTTGTCTTGATATCTGACCTGGGGTTTGAACTGTGGCCTTACGTCTAATAAGCCAACACACTACCTAATAGACTAGCGTGACTTCTATATTCTTCATATATAATAGTTGGATATCTTCACAAATTCGACAATTTTGTTTTTTCACGAGCCCATTCATGCAAAAATAAGCCTCAGCAATTGCCAACTGCTCTCACGGTCTATGGTCCTTTAACACCAGTTCCTGGGTCAGTTGAATTTTGTATGAATGCTGAAAATTTCGGTTACTTGTTCGGTTAAACACTTTAGCTGCGCTACTTAATTTTTCTTATGTAAGGTCAGTTCGCATGATAAGAATTTTCATACGACATGTCAAGATTTTTTGTGGAAGAAGTCGGATAGTATTGTTTCTTGAATAGTAGTATCGTGTTAAGGGATATTGCATTTGAATATTAAGTTTCATATTAGGATAGTGCGGCTAAGTAAGAAATTTGCTCTGTAATGCATTGTGCTATCCACTGGTCAATCGACCATAAACGGGTGTGCTTTAAATGACTGACCAAAATTATGCGATTTTTGTGAACAAATTTCTTTATTTTCCCCGAGTATTGATATTGAATTTCTTTAAAGTATCGAGAAAATGCAAAACAAAAACCATGTTGAGACAGTGTTGCAATGAAGCAATAGAGTCTAGATAAGCTACTGTCTACTTAATAAGTACCTTTGCCTTCTTCTGTACATGGTCGAGAAGTCTGGTAATAGACTTCAAACTACCCCGAGTCTTATAAGAGAGTAGTATTCCATTTTCAAATCGATCGAAGTGGCGTAAATAGCAAGAAGATCAGACAGAGTGATAAATACAGTGGTGGCCTTATAATTAGAAACGACTTAGCATCATGTATGTTTGTTAATTTGTTTTACAGTTTTCACTGTGTACCTTGGATCAAAGACTTTGTTTGGAGGACGTCTTACATACGTTTTTCCATCAGATGGGGACAAATTAAACTTAGATTCGTCGCTCCAGAGAACTCTGTTCCAGAAACATCGTTTCTAATTATAAGGCCACCACTGTATATACATATATCTTAAAAATCCGAGACACTTGAATGCTTCTTGAAAAAGGTGCTGGTTCCATTGAATTTTCATATCCAGAATATTCAGAGCCTTAGCTACAGATGCTGTAACATTGTTATTGTCTTTCGCGAATTTTATTTTCGTGAGTTTCATTAAAAAGTTGAGAGCTTTTCTGGCCTTATCATATATCGTAGAGTCGTGCTTACAACGAGATATTATGCTCGGCACTGTCAAATCACTAAGGCGGATTATATGAACTTTGCTCTGATAAAGTGTTTAAAATAATTCGTATCAGCTTTGTAATAAATCGGAAGTAGAATAACAATTGAAGAGCTTGCCATAAGAGGTTCTGCGGTGCATATCTGCTTTAATCACTTTCAAAATAATTGCATTTAGAGTGCATCATATGCCGAGAATGTCTGCGTTTAATTATCTGACTTGTTTAGTTCTTTATTATGAAATATACATGTAATGTTGAAAATAATGTAAAATAAAAATACTTTGAAAACAAATACAAAGTTTTATATACTTTGTTGCTAAGTACCTTATTTTCTATAAAAAGCATACAAAAATATTTTTGTTTTATGCCTGAGTAGCATAACTTCTCATCCTAAAATTGTTGGAAATTTTTAAATTTATTTGGAATCCATTCAGAAGATAACATTGTTTAGGAGGTGGTCTATTATCTGTCTACGTTTTTGTTTAAATTTATGATTTGTTTTCATATGAAAGGCGAATAACAATTAAAATTATAAATATTTAACGATAATCAACCAAATAAAAACAAAAAAAAAAACAAAAAGAATTCAAGTAGGAACTAAATTGTTTACTTAAAGAAAAGACAAGTCATTGATTTGTTTATTTTGCCCTCAATGGCATTATCAGCGAGATACTAAGTACAGATTTGTTTATTTGGGGAAGACTCACTCTGGTACTTTGTTCTTTATCTTCTAAATTTTTCCAAATCTCCGCTCTTATAAAGCCGGTCATTGTTATTGGCAAGAACATTTACGCCACAGCATTCAAAGAAAGTAATCGAAATAGTTTAGCATTTTTGAATAAATTTGATCCTCTTTTCTCATTTTGATGTCACAGTATCCCAGCGCATACAGCACTTGGAGGAGAATGACATACACATGCTCGAGTCTTAATTCTAGACATACAAACTTTGTGATTCTTTAACATGATGGTCATCTATTGAGAGGCCTGTAAAAAGTAGAATCTTGTAGAAAGTGCTAAGACCCTTGTTAAGGGTGCACTTAGTACAATTCCTACGACAGAGTTTTTAGTGATTTTAGCTAACGACCTGCCTTTGGGTTAAAGAGTCTTGTCAAATGTGTTGTAAAGATATAAACCAACTAGATCTCCACCAATGTATATAGCCAGCCCGAGCCTCTATTTACAGAAATGTAAATCACGGACTATCCTTAGCCTTTTTACAAATCATTGATCATTTAGATACACAATACCGCCTAATGAAAGGAATGGAAGATTGGAGTTTTGTACATCAGTGACTGTGAGTTGGTTAAAATATCTTTCAGAAAAAATATCAGCATTTATAAAGTGGTTAATGTACCTAAGTAATCCTGGTTCAAACTGAGAGAAGACAAACAAATTTGATCATAAAAAAATCGTGGCACTTACCTGATACAAAGGGCGTTGTCCCCAGCCAATGGCAGATGGACTGTAGACCAATTACCGGCTTAGCTGCATACTTCACTCTATACACTCTTCCTACCATGTACACGTAGCCACAAAAGTATATATACGGATAACAAATTTCAGAAATTTTTTAACCAATCCGTTTTTTTTTTGAAAATATTTATAATTGTCTGACATCTTTCTTCGATTTTAAGACGGTCTTTTGCTTTGGTTCAGAAATTTGTGAAATTTGTAAATCGGATGCATACTTTTGTGGGCCTGTGCAGGGCCACAATTCAGTTCAATTTCAGAAATTTTTTAACCAATGCAAAAGACCGTCTTAACATCAAGGAAACTATAAAGATTTTCAACGAAAACGGATTAGCTAAAAAACTTCGGCAATTTTTTAACCGTACGTATAATTTAGTAACTGTGTGTATCCATCCGCTAATGGAATACAATACTCACGTGTGGGTCCATGACTCGAAGTTTATTTTGAGGTTTCTTAAGCTTCTACAGAAAACAGCAAAGTTGCTGATTGTAAGCGCTGTAGTCTAGTAGATAGTGTGTTGGCTTCTTAGACGTGAGACTGTGGTTCAAAACCCAGCCTAGACATCTCAAACATATGAAAGAAAATATTTCTTCAGCAACTTCCTCTCAGCAGTCTTTTGGCAAAAACTCTGAGATTAAATTAAATTGCCATTGGAAAGTTCCTCAAAAATCTGTCGACTTTAAACTGTAGGTCTCGGGTGGCATAGAAAGATAGATTGTAATCCTGTCTAAAGGATTGAAATGACCATTTAAGTAAGTTAAGTACGTAAGGGTACTTAACTCTTTTGAGTCATTGCTGCAATGCAGCTTGTATAGAAATAAAGGTTTTGCGAAATAAAGGAAAAACTCACGGAAATTATGTAATAATCGTCTTCTCGTATAACACGTCAATTGTGCATATATGGCCACGCTATTCTTATGTCGAATGCTCATTCTAATGCTCGTCAATAACTGAGTATACCAAGGTGCCATCTACGAGTGTAGTAGGTTAACAGCTAACCTAACTAACCTTTCCAAACAAAGATTTGAAACTGTTATTCCATGTACAATGGCTTCATTAACCATTTGTAAGTGAGATTAAGGTCGCTTACTATTCGGCGACGACTTTAAACTGTAGCGCCCGCCATTCGTATATAAAATTAACACGTTCATCGCCACGATAATATCAGAAAAAATTTCACATGGGCCACGGTAACTTTATTAGATAATTTAGTTAAAAATGTATCAAGGAAACTTAATGTATCACAGAAAAAATTTTGTTTGCCAAAATTCCCGGAAAAACACTATTTTTTTTTTTGTCACACATATATGACTGACATGGCCCTATATTAAAACTTTTTTATTTATTTATTTATTTAAAATGCGTAGTTTACAAAAATAAATTTGTAAAATACAATTCCAAAATAGTGTGGACTACAAATCCGACGTATATGTGTGACATGGCTCATGTAGAACTTCTTAGCGTCAGACACATATGACTGACATGGCGATGAACGTGTTAATGCACACAACATATGTATGTGGTAGGAGAAGTTAGGTCGTAATCCTGACTGAAGGGTTGTAATAACCAATTAAAAAAAAGTGAGGTTAAGGGGCATCAAAAGATTTTTTAATTTTCCCCTTTGAACAAAGAAAAATTTTAATTTTCTTTAAAAATCCTTTAAAAAAATAAGACAAAATTCAGAGAAATGACTTGCAAACAGATTAGAATGTGTTTCTTTTCTTTAATTAAACGAACTCTTTCTACAACTGCTTCAATGCCAAATTTGATTCAATAATATCCCTCTCTCACTCTCTCTCTCTTATTAATAGTACTTAACTTTCGACATGAGATTGTAAAAAAAAATTATTGCGTTTCTAATTAAAAATTGGAACTTATCAGAGAAACCGAATAAAACGAGTTAAACAATCGGCAGATTACAGAAAAATTTTACAAGAAATATATGTACATATATTTGTGTGTGTATGTGTGTGTGTATCAGTTGTTATTGTAATCAGTAAGAAAACTATTTTAATTGGTGACACCTAAAGCCGACTACTACTGCTTGCTGTCAGATGTTCACAACACGAAACACTCGTACAGGGCATGAACACACAAATACAAATGCAAAATAAAATGAAAAGCAAAAGCAAAGCAAATGAATTAAAATCATTGAATTAAAAATCTTATAACAAAAAATTTAATTCATTTTATAGTAGAGCATTATTTAATTAATTTATTGATTTGCTTATTAATTTAAATCCACTTGAATTGTATACAACAAAACGAAACGAAAACAAAAAATTAGAATCAGAATTCAAATTAAAAAAACAAAAATGAAATGATTGTTCAAATAGAATAGAATACATATGTATGTATGCATATGTACGTGTTGTATTGTAATAAAATTTTGAAAAACTTTTTTTTTTCGTCTCAAGTTCAAGGGCTTGATTCAGAGGAATGTAATGGAAAGCTAAGCGGTGGGTTTATTGGCTTCTTTATCTTTTTAAAAACACATTATCATCACTGTTGACATTCAACTACACGTGAATGCAAGTGAATAATTGTAATGAAAATTAAAATTATTTGTTTTACAAAAAAGGGGTGTGCAGGCAATTGATTTTATTTTCAATTTTTTTTTTTAAATAATTTTCAATATTTATTACGTTTTTAACAGATTCTTAAGTGCGAAGTATGTACACACAGTAACTAAATTATACATACGGTTAAAAAATTGCCGATATTTTTTAACTAATCCGTTTTCGTTGAAAATCTTTATAGTTTCCTTGATTTTAAGACGGTCTTTTGCATTGGTTCAAAAATTTCTGAAATTGAACTGAATTGTGGCCCTGCACAGGTCCACAAAAGTATACATCCGATTTACAAATTTCACAAATTTCTGAACCAAAGCAAAAGACCGTCTTAAAATCGAAGAAATATGTCAGACAATTATAAATATTTTCAAAATATTTTCATTTCACAAATTTTTTAACAAAGACCGTCTTAAAATCGAGAAAAGTTGTCAGACAATTACAAAGATTTTCAACGAAAACGGATTAAAATAAAATAAAAAAAAAAAAAATTTCTGAAATTTGTTATCCGTATGTATACTTCTGTGGCTATGTGTATATTTAAACGAAAAACAGAAAAAATTATTTAATTAAACAAATATACAGATTTCCTTCCATCTTACGATATTTGTTTAGTAAGAGTTTTTAATTTTTCTTGAAAGAAAAAAAAAAGTTTAAATAAAAATCCCCCAAATTCCTGACTTTATGTGACACTTTTCAAAAGAAAAATATGTTAAAATCCTGTGTATAAGTACACTTGTGGCAATCTTATCTCCAACTTACTTACTTAATTGGTTACTATATCCCTTCAGTTAGGATTACGATCTAGTTTCTCACCCCATAGGGCCCGCCATTTATTGATAAAATAGTACACACAACATAAGTGGTACGAGAAGCTAGATCGTATTCCTGACTGAAGGCTTGTAATGACCAATTAGGTTAGGTTAGGTTAGAGGACGTGTACTTGTCAATTAAGACAAGTACAGTACCCGGAGGTCGAATTGACCCATTGTACAACGTCCTAGTTTCTCACACCACTTATGTTGTGTGTGTTAATTTTATACATGAGTGTTGGGACCTACAGTTTAAAGTCGACTCCGAACGACAGATTTTTATTTATTGAGAAACTTTTCATGGCAATTTTTATTTACTCTCAGAGTTTTTGCCAGAAATCTACTGAGAGGAAGTCGCCGAAGGAATACTTTTTATATTTTGTCTTGCTGTCTGGCCTGGGACTCGAACCCTGGCTTTTACGTCTAATTCGCCAACACACTACCTACTAGACTACGGCGACTTCAATGACCAATTAAGTTAAGTATGTTCACACACCAACCATGTTGAGTGTGTTGATTTTATACATGAGTACCGGGACATACAGTTTAAAGTCGACTCTGAACGACAGATTTTTGCGAAACTTTTTCATGACAATTTTATTTACTCTCAGAGTTTTTGCCAGTAATCTGCTGAGAGGAAGTCGCCGAAGAAATATTTTTATATTTTCGTTTTGATGTCTGACCTGGGGCCTTGCGTCTAATAAGTCAACACACTACCTACTAGACTACGGCGACTTCTCAGATTACGCATAATTGTGTGTGTTAATTTTATCCATGAATAGCGAAAACTACAGGTTAATGTCGCCTCTGAATAACAGATTTTTGAGAAACTTTTCATGGCAATATTATTTGCACTCAGAGCTTTTACCAGAAACCTGCTGAGAGGAAGTCAGCGCAGAAATATTTTTTTCATATTTTGTTTTGTTCTGGGCTGGGGTTTGAACCACGGCTTTATGTCTAATAAGCCAACATACTACCTACTAGACTATGTTGACTGTCACTCCAGATTCTTCCGTTGAAGCAGTGAGCTTTCATTTCGAAGTCACAATGTTAAACTCAAAATTTATTCCCAGTTACAGAACAATTTTTGCTGACACAAATCTCATGCCAAAAAAAAAAAAAAATCCGGAAAACATGGCACGGGAGTGAATTAATCGAGATTTCCACATCATCAGAAACTTTTGCATATCGATGAGTCATTTCTTCATTACACTTGTTTAAGTTTTCTAACGTTTTTATCATCATTTAATGGAAATCCTTGTGCAACACATTTCTTAATAAAAGTATTCCTAGCAATATTGGCCTTAATTCGGTTAATTTCACAAAAAAACTAATTTGTCATCTTTGAGCATGTCTTGTGGTTCTTCAAAATCATTAATGCAATCCCACAGACTTATAGCTTCTGTTAACCAAATAAATTGGTTAAATATTATTGGTATGAAAAAATATTTGTCACTCTGTATAGCCGAATTAGCAAAAGAAAAACAAATTAATTTAATTAAATCATTACATGCCATTATCTCAAGTAGTTATACATATAAAAACACAATTAGATGACATATTTTATTACAGTATAATACAGCTTTAACGAATTGTAATGTGTAGGCTAATTGCAAGGACAATTTCTTTACTATTTGCGTGATTACTCAGATCGCACTGTTCTAGCATTGTTGAACTGCGTTAAACGAGAACAAATGTGTTGAGTCAATTTGTATCCATAACGTCTTCAATTAATTCCGATCTATTAGCACTCCAATAGGCTATTAATTTCATTTGTGAAAATCGTGTCGGTTGCCACATTTTTGTTTGCCATTAAGAGTCAAGTATTGGTCTAAACATTACATATTTGAACGGAATGGCTCGCATGCTTTTCGAGCATTATGTGGTGATTATGTGCATCATGATCAGTCCTTTGTGTATGGAAATTATAAGATTGAATAGACATTTAAAGAATCTAAAATCGTTACAGAAATGCTCAGGACTTAGCGTCAACGCAATGTATGAAGTGCCGAAAATATCGCTGCTGAAAGTATCACGGATACCGTTTCGTTCTCATCAATTGGTCTCTTCTTAATTAGATATCTCCGTACATATAAAGTGCATTTTATGCTTTAATTAAATTAACATCGTCGATAAAATTATTGAGTGCTGAAGATATAGGATGTGCTGATCTCTTCTTCATTTCCTACACAGTGGTTATGTCCACCAAATTGTTTTATCTTGAGAATCGAACAACTCATAAGTGATTGTGGAAGAATCATTTAATTCAGAAAAAGTGAAAGCTTGGTGTCCATTATCAAGTCGAAATATGAAAAAATATTCCTTTCTGCGACTTTCTCTCAGCAGATTTCTGGCAAAAACTGAGAGCAAATGAAATTGCTTTGAAAAAATTCTTAAAAATCTGTCGGGCGGAGTCGGCTTTAAATTGTAGGTCCCGCCACTCATGTATAAAATTGACGCACACAACCTAGGTAGTGTGAGAACCTAGATCGTAATCCTAATTGAAGGGTTATAATGATCAATTATGTATGTATGTTGGTGTTTATTATTGGCTGGAGCCGTATTTTGAAAATGACTCTGGAGAAGTGTGCCTGATTTAAATAAGGCAGGCTGACTTTCAAAATGTATCAATACAAAGTTTGTATGCAGTTCTACTACGGTATATACATTTTGTAGATATGAAAAGTTACCAAACAATGCATCAATTATAAATCCGATGCCTGATTGCTTTTTGACTCCATTAAAAATACACATTGACGACGTTTTGAAATAGTATACATAGTAAACATTTTGTACAGCGGCTTTATGAAACACTATATTTTGTTCAAACACAAAGCAACTAACATTTTGGAAGTCAGCCACACTACCAGCAAGCCGATTTTGCATTTATTGCATTATAATTTTGTAGAAGGAGAAATTTCTCCTTTTGAAGACCTCAATTAGTTATCAAGATCATGTTATTTGACATCGTTAGACCTTTTCATCAACATTAAACCGTTTATCATGTATCTGGGAAAGAGGATAGACAATTTGTATTACAACTGAAGTAGTGATTCATTATAATTATACTCCACTTTATTGTTGTTTCCTCCTGCATAAGAGAGAATATGTTCATATGTAATCAATTTGTGACAATAGCTTGAGGATGATAGGGATGATACCTCTCTATTCAAGATTCTTTTTTACAATTTCATCTCAGCATCTCTAAATAATCGTAAATGGTTGACATTTTTTGTTTTGCTGTTGCTGTTGCTGTTGTTGTTTGTTTTACTTGTGACATATAATTTAATGTAATTAATTTTACTTGAACAAATTAAATTGTACACATACAAATTAAAAGAGATAAATAATAATACAACAAAAAATAATTGTTTCCAATTAAAAAAGAAAAACGCCTCCACTTATTCTGTTCCGAGAGAGAAAATATTATCGCTTTGTCTGTCTTATTGTTGAATTAATGGACGTTTGAGAAATTTGTCTAATAAAAGTTACCAAATAATTGAATTTAATTTAATTTAAGTGATGACAATAATAACCACACAGTCAAAAAATATTTCATAATTAAAATAGCAAAACAACAGTTTTATTTTCGAATTCATTTCTTCATTACATTTTTTTTTATTAGAAAAACAAAAAAAAAAGATTTCTTAACGTAACGGATTAAACAATTCAATCGTTTAGAAGAAAAAAAAATTATTTTCTTTTTCAAGGCAGGGAAATGTTAATTTAGTTGTTGTTGTTGTTGTACTTATTGTGTAAAATGTGAAAAATTATAAACAAATTTTAAGCATAGTTTACGCCATTTTATTTCGGACTTACATCCGGTATTTGTTGTTGTTGTCATTAATTCTTATTCATTCACTCACTCATCATTCAATACAACAGTTTTCTTAAAATGCAAATTAAAAGCAACAACATTAAAGCATTGAGTAGAGATGAACACCGCACCGTGGCTGATGATTTCATGCAGACTTGTCGTATAGATTCGGTGTAGAGGCCACGTCTCGATAATAAATTTCTTATGCTGCGTATGATCTGTAAAATTTAAATGAAAATAAATTCCTTCTGAAGTTAAGTTATATTTAAAATAAAAACCAATTTATTGGCATACAAGAGAAATACAAGTAAAAAAAACTGAAAATAAAGGGTCCGCCAAATAACTTTCTTTTGAAAATGCTTTAAAGAAAAAACTACTGAATATTTTCTCAAATTTCGTTTTTTATTTGAAAGTACAATCCTTCCGGTTAATAATGGAAAATAATTTCATTCAAATGGCTGCCTCGGCTGGTCATGCTGTAGCCTACACCAGAAGATGTCGATTTTGGCAAAAAAAATCATCTTTTCAGATGAAGCTCATTTTGATCTTGGCGGGTATGTAAACAAGCAAAATTGTCGCATTTGGGGCACAGAAAACCCGCACGCATACATTGAAAAGCCGACGCACCCTAAACGAGTCACTGTTTGGTGCGGATTTTGGTCCAGAGGCATAATTGGGCCATTTTTCTTCGAAAATGAGAGAAAATGAAAAGGAGTGGCCGTTACAGTCAATGGCGATCGTTATCGTGAAGCCATTGTTGAAATACAGCTGCACACAATCGATAATGTGCTTAAAAATTGGAACGATCGTATAGGCTACTGCATGGCCAGCCGAGGCAGCCATTTGAATGAAATTATTTTCCATTATTAACCGGAAGGATTGTACTTTCAAATAAAAAAAGAAATTTGAGAAAATGTTCAGTAGTTTTTTTTAAGCATTTTCAAAAAAAAAGTTATTTGGCGGACCCTTTAATTTCAATTTACAACGCAACCTGTATTTGCACAAGAAATACAAGTAAAAAAAAATTGTAAAAAAATTAAATTTACAATGCAGCCAATGATCCAACGGAAATATTATTTGCTCTGGTCTTGATCTGGTCATTGTAAAATAGTTTCACCAATCATAGCAGCAGAAGCACTTCATAGGCCTTACATACCCATACAGTCATTTGCCATCAATAGACGCTAATTTGATCAGTGAATTTAGAATGCTTTTACGTAGGAACCAGAGATTATTATTGAATCGTTTTTTCATGAAATTTTGAATATAGGTGAGTCAACAATATTGAAATTTAACCATGTACTCTGAATCATTCATACTCACTACAACGTTGATTTATAAGCACAGGTTGCAATGAGTATGCGTACAATGTTGACATCAAACTCATACCATTCGAAATATGTTTCATTCATAAGCCTACTCATTTAGGTTCATCACTTTAGAATTCGAGTGACTTGAATCATTACAATCTTAGTTGTTGTTGCATTTACAAAAAAAGAAAAAAACGCATAAGCAAAAAAGACAGAGCAGCAAGCAGAGCAAACACACAACCTTTTAGTGAGCATTTTAGTGTTCGTACGCGAATCATACTTATTTTGTGATTCGTGTATATATTGAGTTATTGTTGAGTGTACTTTGTATGATGTTGTTAAGTATGAATATGAGTATGAGTACTTCAAACCTCGAAAATAAGTAGAGGTTCCATTATATTGAAATAAGTATGAATGCGTTTAAGTATTAGAAATTATGAGTATGATTCGATTCTACTCATCTTTTTGAATACTCATTGCTGATCTGTGGTAGGAACGTCTTTCTCTCAAGGCTTTCGCGCCGGGGGCCGTGTATACACGGCAATCATTTGGTGCATCACACCACACACGTCGTGTAAATACGGCAGTTACTTATTGGTCTACAGAGGCTAAGGCGCCATAGACATGGCATTAGTCCAGGGCTTAACGTGAGTATCGCCATGATGGCAGACCCCACTGTGCTCTAAGCACGGTTGGAAACAATGGGAGTACCACGCTCCCACGCATAATGATGCAGCCTCATGGTAAAACTACCATAGACTTCATCATCATACCAATTCGAAGCCATGCATTTGGGCATGACTTCGGTCCTATTTAGGGGTCGGAGACAATCTAAACTCCTTTGTGAAAATGGTTAAGAGTGTATCGCCACCCTATAGAGACGGCAGTTATTTATTTGTTCAGTTGAGTTTTCTCAAACGACGGTAACGATATATGTCGACATGAAAAGTTACAAAGTGTGGCACAGGTGCGCTGTCACACAACGCTCTAAGCATGGTTGGAAGCAATGCGTCTACCAATGATGCAGCCTCATGGTAAAACTACCATAGACTTCATCATCATACGTGAGTACCAATTCGAAACCATGCATTTGGACGTGACTTCCCTCGTGGTTAGTGGTCGGAGACTATCTAAATTCCTTTGTGAAAGTGGTTAAGAGTGTAACGCCACACCATAGACACGGCAGTTATTTATTTGTTCAGTTGAGTTTTTGCAAACGACGGCAACGACATGGGGACATGAAAAGTTGCAAAGCTTGGTACAGATACACCGCCAGTCAACGGTTAAAATACAGCTCATTTGATGGCCTTAGTTACCAGTGTCTCATGGTATATAAACTCGTTTGATGGCGTTAGAAAGGTTTGTTGGTTACTTGACCTCAATATTGTTTGTGCAGACTTCTCAGGACTGAAACCAAAGACTAACGCTGCCTTCACAACCCAGGCGAGATCTATGCAAATTGTACCGCCTTATTTCTTAAAGATTTAATATGTTCGGAATACTCCCTTTATGGCCTATGTGAACTTACATTCGTTCTTTAGTTTGGCGTCAATCTACCAGAGAAAACTATTCAAAATTATTTTTGTCGGATATGAATGCCTTCTACTCTGCATGCTAAAGGCGCTTCTGCATTCTGCATTTGAAATTATTAGAGAAATTCAATTGTCCCGTATTGGCTCTTGACTTGACTTGCAATCAATATTGCAATCAAGAATACATTCAAATAAAAAGAAACTGCCGCCAATTTTGTATGACGTGCTTGCTGAATCTGATTTAACTAAATGGGCCAAATACGACATACAAAATCAATTGCAAACATAGCAACAATAAATAAAACATTACATTCAATTAATTAATTAATTAATCAATTCAGCAATCAATTAATTGACCCACATTCTATACATACTTTACGTTCGTTGCATCTTACTTACATCTTGACTTAAGCCCTGCGGTTCTCTACTCAATACAACGGTATAGATGCTGTGATGCACATCGCTCGAACAGAATGTCAACACCAAATGATCGCTGACTGCTTTTACCACCTGAACGGTGCCGGTGAATTGACTGTACTTATTAAGGGCCACCATAGAACCACGTTGTTCACCGATATTCGTCCACAGGCCCGGATGATTCATGGTATAATTGAAATTGTATTCAATATTGTCATCTTTTTCACTCCAAATCAAACGTAAATAGCGGGTATTCAAGTGTGAATGTCTGGCGTTTGTGTTTACATCGTATGATGACGATGTCGATGTTGATGATGCTGCCATACTGTCTACCCTTCTATAGCCATTCGATGGCTGATAGTATTCACGCAACTGTTTAGGAGAAAATAAAAATAAAAAATGTATGTTTGTAGTGAAGTGATTTGAAGTGCTTGAAAACAGAGTAGTATTCGTCTAGTTTGATTAGTAGTAGCCGGGAGTAGTTAAATTAATAAAAATTAGTTGTGATTCCATTTAACTTGTTTTACTCACTTGATCTGTGACATCATTTAAATTTATCATGACGCAACTATCGTAACGATAAACGCCGGGTATGTCTTGTGTATGCATTATTATTTCATTACCATACCAGTTACCAGTGATCTGTAAAGAGAATAATTGTAAAGAAAAACAACAACAACAACAACAACAAAAATAAATAAATTTATTGTCATAAATTTGTATCAACATTAATGTGCAGTAGCATGTTAGATACCCTATAGACAGAAAGGATTTTAGTTAGTTTGACAAATCGTACATAAAAGCAATTTAGGATTTCAATGATCTATTTAATCATTCACTGATGACAGTCATTTGTTTAGATCATCATAGGTCCTAAATAAGCTGAAGGTTATCGTATCTATACTCTACAGTTCTTTAGCTCTACAAGTTCCACACTTGAATGGATTGAAGTTACGTTCGAGGACTCAGTAAACCTGCAATAATGATTTTGGACTTGTAGTTTTTTTATATTCATTTCCATCTACAGTAGCAGCTTCTAGATTTATAGAGTTACCATCTGTCTTCGTAGTAAAGCAGACGGTGTGAAAATGTTTTGGGTGATCATGTTAACATGGATGCAAGGAAATATCGAGCACTCCATAAATTACGCATTTCAATATTTCTTTGCATTTGCATTGCCATGATATGTTTTCTAGAGTACAATAGATCTCATGTTCTCCCAAGAGAGTATTTTCCAAATGATTTACGAGTAAATAAAATCACTTAACTGATGGTAGACCTCATTTGCATTTCCATAAATCAGCGAAATGCTCTAATTTATCACGACAGACATGATTTTTGAGGAGAACACTGAATATAAAATGGTCAGGAGGCATAAGTCCATAAATAACCGACCTAACAATGTTCAATGGGAAGTTCTCTTCGCACTTGGGACCATGTGGGACCACAAAGCATCTGCTTTTTACAATTTGTGCTGCTATTATTTTCGCTTTTCCTTGTATAAGAAAGAGTCCTTAAATATGAGTTGCCGTAGTGTAGTGGGTAGTGTGTTGGCAGGTCAGACATCAAAACAAAATACAAAAAGTATTTCTTCGGCGACTTCCTCTCAGCAGATTTCTAGCGAAGCTCTGAGATTAATTAAAAAAGGTTCCGCCACTCATGTATAAAATTAACACACACAACATAAGTGGTGTGAGAAACTAGGCCGTATTCCTGACTGCCCTCTTTCTTTTAGTATGCAGCTGTTTTTCGGTTGACTTCGTTTGCTTAAGCCTTAAAGGTAAGGATCCTGACGTTATCCTTTCGATACTATCAAGTTTGCTTCTAAAAATGTGGCTGATTAACTTCCTTTTTCTACGTTTAATTTATTTCTGTATGGATTACATACATAATTGGTCATTACAACCCTTCAGTCAGGATTACGACCTAGTTTCTCACACCACTTATGTTGTGTGTGTTAATTTTATACAGGAGTGGCGCGACCTACAGTTTAAAGTCAACTCCGAACGACAGATTTTTGAGTAACTTTTCATGGCAATTTTTTTACTCTCAAAGTTTTTGCCCGCAGACTACTAAGAGAATGTCAAAGCAAATAGCTCTCAGAATTTTTGCCAGAAATCTGCTGAGAGGAAGTCGCCGGAGAAATACTTTTTGTATTTTGTTTTGATATCTGGCCTGGGGCTCGAACACTGGCTTTACGTCTAATAAGCCAATCCACTACCTATTGGACTACGGCGACTTCTGTATGGATTACTCATTGATTATCCTCCAGCAATCCAAGATGTAACTCAGAGTCACAGATATATGCCTATAGTGTTTGTATGTATGTATTCAAAACAAACCAGGTTTCACTTCCACGGAACAGAGTAAACTTCACAGCTGTTTTGCATATTCCCAGTACGTCTGCCTATTTGCGAGCTCCTTATTGGTTGTGCTAGCAATCGATGGAAAACTTCTTACATCATAGTATCAAATGCCCATCCTATCATTCTTAAACTTTAATTCTCTTATAGACATAAAGTACTGTTATAATCTTGCTGGTAGTGTGGGAAATATCCGCATTCCAATTGAGTCTCTAGTATAGTCCAAAAACTATTTTGCTTCGTCTGAGAACTGTAAAGAAAACGGTCATTTGAACTGGAGCAGGGCATTATAAAGTTCAACCCCATCAACCACATCATATAACCGATCTTGCTCTTGTTTATCCACAAAAAAAAAATTTAAATAAAACACACACACACACACTGCATTTGATGATTATTGTATAATTTAATTAATCAATTTAGATTTTGAGGAAGTATTGTTTTACACAATAACTCTGAATTGACTCTGAAAGATCACATTGAAAAACTCAACCAAAACGTTACATGGACAAGTGAGTGGAGCAAATGAGCGAGTGATGAGTGTTTTTTAAATGCAAAAAAGGTCATTAGAAGTCAATACTTTGAATGGCTACCCCAACTGGCTGACACATTCTTTGTTACACAATTTATGTGGGTTGGAAACAGAAAAAAAATCAGACCATTGCAGAAAGCACAGAAGTTGAAAGGCTTTAGAAATTTTGATAATTAAAGGAAAATATTTTTTGTCACTTGAAATGATGGTAAATAATTCGTAATCAGCTTATTCGGTTAATCTCTCATATTGATATAGACTGAGAGCCAGATTCAACAGTTTTTTCTTTCTTTTACTGGCCCACAAATTCCTTTTGGTTACTCCCTATGTCAAGATACTTACTGTCTAACTTACTCTTAGCCTTTTGCAATCATTTAGCAAAGTTCATCTGATCAGTGTAGGTTCGCAGAAAGGAAACCTAAACTTTTCATATGATATACGTATCATACACAACCATTCGAAAATTTACCATAAGTTAACCGGGCATCTGGTCAACGTAGCTGAGTTAACCACACATTCATCTTTCGATTAAAGGGAGACTTAGAAAAATGTATGGTAGGCTTTAGCATTCTTAAGACATAGAATCTTACAGTCATGTGTATGCCAGATACTAACCCCTTGAGCAAATTACTCTATTCTAGTCATGCTAACTTCGCATACAACAAATGTTTGGTTCATGCTGCAACCAGGTAAACTGATACCCGTTTTAACTGCGTAACTGTTGGTTTACCTTTGGAGTTCGCTCAACCCAGTACCCAAACCAGTAACAATCCAGAATGTCTTTATGTCACATATAGAGATGTTTTTCATCAATAAGAATTCGCATATTAGTGACAATAATTCTTTAGTAGTCCTATGCATATGGCTCATCCTTTTTATGCCTTTGATATTGATTTACTGTGTTATCGAATACCCATTGTAAATAGGCAATAATCACTTGGTTCTTGATCGAAAAAGGGAACCTGATTACTGCCAACCCTTTAGTTAACACACTGGCTTTCATGTTCGTTCTAGTTAATATTCCACCATCTAATCGGCTGCCATAATAATCGACATTTTTTTGATCAATTAAAATACGTCATACTCTCAAGCTAAAGCCCTTAAAGTCAACAGATACACTCAGCCACAAAAGTATACATACGGATAACAAAGTTCAGAAATTTTTTAACTAATCCGTTTTCGTTGAAAATCTTTATAATTGTCTGACAACTTTCCTCGATTTTAAGACGGTCTTTTGCTTTGGTTCAGAAATTTGTGAAATTTGTAAAACGGATGCATACCTTTGTGGGCCTATGCAGGGCCACAATTCAGTTCAATTTCAGAAATTTTTAACCAATGCAAAAGACCGTCTTAACATCAAGGAAACTATAAAGATTTTCAACAAAAACGGAAATTTCTGAAATTTTTTAACCGTATGTATACTTTAGTAACTGTGTGTAGTTACAATTTGAATTATTTTTTTTCAAGTGCGGAAAATGTCTGGTGTCCCACATTTTTATCAATATAAATATGAAATGTGATCTAATAATATATGGGGTCTTGATTCCAATAATCTTATATCTTTCCCTAGTACATTCATTTTTGGTCGATTTGTTGGAAGATTGGGCAAGACAACACATGGTAAGTTTGATCTTCAAAAGCACCATCTGTGTATGGCACTCTTTCCCCTTCTTGGCTTCTACTATTACGCGCTCAGAAGTTCTAAATAGGATTTCGCGACACCAAAGAAAATTGCTGCAAATATTGACTCTACCATGTTGGCTTGCTATAAAAGAGCTCCGAGTTGAAACATTCAGCTCTGATATCATGACAATAAAAATTAGGTTAGGTTAAGTTAGGTTAGGTTAGAGGACGTGTACTTGTCAATTAAGACAAGAACAGTGCGCGGAGGTCGAATTGACCCATTGTACAACGTCCTAGTTTCTCACACCACTTATGTTGTGTGTGTTAATTTTATACATGAGTGGTGGGACCTACAGTTTAGAGTCGACTCCGAACGACAGATTTTTTTGAGAAACTTTTTCCATGGCAATTTTTATTTACTCTCAGAGTTTTTGCCAGAAATCTACTGAGAGGAAGTCGCCGAAGGAATACTTTTTATATTTTGTCTATTCTTCTCACGCTACCTACTATACTACGGCGACTTTAAAATAAAAATTACAGACATGAAAAATCTTTTCAAATATGTCGTTCTAATTCGATTTTAAATTGTTCATTCCACCACTTGCAAATAAAATGGTATGAGAATGTAGGCTGTAATCTGGTTTAAAGTACCAAGAGTACCATATACCGTTAGGGAATTATAAGACAGTAGAATCAGATGGCAAACTAAGGAATTTCCGAAGAGGTTAATAGTATATGATAGGAGCTCCTGAATGAGTTTCCAAAATATCGTTAAAAGGCTTTTAGACAGCAGACTCAAACAGATATATTACTAAAAAATAATATTTTAAGGTAGTAAGAAATGTCAGATGATCTGTTGGCAGTGAAGCCGTAGTCTAGTAGATAGTGTGTTGGCTTATTAGACGTGAGGCCACGGTTCAAACCCCAGGTCAGACATCAAATCGAAAAATGAATACATATTTCTGCGGCAACTTCCTCTCAGCAGATTACTGGCAAAAACTGTGAGAGTAAATAAAATTGCCATGAAAAAGTTTCTCAAAAAAATCTGTCGTTCGGGGTCGACTTTAAACTGTAGGGCCCGCCACTCATTAACACACACAACATGAGTGATGTGAGAAGCTAGTCTGTAATCGTGACTGAAGGGTTGTAATGGCCAATTATGTATGTATGAATGTAAGAAACGTTAGATAATTTGTTGGCAGTGAAGAATTTACAGATGATCTAAAGGAAATGCTTTAATATGATGGGATAGTTCTTAGCGTTTAAATTATTTCACAATATTCCTCAAAGAAATTGTAGGTATTGTTACGTCAACAAAAAGGCCTGCAGAAGAAATTTTTAGCTCTTTACGTAATGTAATCCCACTATAAGGAACTTTCTTTTTTGGCCCGTGAGTTGGAAAATAGGCACTCATCAAATAAAAAATGTACTTTTTACAAATTCTTACACAAAAATTATAAACTTTTTGAAGCACAAGATGTTAAAGGAATTTAGAATTTAGTTTAGTTTATAAATTATCAATAAAATCTTTAGTAGATATGTTTAAGGAAAGTCACTTTGTAGTGTACATATATTTTTATCGATAACTGGCATTTTCATGATATAAACTATTCACCAAAGACGTTTTTTTTTTCTTCATATGTTAACATAACTTGATGAGTTTTAGCTAAGAATTCTTTCTCCGATATATTAAAGCAAGTATATTCAAAAAATATTAAAAACCTGTATTTTAAATGATTCTAAATTATGATTAAGCTTTGCATGTCTCATAATATATTGTAAAGTTGGCATAGAATTCATTCTTTATTTAAATTCTTTTAAATGTTTACGCACTTGTTTTATATCCACTGAGTGTTGCGGTTTAATATTCAAACATAACATCGAAGGCGGATGATGCTGCCTATCGGTTGTATCACCTCCGTTGCGGGACGGCACATAAGTTTCGTATATAGAATCGGTCTTAACAAGTTCAGTAATCAATAGGCAAACGAATACGGCACTAAGTTTGTAAAACATTTTTAAAACGATTTTTCGATTTTCTTTTTCGTATTTTAATTCTAATCAGAGTTTTTCACTTAAAAACTATTTCATTAGAAATTTTGCAAAATGTTACAATTTTGTTTATGCGAGTATATGTATATTTTTGTTGTTGTTTTTATTTATTTATTTTTTTTGTAAATAATTCGCGTAGATTTATTTTATTAATTTTTTTTTAAATGTACAACAGTCTTTAACGATCGTGTGATCGGTTTGAACTACAACGAGATAATAATATGAGTTTTTGAACCCAGTGGAAACAGAAAAAGTAGCCACTAATTGACTCAGAACTTTTATTTTATTTTTCTTTTTTATTTTTTGTCTTTTTTTTAGTAAATCGAGCAGCTTTTTATTCATCTGGAAGATGAATCGTCATACACTTTTTTTCTTTTTCCTTTTTTCAATTACTAACTGTGTTGTATAGCACAAAGAAAAATGAACAACAACAACAACAACAACTACAAATGCAGTGTGTGACAATAAGAATAAAAATAATTGAACGATTTTTTTATTATGTATTATAACCACCATGGCTTTCGTTTACAGTTGCTTATGTAGTTGTTGTTTGTGGTTGTTGTTTAATTCAACTCAAATATTGTGGGGGTTAAATCGTTAAACGATCGTATGTTGTTATTGTTGGGCATTTATGCTCTTAGTTTCGCTTACGCACATTTACCGTTGTGCATACATACACGCGAATGTATGAGTGTAGATTTTTCTAAAATTCTCTTTTACTTTCTCTCTAATATACAATAAATGAGTGATAATTTATCATCGTGTTGATGTGATATACACCAGGCATGATAACTTAAGCACTTCAATAGGATTTTCAACAAATTGTGTAATGGGTCCGCCAAATAACATTTTTTTTTTTTTGAAAATGCTTTAAAGAAAAAACTACTGAATATTTTCTCAAATTTCTTTTTTTACTTGAAAGTACAATCCTTCCGGTTAATAATGGCAAAAAATTTCATTCAAATGGCTGCCTCGGCTGGCCATGCAGTAGCATACACGATCGGTCCAATTTTTAAGCACATTATCGATTGTGTGCAGCTGTATTTCACCAATGGCTTCACGAATATTGTCCTTTAAAGCGTCAATTGTCTCTGGCTTGTCGGCGTTACACTTATCTTTGACGGTACCCCACAAATAATAGTCCAACGGTGTCAAATCGCAGCTCCGAGGTGGCCAAACGACATCAGCTCTGCGGCTGATAATGCGATCTTCAAAAACAGGGCGCAAAACATCGAGTGTAGCTTGGGCTGTGTGGCACTTAGCGCCGTCCTGTTGAAACCAAATGTTGCCAATATCCGCCTCTTTAATTTTTGTGAACAAAAATTCGTTCAACATGGCCCGATAACGATCGCCATTGACTGTAACGGCCACTCCTTGCTCATTTTCGATGAAAAATGACACAATTATGCCTCTGGACCAAAATCCGCACCAAACAGTGACTCGTTTTGGGTGCGTCGGCTTTTCAATGAATGCGTGCGGGTTTTCTGTGCCCCATATGCGACAATTTTGCTTGTTTACATACCCGCCAAGATCAAAATGAGCTTCATCTGAAAAGATGATTTTTTTTGCCAAAATCGACATCTTCTGGAGTAGGCTACTGCATGGCCAGCCGAGGCAGCTATTTGAATGAAATTATTTTCCATTATTAATAAAAAAAGAAATTTGAGGAAATATTCAGTAGTTTTTTTAAAGCATTTTCAAAAAAAAAGTTATTTGGCGGACCCTTTATAAAACGGTACTTTTGTTTCGCTATGAGGTGAATCTAGCCGTGTCTTCCGTAATATGGTCATCACCGGAATGGTAGTTTAACCCATAAACTCTTACTTACTGACTAAATTGGTCATTGCAATGCTTTAGTCAGGAGAACAACATAGCTTTTCACACCACCCATGCTATGTGTACGAATTTTATGCATGACTGGCGGGATCTGCAGTTCAATGTCAGCTCCAAATGACAGATTTTTTTGAGAAACTTTTCATGGCAGATTTTGTTTCCCTCTCAGAGTTATTTTGCAGAAATCTGCTGCGAGGAGGTCACCGAAGAAATATTTTTTTTCATATTTCGTTTTGTTCGAAATGTCTGAGCCAGGTGTTGAACCATGGGGTTTTTGTCTAATAAGCCAACACACTACCTAGTAGACTACGGCTACTACAACTATATTTCCGACCTATAAAAATGCTCCAAACAGTGTCGTTCGGAGTCGACTTTAATTTGTAGGTTCCGCCACTCAGGATAAAATTAAGATACACAACATGGGTGGTGTGAGAAGCTAGGTTGTAATCGTGACTAAAGGGTTATAATGGCCAACTAAGTAAATAAGTAAGCCCTACAGTGTTTTAAAATAGTAAGCTTTGCAATATACGATATATTTTCAACCACTGACTCCAAATTTTTGAAGAATTTTATGTAAATGTAGGGTATCTACTCAGTTCCACCAGACAAGATAACATCTTTGTATTTCCATTATATTATGTGTTGTTTTTTATAGCAATACCACGATCACAAATTAATTAATCAATAATAATAATTAAGAGTATAAAAATATAACTTAAAAGACTTTATACTCCTTCTTCTTTTCAATGTACGAGTAAGTGTGTTGTGTCGTGTTGTGTTATATCTTTCAGATAAACGTCTAAATGTATGAGTAAGCTTTCTTAGTTTTTTTTTCTTTTCTTTTTAAATTGAGTGAAAAAAAATTTATTTTTGGATTTGAATAACATCACAACAACGTTACTGTCTTAAAAATGCTTCACTAACACGAGGTTTTTTTTACTGATTTTTAAACGTTCACTTTATACTGCAGATTAGTTAGACTCACACTCAACAGTGTGAAGACATTCAGCGTTTAATCGATTGTAATTCGTATTGTCATAAATTTGGAGAAGAATAATATGCTCGGTAAACGAAGCTTAAATTTCAACGGTCTTAACTAAGAGTACTGAGTTAATTGATGATCTACTTCAGTTTAATTAAATAATTCTTTACCAAAAAGTCTTCAACAATTGCAAAAACCAGTAACCAGCATTGTGTTAAACATTTGTTTCAATCAATATTTATTGTGTTCCATGAATGATGGCATAGAAATACTGCAGCTTAATAACGAGTTTTTTTGAAAATTTTTATGTCATACACTGGCAATAAAACCCTATTGGGTGTGCTCCAGAGATCAGCAATGAGTATTCAAAGAGATGAGTAGAATCGAATCATACTCATAATTTCTGATACTTATACGTATTCATACTTATTTTACTAACATGGAACCTCTACTCAAGTTTGAAGTACTCATCATATTCATACTTAACAACACGTATGATGTTGTTAGTAATTTCGACTCTCCATAACTCAACATATACACGAAGAACAAAATAAGTATGAGTCGCATATGAACACTAAAATACTCACTAAGTGGTTGTGTGTTTGCTCTTCTTGCAGCTCTGTCATGTTTGCTTATGTGTTTTTTTTCTTTTTTTTGTAAATGCAACAACAACTAAGACTGTAAATTTTGATGAATGATTCGTGGCACTCAAATCATTTCTAAGTATTATAAGAGTATTTTTCTAAAGCCAATGAATCTAAATGAGTAGGCTTATGAATCAAACATATTTCGAATGGTATGAGTTTGATGTCAACCTTGTACGCATACTCGTTGCAACCTGTACTTATAAATCAACGTTGTAGTGAGTATTAATGAATCAGAGCACATAGTTAAAAATTTCATAAGTGCTTATGAGTAGCGAAAAAACGATTCATTGCTGATCTCTGCTTCAGAATCGGCTTCAAACAGCAGATCCGGCCACTTATGAATAAAATTAACACATGCAACATGGGTGGTATGAGAAGCTAGGTCGTAGGCCTGAGAAAATAGTTGTAATGTCCAATTAAGACTTTACTGAAGTCTTTGTTTAACAGTAACCGTATTACCAGGCATTACACTCTACGTACACTGTGTCATAAGCCAGAAAATATACCAAAAAAAAAGGTGTCAGAATCATTAAACTTATGATCACGAGTGCTTGATAGGCTTGTCAGGTTGTTAAGCACTAGAAATTAACCACATACTGCGTCAACGAGTTGTAAGTTTCGATTTCCTTATAAGTTATTCCATCTGTTATTATACATACCGTACATAATTGCTTATTACAACCCTTCACACAGGATTACGACCTACACTCAGCCACAAAAGTGTACATACGGATAACAAATTTCAGAAATTTTTTAACTAATCCGTTTCCGTTGAAAATCTTTGTAATTGTCTGACACCTTTCTTCGATTTTAAGACGGTCTTTTGCATTGGTTCAGAAATTTGTGAAATTTGTAAATCGGATGCATACCTTTGTGGGTCTGTGCAAGGCCACAATTCAGTTCAATTTCAGAAATTTGTTTACCAATGCTAAAGACCGTCTTAACATCAAGGAAACTATAAAGATTTTCGACGAAAACGGATTAGTTAAAAAATTTCTGACATTTTTTAAGCGTACGTATAATTTAGTAACTGTGTGTAGCTTTTCACACCACTTATGCTGTGTGTTGTAATTTTATACATGAGTGGCAAGAGCGACAGATTTTTTTTATTTCACTCTCAGAGTTTTTGGCCGAAATCTGCTGAGAGGAAGTCGCCGAAGAAATATTTTTTTCATATTATCGTTATGATGTCTGACCTAGGGTTTAAACCGTGGCCTTACGTCTACTAAGCCAACACACTTCCTACGGCGAGTTCTGTAATCCACCTGTAATTAACTTCAATTTAATTTCAAAGAAGCCAAAGACATGGCTGCGATTATTAGTTTCTTCGAGTTTTTTTCCAAAATCTTGCATCGATTGTAAGACAATAAAAATGTCAAATAGTTTCGCCTGAATAATATATTCCAGAAATTTTTATGAAGACAAATTTGTTATTAAATTTATTATTAAATAAATATGTCGGAAGCCCCAATCTTCCACAAGTTCTTGTACAAAATAAGACTACAATTGCTATACACATATGGATTCCTATAGTTTGGTCCTCTAACATAGAGGTCTTTTAGGAGAGCAACCTTATAAAGGGCCCGCCAGTAGCCTACACGATCGGTCCAATTTTTAAGCACATTATCGATTGTGTGCAGCTGTATTTCACCAATGGCTTCACGAATATTGTCCTTTAAAGCGTCAATTGTCTCTGGCTTGTCGGCGTAACACTTATCTTTGACGGCACCCAACAAATAATGGTCCAACGGTGTCAAATCGCAGCTTCGAGGTGGCCAAACGACATCGGCTCTGCGGCTGATAATGCGATCTTCAAAAACAGGGCGCAAAACATCGAGTGTAGCTTGGGCTGTGTGGCACGTAGCGCCGTCCTGTTGAAACCAAATGTTGCCAATATCATCCTCTTCAATTTTTGTGAACGAAAATTCGTTCAACATGGCCCGATAACTGTACGGCCACTCCTTGATCATTTGCGAAGAAAAAAATCCGCACCAAACAGTGACTCGTTTTGGGTGCATCGGCTTTTCAGTGTATGCGTGCGGGTTTTCCGTGCCCCAAATGCGACAATTTTGCTTGTTTACATATCCGCCAAGATCAAAATGAGCTTCATCTGAAAAGATGATTTTTTTTTGCCCAAATCGGCATCTTCTGGTGCAGGCTACTGCATGGCCAGCCGAGGCAGCCATTTGAATGAAATTATTTTTCATTATTAAACGGAAGGATTGTACTTTAAAAAAAAAAAAATTGAGAAAATATTCAGTAGTTTTTTTTTAAAGCATTTTCAAAAAAAATGTTATTTGGCGGACCCTTTATATTAGATAAGATTTTCAGTTCGAATACGACACGACAATTGTAGTTCACAGCAATTATGGCTTCTGATAGAAATTGAACAGCCTTTTCGTTATTATTTATCTCAGATTTTTAAAGAACATCGAGAGGATCAGAAGATCAACATGTTTTCTTCTACATTCAATTAAGTTTCCTTTATTTTTTTTATAACAAAATTTTCTACAAAAACTAAAAAACTAATTTAAAATATAAAAACACTCTCGCCTAAGGCTACTTTTAAAAAGATTTCAAAGTTTTCCCTGCTGTAGCATTAAATTGATTTTTTCATAAATCCAATCGATATATTTCTGAACTCTGACATACACACCGGGATGATTGGCATAGCCACAGTGTTGACCCCATGAGATAATGCCATATAAAGTTTCACCATCTAAAGAATAAAAAAAAAACGGAAATGTCTATCAAATCTAACTTCAAATTTGCACAAAAAAACAAATTTTACCTTCATCAGAACAAACTAGAGGACCACCTGAGTCACCATCACATGCATCGGCACTTTCATCGAGGAAGCCGGCACAGAACATGCCTTCAGTCATGGCATTGGCATAGACATTCTTCTGGCTACACACGGCATCGGCTAATATAGGCACTTGAGCGGAACGCAAGATATTTGAGGGTGCTGTTGAATAAAATATTTTTTTAATAAAATGTAGTCTACAACAGTTCATTTTAGGACTTACTTGAAGTACCCGATTTAATGGAACCCCAACCAGATATGGTACATATACGATCTGTCTCCAACACGGCATCTTTTTCAGGCAAACAGATGGGCTGTATATAGTCATTGAAACGTATGGGATTTTTGAGAAGTATCAAAGCAATATCATTGTTCATATGTTTTTGATCTCGGAACTTCTCGTGAATGTACCAATTTTCAATATTTACATCAATTTCCGAGGACTCGGCTATATTGGCATAATGATCACCCATGCGCACAAAATATGAACCCTTGGGATAGCCAGCCAAACAATGGGCAGCAGTTAAAATCAATTTCTTCGATATGATAACCGCACCACACCAGTGACTTGAAATGCCGCCACGACCTCTTGTCCGTATGGTAGCCTGCCAAGGGTGCCTTCCCCTCTTAGCTATGCTGCCATTTACTACTCTCTCCTCGGGATGATCGTACTCATCGATTAGATTGGTTTTAAAATGGCCACATTTCTTTTGACTATTGATTGCCTTGCTGGAACGTTGCCATAGGCCCTGATATAAACCCAAATCATCCAGTTCGGATTGTTCAAATTCCATAGAAGCGTTAAAGTTGCTATCTTTAGCCGGCATTAGAGATGTTGTTGCACCATTTGGCTTGGTGGGGGGTTTAGGACCCGCTTTACACTTGAGACCTACATCCTCGGTATGATTACAATTGTTTTCACCCCAAGTCCAATGGCTGCACTCATCAATTCTAGTTTCATTACCCAAACAAGAAACCTGATCCAACCATATGGGACCACTGCCGGGACCATAAATATTTTTCGCAATCTGCGGTTTACCATAGAAACCAAAAGAGTTGCAAACAACTTGGGCTTCTTTCAAACCGAAATCGTCATCACAAACGGTGCCCCATTCACCGCGATAGAATACCTCTAACCGGCCTTCATTAGAGCTGCGGCCTCCTTCCAAACGATATTTAATAGGTGCCTGAATAAAACAATTTTTTTTTTAACAAAACTTGGAAACTCTTCTATTCTAGTTCGTGTACAACTTACATTGCAAACTTGCTCACTTTCATCGGAGCCATCCTCACAGTCGGGCGTGATGTCACATAAAAAGGCCGTGGGTATACATTCCTTGGAGGTACTACAAAGCCAATAATTATCGGGGCATTTAAGTTTGGCTACTTTACAGACTACACCCACTACCTCATCCGGACTACAATTATTAACGCCCCATCCTTTAAAGTCACACTCTTTCAAAGAAGTTTCATTGCCTTTGCATTGCACCTCATCCATGACAAAATGTAAATCAACATCGGTGGGGGGATAATACGAATTGCCTCGAACTTCCATGGCGCCCATTTTAAAGCCTAATTCGTGGCATACAACATCGGCATCGTGTAAACCGAATTTGTCATCACAAACATAACCCCATTTACCGAGAACTAAGGAAATTATAAGGCATTAGAATATGGATGTTTTGAGTTCTACATTTCATACTCACTCTTGACTTCTACTCGGCCCATGTTTGAAGTTTCGCCACCGGTTAAACGTATATCGTAACCCAAATGATCACATTGTTGTTCATCCTTACGATTACCACAGTTGTTGACGCCATCGCAAACCTAAAAGTTAGGATTCAAAATTATATGTGAACCTAGCGTAATGGATTCAGAGTCTCAAACTTACTTGATGCTGTTCAATACACTTGCCATTGCCACACGCAAAGGGACATACACCGCCAACTCTTAAATCAAAATCAAGGTTTTTTGGTGTTGTGGACTCGGCACGTGGATTAATGGGTGTAGGAGGGTTTGTTTTATCAGCAAAAGGATTTGGTATGTTAGGGTGTCTCTCATGGTATTCTCGATTGTGTTGCATTGTGGAATGATGACGTGTATGATGATGGTTATGATGGTTTTTATGCCAATTGGGATTGTGGACATGGTTATATTCATGCGGTAATGCACTTGAACGTTCTAAGGGGCTTTGGTATGAACTGTAAGCAGTTGTGGTTTCACGATCACCTGTCTTGGTGGTCGCAACCCCTAGTAGGTTATGTTGTTCACCTGCAAGTATAAGTTCAACATCGGGTTGAGGGGTAGTGGTGGAAGGCGAAAGAGTATTCTTATTAGATGGTGGTGTTTTATGAGTGGTGGTCGAGGTAGTGGTTGGAGGTGCAACTAAGCTCATAATATGAGATTGAGCCTTTTCGGCCATTTCATCATCGTCTACTTTATTGTCTGGGTCAAGATAGGGTTTTAATAAAAGTTTTAAAGCTTCTTTCATTACTTGTTCTTCGTCTTGGTCATGTGCGGCAAGATCGTTCTCCTTCTCATGCTTGATATTAGCCGGGGGAGGAGAATCCAGGCCATAATAATGATTTGGTGTTGGACTGGTTATTTTAATATTGGTATTGCCCGCATAGGTTGATTTGATACCTGATTGCGGTGGTACTTTTCTACCAAACCAGGTAGCGTTACGTGAATGGGTTACCTCGGAGTAAGGGGGAGAATAGTGAGGTTGATGGGGAAATGTTCGTATGGTAGCATTTGTTAGTTGTGGATAACCCCGTATATGGGGTGTGGAAATAGTAGTCTTTGCCGGTTCAGGAATTTGTGTAGTCTGTTCGTAAGGAGGCAAATATCTAACAGAGTAAGGAGTCGTACTTGGTGTATTGGATAAGGGAGGTTGTAGGCCACCATATAAATTTGTAGCATCGTTTAAATTATGTCTCGAAGAAGCCGAGGGTAACTGATCTAAATCGTTGAAAACATAAGTTTTCTGACCAGGCGGTTTGAAATCGCTTTCGGCCAAAGGGGCTTGACCTTTGTCCTCGTCAACATAAATTGGTCTATGGTACAAAGGTATTTCGGGATTTTGTTGTTGAGTAGGCCTACCGGGCGTTATAACAGGCACTAAAACTCCCGTATTGGTGTAAACATGGCCATGAACCGGTGGACTAGGCATCAAATGGTGTCGTGGTATTTCAACCGGTCGTATGGGTGTCCAAGTGTTTATGTGTCGTGTATGATTTTGACGATTAACTGAGGGATAATCAACATTTAAGGTTTTGGGAGGTTCATGGGAAAATATTTCTTTAGAATCTTCTTGTGATCCAACAGGTTGCGCGTAAACAAGATTTGGTGGCGTAGTACTGGTTGTTGGTGCTAATGGTGCTAATGGTGAATTTAATATTTGGGGATTATAATTACGGTTCGGTTCAAAAGATCCCTCTTCATAGATGACAGTATGCGTTGGATTACGTTGATCCACATGCTCAGCGGTGCCAGACCAAACGGGTGTTACTTCAGGTCTTGCGGGTGGATTCACGCGGTGTGTATGCGATGTATGTTGCCAATTGGTGGTTTGATCATGTGCTGGTGCCGGTGGCGGTGCCGGTGCCTGAGGCCTTGGCACATTCATATTATGCCATCGATTCTCTGTCACTTGGTGGGTATAAGTAGTTGGCGGGTTTTGTGGGCCCGCCGGAGACCATTGTGTAGAGCTAGGACCCCGGTTATTGGTGCCTAAGTAGAAGTATTTGTAAAATTATAAAAAAAAATATTCGTGTTTAACACTTCCACTTACTTGAACTGTAAGAATAGTCATAACTACTGTTGTAGACACCATTATTACAGCGATCGTCATTCAAAACATTGGCTTCATAATCACAAATTTTACGTGAAACACTAAATACGGTGCCTGGTGCACAATCCATTATCGTGGTTTGGCCATGACTGCAAACCAAGTACTTATGCCAGTCATAAGGATGCTGATATAATCCCTCTATACCCTCAGGACATGTATAAGGACCTTTAAAAAGTGATTTAAAATAAGAAATTCGAACAAGAACAATTTCAAGAATCTCAACATACTTTGAGATGCAACAACTGAAGTTGTTGTGCCAGCACTACTGCTTATGCTATTCGTAGAGCACTCCTTAACATTATTTATATAATCGCACACCTCCATCGCTCTATTCCAGGCTGTACCAGGACCACAATCTTGTATATGGGTTTTACCATTGGTGCACATTAAGAATTTTCTACAATCATAGGGATGGGGATAACGTCCTGTTGCTCCGGCTGGACATGTTGCCTCATCAACTGTTGGTGCCAAGGGTTGAGTTGGCAAAGGTGGTGCAAGTACAACTGGCGGAGGATTTATGACTGGTCTTGGTGGTGGTAGCATAGATGTTGGAGGTACACTAACTGCTGGTCTATAGGATCCAGATAATGCAGGTACATTAACGGGGCTATAGGAACCAGTTTGGTGTACTAAAATTGGGAAAAAATTTAATTTTTAATTTATACGTTGGAAAATTATTTTTAAATATAAAATACCCGTGTGTGTGGATCCTATTATTGGTCCAGTAAATTGTTTGTTGCCACGATTGTAAGACGAACGATCCCGGAGATCAACTTCGTTTTCATTATGGCAATAACTACGCGATACACTGAAAACTTGTCCCGCAGGACATTCGTCCACCGACAAACGACCATTGGCACAGCGCATGTATTTGTGGCAGTCTTGCGGGTGTGGATAAATTCCAAATCTTCCCGGACTACAAGTTACACCAAGGTCTTGATCTGCAAAAGGATAAACTAAAATTGTACTCAAATAAAGCCAGACATCAGTAGCAGACGAGCTAAAATAATTATTTTCGCTATGGACTCCCGGAACTCAGATCTTTTAAAGAGGTTATCCAGCCATCCTAACCAAAATCAATGACCAGGTCCTATGAATTAGAAATTTTCAAACCAAGAAAAGAGGTACAGATTTCGACTCCTTTTAAACACACGATTTATGGATGCCGGGGGTATTAAAGAATATTTGGAACCTAGGCGGCTTGTGTAGTACTCTGTCGACATCATAGGGCGTTACTGCTATCATTAGCGCTATTGAACGAGAGTCTATTAAGATGGGTTTGGCAGTAAATGAGAGCAAAGGAGAGATACTCTACAAGTCGCTCAACCATCCCTTGCTAATTTCTGGCGCTGGAGCATGAACGCTATTAAGCACTGATCTGGCAGCAGCCTTGAGAGTTTTCAAGAGAAAAGTTCTATGTAGAATCTTTGGTACAGTGAGAGTTGGCCATGATTACCGCATCAATAGTGAGCTGTATGACATCCTCAACGACATAGGCATTGTGCAGCGCATTGACTTCAAAGGCTGCGCTGGATCTGTCATGTCGTTCGGTTGTAAGAGGATGCTCCGGAGAGACGGAGATTTGATGCAGGGATTAGCGTAGAGGACGACTTTGTCTGCGTTGGAATGACCAATTCGAGAAACTCCGACAACAGAGAGAAACATGCATACACACGTAAAGTAATTGAACAACTCAACTAGGCATCCTCAACGACATAGGCATTGTGCAGCTCGTTAACTTTCAAAGGCTGCGCTGGCTCTCTCATGTCGTTCGGATGCTCCGAAGAGACGGAGATTTGATGCAGGGATTAGCGTAGAATGACCAAATCGAGAAACTCCGATAACAGAGAGAAACATGCATACACACGTAAGGCAATTGAACAACTCAACTAGGCATCCTCAACGACATAGGCATTGTGCAGCTCGTTAACTTTCAAAGGCTGCGCTGGCTCTCTCATGTCGTTCGGTTGGAAGAGGATGATCCGAAGAGACGGAGATTTGATGCAGGGATTAGCGTAGAGGACGACCTTGTCTGCATTAGAAGGAACAAATCGAGAAACTCCGACAACAGAGGGAAACATGCATACACACGTAAGGTAACTGAACAACTCAACTAGGCTACTCTCTTAGCATACCAAGTCTACCGGGCCTTAATAGCAATGATTTAAGTAAAAAAAATATAAAAATTTAATGCCAATACTTACTATATTGATCTCTCGATTCATTGGTAAACTCATTTGTGGTGGTTGTCATGTATTCTACACGATCATAGGCCTCCACTTTATCTCTGGGTATGCATTCCTGACGAGATATGCTAAAGACTGTGCCTTGGGCACATTCATCGACAGCAGTAGCACCACTTTTACACTCGATATACTTGGTACAGTCGAAGGGATGCAAATAATAACCATCCAAACCGGGTGGGCACATAAGATAAGTTAAACCATCAACTAAAACAACATCATTTCAAAACAAAATACATTTTTTTCTAATACGTTTGGGATACATACTGGAACCGTGAGTTATTTCCATATCACTGATGTTCCATTCTAATGCCGGTGGTGTTTTAACCAAAGGCACACGATCTGAGACATTAATCTCTTCTTTGAGGCCACAAAGTTTACGTGACAAACTATAAGCCTGGCCAGAAGCACAAGATTCGCTATATAAACGGCCACTTACACATTTCAAATATCTGGTCGAATCAAAGGGATTCGGATAGGTACCGGTAAGACTGCCTGGACAATAAATCATATTTTGTATGGAATAGTCTTCAACGTTAACATTGTAACCGTTGATGGCTTTCAGTTCGTTAAGTAAGCGTACACGTTCATGTTTTAAAACCTGTGCCAGAGGCAGACAATGGCGGCGTGTTATACTAAACACTTGTGACACACTACACGGTACAACTTCCATTTGGCTTTGCACACATCTCACGAATTTCTCTGCATTAAATGGATACAAATGTAGGCCTTCTGTACCGGGTGGACAAGCAATAAGAGTTTGTGCTAGAATATTTAGATTTCATACGATTACAACAATATATTGGATTCAGAGGTACTTCTACTTACAATACTCATAACTGACTTGTGATACAATATATATCACATGATCAGTGGGCTGTATGTCAGTCAATGGCTCACAATAGCCTTTCGATATACTAAACGCTGTATTAGGTACACAATTTTGTATGGCCGTATTGCCATTCTTACAATGTATGAACTTTGTATAGTCGAAGGGATAGGCAAACAGGCCTGTGATACCCTTCGGACACAATATATCATTGTTATGTGGTAATTGTTCGTGTTCCTCTTGGGGAGGCGATGATGCTCCGGTATCTAGGATTTTATATGAAAAAATAGATTCGTTCAGATTAATTTGAATTTAATTTAATGTGGCTTTAAGTGGCAGTGAGAAGAATTAAAAGAAATGCGAATAAGGAAAATAGTTTAGATAGATAGGCAGTGCGCGTACATTGCATATATAAAAAATTAAAACTAGATTTTTATTTACAAAACTTAGAATGCATGCACCTTGGGTAATTGCACTGAAGTCTCGTGCCGATTAGACAGAAACATAATACGATAGGATAGCTAATAATCGTATGAATCCATAACCAGTAAGTAAGGTGGACGCATAAGAACGTTCCAGGCAACATCTCGGTTTCAAGCAAGTAACTAACAACATGGGCAATTACTTACTTACACAATTGGTCACCACAATCCTTCAGTCAGGATTGCGACCTAGTTTCCCCCACCACTTATGTTAAGCATTTAACTTTTATCCATGAGTAGTGGGACATACAGTTTAAAGTCGATTCCGAACAACAGATTTTTAAAAAACTTTTCATGGCAATTTTATTCACTCTCAGACTTTTTGCAAGCAGGCAGAAATATTTTTTTCATATTTAGTCTATGAGCTACGGTTTGATCCTTGGCCTCGCATTTAATAAGATAACACACTACCTACTAGACTGCTGCGACTTATATCGGCAACTGTTTGTTTGAAGCAGAGATTAATCATAGGGCAGCTATATCCTTGCAAAATCTTCCTAACTATCAGTCCAGGTTATCGCAATTGGTCTATAGAGACCTCTTTCTTTAAGGGGAGTCCGCTATATTACCCAACCTAATCAGTTCATATTGAAGCAATGTTTGCGAAAGAATATCGTAATTAACACATACAATGTCTTGAATTTCTTTTATATTTTTCATCCAGCCTTAGTTAAGTAGCCTTTTATGCAATGCAATCAAAACAATTAATTACTGAACTCTAAATTTTCTATTAATCGCAGTGTGAACCTTTGATTCTGGACCTGTTCTCAATTGAATGTGTTGACTGATAGAATATCAAGACCATAAAGATATTCAGTAGGCTAACCTTTGTTTTCGCTATTTTTGAAGAGAAAGTATTAAATCGAGGATTGAAAGTATTTGTAAAGGGACTTTGAACTTGTGATCTTAGAGCTCAAAAATTTATTCGCTGAAAGCCAATCCAAAAAGCTAATAATCTCTGTTGCATATAAGGCTGCATAATACTGTGAATATCTCCAACTAGATGATGAAATTTTAGTTGAGTCCCCTCATTGTTACAGAAATTCATCAATGCATTCGAATTTGTTAATTTTAATCCATGCCCAGAGCTATTATACAGAAGCCATCATACTATCGGTGCTTCTGTGTCGACTAAGCTCGAATTTCTTTTCCAGACATAACAACATGGTGAAATAGAATCCGCCAAGTCTATGTTTCATATTTTCAGTTCTAATAAGCCAACACACTACCCTACCTGCTAGACCACGGCGACTTCAATTGCATAAATTCTGTCTGTAATAAAAGCTAAAGACAGAAATGTCCGAATAAAATATCAAAATATTGTCTTTTTAACCAGGATCTCAGGACACTCGAGTATCGAGGACAACTTAATCTCAAATGAAGTTGAAAAAAACGTAGCATACTGTTAGCGGGTAAGGGGACGATTATGCGACGATTTTTAAGTAAGATGACTTGTAGTAGACAACCCATGGAATAAATATATTTAAAGAACTTTCAGTCGTCTTAGTCTAGTTGGTAGTGTGTCGGCTTATTAGACGTAAGGTCACGGTTCAAATCCCAGGTCAGACATCAAAACGAAAATATGAAAAAAAAATTTTTCGGCGACTTCCACTCAGCAATCTTCTAGCAATAACTCTGAAACTGCCATGAAAAGTATCTCAAAAATCTATTGTTCGGAATCGATTTTAAACTGTAGGTCTCGTCAATCTTGTATAAAATTAACACACACAATATAAGTGGTGTGAGAAGCTAGGTAGTAATCCTGACTGAAGAGTTGTAATGACCAATTGTGTGTGTAAAGGACTTTCAATACATAATTTTGACCAGAGATCGTATAAGTATAAAACGGAGATATAATTTCCGAAAGCATATTAATGTTGACTCTCGATATTGTCGACTTGAAATGTATCCCATAGTGAGTAGAATCCAGGTTTTATTTTGTTCAAGAACTTCAAACGTAATACTAAGGATCCAGGCATTCAGGCGAACCTAACCATCAGTATCAAATTTATTTTAAATACAGTACTATTGCGATTAAAATCACTAAATATTGTAACAGAAATCCTAATTCCTTGACAATTCCATTCGAAGGCAATTGTTTACATGGCTGCATTGTATCGGGTCCGCCATCTAACGTTTTTTTTTTTCAACTAGTGCTTATTTCGTGAATGGTAACACTTAGCTCATGTCTGATTTGACAGATAATTAGTTTTAGCCTTCCGCTGAACGAATATGGTTGTGTATACTCTTGAACAACGCTGGGAAATATTGCGACATTACTTTGAAAATCACGGTAATGTTGCAGAATGTGTGCGAAAATTGCGTACGGATTTTGGAAGAAGAGAAGCACCATCAGCTCCGTATGTTCGTTATCTTGTGAAAAAATTGAAAGAAACTGGCATCCTAATCGATAAACCAAAGCGTGAAAAGCCAAAAACAGTGCGTACACCCGAGAATATTGCTGCTGTGGCAGAAAGTGTGCGTGAAGCGCCATCAACATTAATTCACCGTCGTTCTCAACAATTGAACATTTCGGAGACATCATTGAGACGAATTTTGCATAAAGACCTTGGTATGACGCCATACAAAGTCCAATTGGTTCAGGAGTTGAAGCCAATTGACCATCCAATGCGTTTTCGCTTCGCTAAGTGGGCCTGCGATCGACTTGCAGAAGATGCCGATTTTGGCAAAAAAGAATCATCATTTCAGATGAAGCTCATTTTGATCTTGGCGGGTATGTAAACAAGCAAAATTGCTGCATTTGGGGCACAGAAAACCCGCACGCGTACATTGAAAAGCCGACGCACCCAAAACGAGTCACTGTTTGGCAGAGGCATAATTGGGCCATTTTTCTTCGAAAATGAGCAAGAAGTGGCCGTTACAGTCAATGGCAATCTTTATCGGGCCATGTTGAACGAATTTTTGTTCACAAAAATTGAAGAGGAGGATATTGGCAACATTTGGTTTCAACAGGACGGCGCTACGTGCCACACAGCCGAAGCTACACTCGATGTTTTGCACCCTGTTTTTGAAGAGCCGCAGAGCTGATGTTGTTTGGCCACCTCGGAGCTGCGATTTGACACCCTTGGACTATTATTTGTAACGTGCCGTCAAAGATAAGTGTTACGCCGACAAGCCAGAGACAATTGACGCTTTAAAGGACAATATTCGTGAAGCCATTGGTGAAATACAGCTGCACACAATCGATAATGTGCTTAAAAATAGGACCGATCGTGTATGCTACTGTATGGCCAGCCGAGGCGGCCTTTTGAATGAAATTATTTTCCATTATTAACCGGATGGATTGTACTTTCAAATAAAAAAATAAATTTGAGAAAATATTCAGTAGTTTTTTTAAGCTTTTTCAAAAAAAAAAAATTATTTGGCGGACCCTTTAGTTTAAGTCCAAATAAAGTGAAAAATCTTCTTGAAGTGATATAATTAATAATGTATTGTAGCAATAAATATTAGTTGCATTGCATTAGGTATGTATATATTCTAGATGGATGCGATGCTATAGTATGAAAGCATATGTAATTCTAATGATAATAATTTAAGCAAATATATGATGAATATAAGCAAATATCCTATACAATAAGCATTAAAAAGAGTTAATAAGCATTAAAAGCCTTTATAAGCAATAACATTCCAGCAAAAGCCTTAAACACTAAAAATATAAAATCAAGCCAATTTTCCAAAAAACACTCACGCAAATCAACATTTTTTTCAGTAACAAAATCTGATTCAAGATCTTTTTTTGTAACAACCCTCGTTACTTCATCTTTTTTTGTAACAAAATTCGTTTCAGTTGTGTTGCCCAATTTACAGCCCGAACAGCATTTCACTTTGTGTTTGTAATCACAAAGTGAACGTAAACTATCGAAAGCTGTACCGGGACCACAAGCTTGTATGTAAGTGGCACCATTCGAACATTGTAAAAATTTTGTACAATCATATGGATGGGGATGCAAACCCGAAGCATCCGAGGGGCAGATAACTTCATTTTTAGCTAATTTTCGGGGGGGGAAATGAAACGAAATGTTTTTCAATTGAAATTAAAAATATTACCTTGACTTTGGGCCACAAATGCAGTGCCGCTTTCCCGGCCTGTACAATCAACTTTATCCTTATAGTCGCACACTTTCATAGGTATACTATAGGCTGTACCAGGTCCACACTGTTGTATGTGCATATTGCCGTTGGCGCAATTTATAAAGCGTGTACAGTCAGAGGGATGGGGCTGTAAGCCTTTGACATCGGGGGAACATAAGACTTCTACAGTTTCCGTTGAGGCACCAATATAACGTCCGGATTTAAGGTTTGTTTGTGTGTTTAAGCTGTTACCATGGCTAGTTAATTGATTATTAGGTTGTCCCAATACCCCTAAAGCCGCTTCACATTTTGCCTTGTCAGGGCGATCACATTCCAAGGTCTCTGGATTGAATACCGTACCTATGGAGCAGGTTTGTATATGACCTCGTCCATGCCAGCAATTCAGGAAACGCCGACAATCATAGGCATAAGGCAGTTGGCCCGTATAGCCGGAAGGACAACCCGTATAAAATTCATTAACAGCATTGGGAGAATTTTGCAAATTTCCTGTTGCTGGCAATGGGGAATTCCCATCTCTGTGCTCATAAATGTGTTGCGGTTGCGGTTGGGGTTGGTATTGTGGTTGCGGCTGCGGCTGCGGCTGTTGTTGTTGATAATGATTCTGGGTTTGATGTTGATAGTGGGTTTGATGTGAGGTTGGCTGATAATGCGGTTGTTGTTGTTGTTGCTGATAGACATTATCATGTTGTTGTTGTGTTATTGAGCTTCGATAATCATTGTCACATTTTCCGCAATTGCTATTTTGCTGTTGATGATGATGATCATTTCCATGTGTTGGCGTGTTGTATTGGTATTGTTGAGGATGATAAATAACCTGCGTTATTGGTTGTTCCTGTGTATAGAGTCTGGTTTTAATGCCGGTATTGTAAGTCTAAAAATAAAATGATAATAAAGAGTAATTATGACCCCAGATTCAAGTAAAATAAAAAACTTTTTAAAATATGTATTCAATTAGAATTGAGTGTAAAAGAATTTTGCATATAAAGGGCAAACTTGAATATTTATACTTCCCCACTTATACTACCTCTCTTCGAAATCCTTCCAAAATTATATTTTACTTGTCAGATGTCTTCGAATTGAAAAGCGGATATCCAGAGGGGCATTTGAAGGTGCTTAGTATTGTTGTATATGATGCCTTTTACAGTGATTTCAGAAAACGAAAAGAGAATTTGTCTTCTAATCGGGCTCTAACAATTTATCCAATTCCAATTCCAGACACATATTAATATCTCACATTACAAAATAATTGGTCATTACCCTTCAAACCTTCCGACAGGATTACGACCTAGCTTCTCACACCTCTTATGTTGTGTGTGTGTTAATTTTATACATGAGTGGCGGGATCTTTTCAGAAAACTTTTCATGGCAATTTTTATTTACTCTCAGAGTTTTTGCCAGAAATCTGCCAAGAGGAAGTCGTCGAAGATATATTCTTTCATATTTTCGTTTTAATGTCTGATCTGGGGTTTGAACCATGGCCTCTCGTCTAATAAGCCAACACATCTACCTACTAGGCTACAGGGACTTCACAATTATAGAACTTTAATTTAACTTAATCTAGATCTAGGTGACGCTTCATGAACCAGAAAATATGAAAATGTAAACCACACGGCAGAGAACATAAAGAGCGGCTATGGTCAAATCGCAGTAACCAATCTAATATAGATAGCTAGGAAAGTTTCGCTCTTTGGTTAGGTGAAATTGGACGATGTTATAACCCGCTACAAAGTTCTAATTCGCCATAGAGTCTATTTATTTATTTATAGTTAGGAGCTGGCCTAGGACCTCTTTCTGTGTAGCACTCAAAAAAAATCTGATATTTGGACAACGGTTTTTCTGATAGAATTAGGAGCTGGAATCTTCCTTTCTAGGCATCAACAGAAAACTGTGAAAACATATCCCTATATGGTCGTCGGTTTCCCTGATATACACTGTATGTATGTAAGGGAAGTAAAGTTTACTGGCGTAGCTTACTTGAATTCTATAAGGTCTCGTTGTAATACAAGCATTAAGAGTATCGCGACGACCTATCTGTACCACACTTTGCAACCTATTACAACAGCGCGACTAACCCTACTATGTTATCGTTCGCGAAAAACGTGAATCATACTTCATCAGTCTTTGTAGACCAATAAGTAAATGTCGTATTCAAACGACGTCAGCCGCTGTGATGCATCAATTGACTGCCGTATATACACGGCACCAGTCGCGAAAGAATTAACTCTTCGATTACAAAATTATTACTTCTAGTTGGCATCTCTCATCCATTCCGATAATGTTGTGAAATTGTAATTTCTATTCCAATCACCATTGGCTAGCCACGTTATGCGTGCTCAAGTCTTAAAAAAGCAATTCACTATTTTCCAGGATATTTTGAACGCGATCATTGTAGCCTTGCTTAATAAACCCTCTAATAACAGGTACAAGCAATGGCTTTAATTTTGCTACACCTTATTTAGTATGATTTTGTCACGCTTTACATTACAATCCTATCAGAGATCAGCAATGAGTATTCAAAAGGATGAGTAGAAGCGAATCATACTCATAATTTCTGATACTTATACGCATTCATACTTATTTGACTAACATGGAACCTCTACTCATATTCAAAGTTTGAAGTATTCGTCATATTCATACTTAACATCATACGTGTTGATGTTGTTGATTTCTACTCTCCATAGCTCAACATATACACGAAGCACAAAATAAGTATGAAACGCGTAGGAATCTAAAATAATCAATAGAAGGTTGTGTCTGTGCTCTGTCTTTTTGCTTATGTGTCTTTTCCTCTTTTTTTAAATGCAACAAAAACTAAGACTGTAAATTTTGATGAATGAAACTCGAGTCACTCGAATCATTTGTAAGTATTATAAGAGTCTTTTTTTAAAGTTATGAATCTAAATGACTAGGCTTATGAATCAAACATATTTCGAATGGTATGAGTTTGATGTCAACGTTGTACGCATACTCGTTGCAACCGGTACTTATAAATCAACGTTGTAGTGAGTACGAATGAATCAGAGTACATAGTTAAATTTCAATATTGTTGACTCACTTATATTCAAAATTTCATGGGTGCTTATGAGTAGCGAAAAAACGATTCATTGCTGTTCTCTGAACCCTATAGTCAGGTTCCCAGTAGTGTGTGCAATTTTATTCACGAGTAGTGGGACTTACAATTTAACTTCGAACATGAACGACAAAGCTTTTTCATGGCAATTAGTTTTCTTTCAAACCTTTTTGAGTAATTGGCCAAAAGAAGTATTTTTTTTTTCAATTTCTTTTACTCAAGCTATCCGAACTAGGGTTGAACTCTCAAATCCTTTATCGCACATAGAAAGTTTTAAATTTTTTTTGACATTTTAAACATTTATCTCCGCTAAAACACTGTGCAACGTAAAATTGCGTTAAGTTGTAATTTATAGCATCATTAGTTGACTTTTTTTTCTTGTTTCTGTTCTCTTTTTTTCAAATTCAAGGCATCACAATCAATTAAGGTCCACCATCGCATCGCAGCTATCACAACAATTTGTACAACAAGTTCTTCCATTAAAAAAATAAGAATTTATTTCACACATTCATTCAGAAAATGCAATGCAAAGAAGCAATAAACAACAACATAAATGAAGAAATAAAAAACACACTTTCTTTTGTATACGAATTGCAAATTCAATGCAAAATTAAAAAATAAAGAAAAAAATTTAAATAGAAACACGCAAAAAAAATCGGAAATTTATAATTTTTTTGTTTCTTTTTTTGTTTTTCTTAAGAAACTGATCTTATTAGAAATAGGCAAATGTTATCAATGACTGAGCTGATCTTTATTATCATTATTATTGAATTCACACACAAAGAACAACAAAAAAAATTAGCAAAAAAATTCTAAAAAAAAATATAATTCTCAGGAATTAAAATATTTTTTTAATTTCCTTCTGATCTTCCTTTGATTTTCACTTAAAAACATATATATTTTCGATATGTTTTTTTTACTAACCGCTTGCCCATATTTTATGTAAAAAATCCACAAGAATATTGTTGCGAATTTCCGCATTTTAAGTTTTTTTCATTTAATTTCCGTTCCGTTCCTTCTTCCCGTTTTTAATTTTAAAAATTTTAATTTCTTAAAATCCTTTTCAACACTTCAATTTCCGTTATTTTTTATTAATTTTACTGTAACTCCCGTTATTTAAATAAAATGATGCGCATTTCTCGAAATGCAAATGAATTTTAAACGGATCTGTTAGTTTTTCAATAAAATTAAATGCCTCGTTATGTGTGGATCTGTCTTGGCGGAGAGAATAATTTCGTTTTCCATCTTAAATTACTGAGAAAGATCCCCAGATTATCAGTATACATCTGTGCTTACTTTTTACACCGAGGTCTAGTTTGTCTAGTTTACGATTAAAGACAACTCTTTCTCTGTCGCCGTAGTCTAGTAGGTAGTGTGTTGGCTTATTAGACGTAGAGCCAGGGTTCGAGCCCCAGGCCAGACATCAAAACAAAATACAAAAATTATTTCTTCGGCGACTTTCTCTCACCAGATTTCTGGCAAAAACTCTGAGAGTAAATAAAAATTGCCATTAAAAATTTCTCAAAAATCTGTCGTTCGGAGTCGACTTTAAACTGTAGGTTCCGCCACTCATACATAAAAATTAACACACACAACATAAGTGGTGTGAGAAACTACGTCGTAATCCTGACTGAAAGCTTGTAATGACCCATTATGTATGTAAATATTCAACCTGAGGGTTGTCTAGTAGGTGGTGTTCAATCCGCAACCCAGACATCTGGAACATAACGAAATATGAAAAAATATTTCTTCGGCGACTTACTCTCAACAGACTTCTGGCAAAAACTCTGAGAAGTTGGACAAAAATCTGATATTCGAAAAAATCTGTCATGTTAATCAACATACCCAACATACGTATATGGTGTGAGAAGTTAGGTTGTAAGGACTAATTAAGTAAGTATGTCGATGCGCACGAGGTCCCTGGTTGATCTCCTGTCCTTGTACCTTTTTGAATTAATGGAAGTAAAAAATTACTTGAGTTTAAATTTGTATTACAAAAATCTCCTGAATGACGATGCTTCCATGTCAGTTGCTTGAATGAAGGGGACCACATATTCCACTTTAGTTTATTGGTGGCTTTTAAATGATGGCCTAGATGCTAGTATTTCTTTTTTGGCCGCCCAACCACAGTCGGGTGTGTGGTGTGCGTTTGGTGTGGAGAGAAATAAATGTTCTCGTTCTTATCACTTAATTATTGTATTGTGTTGTTTTCATTCTTAGTTTTTCTTATTTATTTCGCCGTACTTATTCGTTTATTTATTTTCGGTGGCGCAAGTAAATACTACAACATAAGCCAGCCAGCTAGCCAGCCAGCCCAACAACCAAATCTCACGAAACTAATTATTGATAAGGAAGATGCATTTTAATTATAAATACTTTTATGTTTTCCTTTTTGTTTAATTTTTTATTTATTTATTTTTTTTTTGCTTTTGGGCTTTATTTAATTTGGTTTTTTTATAAATATTTTGTATGCAAAGATGATGCTTAAGTTGGAAGTTTTTTTCTTTCAATTTTTGAGTAGAAGATTAAAATTAAAACAGAAATAAATAAAAACAATTATGCTTAAATAAACTAAAGATGTCATATTTAAAATGAAATACGAGTAACAATAAAAATCTTTTTTTTTAAATACAAGAATAACAACATAAATCATACATCAACAATACTTCTAAGAAGTCTTCAGAACTAGGAATTTTACTAATGATCAATTGATGCGAAAATATATAAAAGTTTTCTAGAAAGATCCCAAGGAACTTATAAAAACAATCGTTTAGTATACATATGTTTTAAATGCATATGTACACGTAATTACAGAAAAATTTTAAAGCATAATAGTGAAGGGTCCGCCAAAGAACTTTTTTTTTGAAAATGCTTTAAAAAAAAAACTACTGAATATTTTCTCAAATTTCCCTTTTTTATTTGAAAGCACAATCCTTCCGGTTAATAATGGAAAATAATTTCATTCAAATGGCTGCCTCGGCTGGCCATGCAGTAGCATACACGATCGGTCCAATTTTTAAGCACATTATCGATTGTGTGCAGCTGTATTTCACCATTGGCTTCACGAATATTGTCCTTTAAAGCGTCAATTGTCTCTGGCTTGTCGGCGTAACACTTATCTTTGACGGCACCCAACAAATAATGGTCCAACGGTGTCAAATCGCAGCTCCGAGGTGGCCAAACGACATCAGCTCTGCGGCTGATAATGCGATCTTCAAAAACAGGGCGCAAAACATCGAGTGTAACTTCGGCTGTGTGGCACGTAGCGCCGTCCTGTTGAAACCAAATGTTGCCAATATCCTCCTCTTCAATTTTTGTGAACGAAAATTCGTTCAACATGGCCCGTTAACGATCGCCATTGACTGTAACGGCCACTCCTTGCTCATTTTCGAAGAAAAATGGCCCAATTATGCCTGTGGACCAAAATCCGCACCAAACAGTGACTCGTTTTGGGTGCGTCGGCTTTTCAATGTATGCGTGCGGGTTTTCTGTGCCCCAAATGCGACAATTTTGCTTGTTTACATACCCGCCAAAATCAAAATGAGCTTCATCTGAAAAGATTTTTTTGCCAAAATCGGCATCTTCTGGTGTAGGCTACTGCATGGCCAGCCGAGGCAGCCATTTGAATGAAATTATTTTCCATTATTATCCGGAAGGAAAAAAAATTTGAGAAAATATTCAGTAGTTTTTTTTTAAAGCATTTTCAAAAAAAAATTTTTTTTTGGCGGACCCAAAGATAAGATTTTCAGTTCGAATACGACACGACAATTGTAGTTCACAGCAATTATGACTTCTGATAGAAATTGAACAGCCTTTTCGTTATTATTTATCTCAGATTTTTAAAGAACATCGAGAGGATCAGAAGATCAGATTGTTTTCTTCTACATTCAATTAAGTTTTCTTTATTTTTTTTATAACAAAATTTTCTACAAAAACTAAAAAACTAATTTAAAATATAAAAACACTCTCGCCTAAGGATACGTTTAAAAAGATTTCAAAGTTTCCCCTGTTGTAGCATTAAATTGATTTTTTCATAAATCCAATCGATATATTTCTGAACTCTGACATACACGCCGGGATGATTGGCATAGCCACAGTGTTGACCCCATGAGATAATGCCATATAAAGTTTCACCATCTAAAGAATAAAAAAAAACGGAAATGTCTATCAAATCTAACTTCAAATTTGCTCAAAAACAAACTCTACCTTCATCAGAACAAACTAAGGGACCACCAGAGTCACCATCACATGCATCGGCACTTTCATCGAGAAAGCCGGCACAGAACATGCCTTCAGTCATGGCATTGGCATAGACATTCTTCTGGCTACACACTGCATCGGCTAATATAGGCACTTGAGCGGAACGCAAGATATTTGAGGGAGCTGTTAAAAAATATTTTTTTAAGAAGGTAATCTTTATGTTCTTGTTGATGACTTACTTGAAGTACCCGATTTAATGGAACCCCAACCAGATATGGTACATATACGATCTGTCTCCAACACGGCATCTTTTTCAGGCAAACAGATGGGCTGTATATAGTCATTGAAACGTATGGGATGTTTGAGAAGTATCAAAGCAATATCATTGTTCATATGTTTTTGATCTCGGAACTTCTCGTGAATGTACCAATTTTCAATATTTACATCAATTTCCGAGGACTCGGCTATATTGGCATAATGATCACCCATGCGCACAAAATATGAACCCTTGGGATAGCCAGCCAAACAATGGGCAGCAGTTAAAATCAATTTCTTCGATATGATAACCGCACCACACCAGTGGCTTGAAATGCCGCCACGACCTCTTGTCCGTATGGTAGCCTGCCAGGGATGTCTTCCCCTTTTGGCTATGCTACCATTTACTACTCTCTCCTCGGGATGATCGTACTCATCGATTAGATTGGTGTTAAAATGGCCACATTTCTTTTGACTATTGATTGCTTTGCTCGAACGTTGCCATAGGCCCTGATATAAACCCAAGTCATCCAGTTCGGATTGTTCAAATTCCATAGAAGCGTTAAAGTTGCTATCCTTAGCCGGCATTAAAGATGTTGTTGTACCATTTGGCTTGGTGGGGGGTTTAGGACCCGCTTTACACTTGAGACCTACATCCTCGGTATGATTACAATTGTTTTCACCCCAAGTCCAATGGCTGCACTCATCAATTCTAGTTTCATTACCCAAACAAGAAACCTGATCCAACCAAATGGGACCACTGCCGGGACCATAAATATTTTTCGCAATCTCCGGTTTACCATAGAAGCCAAAAGAGTTGCAAACAACTTGGGCTTCTTTCAAACCGAAATCATCATCACAAACGGTGCCCCATTCACCGCGATAGAATACCTCTAAGCGGCCTTCATTAGAGCTGCGACCTCCTTCCAAACGATATTTAATAGGTGCCTGAATCAAACAACTATTTTTTAACAAAACTTGGAAACTCTTCTATTCTAGTTCTTGTAAAACTTACATTGCAAACTTGCTCACTTTCATCGGAGCCATCCTCACAGTCGGGCGTGATGTCACATAAAAAGGCCGTGGGTATGCATTCCTTGGAGGTACTGCAAAGCCAATAATTATCGGGGCACTTAAGTTTGGCTACTTTACAGACCACACCCACTACCTCATCTGGGCCACAATTATTAACGCCCCATCCTTTAAAGTCACACTCTTTCAGAGAAGTTTCATTGCCTTTGCATTGCACCTCATCCATGACAAAATGTAAATCAACATCGGTTGGCGGGTAATACGAATTGCCTCGAACTTCCATGGCGCCCATTTTAAAGCCTAATTCATGGCATACAACATCGGCATCGCGTAAACCGAATTTGTCATCACAAACATAACCCCATTTACCGAGAACTAAGGGAATTATAAGGCATTAGAATATGGATGTTTTGAGTTCTACATTTCATACTCACTCTTGACTTCTACCCGGCCCATATTGGAAGTGTCGCCACCGGTTAAACGTATATCGTAACCCAAATGATCGCATTGTTGTTCATCCTTACGATTACCACAGTTGTTGACGCCATCACAAACCTGAAAGTTAGGATTCAAAATTATATGTGAACCTAGCGTAATGGATTCAGAGCCTTAAACTTACTTGATGCTGTTCAATACACTTGCCATTGCCACACGCAAAGGGACATACACCGCCAACTCTTAAATCAAAATCAAGGTTTTTTGGTGTTGTGGACTCGGCACGTGGATTAATGGGTGTAGGAGGGTTTGTTTTATCAGCAAAAGGATTTGGTATGTTAGGGTGTCTCTCATGGTATTCTCGATTGTGTTGCATTGTGGAATGATGACGTGTATGATGATGGTTATGATGGTTTTTATGCCAATTGGGATTGTGGACATGGTTATATTGATGCGGTAATGCACTTGAACGTTCTAAGGGGCTTTGGTATGAACTGTAAGCAGTTGTGGTTTCACGATCACCTGTCTTGGTGGTCGCAACCCCTAGTAGGTTATGTTGTTCACCTGCAAGTATAAGTTCAACATCGGGTTGAGGGGTAGTGGTGGAAGGCGAAAGAGTATTCTTATTAGATGGTGGTGTTTTATGAGTGGTGGTCGAGGTAGTGGTTGGAGGTGCAACTAAGCTCATAATATGAGATTGAGCCTTTTCGGCCATTTCATCATCGTCTACTTTATTGTCTGGGTCAAGATAGGGTTTTAATAAAAGTTTTAAAGCTTCTTTCATTACTTGTTCTTCGTCTTGGTTATGTGCGGCAAGATCGTTCTCTTTCTCATGCTTGAGATTAGCAGGAGGAGGAGAATCCAGGCCATAATAATGATTTGGTGTTGGACTGGTTATTTTTACATTCACATTGTCCGCATAGGTTGATTTGATACCTGATTGTTGCGGTACTTTTCTACCAAACCAGGTAGCGTTACGTGAATGGGTTACCTCGGAGTAAGGGGGAGAATAGTGAGGTTGATGGGGAAATGTTCGTATGGTAGCATTTGTTAGTTGTGGATAACCCCGTATATGGGGTGTAGAAATAGTAGTCTTTGCCGGTTCAGGAATTTGTGTAGTCTGTTCGTAAGGAGGCAAATATCTAACAGAGTAAGGAGTCGTACTTGGTGTATTGGATAAGGGAGGTTGTAGGCCACCGTATAAATTTGTAGCATCGTTTAAATTATGTCTCGAAGAAGCCGAGGGTAACTGATCTAAATCGTTGAAAACATAAGTATTCTGACCAGGCGGTTTGAAATCGCTTTCGGCCAAAGGGGCTTGACCTTTGTCCTCGTCAACATAAATTGGTCTATGGTACAAAGGTATTTCGGGATTTTGTTGTTGAGTAGGCCTACCGGGCGTTATAACAGGCACTAAAACTCCCGTATTGGTGTAAACATGGCCATGAACCGGTGGACTAGGCATCAAATGGTGTCGTGGTATTTCAACGGGTCGTATGGGTGTCCAAGTGTTTATGTGTCGTGTATGATTTTGACGATTAACTAAGGGATAATCAACATTTAAGGTTTTGGGAGGTTCATGGGAAAATATTTCTTTAGAATCTTCTTGTGATCCAACTGGTTGCGCGTAAACAAGATTTGGTGGCGTAGTACTGGTTGTTGGTGCTAATGGTGAATTTAATATTTGGGGATTATAATTACGGTTCGGTTCAAAAGATCCCTCTTCATAGATGACAGTATGCGTTGGATTACGTTGATCCACATGCTCAGCGGTGCCAGACCAAACGGGTGTTACTTCAGGTCTTGCGGGTGGATTCACGCGGTGCGTGTGGGCTGTATGTTGCCAATTTGTGGTTTGATCATGTGCTGGTGCCGGTGGCGGTGCCGGTGCCTGAGGCCTTGGCACATTCATATTATGCCATCGATTCTCTGTCACTTGGTGGGTATAAGTGGTTGGTGGGTTTTGTGAGCCCGCCGGAGACCATTGTGTAGAGCTAGGACCCCGGTTATTGGAGCCTATACAGAAGTGTTTGTAAAATTATTAAAAAATATTCGTGTTTAGCACATCCACTTACTTGAACTGTAGGAATAATCATAACTACTGTTGTAGACACCATTATTACAGCGATCATCATTCAAAACATTGGCTTCATAATCACAAATTTTACGTGAAACACTAAATACGGTGCCTGGTGCACAATCCATTATAGTGGTTCGGCCATGACTGCAAACCAAGTACTTATGCCAGTCGTAAGGATGCTGATATAATCCCTCTATACCCTCGGGACATGTATAAGGACCTTTAAAAAGTGATTTAAAATAAGAAATTCGAACAAGAAAAATTAAGAATTTCAACATACTTTGAGATGCAACAACTGAAGTTGTTGTGCCAGCACTACTGCTTATGCTATTCGTAGAGCACTCCTTAACATTATTTATAAAATCGCACACCTCCATCGCTCTATTCCAGGCTGTACCAGGACCACAATCTTGTATATGGGTTTTACCATTGGTGCACATTAAGAATTTTCTACAATCATAGGGATGGGGATAACGTCCTGTTGCTCCGGCTGGACATGTTGCCTCATCAACTGTTGGTGCCAAGGGTTGAGTTGGCAAAGGTGGTGCAAGTACAACTGGCGGAGGATTTATGACTGGTCTTGGTGGTGGTAGCATAGATGTTGGAGGGACACTAACTGCTGGTTTATAGGATCCAGATAATGCAGGTACATTAACGGGACTATAGGAACCAGTTTGGTGTACTAAAATTGGGAAAAAATTTAATTTTTAATTTATACGTTGGAAAATTATTTTTAAATATAAAATACCCGTGTGTGTGGATCCTATTATTGGTCCAGTAAATTGTTTGTTGCCACGATTGTAAGACGAACGATCCCGGAGATCAACTTCGTTTTCATTATGGCAATAACTACGCGATACACTGAAAACTTGTCCCGCAGGACATTCGTCCACCGACAAACGACCATTGGCACAGCGCATGTATTTGTGGCAGTCTTGCGGGTAAGGATAAATTCCAAACCTTCCCGGATTACATGTTACACTAAGGTCTTGATCTGCAAAAATATAAAAGAAAATTGTACTCAAATAAAGCCAGACATCAGTAGCAGACGAGCTAAAATAATTATTTTCGCTATGGACTCCCGGAACTCAGATCTTTTAAAGAGGTTATCCAGCCATCCTAACCAAAATCAATGACCAGGTCCTATGAATTAGAAATTTTCAAACCAAGAAAAGAGGTACAGATTTCGACTCCTTTTAAACACACGATTTATGGATGCCGGGGGTATTAAAGAATATTTGGAACCTAGGCGGCTTGTGTAATACTCTGTCGACATCATAGGGCGTACTAAACGAGATGTTACTGCTATCATTAGCGCTATTGAACGAGAGTCTATTAAGATGGGTTCGGCAGTAAATGACAGCAAAAGAGAGATACTCTACAAGTCGCTCAACCATCCCTTGCTAATTTCTGGCGCTGGAGCATGAACGCTATTAAGCACTGATCTGGCAGCAGCCTTGAGAATTTTCAAAAGAAAAGTTCTATGTAGGATCTTTGGTACAGTGAGAGTTGGCCATGATTACCGCATCAATAGTGAGCTGTATGACATCCTCAACGACATAGGCATTGTGCAGCGCATTGACTTCAAAGGCTGCGCTGGATCTGTCATGTCGTTCGGTTGGAAGAGGATGCTCCGGAGAGACGGAGATTTGATGCAGGAATTAGCGTAGAGGACGACCTTGTCTGCATTGGAAGGACCAAATCGAGAAACTCCGATAACAGAGAGAAACATGCATACACACGTAAAGTAATTGAACAACTCAACTAGGCATCCTCAACGACATAGGCATTGTGCAGCTCGTTAACTTTCAAAGGCTGCGCTGGCTCTCTCATGTCGTTCGGATGCTCCGAAGAGACGGAGATTTGGTGCAGGGATTAGCGTAGAATGACCAAATCGAGAAACTCCGATAACAGAGAGAAACATGCATACACACGTAAGGTAATTGAACAACTCAACTAGGCATCCTCAACGACATAGGCTTTGTGCAGTGCGTTAACTTTCAAAGGCTGCGCTGGCTCTCTCATGTCGTTCGGTTAGAAGAGGATGCTCCGGAGAGACGGAGATTTGATGCAGGGATTAGCGTAGAGGATGACCTTGTATGCATTGGAAAGACCAAATCGAGAAACTCCGACAACAGAGAGAAACATGCATACACACGTAAGGTAACTGAACGACTCAACTAGGCATCCTCACCGACATAGGCATTGTGCAGCGCATTTACTTTCATAGGCTGCGCTGGCTCTGTCATGCCGTTCGGTTGTAAGAGGATGCTCCGGAGAGACGGAGATTTGATGCAGGAATTAGCGTAGAGGACGACCTTGTCTGCATTGGAAGGACCAAATCGAGAAACTCCGATAACAGGGAGAAACATGCATACACACGTAAGGTAGCTGAACAACTCAACTAGGCTACTAAAGCCATTAGCATACCAAGTTTACCGGACCTTAATAGCAATGATTTAAGTAAAAAAAATATTAAAATTTAATGCCAATACTTACTATATTGATCTCTCGATTCATTGGTAAACTCATTTGTGGTGGTTGTCATGTATTCCACACGATCATAGGCCTCCACTTTATCTCTGGGTATGCATTCCTGACGAGATATGCTAAAAACTGTGCCTTGGGCACATTCATCGACAGCAGTAGCACCACTTTTACACTCGATATACTTGGTACAGTCGAAGGGATGCAAATAATAACCATCCAAACCGGGTGGGCACATAAGATAAGTTAAACCATCAACTAAAACAACATCATTTCAAAATAAAATACATTTTTTTCTAATACGTTTGAGATACATACTGGAAGCGTGAGTTATTTCCATATCACTGATGTTCCATTCTAATGCGGGTGGTGTTTTAACCAAAGGCACACGATCTGAGACATTAATCTCTTCTTTGAGGCCACAAAGTTTACGTGACAAACTATAAGCCTGGCCAGAAGCACAAGATTCGCTATATAAACGGCCACTTACACATTTCAAATATCTGGTCGAATCAAAGGGATTCGGATAGGTACCGGTAAGACTGCCTGGACAATAAATCGTATTTTGTATGGAATAGTCTTCAACGTTAACATTGTTACCGTTGATGGCTTTCAGTTCGTTAAGTAAGCGTACACGTTCATGTTTCAAAACCTGTGCCAGAGGCAGACAATGGCGGCGTGTTATACTAAACACTTGTGACACACTGCACGGTACAACTTCCATTTGGCTTTGCACACATCTCACGAATTTCTCGGCATTAAATGGATACAAATGTAGGCCTTCTGTACCGGGTGGACAAGCAATAAGGGTTTGTGCTAGAAGATTTAGATTTCATACGATTACAACAATATATTGGATTCAGAGGCACTTTTACTTACAATACTCATAACTGACTTGTGATACAATATATATCACATGATCAGTGGGCTGTATGTCAGTCAATGGCTCACAATAGCCTTTCGATATACTAAACGCTGTGCTAGGTACACAATTTTGTATTGCCGTATTACCATTCTTACAATGTATGAACTTTGTATAGTCGAAGGGATAGGCAAACAGACCTGTGATACCCTTCGGACACAATATATCATTGTTATGTGGCAATTGTTCGTGTTCCGCTTTGGGAGGTGATGATGCTCCGGTATCTAAGATTTTGCATGAAAAAAATAGATTCGTTCGTAATTTGAATTTAATTTAATGTGGCTTTAAGCGGTAAAGGATTAAAAGAAATGCGAATAAGGAAAATAGATCATTTAGATAGGCAGTGCGCGTACATCTTATATATAAAAATGAATGTGTGTTTATTTGTTTGTGGGTTTGTTTGTTTGTTTGAAGTCTATAGACGGCTAAACGGCTGAAGCAATTTTCTTGAAATTTTCACAGTATCTTCCTGTATGTCCGGAAGGAGTTATAGGCTACTTTTTATTTTAAAATTTCAAGTAGGCGAGGTGCCACGCCCACATACCCAATAAGTATTTAATATCGCATATCTCATAAACTGCAACAGCTAGATTCCTCAAATTTTGTACGGACGACTTTGACGTACATATGAGCAAAATAGGCGGATTTGCTATAGTAGGCGTGTCACCTCCCATAGTCTATATATATATATATAAATGAATGTTTGTTTGTATGTATCGTAAACTATGCATTTGATCATGTTATGATCTTTAGCAAAGTTGTTGCGCATGAGCCGGGGAAGGTTTCTAAGTTGGTATGACTAATTACCGGCAGGTGGCGCCACCGAAAATTACTTAAAATGAATTAAATCGTAAACTGTGCGTTCTTTAACAAAGTTGTTGCGCATGAGTCGACGGAGGTTGGTGCGATTAATTTCCAATGGATGGGGTCACTGAAAATTATTCAAAATGAATGACAAGCAATTGTTCGACCTACACCTCAAGCACGGAAGAAAAGAGCATTACGAGCCTCAGAATCAGACGAGCATTGAGACTGGAAAATCTTCGACTATATATGCCGATGAGACCCGTTCGCTTGAACCACTTGAACAACGAGAACTGAGATTAGAAACTGATCGAATGCGTACAACTCAGGCCCGTTCATCTGAATCATCAAGACAACGGGAAACAAAATCAATGAAATGATTCAAAATTAATTTGATATTCGTGTAATGTCTTTCCTCCAAATTAATTTTAGTTGGTGGCGCAGCAACATGCGCAGGGTACAGCTAGTTATATAACATTAAAACTAGATTTTTATTTACAAAACTTAGAATGCATGCACCTTGGGTAATTGCCCTGAAGTCTCGTGACGATTAGACAGAAGCATAATACGATAGGGTATGTAATAATCGTATGAATCCATAACCAGTAAATAAGGTGGACGCATAAGAGAGCGAAAGCTTGAGAAATTGTGTTAAATATTGCAAATTTGGAATCCTTTGACAATGGAACAGAATTGCGGCGTGATGATACATATATACAAATCGTTGTAGAAATTTGGTCACAAAAATTTTTTCTTATTCTTTTACAATTTTCGACTTTCATGAAATTTGATGCAGTTTGGAAACCAACTGAAATGGTATTTCATTGTTAGCACGTGACAACATTATCTGTTTCTGTTTTATAGGGTCCGCCAAATAACTTTTTTTTAAAATGCTTTAAAAAAAACTACTGAATATTTTCCCGAATTTCTTTTTTTATTTGAAATTACAATCCTTCCGGTTAATAATGGAAAATAATTTCATTCAAAAGGCTGCCTCGGCTGGCCATGCAGTAGCATACACGATCGTTCCAATTTTTAAGCACATTATCGATTGTGTGCGGCAGTATTTCACCAATGGCTTCACGAATATTGTCCTTTAAAGCGTCAATTGTCTTTGTCTTGTCGGCGTAACACTTATCTTTGACGGCACCCCACAAATAATAGTCCAATGGTGTCAAATCGCAGCTCCGAGGTGGCCAAACGACATCAGGTCTGCGGCTCTTCAAAAACAGGGCGCAAAACATGGAGTGTAGCTTCGGCTGTGTAGCACGTAGCGCTGTCCTGTTGAAACCAAATGTTGCCAATATCCTCCTCTTCAATTTTTGTGAACAAAAATTCGTTCAACATGGCCCGATAACGATCGCCATTGACTGTAACGGCCACTCCTTGCTCATTTTGGGAGAAAAATGGCCCAATTATGCCTCTGGACCAAAATCCGCACCAAACAGTGGCTTGTTTTTGGTCAGCTTTTCAATGTATACGTGCGGGTTTTCTGTGCCCCAAATGCGACAATTTTGCTTGTTTACATACCCGCCAAGCTCAAAATGAGCTTCATCTGAAAAGATGATTTTTTTTTGCCAAAATCGGCATCTTCTGGTGTAGGCTACTGCATGGCCAGTAGTGTTTTTTTTTAAGCATTTAAAAAAAAAAAGTTGTTTGGTGGACCCTTTATATATTAAATTATTAAAATTTAAATCGCAATTTATTAATGAAATGAATTTTTCTCCTTCTTTCTTTTTAGGTGAGTAAATTTGTGAATACTTTTCAATAAATTTCAATTCAAAGTGAGTATCAATTTTAATTGAAAACATTGCATATTTCGGGCGATTTTTTGCAAATAACTTGACGAATTTATCAAATGCTCTAATATTAGGGAATTATAGGCGTAGACACGATATTAAACGTGTTTTTTTTTTGTCGTTTTGATTACAATGACAATTTTTGCCTCACAGAAATCGTGATAGGATTTGAAAGCTCTTAGGACCCAAAGCTGTTGCATTGTCTTACCCTAGTACTGCTCAGCTCCCGTTGCTATACAGTGATAATGTATGCAGAATTAGGGTTTTTTCGAATTATTATCCTTGCCTGAGATGAATGCCAGCTCTTACGCTCTCCTAAATTGAGAGCTGGATGTCAGGGTAGGCAGTAGTGTTTGTGTACGTTAGATTTACAGTACCAGTAGCGTTCTGTGTTTTCTGAAAGCATATTTATGTTGGCTCTCGATATTGTCGACTTGAAATGTATCCTATAGAGAGTAGAATCCAGGTTTTATTTTGTTCAAGAACTTCAAACGTAATACTAAGGATCCAGGCATTCAGGCGAACCTAACCATCAGTATCAAATTTATTTTAAATACAGTACTATTGCGATTAAAATGACTAAATATTGTAACAGAAATCCTAATTCCTTGACAATTCCATTCGAAGGCAATTGTTTACATGGCTGCATTGTATCGGGTCCGCCATCTAACGTTTTTTTTTCAACTAGTGCTTATTTCGTGAATGGTAACACTTAGCTCAAGTCTGATTTGACAGATAATTAGTTTTAGCCTTCCGCTGAACGAATATGGTTGTGTATACGCTTGAACAACGCCGGGAAATATTGCGACATTACTTTGAAAATCATGGTAATGTTGCAGAATGTGTGCGAAAATTGCGTACGGATTTTGGAAGAAGAGAAGCACCATCAGCTCCGTATGTTCGTTATCTTGTGAAAAAAGTGAAAGAAACTGGCATCCTAATCGATAAACCAAAGCGTGAAAAGCCAAAAACAGTGGGTACACCCGAGAATATTGCTGCTGTGGCAGAAAGTGTGCGTGAAGCGCCATCAACATCAATTCACCGTCGTTCTCAACAATTGAACATTTCGGAGACATCATTGAGACGAATTTTGCATAAAGACCTTGGTATGACGCCATACAAAGTCCAATTGGTTCAGGAGTTGAAGCCAATTGACCATCCAATGCGTTTTCGCTTCGCTAAGTGGGCCTGCGATCGACTTGCAGAAGATGCCGATTTTGGCAAAAAAGAATCATCATTTCAGATGAAGCTCATTTTGATCTTGGCGGGTATGTAAACAAGCAAAATTGTTGCATTTGGGGCACAGAAAACCCGCACGCGTACATTGAAAAGCCGACGCACCCAAAACGAGTCACTGTTTGGCAGAGGCATAATTGGGCCATTTTTCTTCGAAAATGAGCAAGAAGTGGCCGTTACAGTCAATGGCAATCTTTATCGGGCCATGTTGAACGAATTTTTGTTCACAAAAATTGAAGAGGAGGATATTGGCAACATTCGGTTTCAAAAGGACGGCGCTACGTGCCACACAGTCGAAGCTACACTCGATGTTTTGCGCCCTATTTTTGAAGATTGCATTATCAGCCGCAGAGCTGATGTTGTTTTGCCACCTCGGAGCTGCGATTTGATATCGTTGGACTATTATTTGTGGGGTGCCGTCAAAGATAAGTGTTACGCCGCCAAGCCAGAGACAATTGACGCTTTAAAGGGCAATATTCGTGAAGCCATTGGTGAAATACAGCTGCACACAATCGATAATATGCTTAAAAATTGGAACGATCGTGTAGGCTACTGCATAGCCAGCCGAGGCAGCCATTTGAATGAAATTATTTTCCATTATTAACCGGAAGGATTGATTGATAAAAAAACAAATTTGAGAAAATATTCAGTAGTTTTTTTTAAGCATTTTAAAAAAATTATTTGGCGGACCCTTTAGTTTAAGTCCAAATAAAGTGAAAAATCTTCTTGAAGTGAAATAATTAATAATGTATTGTGGCAATAAACATTAGTTGCATTGCATTAGGTATGTATATATTCTAGATGGATGCGGTGCTGTAGTATGAAAGGATATGCAATTCTATGATAACAATATAAGCAAATATCCTATATAATAAGCATTAAGCAGAGTTAATAAGCATTAAAAGCCTTTATAAGCAGTAACATTCCAGCAAAAGCCTTAAACACTAAAAATATAAAATCAAGCCAATTTTCCAAAAAACACTCACGCAATTCAAAATTTTTTTCTGTAACAAAATCTGATTCAAGATCTTTTTTTGTAACAACCCTCGTTACTTCATATTTTTTTGTAACAAAATTCGTTTCAGTTGTGTTGCCCAATGTACAGCCCGAACAGCATTTCACTTTGTGTTTGTAATCACAAAGTGAACGTAAACTATCGAAAGCTGTACCGGGACCACAAGCTTGTATGTAAGTGGCACCATTCGAACATTGTAAAAATTTTGTACAATCATATGGATGGGGATGCAAACCCGAAGCATCCGAGGGGCAGATAACTTCATTTTTAGCTAATTTTCGGGGGGGGAAATGAAACGAAATGTTTTTCAATTGAAATTAAAAATATTACCTTGACTTTGGGCCACAAATGCAGTGCCGCTTTCCCGGCCTGTACAATCAACTTTATCCTTATAGTCGCACACTTTCATAGGTATACTATAGGCTGTACCAGATCCACAAGCTTGTATGTAAGTGGCACCATTCAAACATTGTAAAAATTTTGTACAATCATATGGATGGGGATGCAAACCCGAAGCATCCGAGGGGCAGATAACTTCATTTTTAGCTAAAATGAAATGAAAATGAAAAAAAATGGAAAATGAAACGAAATGTTTTTCAATTGAAATTAAAAATATTACCTTGACTTTGAGCCACAAATGGGGTGCCACTTTCCCGGCCTGTACAATCAACTTTATCCTTATAGTCGCACACTTTCATAGGTATACTATAGGCTGTACCAAGTCCACACTGTTGTATGTGCATATTGCCGTTGCCACAATTTATAAAGCGTGTACAGTCAGAGGGATGGGGCTGTAAGCCTTTGACATCGGGTGGACATAAGACTTCTACAGTTTCCGTTGAGGCACCAATATAACGTCCGGATTTAAGGTTTGTTTGTGTGTTTAAGCTGTTACCATGACTAGTTGATTGATGATTAGATTGTCCCAATACCCCTAAAGCCGCTTCACATTTTGCCTTGTCAGGGCGATCACATTCCAAGGTCTCTGGATTGAATACCGTACCTATGGAACAGGTTTGTATATGACCTCGTCCATGCCAGCAATTCAGGAAACGCCGACAATCATAGGCATAAGGCAGTTGGCCCGTATAGCCGGAAGGACAACCCGTATAAAATTCATTAACAGCATTGGGAGAATTTTGCAAATTTCCTGTTGCTGGCAATGGGGAATTCCCATCTCTGTGCTCGTAAATGGGTTGTGGTTGCGGTTGCGGTTGGGGTTGGTATTGGTATTGTGGTTGCGGCTGCGGCTGTTGTTGTTGATAATGATAGTGGGTTTGATGTGAGGTTGGCTGATAATGCGGTTGTTGTTGTTGTTGCTGATAGACATTATCATGTTGTTGTTGTTGTGTTATTGAGCTTCGATAATCATTGTCACATTTTCCGCAATTGCTATTTTGCTGTTGATGATGATGATCATTTCCATGTGTTGGCGTGTTGTATTGGTATTGTTGAGGATGATAAATAACCTGCGTTATTGGTTGTTCCTGTGTATAGAGTCTGGTTCTAATGCCGGTATTGTAAGTCTAAAAATAAAACGATAATAATGAGTAATTATGACCCCAGATTCAAGTAAAATAAAAAACTTTTTAAAATATGTATTCAATTAGAATTGAGTGTAAAAGAATTTTGCATATAAAGGGCAAACTTGAATATTTATACTTCCCCACTTATACTACCTCTCTTCGAAATCCTTCCAAAATTGTATTTTACTTGTCAGATGTCTTCGAATTGAAAAGCGGATATCCAGAGGGGCATTTGAAGGTGCTTAGTATTGTTGTATATGATGCCTTTTACAGTGATTTCAGAAAACGAAAAGAGAATTTCTCTTCTAATCGGGCTCTAACAATTTATCCAATTCCAATTCCAGACACATATTAATATCTCACATTACAAAATAATTGGTCATTACCCTTCAAACCTTCCGACAGGATTACGACCTAGCTTCTCACACCTCTTATGTTGTGTGTGTGTTAATTTTATACATGAGTGGCGGGATCTTTTCAGAAAACTTTTCATGGCAATTTTTATTTACTCTCAGAGTTTTTGCCAGAAATCTGCCAAGAGGAAGTCGTCGAAGATATATTCTTTCATATTTTCGTTTTAATGTCTGATCTGGGGTTTGAACCATGGCCTCTCGTCTAATAAGCCAACACATCTACCTACTAGGCTACAGTGACTTCACAATTATAGAACTTTAATTTAACTTAATCTAGATCTAGGTGACGCTTCAAGAACCAGAAAATATGAAAATGTAAACCACACGGCAGAGAACATAAAGAGCGGCTATGGTCAAATCGCAGTAACCAATCTAGTATAGATAGCTAGGAAAGTTTCGCTCTTTGGTTAGGTGAAATTGGACGCTGTCAAATCCACTACAAAGTTATAATTCGCCATAGAGTCTATTTACCATATAGTTAGGAGCTGGCCTATGACCTCTTTCTGTCTGGCACTCAACAATAATCTGATCTGATGATAATCTGGACGACGGTTTTCTGATAGAATTAGGAGCTGGCCTCTACCTTTCTGGGCATCAACAGAAAACTGTGAAAACGTATCCCTATATGGCCGTCGGTTTCCCTGATATATGTATATAAGGGAATTGAAATTTACCGGTATAGCTTACTTGAATTCTATAAGGTCTCGTTGTAATACAAGCATTAAGAGTATCACGACGACCTATCTGTACCACACTTTGCAACCTATTACAACAGCGCGACTAACCCTACTATGTCATCGTTCGCGAAAAACGTGAATCATACTTCATCAGTCTTTGTAGACCAATAAGTAAATGTCGTATTTAAACGACGTCAGCCGCTGTGATTCATCAATTGACTGCCTTATATACACGACACCAGTCGCGAAAGAATTAACTCTTCGATTACAAAATTATTACTTCTAGTTGGCATCTCTCATCCATTCCGATAATGTTGTGAAATTGTAATTTCTATTCCAATCACCATTGGCTAGCCACGTTATGCGTGCTCAAATCTTAAAAAAGCAATTCACTATTTTCCAGGATATTTTGAACGCGATCATTGTAGCCTTGCTTAATAAACCCTCTAATAACAGGTACAAGCAATGGCTTTAATTTTGCTACACCTTATTTAGTATGATTTTGTCACGCTTTACATTACAATCCTATCAGAGATCAGCAATGAGTATTCAAAAGGATGAGTAGAAGCGAATCATACTCATAATTTCTGATACTTATACGCATTCATACTTATTTTAATGTCATACTCATACTACTTATATTCAAAGTTTGAAGTACTCATCATAGTCATACTTAACAACACGAATGATGTTGTTGTTGATTTCGACTCTCCATAGCTCAACATATACACGAAGCACAAAATAAGTATGATTCGCGTACCAACACTAAAATACTCACTAGAAGGTTGTGTGTTTGCTCTCTATGCTGCTCTGTCTTTTTGCTTATGTGTCTTTTCCTCTTTTTTTAAATGCAACATCAACTAAGACTGTAAATTTTGATGAATGAAACTCGAGTCACTCGAATCATTTGTAAGTATTATAAGAGTCATTTTCTAAAGTTATGAATCTAAATGAGTAGGCTTATGAATCAAACATATTTCGAATGGTATGAGTTTGATGTCAACGTTGTACGCATACTCGTTGCAACCGGTACTTATAAATCAACGTTGTAGTGAGTATGAATGAAGCAGACTACATACATAGTTAAATTTCAATATTGTTGACTCTCTTATATTCAAAATTACATGAGTGCTTATGAGTAGAGAAAAAACGATTCATTGCTGTTCTCTGAACCCTATAGTCAGGACCCTTATTGTGTGTGCAGTTTTATTCACGAGTACTGGGACCTACAATTTAACTTCGAACAAGAACGACAAAGCTTTTCATGGCAATTAGTTTTCTTTCAAACCTTTTTGAGTAATTGGCCAAAAGAAGTATTTTTTTTTCAATTTCTTTTACTCAAGCTATCCGAACTAGCGTTGAACTCTCAAACCCTTTATCGCACATAGAACATTCTTATTTTCTTAAATATTTTAAACATTTATCTCCGCTAACACACTGTGCAACGTAAAATTGCGTTAAGTTGTAATTTATAGCATCATTAGTTGACTTTTTTTTCTTGTTTCTGTTCTCTTTTTTTCAAATTCAAGGCATCACAATCAATTAAGGTCCACCATCGCATCGCAGCTATCACAACAATTTGTACAACAAGTTCTTCCATTAAAAAAATAAGAATTTATTTCAGACATTCATTCAGAAAATGCAATGCAAAGAAGCAATAAACGACAACATAAATGAAGAAATAAAAAACACACTTTCTTTTGTATACGAATTGCAAATTCAATGCAAAATTAAAAAATAAAGAAAAAAATTTAAATAGAAACGCGCAAAAAAATCGGAAATTTATAATTTTTTTGTTTCTTTTTTTTTGTTTTTCTTAAGAAACTGATCTTATTAGAAATAGGCAAATGTTATCAATGACTGAGCTGATCTTTATTATCATTATTATTGAATTCACACACAAAGAACAACAAAAAAAATTAGCAAAAAAATTTCTAAAAAAAAATATAATTCTCAGGAATTAAAATATTTTTTTAATTTCCTTCTGATCTTCCTTTGATTTTCACTTAAAAACATATATATTTTCGATATGTTTTTTTTACTAACCGCTTGCCCATATTTTATGTAAAAAATCCACAAGAATATTGTTGCGAATTTCCGCATTTTATTTCATTTAATTTCCGTTCCGTTCCTTTTTCCCGTTTTTAATTTTAAAAATTTTAATTTCTTAAAATCCTTTTTAACACTTCAAGTTCCGTTATTTTTATTATTTTCACTGTAACTCCCGTTATTTAAATAAAATGATGCGCATTTCTCGAAATGCAAATGAATTTTAAACGGATCTGTAAGTATTTCAATAAAATTAAATGCCTCGTTATGAGTGGATCTGCCTTGGCGGAGAGAATAATTTCGTTTCTCATCTTAAATTACTGAGAAAGATCCCCAGATTATCAGTATACATCTGTGCTTACTTTTTACACCGAGGTCTAGTTTGTCTAGTTTACGATTGAAGACAACTCTTGCTCTCTCTTAGGAACTCTCTTCAGTACAGGCAGAACCTTTGACAATCGATTTACATAAGTAAAGTTCGAACTTGTCGCCGTAGTCTAGTAGCTAGTGTGTTGACCAAGGTTCAAACCCCAGGTCAGACAGATCCAACAAAACGAAATGCGAAAAAATATTTCAGCGGCGACTTCCTCTCAGCAGATTTCTGGCAAAAACTCCGAGAGTGAAATAAAATTGGCATGAAAAAGTTTCTCAAGCATCTGTCGTTCGGAGTCGACTTTAAACTGTAGACCCCGCCACTCATGTATAAAATTAACACACACAACATAAGTGTTGTGAGAAACTAGGTCGTGATCCTGACTGAAGGGTTCTAAGAACCAATTATGTATATATATACGAAAATTCGGACTGTAGTTTCAATCAAGATGTGTCTAGCAGTCAATGAGGACAAAACGAAGTACACACAGTTACTAAAGTATACATACGGTTAAAAAATTTCAGAAATTTTTTAACTAATCCGTTTTCGTTGAAAATCTTTATAGTTTCCTCGAGTTTAAGACGGCCTTTTGCATTGGTTAAAAAATTTCTGAAATTGAACTGAATTGTGGCCCTGCACAAGCCCACAAAAGTATACATCCGATTCACAAATTTCTGAACCAATGCAAAAGACCGTCTTAAAATCGAAGAAGGATGTCAGACAATTATAAAGATTTTCAACGAAAACGGATTGGTTAAAAATTTTCTGAAAACAAATTTCAGAAATTTTTTAACCAAGACCGTCTTAAAATCGAAGCAAGTTGTCAGACAATTACAAAGATTTTCAACGAAAACAGATTGGTTAAAAAATTTCTGAAATTTGTTATCCGTATGTATACTTTTGTGGCTGAGTGTATATGTTATGGACAAGTAGGGACATGCGGCATATCGGATCCTAGATTACGGCCTATAACTATGAATTCATATCCGCTGTTACAATCAAAATGTATGTCAGTCTAGAGATTATGCATCGGATCACCAACAGATGCTACTATGATCTCAATACGAAATTCGGTAGCAAGGCTGTCTCCCGTACGAAGAAACTACAAGTCCCTCATCCTCTCCGTGCTTTTTTATATGTGCAGGAGCATGAACGCCATTAAGGCAACAATATAGAAGCCTTGAGAAAGTTCGAGCGATAAGCTATAATTTCCGCATCCGATCTAATAATGAGCTGTATGAACTCCTCAACCACGTGGACGTTGCTCGTAAACATCCAGCGCTTGCGCTGGCTCGGCCATGTCGTTCGGATGAAGACGATGTTCTAGCGAGACGGGTATTTGATATGGGAATTAGCGGAAGTCGGCGTAGAGGACGATCTTGTTTGCGCAGGCAGAACCAAATCAAGGAAGCCTTGTCATCAATTGGGGTGATCAACTGTCGAGGGTGCAAAAGAAGCAATGACGTCTGTACGGATGTATCGAAGCAGGCCGAAGTCCAATAAACAGGTGGTTAATGGTCAATTAAGTAAGTAAAATACCGAATATAAGGTGAATGTAACCGAAGCTCTCAACCAAGCTTTCTTCACTTCAGACGAACCTTACCATTTTTAGTATTCCTTCTATTCCTAAAGCTGTGGGCGAATTCTTCCTACGGACGATCGAATTGTTAATAGATTTGAGAAGCTTTTCCAATGTCTATTAGTTTACATTCAGAGCCTACGCTAGAAGACTGAATGATTTAATATTTTAAGATATTCAACCTGTCGCCGTAATCTAGTAGGTGGTGTTCAATTCCCAGCCCAAACATCTAGAACATAACGAAATAGGAAAAAATATTTCTTCGGCGACTTACTCTCTGCAGGCTCCTGGCAAAAGCTCTGAAAAATTTTGACAAAAATCTGATATTCGAAAAAATCTGTCATTTAAACTGTAAGTCTCACTACTTAAAATCAACACACACAACATAATATGTTATAACCATACGACATACGACATACGACTATATGCGTATTCTAAGTAGATTTTTCCCTATAACTTCGGAACGGATCGGCGGATCTTAACCAAATTTTGACAGTATTTAAGTTAGAGAACGCAGAATTTAAAAATGCAAGAACATTAAAAACGTTCTAAGTACACTTAGAACGTTATAGAATGGAGGCGTCGATATATGGTGTGAGAAGTTAGGTTGTGCCGATGCGCAAGAGATCCCCGTTTGATCTTCTGTCCTTGAACCTTTTCGAATTAATGGAAGTAAAAAATTACTTGAGTTTAAATTTGTATTACAAAAATCTCCTGAATGAGAAAGCTTCCATGTCAGTTGCTTGAATGAAGGGGACCACATATTCCACTTTAGTTTATTGGTGGCTTTTAAATGATGGCCTAGATGCTAGTATTTCTTTTTTGGCCGCCCAACCACAGTCGGGTGTGTGGTGTGCGTTTGGTGTGGAGAGAAATAAATGTTCTCGTTCTTATCACTTAATTATTGTGTTGTTTTCATTCTTAGTTTTTCTTATTTATTTCGCCGTACTTATTCGTTTATTTATTTTCGGTGGCGCAAGTAAATACTACAACATAAGCCAGCCAGCTAGCCAGCCAGCCCAACAACCAAATCTCACGAAACTAATTATTGATAAGGAAGATGCATTTTAATTATAAATACATTTATGTTTTCCTTTTTTGTTTAATTTTTTTATTTATTTATTGTTTTTTGCTTTTGGGCTTTATTTAATTTCGTTTTTTTTATAAATATTTTGTATACAAAGATGATGCTTAAGTTGGAAGTTTTTTTCTTTCAATTTTTGAGTAGAAGATTAAAATTAAAACAGAAATAAATAAAAACAATTATGCTTAAATAAACTAAAGATGTCATATTTAAAATGAAATACGAGTAACAATAAAAATCTTTTTTTTTAAATACAAGAATAACAACATAAACCATACATCAACAATACTTCTAAGAAGTCTTCAGAACTAGGAATTTTACTAATGATCAATTGATGCGAAAATATATAAAAGTTTTCTAGAAAGATCCCAAGGAACTTATAAAAACAATCGTTTAGTATACATATGTATGTATAGATTTTAAGTAAACAAACATAAATTTTAAATGCATATGTACACGTAATTACAGAAAAGTTTTAAAGCACAATAGTAAAGGGTCCGCCAAAAAAAACATTTTTTTAAATGCTTTAAAAAAAACCTACTGAATATTTTCTCAAATTTCTTTTTTTATTTGAAAGTACAATCCTTCCGGTTAATAATGGAAAATAATTTCATTCAAATGGCTGCCTCGGCTGGCCATGCAGTAGCATACACGATCGGTCCAATTTTTAAGCACATTATCGATTGTGTGCAGCTGTATTTCACCATTGGCTTCACGAATATTGTCCTTTAAAGCGTCAATTGTCTCTGGCTTGTCGGCGTAACACTTATCTTTGACGGCACCCAACAAATAATGGTCCAACTGTGTCAAATCGCAGCTCCGAGGTGGCCAAACGACATCAGCTCTGCGGCTGATAATGCGATCTTCAAAAACAGGGCGCAAAACATCGCTTGTAGCTTCGGCAGTATGGCACGTAGCGCCGTCCTGTTGAAACCAAATGTTGCCAATATCATCCTCTTCAATTGTTGTGAACGAAAATTCGTTCAACATGGCCCGATAACGATCGCCATTGACTGTAACGGCCACTCCTTGCTCATTTTCGAAGAAAAATGGCCCAATTATGCCTCTGGACCAAAATCCGCACCAAACAGTGACTCGTTTTGGGTGCATCGGCTTTTCAGTGTATGCGTGCGGGTTTTCTGTGCCCCAAATGCGACAATTTTGCTTGCTTACATACCCGCCAAGATCAAAATGAGCCTCATCTGAAAAGATGATTTTTTTTTTGCCAAAATCGACAACTTCTGGTGTAGGCTACTGCATGGCCAGCCGAGGCAGCCATTTGAATGAAATTATTTTCCATTATTAACCGGAAGGATTGTACTTTCAAATAAAAAAAGAAATTTGAGAAAATATTCAGTAGATTTTTTTTAAAGCATTTTCAAAGAAAAAAAATGTTATTTGGCGGATAACTCTTTAAGTCTACACAGCATTATCATTCATTTTAAATTCTTAACAAAATTGAACACTTTGAAAACTTTATTAGATTTTTATAAAGATTTCTGATTATTTAACATAAATTAATTCATTTTCACTTTCTTTAATCGGTTTACGCTTCGGGTTTGTCCGAACATTCACGTATTTCAACATAGAAAACCTGATTTTGTGGACAATCTTTTACTTTCGGTGAATTATTTTCACAAACAACATATTTCTGCCAGTTACTGGGATGTGGATATGCCTTATATAGACTCAAACCTCTTGAACAGTGTACACCTAGATAATCTTAAAAGAAAAAAAATTAAATTTTTTTAACATTTTTCTTTGAAACAAATTGTTTACACACACCTTCATCACTTTTGTCACTACCAATGCCATAACCAACGCTACCAATAAAGCACTCTACACGATCGGCCCGAAATACATATCGCTCAGTCATACATCGTTTATAATAAATGCTATATCGGCCATAATTGCACGTTTCGACCCTAGTACCATGAGGCGAACATCTTATATATTTCGTACAATCGAAAGGATATAGAAATGTTTCATTCAAACCAGGTGGACATGCAATATACGATTGTGTTTCATCTTGTTTATCCAAAAATAAATGATCGAAAATATTAAATAGGCAAATAACATGGAAGCTAAGTTTCATAGCCAAACTTACTGAATTTAAAGTTAAGCTCTGGTTCACCATCACCTTCACAAAACTTTGTCATAATATTATACACAGCTCCCGGTCTACACCGTTTAATCAGTAGATTTCCTTCGACGCATTTGAAATACATTCCTTTGCTAAACGGATAAGGAAAAATGCCAAATAAATCTTTTGGACAAAAGATTTTCCGATCATATTCCTCAACTCGATCGCTCTGCGGTACTAATGCCTGTGGTAAGCAACTACGTGCGCTTATACTGTAAAACTCGTTAGGACCACAATCTTTATCCACAAGATGTCCATTTTCACATGTTCTGTATTTCGTTGGATCATATTGATGCGCATTTGTTGATTCGTTTAAATCTAAAAACATTAAAAAGAAAATTATTTTAATTGACAAACAATTCTTTCACAGGAAGATTATTCCGAATTTTCTTTATTCATGCCTGTATTCTTATAACAAAAGAGTTCATTACAATGGTCGACAAAGGGTTACTTAAACACTTTCCTGTTAAGTTGCTTAGGATCGAACATTTCTCCACACATTTCTCAACTCCAACTCCGCATTAATTTCTTTAAGTCTAGAAAACCGTTTCCTTTCGGTCAAAGTCCTTATTAGAACAAAGCGTGAGGCCCATATGCAAGCCAGAAAAATCGTAAGTCTTAACTGCAATGTATGAGGTTGAGGACCCTTGGCAGGGGCTTCTTTGAGGGTTTGAATTCTGTGTCGAGAGCCGACATCAAGGCTCTCCATAGATTCTTTAGTAGCTTGAGTTGGATGAGAAGTGCAACGGCCTCATTAGTGTAGTCGCACTCTCTCTTGCGTGTTTGTGTTGGTGTTCGTTAGTGGTGTTGTCTTTAGTGTTGGTGTTTGTGTTTGTGGGTCTGTTTAATTCCTCCGCTTCATTATTCTCCCCTTTCCTACTTCCTCTCCTTTTTTTCCCATCCCCTCTATTATCCACTCACTTAAAGGACGTTTTTGTACAATGTGTCAAGCTGACCTGCGGGTACTGTACACGTCCTCTAATCTATCTACCTAACTGCAATATATTTAGCTTGTGTTTCACAATTTTTATCTTTATCGAGGGAAATAAAGGAACTCTTTCACGAAAATTGCATATTTGAACGTCGTAAACGTCTGTCACATAGAGAACATCCGTTCACGGTCGATTGACCAATGGATGGCACAATACATTACAGAGAATTCTTTAGCCGCACCATCAAATCTTATAACCAGAAACATTATACCCTGTTTATTCTCTTCCCTCCATTCCTTTCTCTAGTTTCGACACAATGCACTGCACAAGCAGGCGTCATTCCCTTAACTACCAATAATATAAGAAATCTTAAAGATGTTGCTACAATTCGACGGAGTTGAAGACAAATTATAAAAGACCAATGAAAGACCTATACCGGGTATTGGGCCCACTCATAATCCATGAGCAAGTTATAATAAGAAAATCAATAAAACTTCCGTACGCTTGCGATAAACTATACATCAGAATTGTATTTCATTTTCGGTAAGGTTTCAAGTCGCTGTAGTCTAGTAGGCAGTGTGTTGGCTTATTAGACGTAAGGCCACGGTTCAAATCCCTGGTCAGACATCAAAACGAAAATATGCAAGAATATTTCTTCGGCGACTTCCAGATTTTTGGCAAAAACTCTGAGTAAATAAATAATTGCTATGAAAAGTTTCTAAAAAAATCTGTCGTTCGGAGTCGACTTTAAACTGTAGGTCCCACCACTCAAGTGAGAAGATAGCCCGTAATCCTGACTGAAAGGTTGCAGTGACGGATTATGTATGTATAAACAGACTCAAATGTTATGTCCAGAAACCCTGTTTACTCTCTTCCCTCCATCGCTGTTTCATGTTTCAACACAATGCACAGCACGAGGAGGCGTCCATCCATTAAGCAGGTTTTAATAAGAAAATCAATAAAACTTCCATATGCTTTCTAGAAATCTTACATTAGAATTGTAGTTCATTTTCGTTGAAATAAAAATGTAAGATGAAGTGACACCTTCACCTTTACACCAATAACTATAGAATACACAACTTTAATGTCACACTTATACGTCATTATTAATCCATTTGCATCATTCAACAGAATATTTCGCGAACATATCCTCTCGCTTATCACCAAGAGCAGCATGTTCCCCAAACAAATTCTCTCTGTTATCGCAAAGAACGATGATACATGTATATCAATGACGACTATACGCTCATGACTCATTTACATGCAGAAGTAATGCAACCTCTCAATTAAATGGTGTGTCAAAATATAGCTTACATACATACATTAAATAATTATAAGTTACTGATACAAACATTGAAATCAAGTTTCATGATATAAAAAAACAACAATCACACATGTACGCCCCCAAAAGAACTTGTGTCGTCATGTGAATACCTACTTAAATATGCTTTTATGTTCTGTCATTTAACCAATTATGCAACTTATGTTGCAAAATGAAGCCAATGGATTTTTCTATTATAGATCAAGACATCAGGAATGGGGTTTTAGCATGGAGAAGTGAACATACTACACATTACTACTAAACACTCATTGACGGATTATTAAAACTTGGAAAGAAAAATCAACGATATTATCCAAACAGTAACAATAGCATGGAAAATTAAAACACAAGCATTGTATCATTTTGTAGCCTCCCATAAATGAGGAATAATTTGAGGGATAGCCAGTCGTCTCGAATACTCGGATTATGCGGACGAAAACTGACCTGGTCTCATATAATCTCACCGGTATGCAAAATAATGCAAACCAGCTGGTCAATCTGACAAGAAAATCAGATCTAGAGATGAATATTAGAAGGAAGAAAAAAACAGGCAATTCGATTGGACCACAAAGGCACAGGTTTCATACAGATCGAAGGCCATATACATAATAAAGTATGAAAACAGTTTTTGCTATCTCGACAGCATATATTTACATCAAGCGATGGATTTGAAAAGGATGTCAACAAAAGACTATGCAGGACTAAATTTATTTTTGGCCTGTTAATCACTGTATGAAGAGCAAATTGAGCCTTGCGAGAAAGACAAAAATTAGAATCTTAACACGTGCAGTCTTATACGGAACATGACTAAAAAATACCAACATAACACAGAAATTGCAAGTTTTTGTTTATAAGTATCTTCGGGTTATCAATGGCATATTCTGGCAAGCCACCTTTCGAAACTGATATCAGACACAAATTCTCAGAAGAAAATGGAAACTGATCGATTTCACATTTTACAAACAGCACGAATAGAATTCTAAAGCAGCATAGGACCGGAAGATATCAAATCACACACAAATTCACAGAAAGAAATCAAAACTAACCGGTTAAACACTTTGCAAACAGCAAAAAGGCATTTCTAAAGTAGCACAGGAACGGTATCCCTGGGGCAGTCGTAGTTCAACCAGACTGGATAGAACCTGGAAGAGATATATTCTTAACGACCCGAAACTAACGAACCATACTTGGTTAAAAGTTAAAATGTTTACTCTAAACAGAAAAAAACTTTGCTAAAACCCTACTTTCCCTAGAGGAATAATAAAATGCTTAAAAAACCAGCACACACTATAAAATTCATGTGGATTTATGCTTAGAAAATATAATTTACAAACCAAACTACGATAGCTTTTTGAATTGATAATAAAAATAATTTTCATATTCTACTTACTGTAATTGACGTAGTCGCACTGTGCTATTTTGCTATCGTAACAAAATGAACGATTTTTATCAAATGCTGTACATGGATCACATTTCTTTACCGTCTTCGTGCCGTTATTGCACTGAATATATTTGTTACAATCACCTGGATAGGGATAGGATGTATAAAATGTTCCCGGTGGGCAAACAAATGTCTTCTCATAATTCTTAGTAATAATACTTGCATGCTGGAAGAAGGAAAAAGAGATTAACATTAACTTTTAAACAAACAAAAAAATACATACCGATTTAGCTATTATTATTGAGAAAATAATTATGCTTGCATAAGACAATAAAAATTGTTGCATTTTTAAATGTTAAAATAATTTATTTCACTTATAACCGCCAGCTATGTAAACTTTATTCAACGCCGGCTTCATGCAGTATGAAATCATTCTTTTGCTACAATTGCAATATACCCACATACATATGTACTCATAAGTACTTCTGTTAATCATTAATCATTATCAGCTCTAGAACTACCTTAAAATACTCTCTCTCTCTCTGACTCTCGGAGCAAGAATATAAAATATTTAAAAAACATATCGAGCACATTTTTGCATGTTTCATTTATTAATTTTAATATTTCTAAAAAGCTTTTAAAATAACACATACAATGTTTAAGCTTAAGTGATAGAATAATTTTTCAATCGAACAAAACTTTTTAACGGATAAGCTACACTCAAATTAATTTGAAATGTTTTAGTTTTAGAAAACTAATCGTTGTAATCGATAATAATATGAAAAAATTATTTCAATAATTATCATAAATTATTATAACTTTCTAGTGGACAAACAGACCAATAGAAAATAATCATTAATTCATAGCTGGAATGAAAACCAACTCTTTCGAGAACATAACAAACATCAGGACAAACGAAATACACTTGCACTACTTAATGTAGTGCATCGGTAAATAATTATAAAACTACTTATAAATAATTATAACACAACAACAACCAAACAAAGAAATCAACAACAAATCTTGAGTTTATTGCACAATGCTGGTTGCATTTTTTTTATAGAAAGATCTGCTTATAGCAGCTTTAGCTCTCTGGCTTCTTAAAATAGCCAATAACCGCAGACTATACATTTTAATTGTTGGCAATTCTTATTAAAAATTAATTTTAAGGAATTTTTTAATGTCGGAAAAAACTTTACTTTAAATTAGCATAGTAAACTGCATTGATTATTTTACCTTTTTGATAATAGTCCATAAAAATTGTCCTTCACGGATCCCATCTCCTTGCCTGCAAACGAAACTGCCAACCATTTTTGCGGATACGATCCTTAATGCAGATCAATGCCTTAACTATCCCTTGGTATGCGCTGTGAAATGATGGGCCCATTCCTCATGCATAGTTATAATTCTAAAAAACTAGCATTTTTGAGGTAAAACATTGGCAAGCATTGTATTAAAAGCAATTAGCAATCTCGCATAAATATGTTTTCACCATCAACAGTACGTCATTAACATTTTTAAAATGTTAAAAATATTTTGAATTATTTTCCATTGTATCCAATCGCTAACATTGTCACAAACATTGCCTTTGTCATTGCTCCTAGTAGCAGTGGTTCTCTGTACACCTCCTGCTCAAACTTTCTAAATATTATTGATTCAGCGAATATACGATCATGGTGATAGGATACTTATTGCTCTTTAACACTCTATCCGAATGATCATCACTATAAAAGCAATTTTCTTTCGTTAATTTACAAATGAAAACAAGTAAAATTATAAAATTGTTTTAAAATTTTAACTTTTTCTGGTTTAATGCTTAAAAAACAATATTTCATGTCATATTTTATTGTTTATTTGCTTTGAACTTTCTTTGACGATTTCGTTTTATCATCAATTGGTTTTTCAACTATTTTAACATTTTCTATCGCTAATTTGTCTTCCATGCCTACACGTTGTTTCATTTTTGACCACATATGTTCATAGGGATTCTCGAGTTCACTTTGTGTTTTCGGTATGCCAAAAGCTCTCTTAACTTGTGGCGATGCCAGCAACAGATTTTGCATTAAACCATATGAACTAGAAGCCACCCAATATACTGTTAGGGCAGAGGGTACAGTACATGCTACGGGCACCATGAAAAGACTTAGGCCTCGAAAAACATTTGTCACTATACTTTGAAATCTCGTTGAAGGTCTCGTGCGCAACATGGATTGCATCTAAAAATATAAACGTTATTATTCGGTTATCTGACAAGCTTAAGCAAAAAGAAAAATACCTCTATAATAGCCAAATTGATAACGCCTAAAGTAACTGGTAAGATATAGGAACTATCAACCTGGGTTAAATTGGGAATCCAACCAAAGCCTCCTATAGTCAATTCGGTGGCGACAATTTGTGCCTGTATTGTAGTAGGATCTGGCATCATGGTCACCAAATTACGTAAAGCCATCGATTGAAATATCCATAAAGGTATTTGACCCCACAATACAATAAATGTTTTAGCGGGATGGCAATTATCTCTGACAATCAGTTTGGTCCATTGTTTGCGTATCTAAAATAGATATTTTTTACTTCAAGTCTTGTTTTATTCGCAATTTTTACTTCTCCTACCGATCTCTGGTATACAATTTTCGTTTGCTGCTCTGTCCATTTAAACTTTCTCATGGCCATGGCTGCCTCCTTTTTCAGCTCTTCTATTATGGCAGGCATTTCCAAAGAGATTTTTTCTATTCTGGCAGTTATTTTATGCTGATATATCGTTAGAGGCAAAGTTACTGTAGTACGAAACAAAAATGTTGTGAAAATAATTGAAGCCCACCATGGCAGTCCAGTAAAATCGTGAATTTCCACCAAACCCTGTTGAACATAAGCCACAGGCGTACTAGTGGACAAAGATTGATAGAAGCTTGCCAAGAAACCCAGATCGCCTGGAACAGCCGTGGCAGTAACTGCTGCTGCTGCTTCTCCTGTAGTTGAATTAAGGCGTCTTGTTTGACTACAACTCAATTCCCTTCTTCCGCTACAGGGCTGTTGTATCAAACATCCAAAATTCCTTCTTAACAACGTCTCTACATGTTTAATTCTCATCATCCGCCTTGCGTTTAAAACACTTGGAACTTTTATAGTGTTTTTTAATAAACAATTCATTTTTGTAATTTTAAATGATTTGATTTCTAACAATTTTAATTCATATTTATTAATAACAATTAATTATTACCTAAACATTCCGATAATTTAAAAATTATAAGGAAACCAAAACAAAAACAGCTGATGTAAGGGTAACCAAGTCGTCTCATTTTAAAACTATTTTGCATATGTGTTATTATTGCCAGACTCAAAAGAAATAATTGCCAAATGGCAATAGGTACAATGTAAAGGTATAATTTCTATAACATGTTTATGGAAAATTTGGTTGGGAGTTCTCAGTTGTTCCTTTCCTCTTTTCTTTATAACTTTATGCAGTCTGCGATTAGTTGTACAACTTGATTAAGTTATAACATGCATGAGTCGCTTTACACCCTGAAAGCTGAACTATATACATCTAATGCCTCAATGAAAATGTAGCACTTGTCTAAAATAAAACTGTACTGTAAAATTAGTGAATTTCATCTGAGTTTTATATTTATCTTGTTTAATTTTTAAAAATAACGTCGTTATAATCTAATTTGAAAGAAAGCAATATGGCATCTCTATAATGAAATAATTTACCAACCAAACAGAATTATTACTTTTCAAAACACCCTGTTGTCATTCACAGCAACATATGGATAAATTAATCAGTTGTTGTTGGTCACCGAAATAAAACAGAACGAAGAAAACTTTGTGCAGTGTATACAAAAGGAAAAACGATTACTTGAAACAAGACAATTTTTTTTGCTTCTCTTAATTCGGCAATTGTAACAGTAAATAACTGCAATTAATTATATATATTTTACTAGTGATTAACCTATATATGTAGATAATATAAAATTTAGAAATAAGTGCTGAAAACGAAATATTTTGTTAACAAAAATAAAAGAAAAAACGAAATGAAAGGTGAGAATTATTCATTTTTGACAAGAAAGTAAAACGCATAAAGAGAAAAAACATACATATATATTACATTTTCTTGTTTAGCTTTAAGAGTACAAAATTTTTAGTGATATTCTTTTAGATAAAATTAATTGAATTTTAAGAAAAGCAAAAAAAAAATAATTTACTTAATAAATTTTATCTTTGTTTTTTTCTTATTTTGTGAAAAAATTAAACGAATATAAAAAAAAATTGTGCATCTATTACAAAAAAACAAAAAATACAACGTACGCTGCCTCTATACTTACTGTTGGTGGGGCTGTTGGACATATTTAATTCCGTTGTTGCCGTTTTGCACATAAAATAACAACAACAACATCGTAAAACACGAATAAACAACTTTTAAATATTTGTTGTTGGAAAATTGTCATCTTTGCCTTTGCTGAATGCTGCTGTTGTTGTAACATTAACGCATACAAAATATTTCCATAACTTGACGACGTATTTACAACAACAATTTATTGCGTATTCAATATTTAATGCTGGCTGGGCCATTGACTACCGACTCCACTTTTTCTTACCGTCCAAAGGAGCAACACAACAAAGCAGTCATCTGAAGAGAGATTAAATCTACAAAGAACTAAGTGTAAAATAAAAACAAACAAAACTACTAGAAATAGATTTCACATCGTACAGCTGCTGCTGCTCTAACAATTGATTATTTATTTATATGTGTACACACTATCAATATACAATACATACGTATATACATACATATGTATAAACTACGTCATTTTCTTTCAAAACAAAAGAATTTTTTAAATACACAATAGAAATAATTTAAAGCCGTGGAAAAAAAGTGTGAAAAGAAAAGAAGGACAGAACTGCAGCCACCAGCATACACAATTGCTGTTGTGAAAGCAACTTGAAACTTGTGTGGTGTCACTATCATTGTACTCCCGTATCATACATATATCGAACAAAAAAAAAATTTATATATATTTTCCTTTTTGACAATCTCTCCTGTATAACTGTAATCGTTGCTTCCCGTTTGTTTAACAACTATCTACGGCCAGACCAAATCCACTTGTTCAGTGTGTGGATATGAATTGCACATTAAGACAATGGGGAGAGCTGCCATCATTGGTATTGGGTCAGATTTACGAATATTTAGAACCTCATGATCGCCTTAATGCCAGTCAAACATGTAAACATTGGAGAAGTGTTTTATTTCAAAAAAGGTAAGTGAATACCAATTGAAGTTTCTAATTTTTATTTATGATTTCTTTGGAACCAAAGCGTTGTTTGTGGACTATTTTTCTTTTTGATATTTAATTAGACCATTTTGAAAATATGTGCAGTGCACTCGCGGTAACGTGAACTAATTAAAGCCAAGGGAGTTCATGTTAGCAAAATTCTTCACGTTAACGGTTGTCGATTTTCATGAAGAAATATGTGTTATACACGCTTAAACGTGAAATTCTTTTATTATTACTTATATTTTATTATTATTTTCATGGATTTCACTTGTATCAAACTCAAGGCAAGGAAAACTCAATCTAAAAAACATACTTTTTAAGAGGATTCCCTAATCTTTCAAATTAGAATTTAATGTATTTTAGTGTTGCCTACAAGCATATGCAATAAAAAAAGAATGTTCACGTTATAGAGATCTCTATGTTTGTTCACGTTACAAAGTAGTCAACATAAACAAAAGCTTGGTCACTTTAGGCGGTGTTCACGTTACCGCGAGAGCACTGTATATACATTGTATTGAAATTAGGAAAATAAGTTGTAGCAGGGAAGAAAGAGAAAATAGTGTTTAGGTATATTAGATTTGAATATTGTAAGTGACAGAAAATACTTCACCCTGAAGGATATTCCATATAAGAAGAGTAACTACTAAAGAACGAAATATCGAATGCTTGTGCTTAAATAAATAAACAGGTGGAAGGACTGCTGTCTCAATTAGCACGAAATTCAAACAATCGATTTTTACAAGTTTCTATTCTTTCAAATAAGTTTCTCTTTGAATAAATAGTTTGGACTTTAGTCTTGGGTTGAATACCCAATGTGCATGATCATAGCGTTTTAAGTTTATCACTTTTCTTTATGTGTTTTGCAATTTAACAGTTGTTTGTAGATGGAATTTTGGTCTATTTTGGGAAAACTCTCGTAAATTAGAACCACTTTGTTTCCGAATGTTTTTTATTATGATAACAATCATACATACAGCGTAAAAGTGCATCTTCGTTTAGAAAATACATGCACAAAACACATTTCTACATAGAATTTTCAATTTTATTTATATAAAGCGAACACAAAGAATTGAAATTCATCACAATTTGTTAAAGAAAAATATTTTAAAAACACATATACATACTTATTATTATTTTAACCACAAATAAGAGTTTTTAGAGTTAAAGAACTAAAACTGATTTTAGAAGATGTGATGAGCATCTAATGTATTTGTATATTAGTTTCTTAATTCAAGTTTTTCAGGAGTATTCGCAAGAGACCTCTAAAGACTGACATTTTCGATGATTTTCATTTCCGTAAATTATTCTTTCCAGGCGTGTATTTGTGATATGAAATTTATCCTGATATGTAAACTGAACCGTAGCATTTTTCTAATAGAAGTACAATTCATTTATTTATTAACACAAATAATTTTCTTGGAATTTAAAGTTTAAATGACCATTTATTAATTCGTTTCTTATTCAAGCTGTAAGTTGCATTTATTAAAAATTAATACATATAATGATTTAAAAAGATTTAGGTAGGTAAGTAGATAGACTTGGCTGTCCATTCAAGACAGTTGAATGGACCAACTTAGGCCACATACATAGGTCCATTGTGATACCATAGTTTTCCGCTATCTCCCAGTCTCGGAACCACACGGAGCTTCTAATTTAGCAATTCAGACTCCCAATATCAATATTTTCTCGATTCTTGGCGAAAAACAATTTTAAGCCATTAATCGTTTAATTTTTTTTTTTTTTTTTACTTAATGAGGCTTTAGTTTCGAGAATGGTCTTCGTTGTGAAGGAATTAAGGGTGGGAATTACTCCTTAAAAAAAAACGTTGTCGTTGCGGGGCCGGAAAGTCGATCTTATTCGGATCGTTTTTTCATATGCCTTTACTTCCTATTGAACACACTTGTTAGTAACTTTTGTGCAGTTATTAAGTCCTGGACATTTTGTATTTCAACATCAGTTGTACCTTGAGAATTGTCGCTTTACGAACTGTCACACTGCAGTAGATTATGTTCGTCTTTATATCATCTATAAAGTAAGCACCAAGGTACCTTTTTCTCTTTTGTCACAGTGACGGGCATGTACCCGGTAGGTGAAGAATAATCTCCTATTCTTTCTCATATCTGCAACTTCTAAAGAAATCATTTAAAAAGTTTTAAATACAATGCAATATCTGAAAATATAAAATTCTATTCTAAAATACTCCATACTTTCCCTTAAACGATTTAAAACTGATTTTTAAACGGTTGACAGCAGCTAATCCGCACACTATCGCAAAGTATTTGATGGAATTTTTCTCGATTCTCGAAGAAAAACAATTTTAAGCCATTAATCGTTTCAATTTTTTTACTTTTGCCTTGATGAGGCTTTAGTTTCGAGAATGGCCTTCGTTGTGAAGAAATTAAGGTGGGAATTACTCCTTAAAAAAACGTTGTCGTTGCGGTGCCGGAAAGTCCATCTTATTCGGATCGTTTTAATCGTTTGATATGCCTTTACTTCCTTTTCTGCAGTTATTAAGTTCTGGACATTTTGTATTTCAACATCAGTTGTACCTTGAGAATTATCGCTTTACAAACTGCCACTTTCCAGTAGATTATTTTGAATTTTAGGCTTTAAATTTCGAACCAACATTCGAACCTCCTATTCATAGAATAGAAAAATAAACAAAAACATTAAAACAAATTAGATAAATAAATAAAAAGAGCATAGAAAATAAATAAAAGCAGCAAAGTTTGATTGCTGCAGCAGTAGTGGTATGCACGATATGTGATATCCCACACTCCCACTGTAGTAACAGCAGCATATAAATCGTACCATATTAGGCTATAAAGCCAATGTTTCATTATTGCACCTTAAAAATTTTACTCCTTATGAAAGGGGGGTGTTGCGTGAATAAATCTTTATACATGCCTTCTATATGAATAGTGTATATTGTTGGTATTTAAGCCATCATTAAACTGTTAATATCTAACTTAATACAAATTTTTTAATTCATTATTTTCGATTATATAGTAAAATGTATTATTTATAATTTAAAATTCATTATAATTTCGAAGATATAATGTAATTATGTTTAATAGAATAGATTCTTTATATTCTTTGCGACGTAAATACTTTATTAAATTTTCAATATATTTTATGCCGTATGAATATACATCATATAAGGTAATATAGGTATGTATATACATCAATACATATATGTATACTCGTATACTTATTAAAACTGCTGATGAAGATAAATATAAAAAAATCTCTTACTGATTATTATCGTAATATTGCTATAGATGGGATGTGTATGCTAAATATAATGATGAAAACAATGTAGCCTTTTAAGAGCAAAAGAAAAAAAAATAATAATTGGATGATGAACAATATACGGTATATGACCATGCAATATCAATCAAGTGAAAGTACTCTACTACATATTATTAATTAAAAATAAGCTGGTCTAATGAAAATATTTACAACAAATTAGTACTTAATAATTAAGTTCAATGTAACTCTTTTAATTATAAAACAATTTGTTGAATTTTGGTGGCAATGTTTTTAAAAATTCTTTAAAAATTTAAAACTTGAAAAATGCTTACACCCGACCATCTGTTTGCTAGTAAATTAATGTTTTAGTTAAATAAGTTTGTATTCACACGATTTCTTTGCTCACTGAATGTCTGCCATCTGTTTGTGATTTGTTGTTTATGCCAAACATTTGTGGTGACTGTCTCTAGTATACGTATGTATAGTAATATTGTAAATTTTTTCAAGGCCACTTTTGTTTTTAAATTAATTACTTTTTGCTAACAAAATCCACAAATATGATTATTCAATAAGCACGTTCCTTTCCGTCTCTTATTTTGTTTCGAAGCAAATAAACCCTTGGGAACTAATGTGGCGAGGTCAATTTATTTAAACTGTCGGAATGACGAATTACATGGCCATAAAAGCTCACAATACCTGACAGGGAAAGGACATCTGGATAGATTCTGAGTATCTGTTCAATGGCTCGGTTATTTTCATGCCGGCTTCCTACGAATTATAGCGATTATCAGACAGAGGATCTGGGTGTCGTTAACGTTCTCAAGGTTAGGTTAGGTTAGAGGACGTGTACTTGTCAATTAAGACAAGTACAGTATCCGGAGGTCGAATTGACCCATTGTACAACGTCCTAGTTTCTCACCCCACTTATGTTGTGTGTGTTAATTTTATACATTGATGGTTTAGTTTAAAGTCGACTCCAAACGACAGATTTTTTGAGTAACTTTTTCATGGCATTTTATTTACTTTTAGAGTTTTTGCCAGAAATCTGCTGAGAGAAAGTCGCCGAAGAAATACTTTTTGTATTTTGTCTTGATGTCTGGCCTGGGGCTCGAACCCTGGCTTTACGTCTAATAAGCCAACACACTACCTACTTGTGGTCAGCATAACGTTCTCAAACTAATCAAAAAATATATATCGAAGAGCCCGAGTGTTACCAATTTGTATAGGCAATCAGGCAACACTAATGGCTTTAAGGGAGTGTGTTTCTTTGATGAGCTATCCTTCTCACCTAACCTAACCTTTTAACTGTTGAAGAGTTGCCTTAAGTGCATTATAAAAATGATTTTTTCGGACAAAACGAATCTAATGTTTTTCCCTTGTGTTCTAATGAATATACTGCATTGATTTGTGTTTGATTTTTTTTTTATTAGTTTTTTACTTTCTAATAATTTTTCTTTTATCATTCCTTTTCAGATTTTTTATTAATTCCAAATTTAAACTTCATATTGACAACGATCGTCAGTGTAAATTTTTTCGCCATACGCTTTACAATCTGACGAACGAGCTTGTAATCATTTTTGACTTCATCAATGTTTTCCACATAGAAAAAATAAGACGCATCTTATACAAGTGAGTATTAAAATTCATAATAATACAATGGAAACATATCTAACGATTTATTGTGTATATTATTTAGAGTTGCACGATGTGATAGTTTGCAAGGCATACGTTTTCAAACCAATAATGTAGGTTCAACTCCACCCGGTGATATAAGTGAAGAGAGTCTAGTCGATATTGAACAGTAAAAATTATTGAAATTTGTTGAATTTTCAAATGATTAATTTCTGTATTCTTTTAGGCTTTTTGTCGAACCTCTAAAGATTTTCTTAAATCGTAAGAAAACCGCATGTAAGATATTGGATTTAGGTGCAATTGAAGCTTTAACATATTACGGTTTAGATTTTTTAAAATCTATGTGCCGGCCTCATGAATTAAACGAACTGACGTTGGCCTCAATTAAATACGATCCTAGTCATTATCCCATGTTTGCCATGGAGAATAGCCTACTGCAAAAGTGTTCATCGCTGCAAGTGCTCTCACTCGACTATGATACACTCAATGAAGAACTCTTGCATACGTTAAAAATTTTACCACTTAAGAAATTTTTAATATGTGTTCACGGTTTGGATCGCCATCATCCGGGCATATCTGAACGCGCTTGGTCGGAATTTTCAGCAAATTTTAATAATATTGAATTAATAGTGACGTTAATTTATGCCTTTGAGGCTGTTGAAGTATTGCAAATGCGCATCTTAAGGCAAAGTATGCCCATAACACATTTGCGTGTATTATTCTGTGATTATGTTAGTATTCTCAAATGAACATAAATTGTTTGGTTTATTCATTTATAAATATAATATTTCAGATGAATGTTGACGCCTTGGAATGGATTTCCTTGAACAACAACAATACTCTAAAAAGTATACAATGGATCGATTCCGTAAGTTTAAACGAACATATACGCATTTAATTAATGTTAATCTTTTAACTGAGAAAACAACAATATTTTAGGCTTATAAACATTCCGATAAAAATATAATGGACTTATTTTTACGTTCGGGCCAAGATCCGTTTGTAATGATGTCCTGGCGTTGTAAAAATTTGGAAGAAATTGTCATACATGGTTATGTATTGGATCCTCATAATATAGTAGGCATTTCTCGTTTACGTGGCCGTACTTTAAAACGCTTAGAGGTATCAATGATTGATAATGCACCCACAGAAGCCAGCATGGATTCCTTTATTGAAGTAAGTTGCTGTTTTTAATTTATTGAAATATTTCGTGATATTTTTATTGTAAACTACACTTAGGAAATCAATACACTGTTGGGCCAAAAATGGGAACCCTCTAATCTTAATATTTTACATCCAGCACTTGGCTATATGCCTGTGGCAGATGATGTACGTGATGAATATGTCTTCGATCTCATACGACGTGATATTTCCAACTAAAGCTGGAAACTAAGAATAACTCAAAATCCAAAACAGTTTTTAGACTTGTAAAAAAAACAAAACAAAAATATATTAATCTTTTGATTAAGTATACACAACAAAAACAAACAAAGAAAACGAAAAAGAAAAACTACAGCAACACTACTATCAGTAAAATAACCTGCAATATTTTAATATTAAGTAAAAACCTCATCAAAACATCAATTACATCATAAAACCGAAGCTGTGCTAAAAAAAGAAGAAGAACGTGTCATGCCAAGTATACCAATCGCGACATTCAACGATTTTTATCATCGTCGTCCAATCATTAAAACAATTATTACGGATTCTGCTGTAGGCGTGAAATATTTTACAATGAAAAATGATGTTGGGTAAATATGTTTGTAATTTTATAAGAAAAATTGCATAATAGTGATATATATTCTATAAATGGAATATTTTGTATAGTTTTATGATTTTATTTTTTTAATAATTTTATATATATGTGTTATATCTATCTAATCTAATCTATATTTCATTAATGTCCTTCATATAACAACTTAAAACCAATATAAGAAATTATAACATAACCTATTATATTTTTTTGATTCAAATATGTTATGACAATTTTACAATTTTACAGTGAACAAAAGAGTTTTAAAAATAATTTTTTACTTTTTTGTTTTTATTAAAAAAAAAAAATATGCCAAAATTCTTTTTAAATAATTGCCCAATTAACCTTAAAAAAACCAGTTTTTTTAATATTGTTTTTAAAGTAAAACCAAAAATAGTTCTTATGATGGGGAAAAGTTAAAAAATACTACTATAACTCTGAAAACAATATTCAACATCAAAAAACATTCCACACTTAAATAACAGAAAGAAAAAAATATAATTTTTGATAAGTTCCAGGTCTCTGTGTTATACATTTTGAATTTGCTTTTAACTGATACTCTCTTTCGTATGTTTGTAGATCTTAAAATCTATATGCCAGCAATATAATTACATATAACTGTTGAAAATCATTATTAATTCTTATAAAATAATATAAAAGACCTGGTGTCTCGTATTGTATTTTGCCATTCAATTTTATGTGTGTTTTAGATCTCAACAAAAAACCATTAAGTTTGTTTTGAATTTATTTGTGGCAGTTATACTTAGCATAAGACAATGAGTTTTTTCTTCCTTTAAAAGAGAGAGCCGAACAATTTCTATTTCACTTTTTAACTTTTCCATCGTCAAAGAGAAGACTATTCTTATTCTATATCTTGATGATAAATTTTAATTTTGATATTTTATTGTTTTCCTAATTTCATTGTTGTTAAGAAAAAATCAAACTAGTAGTTATAGAAAATGATTAATTTTAAATTAAAACAATTTATAGAAAATAACAACAACAAAAATTTAGTAATTAGTAAGTAACATGTTTATTTTAAGAAAGTCATTATTATTGTGTCGAAAACATAAGAAAGAAGAAAAACAAAACGTATTACAAGAAAAATCTAAAAGACTTAAGCACTTCACAAAATGATGGCGTACAACGGCGAAATTGTGAAACCTGCTATAAAAAGAAAAGAAAAGAAAGAAAGGAAAGAAATACAACTTAACACACAACAAAAATTTGTATTGAAAAGTATGGAAAATTAGACTACTTTACAAAAAGAAACAAAAACAAAAACAAAAAAACCTAAAAACACAAAACAAAAACAAAAAAACCAAGAAACAAAAACATCAAACTGTGATTAAGCATGAAAAGCCATCTCAAAAACAATTTTATAAAAAGAGCAACAAGAAATTTTGTTAAAAACAAAGAAAAAAAATATGGAATGAGTTTAAAATGTAAAACAAGAATACTTTAAAACGATTACATACTACTAATTATCACCTTAAAGAATATTATTTATTTTACTCTAAAATTTCAACATAATTTTCAAATATTGTTTATAAAACCATATTTTTTTTAAAATAATTTCTATAATCATTAGAAAAGTAATACGAGAAGCTGAAAGTGTTGACGATTAAAGATTTTAATTTATTAGACGAATACTACGTATATTGTACGCGCTATACATGAATCCCGTAAAAAAACTGTGTACTTACATAAGATTTAAATTAAAAACAAAAATTGTTATTGGTCAAGGTCAATTGGTATTGAAATTCCACCTCAAAGGCAGAATTAGTTTTTACATTCTGTTACGTAGCATGTACAAGTCGTCAGGTTTTCTGTTCTGTTCCGTATGTTTATTAAATCTGCAAAGCAGAAATGGAACGTAACAGAACGTGACGGATAATTCTACTTTAAGAATGCTTCACACGCTGCAGGAATATAGGCTGATGATACATATTTTGATCGCTAAAGCTACTTCTAAGGCGTGTGGAGAATGTAGAGGTTTATGGAAAAAAAAAAACATGGAAACTTGGAAACATCTTAAAAAAACCATGTTTCAGTGACTTTATTAAATAGTACTAAGGCTCTTAAGGGATATCATTTTTCGTTATTTATAAAAGTGCAATACTACGTCACACAATAACTGCGCAGAAGAAAGTAAGGAATTAAATACATAAATGGACCTTTAAAATCCTTATCTATCTTTAATTCACTTTCGCTCCCTAATATCCTTTTTCCAATAGAAAAAAAATTTAGTTTTGTAACGTTATAAATTTCCAAAATTTAGGTACTAAACACCTACATTCTCAATGAATAATATTTGAAAATTATGTTGCAAGGATTGTAATTATAAAATCCTTTTATTTGAAACATTTTTATTTGGTAATCCATTTCAAAACAGAAATATCTGAATTGTTTTATAAATTCCTTGTTTGCTTGCTTTATAATTATATGTTCCATTTATATTTAACCAATCATAATATTATTAATTTTATCATCCTTTTTTTGCAATATAAGCTCAACGTTTTGAAACAAATTTAAATATCACAAAATAAATTAATTTATTATTTGGAAAAATTAAGCTCAAAAACCTAGAAAAATCCAAAATTATTGTGATTATTTATTGTTTTTTCTTTTAAATAGAATGAAATTATTTCTAATTTTTTTTTATTTTTATTGCGAACAACAACAACAACAACAAGAGAAATATAATTCTAAACGAAATCTGAAGTCAGTTTTGTAAATGTAGTTTTTATAAGTCATTTAACGAATCGAATAGAAACAAGACGTCGTGCGTCATGTTAATGTGATATAAAATAAAAGTTAAACAACAACAAAAAAAAAGTAACGCAATTATAAGAATCCCCTTTAAATGTAAACGCAAAATGAAAAGCATAAAGGAAACATTGTCTATCAAATAAGTTAACTATAATAGTAGGGATATCTTAAGAATGAAACGACTAAAAAAAATTTCTATAATTTCGTTTATTTTTCTTTGATCGCAGAAGATCTAAGTTTCAATCTTAAATTGGTAACAAGAGTGAACTGTGCTTGATGGCCATCATCTTGCATAAATAAAAGTGAAATTATCTTATGTGGCTTAATATTTTAATAATTCCATCAATAAATTTTAATTCCCCGATTGAATCGCTAATCAATCGAAAATTAATTCTGTTTTCTAGTTTTTAAGATATCACTACGCCTCTGTTTGCCGGAAAAACAAACTTTTGCAAATGTATTGACAATGTTTACTTAACTTTGTTTGTTTTGTAAAACAACTTTTAAAAACGATCTCAAAAGTAAAACGAATACATAAACTTTATATATTAAAAAAAAAAAGAAAAACTTAAATATCTTCTTGTATAGATATAATCAACGTTATTTGTTGTATGAATTATAGGGAATTTAAAATATATATGTATGTATATGATATGTTGTATATCAAATATATCTAAAGCAACAACAACAACAACAAAAGAATATGTACCTGAACAACTTAAAGTATTTCTTTCTTAACTACAAATTATATTAAAAAAAAAACAAACGAATTATTGAGAAAAGTACAACAACTATTACATAAAGAAACAAGAATTTCAAGTTGTACAAAAAATCAAATGATTTAAGAACACAAACAAGAAAAAAAAACAAACATTTTTTTGAAAACTATTAAGAACTAAGAACAGAACCAAAAAAATAAAAATAAATATATGAATATGAAAATGTGAATTATTGTATTATGTATGTATGTATATGAAGAAAGCAATTAATTAATTTAATATGCAATAACAAAGACTGAAAAAGCACAACAAACAACTTTAAAAATTAAACAAACAAAGAAACAATTACACAAATAACGTTGTAAGACACAAACAATCGTTAACGATCAAACCAAATTGTTTGTGTTTGTATGTAATTAAAACAAAATAATTTGAAAGTAATAATGTTTTTGAACACTAGAACGAAGAGAAGAAATATAGGAAAATGGATTTAAAACAATTGCCTTTGGAAGCAGAACGAACCTCCTTGATATTATTAATTTTAAAAGTCCTTTATATTTTCGTTATTTTTTTTTATTTTATTGAATATTATTTTTGAAATTGTTTTAAATCCTTTTTCATATTCTCTTCTAACAGTCTAGTGTATTTCCAACAAAAAGCATTATTATATCCTTTTACCAACAATATAAATAATAAATAAAATAATATTTTAGTAAGAATTATTAGATAAAGAAAACAACAACAACAACAAATTGTAAATGTTATAGAAGCAAATAAAAATTATAAATTATTTAGAAGAAGAAAAATAAAAATGTTAAAAATGTGTGTATAAGAACAAACAAACAAACAAAACATCTGAAATGAAGCATTTTTTGTGATAAATAATAATTGAAAAAAAGTGTTAATTAATGTATATCAACAACAGATTGACACTTATGATTACTTTTTTTTATTATTTCTTTTAATTTTTTTTTTTTTTTCAATTTTTATGTAAGATAAATATTTAGAAACAACAACAACAACAACACAACTAACGATATGTGATTCAACACCATTTATAATTAAAAACAAACAAACAAACAAGCAAATTATTAGCAAAACATCTGAATTTGTATTTAAATAATTTAATTAATTAATAAAATTAAGAAACATCAGTTATGAAACATCAAACAAACAAATAAACATCAAGTGATTAAACAATTATTATTTTTAAAATGTTTTATACTAAATGCCATTTATTTAATTCATTCCAAAAGAACAAAAAGAAACAACAACTTTTACAATAAACCTATATATTATACAATATTTATGTTAAATTTATTTTTAAAATATACTACATTTAGATCGAGAATTAATTAAATTGTTACTAAAACTCTATAAGAGCCCTTACTAAAATTAAATGACAAATTGAAAATATAAAGGAAAGAGAAAATTGAAAGTGTTTAAATGAACGCATTAACACATTTGGTGAATGGAAACCGTTTGAACATCTTATGTATTATTTTATATTGAAAATAATTAAAATATGGTAGTCCTAAATATCCATCGACTTCTGAATATCCTCGGTGTTAATAATGTTTAACTTTTTAATTTGAAGAATCTATCCACTTGGTTCTGTATCCAAAAAAATTTCGTTGGCTTCCAGTTCCAGTTGAAACAGCTTTCGCTGGGTTGGCAATCCTTGGCCGATGAGTAATCGGGTCGTTCCGGAGTGTAGAATCGATTGCCGTGGGAACGTTGGATTTCAATTGTGGAATGAATGGAATTTTTTTCTACACATTCTTTATTGACCACTACGATTATTAAAGATTCCTAAATCGAGTAAATTTTACTATTTCGGGGTGTTTTACGACTATAATACTCGCAGTAATGTTTTGGCTGCCATTCATTGTCTTTGCCAGTAAAACACAAAAATACACACAAATTTGAAGCCATAGTTGTCCTAAAAGTAATTTCCTATCCATCTAATGTGGCTCTACACGTTGCGATTAAGTTGTACAACCAATTGTAAAGACTGAGGGATGGTTGGCCAACGGTTGGTCGTCATTCGGTTGAAGATCTTGGTTTTCATTCGATCGATGACGATTGCTACAAGAAGCGTACCGTTTCGATGTTAAAAAACAATTTACAGGCAGAGTTGATTGTGAAGAAAACGTCCAACTTGTTTTTCAACTATGCTGTACAACTAATAGCAACGTGTAGGGGACACGATGATTAAATTTTTGAACTGCAAATTACTGCTTTAACCACTTAACATATTTATATTTCTTCTATATGCCATGCTATACTTGTTCGTCATTTCATACACCATATTTTATTATTTTTCTTTCGTTTTTTTTTTCTATATTTTAAACACTTTCAATTCCAATATTCCGATTAATTTAAAACAACAGAGTAGAGTATTAAAGCTCTAATATCTATACATAGTTTAAAAGAAAAAAAGAACAACAACAAAAACTTTTTATGTATTTTCTTTAATTAAAAAACAAACAAAAAAAAACAAAGAACAACAACAAATAATTAAACAAACAAAAACACCTACAAATACAAATTGGAATTTTCTTGAACAAAATCAAAGAGAATGCCTATACGAAACTGTGATATTAAAACAAACAACAAATAATGAAAGAAACAACAACAACAACAAACAAATAAACAAACAATGTGAACATCAATCACAAACAACAAAACAAAGTTTATGTATTTAGAAGAAAATAAATTTAAAAAAAATTAAATTAAATTAAAAAAACATCGTCTTATAAATTTAAAACAATTTTATTGAGAAACCGAAGAAATTAAACCTTAAAATGAAATCTTAAGGGAAATATTGTTATCAAATCATAGCAGGGAATTATTTAACAAAACAAACAAACAAAAAAAAAGCTAAGTTAGTAATAAAAACAAATTAAAATACAAAAAAAAAAATGGCAAATCTGTATGTAATCAATTAACTAACCAATAAACCAGCCAATCAACAATATATTCAATTGTAAATGTATTAAAAAAGAAAACTAAAGAAATTAAATGAAAAATATTTAAAGCTGCTTCAAAATCTAAACAGCACACTAACTAAACTGTTCCATAAGAGCTGAACAAAAACCGAAGAAATAAATAAATAAAATGCCTAAAAAACCAATTTTAACTAAAAGAATCAATTCAATCATCACTATGTATGTATGTATAGATAGACAGACAGAGAGGCTAGAAACATATAAAATATTTGAATAAATCTCTTCGTGACATTTCTTATAGAAATTGTGCTTTTTTGTTTTAGAATAATTTATGTTACGTGTTCAGTAAGAAAACAAATAGAAATAAATATCATATTTTAATAGAAATATTTAAAGGAAATATAATTGCTGCTGGTCCACTAAATTACATTATCAATACGTCCACGAATGTCCAACTGAATATTTTTTCAAATATTTTATATGTTTTGTCACCCCTGTTCTAACGAGTATGTATATACATAAAGAGTTACGTTTAAACTAACTATTGAAGTGTTTAAGAAACATGTTTTAGCCGAAATTATATTGAAAATGTAATGAAAATGCAACAACATTAGAACATTATTTTGATCAATCAATCAATCGTAAATGTTTCTTAACTAATATACATATTAAATAAATAAATTAAATTTATTATTATAATCTAGACTTATAGTGAAAAATAAATAAATAATTAATATTTTCTTTGTTTTTGCCATATACATTTTAAATTAAAAAACAGAAGAAAAGAAAAAAAAAGAAATCAAATGAAAACTACTATGAATTTTGAATTTTGTTTGCTTTTGTATCTTAATAAGAATAATAATAATACATAATAATAATATAGTAACCAAAATTTCTTTAACTTGCTAAGTTTTTTTAATTAAATTTTTTTTTATTTTTATTTTTTATATTAATATTACTAAATGTTACTACAACTATAATTAATATTATAAACAAATGCAATATCATTATTTATTAAACTTAAAATAAAAAAAATAAAATTAAAAAAAATATATGACAACAACTATAACAAATGTAGTAAAACAAAAAACACATTTTAATAAATATTGAAAACAAAACATTGTTAATTATTTTCAATTTTTTAATTGATTTCTTGTAATAGCTTGGCAATTGAAATGCCTTTAGTTATGAAAATCATTACCATGAGACAAAATACTGCACTTTCAGGATTTCGATTTATTTACAGTGTTAGAAGACACAAAGGGAAATAATTTTATTTCTCAATAACATTTACTGAGCTTTTATAGAAGCAATTCACTGTGGATTGATTTTAAAAACAATAATAAATTTCAGATTCTGTATCAATTATTGCGTCGTTCCTTCAAAAGTAATATTTAACTACAGACAAGTATTTATATTTTATTTATAAATTCACGTGAAAGATATATGTATATAAATGTGAGAACGAAATATAATTGTTGCTAAAAATATTTAAAAAAAAGTTAAGTATTTTGTTATAATGGTGCTTCTGCAACAGATGTTGCAAAAAAGACCTTAAAATCAAAGGTGTATGAGTCGCAGTGGTAGCTCTGATATCAAAAAGCTCACTTGAGCATGCATAACGACCCGTTGTGACGCCACAGGTGAAGGCAGTCTTCGTACTGACCAAGTTCTACCAAAACCAGGGAAGAGGAACAAGTTGGCCAGCGCACAGGCTACACCAAAGGGTGTTTATCTATAAGGAAAATTAATGAGACCGAATGAAATGCTTCAAAAGTACAGTGTTAAATAAGATGCGCTTAAGAATGCGCAGATACTAACGGGTGAAAGCTAGAAATGACAGGCTGTCTTGATAAACACAAACAAGCTAGGCTTACGGATAGTTCAGAGCCCTCCAAAAGTATTTCTTTTCTGCAAGCGGAATGAATGAAAAAGATTGACGCTATTCAAGTTATAACTGGACTAACGTCCTTATATCCTGACAAAACTAAGATTATTTGATATTTGGTTTAAATGGAAAACTATATTCAAGATATGTCTACTGCTGCCGTTTATCTGTATGTGATACTAACACAAAATGCATTAAGTTTTATTAAATAATCAAAAAACATCACAAATTTTATATTTGCAAACCTTTATCAACAATTTGTATTTGTGTTTTTTTCAATGTAAGAGAGTAAATCCTCGTTTTAACGATAGCAAGAGAAATAAAAAGTAAACCATCATAGGGGCAGCATTTTACCAGCCAGAATGTAGTGGCTATCCTTGTTACTCTCAACACAACAGTGATACTGAAAGGTTTTTAAACTTTTTTTGTGAATAGGCAACCGTTCTAAAGCACTGCGAACAGACGACCTATTGCACTGCCTGCAATCTGTATAGAGTTCCCCTATACCTATAATATCTTGCCTTTGGTGGCAATCAGGATATCGGCCTGTGTATTACCCAAGTGTTTGTTACTCTGCCCAGGTTCCAAGTATGAATTTTGATGATTTGATTTTCTCATCATAGAATTCATATATTGGGCCTGATATGGTTAATAATCTGAACAAATATTGTTTGAAATTTCACGGTCATATGTAGGACAAACACTAATCTTCCAATATAATCGATAATTTATTGCAAAAGTAGTCAAATATGAATTGTATATTTATAACAATGATGTGGGACCTATGCTTAACATTATTCATGGATTTCTTCAAATAAAAAGATAATATCAATACTTTGTTATGCAATTGAGAAAATCGTATCTCATAAACTATCACCAAAAAGATTCAAAACTGATTTCAGGACAACCACATAAAGTCCACGTAAAGTGCTGTTCCTCTATGGATGTGAGTCCTGCACCAATCTGTGAGTACAATGAAATTAATAATCAATTCGTAGAATTTAAATGCTGGATTGGTAACACGCTTCGAAGGCTACATAAATACAGCAAAGACTGTCATAGATTTGAATCTACAAAGTGGGTCGCACTTTGCATGCTTAAAATAGACAAATTAAATTCTAGAATCAAACAAACCCATCGAATCTGGAGAGAAATCAGAGGTAATATACATACATATATAAAATATAATCTATTATATAGAGAAAGGCAAAAAAAAAAACAAAGAAAACAATTTAAAGTGAATACCGACCTAATGCTAGTGTGTATATGCATTTAAATACAGTTCAACTCTTACACAAATACAGCTGCATTTAACATGCACGTTAAAATGCTTCATTATTTTCAATGTATAGGTGAATGTGTATATAAACAAAGGATAAAATAACAAGTGTAAGTGCTGTTCTCAAAATAAAACCCTTTTGAATGTAAACAGAACAGAAATAAAGGGCGAACAACAGAGAGAGAGAGAGTGAGGGAAGGAAAGCAAAAGAACATTAAGGAAATGTGAATGATTATGAGTTGTTTATTTGTGGCATGTGGTGGTATTCAAGTACTTTCTTAGTGGCATATTTTTCTGTTTTTTTTTCTTTCATTGTTATTGTTGTAGTTGTTATATTTTTTTTCAATTACATAACATCTGTGCGGGAAGCTTTCTTCATTAATTTTTGTTTTTGTTGTTTATTCTCCGTTTTCCTTTTTGAAAACAAGGTCAAAAGTTCAAGGATTTTTTGCATAAGAAAAAGCTCCTATAAAATAAAAACTTTACGTAATAATAAGCGTGATATTTGTGCTCTCTTTGATTCTTGAATTCTCTTTATATTGTCGCTATATGGGGTATCTGTTGTGATGACATAACACTTTGGGATAACATGTGTAGACTTGCGTGAGTCCTAAATAATTTTTGTTGTTGTATTGCATGCATGTATAGGAATTTGCTTAAGTTTCTCTTTAGATTTGTCACAGATTATGTAAGAAGATGATGGTGTTTTCATTTCGTTTTTCGAAATTTGTTCTAGAAATTCATTGAAGACTATTTAATATGGGTGTGTTTGTGAGAATGATGTTTTTCTTTATGATGATTTTATATTGTTGTTGTTTTATAAGTCAGCATTTAGACACTGTGTCGTCAATTTTAGCTTTTTTTTGGTAATTTGTTTTATGAAAATCGTTGTTTTTCGTTTTTGATGACAAGCAAGCTTAAATTGACAGTCTTCTGGTTGAATAAACAATCAATTTGACCTGATATTATGATAAAAACAATTTTTTTTATATTTTTTTTCATTAAAACTTTGCAAAATTTAAATATTAAATCAAATTAGTAAAGTTTGGCAGGCTAAAAAGGAAAAAGGCTTTTGAAAAGAAGAACAATTTAAGGCCATACACTTATAGACAATTTGTTTGAGTTTTATGTGCAGGGCACTTTTGTTGCATCTTACTTTTTAGGTAAGATTTGTTTTTCACACGTAAGCCTGTCTTGGGAATGAAGATCTATGACAACTCTCTCTATACCGTAATTACGGAGCCTTATTTTTAGGCTACATTTTATTTAATTTTAATTAATTCAAGATAATCGAGCGTCTTAATCATTTACACACATGCATACATGCGTATGTAGTTGATCATTACAACCCTTCAGTCAGAATTACGCCCTAGCTTCTCACACCACTCATGTTGTGTGTATTCATTTTTTACATAAGTGGCGGGACCTACAGTTTAAGGTCGTTTCCGAACGACAGATTTTTTGGAGAAACTTTTCATGGCAATTTTTTTTTACTTTCAGAGTTTTTTTTTCCAGAAATCTGCTGTGAGGAAGTCGCCGAAGAAATATTCTTTCATATTTCGTTTTGTTCGCAGATGTCTGACCTGGGGTTTGAACCGTGGCCTTACGTTTAATAAGCCAACACAATGCCTACTAGACTACAGCGACTACTACGATTTTAATTTAAAATTTTAATTTTTCTCCACATTTAGAATTGCTTCTGATGTTCGAAAATGAAGTAAACAACTATGAATCACAATTGTATGACACATCTCTACATCTGGGAAGTGAGAATACATGTTAGCAGGTTTAGATTTTTTTATGCCACTTTCTACTGAAGCTTTCCTCTGATCTACGAAGATATGCTGAGCAAATGCGAATAAATTATTTACACGTCATAACAAGTGTTTCGCAGACCTTTGCTTTGTGTAAAATTAAGAAGTTAGTTTTTACAAGATATTCGGCCTTAGTGCAGTAGATAGTGCGTTGGCTTATTAAACGTGAGACCTCAGTTCAAGCCCCAGGTCAGACATGAAAACGAAAATTAAAAAATAATTCTTCGACGACTTCCTCTCAACAGATTTCTAGTAAAAAATTCTGAGAGTAAATAAAATTGCCATGAAAAGTTTCTCAAAAATCTGTTGTTTAGAGTCGACTTTAAACTCCTGCCGCTCATGTATAAAATTAACAAACATGACCAGCGTGGCCATTTGCAAAGTTTTCACTTTTTTCTAAGTTTTCTGAGGGAATAAAAATTTTAATTAAATTTCCTTGCTACCAAACCAAGTTTTTCCAACAAATTTAAATTTTCATTTTTTTTCCCGGACAAGTTAGCAAAGCAACATCAATAGGGGAAGTAACAGGGACAACGGGCTTCGGTAATTTCTTTTAAAATTTTGTTACTTTCATAGAAAAGAAGTTTTTTGTTAAACACAAGGGTTTTTTCCAGAAAAAAAAGTTTAAAAAAAATTATAGAAACGATACACACGACAGACCATAATTTATTTATTTTATTCATACTTTAAATGCTCTGTGTCTGTCATATTGTTATTTATAATTTTCAATTTTCTTTATAATTTTTCTTTCAACGCATACATACATACATATGTATGTATGTATGTACATATTTATAAATAACTCACGTATGAGTAATATTTTTGAACATTACAAGTGCATTTCATATCAATCATACGCATCATCATCTAGTTTAACACAAAAGCAGGCTTATAAACAAAAAAAACAACAACAACAATGAAGATTAAATTTCTATTATGGAGTAAAGTATTAAGATGTTACACAAACAATTTCATAATACCATTAACCATAAACCGTAATCATTCATTTTACAATAAAGTCGCACAAATTCAAGAGTAAATATAAATACCCATACAAAAAAAGAGAGAGAATTTTATTAATCAAAATCAAAAGATAAAGAGAGCCAGAAAAAAGTGGAAGAGAAGAGTTGAGAGCGACAATACAAATACACCAGAAAGAAAAACAAAATGTGATGAGCAATAACAACAACAACACCAACAGCAGCCATAAATACACACAGCACAAAACTATATTGTATATGGAGGGTAAACGACTACAGGCTGCACACCAGTGTTGAAAAATTCAGTACTTTGGTACTTTTTTCAGTACTTTTTCATCTCAAAAATACCGCAGTACCCCCGCGACGTTTTCAGTACTTTTTTATTACTTCAATTTTATATTTTACGTTTTTCAACTAATGCGTTAGCAACATTTTCAGCGAGATCCTTAACAAAAAATTTGTGATGTGATCATTTCGATAACAGCGTTATGTTTGTTGCAAAAAGGGCGTTGCCGCTGATGCAATATCATTCCTAGTGCGTATGTTTAAATCGTTTCATTTTCAATTTACGCAGAGGACAGAAAAGTTGCAAAATTCAGATTATAAAGTGGTGTTTTAAAGTTTGTTACAAAAAAGATATAAAAATTCTCTTGATATAAAAATTCTCGTTTTACTTTAAATTTATGGAAAGCTTCCCAAAAGTTAAAATATAATTATATTTTAAGTCCTGAAAATAATTGATTCGCACTTGACAAGGTAAGAAAAACTTGCTATTCATTTATATATTTCATACATAACCAAAAAATTAAAATTTTAGCAACAAAAACCAAACTGCATATTACCAAATCGTTTTGCTTTAAATTTAACAAAGTTTGCCAAGAATTAAAATATAAAATCCTGAAATTTATTGATTCCCCTTCGACAAGGTAAGTAAAAACTTGCTATTCATTTATATATTTCATACATAACCAAAAAATTAAAATTTTAGCAACAAAAACCAAACTGCATATTACCAAATCGTTTCGCTTTAAATTTAACAAAGTTTGCCAAAAATATAAGGTCCTGAAAATAATTGATTCCCATTCGACAAAGTAAGTAATGATTTGTTATTCATTTATATATTATAAATAACTTTACAATATAATTTTAGCAACAAAAACCAAACTGCATATTACCAAATCGTTTCGCTTTAAATTTAACAAAGTTTGCCAACAATTAAAATATAAAGTTTTGGAAGTAATGGATTCCCCTTCGACAAGGTAAGTAAATGATTTGTTATTCATTTATACAGTAGCTCTAAGCGAAACTCCTGCAGCTTAAAAAATAAAAGTGTTTATATTTTATTAGTTCATTTTATAAGTAATTTAACGAAACATAAAAACTTCAAGTTAGTATCAAATAAAAATTTTTTTTTAACAAAAACAGAATAATAGTAATTTGTACGTCAAAGTCAAAATCGTACACCACATTTAAATTAAAGATAATTTTGCAATTGTTCAATATTAATATTTGGTATGCCTGCCTTTGTTTTTATCACCATCTTCAATATATTTGGCATACTGCGAACCAAGTTTTTCGCAAAAACTTTTTTTTTATTTTTGGATGTGGTTTCGAATCTTACGATCTCTCCACAGATTTTCAATTGTGTTTATATCTGGATTCTGGGCAGGTGTATCCATAACATGTGGACAATTATAAATTAACCATGATCGCACATTGTAAACCTTATGCTTAGGATCGTTATCTTGGTAAAAATAAAAGTTTTTACCAAGACAAAGTTTCTGCTTATAAAGTAGCAAACTTTCTTTTAAAATGTTAAGATACGTATGCTGATCATCGATAAAGTTTAATATACCAGGTCCAGATGCAGAAAATGATCCCTAAACCATTACGACCCACCACCGTACTTAACTGTAGGTTTCATGTTTTTGGCAGGCAGCTATTTATTTGATCTTCTCCATACAAAGGGTTTTTCACATTTGAAGGATGTGGTATTCACGAATGAATCCTTTGATTCAGATGGCAGGCCTTTTATATGGAGAAGAGTTTCAGTGCAAAAATATGTCCGTGTCAAAAAATTATAAAAACTATAAAATTTTAGCAACAAAAAAATATATTGCGCCGCATTTCGGGAAGAATGGAGGGAACATTATCCATGGTTATCAAGAGATAGGGAAACTGGTAAAAAATGTACAATTTGCAACGTTGGAATCGTCGGTGGCTTAAGCCATATACAACGCCATGCAGCCCGAGAGTGTCACATTAAAAAGTTGGAAAATGCAAAGAACACACCAAAAATTAATATATTTATGGAAACCAAACGAAATGCAAGCAGTGATGCAGCCAAAAAATTAGAATTAATGTTGTGTTTTTTTGTGGCGGAACACAACCTACCATTTACAATTTTGGACCATCTAAATAATGTCATTAAGCAAGGAATTTCGGACTCACAGACGGTAAAAAAATTTTTAATTAATCGCCAAAAGGCACAAAATATTATATCTAATGTAATTGGACCCGAAAATACAAAAACCCTGTCAACATTTTGTAATAACAATTATTTTTCAATTATTATTGATGAGAGCAACGATTGCACGGTATCCAAAAACTTGGCTATCGTTGTTAGAATTTTTGATGGTAGATGTAAAGACAGGTTTCTATCATTAGACTCTTTGAGTGAATCCACTGCAAGCGGAATTGTTGAAAAAATATTAGAACTTTTAAATAAAAGCGAAATCCCTCTAAAAAATTTAATAGCGTTTACCGCGGATAATTGCAACGTAATGATGGGACAAATAAGCGGTGTTCAAACAAGATTAAAAAAATTAGTTCCAAATTTGTTTGTAAATGGGTGTATATGCCATATTTTAAATCTATGCTCTTCGGCTGCATATTTATGCCTGCCAAAAGATATCGAAAAGTTTATGAAAGAAATAAGTTACTATTTCTGTAACAGCTCAAGTCGAAAAGAAGAATTTATCGGTTTTCAGGAATATTTCGGTGCAGATATCCACTCGATTTTAAAATATTCCCAAACTAGATGGCTTTCTAGACAAGCAGTTGTAGATAGATTTCTTGAACAATGGGAACCTCTGACCTATTATTTCAATTTAAATAATTTTGAAGGCGGTCATAAAAGTGAACGCATCAACTTCATAGGTAGCGAAATTTTAAAATATGAAACCAAAATGTATTTTTTATTTCTGTCATATATTTTAAAAATAATCAACGATATTAACGTTGAAATGCAAACCGAGGAAGCGAGAATCCACATTTTGCTTTCCCGAATGGAATATTTGTTCCTACAAGTGGCAAGAAATTTTATAAAAAAATCTACTTTGGATAATATGTCGCTGGGAAATTTAAATTTAAATGAAAACCATTTACCTACAAATGACGTGTTTTGTGGAACAAAATTTGATATATTCGTGGAAACAAAAAAAGTTGACAAACAAATTATTTACAAATTCAAGGAAACAGCAACATTATTTTATTTAAAATTTTGTGAAACACTCAAATCTAAATTTTGTTTTGAAAATAAAACATTAAAAATGTTCAATAGTTTTTCTCCAGAAAATGTTATTTCTGGTACAACCAATAGTCTAATTCCTCTGCTATTAACGTTATTTCCTAATGAGGAAAAAAATTATGAAATTATTAATTCACAATTCCGTGCCCTAGCAGATCTTCCAGAAATTAAAAGTTTTAAAACAGAAAATGTTTCAATTTTTTGGAAAAAAATATCGGAAATTAAGAACGAAATGAATGAACTCATGTTTCCAGACATTTCTCGCATTGCTTTTGGGGTATTGTCAATACCACATTCGTCAGCAGCAGTTGAACGCATATTTTCAACACAAAATGCTGTAAAAACCAAAGAAAGAAACCGTTTAAATGTCGAAACTGTTTCAAGTTTGATTAAAGCAAAAGATTTATTAAGGGCTAATGATTGTTGCTGTTTTAATTATAATATTTCTAATGACCTCATAAAGTAAATTTAATTTTTGTATTAAAAAATGAATGGAATTGTACTTTTTATTACAAATACTTTTAACTTTAAGTAAGAACTGAATTCTAATTTATATTTTGTTATATTAACTAACGATCTCAATGTAATTTTCTTTATTTAAAAGAAATGAATGCAAAGCTTTAATTTGTAATACAAATACTTTTAAGTTTTAATAAGAACTGAGTTCTAATTTATATTTTGTTATATTAATGTTATTTTCTTTATTAAAACGAAATGAATGCAAAGCTTCAATTTGTAATGCATATACTTTTAACTTTAAGTAAGAACTGAATTGTAATTTATATTTTGTTATATTAATTAACGATCTCAATGTAATTTTCTTTATTTAAAAGAAATGAATGCAAAGCTTTAATTTGTAATACAAATACTTTTAAGTTTTAATAAGAACTGAGTTCTAATTTATATTTTGTTATATTAATGTTATTTTCTTTATTAAAACGAAATGAATACAAAGCTTCAATTTGTAATGCATATACTTTTAACTTTAAGTAAGAACTGAATTGTAATTTATATTTTGTTATATTAACTAACGATCTCAATGTAATTTTCTTTATTTAAAAGAAATGAATGCTAATATACCTCTTATTTTATTAAATTTAAATTTTTTGTAAGAAAATGAATTTAAATGGAAATTATTAGAAAAAATGAATTGAAAACATTGATTTTTATTACAATTACTTTTAACCTAAGTAAGAACTGAGTTCTAATTTTTATATAGTATATACTGAACCATTTTGTCTAGAACAATAAAAGCTATAAATGTACCTTATTTTCATATATAACACAGTTTTTATGTATATGAAATAACTTTATTATAAATATTGCATATTAATTTTTATAAATAAATGTTTTTTAACAAAAGTACCATTTACTGCAAAAAAGTACTCTTTTTGTTATAGTTCAGTACCATTTCAAAATTTCAATTTTGCATCCCTGCTGCACACAGTCATCAGTTGTGTAAAGAGAACGAAATTTAGTGGATGACGACAAAAATAAATTTTTTTCGTTAGTTGTGCTTCAAACCTTTAAGTGAGTTAAATCATACAAAAGTCTATCAAAAAAATAAGAAATAAGAAAAGAATTGAAACGAAAAGAAAAATAATTTTTGGTAATTAAAAACAAATCAATTTAAATCAACTAAAATAAATATAATTAATCGATAACCACCTTTTAAAATAGACTTGCTCTTATTATTATTATTACAATACAATATTAAATAATTTCTCTAAGAAGAAGCAGAATTAATATTAAATTTTATATTATCGAACAACCGTTTATATCTACCTTTAAAAAAACGTTCACACCAAAAGTGCAATAAACTAAAGTTAACTTTTTTTAAACATTTTTAAATACAACAAGAAAAAAAAATACGAATAAAACTAAAAGCGAAAACTGAAAAACCCCCTTTAAATAAAAAACGACAGTAAAAAATAAACTATTTTTAAGCCTTCGACGTCTTATATTTGTTACGGTTCTTTTTTTTCTTTCTTTCTTCCCTTCTAATACAATATAAAAAACCGACTACAACTACAACTACAAGAACAACTTAAGGTGAGTGAGAGTGCATTCACATGTTGTAATTACAAGAGAAAAAATAAACGACAAAATAACAACAACAACAATAATTTGCACGAGATTTATAGACTGCACCACACACACACTCGCACACACTTTAACATATTTTCATACATACATATACATACATGTCATGTATTCGGTGAAAATATTTGCATGAACTTTTACTATGTCGGCTTACAAACACATACAGTGATGGAGAAAATGAAAGAGGAAGTATCCAAATATTCATCTCATACAGATTTATGCTCGCGTTTAAATAATTGAGACAACATTGGCTTTGCTTTTAAAGTAGAAAACTAATGGGAGTTGCATCAACTGATACTGGGTTAATGGGATATTAAATTATAGACGTTTTTTAAAACGGTTATAATGCGGCCATAGTGTTTTAAATTGATGGTAAAGCGACCCAACGACATCACCAGACCATACTGTTGTCCAATTTTATTTGAATGTAATTGCTTTTCGACGTTCACTTTTGTATACTTCAAGCCCTATACCAGACAATTTTGTTTGTTTATGCAACCAATTAGTATGTTTATGGGGTTATGTATAGTCAGCCGGCTTTAATTATTACTTGAGTTGGACTTTATATGGATGAAGTTGCAAATTCAAATGCTAAATATGCCATAGTAAGTCGTAAGATAGGCTCAACTGACGAAAACGCCATGAAGTAGACAAATTTTGATTATTCGCGACCCTTTTACTAACAGAAGTGATATTTTCTCAGAGTGTACATTGCGATGATCCACAGACCTGACCTCAAACGTTTTCGTTATTAAAATTTCTTTACAATATTGCACAGCAGGACGATAAATGGCAGATGAAAAATATTTAACAACAGAAAGCCTCTCCAACGTGGATAAAGCAATACATACATGCATACATAATTGGTTATTACAACCCTTTAGTCAAGATTACGACCTAGCTTCTCACCCCACTTGTGTATGTTAATTTTGTCCACGAGTGGTGAGACATAGTTTAAACTCGACTCCTAATGCAAGATTTTTGAGAAACATTTCATGGCAATTTTATTTAATCTCAGAATTCTGTTTTTCCAAAAGACTACTGAGAGGAAGTAGCCTACGAAATGTTTTTTTCATATTTCGTTTTGTTTGAGATGTCTGGGCTGAGGTTTGAACCACGGCTTCACGTTTACTAAGCCAATAAAGTACCTACTAGAATACGGCGACTTCCTTTTTACTAAAGAATAATTGCAATTGGAAGTTGCCGTGGTCTAGTAGGTAGTGTGTTGGCTCATTAGACGTGAGGCCTCGGTTCAAACCCCAGGTCAGACATCTCCAACTCAACGAAATATGAAAAAATATTTCTTTGGCGATTTTCTCTCAGCAGATTTCTGGCAAAAAATCTCGAGAGTAAATAAAATTGCCATGAAAAGTTTCTCAAAATCGACTTTAGAGTGTAGGTCCCGCCACTCATGTATAAAAATTAACACACACAACATAAGTGGTGTGAGAAACTAGGTCGTAATCCTGGCTAAAGGGTTGTAATGACCAATTATGTATGTATGTAATTGCAATTACAAAAAATGGAAAAAGAAGTAGAAATTTAATTTAAACAAATCTACATTTATGTGCCACCTAGCTTGATATCATAAAACTTATGCAATGCGATATACATTTTACTTACAGAATCTATGGAGAAATTAATGGATTTGCTTTTACTACAACGAACATAGAACATATCGTTACTATTTATTTTGCCTTCACTGTACTTTTGATTACAGATCCAATAGGAATTATAATGTCTAGCATGAATAACTCTTATGCTGCTTCTTTTTCTTTCTCAAACTGGTTATGATAAAAGAACTTTCACGTTACTGTTCTAAAGAATAAAAAAAGGGGAACATAGAGAAACAAAACAAAACAAAAAACAAAGTTTAATACCGTTATGACGTAACGCTCTCTAACGACATACCAAGTGTTTCTGTTTCTTTTAAGTGTTTTTGTTTTTTTTTCTATTTCTTATGGGTATTTACTTATTTGTTTTTGTTTTTGTTTCTAAAAAAAAATCGCTTATTAATGCAAAAATTTTTCTCAATAACGAAATTAATCATCAATTTAAACAAACTTTTGTGTATTTATATGAACGAATATGTAGGTATGTGTGTTTGAAAAAGAGTTCTGATAAAAATAAAAGCATTTCAGCAACTATACTCTTCCACTGTTCTCTTAGCGTCTATTAATCTTTAAAATATCTTAGTTCTTTTGACATTTTATTTATTTGTTTAGAGAGTACTAAACCAACACGAAAAATTATTTGTACAGTTTTTTGCACATGTTTCTTAGTTTGACACTCTACACACAGGTGTGTACGTACTCTCAGTGGGTCATACGAATCGCTATGGAGTAATGGACTTAACACGAAACATTTATTGGAAAAATCAATTGCACTTGCGAGTTCTCTCAAATGACAAAAAGTCAACGTAACAATTACTTGACCACAGTGGTAGAAAATAAAGGATTACATTTAGGTCATCCAATGCACTTGGTAATTAGGTTTGTGAATAAAAGAAATAGTCAATAAATAATATGATAATAAAACTGGTTTATGTTTTGTATGAATACAATGTCTAAAGTTTGTTCTATATCTTCTATATATATAAAAATGAATGTTTGTTTGTATGTAATTAATAGAATCGTAAACTATGCATTTGATCATGTTATGATCTTCAGCAAAGTTGTTGCGCATGAGCCGGGGAAGGTTCCTAAGTTGGTATGACCAATTTCCAACAGGTGGCGCCACTGAAAATTGCTAAAAATGAATTAAATCGTAAACTGTGCATTTAATCATGTTATGATCTTCAGCAAAGTTGTTGCGCATGAGTCGGGGAAGGTTCCTAAGTTGGTATGACCAATTTCCGACAGGTGGCGCCACTGAAAATTACTCAAAATGAATTAAATCGTAATTTGTGCATTTGATCATGTTATGATCTTTAGCAAAGTAGTTGCGCATAAGTCGAAGGAGGTTTCTAAGTTAGTGCGATTAATTTCCGATAGATGGCACCACTTAGAATTATTCAAAATGAATTGAATCGTAAACTATGCATTTGATCATGTTATGATTTTTATCAAAGTTGTTGCGCATGAGCTGACGAAGTTTTATAAGTTGGCATGACCAATTTAGGACAGGTGGCGCCACTGAAAATTACTCAAAATGAATTAAATCGTAATTTGTGCATTTGATCATGATATGAACTTTTGCAAAGTTGTTGCGCATAAGTCGAAGGAGGTTTCTAAGTTAGTGCGATTAATTTCCGATAGATAGCGCCACTGAAAATTATTCAAAATTAATTGAATCGTAAACTATGCATTTGATCATGTGTTAATCGGACAAATATCAGATATTTTAGGATTCATCATTTATGATTTTTATAACATTTAGTATAACTCATTCCCGTAAAATGTCAATCACAACTTTGAAACATTTTAATCTTGAAAATTTTTTAAAAATGCTGTTAGGTTCAATTGGATTGGGTACATTGTGGTACATTGAATAAATATTCTAATAAATTTAAACGCATTTTTCATGTCATTCCCGTGCAATCATGCCTCCAAAGCGACAAGCAATTGGAAAATCTTCGAGTACAAGCCGCTGAGACCCGATCGAATGCGTACCACTTATTCCCGTTCGTCTGAATCATCTAGACAACGGGAAACAAAATCCATAAAATGATTCAAAATTAATTTGATATTCGTGTAATGTCTTTCCTTCAAATTTATTTTAGTTGGTGGCGCAGCAACACGCGCAGGTTCCAACTAGTTTTTTATAAAAAAGGATGATCGATTTTAATTCCATGTGATTTTACAAATTTTATAAAAAAAAAATTTAGTAGAGAAATAGCACGTGTTTTCCAATTTAACAACATTTGATTGAATTTAGCCAATATTACGTAGATTTCCTATGAATAAATATTTTTTTATTTTTCTTATAACCGCGACAAAATTTTACTTTAAGTAGTATTTTGGCACTTTTTTAAGGTACTTTTTAAAAAAGTGCTGCCATAAGCTGCTTTAAAATGCTTCAAAATTTTTCATTTTTCTTTCTTCATATCAAATTTAATTTTTTTCTTTTACTCTTTGACGAATAATTAACCAAAAAGAAAAATTACAAAACAAACAACACCATTTAAACATCAAGTTACAATTAACACGCTTTGACAGACTATACCCCTTCCTCTCTTATTACTTTACTTGTGACACTAATTACACGTAGTATACTTTTGACTTCTCTTACCAAACATGTATTAACACTTCATTATGCGTTAAGACATGATAAATAATTTACTGGTAGTGTTTAATTAAATCTCCGACCGACTGTCTTAATACAAATACAAAGTGCTAATAGCCAAAAAAACAACATTCAGTTGGAAATTTTTTATTTGGTACAGTGGGAAACAAAATAATTAAATCAAGGCATAAATGAGGGGTTTTTTAAGTTAATTTTTATTCTTTTCGACATTTGTAACCCAGTCAAAGGATATGGTAAATTTAAAACACAGTCTTATACGAGTACATAAATTATTTTTTAAAAATTTTATAATTTCTACATGAGTGAGCATCGAATATATAACCGAGTAAAATACTTGGGCGTCAGTCCGAATATTAAATTATAATGGAGACAGCATCAGGAAGATAGGACATAGGAGTACGATAGGTTCGAAATGGGGCTTCACTCCAAAAATAACACACTGGCTCTACAGGAGCATAAGCATAGCCATTCTAACTTATGCTTCAGTAGTGTGTTGGACATCGACGGAGATTAAATGCAACATTAGAATAATTTAAAGAGTTCAACGAATGTGTTGTTTAAAGCTAAGTAAGGCGATGCAAACATTACTAGGACATGGGAAGCAATACTCTTCATACAAACGATAGAGATAAGGGTTCGAAATGAGGTGGCCCTTACGGCGTAGATAGGTTGGAGTGATAGCTTTGATACCAAAAAAGCACACTTGAGCAGGCATAGCGGCACGTTGTGACGCCACAGGTAAACGCAGTCCCTGTATTGACCGATTTCCACCAATCTAGGGAAAACGTCGGTCAAGGCAAGTGCTGCGCATTAAAAGCACAACTATTCTGCGCTGGAAAACCAGCCCAAAAGTTTGATACACACATACTAATTGGTCATTACAACCCTTCACAATCAGGATTACGATCTAGTTTCTCACACCACATATGTTGTGTGTGTTAAATTTTTTACATGAGCGGCGGGACCTACAGTTTAAAGTCGACTCCGAACGACATATTTTTGAGAAACTTTACATGGCAATTTTATTTACTCTCAGAGTTTTTGCCAGAAATCTGCTGAGAGGAAGTCGCCGAAAAAATACTTTTTGTATTTTGTCTTGATGTCTGACCTGGTGCTCGAACCCTGGCTTTACGTTTAATAAGCCAACACACTACCTACTAGACTACGTCGACCGAAAGTTTGATAAACGAAGCTATATCCTTGACGTCAATGGATGATAGCGCTCCGTCAAGCTGGCAAGGATTGGAGAGCCAAATAACCAAATATATGCAGCTCGCAAGAGATGTACATTAACAAAGAAAGTAAATAACAGTCTCTTCTTCCTCTAACAGATCCGTCTGCCTTACGGCGTACCGACTTCAGGCTTTGGAAGAATGCCACAAATCGTATCACCAGAATATATTAGGAACACTGGACGGTCTATCACTTGGCGCGGGGTAATCCGACAGGATGCCAAGCATTTCGATAATAACCAATTGCATCACTCTTATGCCAGATAGGCTTTCTTGATCAAACGAATCCATGCCACAGATGACCGTGGAGAGTAGCTGCTACACGGATGGCTCTAAAAATGGACACAGGGCGGGACTGGGCCTCTTTATTGAAGACCGGAAACCAAACTTTGCCTCCGTTTACCGCTCCATAATATGGTTTTTTAAACAGAAGTATCGATCAGATTAGATAATATATGATCTGGGCTAGTAATTATTTGGTAAGCTTGACTTGTAGGGATTTAAATATCTTTACAGACAGTCAAAAGGCAAATAGGGCAATAGCATCCAGGATCAAAGACCGTCCTGGAGTGTAAAATGGTAGGTAGGTAGAACTGGCTGTTCCCTCGATGGAGTCATGAGCGGACGCACTTAGGCCGCACACAGGGCCCATTGTGATACCACAGTTCCTCATTTTCCCTATTCCAGGAAGCATTCGGAGCTTCCGATGAAGCGACTCAGGCTGCCAATATCCATACATGACAGTTCATCCATATCCTCCATGTAGTAGACACCCAGGTACCTCTTTCTCCTCCGACTAAGTGCCGGACATGTGCACAATAGGTGAAGAATAGTCTCATCTTCCTCGTCATCTCCACAGCTTCTGCAGAAATCATTTGCAAGGTATCTAAGACCAATACGTCTCGCATGCGCTCCTATAATGCAATGCCCCGTAAAAACCCCAATAACAGTGCTGAGCCTACTTCTTTTGAGTTTAAGCAGAGTCGCCGTGCGCCTCCTATCCAGCCTCGGCCAGATCTTTTGCGCCGCTCTACCGTTATCCGAAGTTGCCCACATTCTTTTGACGAGATCTACAGTTGCATTGTCAATTATAAGTTTGCATTAAGTTTTTTGGGATCCCAACGTAGAGAATTCATCAGAGAGTTCAATGGTCGTGCCCCTTCTGGCCAGTTCATCCGCTCTGCAGTTGCCAGCAATATCATTATGTCCCGGTACCCATGTGATACAAACATCATATCGGTTCGCCACCTGATTGAGATATCTGCGACTTGTTGTACACCGTCTTGGAGTTTATTACACTGGAATCCAATGCCTTGACAGCCGCTTGGCTATCAGAAAGTATGATGATTTTACGTCCGTGAACATTTGTGTCCACAATAATTTTCAACGCACCCTGAATTGCTGACACCTCCGCCTGAAAGACGCTGCAATGATCTGGTAGCCTTATAGACTTGGAGTGTAAAAAGGCAATTAACAATTACTCCAGGCATAGAACGGTATGCATTTTACGGGCTTCCAGTCATCATGGAATGATTAGAAATAAGGAAGCAACATTCTGGCTAGTAGAGCCATAGTACTACACAGCATAAGCGTTGATAACCTAATGCCTTTCAGTGCATTAAAGACCAAATTGAGAAAATGTAGGCCAATCATATAAATAATAACCAATTTTTTGTTGCCCACTGAAAAGTATTACCGGTTAAATGGTTAACGTTGTCGCAAAGAAGAAAGAGACGAAAGATTGTTTATTTTAGTAATTCTAGCTTGCTTTGGTATATTTCGGCAAAAAAAAAGCAGCAACAGAATGCTCAAAAAATAAAATCAAATGAGACATACCACCGTACACGACAAAATTGCGTTTCGCAATCTGTTTATTTTTAAACAAACAAGAGAAAAAAGCGAAGGAAAAAAAAGCGAGAAGCATTACTTGGAAACGATTTAAACGTTAAAACGTTAATGGAGGAACAGAATTGATTGTGATCACAATCATTTGTTCAAATCTTAACACTTGCCAATCTAAATTTTATTAGAAAAGAAGAAATGAAAAATGTTTAGACATTAAGTTGGCAAGAATAGCGAAAAAACAAAAGAATTCTAGTTGAACTTTGCAACAGACGCCAGTCAAAAAAAGAAATTGCAATAAATGTCAATGTGTGTGAATAAATTTCAATTGAAACAATTTCTAAATTTGGCATTAATTGTGATGACGACAACAACAACAATGTTAGTTAGTGATTGTCATACACAGCCATTTCAAACAAGGCGCTTAATTTGTGGGTCGATATGACAGAGAGAGAGGGAGAGAAAGAGAGAGAGATCCGTAATGGTGTCTGTCTGTTATTGGTGTTGATCAATTAATTTTGTTTTTATTTTGTATTTCCATTTACACGAATTACATCATTTGCAATGATGAGAATGAAAATTCTAGTTTTGATTTGGTATTGCGATGTTATGTTTGAGAGAAAATCACAAACAAACAAAAACAAAAATACGATTTGTTTTGTAGCACTGTTGTGTGAATCAAATTATTGTAAAAATAAACCTTGAAAATCAAAAAATAAAAAAATGCCGGCATAACAGAGGGAAGGTGTGCCAATGGATATACTTACATATACGTTCATAATTTTATTAAATATATTTGTTAATACATAATTTTGTATTCAATTTCTAAACAAAATTAAAGTATTACACAAGAATACGGGATCAATAAATGTAATAAACATCATACTGTGAGGCTGGATCAATAAATTTGTGACTTTTTAAACTTCCCGCTTCTTAATTGAAAGAGCAAAACTGCACTTACCAACAGATGTCAGCTGTCAGCTGTCAGTCGCCTCCAGTCAAAATTTAGACAAGCATCAGACTATTTATTCATTCCGGAATAAATCATATTTATTGAAAGTGATAAAAAAATTGGTATTAGTCGCCGTGGTCTAGTAGGTAGTGTGTTGGCTTCTTACACGAAAAGCCAGGATTCGTATCCCAGGTCAGACATCAAAACGAAATATGAAAAAATATTTCTTCGGCGACTTTCTCTCAGCAGATTTCTGGCAAAAACTCTGAGAGTAAATAAACCTGCCATGAAAAAGTTTCTCAAAAATCTGTCGTTCGGAGTCGACTTTAGACTGTAGGTCCCGCTACTCATCTATAAAATTAACACACACAATATAAGTGGAGTGAGAAACTAGGTCGTAATCCTGACTGAAGGGTTGTAATGACCAATTATGTATGTATTATTCTCCTACCCTCGCATACAATCAGTATACAGGAGAATATTGTCGTTGTAGTCAATTTGAGTATGAATGATAATATCTAGACTATGCAAATAGGCTTTGTACGCTTTATGAACTTGGTTTGAAGATATTTTGTAACATTCTCAACAAAGTTCAAAGTTTTTAAAGTATTGCCAACTACAAAGTTTTTGTCTCATACTTCAAAAAAAGTCCAGCCGGTATTCTGGACATTATAGTAAAGGAATAAAGCGAATTTTATAACATGGCAGAGTGTTTCTCAAAAACAAGCAGCTGCAAATAAGGAATGATACCAAATCCCAAGAAAGCATAAGTCATTTCCAAGTCTAAGATGCTATATAGCTGGACACGCTTTCTAATGAATGGCGCAACACACTTTCTAAGTACTCATACAATTGTGTTCAAAAAATCTTAAACATGCTTTCCATATGGTTTTATAACAAAAATTACCTTTCAGAGAACGTTAACCAAATGGGTTCTGAGAGTTTGAATAATATGAAAAGGTCGGAATAGAATTTTTTCAGATCAAATAAATCAGGGATTGCCATTTCAGACACCCGATTATCAAGGTACATATATAGATATTTGCTGATAGCAAAGCGGCATTTAAATCCCTAGGAAGTGTGAACTTAGGAAGTGTACCACGTCAAAGATTGTTCAATACACAATTGTAGCTACACCTTATCTAAATTCCTCAACAGAATATAGACATACATAGTAGGTAACAACACTGACACCCGAGGTAAAGCCAGTACAACATCTAATTCGAACAAACTCACAAAAAAGATTCTTCTACTGTGAGGCAAATAATTAATTCCACTCGGACTTCACTCATTCGCAATAGAAAAAAAGTAAAATTAATCCATTTGTAGATACACACATACATAATTGATCACTACTACCCTTCAGTCAGGATTATGACCTAGCTTCTCACGCCACTTATGTTGTGTGTGTTAATTTTATACATGAGTGACGAGGCCTACAGTTTTAAGTCGACTCCAAACGACAGTTTTTTTTCGGGAAACTTTTCATGGCCATTTTTGTTCACTCTCAGAGTTTTTACCAGAAATCTGCTGAGAGGAAGTCGCTGGAGAAATATTTTTTTAATATTTCGTTTTGTTGTGGATGTCTGATCTGGGGTTTGAACCGTGACCTTACGTCTAATAAGCCAACACACTACCCACTAGACTACGGCCACTCCGACAGTTACACTCATCTGAATTCCTGAACAGTGAATAGGCATAGACCCCCAACACTGGCTTGATTCAGTACACTGGCTTGATTCAGACAAAATCATAAAAATTTATTCCACACAGACTTCACTTATTTGCAAAAGAAAAAAAGTAAAATTAACTCGCAGATAGCCTAGACGAGTTTGAGTCTTTAAGAGATATACGAAGAACACTACTACGAGTATCGGTGACGAATCTGCTTTACATGTACATACGCAAAAAGGAGAAAAATAACGTGAAACGACAAATGGAATAGTGCGCCTTAGATAGAACCTATAATGAAATGGAAGGGGACAGGTGGCACAGAAAGCCTTTGCTGTCATTGTCGGGCACTTATAAATCTCTGAAAAAAATTGAAATTTTCGTGGCCACCAGTCTTTTGTACATGTACACATTAAGAGTTCTGACCTTCACTTAACCATTGTTCGAAGTCGCCTTAGTCTAGTAGGTAGTGTGTTGGCTTATTAGACGTAAAGCTAGGGTTCGAGTCCCACGCCAAACATCAAAACAAAATACAAAAAGAACTTCTTCGGCGACTTCCTCTCAGCAGATTTCTTGCAAAAACTCTGAGAGTAAATAAAAATTGCCATGAAAAGTTTCTCAAAAATCTGTCGTTCGGTTCCACCACTCATGTATGAAAAAAAATTAACACACACAACATAAGTGGTGTGGGAAACTTGGTCGTAAACCTGACTGTAGGGTTGTAATGACCAATTATGTATGTATGTGTGTCCATCCTATGTTGCCAAAGGATGTCCATCTTTTTTTTCAGTTAATTGGAGGCATTAATTTTGATAATATTTCTGTGGGTCTGTATGGGTATTTAAAATTTTCTGTTGTATGTTGATATTGTAATGATATTGTAATAAAATATATTCACAAGAATTGGGTAACCTTCCCCTTGGTAGTACATACCATTCATTTACTCTTTTAATATTCAGCGAAAAAGCAAGCAATTTCTACAAAATGTTGTTGTTCAAATATGTATGCATGTATGTATATATGTATGTAAGTCATTCTTTCTGTTATTATACTGTTTAAAATAATATTTTTCGGGAAAATATATTTTATTTCATTTTATTTATAAAAACGTATTTACGTAAACCACACAATAAACACAAGAACTTGTACAATTACACTGAAAAAAAATCTCTTTATGTACATATACATACATACATATGTACATATAGAAATGTATTAAATTTTTAATAATTTTAAGTGTAATGGAAAACATTATGACTGAATTATGACGACAATAACGAGAATGCAAATTTAGAGGTACTCATTTGTAACTCACCACTTAGTCACCGTAAAATTAAGGTGGGAAAATAGTATTTAATTGAGTACAGCTATTAAATGCAAAAAAATAAAAATTAAAATAAAGATAAAACGGGCAAAAAAAATACATTTTTAAATCTGATACACTTCAACTAAAGACAATATGGATACATAGTTAAACATTTAAATAATTTCTTTGATAACAAATACTTGTTTTTTATTTTTATTTTTTTTTTTTAGCAAAATGTTCGCTTTGTGGTATTTATCTTTAGCCGTCGATGAGTTGCGGTAAGTAAATTAAAACTATTTTAATGTTTTAATGTGATAACAATTATATAAATCTAAAAAAAAAACCAAGAAAAATAACACTTTAGATCATCATTCATATAGACAACAAAAACTATGTATAAAGTGCAGATAAAATTTCGAAATGCGAAATACACTGAGCGCCATAAGTGAGTCAACACTTTTGTTCTTAAGTATAAAACAGTTTTGTTCTTAAGTATAAAAAAAAGTTCCTTTATCATGAATTGTTGTTTTTGTTTTAACATTTTATACGTAATAAAAAAACATTTTTATTTTTGGAAATTTATTCGACTATTCTCATTTACTTTTCTCGCTATCCTAAGAAAATAAATTATTTCAGTGGTGTTTACTCACTTTTGGCGCTCAGTGTATAAGGTGTAGTAAAGATAAATCTATTTGTTTTCCTTTGATCAAAAGACTCTATATAGTATACCTATTCTTCATTTGATAACTTGTTGGAAAGGTGTTCCCGGTATGGCTCTCTCACAGAAATAATTCACACACAAGAGCGAAAATTCCAAGAATAATTTTAGACTATAAGCTAAAGGCACCATAATCAAATTCTGGAGATCTAAACGAATCACTAACAATATAGGTGAACAGTATGAGAGCACAATTACTTCTTGTTGGCAAAAGCTAGCTACTTGAATACCTACTAAATTGATCATTAAAACCCTTCAGGATTGCGCCCTAGCTTGCCACATCACTCATGTTGTGTGTGTTAATTTCATCCATGGCTGGTAAGAAACATTTCATTGCAATATTTATTTGCTCTTAGAATTTTTGCCAAAAGACTTCTGAGAGGAAGTCGCCGAAGAAATATTTAACCCATTCGCTGCCAAGCCTAAATTATATGTAGTCATTCCCATTGCCATTTATATTTTGAGTGTTATTGTATTACTATTGTAGTATTGGACTTTGTTACAAATCCTATCATGAAGATAAGATATCATAAGTGATTTAGCTGCTATAAAATTTTGTTATAAATACACGATGAAAGTTTGCGTGAAAGACCATTCTCTATAAGAAATAAAGTATTATTTTTGTAAAAAAATTTTATTTGTAGTATTTTTCAAGTTTTTTACATATTTACACATTACGTTAGTGGCAAAAAAAAATTTCCTAATTCAAAAGCCTGCATTTTATAATATATTTAAAATAGGACGAGTATACTCGTCTTGGCAGTGCGGGATACTCTGTCACTTGCAGCGAATGGTTTAATTTTCATATTTCGTTTTTTTTTGAGATGTCTGGGCTATGGTTTAGACCACAGCCTCAAGTCTAATAAGCCAACTTAACAGTACATATCCATGTGCACGCACTTCAAGAAGATGATTCCCTACCAACTACTACCAGTTCCCATCGACAGCCGCCAATATATTTAATGACATACATAATTGGTCATTACAACCCTTCAGTCAGGATTGCGTCCTAGCTTCTCACACCACTTATGTTGTGTTCTTTACGGGACATAGTTCTGTCATTCATTTAACACGTTGACTGCCGCGGCAATTTTCAGAAAACTGGCCGAGCAAGCCAACATTGACTTTTTGTTCTTTTCCCAGAAACCATTTATCGATACTAGCACTGATATGATACGATTTTATTCGTAGCTACACGAGAATGGCAGGTTTAGTGAGTACGTGATAACTCGTAGTTGGCACTCTATAAGGGAACACAATCTACGAGTTATCTCGTAGTCGGCAGTCAACATGTTAACGAACGAATCGACAAATGCCGCTGCGCAACGGTTTCTGCACAATAATAATCCAGTGGGACAGCCAGGCGATAATAAGAACAATAGACTTCATCCTCACCTCTGGTTAGCATTAAAAAATATTCCTTTCTCTATTGCCTTGAATTGATCATTCCCATACCTGAAGTATAAAAGAAATTCAATTTATATTCAGGAAATTAGAAAGAAAGCTTTCACTCGAAGAAAGCGTTTATTATTTTAAAATAAATGCATGCACAAAAGTATTGTCTACCTTTAGGCGTAATATGAAAATGGAATGGTTAACAGAAAATGTTAATATTTTATACATTGGATATCGACTGTTAAACTCTTAACACATGGCACATGTTAATCTAGCAATATATACAATAAACACTTCAATGCAATAACACAGATTATAATAAAAAAAAATATAAATTGTTTTTGCTATTTTAATTAATATAAACATAAGGTTTAAATAAACAATTAAAATGTGTATTCTATTCTCAATTATTATTTTATGATTCATTGCTTTGCTCAGTAGGTAAAATTTAATAAAGATACCAAAGCAAAGTTCAAAAAACTCTAGCACTGAATATCATGTAAATTTCAACATCGCAGTATATTTGAGGACATTTTTGCATCCGAAGATTTGATATCCTTATGATGGCATGATTATTATCGAGTATCTGACTCTAACATGCTTTTCGATTTTTGTATCATTGGCTGCCTTCCAAAATGTTAGTTGCTTTGTGTTTAAACAAAGTATCGTGTTTCATAATGCCGCTGTACAAAATATATACAATGTATTCTATTTCAAAACGTCGTCAATGTGTATTTTTAACGCAGTCAAAAAGCAATCAGGCATTGGATTTATAGCTGATGCATTGTTTGGTTACTTTGCATATCTACATAGTTTATATACAGTAGTAGAATTGCATACAAACTTTGTATTGATACATTTTGGAAGGCAGTCATTCTTTCACCAAAGATCTACATTCTAATGGCAGCTTTTATGTTAATAAGGGGAATTTTATTTATTGATTGCTATCTTCTACGACAATATGATTGCAATTACGGCACTAAATTCTTTCAAAAACTTGATCTCTATTGCATAAGATCACTGGAACGACTATTCCAGCCTCGAATGCGACTAGTTTGAATATTAGAATAATCAGGTCTAGAATGTAGATGCGATTATGTAAACATGAAACAGGAGTTTTTATTCCAAATACCTATGCCCATACGCAATAGATATTTAGAAACGTAATTATTTGAAAGAAATTTGAATTTATGAAATCATTTGTTCATTTCGTGTATAAAATATTAAACAAATGATATCATATTGACATTGATTATATATTTTGTGACTCAGTTTAACTTAAAATGATAAACATTATAAACAAATTAAATAAACAAATTTTTATATGAATTAAAAACATATAAAACTTAATTACAAAATTTATTTGTTTTTTTTAATGACTGACGTATATATACGTGGTATAAAATCTAATCTTTATTTTGAGAAAAACTAATTTCAATTAATTTCAGCAAACATTTTTAGTTTAAATAAATGAAGTGTGAAATTAACACTGCAACTAACAGTAGCTAATGAGTAAAATTTTCAATAACAAAATAAATTTCAACAGTTTTCATTTTAAAGCACTTAAAATTTAAAGCACAAATTAGAACTTAATCAGACAAAAATTTAGCACAGTTAAAACCGTCTAGGTTTTTGTACAATCAGACATTTCAGTTCCAAAGTACAATATATGACAAACTGTCAATTAGAAAGGAACACGGATCACGAAAGAGATATTGCTATTGACTACAGGAAATTTTATTTTATTTCTGGCAAACCATGGCTAGTGTGAGAATCTAGGTCGTAATCGTGACTGAAGGGTTGTAATGAACGATTCAGTAAACTTTGCACGTGAAAATCCGAAACGAAGTAAAAATAATTAAATATTTCAATAAATTTAAAAGACTGTCAAAATAAACTTTAGAAACTATCGTAAAAATGTTACAAGAGGTACTTTTAAAAACCTTCTATTCACACACGAGAGTTCTGTTAGGGGACAATGGTCTTCACTCAATGTTTTTGAAATGCGTAAGTTAGATTCCTGATGCCTTTCCTCATGGTAATCCATCTTTTGATTTTATTACGACTATGCTATAATATCATCTGGATCTAGAAGAAATGAAACTTTGTGAATTTCTAATATTAAAGATGTGTGTTTAGGTTAGGTTAACTAAGGTGGCGGACCCCCTCTCAGGACAGCATTTAGGCCTATTGTGATACCACAATCAATTTTACCCGGGGGTCAACCAATTCCCTAGAGAATATCATCCCGAGTCCAAAATAAATCTTGCTATTGCATTTTATTACTTTATATTAGAGAGCTCGGGCACTTAACAAGAGAGCTGCACTGACATATGAAGTGAAAGAAAGTCTCTTCCTCCTCCTCCTCCTCTCAGACCCACAGCCCCTGCCGAAGTCAATAGCCGAAATGCCAAGTAAAGGGTGTTTTTTATAGAGGTATAGAACTTTAAGTTGCAATAAAACAACGATGGATTATTCGATTGACATGAATTTTATTTATCCGAAAGATAATCTTGTGGCATTACATTTTAAATATGATTTCTGGCATATGACCGCCACGGCTGGCGCGGATGTAGTCCAATCTGGACGTCCAATTTTCGATGACTTTTTCCAACATTTGTGGCCGTATATCGGCAATAATACGGCGAATGTTGTCTTCCAAATGGTCAAGCGTTTGTGGCTTTACCACATAGACCAATGACTTTACATAGCCCCACAGAAAGTAGTCTAGCGGTGTTAAATCACAAGATCTTGGAGGCCAATTCACAGGTCCAAAACGTGAAATTAGGCGGTCACCAAACGTGTCTTTCAATAAATCTATTGTGGCACGAGCTGTGTGACATGTTGCGCCGTCTTGTTGAAACCACATCTCCTGGATATCATGGTTATTCAATTCAGGAATGAAAAAGTTAGTAATCATGGCTCTATACCGATCACCATTGACTGTAACGTTCTGGCACCATCGTTTTTGAAAAAGTACGGACCAATGATACCGCCAGCCTATAAAGCGCACCAAACAGTCAGTTTTTCTAGGTGTAACGGTGTTTCCACATACAGTTGAGGATTACCTTCACTCCAAATGCGGGAGTTTTGTTTGTTGACGTAGCCATTCAACCAGAAGTGCGCTTCATCGCTAATCGACGATAAAATGAACGTAGTGCGCGATACGTTTTCCGCACAGAACCATTATTTTCGAAATAAAATTGCACTATTTGCAAGCGTTGTTCAGGCGTGAGTCTATTCATGATGAATTGCCAAACCAAACTGAGAATAAATCACTTGACAGCTGTTAAATCGGTCGCCATCTTGAAAAGTAATGCCAACTTAAAGTTCTATACCTCTATAAAAAACACCCTTTATCTCGGCATATCTACCAAACAAGAGTCTAACAATATTACACGTACAAGGTATGTTTCACTTCTTAAAAAATTACGTCCATCATTTTGACTGATGATGATATGATATATTACACACTATATTCTTTTTTTCTCAGTGTACCTAAAACCGTGAGGAAACTATTCCATAGATGATGGTCAAAAATAAAACAACTTCAACAACAGCTTGTATTTGTTGTTGTTAATAATTATTGCTTCTCTCACTGTCTACATTATTTTTTGTTCCTAACATAGTAGACTGTTTGAATTTTTCTACCAACAATATGTGCGAGTGTTAGTCGTTACGACCAGCTGAGTCATAATTAGAGTCAAAGTTAATATTGTTTCTCACTATCTCTCATTCTCTCACTATATTTGTTTTTCAGTTTTGTTTTGTTTTCTTTTCTATTTGGCAAACAATAATAAGATAGTGATTGCAATTAGCAAATAATAAATAAAAAAATAATAAATAAAAAAATATTTAATAAAAAAGCCGGTTAATTTCTATATTCAGTTTTGTGTGCTGAAAATGTGTTGTTGTTGTTGCTGTGGTTTTTATTTTTGTAGCTCTTTAGTTATCTCTAGATTATTATTAATCACATGATATTATTATTATTAGCACAGCAATAATTGTGGTAATTGTATACAAAAAAAAAAGAAATTTATTTGTTCTATAAATTTTCCCATTAGTTTGTTGCCATATAAAGATACGACAATAAAACCCATCACTCATTCACTCATTCAATTGCTCCACTTAATTGCTCTTGTACTCTCTCGTTCTTTTTTTTTTCTTACTCCGTTATTATTAGTATTCCATGATGTATGTGTGTATGCTTGTATGTTGAACAATCATTTACACTTTCTTTAATATTTTTTTAATTTCTATTTTTTATGCAATTTCCACAACACAATTAAATTGATATCATTATTATACAATACAGAAAATATAATTTAAAAATAAATTATTTTTATTATTTATTTTATTTTTTTGATAACAAAAGGTGTTAAAAAGCAATTTTTAATTTAAGGCACTTGAACACGTTACCACAACTCAACAGGAACTGTCATAATTTTGTGTAATTTAGGGACATTGAAGAGAAAACAGGGTAACCACGACTGAAAAATGTTTATAAATTGTTTTCAAGTGGTTTGTAACCAATTTTGAGTCTTAGAAAAGTATCGATGGAGTGATATTGAGGTTAAGTTTCGAATTTATGAGAAATTATAAGACCTGATATGAATCGATGTATGTACCGCTGTAGGTACCGCTGAATAGTTACATTAAGAACATTTAAGTCAAGTCCTTAGTGGGACTTACATATCGACGCCTCCATTCTATAACGTTCTAAGTGTACTTAGAACGTTTTTAATGTTCTTGCATTTTTAAATCAAAATTTGGTTAAGATGCGCCGATCCGTTCCGAAGTTATAGGGAAAAATCTACTTAGAATACACATATAGTCGTATATCGCGTGAAAACTTTGAGAGCTCATAACTAAAAACACACTTTTTCGACTTAGAATGTTATAGAACGGAGGCGTCGATATAGAGGTTATGCACAATCTAGTCACGTAACCATTTGGAGAAATAGAGGAGGATGAATTTCGAAGTGCCTACTAAGAATAGATTACAGGCATATCTGAGTTTATAATATAGGAACATAGGAATATAGGCACAATTGTCTTTTCTGAAAGGTCAGAGATTTTTGAATTTATTTTACTATCTGAGGGTTGTTCTAATTTTCAATGGCAAGATAGAACTTGACCTTAAACACAATAGATATTCACATATTAGGCGATAATCTCACATCAATTAAGAGATTGGACTTTGCCAAAGAAACAAAGTGGAATAAATTACGGGTTACTTAGCATTTTTACAGCTGTTAAGTCAGTTGGACTTTGCCAAAGAAGCAAAGATGGAATAAATTACGGGTAAGGTTAGGTTAGGTTAAAGGACGTGTACTTGTCAATTAAGACAAGTACAGTACCCGGAGGTCGAATTGACCCATTGTACAACGTCCTAGTTTCTCACACCACTTATGTTGTGTGTGTTAATTTTATATATGAGTGGTGGGACCTACAGTTTAAAGTCGACTTCAAACGACAGATTTTTGAGAAACTTTTTCATGGCAATTTTATTTACACAGAGTTTTTGCCAGAAAGCTGCTGAGAAGAAGTCGCCGAAGAATTTTTTTTTTTTGTATTTTGTCTTGATGTCTGGCCTGGAGATCGAACCGTGGCTTAACGTCTAATAAGCCAACACACTACCTACTAGACTACGGCGACTTCGCACTTACGGGTTACCTAGCATTTTTACGACTGTTAAGTTATGTAGTCCCCGGTAAAATTTTCGTAGCCTTTTTCACAACGTTTTTATACACACTACGTGGCATTTTTTTATCGGAGTTACTACGAATCGGTGAATGAATAACGTAAAAGTATGGCTGGGAGCATTAGAACAACTGGGGAATGGATAAAGCTATCTTTGCGTCGCCTGTACAGCTCAGAGAATATAGATAGAAATATTTTGGATATCCCTTTTTTCAGGGCATTCAGTATATATACAAAAAGATATATCTTGAGTACTTGGGGATTGACTTATCAAATAATAATACAACTTAATGGATACTGGTGCTGCAAATAGGTTATTATACCAAACGTGTATAGTTGTATACCTGTTTTTGGCATTGTGACATTTAGATAATTCAACAGATTTTAATTTATTTTCTTTTAAGTATTGTAAGTTCCAAAGTGGCGTGTACATTTTTTAATTTCTAATTTAAATATCGAAGTCACCGTAGTCCAGTAGGTAGTATGTTCGCTTATTAGACGTGAGAGCACGGTTCAAACCCTAAGTCAGTTATCTCCAACAAACCAAATTTTGAAAGAATATTTCTTAGGCGACTTTCTCTCAACAGCTTTCTGGTAAAAACTCTGAGAGTAAAATAAAATTGCCCTGAAAAGTTTCTGAAAAAATCTGTTGTTCGGAGTCGACTTTAAACTGTAGGCCTCACCACTCATGGATAAAACTAACATACACAACCTGGGTTGTGTGTGAAGCTAGGTTGGTATCCTGACTGAAGAGTTGTAAAGACCAAATGTGTATGTATGTAGATTTGTAATGATTTGTACATTACTTTGAATTAAAGGGTAATAATGGAATCAAAGCTTAGTTATAACAATTACAAGTAATAGGACGAAAAATGATAAAGTACAGGAAGAAAAAAAAAACAAATCTATTGAACTTAGTTGTGCAGAAAATACCAACGTATAGGAACTTGATAGAACCTTACTATAATATACTGTGATAGATTTTCTTTCACTGCTACTTGCAGTAAAATGTTATGAATTATTGTTCCGTAGGCCATATATTACTTTGTATATGTATGTACGTATGTATGTACATTGATAAACAATTATTGCAAAAAATTTATTATCAGAATGAGAAAGTGTTAATTGAAATTGAACTTTTTTTGTTGTTGTTGTAACAATTTTTCTATACCTAGTATAACTATTTGTACAATCAGTCATGTGTATCCGATATTTTGTGAGCAAAGTTAACGCATTCAAATACACTGAAAGAAAAATCATTTAAATTGATTTATTGTTATAAAAAAAGTAGAAATAGTAATAAAAAAACTTATTTTAGTTCCAATACAAAGGAAATAACAACAACAAAAAACATTGTTGTGTGTTGTCGCTGCAATTGCTGATGAAACTTTTTAGTAATAAATAGGAGTAGGAAAAAAGAGCAAAAGAACATAACAGTGTGAGAGTACAATAACAAATTTGCAAACAGTGTTATAGATCAGGGTAGCAAACGTTTTTCAAGCACTACAAATGATTTGCTCGTGTATAACAGATAAACAATAAAAAAAAACGAAAGAAATTTTCGATTTTATGGCGTACGTGACACTCACAAAATATTTTTTCTCCTTTGAACGCTCTTCTGAATAAAGTTTGCCAAAAATTTAAATGTTTTTCGTCTTTTTTTTCTTCTTTCTTTCAAATAATTTGTTATTATTTTTTGCCTGTTTTTTCTAATTTAATTCCCCTCTCTATTGTTTGTTTATATACCTTCTAGTGCGTACTTTTACCTCTTACTGTTTCATATTCTTCCAGCCATTAGTCAGTTAGTATGTTTAAATTTTTTGTGGCTGAAGAAATTTCTCGAAGTCTTTGAATTGTTTTTCTTTAAATGATTTATGTGTGACGTCATTTTACCTTTTATTTCTTATTTCTTTTCTTTACTGCCCTTTTCTTTTTCGATTAAGTGGGAACTTTTGATACACTGTACATATCTTTGTGATCTTCACGTTAATTTTTTGTTTTTTACTTTACGTAAATCATGAGTATGTTTTGGAAACTTTATACTGGTAAAATTGATAAAAAAACAACAACTTTTTGTAGGTATAATAGTTTTACTGGGAAATAAAAGTTACGCTCTATTAACTATTAACCTTGGTGTTGTAACCAGTTTTAAAAACTTGGTTAAATATTTTTAATATGTTTTTTTTTCGTTAAAAAACGTATAAGAGGTAAGTAGATGGAGGCGAGGAGGCGACTACCTACCCAAAGAAATTGTATAGACATACTTAGGCCACGTAAGGCATGCAATGTCCATTGTTATATCACAGTTTAACATTTTCTCCTAATCTCTGAACCATTCGTAACTTTAGATGAAACGATTTAGACTACCAATATCTATCATTGATCCATACATACATAATTGGTCATTAAGACCCTTCAGTTAGGATTATGACCTAGCTTCCCATACCACTTATGTTGTGTGCGTTAATTTTATACATGAGTGGCTGGACTTATAGTTTAAGTTGACTTTGAACGTCAGATTTTTGGGAAACTTTTCATGGGAATTTTATTTACTCTCGGAGTTTCTGTCAGAAATCTAGTGAAAGAAAGTCGCCGAAGAAATTTATTTATTTATTTATTAATTACAATACAATTACAAATTACATCCTAATTATATACGAGCGAAGTAACTTGACTATGTGCTCGGTGTAGTGTCACAGACCAGAGTCTCTGGTGGGAATCGAACCCACGACCCTCACGCTAATAGTCTAGCACACTACCCACTAGACTACCAGGGCACCCTCGCCGAAGAAATTTTTTTTCATATTTTCATTTTGATGTCTGACCTCGGGATTGAACCGCGGTCTTACGTCAAATAAGCCAACAGACTACTTTCTAGACTACGGCGAGTTCTTACTATCATTGATAGTTCGTTTAAATCTTTTACGAATTAATGCTGGGCATTTTCCCAGTAAGTGACGAGTAGTTTTCTCCTTTTTCTCACCTACACAGTTGCTGCAGAAGTCATTCACTAAGTGACCAAGGCCAATACACTTTGCATGAGCGCGTAATGGGTCCAACAACCACATTGAGAGATAGTTCGTTTAAATCTTTTATGAAGGAATGCTGGGCATTCTCCCAGTAAGTGACGAGTAGTTTTCTCCTTTCTCTCACCTCCACAGCTCCTGCAGAAGTCATTCGCTAAGTGTCCAAGGCCAATACGCTTTGCATGCGTGCGTTTAATTAAATGCCCAGTAATGTGCCCAGTAATGTGTTCAACAACCAAACTTTGGAATTTAAGTAGACTTTCCGTTCGTCTTCTATCTTTAGACAGATTTTCTGTGCCGTTCTGCCACTAGCCGATGCCGCCTATCTGAAGTTAACGAAATCCATAACGGCATTGGCAATTTTAAAAAATGTAAGTCGCCGTAGTCTGGTATGTAGTGTGTTGGCTTCTTAGACGAGAGGCCACGGTTCAAAACCCAGGTCAGATATCTTCAATAAAATATGAAATATGAAAAATATTACTTCGGAGACTGCTTTTCACCAGGTTTCTGGCAAAAAATCTGAGAGTAAATGCAATTGCCATGCAAAAGTTTCTCAAAAATCTGTCGTTCGCAGTCGACTTTAAACTCTAAATGCCAATACTAGTGGATAAAATGAACACACACAACACGGGTGGTGTGAAAAGCAAGGTCGCAATCCAGGCTGGTGGGTTCTTAAAGCTGCTGTAATCCAATCTACTGTTTTTTAACAAATGTGATGTTTTTGTAACACAGTCTATTTTACTTGCTTGTCTGTTTATATGGGAAACACAAACAAAATTGGGTGTTTTGTTTGTGTTTTCCATGTAAACAGGCAAGCAAGTAAAATAGACTGTGTTACAAAAACATCACATTTGTTACAAAACAGTAGATTGGATTACAGCAGCTTTAAGAACCCACCAGCCTGGATTGCGACCTTGCTTTTCACACCACCCGTGTTGTGTGTGTTCATTTTATCCACTAGTATTGGCATATTTATAAACAGACAAGCAAGTGAAATAGCCTGTGTTACAAAAACATCACAAAAATCTCCATTTCGTTTATTAAATCTAATTTTAAAGAAGCAAATGTTATCACGTGTTTTCGAGTAACTCTTTGGATTTTTATTACAGCAAAACACCTGCAATTCTTTTTATAACACTTTCTATTTTTCAATTCAAAAACAATTGTTATAGTGAACATAAAATAGGTTTAATTAGGGTTTAATTAGGGTTTAACAATTACGTAAAAACTTCAAAAAAAAAAAACATTTTTAAACAGAATTCTTCCTGATCGAATCTAAAGTTAAATGATTTTTATTCTATTCTATTAAAAATAAATCAAAAAAGATATGTATTTAAAATAATTTAAACATTAAATCATTTGAAAAATTAAAATCAAATGTAAGAATATAATAAAAAACAGAATACTAAAAAGAATACACCGAGACATCAATAATTTAGTTTAAAAGTTTAAAGAAATGAGATAGACAATCGACTGCAATTTGGCTGCAATTCCTTGCCAAATGATGAGAAACCGAAAAAAATGTGCATTTGTTCTCGGGCATTTAGAATAAAACACAAAAAACCCCAAAAGGAAAGAGGGGAAAATGAAATAAAATTTTGCACATGTCAACCAAACATTTTTGATCATCAAAAAGGCAGGCAGACAGTCGTCTATACGTCTATTCGTTGGTCAATTTATACGGCTTTAATAGAATGTATACTGCACCTCATTTCTACTTGCCTTAGCTAGCTATTCAGAGCTCTAGAGCTTTAGAGTTTATGCCTCAATGGTTTTTAATTAAATTAAAATATTCATTTTAGCCTCACATTGCTAATACAAAATATTTTTGTAAATGAAAGAAAATTGAAATTTTATATTAAACATACAATACATATGTATGTACATACACTAATGTGTGTGTGTGTATCGTTGGGCTGTCTTTCTCCCTCTCTGTCTGTGTCTTATTTATTGTAGGTGCAGTTGAAAAAATTTTTCAATTTTAATTATTACAACGAATTTCCCAGCCATTGCAATCCAAATGCAAATGAAAATGAAATCGTTTTCTTTTTTGATTTTCAAATAGAATGACAAAAAAAGAGAAACAAAGACAAAAAAACAAAATAAAATCAATCCCATATTTCATACAACAACAGCCTGTAACTGAGGTGAACTAAAAAGTATAAAATTAAAAACAATTGATATTCAGAACAAAAGAATTTATTCCTAGCTTTTGGATTAAACAATGTAGTGTGATTGGAAGTGTTTTCAGTGACTACAATAGGTAAATAAGCGGGCAGGTTGAAAGAGAGGAGACCAACCAAGGTTTTTATGCCTATTGACCTACACCTAAGCCATTATGCAGGCTTGTTGTCTGCTCACTATTAGAGGATACCTGCTCTTAATAGGAAGTTTGTACAAGATACAGATTTTTGTACAAGATACAGACTTCCTTAACTTCTTCCAGTCCATTTGTCTGAGACGAGCTATGTCTCGTATAGTGTCACCCTCAAAACATCTCGAGCTTACAAAAGCTGAACAATGATATAAGAAGCGCTCTATCGTTTCAATGCCTTCACAGAATGCCATCATTTTCTACCAGGCCAATACGGTTCAAGTGTACATGCAAGGCAAAGTGCCCTGTATTTACGTTCTTTAGCGTACTCAGGTCGATCTTACTTAGTTTAAAAAACTTATTAGAATCGCCCCAAAGTATTTTTGTAATTCTGCCTACTTTGGTATTATTCCACAATAGTAGATGTGACTTTTGCGCCCACTTTCTTAGCATAGTCTTTAATGCACTGAAAGACATTGTGTTATTCAAGCTTATGGTATGTAATACTCTGGCTCTCTCAGCCAGAATATTCGCGTCCTCATTTCCAATTATTCCATGATGACTAGAAATCCACAATCCATACCGTTCTATGCCTGGAGTAATTGTTAATTGCCTGTTTGGACTACCGAACGGTCTTTGATCCTGTATTCCTGGATGCTATTGCCTCATTATTATCATTCATATCCATATGGACTATCCGTAAATATATTTAAATCTCTACCCGTCAAGCTTACCAAATGATTACTAGCCCAGATCATACATTCCCTGATCGTACGTACATCCGTTTGAAAAACCGTATTGTGGTGAGGTAGACGGAGAAAAAGTTTTGTTTCTGGTTCTTCTATATAGAGCCCCACTCGTGTCCTATCTCCATGTTTAGAGCTATCCACATAACATGTCCATGTGGACATCTATGGCATGGATCCGCTTGACAAAGAAAGTCGACCTGAAAATATTATTGATACGTTGTGCATCCTGTTGGATAATTGCATGTCAAGCGAGAGATCTTCCAGTGTCCCTACTATACTCTAGTGAAGGGATTTGTGGCTCTTGTTGATCCATTTCCCGCAAAGAATAAAAACTATATGCCGTTAGGGCCACCTCACATCAAACTAGTATCTCTATCGGTTGGATGAAGAAAATTTTTTCTAATGCCCTTGTGGGTAAATGACGGCCATTAAAACCGATTTATTTTTTTAGCAAGTATTTGCTTAATGTGACTGTAAAATAGGTTGGACATCTATGGCATGGATCCGTTTGACAAAGAAAGTCGATCTGAAATTATTATTGACACATTGGGAATCCTGTCGGATAATTGCATGTCAAGCGAGAGATCTTCCAGTGTCCCTACTATATTCTAGTGAAGGTATTTGTGGCTCTTGTTGATTCATTCCCCCAAAGGATGAAGACTATATGCCGTTAGGGCCACCTCATATCAAACTAGTATCTCTATCGGTTGGATGAAGAAAATTTTTTCTAATGCCCTTGTGGGTAAATGACGGCAATTAAAACCGATTTCCTTTTTTTAGCAAGTATTTGCTTAATGTGGCTGTAACTTAAGTTTCCAATGATAAATTCTACGTTATCAAAAGCGGTAATCATAGCTAAAAATTTAATGCAACCTCGATTTGCCGTATGCCTTAAAAAAATTTACCCAAAAGTACATCCAAAATATTTTAGCCAAGTTACAAGACTTATTAGAATTCATGCCCGTGCATACATATGTTTCTACATAATGTTGATTTTGTTTAATTTTTAAAAACGTATGCTGGAATGTGGGTAGTTCTGGAACTTAGTTAATAGAGTAATAAAAAAAAATTGATCGGGATGTAAAAATTATTTCCAATTTCAAATTTTATTTTTGGAACTTTATTTTATGATTTTAAAGTGTTTTCAATTTTTTATTATTTTTATATTTATTATTTAATTATTTGTTAATAAATTTAATTAAATATTATTTATTTTATTTTAATTTTTTATTTTTTTCCCATTTCTTTTTCATTAAATATTATTTTCTGAACGTAGCAAACATTATGGTTGGACATTCTTTGATATTTTCTATAAAAATAACAAGACTGCCGCCAATGCCTTAGATAACAAAGCCGCCAATGTTGCTACGCCCAAAGCCGCTGAGCGTCCTCAACCAAGTGCCTCGAAGCCAGTAACATCGAAAACGACACCTGTACCTGCACCCACGCCTTCACCCGCCCCTGCTCCAGTAGTAAAACCAGTCACCCCTCCTGCACCTAAACCAGCTCCAGTTGTAGAGCCACCTAAACCAGCCCCAGTAGTAGAGCCACCCAAACCAGCCCCAGTTGTAGCACCACCCAAACCAGCCCCAGTCGTAGAGCCACCCAAGCCAGCCCCAGTTGTAGAGCCACCGAAGCCAGCACCCGTTGTAGAGCCACCGAAGCCAGCACCCGTTGTAGAGCCACCGAAGCCAGCACCCGTTGTAGAACCAGTGAAACTAGCACCATTTGTAGAACCTCCAAAACCAGCCCCTATTGTAGAACCACCCAAGCCAGCACCAGTTGCAGAACCTCCAAAATCATCCCCAGTTGAAGGACCAGCCAAACTAGCTCCATTTGCTGAACCTCCAAAACCTACACCAGCTCCTATACCATCTGCACTTTATCAATCTGTTGCTCAAGCACAAGATCAAAATGGTTCCTTAAATGATGCCACCGATAAAATGTTTATGCAGGCTTCGAAAGCTAAGGAAAATGGTGAGGACACGAAGAATAAATTAAAATATGCTACTTCGGAATTTTTAATGGGTGAAACCATGGGACAAGAACCAAATCAAATGAAGAATTTAAACTCTGCAAGGTAAGATCCACTACGGTTGATATTTTATTTTATTTTTTAATTTTTTAATTTTATTTTATGATTTAAAATTTTAAAGGCAAAATTTTTAAAAATTAAAATTTCACATCTGCACTGTTGCAAACCATGTGGTCTCGAGTATGAATCGAAAGAACACTAATGCTACTAACGCTCAAGCAATGAAGGGATAATATGCTCGTACTAAAATTCTGTTATATTTATATGTATAAAAAATATTAAAAAAAAAATTGTTTAAAAATTGTTCCTGTATTGTAATTAATTTTGTTAATTGTGAATAAATGAAATCTTAAATATTAAGGAGTCAACTGTAGAATATTCGAATATTTTTTATAATTTTTAATAAAGCAGGTAGGCTCCCTTAATAAGAACCTATCAATATAAAATTACGACTGTTTTTATCGAATTCGATCAATATTAGACGTTTAGTAAATGAAATTAAGTAAGTAAGACTGTTGAAAAATTAAAAAAGGGATTAAACAGACTTTTATAAACTCGGAGTGTATACTTACATACATATATTATACTTATTGAAATGGCCGTAGTCTAGTAGGTAGTGTGTTGATTTATTAGACGTGAGGCCACGGTTTAAACCACAGGTCAGGCATCTCCAACTGAACCAAATATGAAAAAATATTTCTTCAGCGACTACCTCTCCGCAGATTTCTGGTAAAAACTCTGAGAGCAACTAAAATTGCCATGAAAAGATTCTCAAAAATCTGTAGTTCGGAGTCGACTTTAAACTGTAGGTCCCACCACTCACGTGTAAAATTAGCACACACAATATAAGTGATGTGAGAAACTAGGTCCATAACCCTAACTGAAGGCTTGCAACGACCAATTATGTATGCATGTATATAAAGGGTCCGCCAAATAACTTTTTTTTTTAAAATGCTTTAAAAAAAACTACTGAATATTTTCTCAAATTTATTTTTTTATTTGTAAGTACAATCCTTCCGGTTAATAATGGAAAATAATTTCATTCAAATGGCTGCCTCGGCTGGCCATCCAGTAGCCTACACAATCGGTCCAATTTTTAAGCACATTATCGATTGTGTGCAATTGCTTCCTTTAAAGCGTCAATTGTCTCTGGCTTGTCGGCGTAACACTTATCTCTGACGGCACCCCACAAATAATAGTCCAACGGTGTCAAATCACAGCTCCGAGGTGGCCAAACGACATCAGCTCTGCGGCTGATAATGCGATCTTCAAAAACAGGGCGCAAAACATCGAGTGTTGTTTCGGCTGTGTGGCACGTAGCGCCGTCCTGTTGAAACCAAATGTTGCCAATATCCTCCTCTTCAATTTTTGTGAACAAAAATTCATTCAACATGATAACGATCGCCATTGGCTGTAGCGGCCACTCGTTGCTCATTTTCGAAGAAAATTGGCCCAATTATGCCTCTGGACCAAAATCCGCACCAAACAGTGACTCGTTTTGTTTACATGCCCGCCAAGATCAAAATGAGCTTCACTTGAAAAGATGATTTTTTTTTTTGCCAAAATCGGCATCTTCTGTAGGTCGATCACAGGCCCACTTAGCGAAGCGAAAACGCACTGGATGGTCAACTGGTTTCAACTCCTGAACCAATTGGACTTTGTATGGCATTATACCAAGGTCTTTATGCAAAATTCGTCTCAATGATGTCTCCGAAATGTTCAATTGTTGAGAACGACGGTGAATTGATGTTGATGGCGCTTCACGCACACTTTCTGCCACAACAGCAATATTCTCGGGTGTACGCACTGTTTTTGGCTTTTTTCGATGAGGATGCCAGTCTCTTTCAATTTTTTTCACAAGATAACGAACATACGGAGCTGACGGTGCTTCTCTTCTTCCAAAATCCGTACGCAATTTTCGTACACATTCTGCAACATTACCATGATTTTCAAAGTAATATCGCAATATTTCCCAGCGTTGTTCAAGAGTATACACAACCATATTCGTTCAGCGGAAGGCTAAAACTAATTATCTGTCAAATCAGACATGAGCTAAGTGTTACCATTCACGAAATAAACACTAGTTGAAGAAAAAAAACGTTAGATGGTGGACCCATTACTTATTGAAGTGGCCGTAGTCTAAAAGGTAGTGTGTTGATTTATTAGAAGTAAGGCCACGGTTCAAACCCCAGGTCAGACATCTCCAACTGAACGAAATATGGAAAAATATTTCTTCGGCGACTTCCTCTCAGCAGATTTCTGGCAAAAACTCTGAGAGTAAATAAAATTGCCATGAAAAGTTTCTCAAAAATCTGTCATTCGGAGTCGACCTTAAACTGTAGGTCCCGCCACTCATGTCTAAAATTAGCACACACAACATGAGTGGTGTGAGAAGCTAGGTCCATAACCCTGACTGAAGGGTTGTAAGGACCAATTACGTATGTATGTGTATAATTGATTCTTTGTCAAACATGCCAAACACATCGTCAATACTGTTTGACCATGATCTTTTTAACTTGACGTTATTGTGAGATGATTTGATTTTAGGGCATGTATGATGGGATTTTAATATTTCTACGGATATATAGTCAAATAACAGGAATACGGGATCAAAGACCGTCCTAGAGTGTAAAAAGGCGATTAACAACTACTCCAGAAATGGATCGGTACGCATTATATGAGTTCCTAGCCATCATGGAGTGATTGGAAATGAGGAAGTGTATATTCCTCCTAATTGAGCCAGAGTAATACATATTATAAGCTTGGATAAATCAATGTCTTTCAGTGCATTGAAGACCAAGCTATGAAAGTGGCCAGATACGTCACATCGTCTATTGTGGAATAATACCAATGTAGAAAGAATTACAAAAATACTCTGGGGCGAACCTAATGTGGAGAAAACCACGTGTACTTTAAAATTGAATAAAGGCGGAACACTTCGCCATACATGTATACCTGAGCCGTTTTGGCGTGATAGAATATTATGAATGCAGGGCATGTGTTGAAAACATCGAAACGATGGAGCAGTTCTTGTGCCATTATCCAGTTTTCATAAGCTCGATTTCCTAATATTTCGGGCATGAAACTATACTAGACACAACTCGTCTAAGCGGTATAGACTGAAAGAACTTAAAGAATTTTATACAATATACGGACTTGCTATTGAGTCAATATCAATGAAGTAAGTGCTCGAATGTCTGCCAGATGTCAGAATTGAACACACCTTTCGATAGAGAGAATTCCGCATGGAAAATACCCGCGAGTTGTCCCATGAATTCCGAATATTTCACCCTAAAACCAAACACAAACGCCATTATCTACCTTTGACTTATCCGTATACTATAGGATTCGGCCTCCCTCAAAAGAGTATGTGTCTTCCATATTACGCCCATTCACCCATTCACTTTTATTCTTAGTATCGTTGACAAGCATTTTCCAAATTTATAGGGTTTTATGATTAAGTCGGCGCGGTTAAGGTGTAAACTATCAGTGGCATTCCTAATGCTGAGCGCACAGTAAGTCTACATGATAGTTTAGGTGTATGTCAATAGGCATGGGAACCTTGCTCTCTGGACCTCAGTCCCCTTGCCTTGTTTTTATTAAAACATGCTCTTTGTGAATATTTTTTTACTTTTCGAGTTTTTTGAAGAAGCATAGGACAGTCATAAAGCTGCTTCTCCATCTTATTTCGTGTAGTCGTTTCAGTTTCAAGTATTTTCTAGCCAAGCATTTAATCACAAGAACGACAGGTTTGCCATATTCTGTGTAAGGAACTGTTTTTGCTTGTTGAGGTTATCGTTTTAAGTGTTTCGGCAATTTCTTGGCTTCGAAATTCAGGATAAAAAATGTCTTTCTTTTACTGAATTTAAATCTGAATTGCTCCTACGCAATGCTATTGTCTCTACACCTATTTTATAAATAGCCATGCCGACTTCCATAGAGTATTTTCCTTTAATATAAAGTTTTAAAAAAATTTAGAAGTAGAAAAACGAACTTTTTTATGAAATTCTGCCCATCCGAAAAGAACTGCTTTACATTACATTTACAATATTCCAAGAATTATTTCGTAACAAAATAAAATTTTCAAAATATTTGGATTTAAAAAAATTATTTTTCAAAGATTTTAAAATTTCTTTTTTTCTTAACTCATACATGTCATTCGGTTGTAATGCAACAAGATGTATTTGAAAGACTATAAATTTTTTAATTTAGCACAAAATGTGAATAATGAGTCAAGGAATATAAACGTTTGTAGGTATTTACAAAGAGGAAACGTAAAGACGATATCTTCTTAATATTTGTGTTGGAGCCATGCATGACAGTGCTGCTGTCTCATCCATAAAATAAAAATGAAATGATATATTAAATTTAGAATAAATGCGTTAAGGATTGGAAAAAAGCAAAAAGAACAGAAATTTTTCCCCCCAAACAGAACGCATTAAATTTAAAAAATTTAATTTAAAAAAAAAGTAACGTTTGCTGTCTTCCGTTGTTTTTGGTGCCTATGCGTGTACGCTTTAGTACCGTTGGGTGTAATATTTGGTGATAACCAAGCCGAACGACTGACTACAGCAGGGGTTAATGCACTCACGAAAATTAAATTTAAAAATAAAAATTCTAAAAAATTTATTCTTATTTAAATTCATTTTGTAATATACAATACCGTTCTACCGTTCTATCGCTCTACCGCTCTACTGCTAACCAAAAAGTTGAATGCACTTTTAGTGCGGCCACGCATTTTACACACAGTTTAGTGTAGAGGCGTTAAGTTGCTGCTCGCCTCAGACGACACATGTTACGGAATATTTTTAGTGAATTTTTCCCCCTCCCAAAAAAAAAAAAAAGAAGAAGAAATTTTAAATTTCACTTTCAATTCTTGTAAAATATGTCCACTTACACAGTGGGTTGTGTTATTTTCTGCTGCTTTCTGTACAAAGTACAACAAATTTAAGAAAAAAAAAATTAAAAATAAAATTAATTTTGTGGTTAGAAACGTTGCACGTTTTTTCAGATGAATTCCGTGGTTTTAAATCTTTTTTTTTTCTTTTTTGTATCTGCTATTGCAGTTGCACAAAATGGACTTGGCATGGGATTTGAACTCTTTGAACTTTTAAAAAAAAAAACCTTTGCAAGCAGATAAATTTTACACCATTTCCATTAAGTTTATTAATCTTTGTAGAAAAAAAACTAAACAATCAGAAACAGTTTTAGAAACCAAAAGTTTAGACCAGAATTATACAGATAAGAAGCTAAAAAACTAGCAAAACTGGAAATTGGAAACATTTTAAAGGCATTTTTCTAGCCTACGAGTACAAAGTTTAGCAAAACAGTTTTGTTTAACCGATAGACTATCGATATACGATCAACAGTTCCTTTGACTTGCCGTATAGCAAAGTTTACGATTTGAAAACATCCTCAATCTCTCTCTATCTTCGTTTTCAGCGAGTTTGCAGGCTCCTCTCTACAAAGCGCTTGTCTCCTGGCAAGCTCATTTGCCTGCACATTGCCCTCTAAATTCCAAATTAAATCAGGAGACAGTAAAGAGTGACACTATTTTCTCTGTTTATCTCATTTAGTTTGACTAGACAGTCCCATACTAATATCGAGTCAATATCAATAAAGTAAGTGCTCGAATGTCTACCAGATGTCAGAATTGAACACACCTTTCGATGGAGAAAATTCCCCCTAAAAAATACCTGTGAGTTGCCCCATGGGTTGCGAATATTTCACCCTAAAATCAAACACAAACGCCATTATCTACCTTTGACTTATCCGTATACTATAGGATTTGGCCTCTAAAAAGAGTATGTGTCTTCCATATTACGCCCATTCACCCATTCACTTTTATTCTTAGTCTCGTTGCCAAGCATTTTCCAAACTTATAGGGTTTTATGATTAAGTCGGCGCGGTTAAGGAGTAAACTACAGTCTTATGTTAGACTTGTCTTCAATCTGGAAAGCTTACGGCATCGAAAGTTATCCCAATTGGACAGAAAGTGCGGAAAACAGGACATAGCAACATGAGTATTTTAAAACTAAATAAAGGCGACCTGAGAGCGCTAATGAGCGTATACTCTGTCTTACATACACCTGAAACGTATTGGCGTGGTGGAAAATGATAAATGCAGGGCATACAGTGAAGACACAGAAACTATGGATCGCTTCTAGTGTCATTGCTCAGTTTTCGTGAGCTAGAGATCCCGTCGCCGTGGTCTAGTAGGTAGGGTGTTGGCTTATTAGACGAAAAGCCAGGGTTCGAGCCCCAGGCCAGACATCAAAATAAAATACGAAAAGTATTTCTTCGGCAACTTCCTCTCATCAGATTTCTGGCAAAAACTCTGAGAGTAAATAAAAATTGCCATGGAAAAAGTTTCTCAAAAATCTGTCGCTCGGAGTCGACTTTAAACTGTAGGTCCCGCCATTCATGTATAAAATTAACACACACAACATAAGTGGTGTGAGAAACTAGGTCGTAATCCTGACTGAAGGGTTGTAATGACCAATTATGTATGTATGTATGTAGAGATCCCAATATTTCGGGGATGGCAATATACCAGACATAACTCGTCTCAGAGGAAAGGACTGAAAGCAGTTAAGGATGTCTGTACAAGATACAGACTTCCTATTAAAAGTTGGATTACATATATACATACATAATTGGTCATTAACATCTCTTCAGTCAGGATTACGACCTAGCTTCTCACACCAATTATGTTGTGTGTGTGTAGATTTTATACATGATTGGGGGGACCTACGGCTTAAAGTCGACTCCGAATAACAGATTCTTGAAACATTTTTCGTGGCAAATTTTATTTACTCTCAGAGTTTTTGCCAGAATTCTGCTGAAGAAATATTTTTTCATATTTCGTTTTGATGCTTGACCTGGGGTTTGAACCGTGGCCTCATGTCTCATAAGAAAACACGCTGCCTACTAGATTACTCTCAGAGCTTTTGCCAGGAAGCTGCTGAAAAATAAAAAAAATAGTTTTCATATTTCGTTTTGCTGGAGATTGCCTGGCCTGAGGTTTAGGCCGTGGCTTCACGTCTAATAAGCCAACACACTACCTACTAGACTACGGCGATAGGGTTGCTATTCTGTAATGGTGAGCAGACAACAAGCCTACATGATGGCTCAGATGTATGTCAATAGGCATAAGACACTTGGTTGGTCTCTTCTCTATCCACCTACCTAATTAGGTTAGTTTAGGTTACTTTAGAGAACGTGTACTTGTCAATTAAGACAAGTATAGTACCCGGAGGTCGAATTGACCTATTGTACAACGTCCTAGTTTCTCACATCACTTATGTTGTGTGTGTTAATTTTCATACATGAGTGGTGGGACCTACAGTTTAAAAGTCGACTCCGAACGACAGATTTTTGAGAAACTTTTTCCATGGCAATTTTTATTTACTCTCGGAGTTTTTGCCAGAAATCTTCTGAGAGGAAGTCGCCGAAGAAATACTTTTTGTATTTTGTCTTGCTGTCTGGCCTGGTGCTCGAACCCTGGTTTTGCGTCTAATAATCCAACACACTACCTACTAGATACGATAGGGTTGCTATACCGTAATGGTGAGAAGACAACAAGCCTGCTTATTGGCTTAGCTGTTTACAAGAGACGTGAGACCCTTTGTTGGTCTCCTCTCCTTCACCTACCTAAATAAAATGTAAGGAAAATATAGAAAATTAAATAAAATTCATAACAAATATGTATTTCTAAAATTAATATGTTTTTTCCCTTTTTCTATTTAAAAATGTTTATGTTATGAAACAAGAACTTTGAAAAAATGGTAATAAAATTTACGAAAATAGACCTCCAGCCAATGACTGTGCCGTTATCTAGTTACGAAAAATATTCTTAGTTTTTTATTTTATTTTGTTGCCCTAAATAAGTTGATTATATTTTATATATAAAATTTAAAAATTTTAAATAAAATTTTTGTTTTCATTTCATTTTTTTTTGTTAAATTATTGTATAACCTAAAAAAATTAAGTAAAAAAACTGTGGCTAATGCATTCACATTAATTTTTTAATAATACGATATAAAAGATTAGAAAAGATATATTTTTACTGTTACTTTCAAAAATTTGATGCCTGGTTGCACGAGAGAATTAAGAGGAAGAAAAATGTTGACGTGTGGCCAAAAATTTACCACTTGTTTGTGTAGCAAACAATTTCAAATCTTTTTCTGGCAGATTTTCAAAAATTATCAACAGAATCAAGAAAATCAGAATATATGTACATACATGCATACCTATTGTACAATATATATAAAATATTTAAATATTTAAAATAAAAAAATATTTTCATTGCACAAAGAAATGGAAACTGAGTCAAATAAAAGGCGACAGCTCTAGCAAACTAAATTAACAGTAAAATTTTCAAAAAAAGAAAAAAATACTAAAAAAATAATAGAATAATTTAAAAAAAATATTTTGTAGAAATTATTTTTGTTAATGAAACAAAATAAATTTCTATAGCCTTAGGTATATACAGTGAGCGTCAAAAGAAACTGTACTCTAAAGATAAAATTCTAACAATCACCAAACTCAACTTTCACCACTTAAGGAGAGTGGCCGAAAAAATTTGACAAAGATTTGAAATTTTTTGTAATTTTTTTTTGTTTTAATTTAAAATTAAACTGGCAATGAAACAATTTTAAAATAAAAATAACGGTAATTTATTATTGTAAATGTATTTTTCGTAGTTGCCATAGTCTCGTAGGTAGTGTGTTGGCTTATTAAACGTAAGGCCACGGTTCAAACCCCAGGTCAGACATCTCCAACTGAACGAAATATGGAAAAATATTTGTTCGGCGACTTCCTCTCAGCAGATTTCTGGCAAAAACTCTGAGAGTAAATAAAATTGCCATGAAAAGTTTCTCAAAAATCTGTCATTCGGAGTCGACCTTAAACTGTAGGTCCCGCTACTCATGTCTAAAATTAGCACACACAACATAAGTGATGTGAGAAACTAGGTCCATAACCCTGACTGAAGGGTTGTAAGGACCAATTACGTATGTATGTGTATACTCAATTCTTTGTCAAACATGCCAAACACATCGTCAATACTGTTTGACCATGATCTTTTTAACTTGACGTTATTATGAGATGATTTGATTTTAGGGCATGTATGATGGGATATAAATATCTCTACGGATATGTAGTCAAATAACAGGAATATGGGATCAAAGACCGTCCTAGGGGATTAACAACTACTTCAGAAATGGATTGGTACGCATTATATGATTTCCTAGTCATCATGGAGTGGTTGGAAATGAGGAAGCGTATATTCTGAGTAATTGAGCCAGAGCTTGGATAAGTCAATGCCTTTCAGTGCATTAAAGACCAAGCTAAGCAAGTGGGCAGATACGTCACATCGTCTATTGTGGAATAATACCAAAGTAGAAAGAATTACAAAAATACTCTGGAGCGAACCTAATGTGGAGAAAACCATGTGTATTTTAAAATTGAATAAATGCGGAACACTTCGCCATACATGTATACCTGAGCCGTTTTGGCGTGGTGGAATATTATGAATGCAGGGCATGTGTTGAAAACATCGAAACGCTAGGCCGTAATCCTGACTGAAGGGTTGTAACGGCCAATTATGTACGTATGTACTATATGTATGTAAATTTTGTTTTTAATGTACAGTTTATTTTGACGCTCACTGTATGTATCTATGTATAGTAACTAATGATATGCAAATAACAAAAAAATTTCATTTGTAAAGTAAAATTTCTACAAGCATTACATGAGATAAAACTAATTAAAATTGATATTAAATTTAAATGTTTGAAAAACAATTTAAGGAAATTTAAAATGCAAACACAAACATTATATGGCACACTAAAATTTCAGAAAATTAAATATCACATAATATTTCTTAAAGAACAAAATTATTTGTAGACTTTATTGTATTCATTTTGGCAAATGTTCAAAATAAATTTTTTTTTCGTTTGGAATACATACTGGCACAACAATTTTTTTTTCGAACATTTTACGTAATTTACTTAATAATTTATCATCATTGTTATTATTTAATAGAAAATAAATAAAAAAAAAACAAAATTAAAGGAAAATTACGTTCATAAATTATTTTTATTAAAAAAAAAAAAAAAAAAAAAAAGCATTGTTTTTCTAGGTTTCCCATGTTATTTATTTATTTATTTTTTTAATTTTACGTACTGATTTGATTTAATATTAATGGAAAATCAATTTCTATTCTTTCATTTATTCTATTGTAACTGTTTTGTTCAAATAGTTTCTCATATATCTCAAGGTTGTTTGTGACAAAAGTCACAGGTGTTTTCTTCTAAGGTTACTCCCTGTAGTCTGGGCGGTATTCAAAGAGGAATACAATCAACTTATGTTAGTACGTTAAGTTTAAGTAGAACAAGGTCAATGAACATATGTTTATTAGAATAATTTTTATTTATTTCTTGTATTCAACAAGCTTGAGGCTTGAATTAAAAACTACAGCGTATCATGCATACAGTTTCTCAAAAAAATCTTGTCGTTCGGAGTAGACATTAAACCGTCACTCATGGTTAAAAATTAACATACACAACATGCGTGATGTGAGTAGCTAGGTCGTAATCCTGGCTAAACGGTTGCAATGACCAATTAAGTAAGTTAGAAAGTAAGTAAATATGCAGTGGTAATGGCTGATTAGACGTGAACGTCGAGTCCAAAGCTCGGCTATGAAAAAACATATTTATTCGAATGACCCCCAACCTTCATTTGGCACAGACTTAAGTACAATCGATTATTTGAAATGATCAATTCTGGAGGAAAAATTTAAAAAAGAAATTTTTTGGTATAGACGAGCCAAGGCTTTAAAGTTCTCACCAATAGGCTGCATGCTATTAAGCAAGCGGAAAGAGGCGATGTAACACAGATTTGTCCTCAAGTTTAAAAATGCTTGCTAGATATCGACGCCTCCGTTCTAGTCGAAAAAGTGTGTTTTGAGTTATGAGCTCTCAAAGTTTTCACGCGACGTACGCCCATATGTGTATTCTAAGAAGATTTTTCCCTATAACCTCGGAACGGATCGGCGCATCTTAACCAAATATTGACAATATTTAAGTTAGAGAACGTAGAATTTAAAAATTAATTCGTTATAGAATGGAGGCGTCGATATGATCCATAATTGGTTTGTTTATTATGTATTTATTTATTATTTTATCATATACATTAGGGTGGTTTTATCTCATAGGGTAAAAAATATGTCAGAATTTTTTTGGGGGCACCCCAACAGTACCGACTTCAATTTGATGTATGACACAGGCAAATATATTAAACCGTTCTCGAGATATGGGTCGACAAAGTCGCCAGACTTGCAAAAAACCGAGATTTTCAAAACTTTGAGGCCCCAGTGGCACGGGTTAACATCTTTCAATCATGCTCAAACTTTGACAATCTTAAAATCTAACAAAATGAAACATTTTAGGGGGGTGCCGCCAAAAAAAAATCCGACATCGATTTTTTAAAATCACCCTAATATACATACATAGTCACACAATAATTAAAGTTTTATCTTTCTAACACTTTGTAAATATTCGAAATTTTTATTTGAAATATTAAATTTATTATTTAGTATATAAAAACAATAATTTTTTTATTTTTATTGAAGTTTTAAAAGGGTTGGGTCGATGCCATTCGATCGATGCCTTTTAAAAGAACATAAATTTTCCGCCCATAAAACATGCGTTAAAAATTTCACCAAAAATCAAAAAATTAAGGAATTAGTTTAAAAACTTTTAACATCAATTATTAAGAGTAATTAATCATATATAGTGATTGAATCACACGATGAATTACCTTAATTTTCAAAAGATATCTTATCTTTGCAAAAAAAAAAAAAAAGAAAAAAATTATCGCTTTAAAGTTGTTAAAATCTGATTAAATGCTATCAAATATACATATTGTCTGCGTCATTTTATTGGTTGGGGTTTAAACATTTCTGGATTATTCGATTGCCAGACTGATGTGTATGTGACGAAATCAACGTGCCAGTTATTTTAGTAAATCACCTGAAATTCTGCACAAAGTCTAATCTAATGAATGCTAATTTTATACAACTCTTTAGCAACTGTTTTAAAGTATGTATGTATGCATATTATTGTGGACTAAAGAGTAATATTAAAGCGTTTCTGCTTCGTTTTTATTTAAGTAAATAAAATGTTTGTTAAACTTCTGAAATTATCATGATTTTGACTGCGTAGAAGTTTTAATTTTTTAAATATTTCTAAAAATTGACATGAAAAAGTTTGGCTATAACTTACGCCACAATCAGGACAGCAGAAAACAAAAGATTTAAATTATATGAGGCCCGTGACCAGCTATGGGCATATTATAACCAAACACAAAAACATAATTAATGTTAATTGGTCATTACAACCCTTCAGTCAAGATTACATCCTAGCTTCTCATACCAATCATGTTGTGTGTTTAAATTTCTCTTTCCACCTTCCTATAACCTATTTTCCTAAATCTGCACAATGCACTACATGAGTAGGGGCCATCCCCTGAGTGCTGCTTTAACAAAAAAAAAAAAAAAATTATCCATAAGTGGAGAGACCTACTGTCCTACTGTTTAAAGTCAACTCCGTACGACAGATTCTTGAAAAACATTTCATGGCAATTTGTATTCATTCTCAGAGTTTTCTTTAGGAATCTGCTGAGAGGAAGTCGCTGAAGAAATATTTTTCATATTTAGTTTGGTTTCAGATGCCTGGGTTTGAACTGTGACCTCAACACACTACCTACTAGACTATGGGCCGATAAAATAATTCCTAGTGCCCTCTGCACTTTTATGAACACTATGGACACTCATGTTCCATTTAATTTTGATAATAATTCTGAGTAGATCAAGACAATTAAGAACACACCAAGCTGTTGGGTTGTTCGGAAAGTAATTTCGTTTTTTTTTTGTGCTAATGAAAGACAGTTTTCGTATAATATCAATGAATTGGTCATAAACTGTTGACTTTGATAAATTTAACCTCAATCCGATCTCACGCGATGTTATTCGCCGGTTCGCATCAACTAATGCCTTTTTTGCGTCTTTATCAGCTTCAACCGGCCTTCCCGAACATGGTGCATCTTCAACATCAAAATTGCCGGATCGAAATTTAGTGAACCAGTTCTGGCATTGGCATACTGTCAATACACCTTTTCCATATACATCGGCCAATTTCTTTCTGGCTTGAACAGCATTTTTAGCCTTTCTGTAGTGAAACAATAAGATTTGACGAAAATGCTACTTATCGCTCTCCATATTTAAAAGGGCACCAACCAAAAACTACTGCGTAGAATTAATTGGAATATTGCACATGATCTCTTTATTCTCATGAACACATGGACATTTATACATACATACATAGATAATTGGCCATTACAACCCTTCAGTCAGGATTACGACCTAGCTACTCCCACCACTTATGTTGTGTGTGTTAATTTCAAATATGAGTGGTGGAACCCACAGTTTAAATTCGATTTTAAATGACAAATTTTTGAGAAACTTTTCATGGCAATTTTATTTACTCTCAGAGTTTTTGCCACAAATCTGCTGAGAGGAAGTTGCCGAAGAAAATTTTTTAAATTTCGTTTTGTTGTCTGACCTAGGGTTTGAACCGTGGCCTTACGTCTAATAAGCCAACACACTACCTTCTAGACTATGGCGACTTTCACTTTATAATAATGGACAGATAAAATAATTTCTTGTGGCGTCTGTAGATCAAGACAATTCTGAGCAGACCCATTCAAGAGGATGTACCTTAGGTTAAAACATCAGACTTAGACGACAATTAACCGTAGCTTTAAATAGAAGTCGCCGTGGTCTAGTAGGTAGTGTGTTGGCTTATTAAACGAAAAGCCAGTATTCGAGCCCCAGGCCAGACATCAAAATAAAATACAAAAAAGTATTTCTTCGGCGACTTCCTCTCAGCAGATTTCTGGCAAAAAATCTGAGAGTAAATTAAAAATTGCCATGAAATGTTTCTCAAAAATCTGTCGTTCAGAGTCGACTTTAAACTGTAGGTCCCGCCACTCATGTATAAAATGTATAAAATCATGCACAATATAAGTGGTGTGAGAAACTAGGTCCATAATCCTAACTGAAGGGTTGTAATGACCAATTATGTATGTATGTATGTGTTTAAATACAGTCATTCATTCTTAAATTTCATGAATATCCAAATAAGGAGCGAAACAAAATGCCACCAAGTTAAAATGGACTCGCAGCTATCACCTACCGATAACTGCCAATTTAGGTATGAAAAATCCCTGCTCCAGTATTATGCTTTACACTAGCATTTTATCTATTCTAATGGCACCTAGAAGACTAGACTAGTGGATAGTTTGCTTGTCTATTAGTGAGAAGATCATAGATTCGATTACCACCGGAGGCTCTAGTCTTTTGCACTTTTACGAGTTTGATGTCTATGTTCTTAATCTCGTGATAATTATAATAGAACTTGTAACTGTATTTTAATTAATAAATAAATAATAGATTCCTTTTCACTACACCTATATGTGTGTATATATATACATATAGAGACAGATATTATATATTTAATATATAATAAAGAAGAAATATAAATGCAGTAGCCTACACCAGAAGATGCCGATTTTGGCAAAAAAAATCATCTTTTCAGATGAAGCTCATTTTGATCTTGGCGGGTATGTAAACGAGCAAAATTGTCGAATTTAGGGCACAGAAAACCCGCACGTATACATTGAAAAGCCGACGCACCCAAAACGAGTCACTGTTTGGTGCGGATTTTGGTCCAGAGGTATAATTGGGCCATTTTTCTTCGGAAATGAGCAACTAGTGGCCGTTACAGTCAATGACAATTGTTATCGGGCCATGTTGAACGAATTTTGTTCACAAAAATTGAAGAGGAGGATATTGGCAACATTTGTTTTCAACAGGACGGCGCTGCGTGCCACACAGCCGAAGCTACACGCGATGTTTTGCGCCCTGTTTTTGAAGATCGCATTAGCAGCCGCAGAGCTGATGTCGTTTGGCCACCTCGGAGCTGCGATTTGATACCGTTGGACTATTATTTGTAGGGTGCCGTCAAAGATAAGTGTTACGCCGACAAGCCAGAGACAATTGACGCTTTAAAGAACAATATTCGTGAAGCCATTGCTGAAATACAGCTGCACACAATCGATAGTGTGCTTAAAAATTGGACCGATCGTGTAGGCTACTGCATGGCCAGCCGAGGCAGCAATTTTAATGAATTTTTTTTCCATTATTAACCAGAAGGATTGTACTTTCAAATAAAAAAAGAAATTTGAGAAAATATTCAGTAGTTTTTTTTAAAGCATATTCAAAAAAAAAAAAGTTTTTTGGCGGACCCCTTACCGACAACTGCCAATTTACGTATGAAAAATCTCTACTCTAGTATTATGCTTTACACTAGCATTTTATCTATTCCAGTGGCACCTAGAAGACTAGACTAGTGGATAGTTTGCTTGTCTATTAGTGAGAAGATCATAGATTCGATTACCACCAGAGACTCTAGTCTGTTACACTTTAACGAGTATGTGGTCCATGTTCTTCATCTCATAATAATTATAATATAATTTGTAACTGTATTTTAATTAATAAATAAATAATAGATTCCTTTTCACTACACCTAATATATATACACATATAGAGAGGCAGATATTATATATTTAATATATAATAAAGAAGAAATATATTTAAAAAAGGACATCGAAAAAAATTATTTTATTTCTTTATTTAAAAGAAAAAATACGATATTCTTAGAAATCAGTGATAATTTCTGTATAAACAAGTGCTATTTAAACCCCATGTATTTTAAAACAAATACTCTTACTTGATTCTATATAAAGGGTCCGCCAAATAACTTTTTTTTTTGAAAATGCTTTAAAAAAAACTACTGAATATTTTCTCAAATTTCTTTTTTTATTTGAAAGTACAATCCTTCCGGTTAATAATGGAAAATAATTTCTTTCAAATGGCTGCCTCGGCTGGCCATGCAATAGCCTACACGATCGGTCCAATTTGTAAGCACATTATCGATTGTGTGCAGCTGTATTTCACCAATGGCTTCACGAATATTGTCCTTTAAAGCGTCAATTGTCTCTGGCTTGTCAGCGTAACACTTATCTTTGACGACACCCCACAAATAATAGTCCAACGGTGGCAAATCGCAGCTCCGAGGTGGCCAAACGACATCAGTTTTGCGGCTGATAATGCGATCTTCAAAAACAGTGTGCAAAATATCGAGTGTAGCTTCGACTGTGTGGCACGTAGTGCCGTCCTGTTGAAACCAAATGTTGCCAATATCCTCCTCTTCAATTTTTGTGAACAAAAATTCGTTCAACATGGCCCGATAACGATCGCCATTGACTGTAACGGCCACTCCTTGCTCATTTTCGAAGAAAAATGGCCCAATTATACCTCTGGACCAAAATCCGCACCAAACAGTGACTCGTTTTGGGTGCGTCGGCTTTTCAGTGTATACGTGCTGGTTTTCTGTGCCCCAAATGCGACAATTTTGCTTGTTTACATACCCGCCAAGATCAAAATGAGCTTCATCTGAAAAGATGATTTTTTTGCCAAAATCGACATCTTCTGGTGTAGGCTACTGCATGGCCAGCCGAGGCAGCCATTTGAATGAAATTATTTTCCATTATTAACGGGAAGGATTGTACTTTCAAATAAAAAAAGAAATTTGAGAAAATATTCAGTAGCTTTTTTTTAAAGCATTTTCAAAAAAAAAGTTATTTGGCGGACCCTTTACATACATTATTTTCTTCTTTAAATAAATACAATATTTTATTAAAACCACAAGACTTTACTTAGTTGCATAGTACTTTTTAGTATGTTTTAAATAAATAATACAAATGAAGAAAAAATAAAATTAAATTTATTTTTCAAACACTTAATGATATAACACGCCACATCAATTTCATATTCAAACAAATGTTTGTTATCAACACAATGGATAGACAGAAGAACTTCACTAATGGATCTTAGCTATTTTTATCGTTTTTTTGCGGTATTTTCGCTATTTTGTTTTTGTTGTATTTTCAAGGTTTAAAATGTTTGTTTAAGCATCTCTGTAATAGCTGAGCTGAGTTCACAGCTGTGCTAAATTTAAATTAAAAATTATTTTTTTTTTATTTTAAAATAAATTCATACTTAAATACACTTATTGGCGACACGTGCAAATGGAGGAATAATATTAGAGAAGATAAAAAGCTGAGAAAATAATGAATGTATCTTAATGAGGAAATATTTTTATAGATCTATTAAAATTCTAATTAGAAATTCTACTTGAATTTAGAAGAAAAAAACCTTTTTTTAAATTCTTGTTCCTAACGGAAGGAATCTAATCAAAATTTTGACATTTTAAAAAATATGGCCACAGTATTATAATCGATCGCTAAGAAAGACCTTTTTACTCCGATAAAAAGAACATGTGTTGCAAATAAATTGCATTAAATAGATTAGATTTATACCACAATATTCAATGGGAATTAAGCACATGCTTCTATAATATTTTATAAACGTAAAATCTACTTCAGTGTTTTAACCTTATTTCTTGCTTGAAAATAAATATTTTTTTTTTTTTGATGAAAAGTCGGAGAAAAAATTGTGTAGCAAAATTTTCACATGAAATTGAAGATTTTATTAAGCATAGTCAGAATAATTCTATTGGAATGAGGCTATTCATTACAAGTATTTACTGTTCTGTTCGTTGACCCATGGCTTTATATCTCAACCTCTTGTAGTGATTAACTTGACACTAACCCGAACAATTCAGATTCAATTCATCATGGTTTTCGAATCTTCAAAAATTAAAACATTTCAATCTCTTCCAATCATTGAAGTCGCCATAGTCTAGTACGTTGTATGTTGTCTAGACGCAAGGCCGTGGTTAAAACCCCAGCTCAGACATCTCGAGCATGAAAAAATATTTGTTTGTTCTCTTCCTCTCAGAGTCGCTTTGAACTGTTGGTACCACTACTCATGGGTAAAATGAACAAACACAACATAGGTTGTGTGAAAAGCTAGGTTTCAATCCTAACTAAAGGTTTGTAATGATCAGTTAAAGCCCACTTCACACGGTAATACTTTACGTACGTAAAGTCTAATGAAAAAGTAAAATGAAATTCCATCCGTATGACAAAAAAGAGAATAAAAGTCGTATGATTTATATTTTTTGCGTTTACATGATCGGTATAAGACAATAACAAAGTAAAATGAAAACAGCTGTTACACTTCTTTTCTATGTGTTTACATAAAAATACATCCCTGATCTAATGCGACTTGCTTGGTTTTTGAATCATTTCAAAAAATGAAGAGAGCCATACGACTGTCAAACTTTTCATCCATTTTTTCTCTCAATGTGTGATGGTTTCATTACATAGTACGTTTAGACGATCACATCCGTACTCTTCTACACAAAATTTTGACAGATCATATTACTTGTGGGACCATGTAAAGTAGGCTTAAGTAAGTATGTATGTAAAAGTTGTCCCCATGGTCTACTAGGTAGTGTGTTGGCTTATTAGACGTGAGGCCTCGGTTCAAACCCCAGGTCAGGCATCTCCAACTGAACGAAGTATGAAAAAATATTACTTCGGCGACTTCCTCTCAGTAGATTTCTGGCAAAAACTCTGAGAGTAAATAAATTTGCCATGAAAAGTTTCTCAAAAATCTGTCTTTCGGAGTCGACTTTAAACTGTAGGTCCCGCCATTCATGTATAAAATTAACACACACAACATAAGCGGTGTGAGAAACTAGGTCGTAATCCTGACTAAAGGGTTGTAATGACCAATTATGTATGTATGTAAGTAATCTCAGCTCTCCCTCACAAAGGATAACATCTATAATGAATATGTTAATAAGATCAGACAGAGTCACCTCAATCAGCAAAGCTTCTTACCACTGCAGCTTATACATGTTGCAGAGGACATTTCTTCTAGGCAACGACAGATGACAAACATAAAAGCAGCATTCAAGAACCTGCTACGTAAGGACAGGCTTGAAAAACTTCTTTAATTACACTGAAAAGATCCTCATTCTGATAATGCATAGTCATTTGTAGCTGATTGTCAAGAATGGACTTCAAAGGCAAAGTTTCCCTTCCCTAAGCCAAATTCTTGAATATTTTTTATTACAAACATACATACTCGTACAAAATTGGTCATTATAACCCTTTAATTAGGATAACACCCTAGCTTCTCACACCACGTATGTTATGTGTGTTAATTTTATACATGAGCGGTGGCACCTACAGTTTAAAAGTTCACTCCGAACAACAGATTTTTGAGAAACTTTTCATGGCAAATTTATTTAATACATGGAATATTATTTTATGGTGAAATTAAAAAACTATGGAGCTAAAACATGATTCTCCTGAAAACAAACTTATCTATAACTTAAATATCTTGTTTTATAACCCAATATTTTCAATATTTAAAGAAATTTCTCTCATAACAAAATGAATATAATATTCGCCAACAACATATAATATAGTACGTGCTAAAAGTCATCTATTTGTCAAAGAAATTTGCACAAATATAAATTAGCAATTACAATACAAGTATATGCACTTGTGTTGTGTTTATATATAATGCGTATATACACACATATGTACGTACATATGTACAATCGAGTAAAACATATGTTTTGTATTGTTATTGTTTTCGGCTATTTTTGCCACTAACAATAGCCCTGTACCACCCACAATATACATTTTGTTGGCAACAATTCTCACAACAATATTTTTTGTTATTATTGTTTTTGTTGTTATTCTTTTTATCTAAACAAAAAAGAATAAGAAAAAAATTATCATCTACACCCCCTAAAAACAGCTGATATACTACAAGTAACATAAAATTTCCTTCCTCTTTCCTTACCCTTAGCCTTACTTGAGGAGTACGTATGTGTTTTGATTAAAATGGAAGATAAAAATTTAGATATGCTTACAGTAGATGATCTGTAGGATGAATTTGATAAATATTTCTTATATATACTACTGCTGAAAACTAAAACCGTCGCAAAGGCAAAAATGAATTTAAGTAAAATTTAAGAAACTGAGTATGCATTTCGATAGACAACAAAATTCTGCATTATATAGTGAATTTTCACGACTTTCAATTGCGATTTGTAGATTTGAGACGATGTCAAAGTCAGCAGAGTGAAGAAAATTAAATGCGTTTTTGGTGTTTTTTTGAAATTTTAATAGGTTTATATGATATTTTTTGTGGCTAAACCAATAGAGGTTTTATATTGATTTTTTTTTTATTTGAAAGGTATGAGTAACTGCTACTTTCAGTTTTATATATATATATATCTCATATATTATTGTTAAACTTATTTGTTCAAAATTTAAAAATAATAAAAATTTCACATTTTTTTATCTTACCCAAAAAAAGATAAGGATTTTAAAGGTGAAAGTAGTTTTTAGTAATTTAATGTTATATACCACAAGAAAATATGAACTCTCTACATTCAGGAACCAAAAAAAGTTTGCGCAAGTTTGCGCAATTATTTTTGGCGATTTTTGAAAATTTTACTTTTTTGAAAAAAAAAAAATTAGACGCAGTGTAATAAAGCCATAGGCAATAAAGCCATATGGCGTACGAATTATGCGAGGAAATTCAGTAGAAGCGATGCCAACCGAGATGTCCTGAATAGGTTACTTTTAAGCAGTGACCCTTTTATAAGCTGCAGTACACAAAAATTGCGAAGGAATTCAGATATTATTAAATTACTTCTTCCTGACATTGATGATGAAAATGATAACGATTTTAACGATTGTAGTTAGTTTCACTTTTTAAGTATTTTTTTAAGTTAAGTATTATATTATAATGTAAATTATATTATATTATAATGTAAAATAAATATTATGAATAAATCTTAATTATCATACCATCATATCATCATATGTATATCGACTATTATAACAATATGAGATGTATGTTAGATTTTCTTAATGGACCGTATGTGGTACCTTATGATCCGATCATAATAAAATGTGATCATAAATGATTCACATTCATATTAAACATGTTCATGTCGAATTTCATCGAGGTAATACAATTTTTAAGCCAATTATAATATCCTATTTTGGACCAAGGGGCAATTATAGACCGACAATAACAAAATATGGTAATATGATTTAGATTTACAAAATACACGTTCATACCGAATTTCATCACGATACCGATGTTTTTAAGCCATTTATAAACGCAAACGTGAATTTCTTAACATACATACATAATTGGCCATTACAACCCTTCAGTCAGGATTGCGGCCTAGCTTCTCACACCACTCATGTTGTGTGCGTTAATTTTTATACATGAGTGGCGGGACCTACGGTTTAACGTCGACTCCGAACGACAGAATTTTGAGAAACTTTTTCATGGCAGTTTATTTTACTCTCAGAGTTTTTGCCAGAAATCTGCTGAGAGGAAGTCGCCGAAGAAATATTTTTTTTTTCATATTTCATTTTTGATGTCTGACCTGGGATACGAACCCGGGCTTTACGAATAGTAAGCCAACACACTACCTACTACACCACGGCGACTTCAATTTTCAATGAATTTCTTAAAGGGGTCTTTATATGGGGACCAGGGTCAAATGTGATCTGATTTTCACCAAACTTTACACCATGATTAGTATTAGTACACAGAACTGATCCATGCAAAATTTTATCATGATTGCTGCATAATTACCATAATTATGTGTAAATAAGTGCAATTTCGAGGGGAATTTGTATGGGGGCGAAATCACAGACCGATTTGAACCAAAATGAGTTGAGTTCATCCTTGGGCCTAATTATCACTAACACTATCAAAAAATTCCAGCCATTAACTCATAAAACACTTCTATTAATTTTGGCCAGGTTTTCGGGCAAAATGCAACATAGTGCGTCGTAAGCAATGGGAAGAAGTTTTCTTCTTTTTAATGGATTTCAATAGTTTAAGAATTAAACTAAAAACCAGGACGATAGACAAGTAAAGGCTAGTGATTGAATCAACGAAGCTCCTAGATCTTCAGAAGACTCACTCCTATTGGCTAAAGCTTGCTACTTGTGGGTGATTGCTCCCTTAATACAGTAAAATTGTTGACATAATAGGTCCAAGAAGTTTGGTGAAGTCGCCATAGTCTAGTAGGTAGTATGTCGACTTATTAGATGTGAGGCCGTGTTTCAAACTCCAGTCCAGACATTTCAACAAGATGAAATATAAAGAAAAGTATTTCTTCAACAACGTCTTTCTTCTCTGCAATTTTGTGGCAAAAATTATAAGAGTAGATAAAAATTGTCATGAAAAGTTTCTGAAAAATCTGTTGACCGGACAGGTCCTGCCTTTTATGGATAAAAATTAACACACACAACACGAGTGGTGTGAGAAGCTAGGTTGTAATCCTGACTATAGAGTTGTAATGACCAATTAAGAAAGTAAATTTTTTCTAGACAACGACATACACCAGAAGTTACTAGAGTAGACCAATGATCTGAGAATGACATGCTTAATGAAACTGAAACAGAAGAGAAAAAAGCAAACTGAATCAGAATAATGGAGAAAATGCTTTAATGCAGCCCTAAGCTCCCTAACACGTTGACTGCCACGCGCGTTTACAGTAAAATATCCTTTAGGCCGCGCGTAGTAGTAGTAGCAGTAGTCAAATAAGCGTCACCGCAATATGGGTGACGCGGTCCGATCAGAAACTCTACGATCAACCGAAAATGGGTGACGTGGCAATCAACGTGTTAAAGTAGCTAAAGGAATAAGTAAAGTAAGTAAGTAAGTAAAGCAATTGCAATTTGATGCTAAATTCTGAAATTTAAATAAGCTATAATGCAATAGCAAATCTCATCGTGTTTTATCTAATAAATAGACATTTTCAAACATTAATTAAACGGAAAATAAATTAAAATATACGTACGATACCGAAAAAAAAATTGAATGGAAATGTTTGAAAATTGATTTAAGATTGAATGAATTTTCCTTCGATATCGCAGCTCCTGTTGTATGTACATATGTATGTATGTATAAAATAAAATATTAATAATATTAACGTAAAGTGAACAATATAAACAAAAATAAAAGTGAAAAACAATACAAATAATTATATAATCAAATGAATTCTAAATTACTTGTTTTTTATATGTTTTTCTGTTACTGCAGGTTATACATATCTACGATGAGTATAAAAAAACAAAATATATGTACATACAATGTATATACGTATGCTATACATAGAAAGGTATAGATAGTATATATGTACTTATAATATATTTAATAAACGATTTTCGTAAACAAAAATTTTCCTTTTTGGCAAAATTTCAATATTTTACTTTTGCTGTTGTTGTTAAGCGTTTAAAATCAACGTACTTTTCTTCTTTCAACAGAAACTGATGCTGTGTGACAAAAAACAAAAACCCCCAAAAAGAAGGGTACCGAACGTCAAGTTCAAGCTTATTGAGAAATTTTCAACAAAACAGAACGAAAAATAACGGTATAGAAAGATGATATATAATACAATGTATACGTATGTCGTAAACATACAAATATATGTACATATGTACGTAAACATAATCCTTCATAGCAATGGCCATTGAATGATATTGTTTACGTTCTATTTTTCACAATTTTGTTTGTATTTTAAGTAATTTTTGCAAAATAATTTTTAAAAATTTTTCTTCTTTTTTTGTATATGTATACTCGTAATAAAAAGAAGAAAATTATAAATTTTTTGCTTTTGATTTTGAAAAATTTAATTTTTTTAAATAAACAATTTTTAGGTCTTTCTTTACTAATACTTTTAATACCATAGACTTGTAGAGATTGAACATAAGCTCAAAGCTAAACAAATAAAAGTGTAAATTTTTCATAACGTCAAATTCACTCCAGTTTTCGTATGCCCAGTAAAATATCTCAGGCGCAAAAAACACTAGAAAATTTTTGATGCATCTTCACTTTCACTTCAGTTAACAGATCAGCTACAATTAGACTTTCACGAATTGGTTTCGGTGCAATTTGTTAAGAATATATGAATAGCAGCAACAATATTTCTTTGATTTAAAATCCAAATTCTAAACCACGGTATTTAAAAGCTGATTTTAATAATAATCGTGATCATTCACTTTATATTCTCCTGATAAATAAGAGAAACGCTGGTACTATTAACTGCTATGCCCGTTTTGTAAACGTTGTTAATATTAGAAGAGAATTAACAAAATCTTAACATATTCTCTCAGTTTCGAACCTGCAAGCAACCTTTATTTAACCCTTTACGATCGCAACTTAAATATTCTATAGTTTCCTCGGTTTATGTATGCAGAAAGCGCCTGCCCTGTCATTTGCCGGTAATTCCATTTACTCACGAACTACTAAAGCTTTCGCATCAGGAACCAATACCTCGGATGCAGCTCTTAAAAAAATAGAGCGCATTATCTTTGGCATCGTTGACTATCCATCAATGGTGTTGTGCCAATTTTTTTTTTACCGGAACGCGTATATACAATTATATAGACAGGGCCGATCCTGGGTAGGCGGCCGTTCTGTGCGGTCTCATGTCCCAAATTTAACGACGGGGGTGATTTTCCATGATAATCCTGGCGGCGGCGTTTTTTTTAGGTCTCATGTCCCAAATTTGACGACGGGGGGAGGGAGATTTCCCCTCGGGTTCGGTTCAAACCCTTGTTTATAAAAATACATATAAAAATTAGTCAAAAATTAGAAAAAAAAATCAGCAATTCTTTTTAATTTTTTTTTCAAAACGTCAGCCAATTCTCGTTATCAGACATCATCCTTAGTTCCGGAACGCGTTCCTCTCCAAAAAGGAAACGACGTTCCGGAGCGTTCCGGCTCGACAACACCACTGCTATCCATATATCGGTCGCAAAACGCAAGTGGCATTGGTCCACATATCTGTGGAGCAATAAGTAACTGCCGTCAGCCGCTGTGATTCACCAAGTGACTGCCGTATATAATACAGTTACGGACAAAAAAATAGGGTCACTTAAAATTATTAAGAATAAAGTGGAAAAAAACAAAAAATTAAAATGTAATTGTATGTTTATTTATTTCATATTATTGCTATGTTTATATGTCTTTACTATTTACATTAAAAAGTCAAAATAATTTACTTATGAAAAAAAAAAATTAAAATTTTGTAAATTTCATTGATTTTTAATGGACAAAAATATAGGGTCATTAACGAAAACGATTAAAAAAACTTAAACTAGATTTAAAATCTTGGTTCTAAAGCTAATATTTTGTACTGTAACCTTTATTTCTAAGAACATTTTCATTTTTTGGCATTGTTTCCACCAAATCTTGACAAGTCTTATTTGGAATAGAATACCAAGCGTACTTAATTTTCTCCCACAACTCCTCCTTATTTTTTGATTTTAAGTGGTCAAATTTTTTGTTTTACGATTTTCCATAAATTTTCTATCGGATTTAAGTCCGGTGATTGTGCTGGCCATTGCATTACGTTCACACCGTTATCCAGAAACCACTTTTTCACAAGATACGAAGTGTGTTTCGGATCATTGTCCTGCTGGAATATCCATTTGACTGGCATTTCCCATTCGGAATAAGGTCACATCACTTCGTTTTATATGTGACAGTATAAGTTTTTGTCCATGTTTTCTTTAATCCAGTACAGTGGTCCCACGCCATGCTAGGAGAAACATCCCCAAACCATAATAATACCTCCTCCATGCTTAAAAGTTTTTGTTGTATAACGGGAACAAAGTTCTTTATTTTTGGGACGTCTTACCCACGTTTTTCCATCACTACCAATTAAATTAATCTTACTTTCGTCCGACGATAACACGTTTTTTCATTTTTTTACGAGTATGGAAAAATTTATATGTAATTATACTGACCCTATTTTTTTGTCCGTAACTGTATGTATAGGGCACTCTCCACGAAAGAGTTAAAATAATGTCTGGACGCCTTAAAGACTTGTCAGATTATGTACGTCTCCACACACAAACATGTCGTTTGCTTGACGAATACGTCGAGTCTTTGCCTTGGCTCACATTAACGTGATTTGTCAGAAACTTATTTGTGCTAATCTGGCCCACTGTAATGACCAGGTTGGTACATACATAACATACATAATTGGTCATTACAACCCTTCAGCAAGGATTACGACCTAGCTTTTTACACTACATATGTATGTATATTGTTTGTGTTAATTTTATTCATGAGTGACGGGACCTACAGTCGACACCAAACGACAGATTTTTGAGGAATTTTTCATGGCAAGTTGCCGCAGAAATATTTTTCATGTTTCGTTTTGTTGGAGATGTTTGACCTGGGTTTTGAACCGAGGTCTCACATCTAATAAGCCAACACACTTCCTACTAGACAAGCTTGTTCATACATACTTAACTCAATTAATTTCCAATTTTTCATTCACTCAGCACAGCAAACATGTGAATAATAATTCATAGGAATCCTATAAAATTATATTAATTGGCTTTCTGTGACCAATGTCAAGGAAAAAATTTTCGCAAACTCAATTTGCACTCAGATTTCGATTTTTAAATAAATATTCGTATATTAAAATATTTTTAAAAGAAAAAATTATAATAATTTTCAAAAGATTTACAGTAATTTCCTTTTTTATATTATCAAAAAATAATATAAAATAATAGAATTCTTAAATATTTTGTTTATTTTATATTCATTTTATTTTTTTTTTTATTTTCATTTTTAAATTTCGAAAGGTTTTAATAGAAGTACAAAATTAAGCAGATTTTATAATTTCAAATTTAAAATGAATTGCAAGTAAAAGATTTATTTTAAAAGATTTGCAAAGCGAAAATGAAAAAGATGATTTCGTAATAATAAATTTGGCGGAATATGCCAGAAATATTCAGATATATGCACGACACAACTCGATATACACAAGACAAACAATATTCAAATAAATCTTAATTTAAAATTAAAAAAAAAAACGACAACAACAACAAATGGTTAAGTTAAATAAAAATCAAGACAGACAAAACAGCGACGACAATAAATGACACAAACTAAACAAAAAAAAACTAGAATTCACACATACGCTGTTAAACACCAACAACAAATACCACAATAAAACAGCAGCGAAAAAAGAAAAGTACAAATAAAAATTGCCTTTAATAAATTGAAGAAATAATACATACACTACAGACAATGCAACATACATTCAAACACACACACACAGAGCTTAACTAAAACGTCAGTTAACTGCTCCCACATACCCACTTTAATTACAAACGCATACAATCTCACAACAAGAAAAATATGCTATTCAATGCATTTGAAATGAAACTTCCGTTTAATTTCAATTTTGTATGTTTGCATCTGTTGTTATTATTTTTCCAATTGTTATTGTAGTAGTAAAGGGGAGAACAACAACAATTACTTTCCATTTCATAAGAATGTTTATATGCGCCTGTATTGAAATAGGATGGAAGATGACAACAGCAATAAAAGGGTTAGAATAAGAGAGAAATACAGAGCATTTGCCTTCAAGAGAATAAAAGTAAAGTAAAAGCTTTTTTTATAATCCATTTCGCTAAACTGAGAACAATGAGAATAACAATATTGCCAGATCACTTAATTAAGAAAGGAAACTGGCAAATTTTATAACAGTTAACATTAATTTGTAGGACATTTTCATTAAATTGGAATTCGTCACTAAATTAGATTTGAACTTTGACTTTGCAAAATACCTTGTTTTTGCACTTTCAAAGTTTTCTTTGACAACCTTTGGATATTATGTTATTGTGTATACAACCATCTGTAAATGACGAATGAAGAATAAAGCAACGTTACGAGTACATCAAAGTATGTACTCACCACCGCTCATTTATTTCTTCTCTCCTAACAAACGCAAGAATTTGCGTAGTACTTTGACAGTACAAAAGGCCGTCAAACATATATTCGTTTATAAATAATTATTTTGCTAGTATTTATGACTCATTCGTTAACTCACGAATGATTTTTATTTGCTAAAAACAACAACAATACTTTAAAGCTGTTAAAAGTTGTGAGTGAATCACTGACTGAATGAATGGAAATTTTGGTAAAATTTAAAAAAAAGGTTAATGAGAATTGCTTTAATTTTTCATGTATGGCATCATTATGTTTAGCAAGAATAGGGATTTTTATATTGTGGATTATATTCTGCACTCACATACACTAGTTTATATGTTTATAAATAAGCTTAGCAGGAGGCTTGTTTCGATAAAAAAAATGCTATAATTTATGCTCTTTACACACATTTATAGCAATACAAATATACAAACGCCTACTTTTTTAAATCTGAGAGAAATTGTTTGCTTTTTCTCACCAAGTGGTACTTTTTGTTTGTATTTTTTCCTAAAGTTAACTCATACACACGCACATACACACCTAGAACTTTTTTATGCTCGACAATATAAATTGTTGTTGGTTTTCATTGTATTTTTCAATACGTTTTGTTTTATTTTTTGGTTTTTTCCCTAACAACTGAAAGTTTTTGTTTTTGCCATGAGATAGTATAGTAGTATGGGTGATTGAAAAAAATATTTATATGAATATGTGTAATTACTTGCCTTTGTGTGTGTAAATTTTGAAAGTGAATTTAAAAAACCGAAGTGTTGCAGTCAAGTCAAGCAAACGTTAAGATCATTGTAACGTTGAACGTTGAATTCTGCGGTTGCAAAAAGTTTTCTAAAGGTGAGCTGAAAATAAAAAGCAAGATATTAATTTTATTTAAGTTTAAGAAAGAAATTATCAGGTGAATAAAGAAAAGTTGTGTTAAATGACAGCAAAAAAATCTATTAATTGAAATAAACTGATTTACGTTCAAAAAAAACAAAAAAATTTCTGTGTGATATTGGTGAGATCAACATTTTTTAACAGTGTTTCCTAAAAACGAACAATTTTGTATTAAAGTACAGTTTTCTTTAATTAAGAATTTTTTTTAGAGAAAACCCATACATTGTTTCTTTCTAATTTTTGTCAAAAAAAAAGCGGTAACCGGCTTGTACAAAAAAAACAACAACTTCAACTCTCTTTTTTTTTAAAGTTAAAAACCCGTTTTTATTTGAGTATAATATTACAAAGCAGCAGTGTTGCTAATATGTGTGGTTGAGTCATAAAAATGCACTTAAAAATCTTTTTTTTCATTTTGCTTGTGGTCTGGTCTTCTACAGAAAATAAATCTTTTTTTTATTACAACCGGCTGTTCAACCTTGCCAAGTGTCTTTACCATGGATTGTGTTAAATTACTTCAAGTAAAATTAATTGCATTTTAAACAAACAAAAAAGTGTTTTTGGTTTTTTAAATGAAATATTTGGAATTAAAAAATTGTGGTGTTGCATAACATATTTTTTTTTTATAAATTTATTCAAACCGAATACAATGGTTGCTGCTTTTATATTGTTTATTTGGTTTGTGAAATGGTATCCCTGCATTAAATCTTGCACTGGGAGAAATTTTTGTTTGAAAAGTTAAATAACAGAACATATTTTTGTAGTGTTGGGAAACTGTTTCAATATATTTGAAATTAAAATGTATCAATTTTGATATTTGATGTTTCATACGCAATTCAGTTGCAATTGATTTTAAAATTGTTAACATTTTTTAAATAATAATTCCACAATAGCTCTGTTTTTTTTTTGCTATGAGATTTAACGAAGATTGAAAATATCGATCTATTGTTTGATAACACTGCTCTTTTTGGAAGCTATTTTTCGGAAAGTTCTTAATGAATTAAAATTTACATTGAAATATCTATATAGAAACATGTTCGTAGACTAAATCACTCCAATTTTTTACATTCTAATGTAGACTTGAGAAATCTTTTATAAAACAATTCTTAAAGCTTCAAACAGACCTTTCTTTTCCCATAAAGTACGTCTAAATTTTCAATTCCATCAAATTTTTTATTCATTTAATTATTTAGAAACTATTTTTTAAATAATTTGCTTTTACGATAAAACCACCTTAACCTTCAAACATTTTTAAATAATTTTTAAAAACTTCAAGATCTATTTACTCTTTATTTCAAAGTCAATTTTCTATTAATAATTTTTTTTTAATATTTTAAACAAACATCTAAAAATGCTTAACAAAAGAAATTTTACCCCCGTATATATTTGTTTATATTATTAATAAACCAAGGAAAATAATTATCTAAAAATAAATTTAAGCTGATACAGACACACCACCGGCCGGTAAATAAATTTAACAAAAATAAACTGTATGGGTTTTACTAAAAATATAATTTAAAAAATATGTATGTATTTTTAATCTAAGTAGCAAATATTAACAATATGAAACAAACACTATTTTCTCACCAAAAGAGATAAAATATAGAATTTGATTAAGAGAAAAAGAATTTCTTCAAGTGTAATAAATTGTATCATTCATTGCCTAGTATTTTTGCTGTTTTTGTTGTTGTTTATTTTGTCTCGGTTAGTGGCGATTATTACAGTTAATTATTCAATTGAGTTTTATTAAAAAACGTCTCTGTCTTCTTATTTCATAAACAAATGTCTCTGGTTCGTTAGGCATACTCACTCGTAAACAATTTGTATTTGTTTTTTTTTTTATAGTTTATTTGCTTGAATTGAATGTATGAATGAATTTAGTTTATCTATTTAAATCAAGTGAGTGAAAATGTTGTGCCAAATAAGCAATAGAAAATTCACATTTTAAAATATTTTTGTATGGTTTTTGTTTAATAGGAGGAGAGCAGTATTAAATTACATGTTGTAACAACAAATTTGCGTTTTGCTAAGTAAAAATGACAGGTGGTCGGCAATATTGAAATTTTTCTATTCAATAATTCTCTCGAAGCATTTTTGTAATAGGCAGAATACTAGTGTTGCTTGTATGTAACTGTCATGTTAAGCAAGTTTCTCGGCTTTGCAATAAAAAAGTTTTATTTTTTTAAATTAAATCCATTCCAGACCTTTAATGTTGCTAGATCACAATATTCTTATTTCAACTCGATGGTACGTACCTTAATTGGTTGTAACGGGAGCCATTCCTCTTAACAAAAAGGGCCGGCAATTTCTGCAATGTCTATGTACGCTTTAGTTCAGGTCTCTGTAAAACCTAACCTTAAAATTTAGATTCCGGCTAGTTTTGCCTCAATCAGAAGTCGTAGAAGGCATTCAAAACAAGGGAACTTAAATAGTGCAGCTTTAAGCGATAATTTCCTTAGAGATTCTTCCACACTAAAATCCACATGTACTATGTACACTACACAATATGTTGTCCCACACGTCCGATTTTTTTTCATCACTTGCTGGTACAATGCACTTTTTATTTTCAATTGAAAGAATGTGCAGAGCTTTGCCATTTTATTGCAACATGACAACAATTTTCTAGTCACACAAAAGTTGCATTTTTTATTTGTTTTTAAAGAACAATTGTTACGCAATAATTTCACTAATCGTATTACAAAAGAAACACACACACATACAAAGACGACCGACCATTTAAATTAAATCTCCCAATGTAAAATAAACAAACAAAAATGTATGGTGTGTTGTTGTATTGGGAATAAAAATATGTTGAAAGGGATGAGAATTAAGACATTTGGCGCGCAAATACAAGAACAAAACAAATTTGTGGGAGTATGAATAAAAAAATATTTGTGTGTGCTCTTTAGTTAAATTACTGTGTTACAACGTTGTAAAATTCAGTACTTTATATATATATATATATATATTTATATATATATATATTTTTTTTTTTCATTTAAAAAATACTGCAGTACCCCCGCCAAGCTTTCAGCTTTTTTCATCAAATTCTTTTTTGTTCGTTCACAAAATAAATATATGTACGTTTTCGGGTTTATTAACTAAATATTAAGCCCCGTTTGTTTAATGTACTACTGTGTAATCTGTCTTTCTAAAAGGTAGATGCCTAAAGGCCACGGTTCAACACCAGATCAGACAAAACGAAAACAAAAAAATAACGGCGTAATGTTGTAGGTAGAAAAGTAGTAGTTCGCTCGCCCAACAGAGGCCCGGTTCAACAAAACGGTTGTCCCGGTTCGGAAAAAACGAAAACAATGGGAGTATGTTTGTGTGAATGTTGTTGTTGTGTGGATGGATGATGATGGTTTGCTCGCTGTTGGTTTGGAGAGGAAAAGAAAGAGAAGCAAAAAATTATTTTTTTATTTTTTGAAGTGTGAATTTTGTAGTTGTGAGTTTTTACAAAATGTGAGTTTATCCGGTGTGGTTAATTCTTACAAAATGTGAATTTATCCGGTGTGGTGACTAAAATCGAAACACCAGTGTTATTCGAAATGGTACTGTATTATCATAAGTCGATGTAATGTACATCGTGATTTTGGACGGTGTGTGTCTAGAATAAGTAATTTTCACATCTGTTAGTGGAGGCATTCACCGATATGTCCGGTTACCATTACATACACTACTGCATTAACAATGTTGCCATTGTGTCATTATTCTATTTAAAATTCTAAAAAATTAAAATTAGAAAACTGCATACAAAATATAATTAAATTTAAATTATTTTGTAAATGAATTTTGAAATAATTTATTTCTTTTATGTTTTATCCCCAAAACGCTTTCAAATTGGAAATTCTTTGTCGAAATATTTATAATTTTTTGTGCTTTGTTCGAAAGGCATATCGGATCTAAATTTAACATCAGGAAAAATTATTAAAGAATACATTCATTTTTTTCCTCATTTTCAGAAGTTGGTTACAGACTTAGTTTTCTGGCAACATTTCAATTTCAAAAGATTTCAGTACTTTTTCATTATCACAGATTTTATGGTTTGCGCTAATGCTAAAGGTATTTAGCCCCTATTTTTGTTTTGTATATGAGAAACATTAGTTTTTCTATTCCATTCCGTACAATATAAGTAACTATATTTTTATAAAAGTACAATTTGATGCAAAAAGGTACTCTTTTCAGTTATAGTTCAGTACTATTTCAAAATTTCAATTTTGCAACACTGCTGTGTTATAAAGATAGCTAAAGCTGTAATTTAAAGAGAGTGAAAGAGAAAAATGTATACGGAAAGCTAAAACTAGAAAAGCTTTATTTAAAAGTGAAAAACTTGTGTTTTATATACACATATACATATATTTCTTAGCATATGCTAAGGCTGCTATTTCATGATACAAGAAAAACGCCATGCAAAGTTTTATATACGAACTACCTACTGTTAATTTTGAATTATATTTTCAAATAATTTAAAATTTTTCAAATGGATTGAGCATTAAAAGTTTGATGTGAAAATTTAATAAAAATATTGCTAATATATATTACATAGGCCTTCTACATGTTGATTAATTCATGTCAAAGGCGTTTCTAAATTTTATAAGGTAGAACAATACATTTACATTTTATAGAAACCTAAGGCATTAAGGTTAATGTTAGGAATTAGAATTATAAGACATTAAGCAATACAAATATACTTTCTTTAAAATCTTAACTGTTTTTTTTAATTTCTTTTACCTTCTAAATTTTATAAGGTAGAGCAGAATACATTTCCATTTTATAGAAACCTATAAAAATGTATTAAATAATATGAATATAGTATGTAAAGTTCAATTTCTTTTTCGTTCATCGATTAATTTCAATTATTCTATAATAGTGTTTGAGCAGATTAGATTTCCGCTTAATAAACTCTACTTCACTAATTTCTTTTCATTTACAAAAAGATCCCAAACGACAAAATTCACATATTAAATATTTATATGTATATTAAACTTTAAATTGGAGGATAAATAAAAACAAATACGCCAATAACTGATAAAAAAAAAAATATACCAATAACCAACCATAGCAACCTGTAGTTACACAAGCCAATTAATATTTTTTAAGTGTTTTACGTTATAAATAACCGCAAGTAAAAGACAAATTTGCAAGTTAACCAGTAATGTAATGAAAGTATGTATATGAATCTAAATATTAAAGAAAACTCATAAGAAGGAAATACCCCTTAACTGTGTCTAAATGTTGGCCATAAACTTAGACAATAAAATATATTTTATATGTATAATTGCGTTTTATAGTATTAAATACAAGCAATTATTGTCTATATTAATCAAATTATAAACTGGCTTAAGTTTGTTTAGCATTAGGAATAGGAAAAAGTAAAATTATAATTGGTACCCAAACTACTTTTATTGATTTCAATATTTCTTTTTATTTATTTACCAATAGCTTATGTACATACATATGTACGTTGTATATGTATATTTATAAAAATAATATTTATAATAATTTTCAACTACTTTCAGTTTTATTTAGTCCATGCCATGCCACCTGTTTAAAACAGAGCCAAATAATATTAACAAATTGCAAACAAAACTTCAATTAGTGTTTTTTCCTATCATTTTAACATGGATTTGTGGTGACTTTAAATTCTGTTGTATAATATTGCAGCCAAGGCTTTATGCAAAAACAAGTTGCATAAATTGTGGGTCATTGTATTGAAAATGTAACTGGAATTTTTAATTAACAATAACTCTTATAGCGTGGTGGTTTTACAAATTTCAATTATTCAGTATTCAATTGTCAGTAAATCAAGTGACTAAAAAAAAAGTCAAAGAACCCAAATTTGTAAACAGGTTGTTACAAAACATATGAAAAAACAAATATTAAACGCATACAATAATAAAAAAAATTTAACAATTAATTAAAAGCTGTTGAAATATATGTACATATGTGTATACAGCTCTACATTGTATTTTTAATACAATTTTGAGAGATTTTTAAACAATTAATCGTTAAAGATTAAATTTTGTAAAACACTAACAGCGGGACTATAATCTCGATTCATATTTTCTGTCACCTGGCAGGGCAGCAATCTTGTTATAAAAAAAAGAAAATCAATTGGAAATATTATGAATTTCATTTTACTATACCCGTTTGCTAAACTCAACTATGTTCTCAGTATGAAGCTCTAAAGGTTCTCTGTTGCAAATAAATTTGTCTAAGGGAAGTGAAATATCGTCGACATATCGTGCTATGACTTGTATACAGATAATGTCAATCACACTTGATAGTTTCTGTTACTAAATTCAATAAAAATCACGTGAAAATAATCTGAGAAGTGCTTTTCAATCCATTAAGCTTTATAATAATTTAAAAAACAAAGTTACGATATCTTTATCGGTATGTATGTATGTACATTATATTTTGCAATTTTTATTTTTGTTTTTATATCTTAAATTTCACTTTATTTCACTGAGATAAACATTTTTAAATAATCGGAGAACTTATAATTGTTTATAATACTTAAAGAAAAAATAATAACAATAACAATAAACATTTGCTCGTTAAAAAAAAGGAAGTTTAAAGCAAAAAAAAATTCTTCTAATCTTTATGTCTGCTGTGTATAATTACGTTAAGATTTCAAATTTCCAAAGAGATTTGCCAACTCCGATAAACAATTGAGTTTGTTGTTTTATTTGTTGTTTCTAGACTATGACAGAAAATAGAGCATTTTGTTATTATTATCATTATTATTTAAAAACAACAAAAAACGAAAAAAAAAATAAGAGAAATAATAAGAGTAAGAGAAGAGGAGTGTTTGTTTATGGAGTGTAGCTCTATTGCTTGTCTGACGTTTTGGTTGGCGTTAGCTGGTTGACTGGTGTTTAGGCTACCGTTAACGTATGTTTAATTGTTAATCGAATATCATAAGTTGGCATTAACGGTTCGCGTGTTGCAATTCTGTTTTTATTTTTTCCAAAAAAAAAAAATAATAAACGAAATAAAAATAAAATTTAAAAAAAAAGAAATATTCAAAGTTTAAAACGTTTAACACGCAGACAACTTTTGATTTTGAATATTGAAATGTATTATTAAAAAAAACGGAGAATTTAAAAAGAAATTAAATGCATATGAAAAGTAACAAAAAAAGCAATAACAAAAAAGCCAGTAGAGTGGTGATATTTTAAATTTGAAAAAATCAATGAATTGTAAAAAAATAAATACATATTAAAAAATTAAAACAAATTAAAATATAAAAAGTGAAAGTTATTGTATTGTTTTAGAGAAAAAATGTGTGTTATTTGAAACAAAAGAAGCCCCTTTTAGAAACGTTTTTAGATGCAACAAAAAAAGATTTCTTGAAAAAAACAATTCAATTAATTTAACAATTTGTGCAACATGTTAATCGTTTAACAATTAATCGTTTTAATGAAAAGTTTTATAGATTTTTTATTAGTATATACTGTTATAAATTCCTTTTTATAGACCCTGTTTTATTGTTAATCAAAAATGAGGTTATAAAAGTTTTTCTATGTTATTTTTTTTTTAATAATTTAAAAATCGATTTTATAATTACGTGCAATACAAATTGTTGTAAATAATTAATAGCATGATGACTAAAATTCACGCAATAGCTTGAAAAGGGTTGCCAATACCAAAGTATTTAAAAAGAAAACCTTAACGTGCTGTTATTTTCAACAAATTAGCTATTTTTCACTATCTTCATTGCTAATTGTAATCATTAAATTAATAAAAATATAATTGTTTTATACATACATATGTGTACAGACACAAGTACTTTGTTTTTTTTTTTATTAATTAAACATGTTTAACTAGTTTATATAATAACGTTGTTTTAAACTAAAACACGGTGCTTGAAACTGTTTTAGATTATCTATTAATTGATTAAGTACTTTGCTTGGGAATTTTCTCGCTCTATACACATATATGCTAGGTTCTTATCTACATATATCATAAAACTGTTGCCACAATAATGTCTAACAACTATTTTTTATAAAATGTACTTAAACAGTATACTTAAATTTAAGTTTCCATTTCCATGTTACCAAGTAGTAACCTTGTTAAAAAGTTTTTGAAAATGTCAATAAGTAAATCAAACTTTATACTTTTTAAGCAAATATCATTAACCAAATAATAACAACTTTGGTAAATTGCATTAAAAAAATAGTTTTGCACACGATATGATATGAAAAGTGTAATAGGCAAAATGATTTATAAACAAAATAGATAAGATGCAGGCAAAAAAAATGTTTTTTAAAATAGTAAGAGATAGTAATTTAAATTTAACATAGGAAACGTTGGCAAAGACAAATATACATACATATGTATGTATTATAAATATTTATTAATACAAATAAAATTCCAAGATGTCTTTTTATACAGTAAAGTTTCAAACTTTGAAAGATATACTAAAGAAAACTTTAAAAATTTAGAACTTTGCTGGAAAAATATTTTATTTTGTTTGCTAAACTACCTATCACCTTAAGCGATAACTTTTTTTTTTCAAATCTTAACATGTGTTTTATAAGAATGACATTTTTTTTATCTCTTTTGAGAGTCTTAATTTAATTTATTATTATTTTAAATACAATTAAAAATTAAATTATAAAAGCTTTTTATAAGTGTTTTGAAAACATTTTTTTGTTTTTCCATTTAATTTTTTCAACTGTTTCTTTATATTTCATATATAAACGTATTTGTTCATATATATTTTTTTAAATTTCATTTTTATTTATTTCATTTAACAATATATTGTATACATATGTACATACATACATATATGCGTTTTTGTCTTTAGGTTTTCTTTACGCTCTAGTTTTCAAATAAAAAAAATAAAACTAAAAATTTCCTATGCTTTATTAGAAAAGAAACAAAAAAACATGCTTTAAATTAATTATCAGTTTCTTAAAGTGTTTAATAGAAATTAACAAAAGAAAGTAAAAGATGTTTATTATGGTGCTCTACTGTATATCATAAATATTTAAATTAACTAAACAGATTTTTCGAGTGTATCTTGTATTTTACACCACCCTCTCAAAGGAATAGTGTGACAACTGGAAATGTGTTATTTTAAAGAAAGATGCTGGTGAATGTTATTTGTTTTCCCATTTCTTCTTTTAAATTGTGCATTTTAGGCCACCATATTTATTCATATGTTGTTTAAAAAATTTACTTACCCTGTATTAATGGAAGATTTCCTTGCTTTTTGTATTGTTTACCATTTGTGACTCATTTTAATGGAGCTGTAAAGGAATGCATTGATAAAAAAAAATTTAAATTAAGTTTGAAACTTTTTTTCGAATCATTAAAACTAGAATTTTAATAAATAAATTTCAATAAAAAAGAAAATGCAACAAAGTACTTCAATACAATTGAAATACTTATGAAACTAAGTTGTAAACTAGTTTCGTTGGCTAGGGAGCAAAGATTTAAATGCAATCCAATAGTATTTTGCTTAATTTTTGACAGCCACTTGAGTTCTAAACATTTTCAAGTGTTGACAAATATATCTATGTGTTGTTTCTCACACATAATACACTTGACTTTAAACGAAATAATTTTTTCGGAAGCATTTTTATATGTCAGACATTGAATTAATGATTTAAACATGTGGTTTTGCTTTAGCTATACATGTTTACTTACAGCTTGAAAAGAAATTTCTAAAAAAAAAACAGAAAAGAATACAAATCAAAAACCCCATTTTACAAAGGAAACTGTTGAATAAACAGTCATTCATTTCTCATACAAATAGTACGTATGTATGTATGCCAAACACAAATTATGATGTGTTTGTGGGTTTTTCCATTGAGAGAGAAATGTTAAAAATATTGGGAGTTTTTATATGTATGAAACACACTCACTTGTAAAAGAAAAAAGAACACAAAAGTTAACAAAGGGATAAAGAAACAGGCCTTTAGGTGTTGAACAATCTATATCCTGTATGTGGAAAAAAAATCACAGAACAAAATAAAACACTTGACTTACATTATACGTACATATGTACATACATGCCATAGAACAACTGCTTTTTTTAATATTGTGCCGCCAACAGTCATTCAATAAATTTCTTAAGCACATGTACAGATATGAACACACATACATATTATAAATCTATAAGAATCAGTAAGAGCCATAAGAAGCAATGGAAACAGTTTAAAGTACAAAACAGAGAGAAAGAGAGCGAAGGATTGTGTGGCTTGCAAAATAAATTGTTTGGTGTCAAGGAGCGTGATTTTTTAGTATCGTTATAACTCAATAATAAATGCAGGCACCTGGGCAATGGTTTTTTCCCTTTTGCTTGTAAGCAATACTACCAGCAAATATTTATACATACATACGAAAAATATTTACACTCAATCATTTTGTTGTGAGAGAAGTGGGTGGGTGGTAGGCAGAAAATATTGAGCAAGAGAAAACATAAGAAAATTTTAGTTTTAAGGCGGGTTCACCCACAAGTTTCTGAAACATTTTTGGTTCGGAGAAATTTCTTGTTTACTGAGAGTTTTCTGCAACATGATTCACCCATTTCAGAAACTTTGTTCGTAAAAACAGTGCTGCCATATTTAATTAAAAATGACAAATACATATGTGCATAAACTTAAGAAAGTTAATTATATATGTGTCAAAATAAAGAAATAAAAAAATTTATATTTATAACAAAAAATAAACAATATTTGTGGTGAATTATTTGGTAAGAATAAAAACATCTTGTTCTGTGATGGATAAAATGGATATAAATCATTTGCAACTCTTGTTCGCCATTGAAGTGACCAAAGTAAAATTACTTGCAAAATATATTTATGAAAAAAGAAAATCAAAGATAAACAAGAGGACGAGTGTAAGACCATTTTTGAAACAAAGAGAAGCCAAAAGGTATTTTCACTCACTAGTTTCCGAAATGCGTTTAAATTACGTAGATTCATTTATAAATTTTCATCGCATGGACCCTGGGACTTTCGATGAACTTCTGCAAATATTTGTGTATTGTATAAATTTCATATTGTGTGGCAACCTTTTCTAAAATGGTTCGGACCAAATTTAAAATTAATTTAATTCACACTGAGAGTTGTTCGCACAAAATAATTTCTCTCGCTCTCTGAGAGAAACGTCAAACTCCATATAAAAAAAATTTTGTGCGAACCAAAAATGTTTCAGAAACTTGTGGGTGAACCCGCCTTTACTAACTAACCAGCCATATGCTCACGTGCGTAGAGAGTAAATATTATTATTCTTTACACAAGAGATTCGTTTTTTTTTCACCACACAATCCCTTTTTACGAGTAATATTATTAACCTAAGGCATTTTGGTTAACACCAACGCCTTGTTTCATCTTATGAAATTATTGTATATTAGCAGCCTTAAAATAGGCTTTAAAAATAGCTAGGAATTTATGGCAGTAATAAAAATTTCATCTTATAAGGATTTTGTTCGAAAAAAGGAGATTCATTTAATAGAGATTGTGATTTAATTATCATATAACATCAGGCATAAAGCTATATGAGAACCTACAGCAATCCTTGTTAGTTTATTAAATTTCTTTAGTATTGTTCAAAGAAACGTTGGCAAACTTTAAATGCTTGTAGGTAGAGGGTCTGTTGACAAAAACGCTTAAAAGATTTAAAAGTTTAATAAATTTGAACCTAAAATAACCCGATATTTTCCAGAAAAATTGTTGTTCTTTAGCATTTTCTTTTTCAATTTCACAATAATAAACAACCCCAAAAACATATCCACAATTTGTCGCCCTAAGCTATAGTTTGCGAATTCTGACATTCTTTTCCCTTATCCAAGGCTTTAAAATATTACAAGGAATTTTGGGTTAACTGTATTGAGTTCTTGAATGCTTTTTACATGCCACATAAATTTCAAAATTTATTGTGTGAATTGTTAAGCTCATTGGCTTGTTCTTAAGGACACAATAACATGCATGTATACAACAAATGCGAAACGATAAGCCCGTTTAAGTTGACCGCTTTTTCAGTTTTCCCCCTTTTTTTGTGTGTTTTTACCATTACAAGTGTTACAGCGTTGATACCATATCCCTCCTTATTGAAAAGATTTTGCACAGCGTATGTGTCTATAAATCAACTTTTAATTGCAGTTTTACTAAATTTGAGCACATGTGGTGAACACAAATATGATGAAATTCAATCAAACAATTAGTTTGGCGATAACAATCAATGCAAAAGCGTTTGTCTTTAGATAGCAAAAAATATTAAAAAGAAAGGAAATGTAGATTTCATCGAGGGGTATAATTAAAGATTATAGTTTTCATAAATTGTTCATAAAAATTTAAATCTTTATGACGAATTTTATACTGTCTGTCCACATTCAAAGGCAATAATAGTTTCCAAATAGAAAGAAAAGTCATTAAAACTGGCTTTATATACACTATATGCTGGCATATTATGTTTTCCATAATTTAAATTAAATTAGAAAAAAAAGTTGCTTAAATTAGTAACTCTACATTAACAGGGCTGCCATGCACATACTATATGTGAAAGTACAGATAATTTCTAATTGTTACAAATCGCAAGAGTATAAAAATACCATTACCTCTCGGAAAACTTTGTCATCTTTCCGAAGTATTATCAATTAATAAAAACGAAATTTTTTACGGTGGGAAAATTCTAAAAATATGCTGGTAGTTTCAATTATATTGATAACAATAAGCCAGCAGTTTTAGAAAATAATTTAACAAAAAACGAATTTGTTATTGTGTTACAATATATTGAAATTGTTAAATAAAATTTACACAAGAAAAACGGAAATTATAAAATTTTAACAACCCCCTCTGCATTTAAAAGAGGAAAATATGAGAGAGAAAAATTATTGAGTCTCCTGTTTAAACAACATCCCTGTTTTTAAATTGTTACTCAGCCTCTCTTACTATATTTTTAATAAAATGTTAAAGCTGAGCATTATAATCATACTACATGTCCACTGCAAGAGAAGCAGAGAGAGAGAAAGATACACATACAGATGTAAACAAAAATAGACAATCACAAAAATTGAGAAATTTATTTAAAAACAAGACAGACATTTATATTTAAATGGCCTTAACGAAGGCCTCAGAGTATTGCTTAGTTTTAGTACATTGAACCCCTTTTCACCTGTCAAATTTTCTAATAAATTTCCTAAAAGAACAGAATTTTCTACTAGAATTAGAATCCCGCAAAAGGCAAAATAATATCTAAAATATCTCTAGCAAACCAATTACACATACAAAATTAATTTTCATAAAAGGCCTTGTGAATAGAAGGCCTTTTTACTTCCATGCTTGAGTTCTATGTACTTCAATGCATACTGGTGCGTGTGTGTGTGTGTGTACATTGTGATTTAGCACATCGTATATGTGTGTGCGTAGTGTATGAAATTTTGAGCATTAAACAAAATACACTTGCGCTAGAAGCGTGCCGGCTGTTGGCAACATTACACACACAATTGCAAACACTCTCTGTGTATGTGTGTATATATATTGTATAAGTAAACATACATTACCACACCACCACCCTATATAAGGTCTGAGCGTAGTTTTATATGTATATAAGTATAAAATTTAATTTCCAACCAGACTTTAACAGCTTAACACTACAATCGACAGGATTTGGACGTTTAGTTCCTTATAAATTTCCGAGTGTGTTCGTTTGTTGTCGGTATAGCGCGCGCTTGCTAAAAAAAAAAGAAAAAAGAAAATTATAAAAGAAGTTCTGTTCTGAAAACTGAAACACAACACAAACCCCAAGAAGGAAAATTATCAGAAAAAAAAAAGTTTTTTTGCATAGTATATATAGTATACTTTTGGGCGCGGCAAAGCAAGCAAAGGAAAAGTTATTTTGAAATTTTCTAATAAAATTAAATTTAAAAAAAAAGGAAAAAATTAAATTACTTTAATTAAAAATAAAAATCATAGAAAGTAAAAAAAACCCAACGCACAAATTTATTAAACGATAAATGAAAATTTACAATTAAAAATCAAAACAGCAGTTGCACAAATCAAAAATCAAAGAGTAATTAAAGAAAAAATTAATAAAACATAATTAAAGCCGAATTAAGGAGGAAAATAAAGTGGAAAATAATAAACGAGACAAAAAAGAACCAGTTGTGAATATTTTTCCATAAAAGAAAAACGAAAAATCTTTAAGAATTATAACGTCCTTATAAAGAAAACCAACGAATCATTACATAGAAACAAGAAAATAAAAATTTAATAGATTTTTACATCAACTTTTTTACATTAAACTTAGAGTAGATAAAGAAGAAAAAAAAAACAATTTCATACAACCCACCACTTTTTCAAGAAAAAAAAAACTCCTCTTTCTCTTAATCAAAAGTCAAAATAACGCACATTTTTTCAAGACAGCGCCCTATTAAATATTAAAAAAAACACATAAAATAATAATAAAGAAAGCATATTCATTTTTAAAATTCAAGCAATCCAGTTGAAAGAAAATATAAAAATAAAACATTCCGCTAATTATAATAGTACATACCATACATACATACATAATATATATACATATATGTAATATTAATTAAAAGGATCGAAAATCCTTTTTATACATCAAAAGAAAAGTGTGATTTAATTTTTTTACCTGCTAAATAATTTAAGCTTAAAAGTAGAAAACACAAGAAAACCATACAAATAAATACGAATTATAAAGATAAACGGAAACAGAAAGAAAAACTTTTTTTAGGAAAACTATATATTTTTTATTAACAAAATAAAAGTCTAAAAATCTAAAAAGAAAAAAACTGTAACGTTTGTGACCAAAATCGCCAAATTTTTATAAAAACAAAAAATATAAAAATAAAAACGAAACAAAATCATCATATAAATCTAAATCTTTAAACTTTTTACCTCTTATATCTTATAAATCTTACACTAACTCACTCACACACACACACACACACACACATTAAAAAAAAACTCATTTAAAATGGGCGGTTGCGCATCCAAGGATAAAAAGGACAAAGTGGTTGATGGTGATGCTAACAACGCTAATGCTACTGAAAACACCGCTGATGGTGACAAAGCATCAGCCGCCACCACTACTGAAGCAAATGGTGATGCTAACACTAATGCAGAAGGGTGTGTATTTTTGTTTGTTTCCTTCTACACTTGGTCTGTTTACAACTCTGATGTATCATTTCACAAATTCTACTTCAAATAGTAGTTTTTTAATTTATTTATTTTTTTTTTAATTTTTATACAAAAAACAAGTTAGTATGAGGAATCAAATGAAAGAATGTTTTTTTGAAACCATATTCCAGCAATACCTTTTTATCCGATCGAAAAATGAAAAATTTCTAAAACAAATTTAAAAACATGTGCCGTACCCAGTTTCAATCCCATTTTAAAATACTGAATTTTAAGTAAAATTAAATTAAAAAATCATTAATACCACGCCTAATATAAAGGTATTTAATTAAAATCAGGACTGTGAGTCAAACATTTTCATATTTATTATGGTTGTTATAAAAAGGCTGGTTAATGAGTTCATCAAAATTTATTTTTCATTAAAATGACAATATTTTCCCAGAAGTTCTAATTCCTTTAGAATAATCGGATTTTATTATTAAAGAATTTGATAAATATTATCAAATTATATATTTTTCAATAGGTATAAAGGCTCATAACTCACTATAAATTCATTAATTAATTCGTTTCAAAAATTTTACTTAAATTGTGAAAGAAATGTTTTAATCTCTTCTACTCTTTTATTAAAATTAGAGTCATAAAATTTTTATGAGAAAATAAATTATTTGTCAAAGAAGCTGTTCAAAAAAGTTCTATTGAAGGCAAAATTTTATTTTGAAGTAATAACTTCCTAATAATGAATTAAATTCTTTTTTATAAATTGTCATATAATTGCAGAAAATGTATCACAAAGTCTGAAAAGTATTCAAAACATTTTTAATTTCAAATTTATTATCAATCCAATTATCATGTTCGAAAGAAGCATCATGAAATATTGCATATTAACATACGTTTGATTCCAAGCCAAATAATATTCATATCCAAATTACCATCTCCTAATAATTCCTTTCAAATTGTTTTAAATTGCAATTTGCAATTTATTGCAATTGAATTTCTCAGTTAATAAGTAATAAATTTGTAATTCTTGAATTAGAATAAGTATTTATTTAAACCACTTTCTAATTGAATATGAGTATCCAACATCATAAGCAAGAGTACCGGATATACAAGATCCATTGAGAAATTTAAATAAGAAATATGCCTGCCATATACAACTTATTATTTTTTTCTTCTTTATCTTGAGTGTATATTCTATAAAAATTTATTAAACTTAATGCATATATGCCTGTCTATTTAATGTTATTTTCTTTTTTTATTAAAAGGCCACTTAATTTGTTTAAGTACTGTATGCCGGGTTTATTTCAGCAATTCATGCATATATCATATATGTATGTACTCTATTTAATATAATCTTATTTAACTATTGTCAGTCATATAATAATCATCATCCATCCCATCGTCGTCAGCATTCATAATCAACATTTATGATAATGATGTTGACGTTGACAACGATGATGTTTAACACAAAGAATATTCGTATAACAAGTCTGTCTTTATGGAAATACTTTAGAGGGCCTCATTTTATTATAGCTGATAATAGCTTCTCCAATTAAACTTTATTTTATGACTGTTTATTACGCGAAAGCAGCTAAAGTAGTATTATAATATAAAATTAGTAACTCAAACTAGGTTTCTCCCTTTCCTTTCCTTATAGAACATTATATATGTACATACAATACATGTATGAAATATTTATTTTTTATTGGTATATATAGTGTAGTTACTGCTTGCTACTTATCTTAATTGTTGTCTGGTCTTATCTTATTACCAATAAAAGAATATACACCCTAAATTGATGACAAACTTTCTTAGCCAGCCACCCACCCACTCACCACTCACTGCTATACGACATGGTGAATGATCTATACACCTAGGTCAAGTCACATTTCTGTTCGCAAGGAAACAAGAAATGCAAAAAGCTGACGTCATCATACAGGCAGACAATTTAGTTACAGTCACGATAAATAGAGGGAGAATATTTCTGGTCAAATATTACAATAAATGACAAGCGAAAAAAACATGAAGCAAGAAACAAGCTTAAGCATGCATGCATGCATGATTTAGCATATACATACATACATATGCTATGTATAGAAAACCACTAACATGCAGTGTTCGCATGCTAAAAATTCATAAAAAGTCATACGCCCGCCGTACCCTCTAAACACTATAATCGTCGTACGTACATATATAGTGGAAAGCAACAGTCGCGGTTGTTGAGGATAATAAAAAAAACCTCCCTCTGCCACCCCTGGCGGAAAAGAATGCCAAGTGTGGACTCAATTGATACCCATGCCGGTATTTTAAATGTTTTATATACATGCCGCTTATATACAATACTATACATGTACATACCGTCAATATGCGCCTGTATGTACATACATTTCATATACATAATTTTGTACTATATACTATTTTCGCAGCTATGTATGTATGTATGTATATAATAATGTATAAAAAGCAAAAGAAAAAAAAGAACACAACTATGCGGCACTCCTTTAAAGTGCGCATGTCACGTGCGTACTCTTCTATTTTTCAGGGGTGTATTTCACTCTCCAAACTCTCCTAACAATGTTTATCCTTGCAAGCAGCACCACCGCAACACATATACATTCATTTACTATATGAACGAATTCGGGAAAATATTTTCCTAATGCTAGGCAAAATATGACAAGTTTTTTTTTTCTTCTTTTGTCAGCGCTGAATTTAAAACAAAAGAGTTTTATTGAGTAAAACAAACAGAATTAGCAAAGAATTTTATCCTCAAAAAAGAAAAATGGAAAAACAACCCTGAACTTGTGACAAAAATAATTTAATCGCAAGGATTTTCTAAGAATACGACACTATTTCAATCAGTCACTCGTCATATGCTTAACAAAAGAAAAAGTTTTTAGCGGGAACATATTTTACATGGACAACGCCTAATCTACAGGGCATTAGTACAAAAACAAAATGTGCTTAACCCTCCACCTCCACTCACTCCCAGACAACCTCAACAACGAATCAGTTATCCATTATTTCTATAATTAAAATATTTTTCTTTTTCGAATATTTTGTATTGTGCTTGAAGAAGGGGTTAATTTTCATTTTACGTATTATATTTCAAAATTCTCAGTTTATAGAAATTTTCAAAATGCGTTTTTTAATAAGATTTTGTCAATTAACACAACTATTATCACCATCTTATGCTATTAGAAAAGAATTTTTGCATTTAAAGAAGTTTTCAATTAAGTCTTGGTGTGAAAAATTTGTGTAAGCCCCCTTATTTATACCATAAACTTTTCCTTTTCGAAATTTTATGTGACAATAAATAAATGAATCTAATTTAATGTTATTTTTCTATTTTTAGTAAACAAGACACCATGGTTGATGCTGCCGTTCTCGCTAAATTGGAAGAAGGTTTTGCCAAATTGGCTGCCTCCGACTCAAAGTCTTTGTTGAAGAAGTACTTGACCAAGGAAGTCTTCGATAATCTAAAGAACAAGAAGACCCCAACCTTCGGCTCCACTTTGTTGGATTGCATCCAATCCGGTTTGGAAAACCACGATTCCGGTGTCGGTATCTATGCTCCCGATGCTGAAGCCTACACAGTATTCTCTGATCTTTTCGATCCCATCATTGAAGATTACCATGGTGGTTTCAAGAAGACCGACAAGCACCCCCAAAGAGATTTCGGTGATGTTTCTGTCTTCGCCAACTTGGACCCCAACAATGAATTCGTTATCTCCACCCGTGTCCGTTGCGGTCGCTCCATGCAAGGTTATCCCTTCAACCCCTGCTTAACCGAAGCCCAATACAAAGAAATGGAACAAAAGGTCTCCACCACCTTGTCCGGTTTGGAAGGTGAATTGAAGGGTAAATTCTACCCCTTGACCGGTATGGAGAAATCCGTTCAACAACAATTGATCGATGATCATTTCTTGTTCAAGGAGGGTGATCGCTTCTTGCAAGCCGCCAACGCCTGCCGCTACTGGCCCTCTGGCCGTGGTATCTACCACAACGACAACAAGACCTTCTTGGTCTGGTGCAATGAAGAAGATCACTTACGTATCATTTCCATGCAAATGGGTGGTGATTTGGGTGAAGTATACCGTCGTTTGGTAACCGCCGTCAATGAAATTGAAAAGCGCATTCCCTTCAGCCACGATGACCGTTTGGGCTTCTTGACCTTCTGCCCCACCAACTTGGGCACCACCATCCGTGCCTCCGTGCACATTAAGGTCCCTAAATTGGCCGCCAACAAGGCTAAATTGGAAGAAGTTGCCGGCAAATACAACTTGCAAGTCCGTGGTACCCGTGGTGAACACACCGAAGCCGAAGGTGGTATCTACGATATCTCCAACAAGCGCCGCATGGGTCTCACCGAATTCCAAGCCGTCAAGGAAATGTACGATGGTATTGCCGAACTCATCAAGATCGAAAAGAGCATGTAAGGTGTTACACCTACAACAGCAACAACCCCCTAATATAAGAGCTTTCGGCTAGGCCATCCATCTCCGTAGCCGCTAGATAACCAACGTTCGGTGGAAATCACAACCAACAATCCCATAGTGTTCTCCATGTATTTTAATTTTTTTTTATTCTTATCAATTTGTCTAATAGTTAATGAACGAAGAAGAAGAAGTGTTGTGCGTTTCTTGGCATTTTTCCTTTTGAATTTCACAAGTTTATCATTTTCTTTTTTCCTTAATTTAAATATTTTGTGTCTCATTTATCATCATCTACTACTACATATAAGTATGTAAAGCTCTCACTTAGTGGAGATATTTAGAAGTAAAAAAGGCACATCACGAATTAGGCAATAACAACATCTCTCTAATAAAGAAGCGAATCATGTACGAGAACATTATGATTTGACCACCAAAAAAAAAAAGTTACATCAATTTTTATTTTATTATTTATTGAGAACAATATATTAATTAATAAAAATTTAAAACAAAACCAAAAAAATATTAAAACTGAGTTATAAACAAAGAATGAGAAAAAGAGATTTGTATTAACAGCAACAAACACATAGAACTACAACAACTTTAAGTAAAATCCTAAACATTGATTAAAAAAACATTAATGAACACAAAATATTTTTAATTTTAAGCCTTAAGTTTATAAAAAGAATTAATTATTAAAAATAATAAAAAAAAAACATAAAAAAACCACGGTTTGTTTATTTTTTTAATTCAAACGGAATAGAGGTTGGTATTTGCACCAGTAATTTTGTGCTGGCAATGCTCAGAATTAATAGAAGTGTTGCCACTCAGATTTCTCTATAATATGGCATTCTTTGAAGCACATCGTTTTAGTTATCGAAAAATAAACAACAATAATAAAAGAGTTGTTGAGTGGGGTAACCTGGGGGTTATCTATATATCCCTCATTCAGTTAGTGAACGTCCAAACATCAAGAAGTACTGTTTTGATTTGTGTCTTAATTCTGTTTAATAAATTTCCTGTAAGATGGTTAAGGCTTGGCTAATGGACAATGAAACCACCGATCAACGATTGGAACACCATCGTAATCCACCGGTGTATATTAATTTGGAGGAATTGTTCACTAAAACTGGTGTGGAGCATTTTCTGGTAGGTTCCAGTTGAATATTTCAATTGTTATCGTCACTTTACATACATATTTAGAGAGATGATGAGGGGTTTGCGTCTGATCTCTTCTGATGTTATTGTTATTGTATATTGTGACAGATTAGGGTTTGCCAGTATTAGAAAATAATACCTCAGGGCATTTTTTGTGGCATTAGAGAGTATAATTAAAGTATGATGGATATTCGTTTACTTGCCAATAAGATTTCCGACATATGCGAAAAACCATAGAATAAGTTTTCTTTCAAGTTATAAGTCAACAAGGTAAATTTGGAAGAACTCCAGGCTTAGAATGTAGGAAAGAGAAATCAGCTGTTTGGAGCGTTAAAAAGATATGGAAATCGAAATAAATTACTAAGTTTTGAAGACGTAAGAAACCACATACACCAGGTGGTTCAATGCGAAATTCATGGTTTGCAAAACAAGAAAAACGGCCTAAAATAATAGACGTAAAAGTTTATTAAAGTTCTTTCCTCCAATCTAGATTCTTAAGCTAGGCTTTTCAAAGTGAATTAATACACTTATTATTACTTTTTTGTTGTAAATATTCCTTTTTTATATTTAGATTAATGCCGATGACTATCAACACGATAACGTCTTGCAAGATTTGCGAAAAAAGCGTAACTATAGCTATGAAGACGAAATAACTTGTTCTGAGAAATGTTTAGTTGATTATGAAAATAAGTTGAAATCATTTTTCACTGAACATTTGCACACAGATGAAGAAATTCGTTTGGTATTGGATGGTTCTGGTTATTTTGATGTTAGAGAGTAAGTAGAACTCACTTAAATATTAATCTAAAACGTTTAAAAGTGTTTAAAAAAATCATTAGTAATGAAGAAAACTGGATTCGTATAGCGGTTAGTAAAGGTGATTTAATCATTATACCAGCTGGCATATATCACCGTTTCACTTTAGATACAAACGTACGTATAATTTATAATTGGCAAGAAATTGATTTTAAAAGTGCTATACTGTTTCATTACAGAATTATATTAAAGCCAAACGTTATTTTATTGGTGAGCCAGTTTGGCTACCTTATAATCGTCCTGCTGATGATATGGACTGTCGTAAGGAATATTTAAAGCATCAGGAAGAGGGTTTTAAGCAATTAAATAAAGTTTAAAGATAATTTGAAATGTAAAATTTGAATATTGTTATATTTTTAAAATTGTTATACTATATGAATTAATACTAATAAGAAGAATAAAATATATTGTCATAGAAGACAAGAATTTACTAACCTGGTAATATTTTAACATATGTTTTTACAATTTTTCTCAATTGCCGTTAAGAAATATCCCGCTTCTTTATGACATTGCTGAAGAGAAGCTAAAGCGTTACAACAACCACCCTATAAGTGCTTTTGGCTAAGGCCAATCATCTCTGTAGTCGTTAGATAACCAACGTTCGGTATAAATCACAACTAACAAAACCATATTATTCTCCATAATTAATAAAAATTTAAAACAAAACCAAAAAATATTAAAACTGTATTTTGTGATCAAAACTGAGTTCTAAACAGAAAAAGAGATCGATTTGTATTAGGTTGGCAAGTGTTGCCACTCAGTTTTTTAACAATATGGCATTCTTCTAACCACTTGTTTGCCATCCCTGTTTCGCACCCAGATAAATAACACCCATCATCACTCTCTATTCCAATTTGTAATAGGGTGGGTTTTAAACACAATGGCTCCGTTAATGGATAGGAAAATTACTTATTCCAGACAGAGACAGGTTAATTCACCATTGATAGCAGTGAATAGTGATAAACCAGTACCTTTTTTGAATAACGGCACTTTGATGAATATTAATATTACTCAACATACTTCCCAAAATACACCACATTAATAAAGCATGTTTTTGCGTGGGATGTTTAATAGACGCCGAGAGAGTGAGTGTGTGTGTAGTGGAGTGCCTGCTTCGCCAGCACCGTCCGTCTTGAACTCCCCCAGCCCATCAATCAAATTACACCAACCAACAAAACAAACACAACACAAGCATGCACGCACGCGCAGACACACCAACCCCAAAATAAACACACCACATCTTAAATCCTTCTTAAACGGTGAAAAACAAACAAAACTCGGAAAGTTATGATATATGAATTATGATATGAACGTGGTGAACGAACAGATGAACTTTTTATCTGTCAACCAACAAACTTCTGCAACATACCAAAGAATACAACCGTAAAATAATTATATAAACTCTGGCAACGCGTTAAATTTACAACAGCTGATATTATTTTGTTTACATTTTTACATTCGTTTCGAAATAACAAATAATTGTTGTTGTTTTAAACAAAATAACCGGCCAAAAAGTTATAAAAATATGTTGATATGCATAAAGCCAATAATCAAAACAAAATACAAAAACTAGAAAAAACAACCGGCATAATTTGTCTCCAGCGAAAAGCATCCCAACATAATGGGAATGAATAGTGAAAAATAAACATTAAAGCAAGCACCCGTATATCATATATGACCTTTAGGCGACATTGAAGATGATAACGAACAGCTGGGGGACGACGATATGGGGGTAAATGGCAAAAACTTATATTAACAGTAGCAAACTCATCAGCTTAAGAGCGGGTCGAGACAGCACACATCGCGCAAATTGATAGAAAGAACGATTATCAACTAAAAAAAATAGGCAAAAAGAATTTTTGAGAACATTTTATATCTATAAGAAGTACATTAATATACAGGTACGTAACAAGTTTTTTAATGGATTTACATGCTCTAAATTTTCTTTTTTCAATGGCTTTTTATAAGGGATTAAATTTCTTATAACTTTACGAAGAATGTCCTTAAGCGTGGAAAGTGTAACTACTACAGTGTACGAGGGTCAAAAACCTGGTACAAGTGGATTACGCAAAAAGGTTTGTAGTATATTTACTTTCTCTCCTACCTACGAACATTCCCGTTATTTTGTATAAACAAAAATTATCTTTTATGTATTGAAAACAAAACAGGTTAAAGTTTTTACTCAACCCAATTATACGGAAAATTTTGTACAATGCATTTTGGATGCCAATGGTGAAGCTCTTAAAGGCTCTACTTTGGTTGTAGGAGGCGATGGTCGTTTCTATTGCAAGGAAGCTGCGGAACTTATTATACGCATGTGTGCTGCCAATGGGGTAATCAGTTTTCTATACATTTAAATTTTAAAAGGTAGTTCAATGACATTTCATTATGATTTAAGGTGTCAAAACTTTTAGTGGGCCAAAATGGCATCCTCTCCACACCAGCCGTTTCCAGTTTGATACGTCATAATAAGGCTTTAGGTAAGTGCTTAAGTATAATCAGTAAAATTCCAAGCAGTACTTTACAACTACAGTAATCTTATCAGTGCAATCGAAACGTGCGAACAAAAAAAACTTGTTTACAATTGTATCAGTTCGATATAACATGGTATTGCATGCATTCATTTTGTTTTTGTTAACAGTTAATTTGCTTATTCCAAAAAAAATAACAAATGAAGGTCAATGCCATTGGTATTGGCCTAAGTTTTGAAAAATTAATGTGATAAATGAGTGTTGAATACGTTTGCTACTAGGATTCAAATTGAAGTTTTGTCATTAAAAAATGTTAGACTTACATATGTATGTACTTGCGTGTGTAAATTGTTTAATATCTGTCTTACTTTCCATTCAATCATGCACAAAATATAATAAATTATGAGGAAATTAAAGACTGAACTAACTATGGATAGAATTCACGCATCATTCTTGTTCAATGTTACAGAAGTATGTACATATGTATGTAATGAACTCTCTCAATGCCGAATAACAATTACTTATAAAAGTTTCTTTACATTGAGTTCTTTTGAAAGTCAAGTTTCAACAAGATATCGGAATAATGTAAAACAAAAAACAGTTAAAAATAATTGGAGATAAAAACAAATGCATAAAAACGTAAAATAGCAACAAAAAACTAAAAGATTTTCAAGAAAACTTAAACAAATAGCAAAGCAATGTACAAAATGGTACAAAGACAATGTGTGTCTTAAATATGACCAACTAAGTTTCGATTTGTAAGAAAAATTGGATTGGATAGGCAAACAATTCGAAAAAATGTAGGGAAATAATTGAAAATGTTTTCATAACTGAATTGATTGGAATTTTAAAAGAATTCTTAAATTGAAATAAACTGCACGCTTTTGTTAAAATCATAATAAAATTCTATATTTTAAAATAAATTTTTAAGGTGGCATTGTTCTAACTGCTTCTCACAATCCTGGTGGTCCTGAAAACGATTTTGGTATTAAATTCAATTGCGAAAACGGTGGTCCAGCTCCTGATGCCTTTACTAACAAAATCTTTGAACTTTCGAATGGCATTAAAGCCTACAAAACCGTTAAAGCTCTACAAGTTGACATTAGTAAGGTGGGAATCAATAATTTTACTGTCAACAACCAGCCATTTGTGGTAGAAGTAATTGATTCTGTTGCTAATTATGTTAATCATATGAAAGAAATCTTCGATTTTGCCAAGTTACGTGACTATGTCAGCGGAAAAGCTTCGGGTAAACCATTGAAAATGCGTATTGATTCATTGAATGGTGTCACTGGTTCCTATGTACGTGATATTTTCCTTAATTGTTTGGGTGCTTCAGAGGATTGTGTTGTGCATACCACACCTTTGCCCGATTTCGGTGGTTTGCATCCTGATCCTAATCTAACTTATGCCAAGGATTTGGTTGATGCTGTAGCCAATGGTGATTATGATATTGGTGCCGCTTTTGATGGTGATGGTGTAAGTTTTGTGATTTTTCTTTTCAACAGTTTTCTAATGATTACCAATTAATTTCTAATTTTTAAGGATCGTAATATGATTATTGGTCACAAAGCCTTCTTTGTTACACCCAGTGATTCATTGGCCGTTATTGCCCATTACTTAGAATGTATACCATATTTCCAAAAGAATGGTATACAAGGTTTTGCTAGAAGTATGCCTACTGCTTCAGCTGTAGATTTGGTGGGAAAAAAATTGGGCAAGGAAATATTTGAAGTTCCTACTGGTTGGAAATATTTCGGTAATTTAATGGACGCCGGCCGTTTGTGTCTGTGTGGTGAGGAAAGTTTCGGTACTGGTTCCAATCACATACGTGAAAAGGATGGCATTTGGGCTGTATTAGCCTGGCTGTCAATTATGCAACATACTGGCAAAGGTATTGAAGATATTTTGAAAAACCATTGGGCTATCTATGGTCGTAACTATTTCACACGCTATGACTATGAAGAGTGTGAATTGGAACCCTGTAATCAAATGATGGCCGCCATGGAGAAGACTATTACTGATGCTTCGTTTGCTGGTAAAGAATTTTCAAGTGGTGGCAAAACATACAAAGTTAAAGTAGCTGACAACTTTGCCTATACCGATCCTGTTGATAAGTCTGTAGCTACCAAACAAGGATTGCGTATTGTATTCGAAGATGGCAGCCGTATAGTAATGCGTTTGAGTGGTACTGGTAGTTCTGGTGCCACCGTAAGGTAAATTTTAATTATTAAATTATTTGTTTCTTTATTAAAATGATTCGTTTTTTATGTTTATTTATGCAGACTTTATATCGATTCGTACGAAAAGGATAATGTCTTGGGTCAAGCTAGTGTTATGCTGAAACCTTTGATTGATATTGCTTTGGAAATTTCTCAACTGCCCAAGTTTACTGGCCGTAATGCACCCACCGTTATTACATAAATAACTTACACACTTTGCTGGGAACTGAAATAATAACAACAACAAATTCTACCTCATTTAAGTAGGGGTAGTCTTCTCTCATTTTTAGTGTCTAAAGATCTTAATTTTCTTTTGTTTTTGTTAATGTAGAAAGTACCATATTTCATCATTGTTGTGTAATGCATTTGTTGGTAAAATTATTGGATATATTTAATAAATATATAAACAAAAAAAAAATAGAAAAAATATCTAAAATATGTACAGACATATGTATTAACTCTTTAAACTTAAACCTAAATACTCATACTGATTTAGTAGTAAGACGGGCAGACGATCGGTTAATACATTACGTGGTAGTTTTGTTTTACGTATAAAAATTTCCAAAAAATGTATTGTCGTTACAGCTTCCACACATAGCTCATGTTTTGCACTGTAGGCAAATTTAAAAGATTTTTTACAGCATAAATATGAAAAGAAATAACAAAAGAATTACTATGACTTACCTTATATTCGATTCGGCTAATATTTTAACATATTGACAAAGATATGTTATGAACATTAACTTTACATCCTTGTGGTATTGTTGTAAAATGGTGACAAGGCCCACTATTAATGGTATGCCATCGATTTTATCTTTGTTTGTTTTTGCAATCAGACTTTGTATTTGTGTAGAAAATTGCAATTTTGTTATATGAGCAATAACAAAAAGGAAAAAGAACAAGGAGACATTGTGAGAATTTTTGCAAAGGACAAATATTTGCTCCAGTGGATCATAGGAGCCCGTATACATTAAATAGTCTTTAACATCGACTAAGACTTTGTTGTCTTTGAATTTTTCTTGAGTTTCCGGATTCTCTAATTCATTTAGAAGAGATCTGAAAAACGAAAAAACAACATTTTGAATAAGATTTTATAACAGAGTCCTTCAATTACGAGTTTCTTTTTCAATACAATTTAGTATTATTTACTAAAGAGGGTTTAATTTAACTGGTGAATCTAACAAAGAGTACAATTAGCCACCAAGCACGAGAAAAATAATATAAAGGGTCCGTCAAATAACTTTTTTTTTTTGAAAATACTGAAACTACTGAATATTTTCTCAAATTTATTTTTTTATTTGAAAGTACAATCCTTCCGGTTAATAATGGAAAATAATTTCATTCAATCAATCACGATCGGTCAAAATTTTTAAGCACATTATCGATTGTGTGCAGCTGTATTTCACCAATGGCTTCAGGAATATTGTCCTTTAAAGCGTCAATTGTCTCTGGCTTGTCGGCGTAACACTTATCTTTGACGGCACCCCACAAATAATAGTTCAACGGTGTCAAATCGCAGCTCCGAGGTGGCCCAACGACGTCAGCTCTGCGGCTGATAATGCGATCTTCAAAAACAGGGCGCAAAACATCGAGTGTAACTTCGGCTGCGTGGCACGTAGCGCCGTCCTGTTGAAACCAAATGTTGCCAATATCCTCCTCTTCAATTTTTGTGAACAAAAATTCGTTCAACATGGCCCGATAACGATCGCCATTGACTGTAACGGCCACTCCTTGCTCATTTTCGAAAAAAAAAAAATGGCCCAATTATGCCTCTGGACCAAAATCCGCACCAAACAGTGACTCGTTTTGGGTGCGTCGGCTTTTCAATGTATGCGTGCGGATTTTCTGTGCCCCAAATGCGACAATTTTGCTTGTTTACATACCCGCCAAGATCAAAATGAGCTTCATCTGAAAAGACGATTTTTTTTTGCCAAAATCGGCATCTTCTGGTGTAGGCTACTGCATGGCCAGCCGAGGCAGCCATTTGAATGAAATTATTTTCCATTATTAACCGGAAGGATTGTACTTTCAAATAAAAAAGAAATTTGAGAAAATATTCAGTAGTTTTTTTTTAAAGCATTTTCAAAAAAAAAGTTATTTGGCGGACCCTTTATTTAAAAAAATTGTGAACGTATTTCTGCGTTGCTAGTATCGATTTCGATAACGATTTTGCTTTTAAAAGTTAAAATTGGTGAAAAACGAAATTAAAAACTACAATAAGCTTTTATCTTAAATTTGAAAAAGAAACTCAAACTTGAAAGATCTAATAAAATTTAAAATACATATTACTTTACCTGTTAAACGTTTCTAAGGCGGATTCTAAATTTTTTGCATTCACTTTACTACTGCGATTCAATTCAAAGGCCAAATGCTGTCTTAAAATCTGCTTATGGCCCAATTCTAAAATCCACTCCACCATTGTGGGCCATACCTTTAGCCAGCGTTGATGATAGGTGGCATAGAATTTTAAAGGATTTGCAGCATTTAATATTGTAAATTGTTTCGATTCTAATTCACTTGTAAGATTGGCCAATGCTGTCGACCACATTTGATCGCTATCAATATTTCGTTGTAATTTCTCCACATATTTTTTTAAATCAGCAGCAAACATATATGTATATAAGCGATCTAAACCAACAAGACCGGCTGGACCTATAGCTTCGCGAACTTTGTAAAAGAAACGTGTGTCCAATATTTCCTTATGGGGTGACTTTTTATCATACCAGGCAGCTTTCAAATCTATGTAGATTGTATACTGAGGATCTGTACATTGTAGTACTTCATAAGCCAAACGTCCTATGAAATTATTTGAATGCGAACAATCACCTTGCAAAGGCGGAAATGTTGGTATCGGTATGGTGGTGGACTGATATTGCGATTGCCAGTCTTGAACTTTATTTCGTAGAAATGTATTACATTCCTTCTCTACATTATAGTTAATAACGCGGGTCAGCTCTTGTTGCAATATCTTTAGGCCATGGACATTAAGATAATCTTGTATGTATTCAAACGATCTACGATAACCATCCATAGTTTTCGCCAGCTGGGCTAATTTTGTTTCCAGTTCAGAGGTGGAACTTTTCTGCCTATTATTTGGTGTAAAAATCAAGCCAACATTCAAGGCATTAGCCAAATGCTTTACTAGCTCTTTACGTATGCCATCTTCTAGTAGTTGCTTGGGATCCAATTCAATAACGCCCACCAATGTTTTCTCCATCATTAGAATACCTTCGGTAAATACCGAAATTGAATGTGTAAGTTTCGCTATAGTATAGCGATCTTCGAATTGGGCATACTCTTTAAGTTTATCTTTTTCAAGACGTGTGGGTATTTCTTTTAAAACATCCGTTTGTAACTGAATTATTCTGGCCATAAGATTAAACATGGTCTCCGGTATTATTTGTAATACTTTGCGCATATAGTTGGCTAATTCGGAACTGTAATAATTTGAAACTGATATAAGATCTTCAGATTTAGCTTGATTTATGCGCATTAAAGGAATTTCCAAGGCACTGGCCAATTTGAGGAATGCAGCCCTTAAACGTATAACCGATTTGGGTTGTTTCTTAATGGACTCTTGCATTATGCTAGTAAAATCTCGATCAATTAAATGCCAAGCATAGCTGAGATCACTAATTAGTTGGATATTTATGAGAATATTTTCTTTAACGTTAATTATTTGCATCATTCTAGTTAAGTATTCTCTTGTTTCCATTAAATACTGTTTCACTTGCATATTGGATTGTAGATTGTGAAATTCCTGCACCTCTTCCAAAGCTTGTATGAGTTGAATTAAAGTACGTCCCGATAAATTAACATTTTCACAGTTAAGTTTGGAGATTTCTTGTGAAATTTCGGCAAACCATAATTTTAATTGAGGATTACTTTCGATTTTCGATAATGGCCGTGAGCCTGAAAAAGCTTCGCTTAACTCATTAACACGATCAAGTGCTTCTTTCTTAAAATCTGACCACCGTTGTGATTTTTCCTGCATAAGAGTGCGTAATATTTCCTTAACAACTAATTCCAATTGTGAACAGTTCAGTAATAACTCAAATAAATTACTATCTCTGTAGCCTAGCTCTGTGCGTACCAATTTAATAGTTTGTTCAATCTTCTGGGATGCTTGGCCTCTAGAAATCTCATAAATTGTTGGTGAAGCATGTGTAAAATACCAACGTAATGAAACGTTGCATTGGCGTATCAAATTTATAATTTTTGTAATATTTTGTAAAATAAAATAGTCTGTTAAAACGCCATCTCTTAGAATTTCTTGGGATTGCTTTAAAATTTTTTCCATTTTTTCTTTGTGCAACAGACAAAATCCCTTAATGGCATCGGTTTCAACAACGGGTAATAAGGCCGCCTTTGCTGCCTTGAATTGATCCCAGACATCAATTAAATTTACCGTTATGCCCATATATATAGATATAATCCAGTTATCAGAGAAAAACTTATCAACAATTTCTCTCATTTGTGCAATTTGGGTGTGTAGAATTTTCGGTGAAAAATACAAACAAACATATAACATGGCAGCCTGTGTTGACAAGGCCGTAGAACGATGATCGGGATGAGGATAAATACTTAATTGATTGTATATATCATCACATCTTAGACGGCCAATAACCATATCAATAAAATTCTGTTCAAATTTAAAACGGGAAAAATACGTTTCGGGATAATTTGAAATACCATCTTTCGTAGGCTTTGCAGAGCTATTGACGTTCGGTTTGTGAGCTTCATAGCCGGTTGAACGCAGTAGCATGCAAACATCATCAATATTGCTATCGCTATGGGATTTAGAGCCGCTGTAACGGTAATAAGACATAAGAAGGCGTTCACGAATGATACCAGGTATATGAAAGTCTACAATGAGTAATATGACTCCAAAAATATATAGAGATTCACACTGAAAAGACAAATATAATTTGTTTGAATTGTTTAATTTACAGTTAGTGACATGATTAAATTAAGATTATGGGTGTTCCACATCAATATAAGGTTTGCAAGTTTGCAGACCTGTTCTATTATCTTTGCTGCCGAAGTGCAACCGCCATTTAATAATATCCACACTCACCATTAATTGTTTTCCTTCCTCGTCTTGTAGTACCGTTTCTAAAGTCTGTTGTATATAATAACCACGATTTAACTCATCTATGAATTGCTGCAAATCGGATGCATACTGATGAGTGCTCTCAAAGGCTAAATAGAAGCGTGTTAATAAATCCAAATAGTTTTCACGTATTTCATCATCCAAATCTTGTAATTCTGGATTTTGTTCAATTTTCAAGTCTTGAGCTTCAGCAATTTTTAAATAACTAAAATCCATTATAACTTCGCCATATTTCTGTTGATCACCTTTGGTATCCAAACTATTGAATAGAGAGGATTCGATGAAGTAAAGTTGTAAAAACTTAATAAAAGTTTATAAAACTTACCGAAAAATGTCTGGAATATAATCCTTTAGGCGTAAAATTTCCGCTATAATGGAATTACCCATAGAAACAATACGTAGTAAATTTTGCCCACATGCATTGTTTTCTGCTAAAAATTCTGTCATTTTGTGATCACTTTCTTAACAATATTAGTAATAAATTTACATTGACAACAACAAAACTTAATAAAATCGAAATATAAACAAATTTAAATACAATTAATATTCTACAGGAAACACAATAAGAAATAACAAATCAACTACTGATCAGCTGATTACGGTTTATTGGAAGAATGGGAATGTAAACAAACACAGAAACAGGGATGTTATTTATCATTAGGGAGGGCATGATAAAGCGGTGGCTATCCACCTATGGAAGTTGGATGCACATACTGAGGCCACATTGGGCCTATTGTGGCATAGGAGAAGGTATTCTAAATAAAAATAATTTAAAATGGTAACAAATAATCTAAAAAAATTTATATATCTGACCTGAATGAAATCATTTTAATTGTACTTTACATGTTGGACCAAGGAAATAAAAGCAAGTTCTCAATACAAAATCAAAAAAGACATAAAACTTCTTTCGGTGTATTGATTAGCAATAAATAAAAACACTCTCAGCTGATATTTCCAATATTCTCATAAAACAAAAAAAATACACTCCTTATCACTCTTGGTGCATTATTAAGATTAATAATCTTGGACTTTGTCGTTGGAACCTATAAATACCGTGAACGTATTATTTGACTCCACAATTCGTTTAAAATGTATCAAAATTATAAAGAGCTCGTCGTTGAGAAACAAGACAAAATAGTTTTGATCAAATTTAACAATCCAAAAAAGAAAAATTGCGTTAATAGTACAGCCTATCAGGAAATTGCTCGAGTATTACAAGAAGCTGGTCAAGATGACAAAATTACTATTGTGGTCTTTACTGGAGTTGGCGACTTTTATACAGCCGGCAATGATCTTTCACAATCCGGCGGAATAGAAGACTTTGATGTCTATATACGCGAAAGCAATGAAATCTTTAAGAAAATGGTTTGTGCCTTTATAGAATGTCCCAAGATAATAATTTCTTTGGTGAATGGACCCTGTATTGGCATAGGTACAACCTTGGCCGGCATATCAGATTTGGTTTGGTGTTCCGAAACTGTAAGTTAAAAACATTACTCTTCTCAATAATAATATAAAACTATGATACTATTTTCCAGGCCTACTTTACCGCACCATTTGTAAAATTGGGTATTGTGCCTGAAGCTGGTTCTTCGTTTTTGTTTCCCGTACTAATGGGCCGCTCAAAGGCAACTGAGATATTGCTGTTTGGCGAGAAGCTTAGCGCTGCCGATGCCTATAAATTTAATTTTGCTTCTCGCATTTATAAACATTCCGAATTGCATACAACTGTATGGCCAAAATTGAAAGAATATTCTGAAATGCCGCCACAAGCATTACAAATCTCCAAAAAACTTATGCGCAGCGAAGAGAAAAAGAGATTACTTCATGCTATTGATATGGAATGTAATGAGTTATGTAATCGCTTCCAGAGTGAAGAATTTATGAATGCATTAATACAATTCACAATGAGAAAGTCAAAACTTTAAACACAATTTCAGCAATTAATCGTTAATCAAAGTGCATTTATTCACATGAGATTTTATTATTATTATTATTTATTCATATAAATCCAAGGGATTAAATCCAAGGATTATCTTCATTTAAAGAGCACTAGCTGCTAAGGCCATCAGATGAGATTTTAAATTTTGATTAAATTTGTAAAGTAATAAAGTTCTATAAGTAATAATAAAATATTCAAGGAAATAAAATTTCTTCATATGTATACTATTTATGCATTACAATTTGGACTATATTTGCTGTTGAATTTTATATAAAAGCAAAGAGAATTTTTATCTTAAGACAGGAAATATACTTAAACAGATTTTATTGCGAAAAATAGCCCTTCAGTCGCAAATATAATTCAGTTTTATTTGCTGATAATAGGGGTTTCTTTTCTAATTCGACTGATGACAAATTTGGGAAATTTGTAGCGGAGATTGATTGTAAGCTGCGATCGAAATATGAAGAGGAGACAACCATTAACTTCGGTAATTGTTAGCATGAATGAATGCCTATTAATATACTGGCCGATCTAACGTTTATTGACGTTAGGTGGCCCAACCGGTCTAAGAATTACAAAATGGTCTGAACACCGAAGACTTCTTTAGCAGGAACTGAAGCTTGAAGACAATTTAAAATGCACCCAGCTTTTTCAAAGACCAGATTACCTCAACAAAATTCAATGTCAAATTTATTTATTTAACAGGGAAAAAAATGCTGTCACTGTCATTTCTTACTTTTTGCTGTAATAAAGCATTTTCAACGAAGCAGGTGATTGGTCTCATGTCGTAGGTTCTAGGATTATAGCACGTCTTCTTTTAACGACGATAATTCAATTGAAATATCGATTTTCTTTTTTGATACCTCTATGTAATGAGTATTTAGAAAGATATGGTGGAGTTAAAAAAGTATTTCAATTAGGAAATTATTTAAAATTTGTTTGTATACAACTCCGCTTTAGAGTTTATTTTATTTAAATTTGTGTTTAAATTTTCGTTTTATTTTCAAATACTTCAACACTACACAGATCGATTTTTTTTTGGACAAAATTTCATTATATTGGGAGATGGGTTAATAATAGCCTTCAATAATCAACATTAGTTTTAACTTTTTTAAAGTTTTTTTTTCATCGTATATGTATTTTGTCTATATTACTTAAACCTTCAATTTGGTTTCATTAGCTTTTAATAATAATTTTGTAATTAATTTAAATGAAAATGTAAACAGCTTTACATATTAATTTAAGCTAAATCTGAAGCATAGGGAACATGAGACAAATTGCCAACAGCACCCACAGACAGTTGAGAGGAACCGGCCTTCTTGGCAGCTTGTTGTACATCTTGCAGTGAAACGCTATCGATGGCAGATACTAAAGAATCGGCGCTTTGAACTTGTTGGGTGAGCACAGCTTGTAAGCCCATTTCGGAGATAAGGGAACTATCGGTAGCATAAGCCTCCAAAACGGCAGCCTTAAGGAGAGCCTTGCCGCGGTTAACGTCGTCGGAGGAAATGGCGCCTGATTTAAGGACACGAGCAACAGCCTCAACGGCCTTGCCGGCATGTTGTGCATCGGTAGAGACAACAAAACCGAAGAGACCGGCATCAGAGTAGGTGGCGTTTAAGCTGGCAAAGGACACATTAGCATCACCAACAGCAGAGCTAAGAGCTTTGCCGAAGGGGCCATTGATGGCACCACGCTTTACAACAGGGCTGGCACCAACGGCATGTTGCAAAACAGCAAACGCCAAAGCTTCCTTGGTATTACTAAGAGCACCGCCTTGACCGGCAACAGCAACATGTGCCACATTGCCGGGAGTATCTTTGCGGGCATCACCACCGTAATAGCTGGCAGAGTTGCTAGCCGATTTGCCACCGCTGTTCAATTCCAAACTCTGGGCAAAACCAACCAAGGCATTTTGATCAATACCTACACCTACGACAGCGCAACGGGCAGCAGTACAGTTATTAGCAACATAATGTAACATAGTTTCGCTAGATAATTTGCCGATTTGGAATTTGGGAATGTACACAGAGTTGCCTAAGCCAGTGCGGAAGGCAGCCTTGTGCAACAATTCAACAGCTCTAACCTAAAACAGAAGTTAAAAGCATTTTAGTGTTGTTGGTACATATTTGTTTATTTCGATGAAGTTTTTACCTGAGGGGGCACGTTTGCAACTTGTGTCTTGATTAGAGGTACACTGTCGGTCAATTCCCAGGGTTTAAAAGCAGGATGAATAACGTCTTGCAAGTAGCGCAAACCAGTTTCCAAATGGTTGGCAGTGGCCTCAACAGTATAGGCGACAACTTCACGATCAGCGGTTACGCTCAAAGCACCACCTTTCTGTTGAATGTTGCGTGTTACAGCAAAACCAGAAGAGTTCTTATTGGTCAAACCAGCAGCAACACGCAAGATGTGTGAAGCGCCTTGGGTATCGTAGGATTCGTTACGGGAACCAGCGCTAAAATATGATTTAAAAATCAATTTTAATTTCACATACCAAATGTATTTAATAAATAACCAACCGGAATACTACAGAGACACGAGATACTGGTAATTGGGCTTCAGCCGAAGCAACAACAACTTTGTTGTCAAGTTGTTTGGATTCCACAGTGGCAGCCTGGCCAACTGGTCTGGGACACGCAGAGGCAGAATAGCCGCGTTTCTGTTTTAACACATATTTAGAATTATTATTTACAAATTAATTCTGTACAAAATCACTGTAAAAAAATTTTTGTGACGATTTGGTTACGTTTCTTAAACATTTACGTAACCAACAAATATGCTTTGCTTGTCTCACTTTTCATATTTTTTTGTATCCAATTGGTTTAGTTTTTTCAATTTCTTTATACTTACAGCAATAACGCGCAACAAGGGAACTTTGCTAGCGTTGCAAGCCATTTTTAATTTAATTTTTTATTATTAATTTATTTGTTAAAGACGGTTTAATCGAAAACTCCCCCTGCGAAGAAAAAATTACAAATTCTTCTCTTTCTCTCGGCTCGTTTCTGGCAAAGTACTGACAACTTGTAAATGATAGCAATCCATACAGTTTGACATAATATGTATTAAGTTAACACAGCCAAATTTTAAGTAAAAGTTGGTAACGCTGCATGAGAAAATTGATAGAGGAAATTGAAATAGAAATTTTAATTATTACCTGAGAGTTTCACAATCAATTTCAAAAATTTAACACACTCACAAATTCAATTACTGAAACGACATCGATAACCAATTTTGCTTTACATTCTGCTGCTGTAATTTGTTGTTTTCTTGACGAAAACATCTCGTGTATGAAAATTGAATGAAAAGTTATGTGCGGCTATTTTGCTAGAAATATATGTGATTGAGAGAGGACCAGACAGAATGTAAAAGAATCTGAGATGGTCGAACACCTTCAGTGGATCTATTTCGCTCGTTGTGTGAAACTTTCTGGAAATAGTACTCATTTAACCGTGCCGGAAATTTTATCTTCTCTCCCATTCTTTCTTTTATAATATTGAATTCATACCTCGACTTATTGAAATTTGACGATAATACGTGAACGTAAACGCAAGTTCAAAAAATTTCTGAATAAAAACAAATAAAGTAGACCTGATACATGTGAACCTGGACCAATTATTATTTTGCGAAGACATGAACCACTTGTTTTTCCTGTTGGCAATATCAAACCATATGGCAACGCTAAATTGTAATTCAGTAAGTGTCAAAATGACAATAGTTATTGTTTTTGTTTTGTGTAGTCATTCTGAAAAAAATATTTCAGTGGAAAAGTGAATACGGAAAATTTTATTAGAAAAGTAAAAACATAAAAAGAAAAGTTGAAAATAATTTTAATACATACTTATAAATTATTTGTAATTTAAGAAGAAAAAAGATCCAGTAAAGGTGTAAGAAAAGTGTTAATTGTGCAGTGTGAAAAAGTCATAAACACAATAAAGTCTAACTTATTGTAAACCAACAACAAAAAATGGCTTTATTTTTTAATGTGGGTACCAACCCATTTTCAACGCCTGTTGGTCAAAGGATCGGTAAGTTGATTACATACAAATGTACAATTGAGTATAAAATATGTGTATAAAACTAATTTTATCTTGGAAAAGGACCTTGTAATTTATTTAAGTTTGTCTGTTTTTTGTGTGTTTCTTTTTTCTACATGAGACTATTAGAAAACATTTTAAAAATCCAGCTGTATTGGAAAGAAATTGAATTTTCACCATTTCTTCCACTCTTTCTCCTTTTTGTGTCTCTGCCCGTGTGAGTTTTTTTCAATTACTCACTCGTTTGACGTTCAGGTGCAATAACGTTATTTTTTTATGTTTTTTTTTAATGTGGATGGATATGTATATATTTTTGGTTGTTTTGATATTTTCCATTGTTGTTGTCTTTGTTTGTCTTTCATATTTTTTTTGTCTGTTTCTGTGTTTATTTTTTTTATCAAAGTTCACTTTTTTAATATCGCTGGCGGTACCATATGTTTAAGGTGGTATCTACGTTTGGTCCTTTGATTTGTAACTTAAACAAAACAAACAGATTTTATATTGGAACCATTAAGAATTATTATTTGTACTCTGTTTATAATATTTAATACAGCCGAATATTCCGAACAGCCGGCTTTTTTTTAATATCTTTGCACCCTACATAGTGCATTATTAGGGAAAAAAATACTTTCTAACTAAATTCTCTAACGATTACATTAATTTGTTCTCTTGATTTAAAATAATTAAAAATGTTTTTATTAATACAGAACGGAATTTATTAATGTAGTATGGAAAATATCAATAACTTTTAATACGCTTCATCGAATACTGACAGTTGATTGAAGATGTCATTTACATATTCACTTCAACATTAGCAGATTATCCATAAGAGTATTCAAAAGATTAACACCTTTTTCTACGTTCACGAAACGACTTCAAACTTACGATTTCATCAAAACCAGTCTATAAATTTAAAGTAACTGATAAGGCTAGCCAAGGTCGTGTTTGTAATACATTCATTCACCAAGCATTTATGATGACTTCCTCTCAGAGTCTCTCTAATAACATTGGGTAGACCATAAAAATTAAATTTCATGCAGGCGTTGAGAGTTAACCATACATGTTTCAATATCTATTGCGTCCAATAACAGATTTTTTATCAGATACGCTGCCCTTTCGCATGAGAAACAGATTATTCATGAAGACTGATTCAGAATTATCACTGATGACAGATATCAGTATGCAGTCATCTTTGTAGCGCAGACAATATCGAAGAGTAGTATTCCCTTGGTATGATAAGATCCATCCTACTGATTTTGCTCCATGTGGTGTGGTATTTAGGTCGATAATGCAGCAGGACATTAAAATCTGTTGGTATCATTAGAGTTGTTCGAAAGTAGTACGAAAGGTTGCACTGTCTCCAGAATATCCTGTGAGGGAAATATTGGCTTTGCAGTTATGGGAAGCAAGTCTAGTTTTTAACTCTCTTCAAGATGAATTAATATGACCTAAGAATGAGCTTCATAACTGCAATACATATATAACTAGTGTAAGTGAAAGAAAGTCGCCGTAAGATTGACCACGATTTTTTAAGGAGGGCAAGAGTCAATTTGACTTGTACGGAGTCATTCTGACTACACTAAACAAGCCATAAATTACTCACTTTTAATTATACCTGCTATAATATTAATAGGTTTCTATAATTATGTAAATTTTACCTTCTGTATTATTATTTGTAATTTTATTTGACTGCAAAATATATGATATTTATCGCTTCGTTTCGTTTGATGTTGCATGAAGTGAGGTGGTTAATAGTTTACATTTGTTTGACCACTTTATTTCTTTTTGTTGTTTGTTGCATGTCATATTTGTGAAAGTCTCTTTTTTGTTGTTGTTAATGTGTCTCATATTAACCTCAATAGGAATGGAAAAGGTTAAAAGTTCATATTCTTTAAATTGAATTGTATAAAAAGACATTTTTTTGTTGAAAACTAAAAACTGTACTGTACTTGTGTTATGCACCTTGAGGCATTTTGTCTTTGTAAGAAAGATTAAGGCCTTTAGATACATAGTTTCTGTTTATAATATTAAACACAAAAGGACTTGTTAAGATATTATCAAAGATTTTGTGAAGGAGAGCGAACGTAAACACTGTTTTCTTTTGGAATTATTTGTTGTTTTAAAAAACATTTGATTTCTTGTTGATTCATTCTTTATTTATGTTTTTTTTATTCATTTATAAACAATTTGGTTAGAATACGATTTTCCAAATACGAAAAATTATTAAAAAAAAAATTCTTACAAAATTTCATGTGACTTAGTAGTAAAGTGTGGTTTTCAAGCGATCATACATACATACATATCGATGGCTTAATATGAAAAAGGCCTAACTCAATTTTTTTCAAAATAAGGTTTTTTGTTTATTCTGGTAGACAAATGTCAGATGCACAAAAAAATTAAGAATTTTTTAAATGAGAGATTAAATGTGTTGCTGTTTCTTATTAAAAATTGTATTACAATTTTTGTTGTATCTAAAATTTTACGAATTTATTAAGTTTTTTCCTTCTCCTGTAAATTAACCAAAAATCGAGTTAGGCCTTTTTCATATTAAGCCATCGATATGTACATTTAAATATTTATTTTTTTATTACTTTTATTTATATTTAAATAACCGACAGTCTATATCGAATTGTAATTCATTTGAATAACAGTTTGTATTTTTAATATACGAAAAAAATAGTTTCGGCACAATTCAATAGAAATAATGATGAAACATCTGAAAACAATGCAAATGCGGCTGTATTTTCAATACAAATATATTTTACTCCACGTACATGTTCTAGCAAAACTTTGGCAAAAAAAATTGTGTAACCTAGAAGTTACCGTGGTCTAGTAGGTAGTGTGGCTTATTAGACGTAAGGCCTCATTTCAAACCCCAGGTTAGGCATCTCCGACTGAACGAAATATGAAAAAATATTTCTTCGGCGACTTCCTCTCAGCTGATTTTTGGCAAAAACCCTTAGAGTAAATAAAATTTCCATGAAAAGTTTTTCAAAAATCTGTCGTTCGGAGCCGACTTTAAACTGTAGGTCCCGCCACTCATGTACAAAAATTAACGCACACAACATAAGTGGTGTGAGAATCTAGGTCGTAATCCTGACTAAATGGTTGTAATGACCAATTATGTATATGTATGTATGTAACCTCCACACTATTGCTATAGAAACGAACCTCTGACAATACATTAAATTTATTTCTATTCTATTTTAAAGCTTTAAATAAGTTAAATAAATTTTTATTTTACGAGTTTTTTTTTATTTATTTTCTCATCAAAAAAATCTTTTCTGTCTGAGGGATCCCGTCTTTTAGTTCTCAATGCACTTTAGATAATTAGATTTTGGTACAGACTTAAGTTTGATAGAAGTCACAAATGGAAACATTTGAAATTTTCAAAACATCAAGACTTTCTGACTCTAGAGGATGATAACGGATCGACGGGTAGAATTTTTATTATTAGCAAAATCTTCAAAGTGCTTGGCCTATAGTCATTAATATAGTTGGAGTCCCTCCACTTGACTTAAGAGATTCATCTGTACCAGTACCTATAGCGCGAGAACGCTCTATGTTAAATAAGTATTGATAAAAGCGCACCGTATCACTATTTGTTAAACGGCCTTGAATATTTGTACAGGAACGGTCTTATACTTACTAATTTGTAAGGCAAACTAATTCTAACTTTGACAAAATAATGCCTACAGGTGAGCCCTACGTACACTGCCTTCCCTGTAGGTGAGCACTTTATTGGACTCCAGATTCTTTCCATAAGCTTGCAAAGTACACATACAACTGTGTTCAAATTAATAGGAGTGCTACCATGTAATATTTTCAAAGTTAAAATTTTTTATTCTACCAATTTGCAAAACATTATATATTCTAATGGTAGTTACAACGATATGTAAGAAATAAAATACAAAAAAAAAAATCTCGTAATAACTTTAATATTTACGATGAAATTGATTCATTTCTGTGTTTGCCCCTGAATTCAGTTGATCAAAAAAATAGGAGTGTGAGTGTTCTTTTAAAAATAAAAATATAACAGCACATAATTTAAAGAAAAAAGTAAAAAATAAGTACGGAAAAATGTAGTTAAAACTTTTTCTACAGTGATTCACATAAATTTTTGTAATAGTGGGACGAGAAAAGCACTTTACTGAAGAAAAGAGAAAACTAATTAAAAATTTTGGAAATAAAGGCAAAACTTACAAAGAAACTAAGGAAATCTTAAGTTACTCCGATCAAATGATCACAAATACATTAAAATATAAAAATAGCCAGAAACGCGTGGGCGCAAGGCCAAAACATCTGCTGTCGATGACCGCCGAATTGTGCGATACAGCAAAATAAATCCTTCAGCGTCTTCAAATAAAATTCAAAAGGATCTGAATCTTGCCGTAAGTGTCCCTACTATTCGTAGGCGTCTGATGGACAACAATTTATTCGCAAGAAGTTCACAAAAGGTGCCATTGTTGACATACAAAACAGGCAGCAGCACGCTTAAAGTTTGCCCAAGAACATATCAAATATCCGAAAGAAAAATGGAGAACTTATTGTGGACCGACGAAAGCAAAATTGTTTTATTTGGTGGCACTGGGTCTAGACAGTATGTTAGACGTCCGCCCAACACCAAATATAAAGCTAAGTATACACAAAAGACAGTTAAACATGGTGGTGCAAAACTAATGATATGGGGAAGCTTTTCATATAGTGGTTTAGGCCCAATACATCGAATTAGAGACATAATGGATAGGAACGTCTATGTCAGCATTTTGAGAGAAGTGATGTTACCATATTCCACGCCTCTAAAATGGATATTCCAACAAGACAATGACCCGAAACACACCAGTAAATTGGCAAATGAGCGGTTTCGGGTTAATGGGGTAAAGGTTATGGCGTGGCCAGATCAGTCTCCTGACCTTAATCCCATAGAACATCTATGAGGGATGTTAAAAAATATGTTGCCGAGAGAAAACCGTCAAATGCAACTGAGTTGTGGTCTGTAGTGCAAGATGGGTGGAATAAAATTCCACTAAAACAATGTCAGGATTTAGTTGACTCCAATGGTTTTTAAAGACTGGTTTCTAAAGACTTCAATGGTTTTTTATATTTAAAGGGCATTTTATATGGAAATTAAGGCTTAATAGGGAGTATTTGTTTCATTATTATTTCCGAAATCACATTTCTTTAAAATGTAATTCAATTTTGTTTCTTCAAACAATTCCTTTATTATCTCAATTAATTTTAAAATTATCTAAATTACGTTGAAAAAATGCTAACAATGGATTTCATTTTAATCTAATCACTTTTTAAACGAAAAAAAAAGAAATAAGAATTTAAAATAAAATAAAACACTTTGTTTCTTATTTTATTATGTTAACAAAGAATATTTTTGTTTGTTTTAAAACATGAAACCTTTTCAACTCATTCGTCTTTATCGGCATAGAATCTACATGTTGGGCTTGTGGCAATCCCCATTCTAAATACGTGTACTCGTAAGTCTATAGTGTTTTGTCATAGGACAGGTTACCAACCTTAGGTTATTCCTGGATAGTGTGATGCATGACTTAAATCTTCCCTACAAAAGTTTTATAATTTCCCTACAAAAGTTTAGATTGTTTTAAAACCACTTTTCTTGAGAACACTTTTTGCCTCTCTTTATTTTCCCATTTCATTGCGCATATCTTTCCAAGGCTATGCATAGTCCTTAATTAAAATTTCTACCTGCAAGCGTTGTGGGTTTTGTTTAATTTTATCAATCAGTCAGGCTAAGAGCTCTTTTTTATTTTTACCGACTATCTCTTTGAATTTGTTTGGTTCAGTAACTTCATTTTTTAATTTTTATTTAAAAATGCACTTTAAAGTTCAAATATATGTAAATAATAATTACAATTTTAAAATAAAATCAGACTGAATGTAAGTCAAGCGCAACACTTGATACCATATACACACGTTTATATACGATGTTAATTTGTTTTTTCAACTTATAATCGCAGACGATTTGTACATACATAAGTGTTATATACAGAGAGGTAAGATTGTAAATAATTTTACGTAATCATCAACCATTAAACCGCTGAACTACAAAAACTCAACAATAAATTTCAGTTTAGCAGCCAATCCATATTACTTATTACTACTACTCATAGAAACTACTTGTTGGTCGTTGGTCGTGATGACTAATATTGTTTGGAAATGAATTTTATTTTTTTAGTTAATTTAGTTCAAATGGATAGATATGAATGGAAAGTACGTACATACACCGAAAAAATTATCAAAAGAAAAGATATGATACAAACATACATACATATTTTATCAAATAATTATCTTTTTTTTAATTGAAGCATAACAAGAATGTGTTATTTTTATCGTAGTTATTCTAAAATTTAAAAGTTGGAAATACATATTTAAACTTTAAATTAAAACTTACTTTAACTTTTCTTCAAGTGTCGATACTATTGGTATTGCAAATGTCGTTTAATTTCCATATTTTAAAACCTTATCTACCTACGAGTATACAAACATATGTATTGATACACAGACATTTTTAAAAACAAATTAAAGTATTGTTATGCAAACAGATTTTATTTGGAACGAATATAAATGTAAGCTATATTAAAATGGGTTCTAAGGGTTAATTATTCACTTATTACTCACAGAATGTAAAGAAGCCTTTGATGGTTAGGTAGGTAATGTGCGGAATTCGAAATTTAACTCGAACTTGCGAAGCTTAGATCCTTGACTCTTAGAATAGTTTAATGGTGGCCATGTAGTTGTTAGCTGTTTAGACCTTTGCTGATTCATAGCACCAAGTACTACAGTATAAATAGGTACCAAAAACTTTTAGAGGTTTTGATTTGGCATGCTACTGACCCTGCTTAGAATTCCAGATCCCTGCCTTAAAGATATTATTTGACCTTTTGATTTATTAATTCTGCACGTTCTTTACAGCAGATTTCTGGCAAAAACTCTGAGAGTACATAAAATTTTCATGGAAAGTTTCTCAAAAATCTGTCATTCGTAGTCGACTTTGAAGTCGCTGTAGTCTAGTAGGTAGTGTGTTGGCTTATTAGACGTAAAGCCAGGGTTCAAGCCCCAGGCCAGACATCAAGACAAAATACAAAAAGTATTTCTTCGGCGACTTCCTTTCAGCAGATTTCTGGCAAAAACTCTGAGAGTAAATAAAATTGCTATGAAAAGTTTCTAAAAAATCTGTCGTTCGGAGTCGACTTTAAACTGTAGGTCCCACCACTCATGTATAAAATTAACACACACAACATAAGTGGTGTGAGAAACTAGGACGTTATACAATGGGTCAATTCGACCTCCGGGTGCTGTACTTGTCTTAATTGACAAGTACACGTTCTCTAACCTAACCTAACCTAGTCGACTTTAAACTGTGTAAAATTAGCACGCATCGCATAAGTGGTGTGAGAAGCTGTTTCGTAATCTTGATTGCAGGGTTATAATGACCAATTATGTTATGTATGTATGTACGTGCTTTACAAGAGACGGTTATACAAAGGTCCTCTTTAGAGGGACCTAGATATGCCAAAATAATCTGCAGTGCATGCCAAGGGATTACCTCCTACTAGTGCATTTCTGAAGAGTGATATTAAATTTGCTACCCACAGCTGTTATGATAGCTAAAGGTAGCACAAATTTTCAATATAATACTGAATACTACTGTGATGTGAGGTTTGTACTGGAGGAGTTATGGACAAGAAAGTATTATAGAGTCCTGGATATGAATATTTACTGACAGCCAAGGGACTATAAAGGTTTGGGAGCATGTCTATATCAAGTGTGATAAAACTGAGGATTGCATCGAAGTTTCTGCCTTATTCCATCTGTTTTTCCTCAGTCTCTTTATCTCCTCCCTTTCCTACCTCTTCTCCTTTTTCAATATCCCCTATATCTTTTACTATCCTCTCTCTCTCTCGCTCTCTCTCTCCTCTAGGACGTATTACAATGGATAATTTTGACATCTGGGTATTGTACTTATCCCAATGAGAAGTACACGTACTCAAACCAAACCTAACCTAACTTTCTGTCTTGTTGCTTATGTTTAAAGTTGTAAGGTAAGGATATTGAATATAAACACATTGGACAATTATATCTTTGTGGTCTGTTTTAAATTAATTAAATATCATTTAAGGAATCTAGCTCCTGGTGAGCTAAAAAACGGACATAAGTCTTAATGTGCGTAGAGCACAGGTGTAGAAAACGGTCGGAAAGATTGAGAAGATAAAATAGGAGTATAACATCACGGCATATCTTATGAGCAAAAGTATTTTGCATTTACCAGTATTCCCAGAAGCCAAAAATAATTTAAATTACTCCAGTGCATACTACATCTGCTTCGGATATGACCTAAAACTGCAATAAGAATATTGAAATTTTCTTATCTCAACCAAGAAATAAATTAAACGATTTTAAAACCATTTGTAGCATGAAGCAATTTAAAAACAATGCTGCGCTTGTTTCTTATGATTTTTTTTGTTTGTTTTTATTTCCAATTTAAATTCTAATCTTTGTGATGTCGTCGTTTGTCATTTTACTGCTGAATAATTTGTTAAGTCTAATTGAAAAAATATTTCAAGATTATTGATCCGAACAATTTCATTTGACACTTTTAATTATTTTTCACTTTATATGGCAAAAAAAAAAGCAAAACATATGAAGGTGAATACCCTTTATACAGGCCATGATATGATATGTTTGGTATGAAATGCTTTCTTTTTTATTCTTAATTTTACTCATTAAATGTGTGTCATCAAAAGTAATAAAAAAAATGGTAAAATACTGAGGACATTGCATGTTTATTTATATAATTTAACGTGGTTGTTAGGGATAACAAACTGTTTATGGTTAAAATATCATTCAGATTTGTGAGAAGGCAAGTTAATCCAATACAGGGAATGTACAAGTACTCTGGTTTAATCAAAATTTTCTAAAATATAGTCCTGCAAGAATCTTTCTTCACAGGTTTTGTAATCAAAGCTAATCTGGATAGACTATTCTATCGTTACTTTGTACTTAACGGAAAAGATGTGTTCGAACTAAGTGTACCCAAATAGGAAAAACAATGAAAATCGGTATTCCCAACCTTATATAGTAAATCATGCGACTCGCCGAACTATATACAGAGGTTTATAGCAGTAATATACAAAAATAATTTTTAATAAATTGTATTGTATTATCGAAAATTATTTTAAAATATTTTAATATATAATCAATGGAAAATCAAAATAGATAAATACAATATTTTTTTAGTGCTAATTGCTAAATATTCTCTTTAAATAAGTGTTAACTTTAATACCTACGAATAAAAAAGAGATTAAATCACATATTTTCATTTTTTTTTCAATTTATTTTGCAATTATCGTACAACTAAAAGCTTAACTACATACTTTTCCTTATCGATTTTTGAAATTTCAGAACAAGCCACCGATGCATCTTTGGCCTCAGAGAATTGGGCATTGAATATGGAAATATGCGATATGATAAATGAATCTTCCGACACGGCACGAGATGCCATGAAAGCTATACGTAAACGTTTGCAACAGAATGCTGGCAAAAACAACCAAGTGATAATGTTTACATTGACCGTCTTGGAAACTTGTGTGAAAAATTGTGGCAAAGCATTTCATGTATTAGTGGCACAGAGAGATTTCATACAGGATTTGGTTAAGCTGATTGGTCCCAAAAATGATCCACCCATGGTGGTTCAAGAAAAAGTACTCAGTCTAATACAGACATGGGCGGATGCTTTTAAAAATCAACCCGATCTGAATGGTGTCATACAAATGTACACTGAGCTAAAGAATAAAGGCATCGAATTTCCCCAGCCCGATGCCGAGAATATGGCTCCCATATATACACCACAAAGGGTGAAAATATAAAAAGTTTTCTATTTTATATGCATAACTAATATTCATTAAATTTTACTGTAGAGTGTTCCAGAACAGCCACCACCTCAAGTTTTAAATCAACCGGCTGCTATATCACCCCAGCATCCCATAATGAATGCCGCTGGAATGCCGGTGGTAATATTTTGTTAATAATATATAATAATTTTCTTTTTAAATAAATTTTTAAAAACTTAAATTATTTTTTAACCCCGTTTCAAAGACTGCTGGTCCCACACAATTGTCACCCGAACAAATTGCTAAATTGCATTCTGAATTGGAAATTGTTTCCGTTAATATGTCGATTATGGGTGAAATGTTAACAGAACTCAAACCTGGCCAAGAAAATCCCGATGATTATCAATTACTTACTGATTTAACAGCTACATGCAAGTAAGTTTGTTATTGGAACAGTATCCATTCCATTATTGACATTGTTTTCTTTTTTTTATTTTATTAGAGAAATGCAATCACGTATTGTGGATTTAATTGGTCGTGTTACTGATGATGAATTAACCGCTGAACTGTTACGCATCAATGACGAATTGAATAATTTATTTTTGCGCCATCAACGTTATGAAAAGAATCGTGCCAGTCACACTGGTGTTACTTCCCCTTCGGCTGTTTTAGGAGCTGCTATTGGTATACCACCACCCACAAATTCGGCACCTTCAGCTGCTGCTGCTGCTGTTGCCGAATCACCAAAATTATTAGATTTTCCCGATAGTAATAAAGATGATTTATTAAATAGTTTTAGTCGTTTAGGTAATTTTAGAGGAGAATATATTGTTTTGAAAATTGAATTGCTTTTATTAAATGATTTGCTTTTTAGGTGTGAGTAATACAACGAAACCAACAGCCAAGGATGCCGACGAATTTGATATGTTAGCTCAGTCTCGCACCAATGGCACCAAGTAAGTTTTTATCTATTATTAGCTATTTAGCTTTGATAAAAAAAATTATTATGTTAATATGTATATACTCTAGTAATTTAATTTAGTTTTTTATTTCAAACATACATGCTGAATAAAAATTTATTATCAGTGTTAAATTATATTTAGCAAATGGACTTCGCTAACATACTAGCACTTCTTCTGTTAATATTTTCGTTCTATATCGTCCATTTTATGCAAAATGTCTTTAAAGACTTAAAATTTTAAAATATGAAATATTGCTCTTAGGGAAGTAGTTGGTAGAAATTAATCTTGGTGGTCAAGTTATTCTTTGCAGATTGGCATTTCGGACAGCATTATTTCTATTATTGGTAATGAGTCAAATCAAAATCCTATATCATAGCCACTAGATTAAAATGCCATCCAGTTAGACGTCGGTGAATTCGCCAGGACCTAAAAAAGTAATTTGAATTGTTTACATAATCAGATTTTATCTGATTAAATTACTTTTTCGGTAAAATTATCCATGCGGTTAAGTTTGAGAACGTGGACTTGTCATTGGGACAAGTACAATATCCAGAGGTCAAAATGACACATTGTAGATTAGTCCTAGAAGGGAGAGAGAGAGGATAGTTAAGGAGATAGAGAAATTGGAAAAGAGAAGAAGTAGGAAAGGGAGGATATAAATGACAAAGGAAAAAAGATGGACCCCATTCACGCAAGATGCCCTTGCACTTCTCCACCAGCTCAACCTGTTTATGAATCTTTGGAGAGCCCTAATGTCGGTTCTCGACAGAAAGTCCAAACCTTCAAAAACTCCCATCCGCTTATTCTTCAATGAAATTATTGTTCACTTTAGAACTTAAGAACCAAATTAAATTTTATTTTAATTTTAATTTTTTTCAAAGCTTCCACTTTTATTGATACGAATATACAACAAATGGGTACTCTGGTAGTCTGATGTCAGAGTTGTGCGGTTGATACACAGCTCGTAATAATTATAATATAATTTGTAATGATATTCTAGGCAGTAAATAAATAAAATGCAACGAATTTTTTTATGTCTTGCATCAAGCTAGTCCTCAATTAAGAGAACGGTGGAAGTAGAATACTTACTTAATTGGTCATATTACAACCCTTTAGTCAGGATTACCACCTAGCTTCTCACACCAACCATGTTGTGTGTGCTAATTTTATACATGAGTAACGGGATCTACAGTTTAAAGTCGACTCCGAACGACAGATTTTTGAAAAACTTTTCGTGGCAATTTTATTTACCCACAGAGTTTTTGGCAGAATACTGATAAAGAAATATTTTTTCATATTTCGTTATGTTCGAGATGTCTGACCTGGGGCTTGAACAATGAACATACTACCTACTAGACTACGGCAACTTCGGGATTAGAATACTCATCATTTTAAAATTCTGAATTTTATAGTTTTGTATACAAATTTCCAGATCTTTATCTGCTAAATGTGTTAAATAGATTACTTCTCCTTTCTAATTTATTCAATTTTTCTTTTTTTTTTAGCAAAAGTGATTTATTGAAAGACATTCCAACATTAGATGCTACAGCTGGCAGCTTAGGATCACCTTTTAAACGTCCCGGCACCAATATGCCGGCGGTAAGTAAAGTGAGTATTGTCAGAAATCCTACAAAAAAACTAATATTTCTTTTAATTATTTTTCCTTTATATACCAAATATGATTTTTGTTTTTGTTCTTCTTATAAATTGGCAATTTATTTTACCACAAAAAAAAATTAAAATAATATTTATTTTTTTATTTATTTATTTTTTTTCCTACTGAATGGCTTTTTAAAAATTATTTTGTTGAAATGAATGAAAAATTTTCTTTCCAATTTGGATTTTATGTTCATTTATTTTAAATTACAAAATTTATTTGGTTAAACCTTAAAAAGCCTGCAAAAGAAAATGAGATCGATGAAATGGAAGAATGGTTAGGCAGCTCTGTAAGTAAAGTTAATTTTTTTCTCCTGTTTTTCGTTTGTTTTAATTTAGTTACTAATTTAGTTACAGTATTTTACATTCATTTTGACACCTACTCATTATATTTCATTTCATTTAGTTCTTAGTTGTTCATAACATTTGTAGAATTATATATTATTTGCTTTTATTGTATATATATATACATACATATACAATTAATATGGAGTAATTTATTAAGATATTAGGAATGAAATGGAAATTTGTTGATAATTTTTATTTGTATCTTATTGCAGAAAGAAATTGAAGGTCTAGAGGAAACAGTGACCAGTTCAGAATTTGATAAGTTTCTTGAGGAAAGAGCAGCAGCAGCTGAAAATCTTCCTACTATACAAGCCACTAACAATTTAGATAATGCCCAGCAGCAAAGTCAACAGCAGGGCGATAAGAATAAATCAAAAAAAGCTGAAGAAGATCTTCTATTGCTTTGAGCTTATATTATAATATCATCATTTGTTGTTAAACCTCTACTTTATACTTTCTCTGATAACCTCATCCAAGAAGAAACCACAACAGAACCCAAACACATTATTAACATATTATTAAATTAAAATATTCTATTGGCTTTAATTGTTTATTTACTAAATGTCTAATTCCATACAAATGGTAGATAAAACGATAACTCGATAACGATAAAAAAAAAGATTTATATATACATACATATAAATATCAAACGATTATAAAAAATATAATAAAATTAAAATAAAATAAAACTCTAACATTACTAAGACATAAAATAAAGAAATACTAACTAATAAAATGAAGAAAAGTATTGCTCTTATATACACTAAACTTTAACTTATAAAATAACTAAAAAACAATGTATAACATACTTACATATATGAAACATTTTTATATATTTAAACATATTTTTTGTTTATATAATTTTTGTATTTGTTTATATTTTTGTTACTTTAATAATGCTTAAAAGTAAAAGAAACAATTTTCCATAATTATTTCCAATATTTTGCTCAATTGATTTTGTAAATCTGCTAAAGAGATTTTATTTTGCATGTTTTATTTCAAACGTTTTTGTTTTTTTTCTTTTGTAGTCTTTAGTTTGTATTTTTCTTTTTAATTTAAGTTTTGTTGTTATTTGTAATTATTTAATTATTCCAAAAATATGTATTTAAATTATATATTTTTGTTTAATTGTATATAAAATACTTTTTAAATTAAATTCAGTCTAATTTTAGACTTTCAAATTATTATGCCACATTCATTAAAATTGTTTTATTTATTATGCAACTGATGTAATTTTTTTTTCTATCGTACTATTAATTTTCATTGCTATTTACGAATAAATTATTCGATTATATTTATAATACTTCTCACTTTTCTCTCTCAAAAATTAAGTTAAACTATTTTTTAAAATATATTTATTTTAATTGTTTTTCTTTAACAGAAAAGAAAATATTATTAAAAATAAATTTAATAAAGAAAATTAATGTGGGTTTTTTTAAGTGAAAATAAGTTTAAAATGTGAAATATCTGAAAGCAGACCGTGGAGTTAGATGGACTACAATAAAACCTTCAATTAAAAATAAAACGGATTGATACAATTATCTAGTGGCAGTTTGTGCCCTCAACTACGTATAAAAGTAATAAATAAAAATAGAAGAAAACGGTGCATATGGACCTTGAACGTAGTCAGTCCAAGTTAATAAGTTTATGGGTGACGAGGTCTTCCTTAAAAATCTTTTGATTTCTTCTGACAGCCAGGCTGAGATTAAATTCGTAATCAAAGTCTCTTCGATGTTTGTCCTCTTCCATGGAAGCCTCATTGGCAACAAGAAGATACGAGTAATATTGATAGACTTTGCTGGACTCTTATGGAGAGTCAGAGGACTCACTTTCCTTCTTAAATTCTATAATTATTAATCGCACAATAGAGATTCCAATGGGCCACAGGCCTTCTGGAAGGCATTCTGAAAGACTTGGTATTCAGTCGAATGACTTCTGCAGGAGCTGTGGATTTAAGGAGGAGGAAAAGCCTATGTTTCATGTGTTAGAACTTGCCATAAAAAGGCCGAGGTGTTTGACCTTTTATTTTCTGACACTGTTTTTCCAATATAAAGATTACTGCAATAGAAAGATATATTTTGAACTTAGAAAGGTTTTCCTTTAGAGAATGTTAGAACCGCGGGTTAGATATTAATTAAAATATTACAAAGGACCTAGACACTGGCCTAAATGGCAGCTTCTACTTCAAGGACGGTTATTTTATTTGATTCGTGTTCTTTACAATATAAAATTAAAACCATAGTTATTTGCTGATAATTATTATAAATTTTATAAATAAATAAATAATAGTGCTTTCACACCAAAATTTAAAACCTGATTTTAGCATTAAAACCATAATCAGCTGATTTTGCGTTCACACTGCAAGTTTTCTTAAAACTGGTTTTAAATTCATGACATTTATGACTGCGCAACAGCTGTTTTTGTTTTGATTTCGTCTATTTTGTTTATTTATGTTTTGTTAGTTTTCGGGGTGAGTTTTTATTATTTTATTTTGGTAGAAGTTGATGATATTTTGGTAGAATAATAGAATAATTTTGAAGGAGATGAATCATTTTATTACGGAAACGTAATTCATAACTATTGTATTTGGTAAAACCTTTCATCGATCATCACTAATTTAGTATATAACCAATTTAGAGGTATATTCACAAATTTCTTAAACAAAAAGTTATGAGTACATATTTCGTTATATTTTTCTTTTTGCATACCTATTGCAAATGGAACTTTTTTCATTGTAAAGGAAAATTTCTTATAGTTCGATTAATAATGAAAAAATTACCGAATTTTAACCTTTTCATTCAAAAAAATTAATAAGTACTGGTAATATAAACAAAGTTCTGCGAGAAAAAAATTTTATGAGCAATATGCCTTATTTCATCTTGATATATTTAGCTTCTGACTTACCTTATGCACAAGAAACTATATTCATTGGGACCAGAAACCATACACATTTCGATTAATAATTAAATATTTACTTACTTTTAAAATTTTCATTGAAGAAATTAAAAATATTCCAAATATTCCCTTTTTTAATACAAAATAAATGATTATTTACATTTATTTATTTATTTACAGTTGTTTTTGTTTTTATTTTGTTTTTATCAGCTGTTTTCAAGATTTCAGAGCTGGTAGCTCTGATTTAGTACATTTAGTACATCAAAACAAGGTTGTATTTCATAAAACCTACTTAAAACCAATTCAAAAAAGGTTTTATTTTGGTTTTAACACAATAATTTTGTATGGTAAAAACTGGTTCTATTTTTGGTTTTAACGTTAAAACCAACTTTTGCGTTAAAACCACTCGGTGTGAAAACACTATAATAGAATATAAATTTTTTTTATTACTCTTCTCTCTTAAACAGATTCCTTTATTTTTGCGTTGCCAACCACAATTTTTGTTAATAAAACACGGTGACTACTTGCTATACAGTCTTTATAAATCAAACAGCAACACATGTTTTTGACATTTCTAATAAGTGCGGTAAAATAAAGAAAAAAACGGTAAATTTCAGAAATTTTCATTTTATAATAAAATTAATGTGTCCTTAAAAATGTTAAGTTCGCGTTTATTTCGTTTAGTGCACGATAAAAGTTTAAGTGTTCCCCTAGTAAGATATTTTCATCATGAATTTTCACACCCAGAACCGAAAGGTGAAACCAAAGAAAATGTAGAAAAGGAAAAAGGGTCCCCAGAGAAAATTACAAATGCGTCGTCAAATAAATACATTTTAACAGGCGCCATGAGCCAAAGGTTCAAAGTGTTTCGCGAAGAGGAATCTCCAGAAATATTGGATATATACGAAGAGAAGGAACGCTATCAAATGCAAGATGAATCGGACGAAATTGTAGATGACACTTGTGTGGGTTTGAATTTGAAAAGTAAGTACATCTTAAATGTTATTGATTGTTCTACCACAACGGCCATTATTATGCTCCATTAACATGTATCATTTATTTATTTATTATCATTTTATCATACAAATTTAAGATAGGCGTTTTACTAATTATACAATTGCACGCATTTTAAAAATTTATTTATTTTATTTATTTTGTTTGTTATTTACATTGGAAATTTTCTTATTGTCGGTAGAGAAACTTATCATATCATTTTTATTATTGTTGTACTGTGCTTAACCTATATACAGTTTCCCTACAATGTCTCTCCCAAAACTGTTGCCTTGACGAACTACATCATTCTGCACGTTGTCAAAATATCTCTCCGCCTATTACTTGATAGTTCTCCCAGTGTTTCCCTCTGGCATGCATTACGTGTAAAAGTTTACAAAGATCACTTGAATGTTCTGCCTAACGTTGTTTTGCCACTACGAGAACTAAAAATACTACAGAAAAAAGGCGATTATTAGATGTAAGTGCTCTTATTGCATAAGCCTACATTATGGCTTACTTAATTGCACAGTGCAACCCTTTAGTCAGGATTACAGCCTAGCTTCAGACATCACCCATAAGTGACAGGAACTACAGCTTAAAGTCGATTCTGAACGACACTTTTCATGGAAATTTTATTTACTTAAAGAGTTTTTGCCAGAAGACTGCTGAGAGGAAGTCGCCGAGGATATATTTTTTCAGACGTCGTTTTGTTTGGGATGTCTAAACTATAGTTCGAACCGTAGACTAGCGTTTAATAAGGGAACATACTACCTACTAGGCTACGGCGACTTCATTATGTTGAAGTTTTAAGAATATATTGAAACACACGCCAGTACCCTACTGTCAGAAGCCACAAAAAGTGTTCGTTTTAAAAAACAATGGCAATAAGTGTACTATCTTTATAGAAATAAGATGAATTATTTCATCTAATCGAAGCAAAATCAATTTAATACATAAGCAAAGCAGTGTTATATAATAGTTCCGCTCACTTGAAAAGAGTCACAACATAATCGTTATGGTAATAATTGAATAGCTAAAGTTATGCAATGGTTTCGACAATTCTTTTATAAGTTATTATTGAAAGATTTCGATTTAATATTCTTGATATATAGGGTAACACTCGGTAAATTCTCTGTCCATTTTCAATTTGTTTTAAAATGTGTATTCAAATACTTTAAAATTATGGATTTGATTTTATACAATCTGAACATTGTTTGAAATCCGCGTTGACTATTGTTGTTTTTTTTATATTAATTTTATTTTATTTATCTGGTGCTAATGCTATCAATGTATTTCCTTTCAACCGCATGCATTAAATTCGCTTTTACTAATATTTTTTACCTTAACATTCCGCTGTTTTTCTGCAATTAAAATTTATTTTCTGCCTTATTTATAGCTTTCCTTGCTTTATGAAAAATATTTTGCAATTATTGCATGGTTTAAAGCTTTTAATTTTAAAAATAATTTTAAGATATGCCAACTTGCTTCATACATTTTTCATTTCTAAAATCTAATTACATTAAATTCTCAACTAATTTCATAAGAGCTTATTTCTCACCAATTCCATAAGAAAAGTTGTACACGCTCATAACAATTGCTAGTCTTAATTGGCACAACATCCATGATTTAACTATTGGCAAATATCTTTAATTTCTTTTTAAGGAGGCCTTACTGGAGTATTCGATATTGAAGATTTAGTAGATGTCTTACGCCGCGAAAATGCTGAGGATATTTTTGTGTGTTCTGTACCAAAGGAATTGAAATATGTTGATTATCTGGCAGTATGCAGTGGACGCAGTTATCGCCATATGCTGGCCATGGCGGAGTTTGTTAGACGCATGTATAAAATCAAACGGCGAAAAGGAGATATTCTACCCAAAATTGAAGGTGAAAAAAGTCGCGATTGGATGGCCATGGATTTGGGTAACATAGCCCTGCATATATTTTCACCTACCGCTAGAGAATCCTATGACTTGGAATCCCTATGGGCCATAGGTGTGGAATACGATCGTGAATACAATAAACCCCAAGATCCCTTAGTAGAACTTTTCGAAAAACATTCAACACTTTTGGCAGATATTAAACCCCAAAAGTAATTTCGTTATTTAGTTAGTTAAAGAATCGAATCATATTCGTTTTGTTTAAATTAGTTTTTATTTAAAAGTTATTTTAATATAACGTCATAAAAAAAATACAGTAAACTGAATTTCTATTTGGAACACAAACACACCTACAATAACATTAAGCTTAACTACCAATATATAGAATTATTAGCTAATTTTTTATGAAAATCAAATAGACTGGGATATATAAAATTCCTATCAATTCTATCTTCACCATATTTACGCATTAAATATTGGGCATTTCGCTCGTGCACCAATGCCGCATTCCAGCCTAAGGCCCTTGCTGCCATATAATCTGTAGTGGGTCCATCACCTATGTGTAGACATTCCTCTGGTTTGAGATCCTTCATATCGGCTTGCTTAACGGCCATGTCAAAAATTTCCCTGCTGGGTTTCTCCGCCTTACAATCATATGAATTTAATATGAAATCAAAATAATGATCCATTTTTAGATTTTTCAATAGAATCGTTAGACGGGGATCAAAATTTGCAATAACACCCATTGCAAATGGCGGTTGGCGATTCGGTGATTCTTTTTTGCCCAATTGTTGTTGCATGCGCAAGTAGTTAAGCAAATCTATGCTACCATTACAATGCTCCCACACAGATGTGGATTTGTAAAGGTCCAGTAGATGATTGCTAAAGTTTTCAATCTTTTCATCGGGTATTTTGGCACCGCATTCATCGAATGTGTCTAAAAGTAGAAAAAAGTAATTTTAATATGAGCAATGAAATTCTTAAAAAAAGCATTTTCTTAAAGGAAAAAGGAAACACGTATGTATCTATTATTGAAAATATTAAGTGTAGGAAAGATAAGAAGTCGCCGCAGTCTAGTAGGTAGTGTGTTGGCTTATTAAACGTGAAGTTCGGTTTAAACCTCAGGTCATCTCCAACAGAATGAAATACGAAAAAAAATTTCTTCGGCGATTTCTTCTCAGGAGATTAAATTGCCATGAGTTTTTCAAAATCTGTCGTTCGGAGGTGAGGAACTAGGTCGTAATCCTGGCTGAAGGGTTTTAATGACCAATTATGTATTATGTAGTAAAGATATTTTTCCAAACCCATGGCAGTAGTAATCTTCAATTAGTGTTGCATAAATGTGTTTGGTTTACCCTGTAGTATTGTCTAAAAAAGATTGTCCCAGTTTTCTTTATGGCAATAAAATCTTGGTTTTAAACAAGCAACAAAATGGTGCAATATTCTATTTAAACGGGTCCTTTTGAGCTATATTACGTATGTATATGTAGAATACATACTTAAATTGTATGATAAAATATTATTTTTTCTTATTTTCGTAGTTTTTATATTTCGAATTAAGTTTATCAATATAGCGTTTACATTGAATTATTATTTATTAAAACAATAATAACTTTAAACAAAAGTAAAAAAATATATTTTTAAAATTAATTTAAAAGAGATCAAAGTCTAGCCAATGAACATGCAAACTACACGTCATAATAAAGTGTATACCGGCACTTTTATTAAACAAGATTTTTTGTACGATCAGATATAAAATTAAAAAGATTTAATTTGTAGTAACATTTTTATCACATTTAATGTGACATTCTTACAAATATAATTTGCCAAATATATTTGCTATCTATTATCTTCATTTATTGTTAATTATGTTTTGACAAATTCTTTTCAATCAATCTGTGTCACTTGTTTTGTGATATATATCAACGAAATTATTCCACACAATATCTGATTACAAATTGTATTGCTTTCGCATGAGATTTCCACAAAAGAAAATAATAAAAAACATGTGTGATAATAATATTGTCGGCCAACCATCTGTAAATATATATCGCCGATAAGATTTCAAGCTAATAATAGTTCTTAGACATATTAGATTAAATAAAGCTGTTAATCAATGCTAAAACCCGGTGTGCTTCAATATTTCGATTATTGTTTATATCAAATAAATTAATTTAAAGTTCATAACATACTTTATATGAATAATACTAAATTCATAACACTTAATAGTATTTTTTCAAGATCTGGCTTTAGTAATCGTGCAATTGGGTCACAATATCTTAGTTGAAGGGAGATTCGATTTTATGTTAAAAAAAGCTTCTTAGACTTTTTTTGATCTTTCAAAATCACTTTTCACAGTTCAAAATCACTTTCCTTTCCTTAGTGAAAGGAAATTTGCCAGCCCAATATCTTGAAATATGCTTTTTTAACCTGGTATCTAAAGAGCGATTCTGCTCATATTTATTTGATTTTGTTCCGCAAATGTGAAGTCTAAGATGCACTCCTTTCTGACAAATCAATTCTTGAAAATGTTAATCATTTAATGAAAATCATATCTTTCCTCAGAGGATAAAAGGCATAAGATCGCTTGATGAATAATGAATTTGTGTCCCACCTCCTGAGCTAATGCAAAAAAAAAAACAGAAACCTTTGGATTGGGTGTCCATTTGCGAGTCATATCTGAATCACAATAAAATTAGGTTAGGTTAGGCTAGGTTAGAGGACGTGTACTTGTCAATTAAGACAAGTACAGTACCCGGAGGTCGAATTGACCCACTGTACAACGTCCTAGTTTCTCACACCACTTATGTTTTGTGTGTTAATTTTATACATGAGTGGTGGAATCTACAGTTTAAAGTCGGCTCCGAACGACAGATTTTTTGAGAAACTTTCTCAGAGTTTTTGCCAAAAATCTACTGAGAGGAAGTCGCCGAAAAAATACTTTTTGTATTTTGTCTTGATGTCTGGCCTGGGTCTCGAACCCTGGCTTTATGTCTAATAAGCCAACACACTACCTACTAGACTACGGTGACTTCACAATAAAATTAACTCACTTGTAAATCAGATAGGGATTGGTGGTGAAATATCGATTTCTTCTGGCAACTTTGAACAGTTGTATTTGAGGCTCTGTAAGCAGACATAAAAGGTACCTAAAAGCCTGGGATTGAGAGTAAGGCAGGCTTATCTATGTAGCAATATTAACAGGGAATAATTTTCTTAGAAATGATAATAGACTAGCAGTAACTAGAAGTTCTAAAGAAAGCCAGAGAAAGAATTGTGTGCTCTTAGAAAAACGCAAGGTCAGACACGATTATAATAAATCTTTACGGTATGATTTAGAAATTCTTACGCATTCGTCATATTGACCGAACATGACACCAAGTAATGGTGCTGTTATCTAAAAGGCGTTGGTGAAAAATTATTTACAATTACAAAGAAAAGCTATAAAATTATCTTAAAAATGGCAATAAGTTATCGAATAAAACAATGCATGACATCGCCTTGGTAATTTGAATATCTTTTCAGAAGAACATTGAACTTGTAACTGAAATACTTCTAATAGGAGAGAGTTCCAAGCAGTAGAATCCCTGGTTAAACTAATTGCCTGAAATATTTTCACATTTGAATGCAAGTGAAATCCCATATAAAATATTTTCGGGTTTTTATTACTCAGTAATGTCAACTAATGAGAATTCGGAAATTATATCGAATTGATAGGATAAAAAAAATTGTTTTTTATGTTTAGAACAATTTTATGAAGTTTTATGTTTTAAAGGACGATCGGTTTAATTATTTTTATTCGAAATTTGTTTTTTGAAATAGTAAGGATCCACGTTTTCACGGCCCTATGCTCCTTATAGGAACAACAGGAACTTATATATATATAAGGATTCACGTTTGAATTCGAATTGTATTCGAATATAATTATTTTATATTTTTCGATAACAAAAAGCAAATCTCTGTAGCTTAAATTTATATTCCAATTTCGTTGAAAATAGTCGATATTTTTAAAATTTCACTTGCATGCAATGTTTAGCAATTTATTTAATTAAATTAAATTTTTTTCTTTAAATTTTTCTAATGACTTTAAATTAATGCATTATTATACACTTACGTGATATCAATTCACGCCACCATTTTTGCCAATCCATTAGAGCTGAGGTTCTGCCAAAATTTGGATATAAACGATTCATTTTATGCCTGGGATAATAATTTATTTTGTTTGTTTTAAAATATTTACAAAAGTTTAAATTTTGTTTTTTATTTAAAACACTAAAATACACACCAATTCGATTTGAAACTTTTCGCTAAATCATCATTATCACATAAGACACCAAAGAGGGCACCAATTTCTCCATATTGTTTGCCGGGAGTGGTGCGAAACTTCAGCAGAGTGTTGGTAACATCAAAGGTTATTAAACGCAAACGGGCTAAACTACTAGACATAATGCTTATACTGGTTTTTTAAATAAAAATATAAACAAAGTATTTATTTTAATTTTATTCGTATTATAAATATCCGTTTTATAAATTATTTCACTATTATGGACGGTTAAGCGAGTGTTTGATGTTCAAGAGCACCCAATAACTGATTGACTAAATGTCCAATAGAGTAAATTCACTGGGCTACAGATTTTCATTTACTACTTGTTTGGCAGTAGAATCAAAAACACAATTGTAGCAACAAAAAAATAAAAATAATAACAATCTACTCTTATTTGCTACTTGCTCGTACAACAATCTGAATTATTTTATTTTATTTATTTATAATAAATAAAATTATTAACTCAACTCAAGTGAAACCGAATCTGAAACTGAGACAGAAACAGAAACAAAAACACAAACTAAAAAACACAAACAACAATTTTGTTTTTCTGTGATTAAGATTTGTGGATTCGGACTTTCTTTTCCTCCTTGTCTTTGTCTCTGTTTTGCCTGGGTCTGCTTTATTTTTATTTTATTTCTGTTGTTTTTGTCGTTGTTGTATTTCTTCCTCAATCTTTTTTTGTATATGTTCTATTCGTTCGGTAGTGAATTGTGTTAAATTTTATGGTAATTGTCGCAGTTGCTGTTGTTGTTGTTTTTACTGATAATAAGCCGACTTTTTTGCCCTCTCTCCTTCTCTTATATTATTTTGGTTTATTAATGGAACGATCGTCATATACTCCCCAAAATTATGTACACATGCCGTTTATGAATTGCTTGGATGAAGCTTTAATGATTTTTCGTATTCGATCGTCATGTCAAAAACTGCACGTCTTCAGTATTTAATGAGAATAACAATAACAAGAAGTAAATTGTCATAGCATAGTAGAAATAAAACATAAACAAGCCAAAGAAATGCAACCATGGTCGACTTGGGAGTACTTTATATTAACAAATTTAAACTTCTCGATCACTTGAAGTAGTTGTATTTTAATCTCTTGCAGAGAATTAAATCAGAAATGTCAAAATGTTTTTGACTACTTGACAGCCGACCTTTATGAAATTTAATACCGCAAGATCGGTTAGGTCTTTAGGAGAAGATGTTGATTAAAGAAAGCGTTCTTGAACTTAGACATGAGTGGGAGAAGTGAAGTTAAATGGCTTTCGCTGACCAAAAGGCATATCGAGTGTCTGTGCTCTAGGTTCGGATAAGTAGGATCTGACTCCTGAGAAGCAGTTGCTATATACTTTACTATTCTCACGGCGTAGTTGTCAGTTCTAGCTGAGAATCAGTTAATCTTGTAGTCACCTTATATATAGAGAACTAAAGTAACCACAATGGTTCTGTGTTCCACTCAGGGACTACAATTACAATAATACTTGGTAATTACTTGAGATTAGATACTTAGCTTGACGTCGGGGAAGGCTCATCATCTATTATGTTTAGCATTAAAGTAATAAATTTTCTAACAGAAGGTTTAAATAGTCGCCTATGCATATCTGAACTTGTGTAGGGTAAAATATTAAATAACAGAAGATTAAAAATAAAAAATTTAAATATTCCAATTATAAATAAAATGACATTTGCTTATCGCTTAAAGAACTAGAACTTTGATATCAACAACAGCAATAAAAAAAACGAGTGATAAAATCACTTTGTTTATATAAAAACTACCCGTGTACTAACCAGATTATCTTTTTCAGCTACTACACTAAATAACAAATCGATAAATTATAAACAAAACCAAAAACAGAATCAAATTTAAATGAATTATCATTTGGGACTTATAACGACGTGACAATAATAATTTTAGCGCCACAAAAAAAATATAATCAATATTAATTGTAAAACTTATGTATGTATGTATATATTCTGCATGAGTTATCGATAGCTACAAAATTTAAAGTATTAATAAATTTTTCATACAAATAATTGCTATTTTTAAATGGCCAAGAGCTTTCCACAAGATAACAGATTGTTTATGGTTTTAAAAGTCTGTATAAAAAATAATAAAGCGAATGGGTGCTATTTTTTTAAACTCTATATCATCAGAGGTGCAATGGGAGTAGAGTTTGGTTGTGATTATGTTTGTAACACTTTTAAATATTGCACACTTATGATTACTATTCAAGCGGTCTTCAATGTAAATTTTGATATTCAATTTCAAATTTTAATTTAAAAAAAGTCGACTTAAATTCATTACATATCTTACTTCATTATGAATCTAGCACTATTATATTAAGTTTATTTAGAATCGATTATAGATTTCGGATACGGCAAATATTAAACTCCACAAAAAAATAAGATCTGTTTAATGAAAATTTTCAAAATTTTGTGTCGAAACTCGATTTATTGAATTTGTCAGCCAATACAAATATTATTTATTAAAAAGTTCAAATTAAGTTGAATTAATTATAACTTTTCACCTATTTTTTAAAACCATTTACCATCATGCCGAATATATCCTAGGCGAGTCTATTGATTACACACTGACGTTGCAAAAAGCTATCAGAGTGTAATGACTGAAAAACATAGCCTTCAGCATTCGAAGCTACCAGACTGTCATAAGCTGGGCAGTAGAGCTCTTACCATTTGAACTATTCAACAATCCCCTGAGTCGCGTAAAGTCAAAGTTAGTTTAGAATACCTATACTTTTCAGAAAATTTAATGTAGTCCTGGAATAGGACAATAGTACAAGAGTTGAGTTATTATTAGAATGAGACCTCCTTATCATATAAGTCTCTATTAGACAAGGATCAGCCCTCACCAAAACCACCACTGGCATGAGAATTCTTCAATTAAATTTTATGCTTTTTTCAATTAAAAATATGCTTTTAAAGTATATTTTAAAGCATATTTTAACTATTTCACAATGTGAAAGCTACCTCGAATTCTAATCGCCAATTTAAATCCATCAGCATAGACTATAGTCTCATCATTCGTAAACTAGAGTACATCAGGAACAGATCTATATGATTTACCCATCAATATCCTAGTAATGCTAAGATATTTAAACTACCCTCTTAGTGACGAGTCAATTAGTATCCAATCTAATGCTGTGTCAAAACTCTCAGAGAAGCTCACTTAAATGGAATTTGTTTTCAAAACGTATGTATGTTCAAGCACTGAAGAAGATTTACAAGAAATTTATTCCAATTCAATTTTGTAGCTTGTATTATAAGAAATAATTTGAATTACGATAGGAAGACGTTTTAAGTTTTATTACATTTAAATTTTGTCGAGATTTTTAGGTAAACTATTGGCGTATTGACTAAAATCTGATGTTTTAATTTTTTGTTTATACAATTTTGAAGTTGTTAATCTATTTTATTTATAAATTCAATAAACATTTTATTTTAATATTTTTAAAGGCCTTTAAATCCAACGTACATTTGTGTTATACATGCTTTCATTTTGTTTGTTGGGATATTTTGCATTTCTTTTGTTAAAGCCCTAAGTTATGCTACATTTTTTTGTAATAAAAAATTTCGTACCAAGTAACAGCGTTGCCAGAAAGTAACAAAGTGAAAAAAATTATTGCTAAAAAAACTGTTTTGTATAGTCTTCCAAACGTTTTGTTTGGTAGTTTATAAAACATTTTGCGAAAGCGAGCGAATACCACTTTTAAAGCCTATTCGAAAACTTTACGCCTCGGTAATTGTATAAGGCCAATATTCATAGAAGCCTAAAGACCCTAGTTAAGGTTAAATTCTTTTTTTTTTTAACGCCGAGAAGGGGTGTACCTAACCGCACCATAGAGGAAGTCGTCACATCCTCAGTGTGTGGGGCCCTCACCCACTAAATCCCACCTCAATCCCTGTGCACTTGTTTGTGCCCACTTCGGAACTATGGTGGTATTACTTCGGAGTGGAGTCCTTTTGGCATCTCCATGTCTATATCCGCGTCCGGATTGAGGAGACATCTAAGCGTCTCCCCTATTCCTTTCGTCTAAATCATCGTTTCGATTTCGCTTGGCACGAACACGACAGTACCAAGAACAGAAGGTTAAGTTCTAGCCATTAAATACATATATCGTAGGGATATTTCACCAATCAAAAATAGTTCAGCAACAATAAATATCTCCTTTATTTTGTCCCATTACCTTCGTTATTTCCATCCTGCACTGTTGCATTATGCCAAAAAATATTTTTATGAATTGAAAGAAATTTCACAATAATTCCTATGAAAGGTTATGGTTTAGCTTTATGAGCCATATTTCGAAACTTTTTTGGAGTAATTCACGCTCGAATTTATGATCAACGTGTTCTAATTTGACTTTAAATAAGGAATAGGTATACGTAATGACCATTTCTGTGCCACAACTATTACTTAAAAAAAGTAGGAATGTGCAAAACATCGTGTCTTTTGTTTCATTGATCATGAAAAAGTATTCGATACAGTACAACACGAGAGGCTTGGTTATTTTCTTATGTCCTTTGGTATAGACAATGGGAAAAATCGCTGCATAAAAGTTTACATTGGCAACAGAACGCATGAGTTGAGGTCCAAAGTGAATTGAAAGATGGTTGTGAAGTTTACAGATGCGTTAGAAAAGGATTTACACCCTCGTCTCTCTTATTTAAGGTCTATTTCGACTTTCGGAAGGGAATATATGTAAAAAAGAATTATTAAGAAATTTAAGAATTCGCTAAAATGTTTCACTTTTTTTAATCAAAATATTTTCAGAAATAAGGTGTTTACTCTGTTTAAGATTACAATCATCGTTAAGATTCTTACGTCAAAAAAAAAAAATAATTTTATGTATTCGTTAAACGTTTTTCTGTTTTCTAATTTAAAATGTATAAATACATTAAAGTATATTTAAAAGAAGCTAAAATATTATTTAAACTGATATACGTACTACATACAGACACAATAAAAAATAATTTGAACAAAAATTTTTGTCTGTCGAACGTTTCTTTTTTTTATTTTTATGTAAAGAATTTGTTTTGTTTTTGTGTCTTATTTGCGAGATCAGAAAAAGATATGAACGAAGAACATATTTTGTCTGGACAAAAAAGTCTATTAAAAATCATAAATAAGCATAAATGCTATAATAAAAGTGTGGTGAATTCAAAACGAATTCAATGTCAGCTATTAAATGATAAGATTAGAGGCATACTTTTCAACGAAATTAAAACAGTGAACTAAACTTAGGGCTTCTTGAGAGCCTAAAAATCGAAATTTTCTTTTTTTTTTATTGAAAAATCTATGTAAAGAAGTTTGCATCACCGTATTTGCATTTCTGTTTTAGCTTTTTGGCGTAGCTTTTCAATGTAAAAGATTTTATGTTGTAGGAGAGTCTTACCTGGTAATCAAACATAGTATCCTTATAATGAGAGGCAGGCGTCTAAGGCTTGAGAGTGGCATTAAACTGTCCTATAGTATCCCTGATGAGTGTAGAATATTACAGGTTGAAGCGTTTGTAATCACCAAGGCATCAGAGTTGGTCCGAGAATGGATTGCGCCTGGGGATACAGTTGTTATCTGTGTGTATTGCTTTCAGTCTGCAGGAAAATCCCCCACTGTGTTTCTGAACAAAAACAGAATAATAATGTCCTGAATTTCGCAACATTGTGATGTATGGGGCTATGTAGCAGCAGATGAATTTCGTATTCAAGTGTTAATTATTACGTCCAAAAAGATATTAAAAAGCAGAGGGAAAGCCCTGTCTTACTCGTGCCAGAATGCTAATTTTATCATTCAAACAAGCTTCATGTAGTATTCCGCACAAGTCATTGTCATACAAGGCTTTTAATATTTAGACAGCTTTCCTGGTATTTCTTTACAGATTTAAGAGAACCTAAGGAATAGTTCGGTCAAATTTCTCCTGGGACAGTTCTTTACGTTGACAGATCAGGTGATGAAGTGTTTTTCTAAAATGAAATAAGTTTTGAAACTGGGAAGGTAACCTATTATGATCTTGGTAGGCTTTTAGACGGGGCATTACTCCAGTATGGGGGAAAGAGTACCCCAATCGGATCTTCGCTTCGAAATAACCCGAATACTATTCGTCCAAAGATTGCCAATCTAGAAAAACCTTTATATTCGCCAAAAATATCGCTAACAATTTATGAAATCATAGAGTGCAGCAATCATATGAACCTGTTTCTATTGCACAGGAGCTACTTGAATACTGAGTAGGACATGTTTTATATATCTTGAACCCAACTTCTATCTGTGAATTGCTACTAGATCGCTTCGAAACCATTATATTTCTAAAGCATTAGGTGATTCATTATTAAAAAGTAAGATAAATACGACAACGTTCGTACGAGAACCATAATGAGTCAGCGCAAATTGTTTCTAAGCAATAAGAAGTAAATTGTGCTTCAGCAGAATAAAGCCAGGCCTCCAACATCAGTAGCAGTGACATAACGCGAACTTCTAACGGGTGATTTTTCAGCTATTATCTTTTTGGCAACACTGGTTTAAACAGCTCACGCACGTTTCGTGTTTTGTTTCACTGTCAAACATCTTCAGTTTGGTCTATAATTTAACCATGAATCGTCTTACAAACGAACAACGCTTGCAAATCATTGAATTTTGTTATCAAAATGCGTCGTGCTCTGTTAAGAAAGTTCATCGCACGCTTCTTACATTTTATGGTCAGTTTAATCGACCCACTGAAGCGGCTATTCGGGCTATTGTGTCTAAATTTCGCACCAAATTTACATTGTTGGACATTAAACCACCAACACGCTGACGTAGAGTGCTAACTGAAGAAAATATCGCAGCTGTATCGGCCAGTGTTATCGATATCGGCCATCAATTATCGATTTGACGCCGTTCGCAGCAATTGGGCCTCTGTTACTCAACAACGTGGGAAATTTTGCGGAAGGATTTAGTTGTGAAGCCTTTCAAAATACTTGCTGGTGCAAGAATTGAAGCCGAACGACCTACCGCAACGCAGAATTTTTGGTGAATGGGCTCTTGGAAAGTTGGTCGAAGATCCACTTCTTTATCGAAAAATTGTGTTCAGCTACGAAGCTCATTTTTGGCTCAATGGATACGTAAATAAGCAGAATTGTCGATTTTGGAGTGAAGATCAGCCAGAAGCATTGCAAAAGCTACCAATGCATCCAGATAAAGTCACAGTTTGGTGCGGTTTATGGGCTGGTGGCATCATTGGACCGTACTTCTTCAAAGATGCTGCGAATCGTAACGTAACTGTGAATGGTGAGCGCTACCGTGAGATGATATCCAACTTTTTTTTGCCCAAAATGCAAGAGCTTGACTTGCATGACATGTGGTTTCAACAAGACGGTGCCACATGCCACACAGCACGCGTACCAATGGACTTATTGAGAGGCGAATTCGGTGAACATTTTATTTCACGTTCGGGACCGGTCAATTGGCCGCCTTGATCGTGCGATTTAACGCCTTTAGACTATTTTTTGTGGGACTATGTTAAAGCTCATGTCTATACAGACAAGCCCGCTTCAATTGACGTATTGGAAGACAACATTGAAGCATTTGTTCGTGAGATACCGGCCGAAATGTTGGAAAGAGTATGCCAAGATTGGACTAAGCGGATGGACCATTTGAGGCGCAGTCGCGGTCAACATTTGCATGAAATATTCTTCAAACATTAAATTATATGGACCGTACTATCGATTCAAATAAAGATTTCATTAATTTTTCTGAATTTTATGTTTTTTTTTCTTAAAAAATCACCCATTATAACCACATTATAACCTAATTATAATTATAATCGTAATCTGATTACAACTCCTTGCTGTCCTTAGAGAAGAATTTTGTTCCAGATTTTTTATCCTTTTTTATTGCTAATAGGTATGAGATTTTCAAAATCTAGTCAATGTCTAGCACAGACAGCTTGAGAAAATATTTGTTTCGCCAATCACCTCTCAGAAGTCTTTTGGCAAAACCCTGAAAAATCTTCTCAAATCTGTCCTTCGGATTTAATGTTAAGCTGTGTGTGAATATTAAAGTTCTAAACTCTCGTAATCTAAAAAAAATCCTTCCATTCAGTTCGTTGTATTGCAAACATTTTTACTGTTGTATGATATATGTAGTGCCCCTATCGAAGATGAAGGGTATCTTAAGACAATAATTCTTCTCTACACGTTCTGTATAAAAATATACAAAAACTCAACATATTCTTTAAGAAAAATACAAAAAAACCAACAATAAGAACAATAATAAATAACACAGACAAAATTATGAAAAACAAAAAAAATAAAAATAAAAAACTGTATACAATCGTTTATTGACGTGGATCCATCAAGGTGGCGCTGATATTTCCACGTTTTTCGTTGCCATCGTCTTAGTCGTCGTCGTCGTCGTCGTCGTCGTTGTCTTGGTCGTTAAGGGCGTTTTGGAAAGAGGGATGATGAATAAAAAAAAAAAAAAAAAAACAGAAATTAAAAAATAAATAAATAAATAAGAAATGTGTGGGCATTTGAAAAATTTATCGTTTTAAAAATAGACATCTACGTAATTTATCATCATATAATGCTCTACTCTACTGTATGGTAGTATTAAAGAGATGTTTGTTTGTCCAAATGAAAGAAAAGAAAATAAATTTATTAAAAAAATTTTTTCTGTTTTTTTTTTTTTTTGGTCTTTGTGTGTTAGTAACAACAGAAGTGAAACTGAAAAACGATGGCATTTTTTTTTTGGTATTCTGTTGTCCCCCAAATGAATTTGTTTGATGGGGGAATGAATGACACGGTTCTTTATTTGAAAAACATACGCACATACATCTACCTACATACATACATGCATACGTATGTACTCGTACATATTTTGAAATGACATTTAAAGAAAAAAAAAATAATTAAAAAAAAACAGAAAAGAAATAGGGGGAGTATAGGTGTTATTTTTGTGCACTTAGGTGATACTGAAAAGCTAATAAATTGAAGGTTTTCATATTGGATTAAGCATTTGATTTCAAAATAAATTTGCTTAAGATAGTTGTGACATTCGCTGAAGTATTTTTGTACGTACCTACATATGTATGTATGTATGTATGTGGCGTAAAAAGAAAATAAATTCTATTTTTTATAGCCATAATTTCTGGATATGAAGAAAGGAAAGAAAAAAATAGATTTCTTCGTTTTTGTTTGTGTTCTTATCTTATTAGTCTTTTGGTGTTTGAATAAATTCCATTCAAAATATTTTTGTCTTCAACAATAGAGGATCTTAAGAAAAATATTGGCTGCTAAATGACACATATTTTGTTTCTACTTTTCTTAAATTGAAAACAATCATACTCGCATTCATATTTTGGTAGGAATTTGAAGGGGGATATGAAATAAATGACGGTATATTAAGGATAGCTTTGTATTTTACTTTTAAAACATTTTTTGGTTACATTCTAACTCCTTTTTAATTACAGAAAATTACAGATTTTCATACTATTTTAGCTACTGAAGGGACGCAACCATAGCTGCCAGATTTGACGATTTATCGTCATTTTGACGATTTTGAGCTCCAAAAATATCATATTGACGATTTGACGATTTATGTCCTTATTTTGACGATTTTTAGAAATTAAAAATTTACATCATATTCCTAACTTTAGTACATTAAAAGCCACTTTAAGCTTTGTATTTACTTTGCAATTGTTACTATTGGAAATTTATGTTAGGAGTAAAGTATTATATTTTAAGTTACTTTCGAATACCTGCGATGATTTATCTGTATTTTACTCCTTTTTAATCCCTTAAAAGCCAAAAAATTACAACTCCTAAATAATCTCGTAGTTGAGAATAATTTATCACTTGTCGTTGCAGACAATTTTAAAAATTCGAGTATAGTTTCTAATATTATCATCGGAAGAACAAAGTCAAGCGCCGTTATTTTTTTTTCGTACGACCAACACTCAGGGGAAGGATGGCATTGTGTTCGGAACTTTGAAAATATGTTATGGGAAGAAGGAAAGGGAAATTTAAAAGGCTTGTATATTTTTATACCATATGTAACAGGAAAGACCTCTGCAGGAATTGAGTTGCACATACGAATAGTCAGCCTAAATAACGTTTTATTACTGTAATGCAGTGTGATTTTAATCACTGGCCAATGGACCACATATGTATGTGCTGGGCGAGTAACGAGCGTTATGTAGGAATATATGATTCCCTTATTTCGTTCGAGCAAAATCCTTCTGTAGTAGCTATAGAACAGTGAAACACAAACCACATTGCACCAATGCTCCACTGATTCAATGGAGTGTGTTACACTACCGTCATTAACGAGTTACTACGACTTCTCCTGTATACGGTCGAGAAATCTCAAATTAGACGTTGAGGCACCGACCCATACATGAGAGTTGTATTCCATTCTCGGTCGGTTATAAATGTTGTAAATAGATGATAAGATGTTAAGAAGGAACTGAAAAATGTATCGGTCAAGAGCTTCTGACTCCTTAATATCATAAGGAGTCATAACATCACCTTAGATTAAGGTGATGAAATATTATTGCTGCGCTTATGTATAAATAAACAACACTGGGATAGAATAAGATTGACACTTAATCAATTTTTTTTTTCCTGAAAATGAAATAAAATTTCTCCATTTTTGGAAAAAAATGAATAAATGAAGATAATTTTTAAAAGTTTTGTTATTGAACTCGGATATGTACATATATTGACTTTATATGTTTTGCTACAATAGAAATAATTTTGGTTTTTAAAAACTTTTAATTTATTTATTTTTTTCTGACGATGTTTTGACGATTTCAATAAACGTCTTTCACGATTTTGACGATTTTTTCTCAAATATTTGACGATTTGTTGCCTCATTTATCTGGCAGCTATGGTCGCAACAGAAATATTTTGATACAGGTGCTAACCAGTACTGGTCATGAAGAAATTGTCTTCGATTTCTTAGGATTCCGTTAAAACCACATTGACTTACAGTCTTCCTGATGTGTCTCTTTCCTTAAATGTGTTGCTTTCGCTCTATTATACATACATACACACATAATTACAGTCAGGATTACGACCTACCTTCCCACACCCCTTATGTTAATTTTTATACATGAGTGTCGGGACCTACAGTTTAGGGTCGATTCTGAACGACAGATTTTTGAGAAAATTTTTCATGGCAATTTTATTTGTTCTTATGCTATAAACACAATAAACGCCACGCAGCGAACACAGCAATCTCTCAAAAATAGAAAACATGGCTGTATATGGAAAGCAGTGCGTAAATATCGCATATTTTATTACAACGTCCTGACAGTGTTACCTTTCCCTACTGAAGTATTTTGAATGTGTTGAATGTGTTAAGGTGCTTATTCGTGTACTCTATACAGTTTTTGCCAGAAATCTGCCGCAGTCTAGCAGATAGTGTGTTGGCTTATTAGACGTGAGGCCACGATTCAAGCTACAGGTCAGAGATCTTCAATAAAACGAAATATGATCGAAATTTGGCGACTGCCTCTCAGCAGTTTTTGCAGATTTCTGGCCATAGGCCAACGCACTATCTGCTAGACTACGGCGATGCTCTATTAATCAGTACAAAAACATGTTGAGCGCTCTCTCATAGTTCGTCTCCTACAAGAACGTCCCTTTCAATTCATTTTACATCTAGTGAGAGGTAGGTACTCTAAAGTGTTCGAGTTCAAATTCCAGAAATCCAGAATCAAACCTCGGAGGAGGCATACTAATTTTAACCGTGATTTTCAAATTTTGTACAAATTAAGAGACTTGATTACCCTTTAAATAATTCATCCAGGAAGTCACCTGATCCTTTCTCCTCAGAGAAGCTAAACTTAACAACGAACATTATAGAAAGGTCAGCTTAGCGCGACCTCTTGAGAAAAATTACGACACAATTAGTAAAGTTTTTCACCACTACACCCAATACATGTTCGCTGATGATGACATTTGTAGCCAATGGCAGATGCCAAAGCTATCACCCTAGAACCTGCTAATGCAGATCGAGAATGTGAAACAAAACAAAGAAAATAAGCAATAGATAGATAGGTGGGCCTAGTAAGTAACGGTAAAGCATTAATAAAAATAATCTTCCAATAGAAGTCGCCGTAGTCTAGTAGGTAGTGTGTTGGCTTATTAGACGTAAAGCCAGGGTTCGAGTTCCAGGCCAGACATCAAGACAAAATACAAAAAGAATTCCTTCGGCGACTACCTCTCAGCAGATTTCTGGCAAAAACTCTGAGAGTAAATAAAATTGCCATGAAAAGGTTTCTCAAAAGATCTGTCGTTCGGAGTCGATTTTAAACTGTAGGCCCCACCACTCATGTATAAAAATTAACACACACATAACATAAGTGATGTGAGAAACTAGGACGTTGTACAATGGGTCAATTCGACCTCCGGGTATTGTACTTATCTTAATTGACAAGTACACGTCCTCTAATCTAACCTAACCTATCTTCCAATCGTGCAGCAAAAGCAAATTTGAATACGCTTTAATTTTATTTGTACCATAATTTTTATCATTTGAAAATACGAAAGAAATAATTAACCTGGCCACCTTAATTCATACAAAAAAATATTCATCAATGTGAATATGTGTTGCTGCTGCCGTTTCTGCCACAGTTTGCTGGTTCGTTTAATGATTCTTGGTAAAGGAAAAAGTTTTTTGGGTTTGGTTAGGTTATAGTCGTCGTTTTATTATTGCTATTTGCTGCTGTTGCTTTTAGTGATTTTATTATTATTTTTGTTGTTGTTATCTTTGTTGTTGTTTTTTTATTCGATTCGATTTAAAGTGAAGAAGAAGTAGAAGCAGAAGAAGCAGAAGGAACGTGCTTTGTGCGTGCGTTTAGACGCAAGTCGCATTCCCTTCCCACGATCATTAATAAAACTGACACGTACCTATATGTGGATTGACTTTTAGTAAACGAGTTACCGAAAAATGTATCGTATTATATGAGAGAAAAATATGTCCGAAAACAGTAATACACATACGCACACACACACACATACAGATAATACTAACATACCATTCCAATCAACTATCCAAACGAAAATCGCCGGCCAATTCTCAGCTCCACTATACCAGACATAAACTTTCAACTTTTGTTATCACACAACATACATACATACTTCTTTTTCTGTTTTTAAAATCGTTTTCTTTTTTTTTTTTGTTTTTTTTTTTTGTTAGCCTTCCTTTCATTCCGCTGCCTTTGGTAATATAATATAAGAATGTGACAGAAGTCTAAAAGAATTTAATCGTTTGATATGTTTAAGGAATTTTAAGAATTTCACGTTGATCCAAGGTTAATAGGAAATTGATGAATTATTGAAAATGTTATGAATTTTCTATATACAGCCAGAAAGGAGTTCTTTGCGATCTTGGCTATTATCCGAATCTCGGTTGTACATGAACTTTGAAAGAGTAACAGGATATTTATGACAAAAAGATAATCTAAAATCTACTTTAGTTTAAGGAAATCATAAGAAATCTTTTATGGAATATGGAATTAAAGTTCACAAGTCTTCAATATAATATGTGTATGTGTGTTAGGGTACCAGGGATGTGTAGATATATCTCACTTCAATTCAAATATGTTTCATCGTTATAAGACGGCTTCTATGAGTACTAAAGGGTCCGCCAAATAACTTTTTTTTTGAAAATGCTTAAAAAAAAACTACTGAATATTTTCTCAAATTTCTTTTTTTATTTGAAAGTACAATCCTTCCGTTTAATAATGGAAAATAATTTCATTCATATGGCTGCCTCGGCTGGCCATGCAGTAGCCTATACGATCGGTCCAATTTTTAAGCACATTATCGATTGTGTGCAGCTGTATTTCACCAATGGCTTCACGAATATTGTCCTTTAAAGCGTCAATTGCCTCTGGCTTGTCGGCGTAACACTTATCTTTGACGGCACCCCACAAATAATAATCCAACGGTGTCAAATCGCAGCTCCGAGGTGGCCAAACGACATCAGCTCTGCGGCTGATAATGCGATCTTCAAAAACAGGGCGCAAAACATCGCGTGTAGCTTCGGCTGTGTCGCACGTAGCGCCGTCCTGTTGAAACCAAATGTTGCCAATATCCTCCTCTTCAATTTGTGTGAACAAAAATTCGTTCAACATGGCCCGATAACGATCGCCATTGACTGTAACGGCCACTCCTTGCTCATTTTCGAAGAAAAATGACCCAATTATGCCTCTGGACCAAAATCCGCACCAAACAGTGACTCGTTTTGGGTGCGTCGGCTTTTCAATGCATGCGTGCGGGTATTTGTGCCCCAAATGCGACAATTTTGCTTGTTTACATAACCGCCAAGATCAAAATGAGCTTCATCTGAAAAGATGATCTTTTTGTTAAAATCGACATCTTTTGGTGTAGGCTTCTGCATAGCCAGTCGAGGCAGCCATTTGAATGAAATTATTTTCCATTATTAACCGGAAGGATTGTACTTTCAAATAAAAAAAGAAATTTGAGAAAATATTCAGTAGTTTGTTTTTTTTAAGCATTTTGAAAAAAAGAAGTTATTTGGCGGACCCTTTACCTCAACCTTAAGAGAGATTAATGGGGTACTGATCAGACAGTCTAAATTCGAAACATTTCTTCCTATAACTATTGAGTATAGAGGGATCATCTTGCTGAAGTTACAAGGCCATCTAAAGAGAGGGAAAAGATTCCATACGCTTTCATTTTGTGCACATCTTCTCCCATTTGCTACACCAAGCGTTGTGAGATTTTCCTCAATCTCAATTTCGGAGTTTTGGACAACGCCTTTGAATTGTTTTCGGATTATTTTCTCAAATTTTTTTGTTGGAGCACCTTTGCTCATCCATCGTCGTATTTTTCAACAGCATTACTATTGATTTATGGCTCATGCGATACAGATTTTTCCGCCAATCCTGAGGAGTCCATACTTCTTTGTTGAATCTTTCGTTTCATCTTGTGCAAGCATCCATAGAATGATTGACTTTTTATAGAGACAAAATCTTGGTTTTTATTAGTTCGCATAGACCAAAATAGCATTTGTTGGTAAGAATAATTCTACGTTTCTTCTCAAAACTGATGTCAGTTGTGGTTCGCGTTATCCCCTTCGAAATTCCGGTGAAGGCTAGGAGGATTTCGTCATGGTTTTAGAATATATAATATTTCGGGACTTTAATATCCTCCAAATAGAAGATTTTGGAAGCCGCTAGTCTCCTGCTTCCCACCACCAAGGAAGAACAGAAATCAATCACATCCATACCTGCCCGAAGTCATTCTGGAAAAGGCAATAAGATGTGGGCCTCTTTCGACTACAACCGCAATTAGGATAATGAATCATGAGATTTTGTATGTTCCACGACGTCCGTAGCGTTCTTTTATTATATTACTTGGCTAATATTGTTCAATTGACGGAAGTTGGAGAAAAAAAATGTTTATTTATCATCTGAATTGTCATTTGTTTGCCTTCTACGAAGTGGAATTGTTTAAAAAGTTGAAACATCAAATGTAGCCGCTTTTCACGCATTACAGTGTGATTAGGATCGTCAAAATTTTGTAAGGAATGGCAAGATTATAACGATATTCGATGAGACTAGGTCTGGCTGTAGGCTTGAGCATCTTGGCCGAATTTGTGAATTCTACGGCATTCTTTGTGTTTGGGCTTATCTTACGGCTCATTAAGGATTGGATTTGCGCGTCCATCCATATAAAGTCCAACTCAATTAAAAATTGCTGACCATTCACAATTGGCTGCTAGAGCAACAGACTTTCAAATAAAATTTTCTTCAACGTTGAGGCATTGCAAATTATATTATAATTATTTTAGCGAGCTTAGTATCTGCGATCTTATGCTCGCTGTAGTGTAATGGACTAGACTTTTATGAGAATCGAACACACAATCCTTACACTAATAGCACTGCCCGGCATGGGTATTGCAAATAAGATGGCTCCAGATGTTTCCGAAGGCATTTTTCGCGCTGAATCTGTGTTCAAAAACTTTCCATCATGTCAGGTTTTCGAGAAAAAGAGGGTTGAAACCCCTAAAAATAGCGTTTTTGGCCATTTTTGAAAAATTGTTGAGCTAAACACTGACGTGCTAGAACCATCACTATTGTCAGAAATTGACAATAGATCTTTGCTCTTTGCTCTTTAAAATGAGCCCAAAGCCATGAACATTTGCATGTACCCTTAAAGTAGGGGATGGGTTTATGTCAAGGGGTGCAAAAGAAAAAGAAACACATTACGGAGGTCCTTAAAAATTAATCAGATTTACTTGAAAATTGTTACTCAGGGGTTTTCGAGGTCGCTGATTACAGATCTTCTTCATTCAGATTTAAAAAATTCAAAATGGCGGATCCAATATGGCGGTCGAGGTTTATAAAAATTAATCAGATTTACTTGACCGCCATATTAAATCCGCCATTTTGAATTTTTTAAATCTGAATGAAGATCTCTAATCAGCGACCCCAAAAACCCCTGAAACCAAATTCCTGTTCAGCGCACAAAATGCCTTCGGAATCACCTGGAGCAATCTTATTTGCAAAACCCATGCAGGGCTGTGTTACAGATCTTCTTCATTCAGATTTAAAAAATTCAAAATGGCGGATGCAATATGGCGGATCCAATTAGCCGCCATTTTGAATTTTTTAAATCTGAATGAAGATCTGTAATCAGCGACCCCAAAAACCCCTGAAACCAGATTCGTGTTCAGCGCACAAAATGTCTTCGGAAACACCTGGAGCAATCTTATTTGCAAAACCCATGCAGGGCTGTGTTACAGATCTTCTTCATTCAGATTTAAAAAAATTCAAAATGGCAGATCCAATATGGCGGTCAAGTAAATCTGATTAATTTTTATAAACCTTGACCGCCATATTGGTTCCGCCTGGAGCCATTTTATTTGTACAAAAAAAGTCAAAATTTGCAGAGCTGTGTAGTCTAGCACTCTACCCACTAGACTACCCGAGCACCCTGAAGCTCATTTTTCATTCGGTAGTTACGTTAACAAGCAGAATTGATGCAAAACTTTGTCTATTTTGATTTTCCATAGCTCTTAGCAAGTGTGCTAATATGATTGTTTTAATGTCTCTAGAGAATAACGGTAATTTTGTTAAGCAAAACAAGGAAAATAAAGAAATACAGTGTTGCCAATAGGTTTTTCTCAAATACTTCTCTAGTGTGGTCGATTTTATGAGCAGGATGCTAAAGTATTCTGGGTGTTTTTCCTTCTTCGATTTCTTGGAAAATCTTAAAAAGGTCCGTGAGAAACGAATACAGTTTTATCATAAAAAAAATTTTTCTTCACAAAAATATATTCTGAGGAAAATGTCAAGTTTCCAAGAAACATTTTTCATACGCTTTTACTTTCCTCAATCCAATTGCTTTAACAAACGTGCGGCGGTAGGTTGCACAAAAAGGTGTAGGTTTAGAAAGGATAATGATATTTTCATGGAAATATTGAAAACAGGCTAATAGGCTTAGAAGTTTTCTTGGAAAGGACAACACTTATACAATAATTCTCTCACAAAAAAAAAGGACACATTTTCAATGACAACTTGAATTTCATAATTTTTCAAATACTTTCTTCTTCTTTCTACAGTTTTATTGTCTTTATTTCCGGTGCTTTGATCTTTCGCCAGCCGAACAACACCATATCAGACCAAAACAATAAATAACTGGTTGTGTAAATAAAATAAAAATGAGTCTCTTTATTAGGAAAGTATCCAGCAATGAAATAAAATAAACACTTAAACACTAAAAAGGACTCATGAACGAACGAACATAATGACGAAGAAGCAAAAAAAAAACAAAAAGGGATTTTTACTATCTCACCATTGAAATGATATGGCGGCCACAGTCAGAGAGCTGTGTACGTATTGAAGATATTTTAAAGGCACCCTTAACACTTTTATCGATCGATATGCAATAGTCGGTGCACCACTTAAGCTTTAAAACAAACTGTGATTTTCTCAATAAATTCTTGTTTTTATGTTTTCTTTCTTTCTTTTCTCTGTTCCTTTTTGGGAGATTTTCTAGGAAATTTAATTGATGATTTTGCCGACAATTCAATTGCAATGTATGCCTGCATTATGTTTACAATATTCCAGGGAATCCTTAGGATTTATTTAAAACTGTGAGAACTAAACTACCAATACGATTAGGCAAATACATAATCGTAAAACAATCTTTGAATATAATTGTTTTTGTAGTTTGTATCTTTTGTGTTCCAACATACTTAAATATTATTTAGTTTCGTATTTAACAGTTAATCAAGGTAAAGAACAGAAAAAAAAACTAGAAATTCCCATCATGTGAACAAACAAACAAACGAACGAACGAACGAACAAATTACATTCATTTTATTCTTCTATACGTTTCTGTTTACCTACTTTTTAAAGCCTATTGAGGAATTTTGCACTTCCTATAGCGATTATTATTGGTTGCATTCCATTCGATCGATACACACGTAAACTGTTTGTTTGTCCCACTATCTCTATCTCTCGGTCTATCTATCAATCGAAGTATCTTTCTTTACCATTGAGTTTCAACATTTCTACGAATGTACGCAGATATGTACACTGTGTGAGTGACGTTCGTTTCTTTACTTCTTATCACATGCTACAATCGTTGTGTGTCATAAAACAACAAAAACAAAGCAAAACACTTGTTATTCAAGTGTTGCATGCTTCGTGAGAGTGTGAGAAACGTGTTCGTATATATGAAATTAGTCGTTAGATATCGGCGTAAACGGTCATTGGATGCATGATATGGTTGAAATTGAAATGCCATATCGTTAAAGGTCAAAATTATTCCCATGGTCATGATAAAATTGAACGCATTCTTTTAAGATGTTAGCGGGTATGCGTTAATATCGATGGGAATCAGGGTTTGTTGTTCCGAGTATCATAGCCTTTAAGCAGCCTTTTTTTAGATATCCATCATGTCCCTCATTTTACTGTGTCTTCCCATACTGGTGAATCATACAGTAACACTGTATTAATTACACTTGATCGTAGTATTCCTTCTAATGGGTGATTTTTTAAGAGCTATAGGACAATTTTTCAAAAAAAACACATAAAATTCAGAAAAATGCATGAAATCTGAATCTGAATCGATAGTACGGTCCATATAATTTAATGTTTGAAGATTATTTCATGCAAATGTTGACCACGACTGCGCCTCAAATGATCCATCCGCTTAGTCCAATTTTGGCATACTCTTTCCAACATTTCGGCCGGTATCTCACGAATAAATGCTTCAGTGTTGTCTTCCAATGCGTCAATTGAAGCGGGCTTGTCTGTTTAGACATGAGTTTTAACATAGCCCCACAAAAAATAGTCTAAAGGCGTTAAATCGCACGATCAAGGCGGCCAATTTACCGGTCCCGAACGTGAAATAAAATGTTCACCGAACTCGCCTCTCAATAAGTCCATTGTTACGCGTGCTGTGTGGCATGTGGCACCGTCTTGTTGAAACCACATGTCATGCAAGTCAAGCTTTTGCATTTTGGGCAAAAAAAAGTTGGATATCATCTCATGGTAGCGCTCACCATTCACAGTTACGTTGCGATTCGCAGCATTTTTGAAGAAGTACGGTCCAATGATGCCACCAGCCCATAAACCGCACCAAACTGTGACTTTTTCTGGATGCATTGGTAGCTTTTGCAATGCTTCTGTCTGATCTTCACTTCAAAATCGACAATTCTGCTTATTTACGTATCCATTGAGCCAAAAATGAGCTTCGTCGCTGAACACAATTTTTCGATAAAGAAGTGGATCTTCGGCCAACTTTCCAAGAGCCCATTCACCAAAAATTCTCCGTTGCGGTAGGTCGTTCGGCTTCAATTCTTGCACCAGCTGTATTTTGAAAGGCTTCACACCTAAATCCTTCCGCAAAATTTTCCACGTTGTTCAGTAACAGAGGCCCAATTCCTGCGAACGGTGACGAATTCAAAAATCAATCAACCCAGTCTTAAAACCAAAGAAGAAAAAAAAGATATGTAAAGAAGAAAACAGAAAAACACCGTTCATTTCATTTATGCATTTATTGTGTTAATGACGATGATCATGATCATTATCATAATAATGAGAATGCTGTTGTTGTTTAAGTGGCGTCAGAATTTAACTCTTTAGCATACCGGCAGTTTACCAACCCAACACAACACTACCAACCAGCCATCCATTCCATCGATCCATTTAACCAGTCGTCGTCGTTTTCGTCGTCCCTTCTTCTCCATCCTCACAACTCTGCATAATAATTTCATTCGATTCGTTTCAACTTGACTCAATTCAACTCTCCATTCAATTTTGATTCTTCCATTGAATGAAAGTTAAACTTGAAAGTTATGCACCCAACCACAGACAACAACACACAACAACACACAACAACAAACATTACAAAAGGGTTTTAGGGCTGAGGTCTTCTCATTAGTAATACTCTTATTTAGTTGGTTGGTTAACTCCATTAGTGGTCGCTCCGTCCGTCCGTCCGTCTGTCTGTCTGTATGCCTCTTTTTCTTTCTGTTGCGCTTTGGCTATGCTTTCAGAAGATGTAAAAAAGAAGTGAAAAAAACCAAAAAAAAAACTTGTAGTCGACATACTTTATCATTTAACACTTCGGTTTTTTTCTCTCGATTATTTTCGATTTTCTTTTTGAAATTTATTTTAAAGGTCTCAACATATCGTGTTGCATTCTTTCTTTTTTTGTTGGTCGATAATTATTAAAAGTCTTGTGAAGTTATGCGACAATGATTTCGAACAACTTTTTCGAACATTCCATGCTGATCAACGAACATTTTAGTATTGATTGTAAGCAGATATTCAAAGGTATGGTTTATTTATATCGAATCTAACTTGTCTATTAAGTTAGATTCGATATAAAAATGATCTTATTTTACAAGCTAAACTTTAGCAAGAAAAATGGTTTCTTCTGTTACACAGAGACGATGTGGATTTTAGGATCATATCCAAAAATTTCTCTAAACGGTTCCTGCCATCTCTTGACTAAAAGACAAAGCTATTTCCGAGATTATCTTTAGTTGAGTCCTATCGAAATTTTAACATTCTGTGTTTGTTTTATTTTATTTTACAGTCTCTCTTGCGTATAAAATGTGTTTAAACATGTCAAATATCCATGAATCGGGATACAATTTACCACCCCTCTTCGAATAGAGCCTATACTTTGTTTCAAAACCTTAAAGAATGGCTCGGCTATTCATTTGATTTCACTCCTCTGCTTTCTTATTCTCCCTTTCTTACTTTATCTCCTTTTCCCTAACTCCTCTATTATATCCTCTCCTTTAGGACGTAGTACAATGGGCCAATTTGACCTCCGAATATTGTACTTGTCAATTAAGGCAAGTATAGTACCAGGAGATCGAATTGACCCATTGTACACCGTCCTAGTTTCTCGCACCACTTATGTTGTGTGTGATAATTTTATACATGAGTGGTGGGACCTACAGTTTAAAGTCGACTCCGAACGACAGATTTTTGAGAAACTTTTTCAAGGCAATTTTATTTACTCTCAGAGTTTTTGCCAGAAATCTGCTGTGAGGAATTCGCCGAAGAAATATTTTTGTATTTTGTCTTGATGTCTGGCCTGGGTCTCGAACCCTGGCTTTACGTCTAATAAGCCAATACACCACCTACTAGACTACGGCGACTTCACGCATCCTCTAACCTAAATCTAAACGGTATAATTATAGTCTCCTCAAAACTCGTTATAATCTCGTTAATAATCACGTCAAATCTCGTCAAAAGGTAGAACAAACGTGGATTTTATTCAAAAAGTCACGGACTTATGTAATTGATTTACCCTCTTATTACACTGTACTCGCTTGCTACCATGTCGTATATTCAGAACTATACTAGGTATACGATGCCCGCTACATTGTAATAAAATATTCCAGCTTTAAAAAGCTTTCCATTCTATAACGCATCCTTTATTCTATTGCTGCGTCTCTGGAAACTGGCTACATTGTCAAAATCCTATAAGATTCTTAATAATGCCGTCCTGACGAGTGCGCACGAAATAATTTGGACATATATCTAAGCGTGCTAATTGTCTCAGTAAACAATCCTGGAAAAAAGTTGCTCAAAAAGTGAAATGATGCGAGTCTTTTGACAGAAAAGTTCAAAGAGAAGCTGGTCTTAAAATATTTTTAACTTCACAGAGCGTCTGATAGTGCCTGACTGGAGATTAAAAAATTGCGAGGAGTTTACAAAAAGATTATCTTAATAAAAATGAGTTCTCTATAACAGTTTTTTTGCAGCTGATTGTACTCAGCTGTCTGGATAGGTTTAGGTTTCGGTCGAAGTGGTAGCTCTGATATCACAAAGCTCACTTGAGCACGCATAGCGGTCCGTTGTGATGCCATGGGTGAACGCATTCCCTGTTTTTTTTGCAGCTGATTGTACTCAGCTGTCTGGATAGGTTTAGGTTTCGGTCGAAGTGGTAGCTCTGATATCACAAAGCTCACTTGAGCACGCATAGCGGTACGTTGTGTTGCCACGGGTGAACGCCGTCCCTGTACTGACCAAGTTCCACCAAAATCAGGGAAGAGGAAGAAGTTTTTCAGCGCAAGGGCTGCACGACTACCCTATACTGGAAAACCAGCCAGAAAGTTTGATGAACGAAGTTATATCCTTGATAGCAATAGATGATAGCTCCGTCAAGCTGACAAGAAATGAAGAGCCAAATAACTATGCCTACACCTAGCAAGAGACGGGCACTGACAAAGAAATTGGATAACAGTCTCCTCTTCTTCAGCGAATCTGCATCCACGGCAGAAGTCGCTAAATGGGAGCCTCATTTTCTCCACGTGTCTACCCATAACGCAATGACCTGTAAGCACGGCCACTGTGGTTGAGATGACGTCACGACCAAGACCAAGTAATTGGTTGGTTTGCCTTCTATCCATCAAGGGCCAGGTGAGTCTAGCGGTGAAGCAGGACTCCTCATTGACCCAGAATAGGTTGGCGTCCCAAAATTGTAATTGAAAATTGTATTGCTCTTCTTTCATTGCTAACGGATCTATTAATGTTTGGTATTCATTTTCCTGTTTAGATCTTGTCACTTGGGACTTAAGCAAAAGTTAATGGACTGGCGCCATTCATGCCAATCCATCGAGCCTAGATCTCCTCTGCCTATTGGAAGGTATTTAAAAGACACGGAAGGCTCTCCCTAAAATTAAACTTATAAAGTAGAGAAGTGCTAGTAGACTAACAACAAAAACCCTAATGGAAGAAAATCTAGAAAAGAAATTGTTAGAACCTATTAAAGACTGAAGACGTTTTATTGATCAATAAACATGCAATTAATTTTACCATAAGTTTCAGTTTTTATAATGAAAACTAAAGGGCCAAATTTATTTGTGGGCACTCCTTACGCCATTTTCTTTAATTTTAATAAATATGTAATTAATTTTACCATAAGATTCAGTTCTTATAATGAAAACTAAAGAGCCAAATTTATTTGTGGGCACTCCTTACGTCTATAGCAGCCGTCAGCAACTTGCCACATAATCTTAACACTATTTTCTTTAATTTTAATAAACGTGGAATTAATTTTACTTTAATTTTTAGTTTTTAAAATGAAAACTAAAAGACCAAATTTATTTGTGAGCACTCCTTACGTCCATAGCAGCCGTCAGCAACTTGCCACATAATCTTAACATCATTTTCTTTAACTTTAATAAATATGGAACTAATTTCACCATAAGGTTTGATTTTTATAACGTAAAGTAAAGCACCAAATTTATTTGTGGGCACTCCTTATGTCCATAGCAGCCGTCAGCAACTTGCCACATAATTCTACAAAACTGGCAGTGCCTAAAATATGGTGAAAAAATCTACTCAAATAATTTTTATTTTATAATTTTTCCACTTAGGTTAGTAGTTGCGATCCGGTTGCATGTACTGTAATGCCATCTTTAGCTCGTTTTCTAATCCAGTTTATATTCTTACACTCGCCATAAAATTAAAATAGATTCCATTCTTTAACGATCATGTTTATGTATATTAGAGATGTTTCTTTTTGTTGCTGTTGTTTGTTTAATTTTGTTTATTTGTTTGTTGTTTATTTAAGAGAATGAAAAAACACAAAAAAAAAGAATTGAAAACTTTTGAATTGTTTGGTGAAATGGACAGACGGACAGTTGACGTTTCAATGGTTGCCTGGACTGTAAACGACGTGGATGGATGGAATGTTTTTCTTTCTTCAACAATATCTGTGTTTCTGAAAGGTAAATTATTTGGTTTTTTTTGTTTTTGTTTTCCTATACATTGTATGTAATTCTTCTGTTTTTCTTCTGTGAACACTTTTTATTTATGATGGAATCTATTGTTAGTTTCTTCTTTACAACAATTTGTTTGTTTGCATTAAGATGCAAGGAGATGAAGTTGCAACGTCATTATCAATAATATCTTCAACGCCATTGACAATACGGTATACAGTATCGTTGCCAACTATTAGTATGAGCAGTATGTCGTATACAAGTTTATGGGGATTTAAATATTTCAAGACAGTTTAATAAATAAAAGTTACGATGGTATTCCTTCCAATGATATATCATTTAATGAAGGATTTGAAGTATAAAAACAAATTTAAATACATAATATAATTGGTCATTACAAACCGGTAGTCAGGACTACGACCTAGCTTCTTACACCACTAACATATGTTGCTTATGTTGTGTGTGTTAATTTTATATACGAGTGGCGGGATCTACAGTTTAAAGTCAACTCCGAACGATAGATTTTTGAGAAACTTTTCATGACAATTTTATTTACTTTCAGGGTTTTTGCCAGAAGAATGGTTAGAGGAATTCGCCCAAGAAATATTGTTTCATATTTCGTTTTGCTCGAGATGTCTGAGCTAGGGTTTGAAGCACAAGCACGCGTCTTATAAGCCAACATGTTACAGCGATTTTTTTCCATTTCCACTATTTATGAGTTGAAAAATTCTTAGGTTCTGTTGTTTCATGATTGTAATTCTAAAGCTCAAAATAGTTTGATCAGGAGTGCTGTTTTTATGTAAAGAATGTAGTGAAAAAGGGCACAATATCATTTCATAAAGTGCCTTTATACATATATACATACATAATTGGTCATTACAACCCTTCAGTCAGGATTACGACCTAGTTTCTCACACCACTTATGTTGTTTTTGTTAATTTTATACATGAGTGGTGGGACCTACAGTTTCAAGTCGACTCCGAACGACAGATTGTTGAGAAACTTTTGCATGGCAATTTTATTTCGCTCTCAGAGTTTTTGCCAGAAATCTGCTGAGAGGAAGTCGCCGAAGAAATACTTTTTGAATTTTTGTTTTGATGTCTGGCCTGGGGCTCGAACCCTGGCTTTACGCCTAATAAGCCAACACACTACCTATTAGACTACGGCGACTTCAAGTCCCTTTATATTACTTCCTATTCCCATTGTTCAGTTTTAAAGAGGAGAAGTTAAATGTACGTACTTGGGGTTCATTTGGATCTGATTTGTCATTTTCTGGGAATCTGCCTCTTCGAATGTTTTTTAAATATTGCTTACCACAGGCGAAACCGATTTTTGCACCACAGTTTGAATTTTTTGGGGTTAGATTTTTAAGCCTTACTTGCTTGTGTATCGTCTTGGGTCAGTAGTTGTAGCCCCTCTAAATCTACACTGTTCTATTAATTTCTGTAATTGGAGACATAGCCATCACATATAATACTCGTAAGCTTTTATGTCTAACGTGAAATCTTGGAGTTTTCTGTGGCTTGTCTATAATGCCCTTTGCCCTCTACAATTTTACAACAACGTATGATTCAATCCACAGTAGTAGTGCCTGCTATTAAAGACACTTGAGTTGTAAATCTGGACCATTTTGTAATGGATTGTTATCCTTTTAGAAAGAAGCCACTGGCAAATCCATAGTGTAAAGGATTATGTGTTTACGGTTGCTTGCTCTACTGACCCTATAATTTTATAACAAGATACGATTCAATGCATAGTGGTGCCTATCATAAAATACACTTGAGTAGTAAATCAGAATTATTTCACGTTGATAGATATCCTTTTAGAAGATAACAAAGCCACTGACGAAGCCACTTTGCTTGTTCTACTGTCCCTATAATTTCAGAACAAGGTATGATTTAATGTAATGGGTGATTTTTTAAGAGCTATAGGAAAATTTTTCAAAAAAAAAAAACATAAAATCCAGAAAAATGCATGAAATCTTTATTTGAATCGATAGTACGGTCCATATAATTTAATGTTTGAAGAATATTTCATGCAAATGTTGACCGCGACTGCGCCTCTAATGGTCCATCCGCTTAGTCCAATTTTGGCATACTCTTTCCAACATTTCGGCCGGTATCTCACGAATAAATGCTTCAATGTTGTCTTCCAATGCGTCAATTGAAGCGGGTTTGTCTGTTTAGACATGAGTTTTAACATAGCCCCACAAAAAATAGTCTAAAAGCGTTAAATCGCACGATCTAGGGGGCCAATTGACCGGTCCCGAACTTGAAATAAAATGTTCACCAAACTCGCCTCTCAATAAGTCCATTGTTACGCGTGCTGTGTGGCATGTGACACCGTCTTGTTGAAACCACATGTCCTGCAAGTCAAGCTCTTGCATTTTGGGCAAAAAAAAGTTGGATATCATCTCACGGTAGCGCTTACCATTCACATCATACGTTACGATTCGCAGCATCTTTCAAGAAGTACGGTCCAATGATGCCACCAGCCCATAAACCGCGCCAAACTGTGACTTTTTCTGGATGCATTGGCGGCTTTTGAAATGCTTCTGGCTGATTTTCACTCCAAAATCGACAATTCTGCTTATTTACGTATCCATTGAGCCAAAAATGAGCTTCGTCGCTGAACACAATTTTTCGATAAAGAAGTGGATCTTCGGCCAACTTTCCAAGAGCCCATTCACCAAAAATTCTCCGTTGCGGTAGGTCGTTCGGCTTCAATTCTTGCACCAGCAAGTATTTTGAAAGGCTTCACACCTAAATCCTTCCGCAAAATTTTCCACGTTGTTGAGTAACAGAGACCCAATTGCTGCGAACGGCAACGAATCGATAATTGATGGTCATCATTAACACTGGCCGATACAGCTGCGTTATTTTCCTCAGTTCACACTCTACGTAAGCGTGTAGGTGGTTTAATGTCCAACAATGTAAATTTGGTGCGAAATTTAGTCACAATAGCCCGAATAGCCGCTTCAGTGGGTCGATTAAACTGACCATAAAATGGAAGAAGCGCGCGATGAACTTTCTTAACAGAGCACGACGCATTTTGATAATAAAATTCAATGATTTGCAAGCGTTGTTCGTTTGTAAGACGATTCATGGTTAAATTATAGACCAAACTGAAGATATTTGACAGTGAAACAAAACACGAAACGTGCGTGAGCTGTTTAAACCAGTGTTGCCAAAAAGATAATAGCTAAAAAATCACCCGTTATAACCTCTAGGACACATGAGTAGAACTATGTTGTGGAGAATTGCTACCCTATGCGTTCGAATTCAAATTTACAAGCACCTAAACACCTCTATTGTAAATACAAACAGATTACAACACATTCCATTTCAAACTGAAATTCCACACACTTTTTATCTACTGTGTCCATTGTACTCAGCACAGTGGTATCGTATTAATCATATCCTTTACCTTTTACGGCCAAATAAAATGATTTTTATAAAGAAGTTTCATTGGAAACTAAACTAAGTAACTAAACATTCCTTTGCAGCCAAATTTTAGTTTTAAAACTCGTGCCTATCTATAGTAACTGATGCTCTCTATTGCTGCTATTTGATGCTCCGTTTAAAAGTTGCTGACGTAGTTTTAGTTGTTTTTCCTTTTTTTTTCTTCTTTCTTTCATTGCCTATAACATATACAGACTCTCTGTTATTTTTCCTGTAAAAAGAAATGCAACAACAACAACAACAATAACAAAAGATTGTGGTTCTATTTTTTTTTTCGTGTTGGTTTTTGTTTGTTTTTTTTTTGCATTTCTTTTTAAAATTTCCGCATTCTTTAGAAAAGTGACCCCAAAAGGAATTTTATAGTTTTTTTTTACGCTGCGTCTGTGGATGTTTTGGATGCAGCCAGCCAGCAACAGCTACTTAAAGTTGCTGTGTCTACTATTTGTGATTTGGTTGCAGCAGTGTATCATTTACATACATACATACATACATACATATTTACATAAATTGTTGCATGCACAACTACATTCTTTACTGCTTATGTTAATGCTGCAAGCATTAGTCTTAGACTGCTGTTGTTTGATTAACAATATTTTAGAATAATACGGGGAAAAAAACAAAATTAAAGAATACAATTCCAAATATTTGGAATAAACAAATAAATGTTTATACACACATACTTACATACTTCGTGTATGTTGTTAAATGCATTTTATTTGAAAACAAAAAAGGGAAAAAGGGAAATAATTGTCAATAATAAAAAGAAATATTTGCGAATTATTTTTGCAATGCAACAAAGTTGCTCAGGATTGCAATGTTGCCACAATGTTGTCGAGACTTTTAAATTACGGAAAGTATAGTTAGAACTGTAAAAAATAACAACAAATTTGGAATATAATTTGCATAAGACTAAAATGCATTGCAAGCGATCTAGTCAACGGCAGGACCATATCACTATTCGAAAGAAATTAATTTCGATAAAACACCCACAAGTGACTGAATGTTAATCTAAGCGAAAAGTGGTGTTAGCTTCAAAGATTCTTAATCCAGAAACCAGACGATACCTTTCTAAAGGTTTGATGCGCTGAATCTGAATCAGGCATCATAATTGCTTCATCAGTCATGGTTTTTTAAAACCCTCAACCGAAAAGTGCAAAAACGCGATTGCTTTCTAGTTAAAGTACTGATCTAGCCATTCAAAACCTTCTTTGAAGTTATACGATATCTTTTCTGCCGCGTTTTCGTGCAAACCCTATCAGAATAAGGAAAATTACGGTTTGGTTTCTGGTTTATTCATTTTTTTTGTAGGTCTGTGTAATATAATAAAGGGTGTTTTTTATAGAGGTATAGAACTTTAAGTTGACATTACTTTTCAAGATGGCGACCGATTTAACAGCTGTCAAGTGATTTATTCTCGGTTTGGTTTGGCAATTCATCATGAATAGACTCACGCCTGAACAACGCTTGCAAATAGTGCAATTTTATTTCGAAAATAATGGTTCTGTGCGGACAAAATCCTCCATCAGAGCAGTTAATTCGATTAACCATGGAACGTTTTCGCACCACGTTTACTCTTATTCATAACTCGCATCCCCAGAGGCGCTGTACGGTGCGTACAGAAGAAACTATTGCTGCTGTAGAGCGTAGCATTGAGGAAGGCCCGAATGAGTCCATCCGCCATCGAGCACAGGAATTGGATCTGTGTCCATCCACTTTATGGAAGATTTTGCGGAAGGATCTTGGTTTGTGTGCTTACAAAATCCAACTCGTGCAAGATTTGAAGCCAAACGATCATCAAGTAAGGCGTAGATTTGTCGAATGGGCCCAAAACGAGATTACCGTTGTTCCCGATTTTCATAAGCGAATTTTGTTTAGCGATGAAGCGCACTTCTGGTTGAATGGCTACGTCAACAAACAAAACTGCCGCATTTGGAGTGAAGGTAATCCTCAAGTGTATGTGGAAACACCGTTACATCCAGAAAAACTGACTGTTTGGTGCGCTTTATGGGCTGGTGGAATCATTGGTCCGTACTTTTTCAAAAACGATGGTGGCCAGAACGTTACAGTCAATGGTGATCGGTATACAGTCATGATTACTAACTTTTTCATTCCTGAATTGAATAACCATGATGTCCAGGAGATGTGGTTTCAACAAGACGACGCAACATGTCACACAGCTCGTGCCACAATAGATTTATTGAAAGACACGTTTGGTGACCGCCTAATTTCACGTTTTGGACCTGTGAATTGGCCTCCAAGGCCTCTTGTGATTTAACACCGCTAGACTACTTTCTGTGGGGCTATGTAAAGTCATTGGTCTATGCGGGGTAAAGCCACAAACGCTTGACCATTTGGAGGACAACATTCGCCGTATTATTGCCGATATACGGCCACAAATGTTGGAAAAAGTCATCGAAAATTGGACGTCCAGATTGAACTACATCCGCGCCAGCCGTGGCGGTCATATGCCAGAAATCATATTTAAAATGTAATGCCACAAGATTATCTTTCGGATAAATAAAATTCATGTCAATCGAATAATCCATCGTTGTTTTATTGCAACTTAAAGTTCTATACCTCTATAAAAAACACCCTTTATAAGGAGTGCACAAGAAAAAATTTTGTCCTACAATATTCTTTATAAAAACTAAACTTAATGATAGAATTATTTCAATCTTTAAATAAAAAATATCTCTATGGGACTGGGCCGGCTACCGGATCATAAACCCCGGGGTATGTATGGTTTGGGCAAGTATACTCAATTGGCAAGCCTTACGTATAGAGATTAAAACTTTATATATTTTATGGATCTGTAGTCAAATGATCATTAGGGAAATAACGTCTAGGAATACGGAATTAAAGACCATCCTGTGATTAATAATTACTCCATGCATGGAACGGCACGCATTATATGGGTCCCTAAACATAATGGAGTGAGTGAAAATGAAGAAGTGACTTAAATAATTCTTCAATCAACCTAAAACTATCTACCTGAATTAAAGATAATATCCTTTAAGTTGTAAGGCATATAAAGGAAAAATTTTTTTTAATTTTTCCCTGAAATACCCTCTATTAGGACTTTTATTGTGTTATCTGTTATATCTGATGCTGTAGTTTTAAGTGGCAAAATACGCATACAAATATAAACAATTAAGCTCCGTGTGATACAAAACTCTTTAAACCTTTCTTTAAACACCCATGGGTATCTCAAATAGTTTTTCCAGAAAAGCTTCGATTTTGACGGAGCTATGAAATCTATTCATTTACAATGCCCTATAATTGTGAATGGCATTAAATACTTCCGCATCTATTTTAGTTAATAAGGCAACGATATACAAATATTTCATTTCCGGTCAAATACGTAAAGTTTAGTTTCGACTGAATTGACCTCATTTGATGAATTTTTTCTTTACGAAACTTCATAACTTAAAACTGATTCGAAGAAGAATTGCGAGAGCTTAGTTTGAGCGTGATATGGAAAGATTTGCTGCTAATCTGTTGAAGAGAAGCGCTTTAATCCTGCTATGGGGAAGAGAGAGAGAAGCCAGGTCGTAATACTAAGTTTTAGATCTAAGTGGTAGCTTTGATTAGCGGCCCATTATGGCGCCATAGGTAAGCGTAATCCTAACTAAAGGGTTATAGTGGGCAATTCAGTAAAGAAGTATGTAGTTTAGGGGTTATAAGTACGATGCCAATACCCAAAGGCCAGACAAAACTAATTGCTTAATTAAATTTATTTATTTTTCGCAAAATTTAATTAAATTTGCCTCATAAAGATTCTTTAAAAATAAAACAGAAACAAACAAAAAAAAAATAGACGAAATTCTGTTCTATGGGAACTCATTTAAAGACACTTTTGAGACGATTTTCATTTAATTTTTCCCCTGAATAATGAAAAAAAAAAAATAAATGAAAATAAAACGTTTTAGAATTTTCCTTAATGTTTTTGTTTGTTTTATTTTTCTACTTTTACTTATATTGTTGTATTTGTTTTTGTTGTATTTATTTATACAATATTTTTCTTGTTGTTATTCATTTGTTTTTTTGTTTTGTTTCTTAGACGGTGTGCTGTTGTATATTTGTTTGTCATTGCTTTTTAGGCATTTAAACTTAAAATTATTATTATTTTTGTTGTTGTTGTTGTTATCGTCGGTTGTTGTTTTATTTTTATTTTTATTGTTTTCAAAATTTTTTTCTTTTCTTTTTTTTTTTTGTGTGATTTTGATAGACGTCCCGCCGTAGTGCGGTGTGGTCGGCAGTGATTTTTCCGACTGGGCTCCCTGTGGCCAGACGATATTTCATTTGAAATGTTCTATAAAAAGACACACATACACACACACACAAACACATGCTTATGCATAGAACAAATAGACAAAAAAGTTTGTGTATATGCATGTATATATATATGGGTAAGTGCGTGTCTTTGTGTATGTGTGCGTTGTTGTTGTTTGACTATATCTAAATCTAATTGTAGATGTAAATATAGTCTATACATGTATGTATGTGTATAAGATTTTTATATAGAATTGTCATATGAGAAATGGCGAAAACGTCAACTGAATTAAAACAACAATAATAGCAACAACAACAACAACAACAGCAACAACAAAATATCATTGCGACATCATCCTCAGAAAAAAGAAAGAAAAACAAAAACAATTAATGAAAGAAGACAATATTTTGTTTTTGTTGTTGTTGTTGTTGCTTTCTAAAAACACGAGCAATGAACAGCAACAACAACAACAACAACAACAACAGCACAGACAGCAACATCATCACGGTAATGTCTACAAGAGAATCAGAAAGTTAGAATATAATGAAAAAAAAAAAAAGAAATGTTTAGAAAATTACAGACTATTTTTAAATTGTCTCAAATCCAAATCTATTTTTGCCAATTCATTTTAGACTCGCAAGAAGGAAGTGAACAAAATATCTTTTAAAAAAACATTAACATGAACAACAACAGCAACAGCAACATACCGATTTTTACCGATCTTATCTACAATAGATTTACAAAATGATGTCACATTTTCAGTCAAGAATTTCATTCTCTGTCGTTAAACTAAGGCTTTATTTTGATGGCCTCATATGAGTTAGATTTTAGTGGCCAAGTCGTATTAAGGAGCACAATATACTTGCTTGAATCGTATAAATTTTTTATCCAAACTTCTCTTACATTCCTAGAGATTGCTCTGCAAAAAATACTCTAAGCATTATTGTTGAGAATATAACGAATATTTTATAGTTTTAACCCTTTTATACACACAAATCCTTTTTGAATCTATGTATTACTTGTCAAGTACTGAAGAGCTATTTCAGTTTATTTGAGGGCCGCCAATGTCTGAACTGAGCAATTAATATTCGGAATAAAAAGTTTGAAATGAAATAAATTTGTGTGTGAAGATAAATTCGAATTTAAAAAGCAAAGACGCAAACCCACATTTTTAGCAAAGCCACTTTTGCTGTTAACATATTTGATCATATGTTTATTGTTGGATCTTGAAGAATACTTATCTTATTAAATTCACAATCACTATCAGGGTGCCCTGGTAGTCTAGTGGGTAGTGTGCTAGACTATTAGCGTGAGGATCGTGAATTCGATTTCCACCAGAGACTCTGGTCTGTGACACTACACCGAGCATAGGGTCAAGTTACTCCGCATACATATGTAATTGGTCATTACAACCCTTCAGTCAGGATTACGACCTAGTTTCTCACACCACTTATGTTGTGTGTGTTAATTTTATACATGAGTGGTGGGACCTACAGTTTAAAGTCGACTCCGAACGACAGATTTTTGAGAAACTTTTCATAGCAATTTTTTATTTACTCTCAGAAACAAAAATATATTTTTGTATTTTGTTTTGATGTCTGGCCTGGGGCTCGAACCCTGGCTTTACGTCAACTAGACTACGGCGACTTCTAGTCAAGTTACTCCGATCGTATATAATTAGAATATAATTTGTAATTGTATTGTAATTAATAAATAAATAAATAAATAAAATCACTATCAAAAAATACTATATGTATACGGCCTATACGAGTCAGATTTCCAATTAAATTTTTGAACTTATAGAAGACGTAATGATCCTGAAGTCGCCGTAGTCTAGTAGTTAGTGTGTTGGCTACAACGTACAAACCCCAGGTCAGACATCTCGATTATATTATTCTTCGGCGTCTTTCTTTCAGCGGATTTTTGGCAAAAACTCTACGAGGAAATAAAATTGACCTGAAGAAATTTCTCAAAAATCTATCGTTCGGAGTCGACTCCAAACTTTAGGTCCCGCCAAATTAATTAATTCGACTTAACACACACAACATAAGTGGTGTGAGAGGCTAGGTCGTTATCCTGACTGAAGGGTTGTAAAGACCAATTATGTATATATGTATGTACTTAGCAAATTTAAAATCACTATAAAAAATATGTATAAGGTCTGTACGAGTTAAATTTCCAATTAAATTCTGGAATTTGTAGAAGACATTAAGACATGATTTACGCGCATCTGCTTGGCATTAGAGACTTTTGTTTTAATACTTTGTTGTATGTATTTTAAAGAGAGGAGGTCCAGCTTTATTGCATATCACAAAGCTTATGGGATGCATTGATTAAAGACCAAGACATTCCAACCAGCTGTTAGAAGGAACGGCATCACAATTAATACCTCGTGCATAATTATCACTTGTGCTTCTAAAAACTACTTGTTTAACAATGAAAAAAACAAGATTCGGCGACTTTCTCCTAGCAGTCTTCTCAGAGGGTAAATAAAAGTGCTATGAAATCTTTCTCAAATATCTGTCATTTAGAATCGACTTTAAAACTGTGGTTCCCGCCACTCATAGCTAAAATTAATGCACTTGACAAGAGTGAGAAGCTAGGTTGTACTCCTGACTAAAGGAATGTAATGACCAATTGAGTCAATTAAGTAATACATACAGTCTGTTGTGAAGTTTTACAGCTGCTGCATATCATTCAGTTGATCTTCTGTAAAATATATTCTCCAGTTTGGCCACCATACGTTCCCCAAGAATGGAATCAAATGCTTAGTATTTACACCGATTGTTCTACTCGTATATGTTGACACGCAATTTTCTATCAATAGAACTCCTTTTGCACTTCTACACAGAAACCTAAAGCGCCTAAGATGTGTTCTCGTTTAAAATTTTGACCCTCAAATAGCTTACTTTTACCCTCACATAACGTTTTACGTCTTTACATCGAAACATAAGCGTTTAAGAATTAAAAAATATAATTGAAGGTGGTAGGCTTGGTGCAGATCAGTGGCAATTACTAGTAGCTTTTCATAAAACTAAAAAAGTTTATTAGAGTAGAGCAAAAACTTTTAATTACCAAACATGTACATACTTTGGACCACTTCTGACAACCCTTTAGTCAGACTACTCTCACCAAAATTTTTTTTGTCAATTAGTGGCGCGATGAATGTCGACTCCGAATGGCAAATATAGGGTGTTTTTTATAGAGGTATATAACTTTAAGTTGGCATTACTTTTCAAGATGGCGACCAATTTAACAGCTGTCAAGTGATTTATTCTCAGTTTGGTTTGGCAATTCATCATGAATAGACTCACGCCTGAACAACGCTTGCAAAAAGTGCAATTTTATTTCGAAAATAATGGTTCTGTGCGGAAAACGTATCGCGAACTACGTCCATTTTATCGTCGACAAAATCGTCCATCAGAGCATTTAATTCGATTAACCATGGAACGTTTTCGCACCACGTTTACTCTTATTGATAACTCGCATCCCCAGACACGCTGTACGGTGCGTACAGAAGAAGCTATTGCTGCTGTAGAGCGTAGCATTGAGGAAGACCCAAATGAGTCCATCCGCCATCGAGCACAGGAATTTGATCTGTGTCCATCCACTTTATGGAAGATTTTGCGGAAGGATCTTGGTTTGCGTGCTTACAAAATCCAACACGTGCAAGATTTGAAGCCAAACGATCATCGAGTAAGGCGTAGATTCGTCGAATGGGCCCAAAACGAGATTACCGTTGTTCCCGATTTTCATAAGCGAATTTTGTTTAGCGATGAAGCGCACTTCTGGTTGAATGGCTACGTCAACAAACAAAACTGCCGCATTTGGAGTGAAGGTAATCCTCAAGTGTATGTGGAAACACCGTTACATGCAGAAAAAACTGACTGTTTGGTGCGCTTTATGGGCTGGTGGAATCATTGGTCCGTACTTTTTCAAAAACGATGGTGGCCAGAACGTTACAGTCAATGGTGATCGGTATAGAGCCATGATTACTAACTTTTACATTCCTGAATTGAATAACCATGATGTCCAGGAGATGTGGTTTCAACAAGACGGCGCAACATGTCACACAGCTCGTGCCACAATAGATTTATTGAAAGACACGTTTGGTGACCGCCTAATTTCACGTTTTGGACCTGTGAATTGGCCTCCAAGATCTTGTGATTTAACACCGCTAGACTACTTTCTGTGGGGCTATGTAAAGTCATTGTTCTATGCGGTAAAGCCACAAACGCTTGACCATTTGGAAGACAACATTCGCCGTATTATTGCCGATATACGGCCACAAATGTTTGGAAAAACTCATCGAAAATTGGACGTCCAGATTGGACTACATCCGCGCCAGCCGTGGCGGTCATATGCCAGAAATCATATTTAAAATGTAATCCCACAAGATTATCTTTCGGATAAATAAAATTCATGTCAATCGAATAATCCATCGTTGTTTTATTGCAACTTAAAGTTCTATACCTCTATAAAAAACACCCTTTATAAGAAGTATTATTATCCTCGAAAGATGTCCTAGCTGATGTTCGAAGAAACAGTCAAGTACAGCAATAAGCAACGTATTACAACAAATTTATTGAAGTTGATATGCAGGTACATGGAAATTGTATGAAGCAACAAGATCCGACCAATTTCGAACAATGCGTACATAAACACTACGACTTTAAAGTTCTGTCCTTTATAATGCAAAATAAATTTTAATTACAACGAATGATATAAGAGCAGAGTATCGTATTGACTAGAAATTCGATTTCGAATTAAAAATTCCATTTCCATACATCCTGTATGAAATTATTTCAAAACGTCTCGACATACATATGTATGTGTATGTACCTGTAGTTTTCTTTGGAAATCATTTCATAAATCCTAATGATCACATACTCAGGACATTATTATTAAGCGGAGAAGAGAGGAAGGAGGGGGGAGGTGTAAACAAAAAAAAAAAAAAATTGGTATTCTTTTTAATCTTTTCATACTTAAGAAATTTTTTCAAAAAAATGCACATTCACATGGAATAAACATCTCCCACAGAATTAAAAGAAAGGAAAAAAGCACAACAACTTTCGTCGTTATATGGGCAAACGAGACGACGACGACTACGACGACGACTTGCAAAACAAAACAACAGTGCTTTTCCAAGAAAAATTCGAAGTCATTGTCTTTTTTGGAATGCCTCTGATTTTTTTTGCTGGTTTTTTCTGTTTTTTTTTTGTTTTTTTTGGTTTTTATTTGACAGAGACTGAAGCCGAGGCTATTGCGCTGTTCCGACTCTTGTTAATGGTCTGGTTTTGCTTTTTTTGGTTTATGCTGCTGCTAAAACTCCTTTTCCATTTCGTTGATTTTATTTTTCGGTTTACCATTCTTGTTATTTTTTTGTTTGTTGTTTTTATTTGAATTTGTTGTTGTTGCTGTTGGTCCTTTCTTTAAGTTCCTTATTATTATTGTTGTTGTTGTTGTTGGTGGTGTTGTGGTGGTTCATTTAAAGCCAGAAAATCCATTATGCTACTTTTATAGCTGGCAATATTCTCATTGCTATCGTTGTTGTTGTTGTTCTTACCGCTACTGCTGTAGAGATATTTTTAACCTGTTTTCTTAAGTTGAATACAACACGTCGTCCAACTAACCAACCAACGAACCCACGAACCATCCATTCCATACCATCCATCCATCCATTTTTGTCTGTCCAATTTCTTCTTCTACGTTCGCACATACGTTTCGTCCATCCATCCACCGATTCGGCCTAAACAACAACGTTAATAAATAATTTTTACGAATCCTGAAATGGGAATGGGTTACAAACAAAATTCAATAACAGAAGCTTTATTGGTGAGACCAGACGCCGACAATTTGGACAATGATCATGATCATCATCACCAACATCACATCATTATGCGATCATGATTATCAGAATTGAGAGAGCGTAAACGACAATGATGATGATGATCATTATGTTGTTAATAATAATCATGATGTTGGCGTTGTTCGTGTTTTTTTTTTTCAAAAAAAAAAGTGCTGAATTCTTAACCTAAAAGTGTAGAAAAACAAAATAATCGGGAAATAACCACCAAAAAAAAACCAAAAAAAAAACTCCCTGCATACCATTGCAGTAACGTCTAGGTTGCTATGTATTGTCTTGGCACAACAGTTCTAGACAACAGCACAGCACACTTTATTTCGATAAAATTCTTAATACTGTGGGGTTATTGGCATTTAAAATCGAAATTTCAAATTTTAACCCTCAATCCACCATAAATTCTTAATTAAAACTCAGTTTCAGTACGGAATTCTATGTTCAGTTTATAAAATTGAGGTTAGATTTTAATTTTTGAGGTTAGATTTTCATTTTTATTTATTTTTTTCATGCAAGTTTTGTGTTACACTGTTCATTTGTTATTTCTGAAATCTGTTTTGATTCGGCAAAATTGTTTTTCATTTCGTTTTCTCTTATTGTTGTTGTTGCTGTTGTTGCAGAAGGTTTTTTTTATTATGATGATGTTGTTATTGTTATTGTCGTCGTTGTATTTGAATTTATTTTTATTAAGAGAATTTCCAGGAATTTCAAAATGTAGAAAGATGATAATGAAAGAAAAAAACAACAACAAAAACAAAACAAAACATAAACAGCAAAGGAAGCTGTGTGTGTGTTGATTACGTCTCGGCAATATGAGTTGATTACGTCGCCTTACGTTAAATGTTGTTGTTGGGCCCAATGCAAACCGAATACGCACGTAAAAAATGCATTTACAATGCAGGCGTCAAGCGATTTAAGTTATGTAATGTAAAACATTCCTTAAGAAGTCCTTGTAATAGATCAGAACAATGTTAATTGTATTGTTTGGCTAGAAAATGGTTTCTGTACACTTTTTATATGAGCATGAACCACTTAAGGACTTAAGTAAATTGAAAAATTTGTCTTTTTTAGTATAGAATAATACCTTGCAAACTGAAATGTAATCGCCAAGTCGCCGTAGTCTAGTTGGTAGTGTGTTCGCTTATTAGGCGTAAGGCCATGGTTCAAACTCCAGGCCGGACATCAAAACAAAATATGAAAAAAATTATTTCTTCGGTGACTTTCTTTCAGCTGTCTTCTGGCAAAAAATCTGAGAGCAAATAAAATTGCCATGTAAAGTTTCTCAAAAATCTGTTGTTCGGAGTCGACTTTAAACTGTAAGTCCCGCCACTCATGTATAAAATTAACACGCACAACATAAGTGGTGTGAGAAGCTGAGTCATAGTCCTGACTAAATGGTTGTAATGACCAATTATGTATGTATGTATCGGGTCCGCTTATTTCTTATGCTTATTTCTTGAATGGTAACATTTAGCTCATGTCTGATTTGACAGATAATTAGTTTTATCCTTCCGCTGAACGAATATGGACCATCTAATGCGTTTTCGCTTCGCTAAGTGGGCCTGTGATCGACTTTGGCAAAAAAAATCATCTTTTCAGGTGAAGCTCATTTTGATTTTGGCGGGTATGTAAAAAAGCAAAATTGTCGCATTTGGGGCACAGAAAACCCGCACGCATACATTGAAAAGCCAACGCACCCAAAACGAGTCACTGTTTGGTGCGGATTTTGGTCCAGAGGCATAATTGGGCCATTTTTCTTCGAAAATGAGCAAGGAGTGGCCGTTACAGTCAATGGCGATCGTTATCGGGCCATGTTGAACGAATTTTTGTTCACAAAAATTGAAGAGGAGGATATTGGCAACATTTGCTTTCAACAGGACGGCGCTACGTGCCACACAGCCGAAGCTACACTCGATGTTTTGCGCCATGTTTTCGAAGATCGCATTATCAGTCGCAGAGCTGATGTCTTTTGGCCACCTCGGAGCTGCGATTTGACACCGTTGAACTATTATTTGTGGGGTGCCGTCAAAGATAAGTGTTACGCCGACAAGCCAGAGACAATTGACGCTTTAAAGGACAATATTCGTGAAGCCATTAGTGGAATACAGCTGCACACAATCGATAATGTGCTTAAAAATTGGACCGATCGTATAGGCTACTGCACGGCCAGCCGAGGCAGCCATTTGAATGAAATTATTTTCCATTATTAAACGGAAGGATTGTACTTTCAAATAAAAAAAGAAATTTGAGAAAATATTCAGTAGTTTTTTTTTTAAGCAATTTAAAAAAAAAGTTATTTGGCGGACCCTTTAGTATTGTTGGCTTATTAGATGAGAGGCCACGGTTCAAAAATCAGCTCAAACATCTCGAACAAAACAAAATTGAAAAAATATTTCTTAGGCGACTTCCTCTCAGCAGATTTCAGGCAAAAACTCTGAGAGTCAATAGAACTTTTCAAGAAAAGTTTCTCAAAAATTTGTCGTTCGGAGTCGACTTTGAACTGTAGGTCCCGCCACTCATAGATAAAATTGATACACACAACATGGGCTGTGCAAAAAACTAGGTTGTAATCCTAACTATAGTGTTGTAATGACCAATTAAATAAGCAAGTATATATATATGTAATCGTCTCTAGAAACCTTTCTTAGTATATACTAGGAATCTCACAATGGTGCTGGCAATAGCCTCTCTACTGATAGGACTTCACAAGTCAAACAGGTTGAAAGTGAGCATGAAAGCCAAGAGCAGTCTCTCAACTGCACAGCGTCTGTACTTAGAGTGAATGGCTATAATTGTCATTTATTTTCTATGTTAGAGGTTGCTAATGCGCCTTTTCATCTCTTGATAGGAGCTCTAACGAGTAGGCGTTGAACTTTAAGCTAACAACACATTGCTACAAGTCCAAATTTATTGCTAAAACCCTAGAAATATTACGACAGTATGTGCCACCTAATAAATAGGCCCAGCTTGGCCGTTTATCGCACATTATGCTCTGTCAGCAAATACTTAGAGAAACCTAGCATAGACAGTGTTTGAGCCTAACCGTTCCATCTTGAATAATTATTCACTTGGTCAACGTAACTGATGAAATTTCCGATTTTTCTTCTTTATCCACCTTGAAGTTTGTCGCTTTCAATGCAATTGTTATTGCTTCTGTCACTGTTGCCATTGAATTTTCATTACCTTCATGCATACATCGCAGTCAGTTGTTAGCCCTGGCCTGTGTATCATTCCATCGTTTGTGTTTTGTTTGGACGACCTTTTGCCGTATCGCTTGAGTCCATTTACTTGTTTCCATTTACTGTGTTTTCAATCTTTTCAATAAATTACGTTACTTTTGTTATTCTGTGTTGTGCTTTCAAGATTAAAAACAAAAAAAAAACGGAGCTTAACCTGGTCAAATGCAGTTCTTTTCACTTTTCTGATGGTGCTGCTGTGCTGCTGTGTTAGTGCGTCCTGATTGGGTATTATTGACCACATGGGTGTGAGCCAAAGTAGTTTTTAATGCGTGTGATTCTCGATTTTTATATGAATTTTCTTGTTCTTTTTTTTTTGTTTTCTTTCTTTCTTTTATTAAAGTATTGAACATGTTTGAAATGCCGAAAGGAAATTATAATCAGAGACACAAAATTGGTTCTTTATGTCGGTTAATAACGAGATGCAACAACAACAACAATAACAACAACAGAAACAACATTAAGATTTTTATAAAAGAGCGTATAAAACTAAACTGCACTGCATTACCATTAATGCTAAAAGGAGATCAAGGGTCTAAAGATTGTAAATGAAGTTCGTTTGGTTGAATTTACATTTCATGAGAAATATCAGATACACCGTCTAGTTAGAAGAAGTTCGAAGTTATATTCCTATAGTAAGCGACCACTCGACTCATTTGGAATGTAATAAGAAGGTTATTCAGTTCAGCTTCTTATATATTGAAAGCCGATTCAAGGTGTTTCGTTTTTAAAATCAGGTGTACATGTCATTACAATGATTGTATGCACTGGTTCAAAACAAGCATATCAAGCTTTGTTGGGTCTAAAGCATATAGTTCTCTTATAGAGCTGAACTGTCCGGATATCCATTAGTCTGGAAGAACGAAAAGTTTTCCACGAACTCTTTATTTCTTGTTATTGTGACTGCAATCGTTTTAGGCGTTTATAAAAGTTCACACAATTGTGAATTAAATCTGACGACGATTTGCATTCTCTATAGCAAATTTGCATCTTCTATAGTAAATTTATCGAAATTTATTTTTTACAAAATTTTTTTTTCGATAACTTGCATTTTCTCATTACATTTGTTGATGATTTGCATTTGCTACAGTAAATTTGCATCTTCTATTGTAAATTTGTCGATGACTTGTATTTTTTTTCAAAATTTTTGTCGATGACTTGCATTTTCTCATTAAATTTGTTGATGATTTGCATTTGCTACAGTAAATTTGCATCTTCTATTGTAAATTTGTCGATGACTTGTATTTTTTTTTCAAAATTTTTTGTCGATGACTTGCATTTTCTCATTAAATTTTGTTGTTGCACAATCTGCAATAAATTTGTCAATGACTTGCACTTTCTATAGAAAATTTGTCGATGACTTGCATTTTTTTTAAGTAAATTTATCGATAATTTGAATATTTTACATGACTTGCATTTTCTACATGAAATTTGTTGATGAATTGCATTTTTTTTTATCGATAACTTGAATATTTCACATGACTTGCATCTTTTATCGTAAATTTGTCACTAATTTGCATTTTTTAGTGTAAATTTATCGATAACTTTAATATTTTACATAACTTGCATTTTCTACAGTAAATTTGCTGATGAATTACAATGTGAACTCTTATGCACATAGAAGACGATATAAATTCATTAATTTTTTTACAGTTGGGCTGCGGTTTCGATCTCACCGTGCTTCTTAATGTAAGGCAACCTAGCCTGTATATTTCGTTCGCAATCCAGATAACAGATTTCCAAAACAATACCTTCTTTAAAATATTGGATTGACATTAGAAGAAAATACACAAGCAAAATTATCAAATATGACAGTCGAAGAACCCAGAAGTGATCGTGCTAAAGTCATTGCATACGGAAAAAGCGACTTGTGTGAGTTATGGGCCGTATTTTTCGTAAAAGACTCTGAAAGAAGGGTTGTTGCTGTATGATAAACAACTTTTTTGGCCTTCAATTGAAGATTAAGACGGTATGTGGTTCCAAAAAGACTGTATCACTTGCCATACAACTCGTTCGATTTTGGTTTGAGAAGTATCCAGAGAGAGTAGTAAGGCATTAATATTATGCGGTATGGTGCTATTAGGCTTTGTTGTGGTCCTACGGCAAAATCCATGGCTATACGGATAATCTCTAAACGCTGTAGCATTTATAGACCAGTTCAGTTATAGCCGAGGTAGTTAAAAGCTACCGCCAAGGGATCGACTGCTGCATTCAATCCTAAGGTGGTCATTTAAATGACAATGTATGCCATACACAAGGACAAGCCCCGAAGCCTACTTGCTTACTAACTTAGTTAATTGGTTATTACAACCTTTTAGTTAGGCTTACGATCAAGCTTGTCATATCGCACATGTTGTGTGTGCTAATTTTCTTCATGAGTGGCGGAACCTACAGTTTAAACACGAATTTTTAAGAAACTTTTCATGGCAATTTTATTTTACTCAGAGTTTTTGCCAGAATGCTGCTAAGAGGAAGTCGCCGAAAACCTATTTTTTCATGTCTGGACTGGAGTTTGAACATAGGTTTGTGTGTGTGTTAATGTCTCATAAACTTTATTTCATTTAAAGGGTTCTCCATTATGTCTTTCAGGCATTTCAGCTGCCTTATACAAAAAGTTTAACCAAAAACTTTGAATGGCACTGGTAATGTATTTGGGCTTGACCCAAAATTCTATGTACCGTACAATGTGTGTATTTTGTTGTTGTCTGTTGTGTATCTTATTGACTATAAGCAAAGAAAATAAAGTATAAAGAATGTGCATTTTAACATATTTTGGAATATTTTTCAAAAATATTTCATGACGCGGGGGGAAAGATAGAAGGGAATGATACAGAAACCAAGAGCGTAACAATGCGTTGTTCTCATCGTGCGTTTTTGTTGTTTGACCACTTTTTATTTATTTTTTTTGGTGTTAAAAACAGACGTCGGCACCAATGTCCCTCAGGGGAAGAACATCTTCGGCTTTTTACACACATAGGACACGAACATCAAGAATGTTCGTTAAAAAGAGCGTAAAAATCTTATCAGCTTTTAAAGAAGGTTCATGTTGCTTTTTTCAGACTTCAAATATACACCCAAAGAAATATCACAGTAGTATTCACTAATATCAATGAGAAATGATTTCGATTTTTGGAAGAATACTTGCCAAGTTAAATACGGTGTCCTGATCGACAACTAAATCAAAAAACACAAGAATACATACACATGTACGTACGTACGATGAGAGCAACACATTGTTACGCTCTTTGTTTGTGTTCATTTTCCTTCTGTCTTCCTCCCTCTCATCAAGAAATTATTTTTAAAAAGATTTTGGTGAGAGCGGGTCGTAATGTTACAACCCGCCATAAGAAATTGTACTTCTACATGATGCGTATTCTTTATATCCATATTCTTTGCTATAAATGTTCAATTTCTGTAATAAGAAGTCGACGAAATAATTAAAAAAAATCACTTACACTTACAATATGATTGATTGCAGAGTTTATAAGATTTATTTACGATTTTTCTTTTACCAAAAAACAAAATTTTTTTTTTCTTTATTAGACAATAAATTTCAATGAATTCGAACAAATTCCAATACGAGATAAGTTTATACAATACTATGTACAAGTATGTATGTATGTATGTATGTAGATATGTAAGTAAATGTTAAATGTAAAAAATTTTATGTAAAAGACCTTGCATTCCTTTAAGATTACAATCACATCAAAAGAAGAAAAAAAACAAAATATTGTTTTTGTGATTAATTTTTTTTCTTTTTTTTTTCTAAACAATATCGTCGTTGAGAATAACAAACAAGTTTCGTAAATTGTTAAAATATTTAAAAAATTTTGATTTTTATGCTGATAAAAAAAAAGAACTGCTTTCTGGGTGGCAGGCAGTACAAATTTTTATTAAAAAAATTTGAATTCGATTATTAAATTAAGACGAAGAAAAGAAAAAAAATAAAAACATACACAATAAAACTATTTAGTCTGTTAAATAAAGTTGTAATTCAATGTTAAATTATGTCTCTTTTTCTTAAATATAAATAATGATGATTTCAACAACATTTTTTTAATCCAGCACAGGTGTTTTAAGCGACTTCTTTAAATGGTTTTTTTTTCTGGCATTAAAACTCGCTTTGAATGGCGGCTTGTCTAGTCGCTATGTCTGTTAAATCATAAGATGTAACGAAACTAGTATTTTTAGTCACAAGAGTTTCAATGAATAGAAATTTAAATTTTTTTGTATTGGGTTATACAAAATGCAACTGCGGTTTTCTTTTTTTCACTGCCTACAGCTCTATTCAATTTTACATCTGACAATTTTACTATTTTTCTATGGAGTTCTTGTATGTTTTTATATATTTTGGTCCGTTCTCATTTGTATTTTTATTGTAAAATTCTATGTACCGTACAATGTGTATATTTTGTTGTTGTCTGTTGTGTGTTTTATTTACTGATTTGCCGCTTTTTATTTTTTGTTCCGTTCTCATTCGTATATTTATTGTAAAATTCTATGTACCGTACAATGTGTATATTTTGTTGTTGTCTGTTGTGTGTTTTATTTACTGATTTGCCGCATTATAATGCAAATGGTTGAATCGGGCAACACTTATTTGAATATTTCAACACTAATTCCAACATTTGTTTATTAGTGCCCAGTTCGGATTACATTTTCGGCTGAAGTTACATTGATTTATTCGTAACCCTTCTAAAAAATTAGATTGATTTAAAAATGAGGGAAATATTTAAAAAAATACGCTGGACAATGCTATAAAAAAGGGAAATTACTGCAAAATGTCCCGAAATATTTGTAATTCGAAAATTACGGTCCTACTATTCCCAGAGCTTCACCTTTGTAAAAACTAGATTCCACTAATGATCTATTCCGATATATCATCATTGGGTTTTCCACATGCTCACTCCAGTGAATAAAGTGAAAACATTGTAGGTAAACGGCTGACTTAAAAAGGAGGTTTGTTCGAATCGGTTTTGGAAATTTAATGTTGGTCGGTCAGTCAAAACGAATAAAATTTTTAACTGATGGAGCAAGCGATAACGGAACATATTGCATGAAATAAAGGGTCCGCCAAATAATTTTTTTTCTGAAAATGCTTAAAAAAAAAACTACTGAATATTTTCTCAAATTTCTTTTTTTATTTGAAAGTACAATCCTTCCGTTTAATAATGGAAAATAATTTCATTCAAATGGCTGCCTCGGCTGGCCATGCAGTAGCCTACACGATCGGTCCAATTTTTAAGCACATTATCGATTGTGTGCAGATGTATTTCACCAATGGCTTCACGAATATTGTCCTTTAAAGCGTCAATTGTCTCTGGCTTGTCGTCGTAACACTTATGTTTGACGGCACCCCACAAATAATAGTCCAACGGTTTCAAATCGCAGCTCCGAGGTGGCCAAACGACATCAGCTCTGCGGCTGATAATGCGATCTTCAAGAACAGGGCACAAAACATCGAGTGTAGCTTCGGCAGTGTGGCACGTAGCGCTGTCCTGTTGCAACCAAATGTTGCCAATATCCTGCTCTTCAATTTGTGTGAACAAAATTTCGTTCAACATGGCCCGATAACGATCGCCAATGACTGTAACGGCCACTCCTTGCTCATTTTCTTAGAAAAATGGCCCAATTATGCCTCTGGACCAAAATTCGCACCAAACAGTGACTCGTTTTGGGTGCGTCGGCTTTTCAATGTATGCGTGCGGGTTTCCTGTGCCCCAAATGTGACAATTTTGCTTGTTTACATACCCGCCAAGATCAAAATGAGCTTCATCTGAAAAGATGATTTTATTTTTGCCGAAATCGGCATCTACTGGTGTAGGCTACTGCATGGCCAGTCGAGTATTGTCTTGTTTTTGTTGGCAGCCCCCTTTATCGGCATGACCTAAAGTGTTGAAGCATTTGTCACTCATTATTTTATTTAATTTAAATGATATTTTTCAATACATTTTTTTTATTCCATTAAGCTTTTTAAGTTCCAATTGAATAATAAAATATGAAATATGCTTCTCTGCTTCACTTCTGCTCCATTTTCGACGAACATTTCAAATTGCAGCCAGCATTTGATTTATTGCGTTTTGATTATTACGGCGTACTGGTTTTTGTTGTTGCATTGTTTTTCATATTTTTGTTGTTTTTGTCATGCGGTTTAATAATGTCCATCGATCAGATTGTTTTTATTCGATACGAAAAACTCCGAATAGATTTCATTGAGAAATTTAGAACACATTCGAATATATTTCAGACAAATGAAAATGAAAACTCTATCAACTCTATCAACTCTACCACAACAGACAGTTGGGGGAAAATATTTATTCGAAAAATTCTTTTAATATTTCAGAAACTCTGACTTTTTTGGAAAAAATAGCTGCATTGTGGCAGAGATATTGTGTACAAAGAATTAGCATTGAATGTCTGCTGCTGTATCATTCAATCAGCATATCAGCCGGCTTAAATTGTTGTGTGAGTTGAACTTTATATGAATGGAGATTCATTCTTACAGCACTTCCAGCGATATTATCCCTTAAGGGATTTCAGGTTAGGTTAGGTCAGAGGACCTGTACTTGTCAATTAAGACAAGTACAGTCAACAACCCGATCCGTTCCCCCAACGCCTCTGCTCTTCCTCCCTGACCCATCCATTGGTGAGGCCGTAGAGGTGACAGACTGGGGGTTCAGGGACTTCAAGAGCCTAAGAATTTTCGACGTAAACTCGTGACTTGTGGAAGTCTACACACGAAGTAAGTGTGGAACGACTATATCGGACGTTGTTCAGGTGCTTTGTAAATGCAAACCTCAGAATACTGGTTGTAGATTGTGCAGTATGCAGCGTAGTTACTCTCTATTGCAATCCAATACTTTTCAGTTACAGTTCGTCCAGTTGATTTACGAAAAAGTCGTAGAACATTTGTGAAAAATAGTCGTTTGGTTCGCGGATTTTTCAAAAAATAAAATTTCGCGTAACTCAGTATACTTTGAGCACGTGTAATGGCTTTCTGCGTATTATATGCGCAGTTTTTGGTTTCCCAGAAGTGACAATTGGGCTTAGTTTGGTCCACCATTAGTTCGGTTACACGGAGTCTTCTTCTGGTCTCATTTCGGGCGATATTCAGCGCGTTTGGCAGTCAGTGGCTAGCTGCTGATGCTCTGTGCATATTTTCCTAGGGCATGTCCTCAGTAATCTTGTCTGGTAGGTAGTAGATAGTGCGTTGGCTTATTAGAAGTGAGGCCACTGTTCAAAGCCCAGGGCAGACATCTCGAACGAAATGCAATTTAAAAAATATTTCTTAGGCGACTTCCTCTCAACAGATTTCTAACAAAAACTCGCAGAGTTTGCAACGAAATGTTTCTGAAAAATCCTTAGGCGTTCGGAGTCGACTTTAAACTGTAGTTCATGTATAACATTAACAAACACACATACATACATAATTGGTCATTGCAACCCTTCAGTCAGGATTACGATCTAGTTTCTCACACCACTTATGTTACGTGTGTTAATTTTATACATGAGTGGTGGGACCTACAGTTTAAAGTCGACTCCGAAAGACAAATTTTTGAGAAACTTTTCATGGCAATTTATTTACTCTCAGAGTTTTTGCCAGAAATCTGCTGAGAAGAAGTCGCCGAAGAAATACTTTTTGTATTTTGTTTTGATGTCTGGCCTGGGGCTCGAACCCTGACTTTACGTCTAATAAGCCAACACACTACCTACTAGACTACGACGACTTCTAAACAAACACAACATAAGTGATATGAGAAGCTAGGTCGTAATCCTGACTGAAGGGTTATATTCACCAATAATGTGTGTGTGTGATGTCCTCAGATGAGCAACGGGTTAGTCTACTGCTTTCTATTCTGGTAATAGGGCTGTCCTCTAAGCTAACGGAGTGTGTGTAATGTCCACAGATGACCAGATGATAAGTGCACGGCATCCTATTCTGATAGGTAGGGCTGTTGGTAAAGCCAACAGAATCACCATCTATGTGAAGATACCTAGGAAAACAAATGCTGCAATCACCTTTCATAGTTCATTGAAGCTCTCCTTCTTTTTTCTTCCTCGTTAGAGCTAACAATTACTGCCAAAAATCATAGCATCTTTTGATAGCGGAATGGCTTGTGTGCCACGTTGTATATGAATATGGTGCTAGTATATCTTCTCTCCCAGTAGGCTTGTTTTTTATGATCCATAAGACCACTACTTATGGTGGCGTAGGGCATATAAACTTGTGCAATTGAATATATACATATGTACGTATCAGAGATCAGCAATGAGTCATTTTTTCGCTACTCATAAGCACTCATGAAATTTTGAATATAAGTGAGTCAACAATATTGAAATTTATCTACTCGTGATTCATTCATACTCACTTCAACGTTAATTTATAACTACAGGTTGCAACGAGTATGAGTACAACGTTGATATCAAACTCATACCATTCGAAATATGTTTGATTCATAAGCCTACTCATTTAGATGTATAACTTTAGAAAAATACGTATGTGTGTTTATTTGTTTGTGGGTTTGTTTGTAGTCTATGGACGGCTAAACGGCTGGATCGATTTTCTTGAAATTTTAACAGTACCTTCCTGTATGTCCTGTAAAATGAAAACTCTATCAACTCTATCAACTCTACCACAACAGACAGTTGGGGGAAAATATTTATTCGAAAAATTCTTTTAATATTTCAGAAACTCTGACTTTTTTGGAAAAAATAGCTGCATTGTGGCAGAGATATTGTGTACAAAGAATTAGCATTGAATGTCTGCTGCTGTATCATTCAATCAGCATATCAGCCGGCTTAAATTGTTGTGTGAGTTGAACTTTATATGAATGGAGATTCATTCTTACAGCACTTCCAGCGATATTATCCCTTAAGGGATTTCAGGTTAGGTTAGGTCAGAGGACCTGTACTTGTCAATTAAGACAAGTACAGTCAACAACCCGATCCGTTCCCCCAACGCCTCTGCTCTTCCTCCCTGACCCATCCATTGGTGAGGCCGTAGAGGTGACAGACTGGGGGTTCAGGGACTTCAAGAGCCTAAGAATTTTCGACGTAAACTCGTGACTTGTGGAAGTCTACACACGAAGTAAGTGTGGAACGACTATATCGGACGTTGTTCAGGTGCTTTGTAAATGCAAACCTCAGAATACTGGTTGTAGATTGTGCAGTATGCAGCGTAGTTACTCTCTATTGCAATCCAATACTTTTCAGTTACAGTTCGTCCAGTTGATTTACGAAAAAGTCGTAGAACATTTGTGAAAAATAGTCGTTTGGTTCGCGGATTTTTCAAAAAATAAAATTTCGCGTAACTCAGTATACTTTGAGCACGTGTAATGGCTTTCTGCGTATTATATGCGCAGTTTTTGGTTTCCCAGAAGTGACAATTGGGCTTAGTTTGGTCCACCATTAGTTCGGTTACACGGAGTCTTCTTCTGGTCTCATTTCGGGCGATATTCAGCGCGTTTGGCAGTCAGTGGCTAGCTGCTGATGCTCTGTGCATATTTTCCTAGGGCATGTCCTCAGTAATCTTGTCTGGTAGGTAGTAGATAGTGCGTTGGCTTATTAGAAGTGAGGCCACTGTTCAAAGCCCAGGGCAGACATCTCGAACGAAATGCAATTTAAAAAATATTTCTTAGGCGACTTCCTCTCAACAGATTTCTAACAAAAACTCGCAGAGTTTGCAACGAAATGTTTCTGAAAAATCCTTAGGCGTTCGGAGTCGACTTTAAACTGTAGTTCATGTATAACATTAACAAACACACATACATACATAATTGGTCATTGCAACCCTTCAGTCAGGATTACGATCTAGTTTCTCACACCACTTATGTTACGTGTGTTAATTTTATACATGAGTGGTGGGACCTACAGTTTAAAGTCGACTCCGAAAGACAAATTTTTGAGAAACTTTTCATGGCAATTTATTTACTCTCAGAGTTTTTGCCAGAAATCTGCTGAGAAGAAGTCGCCGAAGAAATACTTTTTGTATTTTGTTTTGATGTCTGGCCTGGGGCTCGAACCCTGACTTTACGTCTAATAAGCCAACACACTACCTACTAGACTACGACGACTTCTAAACAAACACAACATAAGTGATATGAGAAGCTAGGTCGTAATCCTGACTGAAGGGTTATATTCACCAATAATGTGTGTGTGTGATGTCCTCAGATGAGCAACGGGTTAGTCTACTGCTTTCTATTCTGGTAATAGGGCTGTCCTCTAAGCTAACGGAGTGTGTGTAATGTCCACAGATGACCAGATGATAAGTGCACGGCATCCTATTCTGATAGGTAGGGCTGTTGGTAAAGCCAACAGAATCACCATCTATGTGAAGATACCTAGGAAAACAAATGCTGCAATCACCTTTCATAGTTCATTGAAGCTCTCCTTCTTTTTTCTTCCTCGTTAGAGCTAACAATTACTGCCAAAAATCATAGCATCTTTTGATAGCGGAATGGCTTGTGTGCCACGTTGTATATGAATATGGTGCTAGTATATCTTCTCTCCCAGTAGGCTTGTTTTTTATGATCCATAAGACCACTACTTATGGTGGCGTAGGGCATATAAACTTGTGCAATTGAATATATACATATGTACGTATCAGAGATCAGCAATGAGTCATTTTTTCGCTACTCATAAGCACTCATGAAATTTTGAATATAAGTGAGTCAACAATATTGAAATTTAACTACTCGTGATTCATTCATACTCACTTCAACGTTAATTTATAACTACAGGTTGCAACGAGTATGAGTACAACGTTGATATCAAACTCATACCATTCGAAATATGTTTGATTCATAAGCCTACTCATTTAGATGTATAACTTTAGAAAAATACGTATGTGTGTTTATTTGTTTGTGGGTTTGTTTGTAGTCTATGGACGGCTAAACGGCTGGATCGATTTTCTTGAAATTTTAACAGTACCTTCCTGTATGTCTGGAAGGACCTATAGGCTACTTTTTATTTGAAAATTTCAAGTAGACGAGGTGCCACGCCCACATACCCAATAAGTATTTAATGTCGCATATCTCATAAACTGCAACAGCTAGAGTGCTCAAATTTTGTATGGACGACTTTGACGTATATATGAACAAAATGGACGGATTTGCTATAATGGGCGTGTCACCTCCCATAGTCTATATATATAAAAATGAATGTTTGTTTGTATGTACCTTATGGAATCGTAAACTGTGCATTTGATCATGTTATTGTCTTTAGCAAAGTTGTTGCGCATGAGCCGTGGAAGCTGTCTAAGTTGGCATGACTAATTTCCGGCAGGTGGCGCCACTGAAAATTACTTAAAATCAATTAAATCATAAACTGTGCATTTGATCATGTTAGGATCTTTAGCAGAGTTGTTGTGCATGAGCCGGCGAAGGTTTCTAAGTTGGCATGACTAATTTCCGGCAGGTGGCGCCACTGAAAATTACTTAAAATCAATTAAATCGTAAACTGTGCATTTGATCATGTTAGGATCTTTAGAAAAGTTGTTGTTCATGAACAGGGGAAGGTTTCTAACTTGGTATGACCAATATCCGATAGGTAGCAAACGCACAACCTTCTAGTGAGTATTTTAGTGTTCGTACGCGAATCATAGTTATTTTGTGATTCGTGTATTATGTTGAGTTATGGAGAGTCGTAGTCAACAACAACATCATACGTGTTTTTAAGTATGAATACGATGAGTACACTTCAAACTTTGAATATGAGTAGAGGTTCGTTCACGATATTAAAATAAGTATGAATGCGTATAAGTATCGGAAATTATGAGTATGATTCGATGCTAACTCATCTTTTTGAATACTCATTGCTGATCTTTGGTACATACGTAAGTACAGTTGCGGGCATGTGTGTGCTTATGTATGCATTTGTAAAGAGTGTTTACATTGATATGAATTGATATGATAAGTTTCATTATTTTTTTTTTATTAAAAAATTTGTTTTTTATAAATGAGCAAATAAAATACCCGACATTTTGTGGAATATTTGGGCATATTTTTTTGTAGTTTTTATTTAATTTTTTTATTTATGCTTTTAATGCATTTTTTGTCAAGTGCTTAAGAATTTTTATTTTTTTAATGAAAATACTCAAAGACAGAGAGACTGACAGTCAGATATGTACGTTGATATGTAAGTTGGATTAGTTGAGTTGGTTGATCGTTTGCTTGGTTGACTGTCTGGTATTTAGTGGGTTTCATTGGAATGCATGTGCAAGGCTTTTAACTGTACGTACATACGTACAAACAGATGTAAATAAAATTATAAATAATTTAAAGTGTTAATAGTTACAAAAGTATGTAAAATGTAAATATTTGTGAGGTGGCATGAAAGAGATTATATTATTATGATTATTTTATTATAACTTCTTACACAGCAGATACTGCACATACATACATAAATAAAAACATACATAAGTATGTACATGAAACTATGCATTTAATCTGTCTGTCACTGTCTCTGTCTCTGGCTCTGTCTGTAACTGACTGTAGATTATGAATTATGAAAACCGTATACGTGGTATGTACATATATGTACAGAACAAATACCCCCAAAATCATAAACAGATTTTATGACCTGAAATACTATTCATAATGGAATGAATGAATTGTAATGGAATGTGGAATGCAATGCAATGGAATGCAGTGTAATGCCCCGTGTAATGAAATGTAATGGAAATGCTACGTTATTTTTATTTTCATTGACGAAAATGTGTTGCAATCAAATTCCATTTCTTTCTTTCTTTCTTCTTTTTTCATTTATTTCTTTAAATACATGGCTTTTGTAATATTGTTTTTTTACTTATTTTTGTTTAATTTTATGTTGTTTTGTTTTGTTTTGTTGTTTTTATTTCGGTATTCATTAGTTTAGTTTATGATAAGAAAAATGATATGAATTGTAATGGTATTTAGTAACCTGAAAACATTTATAAGAAAAACAAAAAATAATAATAATAATCAAGAGATATGGAGTTATTTATTATCGTATCATATCGTATCATAATATTTCAATACAATACGCATATCATTCTTGATAACTTTCATTCATTCATTCATATTAAAATTATTCTCATAAATTGGAATTACATTCTGGGTTATTTATTAAAATGCAGTTCGTTTTTTTTTAATAAATTGTGCCTCTGCAGCCTCTACGACTTTGAAAACTCCAATCAAACTTAAGTTCCTTAATGTTATTGTCTGGTTCATGCTATTACTCCTTAAGCTATTAAGCTGAAGTCACCGTAGCTTGTGTCTTAGCTTATCGTAGTTCAAATCCTAGCTCAGACATCTCGAACAAAACAAAATAAAGGGTGTTTTTTATAGAGGTATAGAACTTTAAGTTGCAATAAAACAACGATGGATTATTCGATTGACAAGAATTTTACTTATCCGAAAGATAATCTTGTGGCATTACATTTTAAATATGATTTCTGGCATATGACCGCCACGGCTGGCGCGGATGTAGTCCAATCTGGACATCCAATTTTCGATGACTTTTTCCAACATTTGTGGCCGTATATCGGCAATAATACGGCGAATGTTGTCTTCCAAATGGTCAAGCGTTTGTGGCTTTACCGCATAGACCAATGACTTTACATAGCCCCACAGAAAGTAGTCTAGCGGTGTTAAATCACAAGATCTTGGAGGCCAATTCACAGGTCCAAAACGTGAAATTAGGCGGTCACCAAACGTGTCTTTCAATAAATCTATTGTGGCACGAGCTGTGTGACATGTTGCGCCGTCTTGTTGAAACCACATCTCCTGGACATCATGGTTATTCCATTCAGGAATGAAAAAGTTAGTAATCATGGCTCTGTACCGATCACCATTGACTGTAACGTTCTGGCCACCATCGTTTTTGAAAAAGTACGGACCAATGATTCCACCAGCACATAAAGCGCACCAAACAATCAGATTTTCTGGATGTAACGGTGTTTCCACATACACTTGAGGATTACCTTCACTCCAAATGCGGCAGTTTTGTTTGTTGACGTAGCCATTCAACCAGAAGTGTAAGCACGCAAACCAAGATCCTTCCGCAAAATCTTCCATAAAGTGGATGGACACAGATCCAATTCCTGTGCTCGATGGCGGATGGACTCATTCGGGTCTTCCTCTGTGCTACGCTCTACAGCAGCAATAGCTTCTTCTGTACGCACCGTACAGCGTCTCTGGGGATGCGAGTTATCAATAAGAGTAAACGTGGTGCGAAAACGTTCCATGGTTAATCGAATTAACTGCTCTGATGGACGATTTTGTCGACGATAAAATGGACGTAGTGCGCGATACGTTTTCCGCACAGAACCATTATTTTCGAAATAAAATTGCACTATTTGCAAGCGTTGTTCAGGCGTGAGTCTATTCATGATGAATTGCCAAACCAAACTGAGAATAAATCACTTGACAGCTGTTAAATCGGTCGCCATCTTGAAAAGTAATGCCAACTTAAAGTTCTATACCTCTATAAAAAACACCCTTTATAAAAAAATATTGTGTTCGATGATTTCCTCTCAGCAGACTTCTGGCAAAAACTCTGAAAATAAAATAAAATTGCCATGAAATGTTTCTCAAAAATCTGTCGTTTGGCCTTCAAACACACACACTATGGGTGGTGTGATAAACTAGGTTGTAATCCTAACTACAGGGTTGTAATAAGCAATTAAGCCAGTAAAGATGGGCCTGAAAGGTTGTTACAGTAGCCTCTGACTATTAAAAATGTTGTCTTCCAGCTTTAATGAACCGTAAAATGCCACTGGAGGGTAAAAAATTGTCCAACCTATGGCCCACAAAAGTCATAATAATGACAAATATTTAATTGATTAAAATAGATTTTCTTTAATAATACTTTTTAAAACCTTTTTTTTCCAAATTTTAACCGTTTATTGCTCTTAGGCAAATATCCATTACTGTATCCATGTATATATCTGTGTGGTAATATTTTTGTAGCAGCAAACTATAGCTGCAGTAGGCAGTAGTAATAGTAGTAGTAGTGGTAGTGATAGTAATAGTAGTAGTAATGGTAGTAGTAAATCGGTTAACGATGTTTGGGTATAATATTTATCAATGAACTACTTTTTATGATGGAATTTTATCACGAACAGTAAATAATAAAAAAGAATGGTTTTTCTGCGTTTTCAAATTAATTCATGAATTAACTGTTAAATGAGTAGTTATTGACCAACTTTGACTGACAATCAGACAGACAGACAGACAGACAGATAGATAGACAGCCAGAATAGTTGCCAGAATAATTGGCCAATCATTTACAATAATAACCAGAACCAATGGCATCAGTTCAGTATAATTCAGAAAAAAAACAAATTAGACACTAACAAACGCTCATTTATGCGATTATTTCATGGTAAATGTCACTCATAGTCTTAGTCAATTAGCACTTATTTCATATAGACTTATTCATTGCGGTATTGACAGGGATTAAAACAAAAAATACTTCAGATATGTTATGCGACACTGTTAATTTACTTGATATTGGTTTAATTTTATAAAATATTTACATCCTACAGCATTGTTTTAGCAGTGAAAAGATTGTCGAAGACATTTGGAAACTTACAAGGAGCATTACAATCCTTTAGTCAGGATTACGCGACCTAGTTACACACACCACCCATGTTGTGTGTGTTAATTTTATTCATAAGTGGCCGGACCTACAGTTTAAAGTCGACTCCGAACGATAGATTTTTAAGAAACTTTTCATGGCAATTTTATTTACTTTCAGAGTTTTTGCCATAAGTTTGCTAAGAGGAAGTCGCCGATGAACATATTTTTTTAATTTTTCGTTTCGTTCAAGACGTCTGGGCTGGTGCTAGGACCACGGCCTTACGTCTAATAAACTAAAACACGATCAACTACTTGCTCGTTCCTTCAAAAAGGACACCATCAAGTGGAAAATACCATTTTTATAGTTTTCCTCTGAGGACATCTTGCTTCTCACACTACCTTTGTTGTGTGTGTTAATTTTATACATGAGTGGTGGGACCTACAGTTTATAGTCAACTCCGAACGACAGATTTTTGAGAAACTTTTCATGGCAATTTTATTTACTCTCAGAGTTTTTGCCAGAAATCTGCTGAGAGGAAGTCGCCGAAGAAATATTTTTTCATATTTTCGTTTTGATGTCTGACCTAGCGTTTGAACGGTGGCCTCACGTCTAATAAGCCAACACATTACCCACTAGACTACGGCGACTCCCAGTTCCGTTCTATCTCCAGGTTCAAAACCAACAGAATAGGAACAAGGGCGTCTGTATTATGTGCCCGTTTGACCAAAAAAAGTTGATCAGGTATCAGAGTGATGTAATTACCCGCGATTGATGTGTTAGGCATCCTTTCACGGCAATTTTATTTTTACTCTTGGAGTTTTTGACAGAAATCTGCTGAGAGGAACCATGGCCTCACGTCTAATTAGCCATCACACTATCTATCGAAACTATCGAATTAAAATTAATTTCTGCTTGGTTCGCATCGATACGTAAGCGCTTTTACGTATTAGTTTAGAACTGTAGCTTTCTCCAAGATGCTGTTCATGAAGTTTATTACACCAATTTCTGTGAGTGTAATCGATTATAATCGGTAACCATTCAATTTTCTACACAGGCAATGTTGGATGAAAAGAGAGAGAGAAACGGTAATAAGATGTGGTGTGGTGGTGGAGGTGACCACAGAACATTTTATTACATTTTACCGTTTTACTGTTTTTATTATTGTTGTTGTTATTGGTGGTATTTGTTGTAAAACAAACAAAAAACAGAAGAAAATAATAAAAAAAAAAAGAAAACACAACAATAAGAAAACAAAAACAAAAACTAGAAGACAGAGACACAAAGCCAAACAAAAAAACAAAACTTGTGAATGAAATGACTTTTAGAGACCCCAATGGAATGTGGTTCTGGTGAGACATACACAGTAACTGGTCACAGACAGAACACATACATATATACATAGACATAAACAAGTACCCAAAGTCCGTTTAAATTTTGCTCTCAAATATTAGAGAGAAAAACACATGTACATACATACACTTGCATAAGCAAGCAAATACTACGTAGAAATAAATTCTAAACTTGTGTGTAGTGTTTTAACACAAAGAGTACATATTTGTTTTCTATTTTCTATACAATATTTAAGAGAAATTAAATCTCTTTTAAATTCAAAACTCTTTGCAAAGAAAAATTATTTTTTGTTGGACTCACTGTTATCATAATTAGGTTGTGCTTGTGCTTGTGTTTGTGTTGTTGTGTTAATTTTTATCTCTTCTTATAAGAATATGTACCCCGTACTCTAACAAATTTTTGTTACTTGCATGTGTGTCTGTGTAGAGATAAGAGATAAGTTACAGTCGTGCACTCGTACATATATGGTGATCTCTTTAATAATAATTGTTGTTGCTGTTTAAAAGCTTTTATTTTATTTTTTTTAATTCTTTTGTTGTTATTGTTTATTAAGAGTAAAGCTTTGTGTGATTACGTTTTTGGTAAGAGATGCTGTTGATTTGTTTTTATATTTCAAATTTATTTGCGTTTTATTTCGTATGGTGAAAGGGATTTCAAATGAGGGGCGAGAAATGTAGAAGTAGAGAGAGAGACGCTTTAATAAATTAATAATGGCGGCATTGAAATTTAATTTGTTATTTTTCTTCTTATTGTTGTTGTTCACCATTGTGTTTAACATCCACACTACACTACTTACTCATGAATTTATTTGCAAAAACAATAACAAAAACAAAAAAAACAATAAAACAAAATGAGAAAATAATTTTTTGTGTTTGTTTTTATTATTGTTAAATGTTGAAAAGAAAATGGCGTATGCTTATGAACAAAAGAAAAATGAAATTATTCACAATGGGATCGTTTACTAAAGAATTGCTTAAAATAAGACATTTTGTTTGAATTTGAAATTCTTTAAAATGAAAGCATATCGGGAGATGGGACATCTATAGGGTGGTCCTGTAAATCCATATTTGCAATGGGATGTGAAAACAAAACTATTTTTAATGTCAATTAAGCTGACTTATTTACTACTCTTTAGTTAGGATTTCGACCTTATGTTGTGTGTGTTAATTTTATCCATGAGAAGTGGAATCTACAGTTTAAAGTCAAATCGAAACGAAACATTTTTGGGAAACTTTTCATGGCACTTTTTTTTACTCAAGAGTTTTTGTCAGAAGACTGCAGACAGGAAGCCGTGGAAAGAAATATTCTTTTATATTTTGTATTGTTCGAGATGCTTGGGCTGAATCACGGCCTCACGTCTAATAAGCCAACACACTACCCACTAGGCTATTAGTTTTGTCATTAAATTCTGAGTGTCCAAGAGCTCTTGTTTTCAGGTTTCCAAACGCCGGATAACGATGGAATCCTCGTCTTTCCTGCCATTGCAGCTTCTGCAGAAGTCATTATGAAGGATTCTCAGCCTCTTAGCATGAACACCCAGAGACCGCTGTTTCGTAATCACTGCTATGAGGTTCCCGACAATGACTAAAAAGATGTTTTGTGGTCTCTTTTTCTTCCCGTCCTTGCAGCTTCTGCAGAAGTCATTTTGACGTATTCTCAGCCTCCTAGCGTGAGCACCCAGCGGCCAGTGACCTATTATCAATGCTATTAGGTTCCTCAGATGGAAACTTGTTAGGTTCAATGCGAATTCTGTTCTGCATACATATAACCATGTCGGGCCAGATCGATCTGCCTGGTTGGTGTCTCTACAAATAGCTTCATTAACCCTTGCCTTTGCCAATGAATGGAGTTCATTTGTTTGTGTTTCTGTAGAGGAGCGCCTATCCTATGTAGAACTCCAACTTAATTTTCTTTGGTTCCTGCTGTAGTAAGTGCGTCGGCCTAGTTGTTACCTTCAATGTCACCATGTCCAGGAACTCAAATGAGTTTAACCTTCGCTTGTTTGGCTATCTCCTATCTCTAGAGATACTCGATATTCTAGGACAATCTCTAGGGATCTAATTGCTGCTTTACTGTCTGTAAATATGCGTATATCACCACCATACGATAGATTTTGACACCGAATTCGCATGGCGGCCTTATTTCAGCCCGTAAAGTACTACAATACGATGTAATGTTCAGTTGTTCTGAAAAAATTCCACATACGAGGTTCAAAAGCTTTGTTTTTTGAGCTTCGTATTCACTCGTATTCATTTGCTGCAGAGTGTAGTTGTACAAGGTGAGCCTTTGCTTGCAAAAGGCTCTTGAAAACTTTTCTCAATCAAATAAAAACCTTTTCACTTCACAGTAAAGATTCTCGTTATTTTTTTGTTTGTATTTTTTTTTTGTTTTGAAAAGAATCCAGCTTCACCTAAACAAACTCACTCACACAGAGATCATGTTTAAAAGTTGATGATGATGACGACGAATACGACTACGACTACGATGATGATGAGGATAATGAGCCTGAGAATGATTTCCTTTTTTTGTGTAAACTGATAACGAGAGGAGCAGCCACAGCGTATTTTTGTTGAATGAATAGAAAATGTTGCATGCCTGTGTTCTGTACATGTGTACCTAGTCAGTCAACGCTTCTGCCACTTTAATTTGTTTCTTAATTTTGTTCAGTTGTTCTCATTGTTGTTAATATTTGTTTTTGTTGTTGTTTTTTTTTCTACTTCTTTCTGCATTTGTTTTGTTTGTTCTGGTTTGATGAGATTTCCTAGAAATTTTAATTATTTTTGAATTTTTTTCTTCTTCTGTTTTTTTTTGTTGTCCATTAACAACAAAAAAAAAAATATCCTGTTTATGAGAGAGTGAGAACAAGAAAGATTTTTTTGATTTCTTTTCAGTTTTATCAGTCTCATGAATATGTTGTTGTTTCGCAGGCTCATAGAAATTCAATTGTAAGGAATAAATGAATGAATGAATGTATGTATGTATGAATGGATTGTTGTTGTTATTAACATTACACACATAATATTACCCAGATTTTGTGTTAGAAATGCGTAAATATAGTTTTTCTCAAGCATTTCCTATCTTAATGTTGAAAATGTTCTCATGACTCTGTCATCGCATGGATTTTTATGACTCTTAACTAATGATCACAGGATAATTTTGTGTATTTAACATTATACACTTGGTTTAGATCTTTCTGCAGCATTTTATAAATCTCGAAATGAAAATTCTTTCTCTTGAAGCTTATTACAAAGAAATTTTTGTGATATTTTGAATAGCTAGGCCCTAGTAAATGTCCTATTAATTCTACTTTACAAATCATTCCATTAATGGTTTCCATTTCACCAATACCACCTAATTTTACTTCCTTAGCGATACAACCTTTTGCTCAAGATTACTAACTAGCTTCTCACACTACCCATGTTGTAAGTGCGTGTTAATTTTATACATAAATGCTGGGACTTACAGCTTAGCATCTGAATGATAGTGGCAATTATTTACTGTTAGAACTTGCTCGGTCTCTAAAGGAATTGAATGCAGACCTACTCAAACGCACATTAGACTTTGCGGATTACTCCAAATCCTTCCCTTGAAAGGAAAGAATGGAAAAGGCGTGGGATTGTGAAGAATGCTCTTGTTTTCGGTTTCGTAGACAAGCAATAAGCAGAGAGGATCATGGTTCTTTAAGTGAAATTTAAATTTTTTTTAATTATCAGGTTACTATCAGGGTTCTGCTAGGGTAGGCTAGGGGAAACGCGACCTTAATTTTCCGTATTAAACAGCAGACGATAAAACAGGGTCAGGATCATTCGACAATCTGTAAGCATGCGGGGAATGTGCGTTCCTCCTCCTCCTACTATCAGGGTCCTGATAGAGTCGTCTAGGGGAAACTCGACCTTAATTTTCCGAATTAAACAGAAGACGATAAAACAGGGGCAGGATCATTCGACAATCTGTAAGCATACGGGGAATGTGCGTTCCTCCTCCTCCTCCTCCTGATAAGGTCGTCTAGGGAAAGCTCGACTTTAATTTCCTGTATTAAAGAGCTCGCTATAAGGCAGGGGCAGGATCATTCGATAATCTGTAAGCATGCGAGGAATGTGTGTTCCTCCTCCTCCTACTATCAGGGTCCTGATAGAGTCGTCTAGGCGAAACTCGATCTTAATTTTGGGAATTAAAGAACAGAAGTCGCCTTAGTCTAGTAAGTAGTGTGTTGGCTTATTAAACGTAAGGCCTCGGTTCAAACCCCAGGTCAGACCTCAAAATGAAAATATGAAAAAATATTTCTTCGGCGACTTCCTCTCAGCAGATTTTTGACAAAAACTCTGAGAGTAAATGAAAAAATTGCCATGAAAAGTTTCTCAAAAATCTGGCGTTCGGAATCGACTTTAAACTGCAGGCCCCGCCACTAATGTATAAAATTAATACACACCCAACATGAGTGGTGTGAGAAGCTAGGCCGTAATCCTGACTAAAGGGTTGTAATGGCCAATTATGTATGTATGTTTGTAAAGAACAGATGATAAGACAGGGGCAGGATCATGAAACAATTGATACTCATGCGGAGAATATGTGTTTATTTTTTAACCTTCTTTATGATAGCTACAGGAAAATATTTCATATTTTCTCTATGAATACTCAGTGCTAGTAGTCAAACGATTTCAGTTCACTACTGGCCATACAGTAGCCTACACCAGAAGATGCCGATTTTGGCAGAAAAAAAATCATCTTTTCAGATGAAGCTCATTTTGATCTTGGCGGGTATGTAAACAAGGAAAATTGTCGCATTTGGGGCACAGAAAACCCGCACGCATACATTGAAAAGCGGACGCACCCAAAACGAGTCATTGTTTGGTGCGGATTTTCGTCCAGAGGCATAATTGGGCCATTTTTCTTCGAAAATGAACAAGGAGTGGCCGTTACAGTCAATGGCGATCGTTATCGGGCCATGTTAAACGAATTTTTGTTCACAAAAATTGAAGAGGAGGATATTGGCAACATTTGGTTGCAACAGGACAGCGCTACGTGCCACACAGCCGAAGCTACACTCAATGTTTTGCGCCCTGTTTTTGAAGATAGCATTATCAGCCGCAGAGCTGATGTCGTTTGGCCACCTCGGAGCTGCGATTTGACAACGTTGGACTATTATTTGTGGGGTGCCGTCAAAGATAAGTGTTACGCCGACAAGCCTGAGACAATTGACGCTTTAAAGGACAATATTCGTGAAGCCATTGGTCAAATACAGCTGCACACAATCGATAATGTGCTTAAAAATTGGACCGATCGTGTTGGCTACTGCATGGCCAGCCGAGGCAGCCATTTGAATGAAATTATTTTCCATTATTAACCGGAAGGATTGTACTTTCAAATAAAAAAAGAAATTTGAGAAAATATTCAGTAGTTTTTTTTTTAAATGCATTTTCAAAAAAAAATTTATTTGGCGGACCCTTTACTATAAGATAGACAAGGTAATTAAGGAACTGTTTTTGCTTTATTCATGTCTGGCGAAGTGTGTTGTACAATTTTTTCCTTTCATTACAAGCTTGAAAACTTGTCAATGGCAGTATGTGTTGGTTGGTCGGTTGGTTGGTATGCGCGGACAATGAATTCCAATACACAGATAAGAAGATCCTTTAGCAGTTATTCTCTTCAGGCTTTTCTTTTCTTTTCCTCTTCAAAGTATTCGAAAGCATTCAAAGCTGTTCTACTGGTTTTGTGTGTGTGCTTTAAACAAATTTTGCATACAGACAGACAGACAGACAGACAGACAATCATTTCATTCTACTTTTTCAGCATTCCACAGCAATTCTACGTTCAACATTCTACTTGTTTTTTTTTTATAAGCGAAATAAGCAAAATACAATACAACGAAATACCTTTTTTTCTTTGCCTTTTTTCTTCTTTTAATTTCTTTTCATTCCATTTAATAGAGTGTGAAGATTTGCGCTGTAAATCCGCATTCCTTGTTTCCTAAGGAGGGAGTTTTTGTTTTTGTTTTTCTAAAGGAAAATTTCATTTGAATTCTGTTTTGTTTTGTTTCACAATCACTTTTTAGTACCTAAATTTGCAGTTACACTTAGAAGCACAGGAGGAAAAAACAACACACACATAAAAATATACACACAGTTATTAGCCAAACAGAGAGCTAGTCAGCCAGCCAGCTAGTAAGTAAGAACACAGCTTTGGCATGAAGTCCAAATTATCAATTTTGGCAGCAAAATTCTCTTCACAACAAGCGTTTACGACGAGTTTATGACCAGCGAATGCCTTGATGTTTGTTTGTCTTAACTGCTACAGCAGCCTGCCAGCACACACGGTAAATTTGTGTAGCTTTACCCAGCTTATGTGGCTGCCACACTTAAGCTTGTATCGTTTACTTCAAGAATTTCTATTCACAGACTTTTCGTCTTCTTCTTATTGGATGTCTTTTAACATTCTTTTTTTCTATTTGCAGAGACGATTAGACTCCACGGGCTTAAAATGAGTAAATTTTTATGCGCAGTTTGTAGAAGGAATTCATTTGAGTCCAAAAACAAGTTTCCTTTGCTTGACTGCTCTCAGATATGTATATATGCCGCCCACTTTAAGGGGGCATGGCTAATACACTGTATAGGTTCTTATATATTCTTGTGATCATCTTTTTTTGGTTCTAACACGGTCGATTGAACAAGTTTTATTACTATCACGTATTGCTAACTGCGCACTATGTGGCATTTTGCCTGAAAACCTGGCCAAAATTAATAGAAGTGTTTTATGAGTTAATGGCTGGAATTTTTTGTTAGAATGTTAGTGATAATTAGGCCCAAGGATGAACCCAACTGATTTTGGTTCAAACCGGTCCGTGATTTCGCCTAGCCCCCATACAAATTCCCCTCGAAATTGCACTTATTTACACATAATTATGGTAATTATGCAACAATCATGATAAAATTTTGCATGGATCAGTTCTGTGTACTAAGAAATCATGGTGTAAAGTTTGGTGAAAATCGGACCCTGGTCCCCATATAAAGACCCCTTTAAGAAATTCACGTTTGCGCTTATAAATGGCTTAAAAACATCGGTATCGTGATGAAATTTGGTATGAACGTGTATTTTGTAAATCTAAATCATATTACCAAATTTTGTTATGGTCGGTCCCTTAAAAAAATGTGTTGAGCAATTATAATTGGCTTAACAATTTTATTACCTCGATGAAATTCGACATGAACATGTTTAATATGAATGTGAATCATTTGTGATCACATTTTATTATGATCGGATCATAAGTGCCCCTAGGTAACACATACGGTCCATTAAGAAAATCTAACATACATCTCATATTGTTATAATAGTCGATATATGTACATATGTAATTAAGTTTTTAAACTTCTATGATAATTAATATTTATTCATAATATTTATTTTACATTATTTAATACTTAACTTAAAAAAATACTTAAAAAGTGAAACTAACTACAATCGTTAAAATCGTTATCATTTTCATCATCAATGTCAGGAAGGAGTAATTTCTATAGTATCTGATGAAAATGCTTTTCTATTCCTTTGCGATTTTTGTGTACTGCAGCTTATAAAAGGGTCACTGCTTAAAAGTAACCTATTCAGGACATCTCGATTGGTACCGCTTCTACTGAATTTCCTCGCATAATTCGTGCGCCATATGGCTTTATTGCTTATGGCTTTATTACACTGCGTCAAATTTTTTTAATTTTTCAAAAAAAAAAGTAAAATTTTCAAAAAATCGCCAAAAATAATTGCGCAAATTTGCGCAAACTTTTCTTTTTGTTCCTAAATGTAGAGAATTCATATTTTCTTGTGGTATATAATATTAAACTACTAAAAACTACTTTCACCTTTAAAATCCTTATCTTTTTTTTGGGTAGGGTAAAAAAATGTGAAATTTTTATTATTTTTAAATTTTGAACGAATAATTTTAACCTTAATATATGAGATATATATATGAAAAAAAAAACTGAAAGTAGCAGTTGCTCATACCTTTCAAATAAAAAAAAATCAATATAAAACCCCTATTCGTTTAGCCACAAAAAAAATATCATAGAAACCTATTAAAATTTCAAAAGAACACCTAAAACGCATTTAATTTCCTTCACTTTCCTGACTTTGACATCGTCCCAAATCTACAAATCTCAACTTAAAGTCGTGAAAATTCACTATACAATGCAGAATTTTGTTGTCTATCGAACTGTATACTCAGTTTCTTAAATTTCTTTAAATTCATTTTTGCCTTTTTGGCCAGCTTTTGCAGGGTAAATGCCACATAGTGCGGCGTACCAATTATTCCACTTATACGGTGGATAAATAAAAACTTTCTAGTCAATTGCAGCAGTCAATGATGGAACACCCTTTCCGTTGGCCAATTCTGGACGGTTTTCTTGATTATCTCATTTAAATGGTTGAGTTAAGAGCTTTACAGACCTGAAGCAATTGCGATTCATATTGAATATTACCTTCCAATCTTATCAAACACTTAACATAACCTTATTCGATAGCATCTCCTGTAATAACATGTTCCAAAATGATTTCGTTTCGTTTAAGCAACATATCACTGATGGTCATTTCTTCAATCAAATTTTCTTAAACTTTAAAGTGATTGATGATCTTACGACCAATACACCCCATGCCCTACTTCGTTTTGCCCTCATTTATTGTCAGACTGCCATCTTGATTGATTGGTACACCCACGCCCGCCCTATGATGTCCATGTCGTCAGCGTACGCGGACATTTTTGTGAAAAATACTGCCAATGCGATGCATTCCAGCCTTCTGCAGAACATTTCATAATGAAATTGAACAGGTCACATAATAAGAAATCCCATTGTCGCACGGTATCGACACAAGCTGTCCTAGTTATAGCCGGAATGGTTCCCATAGACCTACAAGCATATGAGCGCCGGATGATCTTCAACGCCAGGCAAAGTACGATTCAACCAGAGATCATAGAAACGATAAAGCACGAAGTCTTCCTAAAATGGCAATTTCGCTGGGAAAATGAACAGCATGGAAGGTGGACATATAAACTGATTCCCGAGTGTGGAAAAACAGAAAAAAACGGCGAAGTAGACTACTACATAACCCAGATGCTGACCGATCACGGATATTTCAGAGAGTACCTGCAACGCATGGGGAAATGCCGCTCGCCATTCTGTATCTATGAAGAGAAAGAAACGTTAGATGATTCCGAACACACTTTCTTCAGCTGTCGTCGATAGGCCGAAAGCCGCCAGCGACTCGAAGCAGAAATCGGCGTCATTAGCCCCGCAAACGTCGAGCTGAAAATGATAAACAGTAGAAAGAGCTGGAACACAGTAAAACATTTGGTAGAGCACGTCCTGCGAAGGAAGAAATTTGACCTAGAAGCAGTAGAATGAGAATAGAGCCGAGCCTGGACGCAGGCTGACGATGATGGAACTGGAACATATGCCAGAAAAGGGGTCCACGTCGAAGTAATACAACCGTGGTTCCGAGGTGGAAGGATTTACCGGTGAGGAGACAAGGCGGGTTTTTAGTCAGTATACCTAGTGGGAGAGTCCGACATATCATGTCTGGTGAAGACCATTATGAATGCATAAAGAATTTTCCCTCCTTTCAGCAAAAAAAAAATTGTCTAAAACCTCACACGATATCAAAGGGTTCGGAGAGGCCCATTTCTATCTCGGCATAGCTACAGCAGTTGCTCAACGTAGGAGCAGCGAGTGCAGACATTACGGATTTGACGTTATGTGAAGATCTGGTCGATGGGGGACTCACCAGGTCTGAAGCCGCATTGAGAAGGTATAGTCAATGTTTTGAAGAGTGGCTTCAGGCGTTTACACAATATGTTCGAAAAAAACCTTATGTGTGATAGTAGTTGACGCATATCGTGAGGTCTTCAATACTTCTAAGATATTTAAATTTAATCCGTTAAGATATTGAAACAAATGATAATGTAAAGTTGCAAGGCCCTGAAGAAATTATGTTCCGAATTTTCTTAAATTTTTCACATCTTGGCGTGATTTTTGTAATGACTTCCAAACACCAACATATGAAGAAGGATTGAAGAAGAATAAACATGCAACATATCCGGTACACAAACGCTTTTACTTTGGAAAAGTGTAAATATTGATTTCTATCATTGCATTCCTTTAAATGTACGTCTTTTTTTCGCTTTTTGTCTTTCGCTCAAAATTCCGAAACATTGCAAAAATGCGAGGAATGTAGGAAAAGACTGAGATTTGACTCCAATGATGGTAGAAACGTATCTCGAAGGAGATGAATGTTAAAAAAAACTGAAATGATTTTTATTTACCTTCCTAGAGCCATCACCCTCGCTCGTATGCTTTTATTTATTTCGGTTTTTTACTAATCCAATCGATTCTCAACTAAATATTGTGCTGTACGAGCCGAAAAAATAACAGAAATTCCATTTTTGCCTAGGTTCTCTTATTAAGGCGACTGCATTGTGTTTGCTGTGGATACGAATGCGCATGCGCCAGTGACATAAACTAGCAAATATGGGCAAGTAAAAAATGTTTATTATGCCGCTTATTTACTTTTTAAATGAACTAAGAAACATAACATCCGCCTCAATTGTAGTAAAGGGTCCGCCAAATAACTTTTTTTTTTTGAAAATGCTTTAAAAAAACTACCGAATATTTTCGAAAATTTCTTTTTTTTATTTGAAAGTACAATCCTTCCGGTTAATAATGGAAAATAATTTCATTCAAATGGCTGCCTCGGCTGGCCATGCAGTAGCCTACACGATCGGTCCAATTTTTAAGCACATTATCGATTGTGTGCAGCTGTATTTCACCAATGGCTTCACGAATATTGTCCTTTAAAGCGTCAATTGTCTCTGGCTTGTCGGCGTAACACTTGTCTTTGACGGCACCCCACAAATGATAGTCAAACGATGTCAAATCGCAGCTCCAAGGTGGCCAAACGACATCAGCTCTGCGGCTGATAATGTGATCTTCAAAAACAGGGCGCAAAACATCGAGTGTAGCTTCGGCTGTGTGGCACGTAGCGCCGTCCTGTTGCAACCAAATGTTGCCAATATCCTGCTCTTCAATTTGTGTGAACAAAATTTCGTTCAACTTGGCCCGATAACGATCGCCATTGATTGTAACGGTCACTCCTTGCTCATTTTCGAAGAAAAATAGCCCAATTATGCATCTGGACCAAAATCCGCACCAAACAGTAACTCGTTTTGGGTGCGTCCGCTTTTCAATGTATGCGTGCGGGTTTTCTGTGCCCCAAATGCGACAATTTTGCTTGTTTACATACCCGCCAAGATCAAAATGAGCTTCATCTGAAAAGATGATTTTTTTTTGCCAAAATCGGCATCTTCTGTAAGTCGATCGCAGGCCCACTTAGCGAAGCGAAAACGCATTGGATGGTCAATTGGCTTCAACTCCTGAACCAATTGGACTTTGTATGGCGTCATACCAAGGTCTTTATGTAAAATTCCTCTCAATGATGTCTCCGAAATGTTCAATTGTTGAGAACGACGGTGAATTGATGTTGATGGCGTTTCACGCACACTTTCTGCCACAACAGCAATATTCTCGGGTGTACGCACTGTTTTTGGCTTTTCACGCTTTGGTTTATTGATGAGGATGCCAGTTTCTTTCACTTTTTTTTTCACAAGATAACGAACAGACGGAGCTGACGGTGATTCTCTTCTTCCAAAATCCGTACGTAATTTTCGCACACATTCTGCAACATTACCATGATTTTCAAAGTAATATCGCAATATTTCCCAGCGTTGTTCAAGCGTATACACAATCATATTCGTTCAGCGGAAGGCTAAAACTAATTATCTGTCAAATCAGACATGAGCTAAGTGTTACCGTTGGATGGCGGACCCATTAGAAACTCTTCAATTCTGGCATCGATATACAGCATCTGAAAAAATGTTCCTACAGATTAAAGATTCCTTCCCTCATTGATTAAATTTAAGCACACAAGATGTTTGGTGTGCGAAACTTATTATTATTTTCTTAACTGGTCATTGCCACCCTTCAGTCAGGATTGCAAACTAGCTTCTCGCACCACCCATGTTCTGTTTGTAACTTCATCCATGATTGGCGGGATTTTTGAAAAGTTTTCATAGCAATTTGATTTATTTTCAGAGTTTTATCCAGAAAACTGCTGAGAACAACAATTTGTTTTATACTTCGTTTCGTTGAAAATATTTCGTTTGGGGCTTAAACCACAGCCTCACGTCTAATAAGCCCATACACCGCCTAGATTATCGCTGCTTTAGATTATTACTATTCCACTTTTCTTGCTAACGAAAAGGATAAGGAAAATAAATCAAATTAACACAGAAACCTTTTCAAACCTATCGAACTAAAACTGCTTTTCAAATCATTTTCTCCCCCCAAAAATTCTTTCCATTCTATGCAGTGCTATTTAGTTTTGTAAAGGGTGTTTTTTATAGAGGTATAGAACTTTAAGTTGGCATTACTTTTCAAGATGGCGACCGATTTAACAGCTGTCAAGTGATTTATTCTCAGTTTGGTTTGGCAATTCATCATGAATAGACTCACGCCTGAACAACGCTTGCAAATAGTGCAACTTTATTCCGAAAATAATGGTCCTGTGCGGAAAACGTATCGCGCACTACGTCCATTTTATCGTCGACAAAATCGTCCATCAGAGCAGTTAATTCGATTAACCATGGAACGTTTTCGCACCACGTTTACTCTTATTGATAACTCGCATCCCCAGAGACGCTGTACGGTGCGTACAGAAGAAGCTATTGCTGCTGTAGAGCGTAGCATTGAGGAAGACCCGAATGAGTCCATCCGCCATCGAGCACAGGAATTGGATCTGTGTCCATCGACTTTATAGAAGATTTTGTGGAAGGATCTTGGTTTGCGTGCTTACAAAATCCAACTCGTGCAAGATTTGAAGCCAAACGATCATCAAGTAAGGCGTAGATTCGTCGAATGGGCCCAAAACGAGATTACCGTTGTTCCCGATTTTCATAAGCGAATTTTGTTTAGCGATGAAGCGCACTTCTGGTTGAATGGCTACGTCAACAAACAAAACTGCCGCATTTGGAGTGAAGTGGAAACACCGTTACATCCAGAAAAACTGACTGTTTGGTGCGCATTATGGGCTGGTGGAATCATTGGTCCGTACTTTTTCAAAAACGATGGTGGCCAGAATGTTACAGTCAATGGTGATCGATATAGAGCCATGATTACTAACTTTTTCATTCCTGAATTGAATAACCATGATGTCCAGGAGATGTGGTTTCAACAAGACGGCGCAACATGTCACACAGCTCGTGCAACAATAGATTTATTGAAAGACACGTTTGGTGACCGCCTAATTTCACGTTTTGGACCTGTGAATTGGCCTCCAAGATCTTGTGATTTCACACCGGTAGACTACTTTCTTTGGGGCTATGTAAAGTCATTGGTCTATGCGGTAAAGCCACAAACGCTTGACCATTTGGAAGACAACATTCGCCGTATTATTGCCGATATACGGCCACAAATGTTGGAAAAAGTCATCGAAAATTGGACGTCCAGATTGGACTACATCCGCGCCAACCGTGGCGGTCATATGCCAGAAATCATATTTAAAATGTAATGCCACAAGATTATCTTTCGGATAAATAAAATTCATGTCAATCGAATAATCCATCGTTGTTTTATTGCAACTTAAAGTTCTATACCTCTATAAAAAAACACCCTTTATTTGAGTACATGCTCTCATTCGCTTACTCGTACTTGAATTTCTGGGTACTTTTTTTGTGTGTGCTTATTTAAGAAAATTCCATTGTACAAGAACAACAACAACAACAATAAAGTAGAAGAAGAAGGTGGAAGAAAAAAAAACTATTTCATGCAATGGAATTTTAACTTTCTCTTCCCAACAACCAAAAACAATATCTCCCTGTGTACAATACTCTCTCAACTCTCTTTTCGAATACAATACAACTGTGCTGCACACAACAACTAACTGAAAAAAGTACCTGATTGTGTGCTTAAAGTACATATTTACTCGTGTATTGTACCCCACCTCATCCCCTGTACTCCCCCCTTCGATCACAGCTCATACTAAAACATATTTTCGTACACAACACAATTAATAAGAAAGAAAGCATGAAAGACGAATTCTTTTTTCTTTTTTTGCTTTTTCTTCTGAAATTTTAGTGGCTTTCTTTTGAGTTTTGAGCACTTTCGATAGAGAAAAGTAAAGAAAGAAAAATTGCTTACTTTTCAGGAGCTTTTAGTACAAAATAAATAAAGAAATTCGATGTTATTTACAAAGGATTTCTAATTAGAAAAACTTTTGCGACAAACACTAGACAAGTTAGTCATCGTATAACTTCGTTAGAAATGTTTGTTAAGAAAAAGTACCAAAAATAGTATTCCATTTGGCCAAAACCGGGGCTTGAAAATTATCTCTCCATAGAAATGGGGAAGGGAACGGACCGAAATCTTCCTATATTTTGGGTGAACAAGAATTCTTTCCTGTTTCCCAAAGAGATCGACTAGCGTTTGGCGGCCAATACATATACAAAAAACCGAATTAAGAAATTTGCCGAATTTATGTCAGCCAAAGTCGAAGTCAGCTTGAAATCGACGTAGTCTAGTACGTAGTGTGTTGACTTATTAGACGTAAGGCCCCAGTTCAAACGAAAATATGAAAAAATCTTTTTCGGCGACTTCCTCTCAACATATTTCTGGCAAAAACTCGGAAAGTAAATAAAGTCGGAGTCGACTTTAAACGGTAGGTCGCGCTACTCGCAACATAAGCGGCGTGAGAGGCTTGGTCGACATACGACATACATATGTATGTATGCCAGCCAAAGCATATGATTCCTTGCTAAGACTTCTAAAGTCTTTCCTTTTGAAACCGGTTTTGTATACCATTTGAGCCGTCGTATCGTATTTAGTTTTTGCTTGAGTGCCATTTAAAATCCCCTGATTTTCTTGCGATTAACTAGCAATTCGCATCGAATTTCCTTAGGTTAGGTTAGGTTAGGTTAGAGGACGTGTACTTGTCAATTAAGACAAGTACAGTACCCGGAGGTCGAATTGACCCATTGTACAACGTCCTAGTTTCTCACACCACTTATGTTGTGTGTGTTAATTTTATACATGAGTGGTGGGACCTACTGTTTAAAGTCGACTCCGAACGACATATTTTTATTTATTGAGAAACTTTTCATGGCAATTTTTATTTACTCTCAGAGTTTTTGCCAGAAATCTACTGAGATGCCTGGCCTGGGGCTCGAACCCAGGCTTTTGCGTCTAATAAGCCAACACACTACCTACTAGACTACGGCGACTTCACAAATCGAATTTCCTTATTCAATCAAGTATTTCCAGCTAAGCGAGTAGTTGGTCTATTGCACCAGTTTCTAGTATAATAGGGTTGCCAACTGCCATTGTCTAACAACAAAGCCGTCTGTGAAAATATACTGGGTTGTTGTGTTGTGTGTAGTAGTAAGATACTTTGCGTATTGACTGCTAATCGCTCTCAAGATATGGAGCTATCTGATCCTATCTTATAAACCCTGGCGAGTTACAGGCTTCCTGGACAGATATTTAAAACGTTACTGAACACTCAACTTTTTTCACATTTGAAAATTATGATGAATTTTTAACGTCTTGTCCCGAAAATGTTCTTCGATTTCACCACCACATCACGTCACTTCTTTGTATGCAACGTATTCTCTGAATTTTTGTGCCACGGTTTTGATTACACAACTTATCAAGATTAGTATGGGATTGTCAGATCAATTGCAAATTCAGTGCAATGAACAGACTGATGAGATTCCTAGAACCTTGTTTCAACGTCGCCAAGGAAGCTTGATGGGCATGTGACAATCTGTTAACTATTATGCTCGGAGATTTGAATTTTCATTATACTAATCTGGCCTAAGTGACGGCCTTCTAACCGAGCATTTAATCAGAATAGGAATCGTTTCAATCCCAAAATGTAGATTCTTTTATGAGGGGACACCAGAAAATGTAATTGATGCCTGCGTGGCGTTAAGCTATATTAGAAGGGAACTTCTGGGCGCTTATCAATTACTGGACATCGATTTGTTCGAAACTCTGAACAGCATCCTGGTATTTTCCACGTTTGCCTGACATCATAGCTAAGCAACTATAGACATCGAGGGCAGTTTAATCCAAGCATCCAATCCATTATAGGGCGTTTTGGCAGTACCAACTTTTAAGTAGAAGCTCCTCACCACTACACCCATTATATTTTTATGGGAGGTATTGCCAGATGGTAAAATGCCAGATGGCAGCCTAGGATACTTAGTAAAAAAAAATATCACGAGTTCAATTTTTTTTTTTTGATATTTTATGTCATTTTAAAGAATTGATTCTTTTACACTCCGGCACTTCTTCATTCATACTACAAACGAACAACAAATTCCAAAACAACATTCTACGCATACGCACTTACACGTACATTTTGTGGGTGAGCCAGTGTGTGTGCAAGTGAGTGCATTGTGGTACAATGTGTGTACGTACGTACATATAAACCCAGACGCAACGCCAAATTGAAGATGAAATTTTTGACAACAACTACAACTGGAACTACAATGCAATCAAAAAACACAGAAACAATGTGTGACAGTGTGTGTTAAGACTAAGACCAGACGTACAAAACCGAAGAAGTGGTGAAGAAAGCAAGAAAAGAAAAAACAATTTTTTCTAAAACCCGAAATGAAATGAAAATAACAAAAACAAAGTTTCTCACGTTCCTCTTCCTAAATTCTTGGAATTGCGATACATTAAAAACGATGTCTGTCCATCCCTACCAACCACTGTCCGTCTGTCTGTCTGTCTGTCTGTCTGTCTGTCTCTCTCTTTTAGGTCTTTAACTTCGTTTCGGCTCGAAATTCAATTCATTCAAACGACCAGACAAGACGTACATACATACATACATACGTACGTATGCATTCGGACGAACAGAGTGCAATCATCAGTCGTTGTTGGCTTCGTCTCACAAGACTTTGCTCCTTGCCCTTGGTACTCTCTCTTTCTCACTCTCTATCACTCGCTTATTGTTGTAAGTACGACTTTAGAAAACATAAGAAAAACTATCTTTAACGTGGTGGTGTTGTTGTTATTGTTATTGTTGTTATTATTATTGTTATACACTTATGTTTTATTTATTTTTGTTTTGTTTTATTTATTGTTATTGTTGTTGTTGTTGTTACTTTTAACCAGTCTTAGTTTTATTTTTTTTTTTAATTTTTTTTCTCTCGTTCTTTTTGTAGCTTCTGAGCATGCCGACTTAACGAGTCAACTACAACCCCCAACACAACAACAACAACAGCAGCAACAACAATGCTAACGATAATAATGGAAAAACGAGAAAAAAAATATCCGTTCGAGCATTGAAAGGAGCGAATGAACTCAATTCACTGATTTTGTAAGTTTGTCTGCTAAGATTTTTTTTCTCCTTTTTTTCTTATATTATTTCGTTTTTTTTAATGGAAAAATATTTCAAAATTAGAAAGAAAAAACAGTTAAGGAATGCTACTTGGCCAAGTAAAAATACCATGTGGTCTGTCATCCTTGTTATTGCTGGGCTTTATAAGAAAATTTTTATTTTTTTTCCTTTATTTTGTATCCTTTTAAGAGGAGATTCCTTTCGGGCAAAAAAAATATTTTGTCAACGCATTGCCTAATCCTCAAATATACTTCGTAATAACAATACTTTGTCAAGTCTTAAGCTCCATTAGCTAATCATTATCAATCACTTTTGGAATTAAAAAGATGTGAAATTTTTTCAATTATAAAGGATATGAGATTAAAAATGGCTAAAACTAGGCTCTAAAACATTGAGAAGTGCAAATGAAGAAGAGAAATTAAGTAAAGAATAGCAGGTCCAATAGATAATTAATCAGAAGAGATAAATATTCTGCAAGAATCTCTTAATCACTTAATTGGTCATCACAACACTTTAGTTCGTATTATGATCTAGTTTCTCACACCACCCACCTACAGTTTAAAGTCGATTTAGAATAACAGATTTGTTATATAACTTTCGAAGGTAGTCTTTCAGCAGTGTTCGGGCGAAATATTTTGGCTATACTTTCTTAATCTGTCGTACGGAACGGGCCTTCAACAACTTTTGGATAAAATTTACATGCAGGCCTGAGTGCGAAAAGTCTCTATATAATGGGCGATTTTTTAAGAGCTATAGGAAAATTTTTCAAAAAAAAAACACATAAAATTCAGAAGACTGCATGAAATCTTTATTTGAATCGATTGTAGTCCATTTAATTTAATGTTTGAAGATTATTTCATGCAAATGTTGACCGCGACTGCACCTCAAATGGTCCATCCGCTTAGTCCAATTTTGGCATACTCTTTCCAACATCTCGGCCGGTATCTCACGAATAAATGCTTCAATGTTGCCTTCCATGAGCTTTAACATAGCTCCACAAAAAATAGTCTAAAGGCGTTAAATCGCACGATCTACGCGGCCAATAGACCGGTCCCGAACGTGAAATAAAATGTTCACCGAACTCGCCTCTCAATAAGTCCATTATTACGCGTGCTGTGTGGCATTTGGCACCGTCTTGTTGAAACCACACGTCATGCAAGTCAAGCTCTTGCATTTTGGCAAAAAAAGTTGGATATCATCTCACGGTAGCGCTCACCATTCACAGTTACGTTACGATTCGCAGCATCTTTGAAGAAGTACGGTCCAATGATGCCACCAGCCCATAAACCGCACCAAACTGTGACTTTTTCTGGATGCATTGGTAGCTTTTGCAATGCTTCTGGCTGATCTTCACTCCAAAATCGACAATTCTGCTTAATTACGTCTCCATTGAGCCAAAAATGAGCTTCGTAGCTGAACACAATTTTTCGATAAAGAAGTGGATCTTCGGCCAACTTTCCAAGAGCCCATTCACTAAAAATTCTGCGTTGCGTTAGGTCGTTTGGCTTCAATTCTTGCACCAGCAAGTATTTTGAAAGGCTTCACACCTAAATCCTTCAGCAAAATTTTCCACGTTGTTGAGTAACAGAGGCCCAATTGCTGGCTGTGAACGGCAACGAATCGATAATTGATGGTCATCATTAACACTGGCCGATACAGCTGCGATATTTTCTTCAGTTCGCACTCTACGTAAGCGTGTTGTGGTGGTTTAATGTTCAACAATGTAAATTTGGTGCGAAATTTAGTCACAATAGCCCGAATAGCCGCTTCAGTGGGTCGAGATTAAACTGACCATAAAATGGAAGAAGCGCGCGTTGAACTTTCTTAACAGAGCACGACGCATTTTGATAATAAAATTCAATGATTTGCAAGCGTTGTTCGTTTGTAAGACGATTCATGGTTAAATTATAGACCAAACTGAAGATGTTCGACAGTGAAACAGAACACGAAACGTGCGTGAGGTGTTTAAACCAGTGTTGCCAAAAAGATAATAGCTAAAAAAATCACCCGTTAGTATACATATATGTATGTATGTTTAGCCATAAGAAATTTTTGCTCTGTTCCAATAATTATTTCATATTCATGAAAAGCTACTTGTAATTGCCACTGATCCACACAATATTCATTTTCGTGACTACCACCTTCAATTATATTTTTTACATCAGAACCGCTTATGTTTTTTCATGTACAGACGTAACGTAACGTTATGTGCTGGTAGAAGTTAGCTTTTTACGGGTTAAAATTTAAAACTAGAACACATGTTTTGCACTTTGGGTTTCTGTATAGAAGTTCAAAACGAATTCTACTAACACAAAATTGTGTGTCCTCAACATACAGGACAACTGCATATAGAACAATCGGCGAAAATACTAAAGTATTTGATTCCATTCATAGAGAAAGTGTGGGTGCCAAACTAGAGAGTATATCTTACAGGAGGACAACTGAATAATACGCAGTAGCTATAAAATTTCGCAACGCACTGTATTACTTACTTGTTGAGTGCATTAATTTAATCCATGAGTGGGCGGAACCTACAGTTTAAAGTCGATCCCGAACAACAGAATTTTTGAGAAACTTTTCCATGGCAATTTCATTTACTCTCAGAGTTTCTGCCAGAAGTTTGCAGTCGCCTTATAAATACTTTTTCATATTCGGTTTTTTTAGAGATGTCTGCACTGGGGTTTGAATCACAGCCTCCAGTGTAATAAGCAAACACTACCTACTAAACTTCGGCGACTGGAACAAAGAAAAAAAATAATAAGAATATGCAAGAGATTGCTACACAGTTCTCATTTCCTTGAAGGAACTAAAAGAAGAAATTTGATCACAAATGAAACATTTTTTCTCAGTTTAAAAGTTCCTCACCACTACACCCAGTACACATGTTTATAGGAGGCATTGTTTTTTGGGCAATGACAGAGATGGTAAAATTATCAGCCTAGTATCTGATACAGTACATACTCTCACATACTTAGCTCAAAAATAATATTACGAGTTCAGTTTAGAAAACATTCTAAATATTCTTTTCTCAGTTTAGAAGTTTCGTGTTTTCTGAACGAAAACCCAGGCCTCTAAGGCCCTTAGGAGAGTTCTCCAAACATTGCAATAAAAGCTAATCTGAAAGTGCAGGATCCGTGCTTACATGGTTGATGCATCTAAACTTCCCAATCAAGATTCTGATTGTCTTCATTGAATTGCTTACTTAAACCTCGTTAATGATTGCCAGTCGCGATTAGAATAGGCAAACGAACAGGTTGCAGAAATTGACAATGAAGAATTCCCTTTAAATTTCATCAGTTACACAACATTAAATTTTTTGGTGTCAATCCTAAGGCTTTGCCACCACCTACTTTGCTTCGCCGTGCTTTGTTGTTTTCTGGCATATTATTGTCGTACGTGATTTAACCCAGGTCAGACATCACACATCTGTGAAAAAATATTTCTTCGGCGACTCCCTCTCAGCAGATTTCTGCCAAAAATGTCTGTGAGTAAATAAAATTCCCATGAAGTTTCTCAAAAATTTGTCGTTCGGAGTCGACTTTAAACTGTAGGTCGCGCCATTCATGTATAAAATTAACACACACAACATAAGTGGTGTGAGAAACTAGGTTCATAATCCTGATCGAAGGGTTGCAATGACCAATAACGTATGTATGATTTACTTTTCATCGCCCGTAATCATTCGCTTTAGAATTGGTACGATTTGATTGAAATTCCTTGTATTAAATTTTTCATTTGGGCACTTAAACATCGAGTTTGATTTTATAAGTTTGTCCAGATTTCTTCAAATCGTTGATAATTGTTTAATGATGACTGCCTTGTTTCCTAGCAACATCAACTTTACTTGTGTGGCGATCTTTCTCAATTTTGTCCATAATTTTATTGACTTATTTTGCGTTAAAAATCGGACGGCGAAAGCCAGGACCATTTTTAACAGCAAAATTATCAAATCGAAAACGAGCATATCATATCTCATCTGTTTTTCTAGTTACACTCATTGTCTTCATAAACTTTATTTAGTTTTTCAGCAGCCCTTGAAGCATTTTGTAATTTTTCTGCAATAAAAAAAATTAAAATTTCAGTTGTTTTTAAACGGACTTAGTTGACTTTTCACTGAATAATGTCTAGTAGGTAGTATGTTGGCTTATTAGACGAGAACTCGTGGTTCAACCCCTAGCTCAGACATCTCAAACAGAGCGGAATATGAAAAAATATTTCTTTCGGTGAGTTCCTCTCAGCAGATTTCTAGTAAAAACTCGGAGACTGAAATAAAATTCGGCATGAAAAATTTCTCAAAACTGTTGTGCAGGGTGGTGTAGGAAGCTAGGTTGTAGTCCTGAATAAAGGGTTGTCATGACCTTTTAAGAAAATAAGTAAGTAGTCCTTTTACTATAGTTTTCTATTAAGGTTAAGCTTTGAATGTCGCCAGATGCTATTAAATTTACAATTTGGAGTCCACCCTACTGATCGTAAATTCCATTTTTTCCTCGAATTAATTAAAATATCGCGATATTGCAGAATTATTTACGACAAAAACTGACATTATGTAGGAAAAAAATATTAAATCTGTTCGATTTTGAAGGTTAAGTAAAGCAAAACGTGTTAAAGATCTGACTTTGAAATATAAAAACGACACCATTTGATATTCGCTACACCTTAGAGAGCCAAAATCTTCACCCCCGCCAACAACCCAATCTAAATAAAATTTATTTACGTATTAAAAATAATAAAAACAAAACAAAATTAAAACAAAATGGCGTTTATTTCTGCCATTTCATGCGTTTTTTGTTGTTGTTGTTTTTTTTTAAGCGAAAACAAAACATAAAAATGTTTCAAATTTATTTGCATATGAATGAGCAGCAGAAATCAAACGAAACGAAATGTAATCGTCGCATGTGTGCGAGAGAGATTTCAAATGAATATAAAAACTTGCGAGTGGGCTTACTTCCATGTGCGTGTGTGTGTTTGTGCCTGAGAGTAGCGAGAGTCACATTTACCCAACGATCGTATTGGTATTTCGGTCGGTTCGATCAAATACACATGCTTGCTTGTATTGTATTTTGTTGGTATTTTTTTTTTTGTCAATAATAATAATCGTGTTACGTATCGTGTCGATCGATCGATTTTTCATCGCTTTTTATTTAATTTAAACACTGGCTGGCTAGCTAGCTGGTTAACTTGACTGACTGTGTGTAGCTTTGTTTTTTGTTTTGTTTTTTTTTTTAGTATAATCGTGTTACTTTTTCTTTTCATTTTGTTGTTGTTGTTATTGTTTATTTGATATTTTATAAATTCTAGTATATTTTTATTATTTTATTTTTATTGCTCTATGTATTGTTTTTTTTTCTTCTTGGCTCTGTTCTGTTTTGCTTTTGTTTTGTTTGTGTTTATCAACACTATGGGACGTTGTTGTTATCTATGCTCAGCAGGGAAATTGGTTTAATTTAATTGGTCAAACGATCGTATTTCGTTTAGGCGTCGTGTCCATTGACGACATTTCTTTCATTTTGATTTTGTTCACATGATAGTTGTTGTTTTTTTGTTGTTAAAAAGAAAAAAATATTTAAATTTTTATTGTTATTTTGCGTTGTTTTGTTTGTTTTTTTTTGTATTTTCCCTGTATTATTTCGTCAACAACACTACACTGCGTATACATATGTGTTGTTTTTTCCCTAAGTTTTAATCTCATAAACAAAAAGAGAACAGAACGCAAGAGATTCTGGTTTTTTTCTCTTTTTTCTTTGGCTAAATTTAATTTGATTCGAAAATAAAGAAAGAAACCATGTAAACCAAACCAAATAGCAAATGTTGGTGATAATTTAATTAAAAAATTTCTATTACACTCACAGAAAAAAATTGGTAATAATTTACACTTTATTATGGTGTATGTATGTTTGTGAATTACAATATGATATGCGATATACTGTTTTAAGAGAGTATACATATTTATGGTAGGTAGGTAGATAGATACTTAGGTTGAAGGGTCTGGTGAAGGCGTGTTGTCTGCAGAGATTAGGACTGAATCGTTTTTTCGCTACTCATAAGCACTCATGAAATTTTGGATATAAGTCAGTCAACAATATTAAAATTTATCTACTCGTGATTCATTCATACTCACTACAACGTTAATTTATAAGTACAGGTTGCAACGAGTATGCGTACAACATTGACATCAAACTCATACCATTCGAAATATGTTTGATTCATAAGCCTCTACTCATTTAGATTTATAACTTTAGAAGAATACTTATAATACATATAAGTGATTCGAGTCTTTACAGTCTTAGTTGTTAAGCATTTCTAACAAAAGAAAACAGACACATAAGCAAAAAACTCAGAGCAGCAAGCAGATGAAACACACAACATTTTAGTGAGTATTTTAGTGTTCGTACGCAAATCATACTTATTTTGTGATTCGTGTATATGTTGATTTAGGGAGAGTCGAAATCAATAACAACATCATACGTGTTGTTCAGTATGAATATGATGAGTACTTCAAACTTTGAATATGAGTAAGAGGTTCGTTCCATGGTATTAAAATAAGTATGAATGCGTATAAGTATCAGAAATTATGAGTATGATTCGATTCTACTCATCTTTTTGAATACTCATTGCTGATTTCTGGTAGGTACATATGTACGTTGAAGTAGAGGAGACCAGCTAAGGGTCTGATGCCTATTGACATACACCTAAGTGTGTTATCTGTTTACCATTAGGAATTCCGCCTTACTTTCTATAAGAAGTCTGTGTCTTGTGAAAACTTCATTTTTTTGTTCCAGTCCACTTCCTTGAGATGAGTTATGTCTGTGGTAGAGTGTCATCTCAAACTGTTAGACACAAGAATTGCACCATAATTTCGATATTTTCACCGCATGCTTTGCATTAGTCATTTTCCACCAGGCCAATACGGTTCAGGAGTACCTGTTAGGCGGAGTGTCCCATGAGTACGTTCATTAACGTGCTCTAATTTAGTATTAAAATGCTTTCTTGACTTCTTCCTCGTTATTAAGATTGCCTCAAAGTATTTTTATAATACATACGTCCTACTGTTGTGATTATTCCACAATAGCGAACACAATGATTTCGAAATTTTCTCAATCACTACTGCCTACAAGGCATGACTTCCTGACTTTTTCTAGCTTGCAACACAGGGGTATGATACGGTCCATGACGATATCATCAGTCATAGGATGTACTTTTTGCGTACATAAATAATTTTGCAACAAAAACCGTAAGAGTTTGCTCTTTATACCGTCTCAGAAGGTTATTTTTGCGGATCTCATCCACTTTGCAACGTGGACGCATCAAGAGAAACTATAGTTTTCACATTTTTGCCCCAAAATCACTATGCCCCAGCATTTGCTGTACACTACTCCACCACCAAGTTATGCTTCTAGAGCCTTTGAAACGGTGGTCAAGTAGTTTGCTAATATATTTCTAATTTCGTTTCTAATTCTGCCTCTTTTCATTCTTTCGGCAAGGATTTCTACCCTCTGTATTCTACTGCTCTTCCAAGACTCTTGTGCCAATGATTTTATTTAAAGTGTTTGTGAATTCGTAGTCCGTCATTACAGTCCCTTAGTCAGAATTACGGCCTAGCTTTTCATACCACTTATGTTGTGTGTGTTAATTTTTAGACATGAGTGGTGAGACCTACAGTTGTCAGCTCTGAACGATAGATTTTTGAGAAACTTTTCTTTGCAATTTTATTTTATTCTCAGAATTTTTACCAGAAGACGGCAGAGAAGATTTTTTTTCATATTGGCTTACTCAATTAGCCATTAACAACCCGATTAACGGGTTTCGGTCTGCCGTAACATATCCTTCAAGGCGCCTCTGCTTCTTGCGTGCCTACGCCAGTTGGTCACACCAATCAATGACAGGGCTTCCTCGATTTGGTCCTTCCATGGCAAACAAGGTTGCCCTCTTCGCCGACTTCCACAAGATTCCCGCATCAAATACCCATCTCGCCGGACATGGCCGAGCCAGCGCAGCCGCTAGATGTTAATACGCTGCACAACTTCCAAGTCGTTGAGGAGCTCACACAGCTCACTATTTGACCGAATGCGGAAATCATCGCTAACTCACACTGGACCGATGATCTTACGTAGTACTTTTCTCTCGAATATCCTCAAGGCTGCTGCATCAGTGCTTAATAGTGTCCATGCCTCTGCACCATTAAGAAGCACGTGAAGAATGAGCGTCTTGTAGAGTATTAATTTTGTCTTACGAGAGCGATCTCTGCTACTCAGCTGCCTATGGAGACCATAGTAGCACCTGTTGGCAAGAGTGATCCTGCGCTTGATCTCCAGACTGACATCACATTTTTGGTGGTAACGGCGGAGCCAAGATAAATAAATTCCTTGACTACATCGAAAGTATAGTTATCGGCCGTAATCTTAGATCCATTACGCCGCACGTCTTTACTTGTCATTAACATATATATTCGAGATAACTAAGCTATATTTGACAGTACTAGGCATGTATGTAGCCGTGGCATAGTATTCTCTTTAGTGTTGTAGGGCGCACATAATTCAAATTTTTTTTTAAACCACCTTCTTAACGACATTAATTAACTGGCATCTCATAGACATTCATCAATATGACTCCCCATTTATTTCTGTAATTATCTGTTTATCCCATTTGCCACCTTCTCTACTCCAATTAAAGAAGAAAAAGAAGAAAAACAAAACAACAACAAAAACAAAAACAATGTCAAACTAATAAAGGTTTTAATTGATTTTCCCCCCCGAAATAGAAAAACAAAAACAAAAGTGACCACCGTCGTTACTATCATTCGTTGTTTATTCAAACTTCACTCTTTTAATTGCCATTTAATTTATGCAGTCTTCGTTCATTTAACCAAACATATGTACATACATACATACGCACTCTATTCCATAGAATTGTAATAAATTTTCCCCGGGAATGCATTCGTTTTTTTCTTCTGTTTTTCTCTTTTCTTTATTATTTAATCGTTAAACAGAAAAACAGTATAACTAACCATAAAAACGTTAAAATTACTTTATTATACAATATTTAGTAAAGAATTCTTGGAATTCTATTAAAATTTTTCTCTTCTTCTTTTGGTTTTTTATTGGATTTTGTCATAAAAACAATACCAGACTAAAGAAAAAAAAAACCTAAAAATTTAGTCGGGTTCTTCTTCTTTATTAGAAGCTAATCTTTGTGGGCTGCATTTGTCGCTTAAAGTCTTTTAATGGGTTTCTGAACAATTTTGAATGCGATACAAATCAGTTCGTTGATCAATTTCTTTTTCGAAGTTTTCTCTCTCTCTTTTCTTTTTTGCCCTCTTCCGTATTTTATGAAGATTTTCATTGTATTCATGTAAACATGTATGAATTAATGAATGAATACGATCTAGTTTCTCACACCACTTATGTTTTGTGTGTTAATTTTATACACGAGTCGCGAGATCTAGAGTTTAAAGTCGACTTCGAACAACAGATTTTTGAGAAAATTTTCAGGACAATTTTTATTTACTCTCAGAGTTTTTGCTTGAAATCTGCTGAGAGGAAGTCGCCGACGAAATACTTTTTGTATTTTGTTTTGATGTCTGGCCTGAGGCTCGAACCCTGGCTTTACGTCTAATAAGCCAACACACTACCTACAAGACTACGGCGACTTACTACACATGCTCAAAAATTTAAAATACTTCAGCAGGGAAAGGTAAGATTGCCAGGACGTTGTAATAAAAGAAAGAAATTGTAAGAAATTGCTGTGTTTGCTGCGTTGCATTTATTATGTTTATGACATAAGCCTGTTGAGTTGAGGCAATTCAATTTCATTGAGAACGAGTTTAACTTAATATTAATCGGCTTGTAGCTAAGCGGCAATAATCTTTTCCATACTGCGATACCATAACTTTTTTCGTTTTTTTATTCATAATCAGCACGATTATTTGCTTTTAAACTTTCCATAACTCATGCAAGATTCGATTCAATAAGTAATCATTCGCTTCAGAGTCAGAGGGTTGGTTCCTGGAATAAGATTCTTCAATGATTTCTGCTTTACTTTGATGAAGGCCTAGCGATAGAGATCTAATTCGATTACGTATTGCTATTATGAATTCCCATGTTCTCACATACCATGAATCACTAACTAGTTTCGCAAACCGCGTGTAGGATATCCTTTGAAACGTTTTGTGCAAACGAAATTTCTTTTCCTGCTTGATGTATTTAAAATAGTTGACGACATACATACATACATAATTGGTCATTACAACCCTTCAGTCAGGATTACGATCTAGTTTCTCACACCACTTATGTTGTGTGTATTAATTTTATAAATGAGTGGCGGGACCTACAGTTTAAAGTCAACTTCGAACGACAGATTTCTGAGAAACTTTTTCATGGCAGGTTTATTTACTCTCAGAGTTTTTGCCAGAAATCTGCTGAGAGGAAGTCGCTGGAGAAATACTTTTTGTATTTTGTTTTGATGTCTGGCCTGAGGCTCGAAACCTGGCTTTACGTCTAATAAGCCAACACACTACCTACTAGACTACGGCGACTTGTTGTGGGAGTATCCTTTAAAGAAAAATTTTTCCTCGGTTTTCAACGCAGAACTTATAAAGAAAATTTTACAATTTCTTTTTTTTTAACACTTGATGTTAAGTGAACCTTACAATATTTTCCTTTGAGGGCCTATTGCGATCAGCAATGAATCGTTTTTTCGCTTTCGCACTCATGAAGTTTTAAATATAAGTGAGTCAACAATATTGAAATTTAACTACTCGTCAATTATTCATACTCACTGCAACGTTGATTTATAAGTACAGGTTGTACCTAAGATACATAGGCGCCTTCTCCTCTATAGAAAGGCAAACAAATGATATCACAAAAACTCCATTTATTGGCAATGATTAGATATGATAATGAATCCACTTGTAGCGACATCAGACAGATCTGGCCCGACATAGATACATGCAGAAGAGAGTTTGCATTGAACCTAACAAGATAACGGAATGCAGATCTCTGGGTGCTCATGCCAAGAGACGAGGAAGAAGAGGAGACCCTAGAAAATCTTTTCTGTCCTTGTCTGAAGCAAGGGGGTCGCAGAAGTATAATTCTTGGACACCCAGAATTTAGTAAAGAGAACATATGTAGCCAAAGCCGATTTAAGAAAAATTCACAAAACTTCATAAGATTCTCGAGATGGTTGAAGGATATTAACCAGAAGCTATAATCATATGGCGGAATGAATAATTTCGGTGTTACAACGGGACATTACAGGACCCAGTTCAACCTAACCTAGAACAAAATCTCAACATTATTAAGATCCAATTGCAGTTACACTTTTATGGTTGACATCAGAGATCAGGAATGAATCGTTTTTTCGCTACTCATAAGCACTTATGAAATTTTGAATATGATTCTCTCTGGATTCAATCATACTCACTACAACGTTGACTTAAAAGTACAGGTTGCAATGAGTATGCGTACATTCTTTACATCAAACTCATACCATTTGAAATATGTTTGATTCATAAGCCTACTCATTTAGATTCATAACTTTAGGAAAATACTCTTATAATACTCATAAATGATTCGAGTGACTCGAACCATTCAATAAAATTTATAGTTAGTTGTTGTTGCATTTACAAAAAAAGAAAAAAGACTCATTAGCAAAAAAGATAGAGGAGCAAACAGAGTAAACACACAACCAATTAGTGAGTATTTTAGTGTTCGTGCGCGAATCATACTTATTTTGTGCTGCGAGTATATGTTGAGTTAGGTAGAGTCGAAATCAACAACATCAACACGTATGATGTTAAATATGAATATGATGAGTACACTTCAAACTTTGAATATGAGTAGAGGTTCGTTATATGATATTAAAATAAGTATGAATGCGTATAAGTATCAGAAATTATGAGTACGATTTGATTCTACTCATCTTTTTGAATACTCATTGCTGATCTCTGATACTTACTACCATCCTAGATTTACTCTCTTCATCAGTAAACATCATAGGTAAGGAGCTGTGTATAGGTAGCTCACAACCTTACTTAGGTTAGGTTAGGTTAGAGGACATGTACTTGTCAATTAAGACAAGTACAGTACCCGGAGGTCGAATTGACCCATTGTACAACGTCCTAGTTTCTCACACCACTTATGTTGTGTGTGTTAATTTTATACATGAGTGGTGGGACCTACAGTTTAAAGTCGACGCCGAACGACAGATTTTTGAGAAACTTTTTATGGCAATTTTTATTTTGTTCTCTGAGTTTTTGACAGAAATCTACTGAGAGGAAGTCGCCGACGAAATACTTTTTGTATTTTGTCTTTGATGCCTGGCCTGGGGCTCGAACCCAGGCTTTTGCGTCTAATAAACCAACACACTACCTACTTACTTAGGCCCCCACAATTCCCACACATGATCCAGCCATTCATTTCCCCTTGCTCTGGAGCTATTCAAAGCTTTTTATGAAGGCATTTCTACTTCTAATGTCTCTGAACGACAGATCGATTATTAAAATTGTCTGCATAGTACACATCAAGGTAGAAAAGAATCTTTCCGAACCTTTTGATACCTTGTGAGGTTTCAAACAAGGCGGTGTGTTATTATGCGACCACTTCAACTATATTTCGTACATAATCACAGGGTTTAAGCATCATTAAAGCCGATAGGGTTATGCAAAATGAACTTGGGAAACTCATGCAGCTCTGTCAAGATAGAAATGGACCTCTCCGAACCTTTTAATACCGTGTGAAGATTCAGACAAGGCGAACCCTTAACTTCGTCATGAACAGAGTTCTGTGAGAGACGGGAGGGCATTGCAATGGCATTACTTTCCTCAAAAACGTCCCGTTGTTTGGGTACACTGACGACATGGACATCGTAGGGCGTACCAAGTGACATGTTGCTGCAGCCTTTAGCGCTATTGAACGGGAGTCTAACGAAGCATATGTTGTCGACAAGTAGCCACATGCGGCGTGTTGGAAACCAGATCGATGCAGACAGTTTGTTCATCTTGGCTCCAACGTTATCAGCAAAAATAATGTCAGGTTGGTGATCAAGTGTAGAATCCCTTTTGCCAACAGGTGCTAGTATGGTCTCAATAGGAAGTTGAGTAACAGAGATCTCTCTCTCTCTATAACAAGTGGCTCATCTTCGTCGCTTCTATATGGCGCTTCTTTATAACGCAATAATATGGACGCGGTTAACCACCGATGTAGAACGTTGAGAGCCAATCCAGTGCGATATGACGATAATTTCCGCATCCGATTAAGCAATGAGTTCCTCCACGACATGGATGTCGTGCAGCGTATTAAAATTCAGTTGCTTCGCTGGCTCGACCCTATCGTTTGGGCGGCAGAGAATGTCCCAACGAGGTGAGTATTTAATGCGAGGACTAGCGGAAGGTGGCGTAGAGGATGAACACTTTGTCTGCGTTGGAAACGCATTGGTGAAATCGACTGGCGAAGGCGCACAAGAAGCAGAAGCGATGTGGTAAGGCAGAGTGATGTGTTAAGAGATGTGTTAGGGCAAATAGAAATCCATTACAAATCGGTTTGTTAAATGGCCAATTAAGGAAGAAAAAGTAAGAAGCATAGTAAACACCTTCTCTGCCATAGCGTTTAGCGCATGTACCTAAAAGATGAAGAACAATTTCCTCTTCTTCCTTGTCTTTACAGCTGCTGCAGAAGTCGTTCTTTATATTTTCAAGACTAATGCGTTTCGCAAGAGTGCCCATAATGCAATCAAAATGCTAAGCAGACTTTTTGTGCGCCCTCTAATGAGCTTTGACCAGATTTGCTACGCTATCTATCCCACATATCCGAAGATACTTATGTGACAACAGAATCCATTAACGTATTGTTAATGCTAAGCTTGCAGGTCTTTAAAGGATGTGGATGTGCAGAGCAGCATCCAAGACTTCGGTTGCAGTGCCACGTCTGGTTAGTTTAATCGTTCTGCAGTCTGCTGGAATATGTCCCAGTTGCCGTGTGATGGTATAAAGAAGTCTTTAAGTCTTTAAATTGTGTTAATTTTCCAAAGAATCCATGCAGGTTTCTCACATCGAAGACCTCCTCCTTTACAACAACTGACCAATTTCTCATGGAATACCCTACCAACTAAGTATACGAGTATGGCCATTGTGCCAGCCTGTATGTTGGTAGTAAAAATGTCAATATTGTTGTCATCATTGTCGCGCTGCTGTTATGATTGTGTTTTTATTGTTGTTTTTCGTCTATTGTACGACAATCTTACGGTTTTCCACACAGTCGTGGAAAATAGAAAGAAAAAAATAAACTACTTAAGCGGTAAATTTACATTAAATATGTTTATTTGTCTCACTCTGTCTCTCTCTCTCTCTCTCTCTCTCTCTGTCTGATCATTTGTCTATCAGTTTATATGCTTGTCTGTCTGCTTATATAGCCAATATAGTCAATACAATATATGCTTGGGATAGTAAATATGTCTGGCTGGTGTTTATCAGTGGAATACACTTGAAGAAATAAAAATCTTTGGTTTCTTCTAAAATTTCCGAGACCATAAAATTCGGTAGAGGAAAGCGAACTGCCTCGATCTCTTTGAGTCACACGAAAGTGCTGGTTGAATAGGTATCCTCTACTGCGTTAACCATGTTGTTCCATTTTTTTTTCACTGATTTCAAGACTTATTTTGGCCAAGTGGACGCCCTACAATTGGGCACGCCCAAGAGGTATGCATATGAACAATTATCTGATCATAGCCCTCGCTTTCTTAACCAACAGATTAGGATAACCAACCAGATGAAATACTTGGGTGTTATACTGGATAGGAAACTGAAATGGAGACAACACCCGGAAGATATAGCAACAAAGTTCCACAGGTGCTTAGGTTGCCTTTATTAAGTTTAAAAATAGCCATGGCTCTCTCCCCGGTAGGACCGTTCCAAAGAATTTTGGTTATTCGCCGTACTCTTGGAATTTGTTCCACAATAATCGAAGAGAGAGAGATTCTGCCCACTTTCTCCGCTTGTTGTTCTTTAATGCACTGAAAGACTTTGGGTTATTCAAGCTTATGTGGCTCTATTAGCCAGAATATTTGCCTTCTCATTTCCAATCACTCCATGATGCGTACCCCATATAATGCGTACCGTTGTCTGCCTGGAGTAATTGTTAATCACCTTCTTACACTCCAGAATGGTCTTTGATCCCGTATTCCTAGATGTTATTGCCCGAATTGTCATTTGTCTGTTCGAAATAATATTTATCTTCCTTATAAATCTAAGTGGGAATGATCAGGTATGGTAGCGTCTTCCAGGATAGCCTAATTTAAGGTCAACTTGAACAGACTACAAGCAGCAAAGGAAACATTTCCTGCATAAAGTTTTTTCTTTCTTCTTTTGCAGCAAATGTTTGTAATTTTTTTTTAAGTGTACTTATGTGTTTATTTATTATGTTGTTTATTAGTCTGTTGTTGTTGTTATTTTCTTTCTCTAGTTTTCATGTCACTTAAGAAAATATTTTTACTGTTTTCTTTATTACCCATCTATCTAAATAGACATCCAATCTCCATAACTATCCGCCGCTCTATGCAGCTAGACAAGCCAACCAGTCAACCTTTGAAATATTCTTAAACCACCCAGTCATCCATGCATGCGTCTATCCATCTACAGTGGTGGTTTTTTAATTAGTACACCCATCTATATGACTTTTTCTTTTTTCAGTTACAAACACGTATGAAATATTTATTTGAAAATTTATTTAAATGCTGCCTGGAGTGAAGGGAACTTCAGTGAAAGAATTTAACAATAAATTATATTTTAAATCCTTGGTCACGTATGTAATTAACACGCCCCTGTTACAGCAACATTATTTGGATTTAATTCCTTTCAATATTTTATGAAGGCACTCCTTTTCTTTAATAACTAATTATTATAAACGTCCAGGAAGACTTTCAAGAAGCCTTCTGACATCATTGTCATCATCATATGCCATGATATTAAATTAAGTAACGGGTGATTTTTTTTTAGCAATTATCTTTCTGGCAACACTGGTTTAAACAGCTCACGCACTTTTCATGTTTTGTTTCACTGTCAAACATCTTCAGTTTGGTCTATAATTTAACCATGAATCGCCTTACAAACGAACAACGCTTGCAAATCATTGAATTTTATTACCAAAATGCGTGCTCTGTTAAGAAAGTTCATCGCGCGCTTCTTACATTTTATGGTCAGTTTAATCTCGACCCACTGAAGCGGCTATTCGGGCTATTGTGACTAAATTCCGCACCAGATTTACATTGTTGGACATTAAACCACCAACACGTTTACGTAGAGTGCGAACTGAAGAAAATATCGCAGTTGTATCGGCCAGTGTTAATGATGACCATCAATTATCGATTCGTCGTCGTTCGCAGAAATTGCGCCTCTGTTACTCAACAACGTGGAAAATTTTGCGGAGGGATTTAGGTGTAAAGCCTTTCAAAATACAGCTGGTGCAAGAATTGAAGCCGAACGACCTACCGCAACGCAGAATTTTTGGTGAATGGGCTCTTGGAAAGTTGGCCGAAGATCCATTTCTTTATCGAAAAATTGTGTTCAGCGACGAAGCTCATTTTTGGCTCAATGGATACGTAAATAAGCAGAATTGTCGATTTTGGAGTGAAGATCAGACAGAAGCATTGCAAAAGCTACCAATGCATCCAGAAAAAGTCACAGTTTGGTGCGGTTTATGGGCTGGTGGCACCATTGGACCGTACTTCTTCAAAGATGCTGCGAATCGTAACGTAACTGTGAATGGTGAGCGCTACCGTGAGATGATATCCAATTTTGTTTTGCCCAAAATGCAAGAGCTTGACTTGCATGACATGTGGTTTCAACAAGACGGTGCCACATGCCACACAGCACGCGTAACAATGGACTTATTGAGAGGTGAGTTCGGTGAACATTTTATTTCACGTTCGGGACCGGTCAATTGGCCGCCTAGATCGTGCGATTTAGCGCGTTTAAACAAAATATTGTGGGGCTATGTTAAAGGTCATGTCTATACAGACAAGCCCGCTTCAATTGACGCATTGGAAGACAATATTGAGGCATTTATTCGTGAGATACCGGGCGAAATGTTGGAAAGAGTATGCCAAAATTGGACTAAGCGGATGGACCATTTGAGGCGTAGTCGCGGTCAACATTTGCATGAAATAATCTTCAAACATTAAATTATATGGACCGTACTATCGACTTAAATAAAGATTTCATGAATTTTTCTGAATTTTATGTGTTTTTTTTTTGAAAATATTTCCTATAGCTCTTAAAAAATCACCCATTATGTATGCGTATAAGTATCAGAAATTATGAGTATGATTCGATTATCATACTCATCTTTTTGAATACTCGCTGATTTCTGATCGTACGCACACTATGCTATGTATATAGTGCGCCAATGGTGCTGCCATTGTACATACATAATTGGCCATTACAACCCATCAGTCGGCCCTTCAGGATTACGGCCTTGCTTCTTCCACCAATCATGTTGGGTGTGTGTTAATTTTATACATGAGTGGCGGGACCTACAGTTTAAAGTCGACTCCGAACGACAGAATTTTGAGAAACTTTTCCATGGCAATTTTTCATTTACTCTCAGAGTTTTTACCAGAAATCTGCTGAGAGGAAGTCGTCGAAGAAATTTTTTTCTTATTTCGTTCAGTTGGAGATGCCTGACCTGGGGTTTGAACCGAGGCCTTTATTCTAATAAGCCAACACACTACCTACTAGACCACGGCGGCTTCGTTGTCAATGTTAAGGGTCCGCCAAATAACTTTTTTTTTTGAAAATGCTTAAAAAAAACTACTGACTATTTTCTAAAATTTCTTTTTTTATTTGAAAGTACAATCCTTCCGGTTAGTAGCCTACATTAGAAGATGCCGATTTTGGCCAAAAAAAATCATCTTTTCAGATGAAGCTCATTTTGATCTTGGCGGGTATGTAAACAAGCAAAATTGTCGCATCTGGGGCACAGAAAACCCGCACGCATACATTGAAAAGCCGACGAGTCACTGTTCGGTGCGGATTTTAGTCCAGAGGCATAATTGGGCCATTTTTCTTCGAAAATGAGCCAGGAGTGGCCGTTACAGTCAATGGCGATCGTTATCGGGCCATATTGAAAGAATTTTTGTTCACAAAAATTGAAGAGGATGATATTGGCAACATTTGGTTTCAAGAGCACGGCGCTGCGTGCCACACAGCCGAAGCTACATTCGATGTTTTGCGCCCTGTTTTTGAAGATCGCATTATCAGCCTGATGTCGTTTGGCCACCTCGGAGCTGCGATTTGACACCGTTGGACTATTCTTTGTGGGGTGCCGTCAAAGACAAGTGTTACGCCGACAAGCCAGAGACAATTGACGCTTTAAAGGACAATATTCGTGAAGCCAATGGTGAAATACAGCTGCACACAATCGATAATGTGCTTAAAAATTGGACCGATCGTTTAGGCTACTACATGGCCAGCCGAGGCAGCCATTTGAATGAAATTATTTTCCATTATTAACCGGAAGGATTGTACTTTCAAATAAAAAAAAAGAAATTTGAGAAAATATTCAGTAGTTTTCTTTTTTTAAAGCATTTTCAAAAAAAAAAGTTATTTGGCGGACCCTTTACAACTTCTCTTGCGTGGACCCCACACCGTCTTCGCTTAATCAGAGTTAAATTGACTGAATTTCAGATTCAGTAGATCAGTAGGTGGACTAAATCTTTTTTGATCATTTCAAATAGGGTGTGCTAATTAGCTGACCACCACTGTATACAATCATTTATCTGGTACTATCGTTAAAATGCTTTCTTGTTGGTGTTGTAATTCTTCTTCGTTTTTTTTTCTCTCTCTTTTTAAATATTCAATCGATTTGGCTGATGGCATTGAAAGGCTCGGTTGGGTTGGTAAGTTAGTTGGTTGATTGGTTGTGTGTTGGCTGTAGTTTTGCTCCCTTTATGAGTTTGTTATTGCTGTTGTTGCTGTTGTTGTTTTTTGTTAATGTTTACTGGTAAACTGATATACAGAGAAGAAACAAAAAAAAAAAAAAAAAAAAAAGAGCCGTAGTTATTATACATACATATACAGACTGGCTGTATACGCAGTAATAGAGAGAGAATTCCAGGAATTAGGAAGCATCAATAGGTCAATAATAGATAATGAATGGCATGCGGCAGAACCTCAAAGGAAACCCTCTTCTTCTTTTGCTTTCGTTTATTTTTTTTTTAATCTATGTATTCTTCTATCCAAACTGAAATGGGTTTTTGTTTTTCTTTACCATGCACATATATTTACTTGTTGTTGTTGTTGTTTCTTTGTCTGTCCGCCTAACTGGTTGTCTGTCTGTCTTTTTAATCATTCCCTGTGTTACTTTTTTTTCTCATATGTTTCTTATTTTTCCTTTTTTTTTTTGATTTCTTTCGTTCTAAGCATTTTATTATGGTGGAAAGAGGGAAAATTGTTTTTGGAAAACAAATCGTATTTCTTTTTGTTTTGTTGTTATTGTCGAATAGATAAAGTTAACAAAACTATTTTGACGCCCCTTTGAGGAGTGTGAATGTGTTGATGACGTTACGAATCGATCGTTTTTCCAAGAAACCCATTGACCTTTTTTTCTTTCTCTCTGCTTTCTGTTTTCGCTTCTTCTTCTTCGTCTTCTGCTTACACTCGCTACGTATATGTTTCCAAAGCAAAGTGTGTGGGAAAATCTAAAAAAAATTAAATTTTCTATTTCGACTTTGTTGTCATTGTTGGTTGTGTTGTTGTTGTTGTTGTCGTTGTTTAACTAATCCTTGTGACATTTTTCTATTCCCCCCCCATTCTGCATACACTCGAACAACACTGTGTTACCCGCAGGGAAAATTTACCCGCATACGATTTTTTCCTGGGAAACTGTACAATTTTTTTTCAAACATTACATACGCTACGGCCCTATGGTCCTATATAGAAACTCAATCGATGCGAGAAATTTTTTTTTTTTTTTTTTTTTTTAAATCGAATTCTTTTTTTCAATATTTTTTGATCGCCTTTTAAAAAATGACTTCTCGTTGGTAGACTTCTTACCAAACTACAGTTAAATTTTGAAGGATCTTTTGTGTTTTTGTTTTCAAATGTTCAATTGTGATTGAAATATGTTCGTTTTTTTTTTAGGACCCGCTGAGAGGGTTCAATAACTGTCATCAACCTGTTGTCATGGTAAATTTCAATTACTGTCAGATTTTGACTTTTGGAAATTATTTTACAAATACAACAATATCTAAAACAGCGAGCAATTTAATTCCATAATTAGGAATTATGCTATAAACACATTCAATGCGACAAATGCTGCGCAGCAAGCAATCCAACAAAAAGAGAATAATTGCCTGAGCCATATATACTTACTTACTTATTTAATTGGTCATTAACAACTCGATTAAAGGATTTCGGCCTGCTTTAACACATCCTTCCAGGCGCTTCTGCTTCTTGCGCGCCTGCTTCAGTTGGTCACACCAATCGATGACAGGGCTTCCTCGTTTTGGTCCTTCCAACACAAACAAGGTCGTCCTCTTCGCCGACTTCCGCAAGTCCCGTCTCGTCGGAGCATCCTCCTCCATGCGAACGACATGGCCGAGCCAGCGCAGCCGCTGGATGTTAACACGCTGCACAACGTCTATGTCGTTGAGGAGCTCAGACAGCTCACTGTTGGATCGGATGCGAAAATCATCCCCAACTCGTACTGGACCGAAGATTTTACGTGGGACTTTTCTCTCGAATACTGTCAAGGCTGCTGCATCAATGCTTAATAGTGTCCATGCCTCCGCGCCATATAATAACACGGGGAGGAAGATCATCTTGTAGAGTATTAGTTTTGTCGGCCTCTGCTACTCAATTGCCTATGTCGTTTTGCCCTCATTTACTGCCAGACCCATCTTAGTAGACTCCAGTTCAATCGCACTAAACACTAACACTCTTGCTTGGTACGCCCTATGATGTCAATGACGTCGGCATATGCAACCAACTTAACGCTTTTTTGGAAAATAGTCCCATTGCGATGCGCTTTCGCAGAAAACACTCCATGACGAAATTGAAGAGGTCGCAGGATAAAGGATCGCCTTGTCTGAAACCTCGCACGGTTGTAAAAGGGAGCTGCTGGAATTGCTCAACGTCATTCTGCATAGCCTTATCAGCTTCGCAGGTATACCGAGCTCAAAAACAGCGAGCAATTTAATTCCATAATTAAGAATTATGCTATAAACACATTCAATGCGACAAATGCTGCGCAGCAAGCAACCTATTAAAAACGAATACATGCGTATGCCAATAGGAAATGATAATAGGCGCGTAAAGAAGCGTCAATGCGGCTGCTGCACACTTAGGCTTTTAATGCAATAAGTTGCATGAAATAGGGTCTTTTAAAATGCATCACACCCAATATAACTATAAAAAAAATTTTAGTGGCGCCTTTGCGACAAGGAAGTAATTCTATTGTTCACTCAAACTATGCATTTAGTTATAAAGGGTGTTTTTTTATAGAGGTATAGAACTTTAAGTTGCAATAAAACAACGATGGATTATTCGATTGACATGAATTTTATTTATCCGAAAGATAATTTTGTGGCATTACATTTTAAATATGATTTCTGGCATATGACCGCCACGGCTGGCGCGGATGTAGTCCAATCTAGACGTCCAATTTTCGATGACTTTTTCCAACATTTGTGGCCGTATATCGGCAATAATACGGCGAATGTTGTCTTCCAAATGGTCAAGCGTTTGTGGCTTTACCGCATAGAGCAATGACTTTACATAGCCCCACAGAAAGTAGTCTAGCGGTGTTAAATCACAAGATCTTGGAGGCCAATTCACAGGTCCAAAATGTGAAATTAGGCGGTCACCAAACGTGTCTTTCAATAAATCTATTGTGGAACGAGCTGTGTGACATGTTGCGCCGTCTTGTTGAAACCACATCTCCTGGACATCATGGTTATTCAATTCAGGAATGAAAAACTTTGTAATCATGGCTCTATACCGATCACCATTGACTGTAACGTTCTGGCCACCATCGTTTTTGAAAAAGTACGGACCAATGATTCCACCAGCCCATAAAGCGCACCAAACAGTCAGTTTTTCTGGATGTAACGATGTTTCCACATACACTTGAGGATTACCTTCACTCCAAATGCGGCAGTTTTGTTTGTTGACGTAGCCACTCAACCAGAAGTGCGCTTCATCGCTAAACAAAATTCGCTTATGAAAATCGGGAACAACGGTAATCTCGTTGTGGGCCCATTCGACGAATCTACGCCTTACTTGATGATCGTTTGGCTTCAAATCTTGCACGAGTTGAATTTTGTAAGCACGCAAACCAAGATCCTTTCGCAAAATCTTCCATAAAGTGGATGGACACAGATCCAATTCCTGTGCTCGATGGCGGATGGACTCATTTGGGTCTTCCTCAATGCTACGCTCTACAGCAGCAATAGCTTCTTGTGTACGCACCGTACAGCGTCTCTGGGTATGCGAGTTATCAATAAGAGTAAACGTGGTGCGAAAACGTTCCATGGTTAATCGAATTAACTGCTCTGATGGACGATTTTGTCGACGATAAAATGGACGTAGTGCGCGATACGTTTTCCGCACAGAACCATTATTTTCGAAATAAAATTGCACTATTCGCAAGCGTTGTTCAGGCGTGAGTCTATTCATGATGAATTGCCAAACCAAACTGAGAATAAATCACTTGACAGCTGTTAAATCGGTCGCCATCTTGGAAAGTAATGCCAACTTAAAGTTCTATACCTCTATAAAAAACACCCTTTATTATGAACTAATCCTTAGTCTTGTAGGTGGTGTGTTGGCTTATTAGACGTGAGTCCTTGGTTTCGAAATATGAAAAAATATTTTCTTCGGCGATTTCCCCTCAACAGATTTTTGGCAAAAACTCTTGAGTGTAAATAAAAATTACTATGAAGAGTTTCTTAACAATATTTAGTTCGAGAACAGCCTTAAATTGTAGATGCCGCCTGAATTCTCTCTAACTTTCACTATGACCCATTTTCCATCTATTTTGGTAACAAACTGTGTTTGCGCCAAAATAACTTCCACTCTTACTTGATGCCAAGTACACACACCAAACCTTAAACGTAATATACATATACTTGTACGAAATTCGCTGACAGTCACTGTATAATTTGGTTTAATTTTTTATTCAAATATCTTTCCATTATTATTACATTTTTACAAAAAGTGGAATATATTTCCTGAAATCTGTTCAGCTCAGCTCATTCTCACTGCTTTATGACGACCACATTTTTAACAGAATATGGCGATGCAATAGAAGAAGCCTAGAAAAAATTTATGAAAATATTCATTAAAATTTAAAAGAAAGAAATTTTAATATTTTTGATTTCAGTTTACATTGAACTTTTCATCAAAATTGGCATTAATCTGCTGCATGGATTGTTTAATTTGTTCATTTAATTCGTTGCCTTGTTTTTGTAATTTTTCCCACCAATTCTTTGCCGTCAACTCCTGTTCAACGAGAAGTTTTTTTACAGAAGAAGATTCGCTAATGCTTTGTAGTTTCTGGGCTTCCGATTGCCCTTCTTTAACCATTTCTTCAAGAGTTTGTAATCTTGTATTCAAATCGTTCATATTATCCTTTTGCAAGCGTTCATATTTTAAAAACACATCGTCATTAATCATATTCAAAGCATCACATGCTGGTTTTAATTTTATACCCGTTTTCATATACGGGTTATCTTCACAAATAAAACCCAATTTCACTTCGCAGTCCAAGTCATTCCATTGGTATTGGGTTGATTGCCAAATATGAACACAATGCTCTTTAGATCCTCCCTTAGACGGTTCGCCATCAGACCAATAGGTAAATGTAAATTTTTTTCCGGTTGGGGACCAAAAGAATGGTCTATCCTTGTCAAGGATATACGCATCATTGCCACCCAACCATAAGTTGCGAGATTTACCAACGACTTCTTTTCATAGATCAATAATGGCGGTATTCTTTTCCTCTGAATCTATAATAACGAGTTGGCCATCTCGTCGTGTACATTCATTTAATGCTTCGAACCAGTTGTACTAGAAGTTGAGTCAAATTATGAATAAAAATTTTAAATTGTTAAGCTCTATACTGTACTGTCTATACTGTAGATTACCTCGTATTCGATTTCAATAAGATATTCCCGTCCATCCGATGCTGTGTGTTTTTGTGGAGCACCCCACACTTCTACAATTCCGATTAAAGCACAACAAATTATTGCAAAAACTTTTGCGACGATTAATTGAAATGCGTTCATTGTGTAATTGTTCAAAACTGGCGTGGAAATTTAAAAATTTCTTGTATTTATAGAGGCTTTTTGTTAAGAAATCTTATCACCTCTAAATGAAATCTTGAAATTATTATTTGACCACAACATGATACATACACGTTACTTTCATATGCAATTTACGTATGAGCATGTCGTTACATAAGTACCACAAATTGTGCTACTCTTATCACCTCTATGACCATATAACGTGATATACACACAGTTACTAAAGTATACATACGCTTAACAAATTTCAGAAATTTTTTAAGGGTGGCTGATATATAATGCAACAAAGTAAAGCGCTATATATAAAAAATGTTGGAAATAACATCAAATTTTAGAATCACTTTAGATTTGTTCGAATTGGCCACCTTTGGTACGAATTATGGCCTTCAAACGGCCGACAAAGCCATCACAGGCTGCACGAAAGTGGCTCTGCGGTATTTTGGCCTATTCCCGGCGAAGCGCTGTCTTGAGATGATCGACAATTTGGTATTTTTTAGTGAGAACCTTACTCTCTAAAATGCCCCAGGCGCAAAAGTCCAACGGATTGAGATCCGGAGATTTTGGTGGCCATTGTGCGGTAGAAATGAAGCGAGGAACCTCCTTTTTAAGTCATTCTTGGTTGCCGCGTGCTGAGTGCGGTGGTGCTGAGTCCTTTTGGGATGTCCATGGTCTGCGGTCGAAATGTTTGTCTGCCCAGGGCTTCAATACTGTCTTTAAGATATTTTCCCGATAATATTCGGCATTTATTTTGATCTCACGGTCGATGAATACGAGCGGCGGGCAACCATCGGCCGTTACGGCGGCCCACACCATTACCATCGGCGGCGCTTGAGTTCTGGTGGCCAATCGCAGTTGTAAATTTTCAGCTGACCTCTTTGGCAAGTAAACCCGATCATTTTGTCTGTTCATAAACTGCTCAATTTGAAATGGCTTCTCATCGGAGAAAATCAAATTCGGTAACTGGCCACTTTCGTGCAAGCGAAGTAACCCCTTGGCTCTTTCCATTCTAACTTTTTTTTTTGTCCATCGGTGAGCTCTTGCACTTTTTGGAACTCCAATGACTTTAGTCCAAGCTCATTTTTCAATATGTGTTGCATCCGTTCTCGCGATATGTTCAGCTCACGAGCAATTTTTCTACCACTGCGACGTGGATTTCGATCAAATCTGGCCTTCACTTTTCGGATCATTTCCGTTGTTATTACCGTTTTTTTTCGACGCGATGCAACACTGCCAGTATCACGGTAACGAGCAATGGTACAAGAAACAACAGATTTATTCACATTTAAATGCTGGAGGGTTCTAACGACAACCACCTGTCGTTTTCCAGCCAAATATAAAGCAATTACGCTATCACGCTTGAATTCCATCACGAATAACTTTTTTTCTGAATGCAATAGATCAAAATGCTTTTGTAAGCTTGTAAATAATAAAATGAACTATCACTGGAATAAATCTGTCAGCTGTCAGACGAGCGGTTTACAAATGATAACAACCTGAAGTTGATTGCAATACATATCAGCCACCCTGTAAATCCTGTTTTTGTTTACCATTAAATAAACTCTAAAGGAGCCTGACCTGGACTTTATGAAGGATGTATGAAAATTTCCTGGTCAAAAATGATGTGGCATTGCCGTCCAATCAATAAAAATGTTTCAAGCAATACACAGTTGTTCAGTATTCAGTTGTATCTCTTCACATAAAGGATTTCCATTACATTTTCGTACTACAAGTGTATCACAAGTATAGCTGCCAGAGTTGTCGATTTGATGATTTTTAGAAATTTACAGAATTTTGTAATAAGATTGCCGCATTTCGTAGTCGAGCATCTTTAAAGACCACTTTTAAAGATTCCAATATAACTTCTAATATTACCCTAAGAAGACCAAAAGCAATTGCCAATATTTTTTTCTTTCGTACAATCAACACTCAGGGGATGGTTCCTGGAAAGAATTAGTAGTGTTTGTGGCCACTATATTTGAAACCTTATATACCAAAAGTGATAGTGAAAGACCTCTGAAGGAAAGGCGTTCCACATACGAATAGTCCGACTAAAGAACGAATTTTGTCTATAATTCAGCGTGCGATCCACTGGCTAATCGAATACAAATGGAGGTGATTGCAAAGAAAAACGAGTGTTACGTAGGAACACATGATTCTCGCGAACAAGTCCTCTTATTTCGCTCGAGCAAAATACGCTGTGGTAGCAATGGAACAATGAAACACAAGCCGAATTACAACAATTCTCTAATAAATCAATGCAGTTGTCATTAACGAAAACCTTCGCCATCTCCAGTACGCCGGTCGAGAGAATTAAAGGGTCCGCCAAATAATTTTTTTTTTTTGAAAATGCTTTAAAAAAAAACTTCTGAATATTTTCTCAAATTTCTTTTTTTTATTTGAAAGTACAATCCTTCCGGTTAATAATGGAAAATAATTTCATTAAAATGGCTGCCTCGGCTGGCCATGCAGTAGCCTACACGATCGGTCCAATTTTTAAGCACATTATCGATTGTGTGCAGCTGTATTTCACCAATGGCTTCACGAATATTGTCCTTTAAAGCGTCAATTGTCTCTGGCTTGTCGGCACCCCACAAATAATAGTCCAACAGTGTCAAATCGCAGCTCAGAGGTGGCCATACGACATCAGCTCTGCGGCTGATAATGCGATCTTCAAAAACAGGGCATCGAGTGTAGCTTCGGCTGTGTGGCACGTAGCACCGTCCTGTTGAAACCAAATGTTGCCAATATCCTCCTCTTGAATTTTTGTGAACAAAAATTCGTTCAACATGGCCCGATAACGATCGCCATTGCCTGTAACGGCCACTCCTTGCTCATTTTCGAAGAAAAATGGCCCAATTATGCCTCTGGACCAGAATCCGCACCAAACAGTAACTCGTTTTGGGTGCGTCGGCTTTTCAATGTATGCGTGCGAGTTTTCTGTGCCCCAAATGAGACAATTTTGCTTGTTTACATACCCGCCAAGATCAAAATGAGCTTCATCTGAAAAGATGATTTTTTTTTTTTGCCAAAATCGGCATCTTCGCAGTCCCACTTAGCGAAGTGAGAACGCATTGGATGGTCAATTGGCTTCAACTCCTGAACCAATTGGACAACCATATTCATTCAGCGGAAGGATAAAACTAATTATATGTCAAATCAGACATGAGCTAAGTCTTACCATTCACGAAATAAGCACTAGTTGAGAAAAAAAAAACGTTAGATGGCGGACCCGATATATTCCATTTTTCATCGGATGGTGTAAATAGGAAGAAGATAAGATGAAGTGAAATATTTCTTGCACCGTCTTAAGAAGCCAAGTCCCTATAAAATGTGTCGGTTCTAGCGAACATCACATTGTATTTTCATGCCCAGAATGTTAAAAGCTTCTGAGTTCCTAATATTTACACCAACCAGAGATTAAGGTGATGCAATATTATTGCTGGGCTTATGTGTCAATAAACAACACTGGCATAGATTGTTTAAACCGTAAACAATTTTTTCCTGAAACAATATAAAACTTCTCGATTTTTGATGAAAAAGTATCAGAAATGAGAATAAGAGATGGTAGATGGTATAGTTTCCAGTCTCGACTGAACTTATTAAGAAATATTGGTATTATCACATTCTTCAGCTAATGTAGAGAGAATATTAAGTCAAGTTAATTTAAATTAAATTCCTTAAGACTTAAACTAAATTCTGAAGACTTTTTTACGATTTCAATGAATGTCTTTGACGATTTTGACAATTTTTTTTCTAATATTTGACGATTTGATGCTTTATTTATCTGGCAGCTATGATCACCGGATAAATCATTAATTTTGATTACAAAATAAATAAAAAAATCCTACATTTTGATTACAATTCAATTAGTTTTCAGTACAGATCAGAGATCAGCAATAAAGTATTAAAAAAGATGAGTAGAATTGAATCATATTCTTTAATGCACTGAAAGGCATTGGTTTATCCAAGCTTATGGTATGTAGTGCTCACGCTCTATTAGCCAGAATATTCCTTTCCTCATTTCCAATTACACTATGACGACTAGAAACCTATATAATGCGTACCGTTACATGCCTACAGTGTTTGTTTATCGCCTTTCTACACTCCAGGACCGGTCTTTCATCCCGTATTCCTGGATGTTATTGTCATTTGAAGAAATCCATAAAGATATTTAACTCCATAATTGTGCTTAATATGCCGTAAAAAACCCTGTATCTCTGTACATCAAATGAAAATCTACAATTGCATAAAGGTCACCGTGTTATAGGCAAAACGGGATGTTATCGCTGATTTACATGACTAATGGACAAGATGTAGATGCTGAATTGGTTTTCAACAATTGATTGATGGCTCGTCATCAGAGATCAGCAATGAGTATTCAAAAAGATGAGTAGCATCGAATCATACTCATATTTTTTGATACTTGTACGCATTCATACTTATTTTAATATCATGGAACGAACCTCTTACTCATATTCATAGTTTGAAATACTCATCGTATTCATATTTAACAACACGTATGATGTTGTTTTTGATTTCGACTCTCCATAACTCAACGTATACACGAAGCACAAAATAAGTATGAATCGCTTTTGAACACCAAAATATTCACTAGAAGGTTGTGTGTTTGCTCTGCTTGTTGCTCTCTTATAAAGACTCGAATCTTTTATAAGTATTACGAGAGTATTTTTCTAATGTTATGAATCTAAATGAGTAGGCTTATGAATCAAACATATTTCGAATGGTATGAGTTTGATGCCAACGTTGTACGCATACTCATTACAACCTGTAACTTATAAATCAACGTTGTAGTGAGTATGAATGAATCACGAGTAGTTAAATTTCAATATTGTTGACTCACTTATATTCAAAATTTCATGAGTACTTATGAGTAGCGAAAAAACGATTCATTGCTGATCTCTGGTACCGATCACAAGAAGTTTTTATCATGATAAAATTCAAAAACTTCTTAAGGCCTTGAATTGCCAATTGAAGGCCAATAAATATTATTTTAACGTATGTTTCCCACCAAACCAACAAAAGTTTACGGTTGGATTTTATGAATATTTTTATCTTCTCATTCAAGCAATTGCAATTTAGCATCCACTTTAATGCTTAAAAATGTTAAAAATTTAGCACAAGAATGCTACTTAATAATCATTTAAGAATAGAAAAACAGAAATGCGATTTAAAATTATAATTTATTTTATAATTATAATTATTACTTCAACTATTTATAGCAATCAGATGCAATTAATTGCAAAAAAAAAAAAAATGATGAAATTTTTTTACAACAAATTGCCACTGATTGACTGACTGGATGGAGTCTGTGTGGCGATGCAAGTGTGAAACTGGTTACAAATACTTATTAAAACCTGAGAATATTTTGTATTTTTTTATTTCTTATTCAATATATTCTAAAATAATTAAATAATTGGAATTTTTTCTCTTCAATGATGTTGGATTGATGATTCATGCTTTTGTATACATACATTCATACATTTCATTCATTCATTCATACATTCATTCATAACAACTCAATTTGCAATTAAATTCATTCATTAAATTCATTTAATTGTGATCTCTCTGTCTGTCTCTCTCTCTCTCTCTCTTTATGGAGAACGGGGCAAGTGGGGGCAAGAAATTTGTGACATTCAGAAGCACTTACACGTTACAGCACATTGCAACAATATACTTACCTCCGCCTACCGCCACTCCGCTACAATGGCCATGCCAAACAAACAATTCAAATTCGCTGTTGTCGCGAATTTTTATTTTCCATTCAGAGGTATAGACAGACTGTGGCATGTCATTGTCTTGGAATGCTAATAAATATTCTCTGATTAAGTAAGAAAATTCAAAAAAAAAAGAAACGATCAATTAAAATTGTTTGGCTTAAACACATTAGGGGTGTTCATAACAAGCAAAAAAAAATTCTTTAGGAAAGTTTAGATTAATTATTAATGTGCCGAATAGCAGTGTCATTGCTCCGTTCTGATCCTACACTCAGTGAAGGCCATCCATATCCATGGCGGCCCATTGTAGCGTTTTTTTTTGGCGGAAGTGTTTGCAATACAGGTTACGACCAGAATTATTGGATACAGAAACATCCCAAAGCGGCACATTACCATACTTTCCAATAGCCAGGCGACCATCCAGACATTGTCATATTCGGACGTCTATGTCGGACCATTAAAGCGTCTTTTAGGTGGAAGTGTCTGCAAGAATTATTAGGGCCAAGAACCTCCCAAAGTGGGACACATTTTCCGATTGTTAGATGGCTATCGAGACACTGAATTTCAACGTGATGAACTCCAGGACGGTGTACAACCTCAATGAGTTAGCAAACCAATATGATGTCCATATCACATGGGTAACGGGGTGTAGGCGTGGCACAATCATCAAACTCTCCGATGAATTCTCAATTTTCGAAATCCCTCTGAAAACCTACAAACGTGTAATTGACAATGTTGTCGTCGATTCCGTCATGCGCAAATGGACGACCTCGGACACGTGTCGAACGGCGAGAAAAATCTGGTCAAGGCGGGATAAAGGACGCGTGACAAATGTGATTAAACGGCAGACAGTCACGTTCTGTATGGTTGTTGCGGTCATTAAGGGGCATTACATTAAGAGTACGCATGCGAGGCGCATTGGTGTGAGGCACCTTGCAAAAGATTTCCTATAGAGCTGCATACATGGGAATGAAAAGGAGACCTACTTCGTCACGTACTGCGTACATGCTCTGTACTAAGGCGAAGAAGAAAAAGTCACCTTGGTGACGACTATATATGTATGTAGATGATCTGGAGGGGGAACTATTACGTATAAGCATTGGAAATCTAAGTCGCCTTACCAGAAGTTCCGAGAGATTCCGCGATAACAGGCGATAACAGAAAACTTTCGTAACACAATGGGTCCTATGTGGCCTAAGTGTGTCCATTTTATATCTTTGAATAGACAGCCACCTCTAACTACCTACTGTAGTCCTATTTATTAGTCACACTTGAACTTAAACCAGAGAAATGCAGATGAAAAATTGTTCCAATAAGGCGATGGAAACTAGAAATCTTACTTCGTACACAGTGATCGAATACAACTGCATGCGGGCTTTAGTGTAAAAGTCCCAGACATAAATTCTTGGATAATCTAAGATGTATTGCATGCACTTTCTAAAGATCTGATGGCCAATTTACTTGGTCGATCAATATGCATATATCACCATACGATATAATCTGATAACGAATTGTCATGGCGCCAATTTTCATAATAAATAAATAATTACTACAGCCTGTAAGGTACTACAATAATCTGGTAGTGCAAGGGATGATCTAATGTTCAGTTGTTCGGAAAAGATCTCACATCCGACTTTATTGCGGGATCTAGATCCCGGGTGATTGAAACTAATATCAGGAGAGAGGGTGTTTCTGGTGTCTGCGTTGTAAAACCAGCATTGAAAGCAAGTTCAAGTATCGATAGGTAGTCGATAGGTATTTTCATATCAAGCATACCCAAGATTTTCTGGATTTCAATGCTCTTATGGCCGCTTAGTCGCATTGCCACGTTCGCAGCAATTTGTTGCGCCAGTAAGTCTGTTGGTAACCAGTTAAGGATAGTGAAGAAGGCCTTGAATGATGTAGTATTTGTGATGGATTCTACACTAAAAGGAGGATTGCCATCCGCGTTTTATTTCCTTTGAATGGGCCTTAAGAACCGTTAGGAAATTAATAAAATTTATAGGAAATAAAACAGTGTCTCCTTATTTTTTTTAATGGGGTATCGTACATGTAATTACTTGCACTACTGTAGTCCGCCATTGAACTTTATTCTCTACACACACCAGATTTTCTACACATAATGAGTGATTTTTTAAGAGCTATAGGAAAATTTTTCAAAAAAAAACCACATAAAATTCAGAAAAATTCATGAAATCTTTATTTAAGTCGATAGTACGGTCCATATAATTTAATGTTTGAAGATTATTTCATGCAAATGTTGACCGCGACTGCGCCTCAAATGGTCCATCCGCTTAGTCTAATTTTGGCATACTCTTTCCAACATTTCGGCCGGTATCTCACGAATAAATGCTTCAATGTTGTCTTCCAATGCGTCAATTAAACAAGAAATTGTTTAAACGCGCTAAATCGCACGATCTAGACGGCCAATTGACCGGTCTCGAATGTGAAATAAAATGCTCAACGAACTCGCCTCTCAATAAGTCCATTGTTACGCGTGCTGTGTGGCATGTGGCACCGTCTTGTTGAAACCACATGTCATGCAAGTCAAGCTCTTGCATTTTGGGCAAAAAAAAAAGTTGGATATCATCTCACGGTAGCGCTCACCATTCACAGTTACGTTACGATTCGTAGCATCTTTGAAGAAGTACGGTCCAATGATGCCACCAGCCCATAAACCGCACCAAACTGTGACGTTTTCTGGATGCATTGGTAGCTTTTGCAATGCTTCTGTCTGATCTTCACTCCAAAATCGACAATTCTGCTTATTTACGTATCCATTGAGCCAAAAATGAGCTTCGTCGCTGAACAGAATTTTTCGATAAAGAAGTGGATCTTCGGCCAACTTTCCAAGAGCCCATTCACTAAAAATTCTGCGTTGCGGTAGGTCGTTCGGCTTCAATTCTTGCACCAGCAAGTATTTTGAAAGGCTTCACAACTAAATCCTTCCGCAAAATTTTCCACGTTGTTGAGTAACACAGGCCCAATTGCTGCGAACGGCGTCGAATCGATAATTGATGGCCGATATCGATAACACTGGCCGATACAGCTGCGATATTTTCTTCAGTTCCCACTCTACGTATGCGTGTTGGTGGTTTAATGTCCAACAATGTAAATTTGGTGCGAAATTTAGTCACAATAGCCCGAATAGCCGCTTCAGTGGGTCGATTAAACTGACCATAAAATGTAAGAAGCGCGCGATGAACTGTCTTAACAGAGCACGACGCATTTTGATAATAAAATTCAATGATTTGCAAGCGTTGTTCGTTTGTAAGACGATTCATGGTTAAATTATAGACCAAACTGAAGATGTTTGACAGTGAAACAAAACACGAAACGTGCGTGAGCTGTTTAAACCAGTGTTGCCAAAAAGATAATAGCTAAAAAAATCACCCTTTACATACATACATACATATAATTGGTCATTATAACCCTTCAGTCAGGATTACGACCTAGCTTCTCTCACCACTTATGTTGAGTATGTGGTAATTTCATCCACGAATGGGACCTACAGTTTAAAGTCGACTTCAAACGATAGACTCTTGAAAAACTTTCTCATGGCAATTTTATATACCCTCAGGATTTTTGCCAGAAATCTGCTGAGAGGAAGTTGCCGAAGAAATATTTTTTTATATTTCATTTTGATCATGATGTCTGAGCTGGGGCTCGAACTGACTCACAGTACCTACTAGACTACAGCGACTAAATTCTCTATACTAGGCAAACGTTAAAGTCTGTTATTATATCTGAACAGCGAGGTCCTCCTCATTAATATTTCTTTTCGTTTATAATTTTTTGTTTTTTTTTTCATTTTAAATATGATTTGTGTGACTTTAATTGTTTAGTAAATGGCATTTGATTTCAGAATCACATCTTGAGATCGTGATGTAAAAAAATTAAAAAAAAAATTCATTTTTTTTAATGAAAATGTGAGAATGTCTGCGTTTCTGGCATTTTTCAGTCAGTCTCTCTGGCTCTCATGAAGGTTAAATTTTTGTAAATATTTCTTGGAATGCATTTATAATTGAATGATTAACAATTTCAATTCATTTGTGTTTTAGACGTGTTTCTTCACTCATTCATGCATTCATTTATTTATTCATTCATTCAGTCATTCAGTCATTCATTCATTCATTCATTCATTCATTCATTTATTTATCATGACTTGTTCATCTCTCAACAAATGGCGGAGAATGAATTAAAAAAAAAACAATCTCAACTAGAAAATCAGAAACGAAACGAAAAATATTTTCACACTGTTTGCTACCAACGACCAACATTGTTCGAAATTCGAATAAAAAAAATTTTTGTTACCAACACACTCATGCATACGCCGCACGCACACAGCAAAACTGACATCAATTTTCGAAACGTAAGAATACGTATACGCGTTACGTTGTAATGCCATTCGATTTAAAACGTCACGATTTCTTTGAATAGAATAAAAATAATGGAACAACAACAAACAACAAACAACAAACAACAACAACAAAATCACATTTTAAAAGTGTGAATGGAATTTATTTCTTAATGGAGGAGCCGATCGTATAGTTTCATTCATTCATACGTATATTGTTTACGTTGTTTTCGTTGTAATTGTTGTGGGGTGCTCTCTATACACCCAAGTCGAATAGTTGTTGTTGTTGTTGTTGTTGTTTTTTTTTTCTAATGCACTGACAACGACATTGATCCATGATTGCTGACGTTATCACGTATTCCCATGTGAAGTTTTGACATTTAAAGCTTCTTTTCTTTTCTGTTCTTTTTTTTCATTCTTATTTTCGCCAAAAATACCTTTAATGGCGCCTTATGGGCCTGAAATTATTCCAAAAAGTAGGTCAAAGAGTATGGGAATATTTCTGTTAAGAAATTTAAAAATCAAAAACATTACATAGCTCATTAATATCTTGCCCTGGCAAGTTTGTTTTGCCAACTAAAATTCGTTCACTTAATTGGTTTCTGCCTTGGCTAAGCATATTTTACTGTATGGAGCACAAGTGAGTACATGTTGTTAGTTTGGGCCTGAAGCAACACGCATTCAATTCAGTACTCCTGTATTGGCGTTACTTTCGGAGAGGTGGAATCGGTCTATTCGACAATCCGGTGAGAGCAAGGTTGTGGTTTTAGATATGTAGTTCTAAGGCACTTGACAGGCTATGGCAGACTACATTTCTATCGTAACTTATTGCTTTTGATGTTGGTAGTTACTTTTCTCGATTTATATCGAGATTTCTCATATATGGCCCTGTGCACAGAAATCTATTTTGAGACTTATCCCCCACGCACAAGACAGAGGTAGCGTTTCCAACTCTATTGAATAATCAGAGCACCACCACAAAGTTGCTTCTGTTTCAGTGCGCTATTATGCCTACAACGGATTTTATTTGCTCACTTACTTAATTGACCATTAACAACCCGATTTCGAACGGATTTCGGTCTGCCGCAACACATCCTTCCAGGCGCCTCTGCTTCTTGCACGCCTACGCCAGTTGGTCACAGCAAACGGTGACAGGGCTTCCTAGATTTGGTCCTTCCAACGCATACAAGGTCGTCCTCTTCGCCGATTTCCGCAGATCCCCGCATCAAATACCCGTCTCTTCGGAGCATCTTCCTCCATTCGAACGACATGGCCGAGCCAGCGTAGCCGCTGGATGTTAATACGTCGCACAACGTCTATGTCGTTGAGAAGCTCATACAGCTCACTGTTGGATCGGATGCGGAAATTATCGTCAACTTCGCCGATTTCCGCAGATCCCCGCATCAAATACCCGTCTCTTCGGAGCATCCTCCACCATTCGAACGACAAGGCCGAGCCAGCGCAGCCGCTGGATGTTAATACGTTGCACAACGTCTATGTCGTTGAGGAGCACATACAGCTCACTGTTGGATCGGATGCGGAAATTATCGTCAACTTCGCCGATTTCCGCAGATCCCCGCATCAAATACCCGTCTCTTCGGAGCATCCTCCACCATTCGAACGACAAGGCCGAGCCAGCGCAGCCGCTGGATGTTAATACGTTGCACAACGTCTATGTCGTTGAGGAGCACATACAGCTCACTGTTGGATCGGATGCGGAAACTATCGTCAACTTGCACTGGGCGCCACAGACCTTGCGTAGGACTTTTCTCTCGAATGCTCTCAAGGCTACTGCATCAGTGCTTAATAGGGTTCATGCCTCTGCGCCATAAAGAAGCACGGGTGGCATGAGCGTCTTGTAAAGTATTTGGATTCTGCTTGACCGAAATTAGGAGATTTGTTCACGAGAATCATATATTTGTACATAACGCTCGCCTTGCTCACAGAGCACATCTCTTCGTGTTCTATTGGCCAGTAAGAGAATTCGTTCTTTTAGCCGTACTATCCGTATGTGAAACTCTCTTCCTGCACTACTCCCTCTTTCCTCCTTCCCATAACATATTTCCCAAGTTTCAATGCTATGCCCTGCATAAGTAGGGGCCATCCCCCCCCTGCTCAAAACAAAAGATTTAAAGCTGCGAAGTGCTCTAAGAATGCCAACCAGATGCTGCAATACCTTCAAGTAAAATGAAGAATTGTGGCGGCGAATTATCACAGAAGTTGTCTATCACAGTGATATAGAAGGGGATTACTCCATTAAACCCTTGCTTACATACATAATTGATCATTACAAGCTTTCAGTTAGAATTACGATCTTGTTTCTCATACCATTCATGCTGTGTGTGTTAATTTTTATACGAACGACAGATTTTTTGAGAAACTTTTCACGGCAATTTTATTTGCTCTTAGAGTTTTTACCAGATATCTGCTGAGGGAAAGTCGCCGAAATAAATTTTTTTCATATTTTCGTTTTGATATCTGACCTGGGGCTTGAACCGTGTGGCCTTACGTCTAATAAGCCAACACACTACCCGTCAGACTACGACAACTTCGCTTAACTTGATTGAAATTTCTCAAAAATCTGTTGTTTGCAGTCGATTTTAAATTGTAGGTCGCTTGCACCGCTCACCTCACACGCAACCTGGGTGATATAGGAAACTAGGTACGTATGTAAGTTATTGTTGTTGTATTGTTAAACTGTAAATGGCTGCCTAAATGATATTCATTTCGATACGTACATATGAATGTTGTGTGTTGACGAAATCCATTCAAATTTTTTTTTTTTTTTTTTTTTTTTGCCAGAAAATTTCCATTCAAAGATGCGTGCTCAGGCACAGCATAAGAAAATATTTCTATTTGTGTGTGAGAGTGAGTGAGTGAGTGAGTGAGAGAGAGTATGTTTAATTAAATAGAAAGGAATAAGACGAAGAAGCAGAAAGAAAAAATTACGCTGGCGACGTGTGGACTCATTAGAAGACGTGTTAAGAACCAACGTTTAAGAACAGAGAAACATTATTTGCTTCAAGTCAAGTCACAAAACAAAAAAAGTCGACCAACGATCGTTAATCATGTTCTATTTTTGTGACACGTGTCGTGACACTGGGTTGTTTTTAAAACAACAACAAAAACAAATACAAATACACAAGTATTTAGAACACAAGTATACATTGTGTATGTCAAATCATTTAGTAATGTCCTACACTAAGGTTTCAAGACAAAATTATTTAAAATAAGCAAATAAGCTGACTGACTGAGTAAGTGAGTGAATGATGTCAATCCAAGAGATGAGAAAAAAAAAATCAAAATTTCTGTTTTAAATTAAAAAAAAAAAAATATTATTGAGAACGTTTTCGTCTTTTTTTCCCGGCTGTTGTTATGTGATAAGAAATTTAAGAGGAATTTTTTTTTTTCAAATATTTTATTAAGAGTATCCAAGTGATTGGCTTATAAGAGTAGCTCATTCCAATAACTCTTAACGTAGGTATACAGCATCTAAACGTATTACATTCCATTTGATTTGATTTGATTACGTATATAATTATTATCTACACATGCTCGTTTCTAATAAAATTCTAATAGTTTTTGTAATGGTTTCACATGCCTGAGAGAGGAGCTTCGTTGTTAGACCAATATGGCCCATTTAGTATTAAGTGTGGCCTTAATAGTATGTGGATAAAATTACAATTGCCCTCTGGTATTAGTTAATCATATCAATAACTAAAGCCGTCTGTCATTCATTCATTGCCTCTGTCGTTTATTATAAACAGGGGCGTGTTCAAAGCAATATTTTTGTTTTTTTGTTTTTCGGTCTTATGGCAAGATACACTCGCCTATGCTGGTGATAAGGAAATTTCCAAATTTTTCTCTTTCTTTTTATGCATAAAGAAAGTGCTCTTCTTTTCTCTTTCATTTAAATAATATTATTTTTTTTTATTCTTCAGAGAATTTATTTAATTTTCAGAGAATTTGTGAGAATTTTTTTTGTTTGTCAAGATATGACTGCTAATGTCGTGTGTATGTATGTAAAAAAAATTGTATTTCGAAATAAAATTTCTTGGAAATTTGTTTAATTAATAGCAACAATTATTCGTCATTAAAAACAATAACAACAACAATAATAACAACATCATCAAAAATAAAAATTAACTCAACAAATGCCATCAAAAAAAAAAAAAAAAAATTCGAATTTTTATTCATTTTTAGCCAAGACACATGGGTGGGTGGGAGTAGTTGCTTTCTCAAGTGTTGATTAGAAAGTTTTGCTATCCATGCTTTAAGCGAGACTTAAGGATCCGCGTGTATATTCAAGTTTTCCCATGTATTATTCTTTATCCATCTTCTTCTTTTCTGTGATGGTAATATCACAATCCTATGGTATTTAGCTTGAATAAGAATAGTATTCCCAGCGTCTTGATCGTTCGTATGAGCTCTTCCTTCAATTTTTCACACATCAAGTTTTGTAAGATCGTCTTTAATTTGATCTTTCCATCAGTGTCTCGGTCGTCCTCTTTTGCTCTCTGCCTAGGGTACATATTCAGAAGATCTTTTCATCGGAACATCTTCACTCATAAGATATGTATGTATGTCCCAGCCGTTGTACTTTAATATGTCTAACGATGACAATGTTGGCATAAAAGCTCACCGCTAACGCAAACGCTGCCATATGAAAAAATTTCCCTTCAAAAACATTAATCACAGCCTGCCTGCGCAAATACCCATAACTCTGCGTTATAAAGGGTGTTTTTTATAGAGGTATAGAACTTTAAATTGCAATAAAACAACGATGGATTATTCGATTGACATGAATTTTATTTATCCGAAAGATAATCTTGTGGCATTACATTTTAAATATGATTTCTGGCATATGACCGCCACGGTTGGCGCGGATGTAGTCCAATCTGGACGTCCAATTTTCGATGACTTTTTCCAAACATTTGTGGCCGTATATCGGCAATAATACGGCGAATGTTGTCTTCCAAATGGTCAAGCGTTTGTGGCTTTACCGCATAGACCAATGACTTTACATAGCCCCAAAGAAAGTAGTCTAGCGGTGTTAAATCACAAGATCTTGGAGGCCAATTCACAGGTCCAAAACGTGAGATTAGGCGGTCACCAAACGTGTCTTTCAATAAATCTATTGTGGCACGAGCTGTGTGACATGTTGCGCCGTCTTGTTGAAACCACATCTCCTGGACATCATGGTTGTTCAATTCAGGAATGAAAAATTTAGTAATCATGGCTTTGTACCGATCACCATTGACTGTAACGTTCTGGCCACTATCGTTTTTGAAAAAATACGGACCAATGATTCCACCAGCTGTACGCACCGTACAGCGTCTCTGGGGATGCGAGTTATCAATAAGAGTAAACGTGGTGCGAAAACGTTCCATGGTTAATCGAATTAACTGCTCTGATGGACGATTTTGTCGACGATAAAATGGACGTAGTGCGCGATACGTTTTCCGTACAGAACCATTATTTTCGAAATAAAATTGCACTATTTGCAAGCGTTGTTCAGGCGTGAGTCTATTCATGATGAATTGCCAAACCAAACTGAGAATAAATCACTTGACAGCTGTTAAATCGGTCGCCATCTTGAAAAGTAATGCCAGCTTAAAGTTCTATACCTCTATAAAAAACACCCTTTATAACAACACGGGTAGTATCAGAGTCTTGAGCAGCATGATTCTGGTCCATCGGAAGAGATCATTGTTCTCAAAGTGCTTGCTAAGACGGCGGTTTTATCTCTAAACTAATATCGATTCCTTCCTTAATCCATATGTAATCTTTCATATGTCATATATATTTTACATATCACATGTATTTTACATGTCATATGTATTTTACATGTCATAAGTATTTCACATGTCGTATGTATTTTACATATCACATGTATTTTACACGTCATAAATATTTTACACGTCATGTGTATTTTATCATATCATATGTATTTTACATGTCATATGTATTTTACATATCACATGTATTTTACATGTCATAAATATTTTACACGTCATGTGTATTTTATCATACCATATGCATTTTACATGTCATATGTATTTTACATATCATATGTATTTATTTTACATGTCATATGTATTTTACATATCATATGTATGTATTTTACATGTCATATGTATTTTACATGTCATATGTATTTTACATGTCATATGTATTTTACATATCACATGTATTTTACATGTCATATGTATTTTACATGTAATATGTATTTTACATGTCATAAATATTTTACACGTCATATGTATTTTACATGTCATATGTATTTTACATGTCATATGTATTTTACATATCATATGTATTTATTTTACATGTCATATGTATTTTACATATCATATGTATGTATTTTACATATCATATGTATTTTACATATCATATGTATTTTACATATCATATGTACATATTCTACATATCATATGTATTTTACATGTCATAAGTGTTATCCATATGTAATCTTTCATATGACATATATATTTTACATGTTATATGTATTTTACATGTCATATGTATTTTATGTGAAGTCACCGTAGTCTAGTTGGTAATGCGTTGGCTTATTAGAAGAGAGCCCGTGGGTTACCTCCCTCCCTCAGACATCTCGAACAAAAAAATATATCTTTCTGCGCAATTTTCATACAAGTGTTCCGGCAAAAACTTGGGGAAGTAAAATAAATTTACAATGAAATGTTTCACAAAGCCCAGTTATTCAAAGTCGAGATTAAACGGTAGGTGCCGCCACTCATGGATACAAATTAACACACGCAACATGAGTATTATGAGGAACGAGGCTGTAAACCTGACTACAGGGTTGTAATGATCAATTATGCATGCTTGATCTCCACACTGTTTCATTTGAGTTATAGAAATTCGATTTAATTTTTTAAATCCATCATTTATATCCATGTTATCGCTTAGCATAAGCCTCTTACTGGTCTCTTGGTGGTGTAGCATATTTAATAACAGACTTATGTGACCGAGATTTCTACAGTTGTTCGCAGCATTCAAAACAATTGCTGGCATAATTGTTTATAAATAAGTTCCAAAAGGAGTGGATATAATTTTGTGGTCAAATTCACCAAAATTCCCATTGAAGCTGATAAGATTACCGCAATTTCTTAACAAAAAGTCTGTATAAATACAAGAAATTCTTAAATTTGCACGTCAGTACCAAAAATTTACGCAATGAAAACATTTCAATTCAACCTCGCAGAAGTTGTCGCTTTAATTTGTTGGGCTTCAATGGGTTTTCGAATTGTGTTAGGTATTCCAGAAAGACACACAGCATCTGATGGTCGGGTATATCTTATTGAAATCGAATACAAGGTAATCTACAGCGTAGAGGCTAACAATTTAAAATTTTCTATTAAAAATTTACAACAACTTCTAGTATAACTGGTTCGAGGCTCAACATGAATGTGCACGACGCGATAGCCAACTTGTCACTATAGATTCAGAGGAAAAGAATACCGCCATTATTGATCTATTAGACGAAGTCGTTGATAAATATCGCAACTTATGGTTGGGTGGCAATGATGCGTATAGCCTTAACGAAGATAGACCATTCTTTTGGTCGCCAACCGGAAAAAAATTTACATTTACCTATTGGCTTGAGGGCGAGCCGACTAATTGGAGATCTGTAGAGCATTGTGTTCATATTTGGCAATCAACCCAATACCAATGGAATGATAACCAGTGCGATACTAAAATGGGTTATATTTGTGAAGATAACCCGTATATAGAAACGGGTATAAAATTAAAACCAACATGTGATGCTTTGAATATGTTTAATGACGATGTGTTTTTAAAATTCGAACGCTTGCAAAAGGCTAATATGAACGATTTGAATACAAGATTACAAACTCTTGAAGAAATGGTTAAAGAAGGGCAATCGGAAGCCCAGAAACTACAAAGCATTAGCGAATCTTCTTCTGTAAAAAAACTTCTCGTTGAACAGGAGTTGACGGCAAAGAATTGGTGGGAAAAATTACGAAAACAAGGCAACGAATTAAATGAACAAATTAAACAATCCATGCAGCAAATTAATGCGAATTTTGATGATAAATTCAATGTAAAATGAAATCAAAAATATTCAAAATTTTTCTTTTAAATTTTAATGCAAATTTTCAATAATTTTTTCTAGTCTTCTATTGCATCTCCCTATCCATATAGAAATGTGGTGGTCATAAAGCAAGGAGATTGAGCTGTATGGTCTCAAGATAACATGTTATTTTGTTTTGTTTGAAATTCTAATATTTTTCTAATAAAAACACAGACAAACATTAAACAGTGAATTTAATTGAATAGCATACAAGCGTATATTACATTTCATTTGTAAAATAAATATAAAATAAAAATAAATGATGATAAATGATCACACCAGAGTTACTTAAAGTCAAACCGGGGTTATGAACTTAAATTTTTACGGAATAATTACAATTGCATCTGGTATTAGCATTCATTTTAATTATTAACACAGTCAATGGCTGGATTTGTGTACTAAGCCTCCAAAAATTACCACTTCTTGGGGCGCACATATGAATTTTGCCCAGAATAGTGGGCAAGCATGTTAGCTATCCATGGATACATACTTTAAATAAATCTTTATTGTATCAATAATATAAAGGGTGTTTTTTTATAGAGGTATAGAACTTTAAGTTGCAATAAAACAACGATGGATTATTCGATTGACATGAATTTTATTTATCCGAAAGATAATCTTGTGGCATTACATTTTAAATATGATTTCTGGCATATGACCGCCACGGTTGGCGCGGATGTAGTCCAATCTGGACGTCCAATTTTCGATGACTTTTTCCAACATTTGTGGCCGTATATCGGCAATAATACGGCGAATGTTGTCTTCCAAATGGTCAAGCGTTTGTGGCTTTACCGCATAGACCAATGACTTTACATAGCCCCAAAGAAAGTAGTCTAGCGGTGTTAAATCACAAGATCTTGGAGGCCAATTCACTGGTCCCAAACGTGAAATTAGGCGGTCACCAAACGTGTCTTTCAATAAATCTATTGTGGCACGAGCTGTGTGACATGTTGCGCCGTCTTGTTGAAACCACATCTCCTGGACATCATGGTTATTCAATTCAGGAATGAAAAAGTTAGTAATCATGGCTCTATACCGATCACCATTGACTGTAACGTTCTGGCCACCATCGTTTTTGAAAAAGTACGGACCAATGATTCCACCAGCCCATAAAGCGCACCAAACAGTCAGTTTTTCTGGATGTAACGGTGTTTCCACTTCACTCCAAATGCGGCAGTTTTGTTTGTTGACGTAGCCATTCAACCAGAAGTGCGCTTCATCGCTAAACAAAATTCGCTTATGAAAATCGGGAACAACGGTAACCTCGTTTTGGGCCCATTCGACGAATCTACGCCTTACTTAATGATCGTTTGGCTTCAAATCTTGCACGAGTTGGATTTTGTAAGCACGCAAACCAAGATCCTTCCGCAAAATCTTCCATAAAGTGGATGGACACAGATCCATTTCCTGTGCTCGATGGCGGATGAACTCATTCGGGTCTTCCTCAATGCTACGCTCTACAGCAGCAATAGCTTCTTCTGTACGCACCGTACAGCATCTCTGGGGATGCGAGTTATCAATAAGAGTAAACGTGGTGCGAAAACGTTCCATGGTTAATCGAATTAACTGCTCTGATGGACGATTTTGTCGACGATAAAATGGACGTAGTGCGCGATACGTTTTCCGCACAGAACCATTATTTTCGAAATAAAATTGCACTTTTTGCAAGCGTTGTTCAGGCGTGAGTCTATTCATGATGAATTGCCAAACCAAACTGAGAATAAATCACTTGACAGCTGTTAAATCGGTCGCCATCTTGAAAAGTAATGCCAACTTAAAGTTCTATACCTCTATAAAAAAACACCCTTTACAAGAAATTTCTAATATTCCCAAAAAAAAATTTTCAATTTTCAATTTTACATCACATTTGTGCATTCCAACAAAATTAGATTAAAATTTGATTGCGCAACAGAAGGTTTCTGTTTTAAAAGTTAACAGCCATTTCGATTAGCGATAGTTGATGACGATTATTATTCTTATCCTTGGACAGTTCTTGCGATACACACTTATAGTATGAAAATATAATGGAAATCCTTTATGAGACGGGATACTAAACAACTGTATGTTGCTTAAATTTTTTTAAATTGATTGAACGATTCTCAAAATTATTAAATTAACAACAATATGACTAAATTGTTCACTATGCAGAGTGTTCATGGAGGTGTTCCGCTATACTGGATTCTTTACTTTATTGAATGTCCACATTACCACAAGTTTACTTTAGTAAATGATCGTCGGCTTTTATAAACTTCAGCTTTTGTGGACACTTTTGTACCGTTGGGGCTTCTGTAAGGTTCTGTTTCTCGGTGAAACATACTCTTTTGTCATTTGCCAGAAACAGAAATATATTTCTTATTATACATTTTGGAATAAGAAGATGGAAACAATAAAGTTTTGAACCATTTTTCTCTCTCTCTCTCTCTCTCTTCTATTTCCCTTTTGGCTTTATTCTACAAACAATTGTCCACCACTAAACATGATATTTTTGTCCACTCATATTACAATACACCACCACTCTTGGCCCAAGTGGTTAGGTGGCAGTGTATAGATCGAATGCCAATGCAATTTATTAATGCATCCTCAATATCGTCCACATAATGCTTCTTCAGATTGCCATTTGTTATGATAAAAAAATAAATTTCTATTCAAATACAATGAAAACTACTTTAATTTTGATAAAATTTGTAATTAAACCTTGCATTTCTGTTGTAATTTTTTGCAAGACTTTATAAAGTTAAACAACGAACGCAGCATTTTTTAGGATGTCCCTTGGCATAGTATTCATAAAATATTAAGATCATCTGAGAATATGCTCCATATTAAAATGATTTTCATTAAGAACTCTTCTATCGTAGTTTACAACCAACTTAGTATTAAACAGGGAGAAGTGTTACTTAATCCCAAGCCTAATCCGCTTTGGGCAATCAGGCATTTACATTGTCCACAGCGTAATCCTCGCTATTATTTGCCTTTAAACTTCCAATAACCCGTGTACGATGTGATCCAATCGCCACTACATTTCTCTCACCAATCTTATTGAAGTCTTACTCAACATTTCATCATTAAATTTCCGCAATTGGGTCGGATCTTGAGGTGAGTTTCTTTTAACGATATCAGCCCGACTCCTTGGAGCTTGATTCCGACATATTATTGATACTGACCAAGTGCCATGTGATAGAAATTTGATTTAATTTTCGTAAATCTATAATGGAAGTCGCTGTGGTCTAGTAGGTAGTGTGTTGGCTTATTAGACGTGAGGCCTCGGTTCAAACCCCAGGTCAGGCATCTCCAACTAAACGAAACATGAAGAAATATTGCTTCGACTACTTCCTCTCAGCAGATTTCTGGTAAAAACTCTGAGATTAAATGAAAAATTGCCATGCAAAAGTTCCATTAATAATGTTTGTGGAATTGAGATGAAACAAATTGTCGCCAAAAGAGAAAGCAGAACAAGTCGATTTTTGATTACAGAAATCATGCTGCATTTAAATAGCCCCAGAGTTACTGTGGAACAATCTGTGAAATAGGGATTGCTAGCCTTCAATATTTACTGTGTACTGTTGTTAAGCAAGCATACAGGCACAACTCTCTTGCGAGGAAAACGAATAATTTCATAAGAAGCATCACAGTAGTCACATTGAAACAATAAACCTTGCTGCACATGCTCAAAGATTGAAAATAATTTCAGCAGGGAAACATAAAATTTCCAATTAGTTGTAGTAAAATGCGAGACGATCACATGATATCGATTGTGGCATTGCATACATAAAAGCTGGTCATTTTACAGGCTTAAAACTTAAAACTACTTCCCCAAACTATTCCTTAAAGACCGTAACCGATAGATATCCATTTGACGACAGTTTCTATATGTAAAGTGAATGAAAAAAAATCCTTAAAAATCAGTTACTTTTGATTTGAGTGTGTGGATCATTTTTTTCCCATGTTTTGTCATGGTCAGTAATTTGCAATTACAGCATAAAACCGAATTCAAAGCTTAACTGTAGCGTAATTGCTTTTAAAAAATCAAAATCTTCCCGATTGTCAGATGACATTTTGTCAGTGTTTGTGTCAGTGCCGTACCCTGCATTCCTCGAGTTCTACACTGCTTTAGTTCAACTTTTATGGTCTAAGATAGGCGTGTTCAGTAAAACATTTTGTAATATGTACTCCTTATTGAGAGAGAATAATAAAAAAGTTTCGACGCTCTGGGTCCATTATCCCTAGTAAGTAGATGACAAAGTTCTCAATTTCAATGACAATTATAACGCAGTTCGTGGCCCAAACTGATTTAATTATACACCAGTTCAGTATTACTGATTACTAATAAGCATGGCTGACTTTCAAAATGTATCAATACAAAGTTTGTATGCAGTTCTACTACGGTATATAAATTACGTAGATATACAAAGTTACCAAACAAAGCATCAACTATAAATCCGATGCCTGATCGCTTTTTGACTACGTTAAAAATACACATTGACATTGTAAATATTTTGTACAGCGGCTTTATGAAACACTATACTTTGTTAAAACACAAAGCAGCTAACATTTTGGAAGTCAGCCCATCTCTGTTTAGTGCAAGCCGCCGTTGTCTAATAAGCATGAGGCCTCGGCTCAAATCCTTACGTCAAACATCTCCAACAAAACGAAATATAGGACAACATATATCTTCGGCGACTTCCTCTCAGCAGTTTTCTGGCAAAAAAACTCTCAGTGTAAATAAAATTGCCATGCAAAAGTCTTTTAAAAAGTCGAGCGTTTGAAGTCGACTTAAAAACTGTAGGTCCCCGCCACTTATGTATAAAATTAGATCGTAATCCTGACTGAAGGATTGTAATGACTAATTATGTTATGTGAACAGCAGGTGTGTGTTTATATAGATCGTTCTCAGACCACCTAAAGAGCCTCAGAACAATCTCTGGCTTTAAGTCTAATATGCCAACACACTACCTACTAGACTACGGCGACTTCAAATTCCCATTGTAGTTGATATTTAAAGATCTTTAAAAGGCTTCAACAAAGTTATAGGGGCGCTTAAGGGGAAATCAGTTCTCTTTTGAGAGGAAAACAATAATTTCACCGCAAACCGGTGGTAATGCAGTGGAACAATGACAGGAAATTTAGCTTTCCATTGCTTTATAGAGAACACGACTAAGCGCACTTTACCTTACTACACATGCTTAAGTTTTTAAAATACTTCAGCAGGGAAAGGTAACACTGCCAGGACGTTGTAATAAAATACGCAACGTTTACGCACTGCTTTCCATATACAGCCATGTTTTCTGTTTTCTAAGAAATTGCTGTGTTTGCTGCGTCGCGTTTATTGTGTTTATAGCATAAGCCTGTTGAGTTGAGGCAATTCAATTTCATTGAGAACGAGTGGAACTTAATTTTAATCGGCTTGTAGCTAAGCGGCAATAATCTTTTCCATACTGCGATACCATAACTCATAACTTTTTTCGTTTTTTTATTCATAATCAGCACGATTTTTTGTTTTTAAACTTTCGATAACCCGTGCAAGATTCGATTCAATAAGTAATCATTCGCTTCCAGAGTCTTAGGTTGATTCCTGGGATAAGTTTCTTCAATGATTTCTGCTTTACTTTGATGAAGGCCTAGCGATAGAGATCTAATTCGATTATGTATTGCTATTATGAATTCCCATGTTCTCACATACCATGAATCACTATTTAGTCCTGCAGTCCTCGTGTAGAATATCTTTTGAAACGTTTTGTGCAAACGAAATTTCTTTTCCTGCTTGATGTATTAAAAATGGTTGACGACATACATACATACGTAATCGATCATTACAACCCTTCAGTCAGGATTACAACCTAGCTTATTACAACCTAGCTTATGTTGTGTGTGTTAATTTCATACAGGAGTTGCGGGACCTACAGTTTAAAGTCGACTCCGAACAACAGATTTTTGAGAAACTTTTCATGGCAATTTTTATTTTGTTCTCAGAGTTTTTACCAGAAATCTGCTGAGAGGAAGTCGCCTAAGAAATACATTTTGTATTTTGTTTTGATGTCTGACCTGGGGTTTGAACCGTGGCCCTTACGTCTAGTAAGCCAATACACTACCTACTAGACTACGGCAATTAGTTTCATATGGAATGTAAATCATCTTCTGATATGGGGGGCCATACACATTCGAGTACAAGTTGCTACTGTAGGTGATGAGAGCATGAGAATTTATTCAGAATAACTTTGATTTGTTTCATAAGAAACTCATGTAAAGTACCGTTAGATTAACGATAAATTATTTATACTAACGTATTTGCCCAGTAATCGAAATTCAAAATAATTTCTTGTGAGGCGCTGTAATTAATACACACTCTTACTTACTGTTTATATTGCTTTTAGCATGAGCCACTGATTTAAGATTTCTATTGCAAGTGTCAACTGAAGGGGGGGTAGGGGTAGAATTTATTATTAAAAAACATTTTTAATTATTTTTTTTTTATCAGAAATGACGCTTGAAACTGTATGTATAAATACGATAAATTATTAAAAATAAATGCCAGTATTAAACATTTTTTTGCAATGAAAACATTTCAATTATACGTCGCTTGTATTTATTGTGCTTCAATTACAATCGAAGCGGTGTCAGGCACGCCAGAAAAGCACACAGCATCTGATGGTCGAGAATATCTTATTGAAACGGATTTTAAGGTAATTGACAGACAGCATCGCTCCGCTCCGCTCCATACATTTCAAAACTTTTATTAAAAATTTACAACAATTTCCTAGTACAACTGGTTCAAAGCCTCTCATGAATGCAAACGACGCCAGAGCGAACTTGCCATTATAGACTCAGAGGAGAAGAATGCCGCCCTTGTCGATCTATTGTTAAGCACCATGGAAATACATGACATCTTATGGTTGGGCGGCAATGATGAGTTTAATGCAAGTCTTGAGAGAGATAGACCCTTCTTTTGGTCATCTACCGGAGAACAATTTACATTTACCAATTGGTGGGAGCAAGAGCCAAATAATGGCGGTTCAAATGAGCATTGTGTTCAGATTTATGGCAGTATACGTTTATATCGTTGGAATGATGAACGGTGTGATAAAAAACTGGGTTATATTTGTGAGCTTAAGCCTGATCGAGAAACGTGCAATAAAACATTAACACCCGAATCTAATGCCGTGGATATGTTTAACGTTAGTAATACCTTCCTAAACGAATTGAATTCAAGATTACAACCACTTGAAGAAGCGATTAAAGACGGTAAAGCGGAACTGCAAAAACTACAAAATAGCATTGAGTCTGCTACACAAAAACTTATCGATAAACATGACGAGGTAGCAGAGAATTGGTGGGAAAAAATGCAGAAACAATTCAGCGAATTAAATGGCCGAATGCAACGATCCTCCCCAATGACTGCCAATTATGCTGAACAACTCAATGTAAAGTGTTAATGGAAAATATTCAAGAATTTTTCTTTTTAAATTTTTTACAAAAATTTTCAATAATTTCCTTAGGGTTCCCCCATTCCACCGTCTGCATATCCATATAAAAATGTCGTGGTCATAAATCAGGGCGTATGATTTGAAGTTGGTCTTAAGGAAATACTTTTATGTTCTTTTTGTATAAAATTCGACTCATTTTTTTAATAAAAAAAAAGAAAAAAAGACAAAATGAATGTAAATTAATAACCTACAGACACTCATAACGATTTCATGCTACAGAATTCCATCGGAGTTGCTAAAAAATCTACGCCACAATTAAATGCTGAAATTACTGTGAAAACCCCGAATTATTATGAAACCCCCTCTGCTATTAGGGATGATTATCTAAAGGGTGTTTTTTTATAGAGGTATAGAACTTTAAGTTGGCATTACTTTTCAAGATGGCGACCGATTTAACACCTGTCAAGTGATTTATTCTCAGTTTGGTTTGGCAATTCATCATGAATAGACTCACGCCTGAACAACGCTTGCAAATAGTGGAATTTTATTTCGAAAATAATGGTTCTGTGCGGAAAACGTATCGCGCACTACGTCCATTTTATCGTCAACAAAATCGTCCATCAGAGCAGTTAATTCGATTAACCATGGAACGTTTTCGCACCACGTTTACTCTTATTGATAACTCGCATCCCCAGAGACGCTGTACGGTGCGTACAGAAGAAGCTATTGCTGCTGTAGAGCGTAGCATTGAGGAAGACCCGAATGAGTCCATCCGCCATCGAACACAGGAATTGGATCTGTGTCCATCCACTTTATGGAAGATTTTGCGGAAGGATCTTGGTTTGCGTGCTTACAAAATCCAACTCGTGCAAGATTTGTAGCCAAACGATCATCAAGTAAGGCGTAGATTCGTCGAATGGGTCCAAAACGAGATTACCGTTGTTCCCGATTTTCATAAGCGAATTTTGTTTAGCGATGAAGCACACTTCTGGTTGAATGGCTACGTCAACAAACAAAACTGCCGCATTTGGAGTGAAGGTAATCCTCAAGTGTATGTGGAAACACCGTTAAATCCAGAAAAACTGACTGTTTGGTGCGCTTTATGGGCTGGTGGAATCATTGGTCCGTACTTTTTCAAAAACGATGGTGGCCAGAATGTTACAGTCAATGGTGATGGTGAGCCATGATTACAAACTTTTTCATTCCTGTATTGAATAACCATGATGTCCAGGAGATGTGGTTTCAACAAGACGGCGCAACATGTCACACAGCTCGTGCCACAATAGATTTATTGAAAGACACGTTTGGTGACCGCCTAATTTCACGTTTTGGACCTGTGAATTGGCCTCCAAGATCTTGTGATTTAACACCGCTAGACTATTTTCTGTGGGGCTATGTAAAGTCATTGGTCTATGCGGTAAAGCCACAAACGCTTGACCATTTGGAAGACAACATTCGCCGTATTATTGCCGATATACGGCCACAAATGTTTGGAAAAAGTCATCGAAAATTGGACGTCCAGATTGGACTACATCCGCGCCAGCCGTGGCGGTCATATGCCAGAAATCATATTTAAAATGTAATGCCACAAGATTATCTTTCGGATAAATAAAATTCATGTCAATCGAATAATCTCCATCGTTGTTTTATTGCAACTTAAAGTTCTATACCTCTATAAAAAACACCCTTTACATTTAAAGCCGACAATGGTTTGATTCCTATAGTTGTCATTCTCTAAAAATTAATCAGAGGTGCAAACAGGGAGTATTGTACAGATTATAACGGGTGATTTTTTATCTATTATCTTTTTGGCAACACTGGTTTAAACGGCTCATGCACGTTTCGTGTTTTGTTTCACTGTCAAACATCTTCAGTTTGGTCTATAATTTAACCATGAATCCGTCTTACAAACGAACAACGCTTGCAAATCATTGAATTTTATTATCAAAATGCGTCGTGCTCTGTTAAGACAGTTCATCGCGCGCTTCTTCCATTTTATGGTCAGTTTAATCGCGACCCACTGAAGCGGCTATTCGGGCTATTGTGACTAAATTTCGCACCAAATTTACATTGTTGGACATTAAACCACCAACACGTTTACGTAGAGTGCGAACTGAAGAAAATATCGCAGATGTATCGGCCAGTATTAATGATGACCATCAATTATCGATTCGACGCCGTTCGCAGCAATTGGGCCTGTGTTACTCAACAACGTGGAAAATTTTGCGGAAGGATTTAGGTGTGAAGCCTTTTAAAATACTTGCTGGTGCAAGAATTGAAGCCGAACGACCTACCGCAACGCAGAATTTTTGGTGAATGGGCTCTTGGAAAGTTGGCCGAAGATCCACTTCTTTATCGAAAAATTGTGTTCAGCGACGAAGCTAATTTTTGGCTCAATGGATACGCAGAATTGTTGATTTTGGAGTGAAGATCAGCCAGAAGCATTGCAAACGCTACCAATGCATCCAGAAAAAGTCACAGTTTGGTGTGGTTTATGGGCTGGTGGCATCATTGGACCGTACTGCTTCAAAGATGCTGCGAATCGTAACGTAACTGTGAATGGTGAGCGCTACTGTGAGATGATATTCAACTTTTTTTTTTGCCCAAAATGCAAGAGCTTGACTTGCATGACATGTGGTTTCAATAAGACGGTGCCACATGCCACACAGCTCGCGTAACAATGGACTTATTGAGAGGCGAGTTCGGTGAACATTTTATTTCACGTTCGGGACCGGTCAATTGGCCGCCTAGATCGTGCGATTTAACGCCTTTAGACTATTTTTTGTGGGGCTATGTTAAAGTTCATGTCTATACAGACAAGCCCGCTTCAATTGACGCATTGGAAGACAACATTGAAGCATTTATTCGTGAGATACCGGCCGAAATGTTGGAAAGAGTATGCCAAAATTGGACTAAACGGATGGCGCAATCGCGGTCAACATTTGTATGAAATAATCTTCAAACATTAAATTATATGGACCGTACTATCGATTCAAATAAAGATTTCATGCAGTTTTCTGAATTTTATGTGTTTTTTTTTTGAAAAATTTTCCTATAGCTCTTAAAAATCACCCATTACAACAACAACATTATATGCATTCATACTTATTTTAATATCATGGAACCCTCTACTCATATTCAAAGTTCCAAGTACTCATTATACCCATACTCAACAACAACAAAAGAAACCATTATTTTTATTTTAAAATTGTTTCATTGCCAGTTTTCAAAATTGAAAAAAAAAATCCAAATATTATCAAACTTTTTCCGGGCACTCTCTTTTAGTGGTAAAAGTTGTGTTTGGTGATTGTTACAATTTTATCCTTAGTGTACAGTTTCTTTTGACGCTCACTGTATGCTACACAAATCTACTACTAGCGCTTTTAATTACTAGCGCAATACTAGCGCTTTTAAGATTTCGATTTGCATTGAAAACAACAACAATTTATTCCTAAACCGCTTTTGGCAATCAGGCATTTACATTGTCCACAGCGTAATCCTCGCTATTATTTGCCTTTAAACTTCCAATAACCCGTGTACGATGTGATCCAATCGCCACTACATTCTCTCACCAATCTTATTGAAGTCTTACTCAACATTTCATCATTAAATTTCCGCAATTGGGTCAGATCTTGAGATGAGTTTCTTTTAACGATATCTGCCCGACTCCTTGGAGCTTGACTCCGACGTATTATTGATACTGACCAAGTGCCAAGTGATAGAAATTTGATTTAATTTTCGTAAATCTATAATGGAAGTCGCCGTGGTCTAGTAGGTAGTGTGTTGGCTTATTAGACGTGAGGCCACGATTCAAACCCCAGGTCAGGCATCTCCAACTGAACGAAATATGAAAAAATATTTCTTCGGCAACTTCCTCTCAGCAGATTTCTGGCAAAAACTCTCAGAGTAAATTAAATTACCATGCAAAAGTCTCTTTAAAAAATCTAACATTCGGAGCCGAGTTTAAATCTGTAGGTCCCCGCCACTCATGGATAAAATTAACACGCACATAACATGGTTGGTGTGAGAAACTGGATCATAATTCTGACTAAAGGGTTTTAAGGACTACATAAGTAAGTAAGTGAGTACTAGTGTTGCCTGTAGAATACTCTGGAATAGTCGCCGCAGTCCAGTAGGCAGTGTGTTGTTGACTTATTGGAAGTGAGGCCTCGGTTCAAACCCCAAATCAGACATCTTCAACTAAACGAAATATGAACAAATATTTCTGCGGTGACTTTCTCTCAGCAGATTTCTGGCAAAAACCCTGAGAGTAAATAAAATTGCCATGAAAAGTTTCTCAAAAATCTAACATTCGGAGTCGAGTTTAAATCTGTAGGTCCCCGCCACTCATGGATAAAATTAACACACACAACAGTAGCAGAGATCAGCAATTTTTCGGTACTCATAAGCACTCATGTAATTTTGTATATAAGTGAGTCAACAATATTGAAATTTAACTACTCGTGATTCATTCGTACTCACTACAACGTTGATTTATAAGTACAGGAGTGCAATGAGTATGAGTCCAACGTTGACATCAAACTCATACCATTCGAAATATGTTTGATTCATAAGCCTACTTATTTAGATTCATAACTTTAGAAAAATACGTATATCTTCTCTTCTTCTTATATATGAAAATAAATGTGTGTTTATTTGTTTGTGGGTTTGTTTGTTTGTTTGAAGTCTATAGACGGCTAAACGGCTGGACCGGTTTTCTTGAAATTTTAACAGTACCTTCCTGTATATCTGGAAGGAGTTATAGGCTACTTTTTATTTTAAAATTTCAAGTAGACGAGGTGCCACGCCCACATACCCAATAAGTATTTAATGTCGCATATCTCATAAACTGCAACAGCTAGAGTCCACAAATTTTGTATGGACGACTTTGACGTATATATGAACAAAATGGGCGGATTGGCTATAGTGGGCGTGTCACCTCCCATAGTCTATATATATAAAAATGAATGTTTATTCGTATGTACCTTATAGAATCATAAACTATGCATTTGATCATGTTATGATCTTTAGCAAAGTTGTTGTGCATGAGCCGGGGAAGCTTTCTAAGTTGGTATGACTAATTTCCGGCAGGTGGCGCCACTGAAAATTACTTAAAATCAATTAAATCGTAAACTGTGCATTTGATCATGTTATGACCTTTAGCAAAGTTGTTGCGCATGAGCCGACGAAGGTTTCTAAGGTGGTATGACTAATTTCCGGCAGGTGGCGCCACTGAAAATTACTTAAAATCAATTAAATCGTAGACTGTGCATTTGATCATGTTATGATCTTTAGCAAAGTTGTTGTGCATGAGCCGACGAAGGTTTCTAAATTGGTATGACCAATATCCGATAGATAGCAAACACACAACCTTCTAGTGAATATTTTAATGTTCGTACGCGAATCATATTTATTTTGTGATTCCTGTATATCTTGAATTATGGAGAGTCGTAGTCAACAACATCAACACGTATGATGTTAAGTATGAATATGATGAGTACACTTCAAACTTTGAATATGAGTAGAGAGAGGTTTCATGATATTAAAATAATTATGAATGCGTATAAGTATCAGAAATTATCAGAATGATTCGATTCTACATATCTCTTTGAATATTCATTGCTAATCTTTGGATCATACCATGAGTCACTGACCAGTCTCATAATCCTCGTGTACGACAGCTAATAGAACAACTTTAGCAATCGAAATTTCTCCACTTGCTTTAAGCATTACAAATGCCTGACGATAATATGATGTTCGTATACAAAATACATTCATATGGGAATACACAATCATCTTGTGATATTGAGGGGGATATACATTAATATGAGCTTAATTTCCTACTGTAGGTGATAAGAGGATCAGAATTTGTTAAAAAAAAAACACTTAAAACACTGTATAAATACGATAAATTTTTAAGCACAAAGGCCAGTAGTAAAGATTTTCGCAATGAAAAGATTTCGTTTAAACGTCGCAAAAGTTTTTGCAATAATTTGTTGTGCTTTAATTGGCAGCGGAGTAGTAGTGTTAGGTACTCCACAAAAGCACAAGGCATCTGATGGTCGGGAATATCTTATTGAAACCGAGTACAAGGTAATCCACAGCATAGGGTCTCTCAAATGAAAATTTTCTATTAAAAATTTCCAACAACTTCTAGTACAACTGGTTTGAGGCCTTTCATGAATGTGCACGACGCAATAGCCAACTTGTCATTATAGATTCGGCTCAAAAGAATACCGCCATTGTCAATCTATTGAAAAAGGTCATTGGACACTCGCACAACCTATGGTTGGGCGGCAATGATGAGTTCAGTTCTAGCCGTGACCATGGTAGACCCTTCTTTTGGTCCACAACTGGAAACAAATTTACGTTTACCTTCTGGTCAAATGATAACCCGGATAATTTTAGAAATCAAGAGCATTGTGTTCATATTTGGGAATCGAAACCCGCATACCAATGGAATGATAATGGTTGTGGTAATAAAATGGGTTTCATTTGTGAGGATAATTATTATGTGGAAACGTGCACTAGGAAACTGAAAACAGAATGTGATGCTGTCAACAAGTTTAACAACGATGTGTTCTTAAAATTTGAACGTTTACAAAAGGCTAATATGGACCAAATGAATTCGCGTTTACAAACAATTGAACAAGTGGCCAAAGATGGTAAAGCGGAAACGCAAAAATTGCAAAACGTGAACCAGTCTGCTGTACAGAAACTTGTCGATAAACAGGAACTGAATGCGAAAAATTTGTGGGAAAAACTGCAGAAACAAGTGACAGACTTAAGTGGCCAAATGAAACGTTCCACGGAGCAAATAAATGCAAATTTTGCTGAAAAACTCAATGTAAAGTTAAATGAAATTTTCGAATTGTTTTCTTTCTTTCAAAAAAAAAAAATTTTTTTTTTTCTAGGCCTCTTTTCCATCACCATATCCAGTTAAAAATGTCGTGGTCATAAAGCAGGGACAATGAGCCTCAGCGGCAGACAGTTTTAATTGTGGTTGTTTTTTTTTGTGAAAAATTCTTAGAGAGCAACAGAATAAATTGAATTGAAAGAAATTTTTATAAATTCGCGTTTTCATGAAGTTATCAGAAGGGTTGAGAAGACGTTTGGCACTTTGACTCCATCTTACCTAAATTCACAGAATAAAGGACCAGCAGTTAAAGAGTTATTCTAGCAGTTTGTGGTCATATTTCGTAAAATTTTATACGAATTTGGTAAAATTATGATTGCCTGGGAAGTAAAATGTTGTCTTCCAAATGGTCAAGCGTTTGTGGCTTTACCGCATAGACCAATGACTTTACATAGCCCCACAGAAAATAGTCTAGCGGTGTTAAATCACAAGATCTTGGAAGCCAATTCACAGGTCCAAAACGTGAAATTAGGCGGTCACCAAACGTGTCTTTCAATAAATCTATTGTGGCACGAGCTGTGTGACATGTTGCGCCGTCTTGTTGAAACCACATCTCCTAGACATCATGGTTATTCAATTCAGGAATGAAAAAGTTAGTAATCATGGCTCTATACCGATCACCATTGACTGTAACGTTCTGGCCACCATCGTTTTTGAAAAAGTACGGACCAATAATTCCACCAGCCCATAAAGCGCACCAAATAGTCAGTTTTTCTGGATGTAACGGTGTTTCCACATACACTTGAGGATTACCTTCACTCCAAATGCGGCAGTTTTGTTTGTTGACGTAGCCATTCAACCAGAAGTGCGCTTCATCGCTAATCGACGATAAAATGGACGTAGTGCGCGATACGTTTTCCGCACAGAATCATTATTTTCGAAATAAAATTGCACTAAAATTGCAAGCGTTGTTCAGGCGTGAGTCTATTCATGATTAATTGCCAAACCAAACTGAGAATAAATCACTTGACAGCTGTTAAATCGGTCGCCATCTTGAAAAGTAATGCCAACTTAAAGTTCTATACCTCTATAAAAAACACCCTTTATATTCAGTCACTTACTTACTTAGTTGACCATTAACAACCCGTTTATTGCATTTCGTATTGCTTTACTACATCCTTCCAAGAGCTTTTGCTTCTTACGTGCCTGGTTCATACCAATCGTTGAAGAGGTTTCCAAAATTTAGTCCTTTCAACGCAGGCAAGATCGTCCTCTACCTCAACTTGAGCTAATTGCGGCATCAAATACCCGCATCACGAGAGCATTCTCTTCCAACTGAACGACATGGCCAACTCAGTGCAGCCACTAGATGTTAATGCGTTGTTTCTTAGATCGAATGCGGAAATCATCTCCAACTCGCACTGGACCGTAGACCGTACGTATGACTTCTTCTTTGAATACTCTCAAGGCCGCTACCACATCAACGCTTAATACCGTCCATGCCATACTTGTAGGGTATAAAAGTTCTTAACTGCCCATTGGGACCATAATAGCACCTGTTGGCAAGAGTGATCGTACGCTTGATCTCCAGACTGCCGTCATTTTTGCTGGCAACAGCGAAGCCAAGATAAATAAATTCACTGACAACGTCGAAAGTATACTTACATACATACATAATTGGTCATTACAATCCTTCAGCCAGGATTATGGACCTAGTTTCTCATCGAAAGTATATTTATCGGCCATAATCTGGGATCCGATATGCTACACACGCCTCTACTTGTTGACAACATAGACTTCGTTTGGCCCTCATGTACTGCTACATCCATTTTATTAGACTCTCGTTCAGTAGCGTTAAAGGCTGCAGTAACTCGTCGTACGCCCTAAAATGTCTGGACACTTTCGAGGAAAAGTAGCGCCACTACGATGTTGACAACATAGACTTCGTTTGGCCCTCATGTACTGCTACAGCCATTTTATTAGACTCTCGTTCAGTAGCGTTAAAGGCTGCAGTAACTCGTCGTACGCCCTAAAATGTCTGGACACTTTCGGTGGAAAGTAGCGCCATTACGATGCATTCGCATCCATGGTGGAGTTTAAGAAGTCGCAAGGCAAGGAATTATCTTGCCTGAAACCTCGAACGGTATCAAAAGGTATGGAGAGGTCCATTCCATCTATCTTGACAGAGCTGCAGGAGTTGCTCAACGTCCTTCTGTATGACCTTGTAAGACAGGAATATCTTTCATCTTAGTTTAGTAATCAATTTAAAGTTCAAAGAGCATATTTTTCTGTATCGAATTGAGGGCCTATGCATTATAAATTAATTCTTTCGCGAGGGGTATCGCGCATATACGGCTGACGTCGCACTATGTGGCATTTACCCTTGAAAAGCTGGCCAAAAAGGCAAAATTGAATTTAAAGAAATTTAAGAAACTAAGTATGCATTTCGATAGACAACAAAATTCTGCATTATATAGTGAATTTTCACGACTTTAAGTTGAGATTTGTAGATTTGAGACGATGTCAAAGTCAGGAAAGTGAAGGAAATTAAATGCGTTTTTGGTGGTTTTTTTGAAATTTTAATAGGTTTCTATGATATTTTTTTGTGGCTAAACAAATAGAGGTTTTATATTGATTTTTTTCTTTATTTGACAGGTATGAGCAACTACTACTTTCAGTTTTTTTTTTCATATATATATCTCATATATTAAGGTTAAAATTATCCGTTCAAAATTTAAAAATAATAAAAATTTCACATTTTTTTTACCCTACCCAAAAAAAAGATAAGGATTTTAAAGGTGAAAGTAGTTTTTAGTAGTTTAATGTTATATACCACAAGAAAATATGAACTCTCCACATTCAGGAACAAAAAGAAAAGTTTGCGCAAATTTGCGCAATTATTTTTGGCGATTTTTTGAAAATTTTACTTTTTTTTTTGAAAAATTAAAAAATTTTGACTCAGTGTAATAAAGCCATAGGCAATAAAGCCATAGGGCGTACGAATTATGCGACGAAATCCAGTAGAAGTGATACCAATCGAGATGTCCTGAATAGGTTACTTTTAAGCAGTGAACCTTTTATAAGCTGCAGTACACAAAAATCGCAAAGGAATAGAAAAGCATTTTCATCAGATACTATAGAAATTACTCCTTCCTGACATTGATGATGAAAATGATAACGATTTTAACGATTGTAGTTAGTTTCAGTTTTTAAGTATTTTTTTAAGTTCAGTATTAAATAATGTACAATAAATATTATGAATAAATATTAATTATCATAGAAGTTTAAAAACTTAATTACATATGTATGTATATCGACTATTATAACAATATGAGATGTATGTTTGATTTTCTTAATGGACCGTATGCGGTACCTAGAGGCACTTATGATCCGATCATAATAAAATGTGATCATAAATGATTCACATTCATATTTAAACATGTTCATGTCGAATTTCATCGAGGTAATAAAATTTTTAATTTATTTTCTTAAGGGGCCCTATTTTGGACCCAGAGGCAATTATAGACCGACCATAACAAAATTTGGTAATATGATTTAGATTTACAAAATACACATTCATACCGAATTTCATCACAATACCGATGTTTTTAAGCCATTTATAAGCGCAAACGTGAATTTCTAAAGGGGACTTTATATGGGGACCACTTTAAATGTGATCCGATTTTCACCAAACTTTACACCATGATTTCTTAGTACACAGAACTGATCCATGCAAAATTTTATCATGATTGTTGCATAATTACCATAATTATGTGTAAATAAGTGCAATGTCGAGGTGAATTTGTATGGGGGCTAGGCGAAATCACGTAGCGATTCGAACCAAAATCAGTTGGGTTCATCCTTGGGCCTAATTATCACTAACACTATCAAAAAATTCCAGCCATTAACTCATAAAACACTTCTATTAATTTTGGCCAGGTTTTCAGGCAAAAAGGCCACATAGTGCGACGGCGTCATGAAAAGTTACAAAGTGTGGTGCAGGCACGGCGTAGCAGAAGGGTTAATAGCACGCATTTTCAAATTCGTTAACTTAATAATCATTAACCCTTCGTTCCTATTACAAAAATATACTCGTTTACGCTTATCAATGGTTTAATAACTATGCTGCTGACCTATTTTTCTTTCTTTGTTTCGATTTTATTAAACAAAATGGTTTCGCCAAAAAAACAACAGCTCTTATAGACGCTCTAATCTATACGAATACAAAATGGCGTCAAAAATAAATTGAAAACAAAAAGAAAAAAAAACCCAAAAAATAACAACAAATTCAATTCTTTTTATTCTCAATACACGGAGAGATAAACTTGGCATACGCCAGGCAAAGAGAGCACATGCTAAAGAGAAAGAGAGATTACACTCATGCTCACACACACACACCCACACACACACACATACAGTCACTTAAACTCAGCCACAGATCGGTGAGAGCGAAAACGGTGCTCTTAAGCAAATATCCATGCAAAATAAAAACGTTTAACAAAGAAAGAAAAACAACAACAACAACAAAAGTTTTATATTTTTGCGAGCACAGCACAGCAAAAAAAAAATAAAAGAAATATCAACGTGAAGGTAAAAGTTTCCGTTTTTTTTTCTTTTCACATCTACTTTCACACTTTAACTGACTGTGTGTTGCTCTCTTATAGGGCAAGGCACAGTTAGAAGACAAACGATTTCATACAAACGTCTGTTTGTGTGAGAACAAAACATTTTCGAATATTTTTACCCTCGCCAGACTTTAGCTTCTCACTGTAGTTGCAACAAAATCACGTGAAATATTTGTGATGCGTACCTTAAGATTTTTTCCTTCAAAATTGCTACATACTTTATTTAAAAAAGCTCCAACTTTAGTGGATAATCACACATAGACATGGTCTTTAACGCAGTCCAACGGCGTCAAATCGCATTGACTTCCCCAAAACGTGAAATTGTGTTTCTCATGCGCTAAACTCAAATTCTAATTGTGTTGTATGGCTCGTGGCTCTAACCTGTTGAAACTGCACACCGTCCAGTTCATAATCATCAATTGCTGATGAAAACATCAATTACCAGACGATCATAACGCTTTAAATAAATCATTTTCGATAAAACTACGAGCCACTAACAATCCCAGGCCATAATTCTAATGAAAAAGTCACTTTTTCTCGATGTAAATGGCTTTTACACAAATATTTCTTTGTCTATCAAGCTCCATATGCGACAATTTTGCTTGCTGACGTAACTTAAACGAGTGAAAAAAGACAATCAATGCCAAAGAAAATTTTGTTTGCAACACCAGCGTTGCAAGTCTGTTGCACTAGCACGCAATCACCATATTTAAGGCGTTATGACTGTCCAAAGTGTTTAATTATTGCATGAGTTGGACTTCGTATGAAGGCAAATACAAAAGCATAATAAGCCATAATGTGCTGTAAGACTGAGTCAAATGCTTGGGTTATCCGCCACACTTTCACTAACAGGAAGTGAGTTGAACTGCAGTGCTTACATTGTAATGATGCACAAGCCTGTTCACATCTGATACGCTTTGCAGTGTCTTCAAACGTCTTTATCTTGTTAACTCCACGTACTGTAAGTCGATATGACAACCAGAACCGGCTTACTGCAGCAAATTTTTAATTGCTTGACTAAAAGACCTGAGCTTTCTTAAAGAATATTGCACACCTTAGACTATATACAGCCATCGTTTCGTTACCTAGAAGGAGATGATAAAAGTGCGATTGAATTGTAAATAAAAAGTTCTTATGAAAAATCTTTTCGAGTGCATACAGCCTTATTCCGCATTATATGACGAACATAGGGAGTATCAGCGCCCTTAAAATGTGAATGTGACACTTTTGTACAGTGTCATCACGTGAAACTATTGCTGACGTATACACCATAACACCACCAGATAGGCGAGTATGTGGTTAGTACGTATACGAGTTAGGGGCAAAAAAGGCAAAAGTTTTCATAAGTGTTTGTTTCGCCTAAAACGCCATTCAAGTTTCCCTGTTGCTATTAACCCTGTAGCCGGAATAACTGCATCTCATTCAACGTTTCTAGGACTGCATGGCTATTTCAGAGAATATTTTTGTAAAAACTTGTTGCGAAATATTTTGTCCTTTGCCCAAGATTTGATTTAGAATGCGAATTTTGAGAAGGGAAAACAAAAGATAACATAGTTTCGCACATGTCATGGCGACAAAAGCATAGAAAGAATTCGTAGAAATAGGGGAAGCAGGGAAGAGCCAATTTCCGTACTTTTTTAAAATATGAAAAGCAAACAGAGCTATTACCAAACCCTATCGTAATTTCGGTAAGCATTTGCATTGCTTTTCATATGCTAAAAACTATCTCTAGCTTAAAACTCTACTCGCAACAACTGTTTTAAAGTGTTTGAAGTTTGAAGGTGGTTTCTTAGCCTCACACTACAGTTGCGGGGGGACAATAGTGTCTTTTAAAGACTTTTTCCATGAAAAAAGAAGGAATCAATCTCTATTACTATGTTCAGACATATACTTATATTGTGTAAATCGCAATAAACGGCATTATTGATCTCAATATTTCATACAAAATGTCAATTAATTATTGCTCAGTGAGCACATTACAATTTTCCGAACACTTGAAACTACCAGCTGTTTTGTTTATCAGCTGTCAATTGAATATTGAATAAGCAGCTGAACTGCGTATATTGTTATGTCTAAACACTTAAAATATTGCAATCAATAAACCGAATATTGACTCAATAAAAGTGCATGTCTGAACATAGTATATGGAAAGAAACTCTTTCCTAAGACATGTATGCACGCCTGCATTTTAATACGAATTAGTTGGTTTACACCTCTGGATTGGAACAATGATTATGATTTGTTTTATTGTTGTTTTTAATCATTGTTCCCCTTGCTGTCGATGTTGTTGTTATTGTCAACATCATATTTTTGTATGATTGTCGGTCGTAGTGTGGGAAATAATTCTCTTGTAGTTGTTTTGTTTTCTACTCGTTTTTTTTTTGTTTTCATATGATATCCGTTGTGCCAAAGTCTCGCAAAATAATGTGCGAGAGTATGTGTGCGTACGTGTGCAAAAATTGTGCATGCATGTTTGCTTGTGTTTGTCTATGAAATAGAAAACGACAACGATGATGATAATGACGATGATAATTACATACGTTACTGATGATGAGACAAACTAGGCTCTTAGCCGATACCGATACCGAAACCAAACGACCGACCTTGCGCGTAACGTTCGTTAAATGGCGAAAACCAAAAACCAAAAACAACAAAAAACACACACAATGCAACCAGCAGTAAAACTTCAAGTCTACTGTGAACTAAAAATGCAGAAAATTTTTTTTTATTTGCAATTGAGAGACAGACACAAACGTTACACAGACAGTGTTTGTTCGTTCCGTACGTTTCGTTGCGTTCTATTGCGATTTTCTATTTGTTTTTATTTTTTAATTACTTTAGTTTTGTTATTGTAATTAGAAAAGCGAGTGCAAAATGAAATGAAATGAGATGAATTCAGAAATTAAAACAAGAATAATGAAATAAAATAACGGTAAAATACACAATTTATTAGCAAATCAAAAGGAAAAAAAGAGAAAGAAAACAAAAACAAGAACAATGATACTCTCAAATGCAATGTATCGTGTCGTGTCGTGTTGTGTCGCCTTTAATGCAAAAGAACAAATTGCAGCAGAGTTAAGCAAAATATGAAAGTGCATACGGTGTAAAGGATGTCTTATTTTTCTTGTCACAAAATGTGAGTTCTTAAGACTACATTACCACCATTATAGCTAATTAAAGTGTCGTAAACTGAAAGAATGTCATAAAAGTCAATGGAAAATTATTATTTTCGTATAATAAAAACAAAACAGGAATTAAAAAACTATTTGTTTTCTAATAAATAAAAATATAACAGCACAATATAAAATACGTTCTAAAAAAATTAGAAAAAAAAACGAAACAAAACTACGCAGCAGACAGTATTTTTTCAATATCAAAACAATACAGCAGCAGCAGCAGCAAGCGACAAAATAACCAAAAAAATATATTTTTAAAGTATATCTGTGTGTAGGTATAAGTGTACTCAAACAAAACAACACACATACATGAAATTTGTAAACAAAACATTTGTTATGGCGACAAAACGACACTTTAATATTCAAAAATAAAAAACAAAAACCAAAACAAAAAAAAGAGGTTGAATTAAACACTCTTTTACACGAAATTAAAAAACAACAACGCAATATACTCTGTACACATATAAATATGCATGTATGTACACTGTAATGAAATCACCATAATAAAGAGACAGACAACAACAAACAAACAAACAATTACAAACAAATTCAATTGCTGCTGATTGAATACCAACCAACATTTGTGTGTCATTTTATGTTTATATTTTTGTTGTTTTGTTTTACGAGTGCCTCCGTAATAAACTCAACTCTTTTTTCTCTCTTTCTCTTCTGTTTTTCTTCAATAAAACACCCCGTTTCTTGCTTACTCTGTCTGTTTGTTTTTGTTTTTAACATTTCGCCACTTTCTCTCGTGTTTTGTTTTCCCCAACTATACGAACAATGAGAAATAATATGATTGAAAAAAACATGCATACACACGCATATATATATGCATACACATACAAACAACAACAAACAAACAAAAATAATGATAAGATTTCTCAAGTGTTTTATTGATTGTTGTCGTCGTCGTCGTCGTTGTTTTAAACGCCATTGCCCGCTTCAGGGACAAATGGCAATGATGGGCAATAAGCGCCATTAGCGCCAAACATTTACTTTTTTTTTCAGTCTTAAAGCATCAGGTCTGGGACACTTCAAAAATCGAAAAACAGCCAAAATAACAACAAAATAAATTAAAAATGTATGTGTGTGTGTAAAAAGCTCAAACAATCAAGGAAATAAAATTCATGCATACATACATACATACATATGTATACACATTAGCAGCAATTGGGACTGAGTGATTATAGTCAATTATGGTGTTGCCAGATGTTAAATTTTTAAAGATTCTTAATTTAACATTTACGCCATGGGAAAACGAAAATGAATAAAAAGTTGTAACAAAATGGTGGACTTTCACCCTCATAGTTAAAGGTTAAAATAACATACATACTTATTTACATTCATACATACATAATTGGTCATTACAATCCTTCAGTCACGATTGCTACCTAACTTCTCATACCACTTACGTTATGTGTGTAAATTTGTATATATGAGTAGCGAGACCTACAGTTTAAAGCCGATTCCGATCGTCAGGTTTTTTGAGAAACTTTTCATGGCAATTTTTACTTACTCTCAGAGTTTTTACCAGAAATATGCTGAAAGGAAGTCGCCGTAGTAATATTTTTTCATATTTCGTTTAGTTCGAGACGTTTGACCTGGGGTCTGTAACGTGGTTTCACGTATATTAAGCCAACGCACTATCCACGAGACTGTGGCGACTTCTCTGTAAAACGCTTTCTCTAAAGTAGCGCCACAAATAAGTCTAGCGGCACCAAATCGCGTGATCCTCTGGGCCAATTGACCTTGCCTAAGCATAATATTGCTCTTTCTACCAACTTCTCATGCTATAAAGCCCTCCTCCTCCGAGTTATGTGGCCTTGTTAAAACCACATATCGTCTAGTATATAATTTTTCATTGCAAGCTAAAGGCGTCTGCTATCATTCGACCATAGCGCTCTGAATTGTCATTAACACATCTTTCCAAGTAATTTTCGAAAAAAATATGTCCCACTGGGCATCCTTCGTCTATAGGGGTCACCAAATAGTGCTTTCTTTCGTGAGTAATGGCTTTTCCATCAACATTTCTTTAACCTTCGAGCCCCACATGTAAGAAAATTTGGTAATTATACTAACATAACGCTCTAAATTGACGATAAGGGTTCTAACAAGATTGTTTTCAAAAATACAGTTTCAATTGATGCCTTCAGACCACAAACAGTCACTTATCTGAGGTGAAGTGGGTTCTCAGCACTTATTTTACTTGCTAACTTAACCACCAGTGTGCAGCATCACTGAAAAAAAATTTATTTGCAAAAATAAGCCTCAAAAGCCATTGTTCTAGCATTCAATTAGCGTTACTACGGTGTTGTGGGTGGTGGTCAAGGGAGTTGTGGGTTGAGGGAGTATTCCCTTAACATTTTTTATTTCAAAGAACAAATTCCGGAATTTAAAACTTTTAACATCGAACAAGTCGTGGAGCCATTATATTCTTTTTTGCTGTCTTGTTAGTCTGGCATCATTGTACCAATATGAAAAAAACTGTAAAAACAAAAACAAAAAACACCAACTCTTTAGAAAAAAAAAACCTTAAAAACATTGAACTAAAGTGGTAGAAGATGAAAAGAGTGTGAGTGAGTGTTTAAGTTTTAGTTAGACTTTGTACCGCTAATGTTTATTTATTTTTTTTTTATTGTTGGTGTTGCTGCTGTTGCTGCCGCGCTGCTATCGTAGTTGTTATTGCTGCGTTTATGTTGATTTGTTAATGAAACGACAGCAACATTATGATCGTAATACACGAGTAAACCAAAATTATTGGCGAAGTTACATACAGAGACAGCATAGTTGATTGTATACGGTGGTGGTGTTGTTGTTGTTTTGCAAAATATTTTTTAGTTTTTTTTTTTGTTGTTTTTCTGCTGCTACTTTACTATACTTCCTCTAAACTGTGGAATTTGTTGTTGTTTTAGGTTTCTGTTGTCGTTAATTTTAAAGTGGTTCTGGAGTACATTGAACTAAAGAGAGGGAGAGAGGGAGAGAAAAGAACAGAACAGAAAAATGTGTGCTGAACTGATTTTATATTTCTTGTGTTTATTTTTGTTTATTTGTTCGGGGGGTTTGTTCTCTCCGCTTTACCCCATACTTCACTTGGCCCTGGCTTATTATTTTACAAGATTTGCTTGTTTGTTTTGGCACTATTTTTTCCCTCTTCTTCTTCTTCTTTTCTGTTTCTCTTTACTGTTCATGGTATTTGTTTTTATTATTTTTGTTTTTATGTTTGTTTTTGCTTTTGATTCTGCTAAAAGTGAAGTGTTTTGTGTTCAGTTCATTAAAAACAAAACGCAGCAAAAGTTTTGTTGCTAAAAAAAAATAAAAACAAAGTGAAGTTAACAAATGCCACACTCTTCTGTTTTGCATTCCGATTTTCGATATCTTGAAACGTAAGATTCCAGAGTCGATGTTCTAATTTGATTAGCTGCTGCGTATGAGCATTGAAAGTGCGTGAGTAGTTTAAGTAGTTTTAAGTATTAATTAATAAAAAAAAAAATCATTTCAATTACTTTTTCCATAGCTAATGAGAGCATAAATGTAGGTTTCTATGCAAAAGCGTGTCCCATCTTCAGTTTCAGTTTTTTGTTATCGGTTGCTGTTATTATTGAGACCAACAACAACATTTAAATGACCGCCTCTGGATTGTTTGCAGCAGTCAATCCGTTTTGAGATAATTTTCCATCACTTGATCGCATTTGTTGCAGGTGAAATCCCAGGATCGTATCAATTGATACGGCCAATTGATGTTCCTTACTGACTTGCTTAATTGGGCATTAACAACCCGTTTATCGGGTTACCAGCCTGCTTTAATACATTCCTCTAGGCGCCAGTTGGTCACACTAATAAATGGCAGGTCATTCTCAATTTATTCGTTCCAACGCAGACAAGGGCACTTACTACGCCCCCGGGTGCCCCTATGGTCTAGTTGGTAGTGTTCTAAACTTAAAGTGACAAGGTCATAGGTGCGATTTGCACCCGAGAATCTGGGTGTTTGTAATTGTCTCACTGCTTATCTGACAGTATATGTATGTACAGTTGCGTTCATAAAAATAGGAGTGAGCCCATTGAAAAACAAAAGCTTAAATTTTAACAAAAAAAAAACATGATTTAATTCAATTTTTTGGTGTAAGGTAATGTTGATTCAATACTAAATTATTTAAGTTATTCATTAATTAAATAAAGCTTTCAACAAGTAAGTAACAGGAAGTTTAAAAAAAATATCTTAAAAAGTGCCGTTCAAAATAATAGGGAGTATTTCAGTTTTCATAAAGATTTTGTATTAAAAAAGTTAAAAATGCTTATGACTATAAACAGAAACTTTAAATACGATTAGTATTTGGTAGAATAGTCTTTAATTTTTATTACAGCAGGACATCTACGAGGAATGGAGTCAACTAAATCCTGACATCGTTTTAGTGGAACTTTATTCCACCCATCTTGCACTAAAGACCACAACTCAGTTACATTTGACGGTTTTCTCTCGGCAACATATTTTTTAACATCCCTCATAGATGTTCTATGGGATTAAGGTCAGAAGACTGAGCTGGCCATAGCTCGCCATAACCTTTACCCCATTAACCCGAAACCACTCATTTGCCAATTTACTGGTGTGTTCCGGGTCATTATCTTGTTGGAATATCCATTTTAGAGGTGTGGAATATGGTAACATCACTTCTCTCAAAATGCTGACATAGACGTTCCTATCCATTATGTCTCTAATTCGATGTATTGGGCCTAAACCATCATATGAAAAGCTTCCCCATATCATTAGTTTTGCACCACCATGTTTAACCGTCTTTTGTGTATACAGAGCACCAAATAAAACAATTTTGCTTTCGTCAGTCCACAGTATGTTTCTCCATTTTTCTTTCGGATATTTGATATGTTCTTGGGCAAACTTTAAGCGTGCTGCTGCCTGTTTTGTATGTCAACAATGGCACCTTTTGTGAACGTCTTGCGAATAAATTGTTGTCGCGTCTAATGGACATATAGATGAATAGTAGGGGCACTTACGGCAAGATTCAGATCCTTTTGAATTTTATTTTGCTGTATCGCACAATTCGGTGGTCATCGACAGTAGATGTTTTGGCCTTGCGCCCACGCGTTTCGGGCTTTTTTTTTATATTTTTTAATGTATTTGTGATCATTTGATTGGAGCAACTCAAGGTTTCCTCAATTTCTTTATAAGTTTTGCCTTTTTCTTTTCCAAGATTTTTAATTAGTCTTCTCTTTTCTTCAGTAAAGTGCTTTCCTCGTCCCACTATTACAAAAATTTATGTGAATCACTGTAGAGAAAAAGTTTTAACTATATTTTTCCGTACTTACTGTTCACTTTTTTCTTTTAAATTATGTGCTGTTGTTATATTTTTATTTTTAAAAGAACACTCACACTCCTATTTTTTTGGATATTTTTCATCGTAAATATTGAAGTTATTACGAGATTTTTGTTTGTATTTTATTTCTTACATTATCGTTGTAACTACCATTAAAATATATCATGTTTTGCAAATTGGTAGAATAAAAAATTTTAACTTTGAAAATATTGCATGGTAGCACTTCTATTATTTTGAACACAGCTGTATATGAAATATTCACAATCAAAAAAGAATGTGAGAATTATAACAAAAGAACTATTCCCGAAAAAATGAAGAGAAAAAAGGGAAAAATAGAAGAAGATTGTCGCAATCCTTTTCTCTTTCCTTTATTGCAATATAACGCACTGCATGAATGGTGGTCATCTCTTGAATGTTGAATTCACAAAAAAAATTGAGCCATAGCGCTGTAAAGGATTTTCTTTAAAAAATCAAACATTAAAAGCCTGTTGCTCTAGCACTCAAATAGCAATCCATGGAGCAGCTAAAGCCCGTGAAGTTTGTCCAATGAATCCATAGCGCTTTAGTTCGTACAATTTTGTTACACGTGATTCCGATATAGTGTCCTGCCTAGAAGAGAGCATATCTAGCGTAGTGGAAATAGGTAAAAAGAATAAGTTCATGTTTTAAGTACAACACTACCTCTGACGTCTTTGATGTCATTTCGAACTTATACCCTTCGAATTTAGTAGATTATAATATGACTGTTAACTATGCAATGCCTTTGCAGAATACTTCAATACTTTTTTTTTAATAAAAAGTACTTTTTTTTACAAAATTTTAAAAAAGTACTTTTTTATATAGGAAGTCCTTTTTGTAAATTTTATTTCTTTTTAATCACTAAGAAATGGAACAAAAATAATACTTTTATACTTTTTTTTACAAAAAGTACTTTTTTTTACAAAATTTAGAAAAAGTACTGTTATTACTAGAAGTGCTTTTTGTAAATTTTATTACTTTTAAATTACAAAGAAATAGAACAAAAATAATAAAAAATTATACTTCAATACTTTTTTACAAAAAGTACTTTTCCTACAAGTTTTAGAAAAAGTACTTTCTTTTTACAAGAAGTACTTTTTGTAAATTTTATTACTTTTGAGTCACTAAGAAATGGGACAAAAATAATAAAAAAAAAATGTATTTCAATTTAGAAATTTTGGTACCTTCTAGCGAAAAGTACTTTTATGATTTTTTATACTTTCTTTTTAACGAATGGTACTTATTAAAGTTTCTTTTTTCTTTTCTTTTTTGCACAAAAATAAAACAAAAATAATACTTCTATACTTTTTTTTACAAAAAGTACTTTTTTACAAAATTTAGAAAAAGTACTTTTTCACAAGAAGTACTATTTGTAAATTTTATTACTTTTGAGTCACTAAGAAATTGAACAAAAGTAATAAAAAAATCTGAATTTCAATGTAGAAATTTTGGTACCTTCTAGCGAAAAGTACTTTTATGATTTTTTGTATTTCTTTTTAACGAATGGTACTTATTAGTTTCTTTTTTTTTTTTTTTGCAGGTTTCTCTGTGGAGACACAATGTAAGTAAAAAATAAAAACAATTCCTATAAAAACGTATGTACATACATATGTATTTAACTGTGGGGGATAGTACCGTTTTGGTACAAAAATATTTTTATTCTTATTGTTTAGTACTTCTATCATTTAAAAGTACTTTTTCTTTATTATTGTTATACATTTAAGTACCCTTTTTCGGAATTTGTTGTTGTTTATTTTGTGTGTTTAATTCCCAATCGAGTACCATGTTATGTAAGTGTGGAAAGATGCCCCATTTATTTACTGGAAATTGTTTCTGTTTTTATGGGATTTTTTTTTGTTTCCCTCTTTTTGACCCTTTCACACGCAAATCATTTTTGAAGACACTGACGCGGTAAGCAGTCAGTCATTAATTTAGTGAAGCAACCTTAAAAAATAAAGAAGAAAAAAACGTGGAAAATAAAATTTACATGGAAATAAATTATTTATAAAAAAACAACAAAAACAAAGAAAATTAAAAATAAGCCTACAAAACCTACTGAAATTACAATACAAGGTGTAGTGAAAAAAGGAATCCATTTGATTTTCAATAGGTGGTATGAGTATGTCTACCAGACATCAGCAATCATACTCATAATTTCTGATACTTATGTATATGCATTCATACTTATTTTAATATCATGTAACGAACCTCTACTCATATTCAAAGTTTGAAGTACTCATCATATTCATACTTAACATCATCATACGTGTTTACGTTGTTGATTTCGACTCTCCATAACTCAGAATTCGACTCTCCATTATTCAAAATTTGAAGTAACAAAACGTATGATGTTGTTGCTGATTTCGGCTCTCCATAGCTCAACATATACACGAAGCACAAAACAAGTATGATTCGCATACGAATATTAAAATACTCACTAGAAGATTGTGTGTTTGCTCTGCTTGCTGCCCTATCTTTTTTGCTAATGTGTCTTTTTTCTTTTGTTGTAAATTCAACAACAACTAAGATTGAATGATTCGAATCATTTATGAGTATTATAAGAGTATTTTTCTTAAGTTCTGAATCTAAATGAGTAGTCTGGCTTATGAGTCAAACATATTTCGAATGGTATGAGTTTGATATGTCAACGTTGTACTCATATTCATTGCAACCTGTACTTTAAATCAACGTTGTAGTGAGTACGATTGTATCCAGAGTTGACTCACTTATATTCAAAATTTCATGAGTGCTTATGAGTAGCGAAAAAACGATTCATTCCTGATCTCTGATGTCCACCATAAAAGTGTAACTGCAATTGTATCGTAATAAAGTTGAGATTTTGTTCTAGGTTACGACACACTGAAGCGGCTATTCGGGCTACTGTGACTAAATTTCGCACCAAATTTACATTGTTGGAAATTAAACCACCAGCACGCTTACGTAGAGTGCGAACTGAAGAAAATATCGCAGCTGTATCGGCCAGTGTTAATGATGACCATCAATTATCGATTCGTCGCCGTTCGCAGCAATTGGGCCTCTGTTACTCAACAACGTGGAAAATTTTGCGGAAGGATTTAGGTGTGAAGCCTTTTAAAATACTTGCTGGTGCAAGAATTGAAGCCGAACGACCTACCGCAACGCAGAATTTTTGGTGAATGGGCTCTTGGATAGTTGGACGAGATCCACTTCTTTATCGAAAAATTGTGTTCAGCGACGAAGCTCATTTTTGGCTCAATGGATACGTAAATAAGCAGAATTGTCGATTTTGGAGTGAAGATCAGCCAGAAGCATTGCAAAAGCTACCAATGCATCCAGAAAACGTCACAGTTTGGTGCGGTTTATAGGCTGGTGGCATCATTGGACCGTACTTCTTCAAAGATGCTGCGAATCGTAACGTAACTGTGAATGGTGAGCGCCACCGTGAGATGATATCCAACTTTTTTTATTGCCCAAAATGCAAGAGCTTGACTTGCATGACATATGGTTTCAACAAGACGGTGCCACATGCCACACAGCACGACTAGACTATTTTTTGTGGGGCTATGTTAAAACTCATGTCTATACAGACAAGCCCGCTTCAATTGACGCATTGGAAGACAACATTGAAGCATTTATTCGTGAGATACCGGACGAAATGTTGGAAAGAGTGTGCCAAAATTGGACTAAGGGGATGGACCATTTGAGGTGCAGTCGCGGTCAACATTTGCATGAAATAATCTTCAAACATTAAATTATATGGACCGTACTATCGATTCAAATAAAGATTTCATGCATTTTTCTGAATTTTATGTTTTTTTTTTGTAAAATTTTCCGATAGCTCTTAAAAAATCACCCATTATATGTATGTTCTGTTTACTAAATTCTGGGGGTCCAAGAATTTTACTTCTGCGATTCCCTAGCTTCGGACAATGATAGAAAAAATTTTCTAGGGTCTCCTCTTCTTTCTTGTCTCTTGGCATGAGCACCCAGAGATCTGGATTCCGTTATCTTGTTATGTTCAATGAGAACTCTCTTCTGCATGTATCCATGTCGGGCCAGATCTGTCTGATGTCGCTTCAAGTGGGTTCATTAACCCGTCTTACCATTGCCAATAAGTGGAGTTTTTGTGAGACCATTTGTTTGCCTCTCTGTAGAGGACCGAGCGCTTACCTCATCTTGAGATTCATTTATTTTTTTTACTACCTCTTATATTCTTCTTTATTCTACGTCTTTAAAAATATGTATATATGTTCTGTTGCTAAATTCTGGGTGTCCAAAAGATTCCCAAGCTTCCAACAATGGTAGAAAAGATGTTCTGGGGTCTCCTATTATCCTGGCGTGAGCAGACAAAGGTCAGTGTCCCGTTAACAATGCAAATTCTGTTCTGCATGTATCCGCGTCTGGTCAGATCTGTCTGATGTCTTTTCGAATGGGCTTATTATCGCATCTTACCATTGCCAATGAAGGGAGTTTTTGTGTGATCTCATTTGTTTGCCTCTCTATAGAGGAGCGAGCGCCTATCTCATGTAGAAATTCATTTAAATTTTCCATGGTGCACCGGCCCAATACATGAGAATTGTATTCCATTCTCGGGCGGATGCAAGCGGTGTAAATAATGAGTTCAGATGGAGTAAAATATTGAATTCTTCTTGCGAAACACGAACATCAATAGCTTCTGCCGCCCTAATCATTTGAACAAAATAATGGATTTCTTTTTACTACCTCTTATATTCTTATTCTTCCTTCTACATATTGAAGTATTGAATGCTTCATGCGAAACTTGAAATACATGCTGAATTTGTATGCCAAGAACATCAAGAGCTTCTTTCTGACTTCCTTATCATTACAATAAAATAATGGATTTCTTTTTACTACCTCTTATATTCTTCATCTTCCTTCTACATATTGAATGCTTCTTTCGAAACTTGAAATGTGTGCTGAATTATCATGTCACGAACATCAAGAGCTCCGTTCTGACTTTCTACTCATTACAGAAAAATAATGGATTTCTTTTTACTACCTCTTATATTCTTCTTCTTTTTATTTCTTCTACGTATTGAATGCTTCTTTCGAAACTTGAAATGTGTGCTGAATTATCATGTCACGAACATCAAGAGCTTCTTTCTGACTTTCTAATCATTACAGAAAAATAATGGATTTCTTTTTACTACCTCTTATATTTTTCTACTTCTTCCTTCTACGTATATAGTACGTTTTAGGAAATAAAAAATAAAAAAACGATTAAAACAGAAACAAAACATTACAAATATCTGCCTATCGGTGGTTGTTTGGTTGAATAATGGATTTCTTTTTACTACCTCTTATATTCTTCTTCTTCATCTGTTTTTATTCTACGTATGTAGTACGTCTTTAGAAATCAAAAAAAAAAAAACGATGAAAAACGAATACGAAAACAAAAACAAAACATTTTAAAAATTTCTGCCTATTGGTGGTCGCTTGGTTGAGTAGCGTTTGATCGTTTTGCCGCCGTCCACCCGTTCGTTTGTCCATCTCCCTTTCGGTAATTTGCCAGTCATTTGAAATGTTTAGGTGTTTATCTACTTGTCGATACGGTTGTTGTTGTTGTTGTTGCTGTTGCTGTTATTCGTGGACTCTGACGCAAATACAAATAATAACGAAAGTTTTGATGTAAATCAAATGATTTTTTATGACGTCGAGAGAAAAACAACAATTTTTGTTTTTGTTTTGTTTTATTAATTTATTAAATGTATAGGCATAGGCCTCTATTACGATCTACCACCACCCCTCTCTCTTAACTCACCACCATCGCGTACCGTATAATACCTTAAAGTTAATACTCTCGCATACATAACCTTGTAAAGTTTATTTATTTTTTGATTTCATTTTTCGTTTTATTTTGTTTCGCTGGCGTCATTAAATTCTCTGTTGTTGAGTTTTTCTTCATTGTAATTTTGTTCGTAGTTGATTGTGTTTTTCATTATTTTTTCCCGTATCTCCTCTCCATGCCGATAAAGTTTTCTTATTTGTGTGTGAGTGTGTGCTGCATACACAGTGTGTAAATAGAAGTTTTAAGCGTTTTTTTTTTTTCTTTTTCTCTGTTTATTTTCTGTTTATATATTACAGGTGAATTTTGTAATGGATATTGACGTTAAAGGGGAATTTTTTCCATTTTTTTTTGGTTTAAAAAAAGTACTTAAACGGTGTGATAAGAAAACGTTTTTTTTCGCTTTATAGCTTTATAATTAATTGCTGGTATTTCGTGAGTGTTTGTGATGGTAATTTTGTCAATGACTTGTATTAAATATTCGCAGCAAGTGACTTCTTTTTTTTCTGGCATTTCACAAAAAAAAAAAAACGAAAGAAAATATCGGGCATATCTATTCGATAATACCACAAAAGTTTAAGCATTTTTGTAAGCAATTAACTCCTAGCTAATCGTTTAACAAGTCCTCAGTTAATAGCTTCATTTTCTTTATAGTTTAACTTACTAGTCATGCGATAACTACTTACTTAATTACTTCACTGGCCATTAACAACCCGATTAACGGATTTCGGCCAGCCTTAACATGTACTTCCTCTATCCTATGCTCCAGCCGTAGTGGTGATAGCGTATATTATCCCTGTGGATCTGCTGGCAGCGGAGCGGCAAAATCGGCTGGAAGTAACATAACCGCTCATTTCAGGGAAAACCCCATTTCAAAATGGCAACAACGATGGAACGAAGAAGATAGAGGAAGATGGACGGCGAGACTTATTCCAGACATAAGGCCATGGATTCGTCGGAAATTTGGAGAGATAAATTACTCCGTTACACAGATGTTATCGGGTCACGGATATTTTAGGAAATATCTGCACAGAATGGGAAAGACCGCCTCACCTTACTGTCTTTACGAGGAAGGGGGGATAATTGATGACGCAGAGCACACCGTTTTCGAGTGTGCACGCTGGCAGAGCTATCGCTCTGCACTGACGTCGATAGTTGGGACGATCACGCCCGGTAACATTGTCGGGGTTATGACCGCGAGTAGGGAAAATTGGACCTCAGTGGCGAATTACGTGGAGAGGATTCTAAAACTGAAGGGATCTTGAGGCTGCAGAACATGTGGGCACGCCGGAATAGATGAAACTGGCACACGTGTCAAGCGAAATTCGAAGCAAGGATCTGGGGGAAAGGAATAGTGGAGACACTTAGATGTCTCTTCAACTTTCAACACGCAATCCGGACGCGGATATGAATATGCAGGGGCCAAAGAGCCAAAGGGACTCCACTCCGAAGTAATACCACCGTAGTTCCGGAGTGGGCACAACAAGTCCATGAGACGAGGGGGGGATTTAGTGGGTGAGGGCCCCACACACGGAAGATGTGACGACTTCCTCTATGGTGCGGTTAGGTACATTTACCCCTCCTCGGCGTGAAAAGAAAAAAAATCATATGCTAGTTGGTCACAGCAACCGTTGACAGGGCTTCCTCTTTGCAATTGTAGCAACAGCATATGTATGCTGCTGAATGAAGACAAGATGCATAAACGTTCGTTGTAAAGAATTTCCAGCAAAGCTTCAAGCAAACTACTATCGCGATATGTGTTCTGATGGCTTTGTTCCCAAAACGACTGCTGCTTATGTTATTTCAGTCGCCATCGTCTAATAGGTAGTGTGTTGGCTTATTAGACGCGAGGCCGAGGTTCAAACATCAGCCTCAGACATCTTGAACACAACAAAATGTGACTCTCTCTTTCTCCCTCAGCAGTCTTACTAACTTACTTACTTAACTGGTATTATCAACCCGATTAACGGATTTCGGCCTGCCTTAACACACCGTTCCAGGCGCCTCTGCTTCTTCCACGCCGACGCCAGTTGGTCACACTAATCGATGACAGGGCTTCCTCGATCTGATTTTTCCAATGCAAACAAGGTCTCCTCCATCCTCTTCGATGATTTCAGCAAAACTCCGCATCAAAAACCCGTCTCGCCAGGCCATCCTCCTCAATTCAAACGACATGGCCGAGCCAGCGCAGCCACTGGATGTTAATATGCTGCCTAACGTTCACTGATGAATCGGATGCGGAAATTATCGCCAACTCGTATTGGACCGCAGATCTTGCGTAGGACTTTTCTCTCGAATACTCTCAAGGCTGCTGCATCAGTGCTCAATGGTGTTCATGCCTCTGTGTGGAATAACTGAATAACTCCTGGATCGGCATGGAATGTCGCCGCTGTCTCAATCTTCTTTCTCGCTTTTCAGTGGCACAGTTATATTCCGGGAAACTGCAGAGCAGACAAGCTTGCCAGGGCTGGCGCACTACTTCCGGAATCCTCTTCAATCGACTTGGGGATGCCACTTACCTTGGTCAAGTTAGCCATCGCACGAAAATTTTTTCGAGACGCCAACCTATACTGGGTCAATGAAAAGTCCTGCTCCACCGCTATGCTCACTTGGCCCTCGATGGATAGAAGGCGCATCAACCAGTTACTCGGACTTGATGGTAACGTCATCTCGACCACAGTGGTCATGCTTACAGATCATCGTGTTATGGGAAGACAAGCGTAAAGAATGCAACACCCATCTAACGATTTCTGCCGTGGGTGTAAATCTACGGAGGAAAAGGAGACTGTTAACCACTTTTGTCAATGACTGTCTCTTGCGAGGTGCAGATATAAGATATTTGGCTGTCCAATCCTTGTCAGCTTGACGGAACGCCATCATCGATTGATGTCAAGGATATTGCTTCGGTTATCAAACTTTCGGGCTGGTTTTCTAGCGTGGGGTAGTCGTGCTTTAAATGTGCAGTCCTTCTTCTTCTTCCCTGATTTGGAGGAACTTGGTTAGTACAGAGACTATGTTTATCTGAGGCATCACAACGGGCCGCTATGCATGCTCGTCAGCTTTTGGTATCAAAGCATGGAGAGGATGAGCGTCTTGTAGAGTATTAGTTTTGTTGTACGAGCGATGTCTCTGCTGCTCAATTGCCTATTGAGACCATAGTAGCATTTGTTGCTAAGAGTGATCCTGCGCTTGATCTGCACACTGACATCATTTTTGGTGGTAACGGCGGAGCCAAGAAAAAGACTTGGAATAACTACTACCACCTAAATCCGATCGAGATTGGAATACAATTCGAAATGTTTTTTAAATTTGAAAAAAAAAAATTTAAGAAATGCATGCTGATGGCGGAATGTAAAGGGTCCACCAAATAACTTTTTTTTTTAAAATGCTTTAAAAAAAACTACTGAATATTTTCTCAAATTTCTTTTTTTTTATTTGAAAGTACAATCCTTCCGGTTAATAATGGAAAATAATTTCATTCAAATGGCTACCTCGACTGGCCATGCAGTAGCCTACACGATCGGTCCAATTTTTAAGCACATTATCGATTGTGTGCAGCTGTATTTCACCAATGGCTTCACGAATATTGTCCTTTTAAGCGTCAATTGTCTCTGGCTTGTCGGCGTAACACTTATCTTTGACGGCACCCCACAAATAATAGTCCAACGGTGTCAAATCGCAGCTCCGAGGTGGCGAAACGACATCAGCTCTGCGGCTGATAATGCGATCTTCAAAAACAGGGCGCAAAACATCGAATGTAGCTTCGGCTGTGTGGCACGTAGCGCCGTCCTGTTGAAACCAAATGTTGCCAATATTCTCCTCTTTAATTTTTATGAACAAAAATTCGTTCAACATGGCCCGATAACGATCGCCATTGACTGTAACGGCCACTCCTTGCTTATTTGCGAAGAAAAATGGCCCAATTAAGCCTGTGGACCAAAATCCGCACCAAACAGTGACTCGTTTTGGGTGCGTTGGCTTTTCAATGTATGCGTGCGGGTTTTCTGTGCCCCAAATGCGACAATTTTGCTTGTTTACATACATGCATGGCCAACTGAGGCAGCCATTTGAATGAAATTATTTTCCATTATTAACCGGAAGGATTGTGCTTTCAAATAAAAAAAGAAATTTGAGAAAATATTCAGTAGTTTTTTTTAAAGCATTTTCAAAAAAAAAAAAAAGTTATTTGGCGGACCCTTTATTCATCTAAAAATGTTTGTTGGGTTAGCCAGCCAGCCACTGTCAGTGAACTGTTTCTGAAGTTCGAATATGGAATACCAGAATATTTCTTTTTGTTTTGCGTTCTAATTAAATTCAAATTCATGGAGTTTTTGAAAGAGCTCCTTCATATTTTCAAATAAAGCGAAGAGAAAACATTTCCCATTTACATTGAAACTCAAGTGCTGGGTTTGCGTAAAAAAAAAACAAAAACAAAAACAGATAAAAAAAAAATTTTTTTTAGGGCCAAGGGGGTAGATACACGTGGCCCATATTCATTTGTTTGTCTTTCCACCAAACAGATGTCACAAAATTTCAATTTCAATTTCAATTCCATTTCCATTTCAATTCTCAATTTCCACTTACAATTAGTACAAGTACGAGAACTTTGTTTTGTTTGTTTTCTTTGTTGTTCTTGTTGTTGTTGTTTTTTTTTAATAGTTGTTGTTTGTTTTCTTACAAATAAAAAAACACGAAGTTTTATTGCGCATTTGATTTTATATTCCGATTTCTTGAAAGGCACAGAACAAAAACAAAAACTTGTATTCACATTCACAATGTAATACTCTTTGCATTGCCACACTTGTGCCTGGATTTGCAGTTAATTGTTGGTGCTTCTTTGTTTTTCGTATATGAGTAGTTTGTGCTTCACCACAAAGTGATAAAAGAAAAGAAAACGTATTGAATTTTGTGTAAAAGGGAATTCCCCAAAACCATTAACCACCTAACCAACCCGCGACGTAACAGCACAACACTAGGTCGACGACAACTAGTGGCGCCAACTATAAATATTTAAGCCGCAGAAATATGGCAATCGCCACCACGACCACAACACTGACTGGTGACTGGCTAAGCAATGACTTGATGGTGGTGGTCGTCTGTAATAAATTCATTTGAATTCGAAATTTACATGGAATTTCATTACAATTTACAAGTATTCTTGGGAAATGTTAAAAAAAATCAAAACTTTATAAAAGAATTCAATAAGATTTCGATTTTTAAATAATCAAGTTGTCTGAATCAGACCAGTGTTACCGCAATCCTTTACGGAAATAAGAAGGCAAAGAACGTGCCAATCATCCTCACTTGATGAGGATGATGAGAGATCAGCAATGAATCGTTTTTCGCTACTCATAAGCACTCATGAAATTGTGAATTTAAGTGAGTCAACAATATTGCAATTTAACTACTCATGATTCATTCATACTCACTACAACGTTAACTCCACTTATTGGCAATGGTAAGATATGATAATGAACCCACTTGCAGCGACATCAGACAGATCTGGCCCGACATGCATACATGCAGAAGATAGTTTGCATTGAACCTAACAAGATAACGGAATGCAGATCTGCGGGTGCTCATGCCAAGAGACAAGGAAGAAGAGGAGACCCTAGAAAATCTTCTCTATCATTGTCCGAAGCTAGGGGGTCGTAGAAGTATAATTCTTGGATACCCAGAATTTAGTAAACAGAACATATCTTCTGTAGCCAAAGCCGTTTTAAGAAAATTTACAAAACTTCATAAGACTCTCGAGATGGTTGAAGGATACCAACCAGAAACTATAATCATATGGCGGAATGGGTAATTTCGGTGTTACAACGGGACATTACAGGACCCAATTCAACCTATCCTAGAACAAAATCTCAACTTTATTGAGATCCAATAGCAGTTACACTTTTATGGTTGACATCAGAGATCAGGAATGAATCGTTTTTTTCGGTACTCATAAGTACTCATGAAATTTTGAATATAAGTGAGTCAACAATATTGAAATTTAACTATGTACTCGTGATTCACTCATACTCACTACAAGGTTAATTTATAAGTACAGGAGTGCAATGAGTATGCGTACAACGTTGACTTCAAACTCATTCCATTCGAAATATGTTTGATTCATAAGCCTACTCATTCAGATTCATAACTTTAGAAAAATACTCTTATAATACTCATAAATGATTCGAGGAACTCGAAACCTTCTAGTGAGTATTTTAATGTTCGTACGTGAATCATACTTATTTTGTGATTCGTGTATATGTTGAGTTATGGCGAAACGAAATCAACAACAACAACACGTATCATCAAACTTTAAATATAAGTGGAGGTTCGTTCCACGACATTAAAATAAGTATGAATGCGTATGCGGTCTAGTAGGTAGTGTGTTGGCTTATTAGACGAAAAGCCAGGGTTCGAGCCCCAGGCCAGACATCAAAATAAAATACAAAAAGTATTTCTTCGGCGACTTCCTCTCAGCAGATTTCTGGCAAAAACTCTGAAAGTAAATAAAAATTGCCATGAAAAGTTTCTCAAAAATCTGTTGTTCGGAGTCGACTTTAAACTGTAGGTCCCGCCACTCATGTATAAAATTAACACACACAACATAAGTGGTGTGAGAAACTAGGTCGTAATCCTGACTGAAGGGTTGTAATGACCAATTATGTATGTATGTGTATGTATGAATGCGTATATGTATCGTAAATTATGAGTATGATTCGATTCTACTCATCTTTTTGAATGCTTATTGCTGATCCCTGATGACGAGCCATCAATCAACTGTTGAAGACCAATTCAGCATCTACATCTTGTCCATCAGTCGTGTAAATCTGCGATAACATTCCGTTTTGCCTATAACACGGTGAGCTTTATGCAATTGTAGATTTTCATTTGATGTACAGAGATACAGGTTTTTTTAGGGCGTATTAAGCACTATTGTGGTGTTAAATATCTTTATGGATTTATTCAAATGACAATAACATCCAAGAATACCAGGATCAAAAACCGGACCTGGAGTGTAGAAAGGCGATAAACAATCACTCCAGGCATGTAACGGTACGCATTATATGGGTTTCTAGTCGTCATAGTGTGATTGGAAATGAGGAAAGGAATATTCTGACTAATAGAGCGTGAGCACTACATACCATAAGCTTGGATAAACCAATGCCTTTCAGTGCATTAAAAGATCAAGCTGGGGAAGAAGACGGACACGTCACATCTGCCATTGTGGAACAAAGACTCAAGTTGGAAAAATTAAAAAAATACTTTAAAGCGATCTTAATAAGGAGAGAACCATGTAAATTTCAAAACTAAAGGCGAACGCTAATGAGCGTACTCAAGGACAACTCTCCATCTTGCATGCTCACCTGAATCGTATTGGCGTGATGGAAAATAGTAAATGCAGGGAATGCGGTGAAGACATCGAAACGATGAAGCACTTCTTGCGTCATTGTCCAGCTTTCGTAAGCGCCACAATCCAATATTTTAGGGATGACACTATAACACAGACATAACTCGTCTTAACAGGGGTGAAGTGATGGAAGTTAAGGAAGCTTGCACAAGATACCGATTTCCTATAGAAAGTGAGGTGGTATTCCTACTGGTGATCTTACAAAAAGCCTACATGTATGTCAATAGATACGAGATTCATGGATGGCCTCCTCTCCTTCAGTTTACCTACCTACCAAAGCCTCAAAACTAGGTTTAAATTGTGGATCTCATGATATTTGAACTAATTGGGAAAACTACAAGCATTTTACACTGCATTTGTGAGCCAAAGATGTCTTTTAAATGTTGCAAGTTGGGTTGAATTACCTGATTAGAATGGTTATGAACCAGGCTAAGTCTGACTCTATGACTTGGCAATAATAACCCTAGGCTGTGAAGTTCGTGTGGAGATACACAGAAAATTCTTTACATAAAAATCGCTCCCAGCAAGCACAAATAGCCATTACAACCCTTTAGTCAGGATTGCAACCCAGCTTCTCAGGCCACCCATGTTGTATGTGTTAATTTTATCCATTAGTGGCTGCTCAAGATATACGGGGTTATGCGGAGTCGTATTTAGAAAACAAAACCCGCGGGGCCAAACGGCTATCTCGAGAGTTTTTGCCAGAAGACAGCTGAGGGGAGGACGGCGAAGAAATCTTCTTTTATTTTTCGTTTTGGTTGCGATATTTGGCCTCACGTTTAATAAGCCATCACACTGCGTACTAGACTGCAGGGACTTCGTGTGTCCATGCTGTAACCATCTGTGAACTCGATTTTCGGCCTGATAATGTAGAAGTTGGGAATAGCAAACGTGACGCCAAAGTTTGGCAATATGTCTTCTTCTTGTTAGTAAATGCGCAGGGGTTCTTTAATGAGAATGAACAGGAGCGATATATTCCGCTAAAGGGCATTGTACTACATTTGAGACTGCATCAGAAGCACAGTTTGTTTCTCTGCCTAAAGGGAATAAGGTTATAATCTGTTTTTATAGAGGTATAGAACTTGAAGTTGACATTACTTTTCAAGATGGCGACCGATTTAACAGCTGGCAAGTGATTTATTCTCAGTTTGGTTTGGCAATTCATCATGAATAGACTCACGCCTGAACAACGCTTGCAAAAAGTGCAATTTTATTTCGAAAATAATGGTTCTGTGCGGAAAACGTATCGCGCACTACGTCCATTTTATCGTCGACAAAATCGTCCATCAGAGCAGTTAATTCGATTAACCATGGAACATTTTCGCACCACGTTTACTCTTATTGATGATAACTCGCATCCCCAGAGACGCTGTACGGAGCGTACAGAAGAAGCTATTGCTGCTATAGAGCGTAGCATTGAGGAAGACCCGAATGAGTCCATCCGCCATCGAGCACAGGAATTGGATCTGTGTCCATCCACTTTATGGAAGATTTTGCGGAAGGATCTTGGTTTGCGTGCTTACAAAATCCAACTCGTGCAAGAATTGAGGCCAAACGATCATCAAGTAAGGCGTAGATTCGTCGAATGGGCCCAAAACGAGATTACCGTTGTTCCCGATTTTCATAAGCGAATTTTGTTTAGCGATGAAGCGCACTTCTGGTTGAATGGCTACGTCAACAAACAAAACTGCCGCATTTGGAGTGAAGGTAATCCTCAAGTGTATGTGGAAACACCGTTACATCCAGGAAAAACTGACTGTTTGGTGCGCTTTATGGGCTGGCGGAATCATTGGTCCGTACTTTTTCAAAAACGATGGTGGCCAGAACGTTACAGTCAATGGCGATCGGTATAGAGCCATGATTACTAACTTTTTCATTCCTGAATTGAATAACCATGATGTCCAGGAGATGTGGTTTCAACAAGACGGCGCAACATGTCACACAGCTCGTGCCACAATAGATTTATTGAAAGACACGTTTGGTGACCGCCTAATTTCACGTTTTGGACCTGTGAATTGGCCTCCAAGATCTTGTGATTTAACACCGCTAGACTACTTTCTGTGGGGCTATGTAAAGTCATTGGTCTATGCGGTAAAGCCACAAACGCTTGACCATTTGGAAGACAACATTCGCCGTATTATTGCCGCTATACGGCCACAAATGTTGGAAAAAGTCATCGAAAATTGGACGTCCAGATTGGACTACATCCGCGCCAACCGTGGCGGTCATATGCCAGAAATCATATTTAAAATGTAATGCCACAAGATTATCTTTCGGATAAATAAAATTCATGTCAATCGAATAATCCATCGTTGTTTTATTGCAACTTAAAGTTCTATACCTCTATAAGAAACACCCTTTACGAACACCCAACGACTTTGCTAAACAGTTACCGACCTAATAATTTCTATAAGTATGCTCTCCACAAACATGTGTCTCAGAGTTCTTGTATTTAACTGCGAGTGTGAGTGTATATGTTTCAGTATCTTTATGTAAATTAAGCGCTTATCAAGAGAATATAGTTCCGCTAGAGGAAGTTATTAAAAAAAATGTGTAGACAATCCACGACCACAAGGGGGGCGAGTAAAGTGATAAACAACAGAACAAGCAACGTACACCATAACTGCCCGGCAGAGAAAAGGAGAACAAAAACGGATGAAGTATAAGTAGAGCTAATCAGACGTCTATTGCAATGCAAACATAAGACACATACACACCACCACCCCCCTGGCTCTGTGTTGTAAGCATTCACAGCTTACACACTTTCAAAAAATAACTGTACAGTATACTTACATTACATGGTGTAGGGGCATATGGTTGTCTTACGGATGAATGTCTTGTCTTCCTCTTGACTTTGTTTTCTTATGAGTGTTTCTTGCTTTAATTACAACGGAATTCAATTGTTTGTTGTATTTGTATAAAGGAGGAGATATGGAATGAAATTGAATTGAGATTTACAGAGAGAGTGACTAACACATGGCAGTTGTGAATGTTGTGTTGTTGCTGGTGATGATGATGATGGTGATGAACTATTTCTAAATAAAGATGTCAAATTGTCAATCATCATTATAATGTTCGTTTTATACTGTTATGTTCTGTTCTGTTCTGTTCCTCTTGTTCTCTTGTGTGCCATGTACTGCTGCTGCATTATATTTTTTCGTATGTTCTGTTATTGTTTGACTCACACAAACAAACAAAATGAAAATGAAGTGACTGACATGTGAAGTGAAAATTGAAAACAATAACACAGATTTCCAGCTCTGTTTAATGGCAGTTGCGGCACTGAGTGGTACAATACGGACAATAATAACAATAATAAAGATGTTCTTTGTTGTTGTTTATTTGTCACAACGGATGCGGAAAGTGGCATTCAAGGAAATTTCCTATTTTAAACACAACAAAAGTAAATAATTAAACATTACAACTCACTCTTTAGAAGCCCCAAAAGTAATTGATACAACAATTGCGGATACAAATACAAATACAGCTGCTGGGAGATTTAGATTTAGAAATCTAAAAATTATTCATCGTTTTTTTCTTTTTTTTTTCTTTATCTTCCATAACAAAAATAAATTTTTGTTGTTTTCCCATTCATCTCCAAGGGAAAATGGTTAATGTCGAGATACATAGTGCACAAGGGCAAATTGTTTTCATTCATTGTTCTGTTGTTGTTGTTGTTGTCGTTTGAATGTACATACATATGGCTGCTGTTTGTTGCTGCTTGGCAAAATGATTGGTGATGACGTCAAGTTCCAAATATGAACCATATTCTCTAAATATACTTGGTTTTCTATTGTTGTTGTTGTTGTTATTGTTTTTGTTGCCTTAATTGTCGTAAATGATGACTAAAGCAGGCATCCATCCAATCGTCGTCATTTATCAAAAAATTCTTAAGAAATGTGTAACCGGAAATGTTTTTTCTATGAATCTTAAAATTTAAATTCGATACGTAATCGGAAATTTTATTATCATTTGGAAGCTAGTTCCCCATAACATTTTATGATTCATTGGTGTTCGCCTTAGGCAGATAGGCAGAGACACGCATTGTCCGTTATGATAGCCTTTATCATGAGCTGTAAGTGTTGAGTTTCCCTAAATCTGTTGCCGAAATTTCATTCAATTCAACTGCATTGTGGAAACCTCAGACGCAGCAGCCTAATACGCAGTGTGTTAGCTTATTAGACGTGAGGCCGTGGTTTAAATCCGTACATATATACATAATTTAGTCAGGATTATGACCTAGTTTCTCACACCACTCATCTTGTGTGTGTTAATTTTATATATGAGTGGTGGGACCTACAGTTTAAAGTTGACTCCGAACGACAGATTTTTGAGAAACTTTTCATGGCAATTTTTCATTTACCCTCAGAGTTTTTGCCAGAAATCTGCTGAGAGGAAGTCACCGAAGAAATACTTCTTTATATTTCGTTTAATTGGAGATGCCTGACCTGCGGTTGGAACCGGCTAATAAATCAATACACTACTTACTAGACCACGACGGCTTCATCTAGCTTTGATATCTCGTACTAATATTTCATCGGGGACTTACTCTCAGCAGATACACAGGCTCTAAATTCGATAATGAGGTTGGTAGCGTGGTCTACTCTGGAGAACTGGACATCACCCTCCTGAACATCTCCCGCCGACTGCGGGGTTACTGCAGCGTGTTTCAAGCGGAAGTAGTGGCCATATACACGGCTGCTCAATGGATCCTCATTAACGTTGCTCCTTTTACCCGTATCTCTATCTTCTCAGATAGACAGGCTGCTATAAGATCTCTATCGGGCTTTATGATTAACTCTAGAATCGTTAGCAAGGCTCTACGATGCCTCGACCTTGTTTCTGAGCGCTTCAGTGTCACCCTTATCTGGGTCTACGGTCACAGTCACATTCCAGGAAACTACAGAGCCGACCAGTTCACCAGATCTGGTAAACTCTTTTCGTAATGCTCGTCAATCGACGTGGGTATGCCACTTACATACATACATACTTGGTCATTACAACACTCAGTCAGTCAGGATTACGACCTAGCTTCTCACACCACTTATGTTGTGTGTGTTAATTTTATACATGAGTGGCGGGACCTACAGTTTAAAGTCGACTCCGAACGACAGATTTTTGAGAAACTCTTCATGACAATCTTATTTACTCTGAGAGTTTTTGCCAGAAATCTGCTGAGAGGAAGTTGCCGAAGAAATATTTTTTTTTCTATATTTTCGTGTTGATGTCTGACCTGGGGCTTGAACCGTGGCCTTACGTCTCATAAGCCAACACATGACCTACTAGACTACGGCGACTGCACATACCTCGGTGAAATTGGCCATTGTGTGGAAATACTTTCGGTACGCCAATCTGGGTCATATCCTGGGTCAATGAGTGAGTCCTGCTCCACTGCTAGACTCACTTGGCCGCTCTCGGTGGATCGAAGACGGACCCATTTAGTTACTCCGGCTTGATTGTGACGTTATCTCCATCACAGTGGCCATGCTTACATGGTCATTGTATTATGGGAAGACACGCGTAAAGAATGCAGCTCCCATCTAACGATTTCTGGAGGAAGAGGAGACTGTTATCCACTTCCTTCGTCAATTTGCCCATCTCTTGCGAGGTGCAGATATGGGTTATCTGGGCTGCCCAAACCTTGCCAGCTTGACGGAGCGCTATCATCCATTGATGTCAAGGATATAGCTTCGTTTATTAAACTTTTGGGCTGGTTTTCCAGTGTAGTATGGTCGTGCTTTAATGTGCAGCCCTTGCGCTGACCAACTTCGTCTCTAGCCTGGTGGAAGGCATGGCCTGCACAATGGGTCGCTATGCGTGCTCAAGTGAGCTTTTGATATCAAAGCTACCACTACAACCTACCTGCCTACTATCAGCAGTCTTCTGGCAAAAACTCAGAGAACAAAATAAAATTGCCATGAAAAGTTTCGCAAAAAATCTGTCATTCGTGGTCAACTTTAAACTGTAGTTTCTGCTACTCATGAATAAATTTAACACACTCAACATGGATGGGGTGGGTGTAAGAAACTAGATCCTGATTTACCAAATTCAAGTCTGCTATATTTTTTTTGTTGTAATTCGTTTGTCATAGAAATTGGAACAATCCTAATGCCAGCCTGCCAGCCATATGTTTTACATCCGATATGACGTCGTTTTGCCATTTGTTTTGTAAATAACGAGAGTGGGAATGCATGTGAAATAGTAAATGTGAATAGTAAATTGTGTTCGTATTTTAAACACACACACACACACACGCACACTTTTAAACTTAAATACTAGATTTGGTTGCATACAGTTCCGCACAATCTAGCTCAAGTATTGAACGTATAAAACGTAGTACATACTCTCATGGTAAATTGTTTACGTTGCAAGTAACAACGGTTTTAACAACAATTCTAGTTGTTGTAAGTGTACAACATACATGTACGCAACAGACACCACACACACATTACGCATTACGCAACAATTGGAATGTGCATGAGTATACACATACATGGCATACTGCAGGCATGCATGCAGGCAAGTAAAATAAATGAATGTGGATTAATGAATGAATGAATGAGTGAGTGTGTGTTGGAATGAATGAATGAATGAATGAATACTTTTGCCAGTTGATTTGTTTGTGTGTGTTGTTTTTAAGTTTTTTTTTTTTTTTTTTTTTTTTTTTTTTTTTTTTTTTCTATCAACACAACACATACAATTTTGTTTTATTTTATGAATGAATGAATGAATGAATGAAGTGAATGAATAGCAACAGCATTAGCAATTTCATCATGAATAAAAAAGCAAAAAAGCAAAAAAAAAACAATAAAATGAGCAGCAAATACGAGCAGCGTGTATAGAAAAGCAGAGCGATACTCAAGTGGCAGAGTTCACTTCCGTTCTGTGCGGATTTATGTATTAAAAGAAACGAAACGAAAAAAAAAACAAACAAAATTACACAACAAAACAAAATAAAAATAAAAAATACATGTTGTTGGCGTTATTGTCGTTAATAAAAATACATACAATGCCAACAACAACAACAACAACAATAAATAAATAAATAAACTCAAGATTTTTATAAAAATCATAATAATGAATGATAATGACGTTGACAACGATGATACCGAACGACACTCACCCAGTACAACAATAATAATAATAATAATAATGATAATGATGTACGAGTATAATAATAATGATGAATGTATAGTTGCTCTTGTTATCAACACTATATTTTTGTTTTTTTTTTTTTGCTTTCTTTCTTTCTGTCTCTGATTTATTTTTTATTGTTGCCATATTTTTCATTCATTCATTCATGAATTCAAAATAATTGCGTGCCATCGTACTGCTGCACTGCATTGTACTGTAATGCAAGCCACAAAAACAAAAGCATTGCCAACAAACATTGCTTATGTATATTTTAATGTGCTTTCCATACATCTCTGTTCTCTATTGCTCTTTGCACTAGCCCTGTCTCTTTCTAGCATGTTTTCGAGCAAAGATTACTACATACATATTCATATGTATGAATCTATGTAAGTGTATGCGTAGGAGTAAATGACACTTTTTGTTTCTGCTGTATGCGTTGGCTGTGTGTTGTGTTTTGTAAACAAACACGAACGAACGATTGAATGCCTATAATTGATACGATTGACGATAGACAACGATTATATTGTGTCTAAGCATTTGGCTGGCTGTGTTCTATTTTCATCAATTCCCATTCATTCATGAATTTAGGTGGACGTAGGGTGGCCGCCGTTCATTCATATTGCAATGGTGCAGCTGGTTTGTAATGCAGTCAGAATGTGTTCCTCAAACCAATGAATTTATTTTTTTTTTTATTTTTAAAACCAATACTCAAGGGATGGCCCCTACTTATGCAGTGCATTGTGTTGGAATAGAGGAAAATAGTTTATGGGAGGTGAAGTCGCCGTGGTCTAGTAGGTTAGAGGACGTGTACTTGTCAATAAAGACAAGTACAGTACCCGGAGGTCGAATTGACCCCATACTACTAGTAGGTAGTGTGTTGGCTTATTAGACGTAAAGCCAGGGTTCGAGCCCCAGGCCAGACATCAAAACGAAAATATGAAAAAATATTTCTTCGGCGACTTTCTCTCAACAGATTTCTGGCAAAAAATCTCACGAGTAAATAAAATTGCCATGAAAAGTTTCTCAAAAATCTGTCGTTCGGAGTCGACCTACAGTTTAAAAGGTCCCACCACTCATGTAAAGGGTGTTTTTTTATAGAGGTATAGAATTTTAAGTTGCAATAAAACAACGATGGAGATTATTCGATTGACATGAATTTTATTTATCCGAAAGATAATCTTGTGGCATTACATTTTAAATATGATTTCTGGCATATGACCGCCACGGCTGGCGCGAATGTAGTCCAATCTGGACGTCCAATTTTCGATGACTTTTTCCAACATTTGTGGCCGTATATCGGCAATAATACGGCGAATGTTGTCTTCCAAATGGTCAAGCGTTTGTGGCTTTACCGCATAGACCAATGACTACATAGCCCCACAGAAAGTAGTCTAGCGGTGTTAAATCACAAGATCTTGGAGGCCAATTCACAGGTCCAAAACGTGAAATTAGGCGGTCACCAAACGTGTCTTTCAATAAATCTATTGTGGCACGAGCTGTGTGACATGTTGCGCCGTCTTGTTGAAACCACATCTCCTGGACATCATGGTTATTCAATTCAGGAATGAAAAAGTTAGTAATCACGGCTGTATACCGATCACCATTGACCGTAACGTTCTGGCCACCATCGTTTTTGGAAAAGCACGGACCAATGATTCCACCAGCCCATAAAGCGCACCAAACAGTCAGCTTTTCTGGATGTAACGGTGTTTCCACATACACTTGAGGATTAGCTTCACTCCAAATGCGGCAGTTTTGTTTGTTGACGTAGCCATTCAACCAGAAGTGCGCTTCATCGCTAAACAAAATTCGCTTATGAAAATCGGGAACAACGGTAATCTCGTTTTGGGCCCATTCGACGAGTCTACGCCTTACTTGATGATCGTTTGGCTTCAAATCTTGCACGAGTTGGATTTTGTAAGCACGCAAACCACAAAATCTTCCATAAAGTGGATGGACACAGAACCAATTCCTGTGCTCGATGGCGGATGGATTCATTCGGGTCTTCCTCAATGCTACGCTCTACAGCAGCAATAGCTTCTTCTGTACGCACCGTACAGCGTCTCTGGGGATGCGAGTTATCAATAAGAGTAAACGTGGTGCGAAAACGTTCCATGGTTAATCGAATTAACTGCTCTGATGGACGATTTTGTCGACGATAAAATGGACGTAGTGCGCGATACGTTTTCCGCACAGAACCATTATTTTCGAAATAAAATTGCACTTTTTGCAAGCGTTGTTCAGGCGTGAGTCTATACATGATGAATTGCCAAACCAAACCGAGAATAAATCACTTGACAGCTGTTAAATCGGTCGCCATCTTGAAAAGTAATGCCAACTTAAAGTTCTATACCTCTATAAAAAACACCCTTTATAAAATTAAAACACACCCAACATAAGTGGTGTGAGAAACTGAGAAACTAGGTCGTAATCCTGACTGAAGGGTTGTAATGACCAATTATGTATGTATGTAGGTTATGGGAGGGAGGAAAGAGGTAGTAGTGGTGGATTTGAATTTCTTTTTATGTTGTCAGTGACAGGAAAGTACTCTGCAGGAAGGTAGTTCTATATACGTATGGAATCCTGGCAAACTCGAGCAAATTCTGTCTGTAATGCCGTGTGCCACAAACTGATGTGCTTTGTGAGAAAGACAGGTGTTATACACGAATATGATTCTCGGGAATAAGACTCTTGTATCTCGCGCAATAGCAAAATCCTTTGTAGTAGCGATAGAACAGTAAAACAGGGAACAATGCTGTGCTCCAATAAATCAATAGAGTTGTATACCCTACCGTCATTAATGAGCACTTTTGCCCCTTTCCGTACACGATTGAACAGCTTTAAAATAGCATTTGAGGCCCCGGCCTATACTTGACAGTTGTAAGCCATTCTTGGTCGAATATATGGAATTTAACACATTCAAACCGAGAGCTTTTTTTTCATATATTATTTATTGAATCTGTCCTTTCGGAATTTACAATAAGTATTCAAATCTTAACCTAAAATAATACAATAATAAAAGTTGTTATTGCCACTGCAACGTACAACTAAAAGTGCTCATCAAAAGTAAATTTATCTGATCAGATCATTTGTTTCAACCCTTTTGAGACGTCTGTGACCCTCGAATACAAGTAAGTCTCTTACAAGACGGTTGGGATGTTCTGTAATCCTAGAGATGTAATTGACACTTGCTATTTTTATTTCCTCTCGAACTAAGGGCACCTTCAGATCTTTGTGGATGTTACTGTTTCTCATATACCAAGGAGCACCTGTTATTATTCTAAGAAGTCTAGATTGCCGAATTTGAAGCTTCTCTACATTGGATGGTGATGCTTTTTCCCACAGTTGGATACCATAAAGCCAAATAGGTTTCAATACTGACTGATACAAAAGCAGTTTTAGTTATAAATCAAGAGTTGACTTAGGTCCAATAAGCCAGTGAAGCTGTGCTGTTCTGAGTTTGATTTGGGTAATTTTGGCAGCTATATGGTGAGCCCAGGTAAGGCGACGGTCGAGATGGATGCCCAGATATTTTACACTACTATGTTCTGGTACTGTCACGCCATTAATCTTGATGGGCGGACAATTTCCCCTCTTCTTAGTGTAAACGTGATGTGCATGCATTTAGAAGCATTGACTTTTATCTTCCATTTCAGCATCCAATTTTCCAAATCACTAACATGAGATTGAAGTCTTTGTGACGCAACTGTAGAATCTCTATGAATACTTAAAAACGCCGTATCATCCGCAAAAGTAGACGTGTGAGTCACTAAACTTGTAGGCATATCTGCAGTTAAGGATAAGTAAAGGAACGACCCTAGAATACTTCCTTGTGGTAGGCCAGCAGATATCTTTCTGCGGGAAGAGGTGACATCATCTGAGAGTTTAACTTTTGTAGATTTTTTCTTGATCTGAACTGGAATTTGCAGGTTTGCAAAATGCAACGTTTTAAAACCACAGCCTCTTTTCATCGTGATCTCTATCCAGGACTACTATTAGCTATTGCTTCGCATAAAGCTGGTTAGCTTTAAAGTTTTTGTATGTCGAATTGTGCCTTTGCCTCCTCAACTTCCAGACATCTAGCACGATTTCAGCCATATGCCAACTGCAAACGTTCCATAGAATTTTATAATACAAGATTTCATCGAGAAATCTTCGCCATAGTCTGTGTTGTGTAGTGTGTTGGCTCATTAGACGAGAGCCTGCGGCTTAGACATCTCAAAAAAAAAGAAATATGAAATCCTCTCAGCAATTTTCTGCCAAAAGGTCTGAAACGTAAAATAAAATTGTCATGAAAAGTTTCTCAAAAATCTGTCTTTCGGAGTCGGCATTAAACAGTTCGTTCCACTACTCACAGCATGAGTGGAGAAGCTAGGTTGTAAACTTGACTAAAGGCTTGTAATAGATACAGTGGGTCGCTGTGATATCACAATGAATCTTTTTGAATGTCTTGATGTCTGTCTCTGACAAATCAGTACATTTAAATCCATGGTAGATGGACATAGTTCTGTACTTGTACACAATAGATGAAGAATTGTTTTTATTACGTCCTCATATCGGCAGTTTCTTCAGAATTCTTTGTTTAGATAGCCAAGACCAATGCATGACGTCCGACAAAGGTGCTGATTGTGTTTCTTCGGAGTTTAAATAACTTTTCAGATACGTCTGGAGGATAAGGCACCACCCCACAACCCTCACGATTTCTCAAATCAACAGGAAATCTTTCTTAAGCAAAACAAGTTACTTGTGCCAGATTGCTTAGGCCAATTGGTTCTGCTGTAGCGTAGGGGGATAGAAACTCCTCCGAGTCCAAATGTCAGCTGTGACATCTTGTCTCTCGTGCCTCTCAGCAGTGTTGGTGCTGGTGAGTCCAAAAGTCAGCTCTGACATCTCGAAAAGAAGCATGAAAAATTTATTTCCTCCAACAGCCACCTCTCAGCAGTGGTGGTGGTGTCGTAGTCGATGCAGTTTTTTTTTTGTTCCTGTTGTGAGTAACAGATTTTTAATTTATTTTTTTGGTTATGTTTTCTTTTCTTTTCTGTGTGTATTTGTTTACTGATAAAAATTCTTTTTTTTTTTATTTACTTTCTTTTCTTTGTTTTGCTAGGGCAAATAGGATGTTTTTTGTCCTCCCTTTCCCCTTAGCGAGCGCCCTTTTAGCCCTGTTCACACATACTGTCACAATCATAACCGCCACACATAATCATAACACTGAAGCAAGAGGTCACTGGGGTTTGGGTTTTTTCTTCTGTTTCTGTTTTTCTGTTGTTTTTTTTGTTTACATTTGTTTGTTGTTGTTGTTTTTAGTTGCTTTTCAATGCTTTCAGAAAAAATAATAATCTTTTTTCAAAAACGACAGCTCTTTAAAGGAATTAAATCTTTGAAATTTCTAATTTCTATTTGTTGGATTAGTTTGTTAGGAAACCATTTCGCGACGGAGTGTACCTGTACACCACTTGGCAAACATTCACGAAGGCGCAACTAACCATACATCGACGTCATAACAAATAAATGACGGCGGTCTGCATATGCTGTAGCCTTTGGGAACCAATAAATAAATGGGCGTATTTATACGACGTTAGCCGATGTGATGCAGCAAGTGACTGACTTTTAAAGGGTGTTTTTTATAGAGGTATAGAACTTTAAGTTGGCATTACTTTTCAAGATGGCGACCGATTTAACAGCTGTCAAGTGATTTATTCTCGGTTTGGTTTGGCAATTCATCATGTATAGACTCACGCCTGAACAACGCTTGCAATTTTAGTGCAATTTTATTTCGAAAATAATGGTTCTGTGCGGAAAACGTATCTCGCACTACGTCCATTTTATCGTCGACAAAATCGTCCATCAGAGCAGTTAATTCGATTAACCATGGAACATTTTCGCACCTCGTTTACTCTTATTGATAACTCGCATCCCCAGAGACGCTGTAAAACTGACTGTTTGGTGCGCTTTATGGGCTGGTGGAATCATTGGTCCGTACTTTTTCAAAAACGATGGTGGCCAGAACGTTACAGTCAATGGTGATCGGTATAGAGCCATGATTACTAACTTTTTCATTCCTGAATTGAATAACCATGATGTCCAGGAGATGTCGTTTCAACAAGACGGCGCAACATGTCACACAGCTCGTGCCACAATAGATTTATTGAAAGACACGTTTGGTGACCGCCTAATTTCACGTTTTGGACCTGTGAATTGGCCTCCAAGATCTTGTGATTTAACACCGCTAGACTACTTTCTGTGGGGCTATGTAAAGTCATTGGTCTATGCGGTAAAGCCACAAACGCTTGACCACTTGGAAGGCAACATTCGCCGTATTATTGCCGATATACGGCCACAAATGTTGGAAAAAGTCATCGAAAATTGGACGTCCAGATTGGACTACATCCGCGCCAGCCGTGGCGGTCATATGCCAGAAATCATATTTAAAATGTAATGCCACAAGATTATCTTTCGGATAAATAAAATTCATGTCAATCGAATAATCTCCATCGTTGTTTTATTGCAACTTAAAGTTCTATACCTCTATAAAAAAAAACACCCTTTATATACGGCACTCGTCGCGATTGGGTTTAACATTTCTTTATACATACTTAACATTGGTCATTATAAACCTTCAGTCAGACGATTACGACCTAGCTTCTCTTACCATTTATGTTGTGTGTGTTCATCTTATACATGAGTAGTAGTGGGACCCACAGTTTAAAGTCGACTCCTAACGCTAGATTTTTGAGAAACTTTTTCATGGCAATTTTATTTGTTCTTATGCTACAAACACAATAAACGCGACACAGCAAACACAGCAATCACTGAAAAATTGAAAACATGGCTGTATATGGAAAGCAGTGCGTAAACGTCGCGTATTTTATTACAAAGTCCTGGCAGTGTTACCCTTCCCTGCTGAAGTTTTTTCAATCTTTGAGCATGTGCAGCAAGGTAAGGGGCTCTATAAATCCATGGAATGTTAAATTGCCTGGCATTGTTCCACTGCATTATCACCGGTTTGCGGTGAAATTCCTCTCAAAAGAGAACTGATTTCGCCTTAAGACTCCCTATAACTTTGATGAAGCCTTTTTAAAATATTTAAATATCAACTGCAATGGGAATCGTTAATCCACAGATTGTTCTGAGGATGTTTAGGTGGTCCGAGAACGATCTATATAAACACACACCTGCTGTTCACATAACATAATTAGTCATTACAATCCTTCAGTCAAGATTACAACCTAGCTTCTCATACCACTTATGTTGTGTGTGTATTAATTTTATATGTACATGAGTTGTGGGGACCTACAGTTTTGAAGTCGACTTCAAACGCTAGATTTTTGAGAGACAATCACGGCAATTTCATTTACTCTCAGAGTTTTTTCCAGAAAGCTGCTGAGAGGAAGTCGCCGAAGAAATATTTTTTTTTTCATATTTTCGTTTTGATGTCTGACCTGGGGTTTGAACCGTGGCCCTTACCGTCTAATAAGCCAACACACTAACTACTAGACTACGACAATTTCTTTATAATCTGACGAATTCCTTCCATAGTAGGTCGATTATGACGACCATAGCTATTCCCACCACTTGCATATGTAGTGAGTTTTTTTACGCATAATGCCTAGTGAGAGTGAAATAAATTTGTTATGAAAAATTACTCAAAAATCTGTCGTTCGATGCCAATATTTATCCGCACATGAATAAAATTAACACACACAACGTGGATGGTATGAGAATCTAGGTTGTAATCCTAACTAAAGGAGACCAATTACGTCAAAAAGAAGTAAAACGCTAACAAAGAACAGACGATTGGCCTTTGAAAACCTACAAAATTCTTACCAAGATGATTTTCATTGGAGATTTAAACAATAATAGAGAATCTATGGATTTCACAATTGATCGGTATGTAGGCCTATGCAGTTATTGCATTGACTTCATTCGATAATCATTAAAAACTGGAGACAACGAAAACAAATGCAGAACTTAGAAGAAGTAGAACATGTTTGGAATATGTTTGCATCACTTAAAGGCCTGATTATCAGTAAAACAGCGAGCAAAAAGTCTCTCTTTTTTTTGTTTGACAAGAACACATTCCTACATACCGACATACATACATACATACATAGTTGTGTGCCCCATGGTTTTTGTTTTGTTTTTTGGATTACTGTTTGCAGTTGATTTCAAATGATTTTTTATTATTTTGATTTCGATTTCATATTGTTGTTGTTGTTGTTCTTGTTTAAGTCCACTGTTTCTCTTGTTGTATTTGATTATGCGCGTATTTGTGGTTTTATTACTTCCGCTGTTGAAAATGAAACAAAAAAAAACGAATCGTACGTACAGAAAAAGCATACAAAAACAACAGAACCACGAAGAACGATTGAATAGACGAGTATTTTTAGCTTTTTAGCCCCACACCAAACAAATTGCAAAAGATTTCGACGAATATTTTTTTCAAACTCCATAAATAGAACAGCATTTACCCACCATCACCATCATCACCACCACCACCACTACCACTACCAGCACCACTGGCAGGCAGTGTTTTAATATTTCCCATCAATACCACTACACCACCACCACTACACGGGGCTTGGGTTATGAGAAATTTTTTGATAAGCGTGTTGCCTCATACAACAACAATAACAACAACAGCAACAAAAAAGTCATAAAATTTTATGCTCAACCATCTCGCATACACACACACATACTGTAAAAACAAATGTAGGGTGAGTGGAAGTGGTTACATACACGTTGTATTTCTGTGTGAATGTGTATGTGTGGGTATGACGAAATTTAGGAAGTACTTGGAAGTTCTATTTTAGAAATGAAAAAAAAAAAATCCCCAAATTTTTTTTCTTGATGTAACGGAAGTTGTTGGAATTTTTGTTGACTTAAGGAAATTGTTTTTCACTTTAAAGAGGAGACAGTGAAATAGAGCAGATGTCTAGTAATTTGTTTGAATTCATTCGATGGAGTATCTCTATTGCCTTCACTTTTTGTTGTTTTTCTTCTAAGCTGCTTAGACATCTTCCTCTTAAAGAGATTTAATATCTCTTGAACGAACTCGCGAAACATTTTAATGAAAAAATTAAAAAATCACAGGCAATGATTCCATATGTCCTGGGGGTATATAAAATGTTAGTGATTGCGCAAGAAAAAGGCAATATAACGGAAATATCTTACAGTACTTCGTCTTAGAACGTAGACTCTAGTAATAAACCAGAAAAATTCTAGATTATCTAAGGATACCTGGATAGTTATTCACTTACTGAGCTTACTTAATAGGTCATTGGACCCCTTCAGTCAGGATTACGACCACGTTTCTCTCAGCACTCATGTTGTGTGTTTCAATTTGATACATGAGTAGTGGGACCTTCGGTTTAAAGTCGACTCCGGGTGCAAAATTTTTCGGAAATTTTTCTCTCAGACCTTTTGCCGGAGTACTACTGAGAGGAAGCTGTCGAAAGAAAATTTTTTTTATAACGGGTGATTCTTTAGCTATTATCTTTTTGACAACACTGGTTTAAACAGCTCACGCACGTTTCGTGTTTTGTTTCACTGTCAAACATCTTCAGTTTGTTCTCTAATTTAACTATGAATCCGTCTTACAAACGAACAACGCTTGCAAATCATTGAATTTTATTATCAAAATGGAAATTTGGTCGAAGATTCACTTCTTTATCGAAAAATTGTGTTCAGCAACGAAGCTCATTTTTGGCTCAATGGATACGTAAATAAGCAGAATTGTCGATTTTGAAGTGAAGGTCAGCCAGAAGCATTGCAAAAGCTACCAATGCATCCAGAAAAAGTCACAGTTTGGTGCGGTTTATGGGCTGGTGGCATCATTGGACCGTACTTCTTCAAAGATGCTGCGAATCGTAACGTAACTGTGAATGGTGAGCGCTACTGTGAGATGATATCCAACTTTTTTTTTGCCCAAAATGCAAGAGCTTGACTTGCATGACATGTGGTTTCAACAAGACGGTGCCACATGCCACACAACACGCGTAACAATGGACTTCTTGAGAGGCGAGTTCGGTGAACATTTTATTTCACGTTCGGGACCGGTCAATTGGCCGCCTAGATCGTGCGATTGAACGCCTTTAGACTATTTTTTTTTGTGGGGCTATGTTAAAGCTCACGTCTATACAGACAAGACCGCTGCAATTGACGCATTGGAAGACAAGACAACATTGAAGCATTTATTCGTGAGATACCGGCCGAAATGTTGGAAAGAGTATGCCAAAATTAGACTAAGCGGATGGACTATTTGAGGCGCAGTCGCGGTCAACATTTGTATGAAATAATCTTCAAACATTAAATTATATGGACCGTACTATCGATTCAAATAAAGACTTCATGCATTTTTCTGAATTTTAAGTGTTTTTTTTTTTTTGAAAAATTTTCCTGTAGCTCTTAAAAAATCACCCATTACTTCGCTTTTGAGCTATGTTTCGAACCATGATCTTATGCCTCAGAAGCCAACACAATGCCTACTAGATTACAGCGACTGAACTGACATAAGCAGCCGTCAGTTGGGATCATTAGGAGGTGAATTCTATTTTATCAGAACACATATCGCGAAAGTAGTTTGCTTGCAGCTTGCTGGAAATTCTTTACAACGTACATTTAAAATACGTTTATGCATCTTGTCGTCAGTCAGCGCATACATATGCTACAACTGCAAAGAGAAAGCCCTGTCATCGGTTGATGTGACCAAGTAGCATAGGATGGAGGAAGGATGTGTTAAGGCAGGCTGAAATCTGTTAATCGGGTTGTTGTTAATGGCCAGTTACGTAAGTAAGTTCGTAAGACTGTTGAGGGAGAAAGAGAGAGTCACAGTTTGTCGTGTTCAAGATGTCTGGGCACTGCCTAGCTTATAATAAGCCAACACACTACCTACCAGATTATGGCTACTGAACTGTCATAAGCAGCCGTCAGTTGGGATCATTAGGAGGTGAATTCTATTTTACTAGAACAGTGCCATCAAAACACACATCGCGATGGTGGCTTGTTTTAAGCTGCAGGAGCTTAATTGGGGGGATTTTTGTGTATGAGCTCTATAGTTGGAACCAAACAAACTCTTACACCACCCAATATTATGCCGATGAGTCAATAACAATAACGCCTTATGACGCCAATATGGCAGAAATTTTGAAAGTTTCGACATTCTGGGTGGATTATTTGCAGAGGATTGAAGCTTCAGTATTTAATAAATTCGAAAAGCTTCTCTGGGATTTTTAAACTGAATTTCTTAACTTGAAATCGAGCACATTTAGGTTCCCAGGAGAAGCATATGACTGACCTCAACAAAATCTGTTCACTCAGTTCTCGGTGCCAATGTATTTATTTCATTCCACAATGTGTACGCCTTAATTATGCATCCTCGCGTATTGAATCCGTCGTTTCCATGATTGACTGATCATACTTTTAAGGCGGCAAGGTATCCGTATTCCACTCAAGCGCTTTTTAGGAATATTTTCTTCAAGTTTCCTCGCGATATGTTGACTTTAGGTGACGTCGTCTCAGGTGTAGATATTGTTTATTCACTGAATTGCCAATATTCTCCTCACACATCTGTTTTACAAATTCCTAGATGCTACCATTAACCCTAGCCGATGTTGCGCATGTATAGAGTGTTAAATATGCTTAGCAAGGTATTACAATTACCCCTGTGATGAAGCGATGAACTAGGCAGGTAAATCTCGTGGTCCCTGCGTTCCGAGGACAATGAGTGCAATAAAGGAAAGTGATTTCTTGATGACTGTAAGCAAAAAAAAAAAAGCTTATCGCCACACCATACTCTCATAAGAGATCTCAGGGATGAACGGCAAATAGCCCATTTGCATTGACACCAATAAGGCAGAAATTTAGGAAGATTGAACGCTAATTAATGATTGATTGAGTGATTGATTGAAGTATTGAAAGCTATAAGGAGATCAGTAAGTAATATACGAAATAGAACAAAAGATAATAACGGACTTTAATCACTTTGTACTGACAAAGCCTCTAGACATAGATGCAGAAACGAATAATGCAGATTCTATGATTTGCTTGAAGAGTTTTCTCTAAGCTTGATCGCTTGCTGGATGAGATTACTGATTTACTGATGGCCTATGAAAGGCATTTGAAATTCGTCATATATTCGCCTACAATTGGAGAAAAATTCTTTACAACGTACATTTAAAATACGTTTATGCGTCTTGTCGTCAGTCAGCAACATACATAAGCTGTTGCTACAACTGCAGTTACTGCTACTGCTGCATCTGCTGTAGTTCCTCGCATATGTTGCGCATGTATAGAGTGTTAAATATGCTTAGCAAGGTATTACAATTACCCCTGTGATGAAGTGATGAACTTAGTAAGTAAATCTCGGGGTCCCTGCGTTCCGAGGACGGTAATTGCAACAAAGGAAAGTAATTTTTGATGAATGGAAAAAAAAAAAAACTTTATCGCCACCATAACCTACAAGTGATCACAGAGGCGAACGGCAAATAGCAAATCATCTCAGGCATATTCACCTGCTTCACCGGAAACACTTGGTTTATAATATAACACAGCCTAAATAAAGAAATAGAGAGACGAAGCTTCGTGGCAACTCCATGCTATTTAATGGAACGATGGGATATGATATGGACACCAACTGACTTCGCATTAGCGATGGCATATTCAGATTTCAGTCACCACATGATAGCTGAATATGGGCTTTAAAATATTTCCTTTTAATCGTTCACACATTCCAAAGAAATTTGTCTCCTCCATTCGCCTTTTATCCTCTCTCTTTATTTTCGTAATTCTTTCGAAATTCCAAAAAAAAAATTGAATTTTTCAATTCCACACTAATTTTAAGGGAATTTTTGCTGATGAAATCATATTCATAAACAAACAATTATTGTCTCTCCTCGTATTGTATTACGAAAATATTTTCTCAAATTTTTATTATGGGGGCCCCCCGCATTCAGCACAAGATGTACTACATACATACGTACATATGTATGTATGGTTATGTATGGTTATGTGGTATATTTGGGTGGCATAAAGCCAGCCAGACGGCGATGTTGCAGCAGCAGAAATTATGTTGAAGACGATATAAATTGAGAACAACAAGCCAGCAAAGCAAGCAAGCCATAGTACAACAACAAAATTTTTTTTGCTTAAATTACTGGCCAGTTGTGTGGGCGTTAAAAGTTTATAAAAATCTACGATTATAATGGAATTTATAATTGTTGTTGTTGTTGCTGTTGTTGTTGTCGTCTATTTATCGCATTTAAATCGGTCTGTCTGTCTGTCTATGCGAATATACTCACAGAAAGCATGAGAAAAACGATACACTTGGTTCCAGGAAGTAAAATCACTAACTTGCACAGAACTACAGCAGAAGCAGCTGCAGCAGCAACTGCAATTGTAGCAACAGCATATGTATGTTGCTGGCTGCCGACAAGACGCACTTTGTAGGCGAATATGTGACGAATTTCGAATGCCTTTCATAGGCCATCAGTAAATCAGTAATCTCATCCAACAAGCGATCAATCTTAGAGAAAAGTCTTCAAGCAATTCATAGAATCTGCATTATTCGATCCTCCATCTATGACTAGAGGCTTTGGCAGTACAAAGTGATTAAAGTCCGTTATAATCTTTTGTTCTAGTTCGTATATTACTTACTGATCTCCTTATAACTTCCAATACGTCAATCAAGTAATCAATCAATCAATCATTAATTAGCGTTCAATCTTCCTAAATGTCTGCCTTATTGGGATCATAAGGCGTAACACAAATGGGATATTTGCCGTTCGTCTCTGAGATCTCTTATGAGAGTAATGGTGTGGCGATAAGCTTTTTTGCTTTTTGCTTACAGTCATCAAGAAATGACTTTCCTTTGTTGCAATCATTGTCCTCGGAACGCAGAGGCCATGAGATTTACTTACTTAGTTCATCATCTCATCACAGGGGTATTACAATTACCCTCGCTAAGCATATTTAGCAGCCTATACACGTACAACACCTGGGACATTTGATGGTAGCATCTAGGCATTCGTAAAACAGATGTGTGAGGAGAATATTGGCAATTCATTGAGTAAACAATATCTACACGTGAGACGTCACCTGTAGTCAACATATCGCGAGGAAATTTGAAGAAAATATGCCTAAAAAAGCGGTTGAGTGGAATACGGATACCCTGCCGCCTTAAACGTATCATGGAAATGACAGATTCAATACCCGAAGGTGCATAATTAAGGCGTAGACATTGTGGAAGGAAATAAATACATTGGCACCGAGAACTGAGTGAATAGATTTTGTTGAGGTCAATCATATGCTTCTTTTGGGAACTTTAAAGTGCTCGATTACAAGTTAAGGAATTCAGTTTAAAAATCCCAAAGAAGTTTTTCGAATTTATTAAATACTAAGGCTTCAATCCTTTCTAAATAATACAATGCAGAAAGTCGAAGCTTTCGAAATTTCTGCCATATTGGCGTCATAAGGCGTTATTGTTGTTGTTATTGACTCACGAGCATAATTTTAAGTGTGGTAAGAGTGTGTTAGGTTCCAACTATAGAGTTCATACACCAAAATCCTCCAATTAAGCTCCTGCAGCTTCAAACAAGCCACCATCGCGATGTGTGTTCTGATGTCACTGTTCTGGTAAAATAGAATTCGCATCCTAATGATCCCAACTGACTGCTGCTTATGACAGTTCAGTAGCCATAATCTAGTAGGTAGTGTGTTGGCTTATTATACGCGAGGCCGTGCCCAAACATTTTGCACTAACTTACTTACTTAACTGGTCATTAACAACCCGATTAATGGATTTCGGCCGCCTGCCTTAACACATCCTTTCAGACGCCTGCTTTTTGCGCGACTACGCCAGTTGGTCATACCGATCGATGACAGGGCTGCCTCGTTCTGATTTTTCCAACTCAAAAAAGGTTGTCCTCTTCGCCCACTTCCCCAAATCTCCGCATCTAATACCCGTCTCACTGGAGCATCCTCCTTCATTCGAACGACATTGCCGAGCCAACGCAGCTGCTGAATATTAATACGCTGCACAACGTCCATGTTGTTGAGGTGCTCATACAGCTTACTGTTGAATCGTGTGCGGAAATCATCGCAAACTCGCACTGGACCGCAGATATTGCGTAGGACTTTTCTCTCGAGTACTCTCAAGGCTGCTGCATCTCAGTGCTTAATCGCGCGCCTGCCTCTGAACCATAAAGCAGCATGGGGAGGACGAGCATCTTGTAGAGTATTAGTTTTGTCGTACGAGAGAGGTCTCCGCTACTCAATTGCCTATTGAAACCATAGTAGCACCAGTTGGCAAGAGTGATCCTGCGCTTGATTTCCAGACTGACATAATTTTTGGCAGTCTTCTAGCAAAAACTCTTGAAAGTTAATAAAATTGTCATGAAAAGTGTCTCAAACATCTAACGTTCACAGTCGAATTTAAACTCCGGGTCCCTTGACTAATCGATAAAAGTTAACACGTACAACATGGGTGGTGTGAGAGACTAAATTGCAATCGTGGCTAAACGGTTGGGTTTAATGAGTACTCGGGCAGAACATGTCAAATTTGTAGCCAAATCATGCTTGTTTGTCAGCAGTTGAGAGTAATGGAGAGTTTTGAAATCAAAAACTGTTTCCTATAGGGATACTGTGTTACCGAAACTTGTGTAAGAAGAGTAGAAAGAAAAACGTCAGCTTCTGCTGAGTTGACACATTTTTTACACTCCGCAACAGCAGTACACAGAGGAACAAACACTTGAATGCAACACATAAAGCAAACAAATGTATAAACAAACAAACAAACGAACGAACAAAACGAGAGACAAGACTTTCGTAAATAAAAGTAAAATAAACGAACAAATGAAGGCAGCACGAATCAACAACTAAATAAACGATCAACTAATGTACATACATACATACATATATCCCCACCACTCCCTCCCTCATAGTGCTTTACACATTGATTTCATTAAGAATTTTTGTTTCTTTACTTTACTTTTTTTTTGCTTTATTTTCTTTTGCAGTCATTTTTCCACAAGAAAAAACGTTCAATGAACAGCAATAAAGATTATGATGAAGGCTCCTCTGTGTAGTGCTGTTACTGTTTGCTGTTGCTACCGGTGAAGCTGACGACGACGACAACGTTAACTACAGCGAACAAGCAAAGCCAAGGCGATTGTAGACAACGTTGGCAATGATGATGATAATGGAGCTTTACGGTTTCTGTGGAGGTGTTAGCGGTGTAAGCTCAAGCTTGATTGATGCCGACACATAACAGCAATGGCGCCACCACTACCTCTACACAAATAATCATCATCATCATTGCTTATATGATATTATATGATTATTGTTGTTGTGGCTGTTTAAAAAAATTTGCTGTCTATTGTACTTGAAGTGGTGAGGTGCAAAGCAAAAGTGAGAGGCACACAGCACAGCACAACACTATGAATTGATGATGGTGAGTACACTAACAAACTGTTTATTATTGTTATTGTATGTATGCATTGAGCATGAATATTTTCTCAACTAAATAGTATGGCTGTCTGCATGTACATATGTATGTATATATGTGTGCATGCTTCGTGAGCCTGAGATTACCTCGTTCTAAAAAAAAATACCAGAAAAAAACTGAACTAAGCAAGCAATCTATTGCTCTTTTAGTCTCTATTGTTATAACGTTTGTTGATCTGTTGCTCTGTTACTCTTCCTGTTTGGTTGTTGTTGTTTGGCTCGTTTCAAAGGCAAACTGCATGAACTGTTGTCAGTTGATGATTTCACATACACAACAAAGTAGAGTTTAAAGCTCTCTTGCCAAGTGCAACAGTTACAATAAAAAAAATATTCAACAACAATTTTATGTTGTTGTTGTGTAACGGATGGAGAAAGACGACAAAATTTCGTGAACAATTCGTTAGTATTGCTGCTTTAATAAATGAATGAAAATGTGTAACAAAAAAAAAAAAAAATGAAAAAAATACGAACGAAAACGGTCCATCAACAAAACAAATAAAAAAAAAAACAAATTGAATTAAATTCGAAATAAAAGCAAAATAAAGAAGAAGAAAAAAAAATAACCTAACAAACTAGAGCAGATCAGACAACAGCAACAACAGCAACAGCAACAAATAAAAATAAAAGCTTTCGACAAAAACGCCATGTACTGACTGACACAATAGAATGTTCCGTTTTGTTGTCTCTCTTAACCTCCCTCCCACCCTCTCCCCTGCTCTTAGTATTTTATTGTGTTTTAACTAAATCAACAGCAACAACAACAACAACAATAATAATTCATAAAAGAGTAACAGAAAGATAGAGTGGCAGAGCAAGAAAGAAAAAAACAACAAATACTGGTACTGGGTACAAATTGTACGATAAATCGGTACAATAAGTGCACATTGTGTGCCCCCCTATGCAATGAAATGAAATTCCTTTCAGTGTGTGTTGTGGGAAATAAACGATGATTTAAGCATTTTATTGGCAACATGACAGTTTACAAGAGCTTTGTTAATCGAAGGCATACAGGAATTAAATTGTGATTTAAATTTGAAATTTAATGTCTTGAATCAGGCAGGATTGTGGTTCAGACTTTGATTATTGCCTTAAAAGAGTCAGGAATACTGCCTAGTTTCTCATAACACCCATGCTAGTTGTGTTAATTATATCCGTGAGTGGCAGGACGACTCCGAAAGATGAATTTTTGAGAAAATTTTCAGCCGTTTTCTGGCGAAAAGCTGTCGAAAAAATTTAGTTACGTTTTGTTCGTGACCTCCTAGCTGGGATTTGAATCACAACTCCATATCAAATAGGCCAACACACTACCTACTATACAGCGGCGACCTCATTGGTTTATGCTTGTTTAAATGCAAAAATTCGTTGCAAAGTAAGGGAAGGTCTGTAGTGGTTATATCAAGGGAACTGATTTAATTCCGGTTTATTTTACGTGATACCATGGCAAAGTGGTCTGCTTCTAGTTTGGTTTCTCTATTGTTTGCAATTTCCTTACTTGGAATGCGTTGCTCTTATGAGCTTGCCAAACTTTTCTGCTGTTTTTCTCAGGCATTGAAGATATCTTGGGGAATTGTTACATACAAAAACTCTTCAATTCAAAATTATAATGCCGTGTTCACAAATTGGATAAGGTTGTAGTCCATTACAATCTAAGTTCGAAAAGTCCATATAGCGTATACAGTGTCGGTCAAAACATATTGGACATAATTCAGGTTATAATATTTTGTACGATTTAAAAGAAATTCGATATTTTAGAAACAACAAATACATACTAAAATAAAAATACATCCCTATCCCTAGTATAGTTAAAAATAAAATTTAATTTCAGTGTTTATTATGATATTATTAAAAATTAAACAAAAAGGTAAATAAAGATAAAAAATTCATACGACAAAACATCAGCACATCTTTTCGGCATAGAACTCATTCTCACAGATTCTCTATATTATATTCATTGGAATATCTGACGATGCCTCATTTATAGTTTTGATATAATTTATTTGGATCCCAATGTGCCGATTCCCGATTTACCTTTCTATTTACTATTTCCCATACATTTTCTATAGGATTAAGGTCGGGTGATTGTGCAGGCCACTGCATGACATTAACGCCTTCTTGTTCCAAAAACCCTTTCACCAATTTGGATGTGTTTTTCGGGTCGTTGTCGTGTTGAAATATCCATTGGCGTGGCATTTTATCACGGGCATGTGATAAATATACACATTTGTTTGTCCATAATACTGTCGATTTTGTGTAAAGGTCCTAAGCTTTCCTCAGAAAAGCAGCCCCACACCATAACATTGCCACCTCCATGCTTAACTGTTTCGAAACAATATTTCGGAATTAGTCTGCAGGTCTTTGTCCAATATGTTTTGCTGCTTTCTTATTACATGACATTTATTGTTCAATTCATTTTTTTTTTCTTTTTATGCACAAATATACTTATCATGTGGGGGTCTTTATTTGAACCAGGGATGCAACTTTTTATATCATGAATTTTTTTGTGTTAAAAAGCAATCAGTATTGTTTTCTCTGAAGACATAGTATATAACAATTTTCTGTCCAATATGTTTTGACCGACACTGTATCTATCTGAGTTCGTTTTCTTTATTTGTAACGATTTCCACTCTGCTTAGGTTCTCTCCGGTTTCGCCCTCTATCATTCTGAAAAACGCTTGAAACTCAATTGCCCTTTTTGTACTGTAAAGGCAGTATCGTTTTCCCCCCTCTCTGTTTGAGTAACAAAAACAGATTTCAGAGTTTAGTCAACCTTGTGGACCCGTTCGAATATATTTGGCGTATATGATTATGATGATTATTGTTTTTCGTCTGCTAAGTGTTCTTGTTCAAAATATTTTCAATCATTCCTGCACTATGAAAGCATTTTCCATATTTTATCTGGAGTCTGCCCATCGCCATACTTAAACGGAATTGTTTCTGTGACAGCTAGCCTGTGTATTTCATTTAGGAGCTCCTCTTTTGGCAATATTTTCTTTAGGCTTCGTTAGCACATGACCAATTTATCGCTACTTCTTGCTTTAGATTTCACAATAGTTTGGTTTCAGGTGGTGGTGACTCACGCATAAGTATTGATTCGATATTATGTGAGACCAACGCCTATACTTAATTTTCCGCTCACATTCGACAGACTGAAATGTGTCTCACAATTCTTTCTATTCCTCATAAAAGACACTTTCTTTCGGGCGGTTTGTGAAATTGTTTACCAATACATATGGTTTTGTAATCAATACGAGGAGTACTATCTAGTCTAGCTGCAAATTCGTGATTTACCTTAACTGGACAGAAAGCTGGATTGATTGAAACATCGGAAACATTAAGAAGCAAGACATTTTTATTGCTTATGCAGTATAGTCAGGATTACAACCTGATTTCTCACAGCACCCATGCTAGGTGTGTTAATTTTATACATGAGTGGTGGGATCTACAGTTTCAAGTCGTTTCAGAACGACAGATATTTGAGAAACTTTTCAAGGCAATTTTATTTACTCTTAGAGTTTTTGCCAGAAATCTACTGAGAGGAAGTCGCCGAAGAAATAATTTTTCATATTTTCGTTTTGATGTCTGACCTGGGGTTTGAACCCGGGCTTTACGTCTAATAAGCCAACACACTACCTTAATGAACTACGGCCACTTCAATGACTTCAATACCAACTATGTCCGATTATGTTAATGCTTTGTGAGAAACTTTTCATGGTAATTTTATTTTGCTTTCAGAGAGTCTCTCTTTTTTTCAAATTTCATTTTGTTTGAGATGTCTGGACTTTGACTTGAACCACGATTTCATGTCTAATAAGCCAATACACTACTTACTAGAGTGTGGCGACTTTTACTAGTGTCTACCCGATCTACATCCGTGTAATAACAGATTAGTTAATACATGCTTAATGGCTTACTGACTTTATTGCCGCCTTTTAGGCCAATAACATCCAAAAGGCTTAAAACCTATAGAGTTTGCAATTGATACAGAGCGACTAATAATCTCTACAAAGTTATTGAGTACCCGGAGAATCGTAAAACTGGTTTCAACATGTTCTATGTGAAGTCGAGGCACTTTAACTTTCAAACACGCTTTATAACGAATTCAGTTAAAGGCAAATAATGGTCACTGGTCGTGTGAGAAGTAAGTGAAAGCAATGCAACAATTCTTTAAGTATGATTCCATATTCGCTAGTTTAAGATTCTTAAACTTTAATGAAATCAATCAATCCGATATGGTTGATATGAGTAATACAGAGAAACTAAAGGGTGTTTCTTATAGAGGTATAGAACTTTAAGTTGCAATAAAACAACGATGATGAATTTTATTTATCCGAAAGATAATCTTGCGGCATTACATTTTAAATATGATTTCTGGCATATGACCGCCACGGCTGGCGCGGATGTAGTCCAATCTGGACGTCAAATTTTCGATGACTTTTTCCAACATTTGTGGCCGTATATCGGCAATAATACGGCGAATGTTGCCTTCCAAGTGGTCAAGCGTTTGTGGCTTTTGGTCGCATAGACCAATGACTTTACATAGCCCCACAGAAAGTAGTCTAGCGGTGTTAAATCACAAGATCTTGGAGGCCAATTCACAGGTCCAAAACGTGAAATTAGGCGGTCACCAAACGTGTCTTTCAATAAATCTATTGTGGCACGAGCTGTGTGACATGTTGTGCCGTCTTGTTGAAACCACATCTCCTGGACATCATGGTTATTCAATTCAGGAACGAAAAAGTTAGTAATCATGGCTCTATACCGATCACCATTGACTGTAACGTTCTGGCCACCATCGTTTTTGAAAAAGTACGGACCAATGATTCCACCAGCCCATAAAGCGCACCAAACAGTCAGTTTTTCTGGATGTAACGGTGTTTCCACATACACTTGAGGATTACCTTCACTCCAAATGCGGCAGTTTTGTTTGTTGACGTAGCCATTCAACCAGAAGTGCGCTTCATCGCTAAACAAAATTCACTTATGAAAATCAGGAACATTATTTTCGAAATAAAATTGCACTAAAATTGCAAGCGTTGTTCAGGCGTGAGTCTATTCATGATGAATTGCCAAACCAAACTGAGAATAAATCACTTGACAGCTGTTAAATCGGTCGCCATCTTGAAAAGTAATGCCAACTTAAAGTTCTATACCTCTATAAAAAACACCCTTTACTTGTTTCCATCAGAGATCAGCAATGCTTATGTGTTCTTTTTATTTTGTTGTAAATGCAACAATGATTCGTGGCAATCAAATCATCTATAAGTACATATTACAAGAGTATTTTTCTAAAGTTATGAATCGAAATGAGTAGTAGGCTTATGAATCAAACATATTCCGAATGGTATGAGTTTGATGTCAACGTTGTACTCATACTCATTGCAACCTGTACTTATAAATCAACGTTGTAGTGAGTACGAATGAATCACGAGTACGTAGTTAAATTTCAATATTGTTGATTCATTTATATTTAAAATTTCATGAGTGCTTATGAGTAGCGAAAAAACGATTCATTGCTGATCTCTGATGCTAAGCAACATAGCGATTTTGAAACCAAGTTTAAATGGTTTCCAATATTAAGGTCCAGCAATGAACATATCGTGGACAACCTACTGCCTTATTAATGTTCTCTTTGTAAAAATAGTTCATTAGTAGTTACTTTAAGCTGCAACCCTCGTATTTGTTATGTTATTTGATGTGTATTGTGGTGTGGTGTGGTGTGCCAATACAAAACTTTGTTGTAATCAATGTTTAACAAGATTTTTTTTGTTTTTTTTTTTTGTAAATATTTTATCGCAACGTTATAATCACTGATTTCAACAGCGTAAATCGGTTAATTTTTATTTATTCAATCTCAGATACTCTTGATTGTTTTGCCTTCCTTTTGCCTCCAACCAACGGTTTTAAAATCCGTAATAATTTTCGTTGTTTTTGTTTTTTTCCGTTTTTTTTTGTTGTTTTTTGTTTTTAATTTATTTTTTTGCACAAAGAACACAGAACGAGATTGAGAGCAAGAGTATAAGGAAAACATGATTAAATACTTGGCAACATGCAACAATTTTGTTGTTGTATGTTATTGTTGTTGTTGTTGTTTTGTTTTTAAATTGAGTGCAAAACAACTTAAACTTTTCGTATGCCAATGATAGACGACGCCATCGACCAAAACTATGTAGACAGTCGAAAAGAAAAACAAAAAAAAAACAGAAACAATTTTTTTTTTCTCATTCATTTGTTTTTGTTGTTCTTTCTTATTTAGCCAGTTTTTTGCTTTGTTTTAATTTTGTTTTTGTTTTTGGTTTTTGCATTTTAACTAGAATGAAACAAAAACAAAAAAGATTAGGCCAACAGCTAGTCGGACAAATACCAACAAAAACAAAAAAGAGCGGCCGTGCAACGTACCCATCTAATGGGCTGGTAGACATAAATTTTACATTTTAAATCCCGGGCCAGCCAGCACTAAACCCAAATATTTATACAGAGTTCTTATGGTATTAATTCAATCGGTATTGATTTATATACAACAATACACAACAACAACAATAACAAAAACAATGTCTAATCAGTTCTCTCTCCCAATACTAACAAAAACAAAATTTTTCACTTTAATTTGAAGACAAAAGAAAATGCCTCAAAACAATGCAATTCTTTAAAGGTCTGTCGGTATGGTATTTTTGTTGTTCTTTTTTGTTTTCGTTTTGTATGGCAAGCAAGCAAGCAAGCAAATATGCAACAACAACGGCTAAATAATAACAACAATAAACATGCATTCAACCAAACGAACATCATAGAAACGAATGTGCGCACATACCAAATAAACGAAGGAGCAATCGAGTGATTGAACGAACGAATGAACGAACTGCTACGATTAATAAACGAATCCCCCCCAAATCAACTCAATGAAGGAAGGCATGCAGTAAGGCCGGGTTCACCCACAAGTTTCTGAAACATTTTTGGTTCGGAGAAATTTCTTGTTTACTGAGAGTTTTCTGCAGCATGATTCACCCATTTCAGAAACTTTGTTCGTAAAAACAGTGCTGCCATATTTAATTGAAAAAGAAATAAATACATATTTGCATAAACTTAAGAAAGTTAATTATATTTGTGTCAAAATAAAGAAATAAAAAATTAATATTTTTAACAAAAAATAAACAGTATTTGTGGTGAATTATTTGGTAAGAATAAAAACATCTTGTTCTGCGATGGGTATAAATCATTTGCTACTTCTGTTCGTCATTGAAGTGACCAAAGTAAAGTTACTTGCAAAATATATTTATGAAAAACGAAAATCAAAGATTTGAAACAAAGAGAAGCTTTGGCTTATTTGGCTTTGGGTATTTTCACTCACTAGTTTCCGAAATGCGTTTAAATGACGTAGATTCATTTATAAATTTTCATCGCATGGACCCTGGGACTTTCGATGAACTTCTGCAAATATTGGTGTATTGTATAAATTTCATATGGTGTGGCAACCTTTTCTAAAATGGTTCGGACCAAATTTAAAATTAATTTAATTCACACTGAGAGTTGTTCGCACAAAATAATTTCGCTCGCTCTCTGAGAGAAACGTCAAACTCCATATAAAAAAAATTTTGTGCGAACCAAAAATGTTTCAGAAACCTGTGGGTGAACCAGGCCTAACATACACTGAACGTACATAACTGAAACTGGTGATGTTAAAGTTACGGATTTTAAATGCAATTTAGCGATTAAATTAATACAGGATAGTATGGTTATTAGGTTAACACATACATATACGACAGTCAGTTGGTGCATCACAGCCAGTTACTAGAAAATTGTCTGCTTGATACCCACTAATTCTTGCTTTTGTTCCAAACATTATCCAATGAAATGGGTGAGCTGAAATGGATAAGCCACAGGGCTCGGTGAGAGGTTCTTTAACCCTTTCGCGACGGTTTTCGTGTACGAGTATATACGGCAATCACTTGATGTATCACAGCAGCTGACGTAGTGTAAATACGGCATTTACTTACTGATCCACATAAGGCTTATGCCGCATATACATGGCACTCATTTCACTTGCGTTTTCGTGAACCATGACGATTATGTATGGTCAGTCGCGCTGTAGTCAAAACTTGTAAAGTGTAAAATAGGTTCGCCGTCGCGAAAGGGTTAATATGGAATAGCTATGCAATTAAAGCTAAGGAAATGAGTGGATTTTGTCTGTTCCTCTGCAAAGATATGAGAATCCTGCATGAATTCACTCGAATTTGTTTTTTGTGCCAGCCATTGTAAGCATGTCGGCTTTGTTGTCTCCCGCAGTTTCCGGATGGAACCCTTGCCTACCATAATGGCTTAAAGATGAGTGACTTTCTTATATGCTGCCTGAGCACTGCAGTGTTTTTCAAGCAAAGGTCATATATATATATATATATGTTCCTCTTACTCCTCTAGGGAGCATAGGGCCGCAATAAGTTGGTTCCAATAAACCCGATCGTCAGCGCGGTGTTTCACTTCATTCCACTGTAGATGTAGTTTCGATAATTCGATTGTGATTTGGCGTTTCCAGGTCTGTGATGGTCGTCCGATGCGCCTGCTTCCCTGGGGGTTCCAATCAATGGCTTTCCTTGTGATGTCATGTAATGGCTTGCGAAGAGTGTGCCCAAGCCAGCGCCACTTGCGTCTTCCTATTTCCATCTCTATTGGTTGTTGGTTTGTATCTGACCAGAGTTGGGCGTTGGATATTATGGAGGGCCAGTAAACACGCATGATTTTACGCAGGCATTTGTTCACAAATACTTGAATAGACTGGGAATCTCGGGGTGCCATATTCCACGTTTCGCAACCGTAAAGTAATGTGGATTTGACGCTGGAGTTGAAAATTTTAATTTTGGTGCGTCTCGATATAATAGATGATTTCCAAACGGGGTTAAGTTGGGCAAAAGCTTTGCGTGCCTTATTAATGTGGCTGGCAATATCTGCTGTTGAACCGCCGGATTTATCGATTATACTGCCTAGATAGCAGAAGAACTCCACTTCATCAATTTCCTTGCCGTATATTAGGAGTTTCCCCGTTGCATTAGCATTCATTCTGAGTGATTTAGTTTTGTGGATACTCATCTTTAATCCAGCTAACTTTGCGGTTTCACTAACTAGATCCAGTTTCGACTGCATGTCGGAGAAAGAATGGCTTAATAAACATATGTCATCCGCATAGTCCAGGTCTTCTAATCTGTCTTGTAGACCCCATGTAATCTCTCTCCTATGATTTGTCGACTTTTGCATCACTACATCGAGGACGCAGTTAAAGAGGAGTGGTGACAGCACACAACCTTGACGGACTCCGGTTTTTAATTTGATGCTCTTTCCTAGTTGTTTCTCATGTAGTACGCGGCATGTTGCGTTGTTGTACAATGTCTTTATCAAGCAAAGGTCATGCATGAGGCAATTTTGAAAGCGACGCAGTGCTTGTTGAGTGGCGGCAGTTTCCTTGAAAATCCCTTAATTTACTCGGATATCCAGGCTGCAGAATTAAGTTCCTAACGAACGTTGTTTCAACGTCCTTTCTTGTCCATGAATGCTGACGATTTCTCAGAGAAATTTCGAATCATTCAAAGGTAATTATTGTGTGGGTACCGGAACATAGGTTTATCGTTGGAAATAACATTTCTGATGAGCTGACCACGGCCGGTACGGAGCTAGCAATCACTGGCATGTTACAGGGGGCATATGTATTCCGAATTTCTGAGTTAATTTGGATATTGTCCACTGGTTTTACAAGGAAGCTCAATCTCGTTGGATGCACGAATGTACGTACAAATAGGCTCTGCTGGACACTTATGGGCATGAAGAGGGCTGACTCAATTCTGTCCTTAAATAGCATGGCCATCCATCACGCAATACCGATTCTTACGGGTCACTCCCCTTTTGGTAGACATGCCAAAAGACACGGCATTCCGTCGAATGACTTCTGCAGGAGCTGCAGGTCTGAGGAGCATGAAGAGGCTGTATTTCCCAGATTGGACTATGGTATCTGCATAGGTTTAAACGCTGGCCTAAGAGCCGCCGTCTAACCTAGCCAATTAAGCAGAAAAAACTGTGCATAGATAATGTAGTCCTGAGTACAGCTACAATGTACTTCGGCCACTTCTGTATTCGAACTTTCGAAAAGCTATTGCAATGCGATTTCATTCGTGTTGTTTGATTAAATTTTCGCAAGTTGGCATTACTAACCTACGGTGCACATTCGCACGCTACCTACCACCAACACAAACATAAAGCAAGGCAAACATTCGAATATAGGAACCGAATACACTCCATTTTTAAAGTCAGTCAGTCAGCCAGCCATCCAGTCACTCAAACAGCGCTATTCAGAGAATTGACATCAATTCGACCAGACAACGAGATAGTCAAATCCAGCCAGCCAATTAGGCAAACAGTCAGCCAGCCACCCAGCCAGACAGACAGTCAGTCAGTCAAACGTTGGGTAAACATTTTTATGAATGAAATACACGTTGGGTTCAGTGAACTGTATTCTGTTGTGTGTATGTGTGTGTGTTTGTGTTTGTTTGGTATGTTGTGTTGTTTAATAGACGGTTGGTTTGACAGCGGCCTCTATATGTTTGGCTGACGAGCTGGCTGGCTGGTTTGTTGAGTGTTTGTTTGTGTTTGCTCGTCTGTTTGTTGCCTGGCTGGCTGTGAGTGAGTGGTAGTGCAGTGCCAGTGCCAGTGCCAGTGCAATGCCGTAATAGAGTGCACTCACTCACCACCAACATAACTTATACGCTGCTTTCTTTCTGTTCTTGTTGTGTGTGTGCATGTGTGTGTTCAACAAAATATTTATGTTTTCTGTCTTCGTTCTCTTGCAATTCTTATTTGACGAAGACGATGATGGTGATGGTGATGATGATGATGATGATGAGATACATATGAGACATTAAAACATTTTCTTTCGTATTCTTTTGGTTAGCCGAAGTCGTTTGCTGCTGCTCGTTTGTTCTCCGTAGTGTTAGTAGTTGAAGGCAGTAGTAGCCGAAGAAGTCATTGTTGTTTGTTGTTCCCAGTGGTTTGGTGGTGTTGTTTTTATATCAGAATAGAACTCACTCGTCTGCATGTCTGTTTTGGTATGCAGCAAGCAAGCAAGCAGGAATATCTTTGAGTTTTTCTTCTTCTTTTTTTTTGTCTTCTTCTTAGAGAACGTTATCATTCGTGCATGCATTTAATGTTTAATCTCTTCAAACAGACACTACAAGTTACAACACAGAATTCAAATGTAGAAATGAATGTATGTACATACCTACACACATGTTTGTTTGTTTGACTGACTAACTGCTTTAGTCTAGAGCATGAAAATAAACAAACCAAGAAGGGAGGGGAGAGTAATAAAAAAAATTTTAGATTTTCACTAACCAGGTTGAGGTTGATGGAACAACTGCTGCTGCAAACTCTAAAAAAAAATTTTCTTGAATTTTTTAAAAAAAATTGTTTTACCAACAAACAAGAAAACAAAAACAAAACAAAACAATACAGTTTCAAAACTGCATTGAACTTTATTGTATAAAACAAGAAAAATAAAAAAAAACTGGGTTCAAACTGGGCTAATGAAATATCAATTATTTTACATCCACAATAATTACCATTTCCTTTACAACAAACAATTGCCGCATGTACTAGAGAGTTCGTACGTACGTATGTATGTGTTGCTATTACTGACGCCACATATTAGCTGCCTGCCTGCCTGCCGGCAATTGAAACTTTAACCCCAACATTTTGCCACCTTTAACACGTGCAGCACCCCACTTTTGTTTTGTTTTGATTTGAGTTGTTTTTTTTTTGTTGTTTTTTATATTTAATTATGGAGGTCATAATGTTTACCATACGAGAGCACTCATGATTCAAGCTAATGTGTGAGGCTAAATGCAAAACAATCAACTGCCAGGTTAATAAGCAACACAATAGTAGAGCAGCCAGCCAGTCATTCATTATTGCTGCTGTGGACTGTTAAAATGAAAGCGGTTTTGTTCGCTTTACAAAGGAAATGTAATCATGTAATCGGTTTTTATATCGAAAATCAAAGTTCAACCTTACAGCTGTAAAAGGCGGCTAGGTTTCACAGGTTGGAAAACGTTTCTGCTTTAAGAAGAAGCACAAGTATCGGAAAGGAAGAAAGTATCATAAATATACTAACCAAAGGGCGACCTTAAGCAATGCAACCTCACAAACAAACGTCTCCCTGCTGCCTTAAGTCCGGTACTACGCAACGAACAAGCAGAAATTCTACCACTAAGACTATGTACGGATCACAAAAACAGTACCGAATAGTACAAGTAATGACGTTAGCCACTATGTCTTGCATTCGTCATTGTCAAAGCTACACGACGGCATTAAAGTCGATCACAATGGCCATGCTTACAGGTCATTGTGTTATGGGACGACAGGCGGAAAGAATGCAGCTCCCATCTAACGACTTCTGTCGTGGGTGCAGATCCGCTAAGAAAGAGGAGACTCAATAATGGGGTTGTTGGTAGCGGAGTCTACTCTGGGAAACTGGACCTTAACATTTCCCACCAACTGCCGAATTACTGTAGAGTGTTTAAAGCAGAATTAATGGCCATTTACCGGGATGCTCAATGGATCCGCATTATCCTTTCAGTCGTATCTCAATCTTCTTTGATAGCCAGGCTGCTATAAGATCTCTATCGGGCGTTATGATTAACTCCTCAAAAACTGTCTCGACCTTCTTTTTGAGCGCTTCAGTATCTCACTTGTCTGGGCTTTTGGTCACAGCCACATTCCGGGAAACTACAGAGCCGACGAGTTCCTCACAGCTGGTGCACTCCTTCCGAAGTACTCATCAATCGAATTGGGTATGCCACTTACATCGGTTAAATTGGCCATCGCGTGCATTTCTTTCGGAATGTCAATCCATCCTGAGTCAATGAGCATTCCTGCTCCACTGTTCGACTTACTTGGCCGCCCTCGATGGATAAAAGGCGTACCAACCAGTTACTCCTACTTGATCGTAACGTGATGTCCATTACAGTAGCCATGCTTAGAGGTTATTGTGTTATGGGAAGACACGCGGAAAGAATGCAGCTCTCATCTAATGACTTCTACCATGAGTGCAGATCCGCTGAGGAAGAGAAGACTGTTATCCACTTTCTTTGTTAATGTCCATCTCTTGCGAGGTGCAGACATACATAAATTATTTGGCTGTCCAAACCTTGTCAGCTTCACAGAACGCTATCATCCATAGATGTCAAGGATATAGCTGCGTTTATCAAACTTTTGGGTTGGTTTTTGTGGGTGCAGTCCTTGTGCTGACCCACTTCTTCCCTAGTTTGGTGGAATTCGCTTACAACAGGGACTGCGTTTACATGTGGTGTCACAAAGGGCCGCTATGCGTGCTCAAGTCAGCTTTTGGGTTTCAGAGCTACCACTCCAAACTAGATTACAACGACGTTGTCTGTCTCTTGTTGCATAGAGCCTCCCCCTAGTCTAGTATGTATTGTGCTGGCGAAGTCGTGGTTCAAACCCCCGCTTAGACATCTCGAGAAAATATCTCTTCGGCAACTTACTCTCAGTGGTCTGACAGTCTTTACTCTGAGAGTAAATCTGTCGTTCGGAGTCGACATTTAACAGTAGGTCCCGTCATTCATGGATAAAATTGACACACACACAACTTGAGTGGTGTGAGAAGCTAGGTTTGTAATCCTATCTGAAAGGTTGTAATGAACAATTAAGCAAAGTCAAGCGTTTGTACGCCTGAATCATGTATTATATTGCGATGAAGACGATTTATTCAATTCCCAATGACGGCTTCGTAGTCATTCCAAGATATGAACGGCATACAGAATTTTATTAACCCGTGTTTACATTGCATTCCTAAAACATTCTGGCCAGCAGTACTTTATAAATTAACACTCAGGCACATTGTAAAGAACCTAACCTCTTACACTAAGTGGAAGGTACGACTTCAAGGCTAGTCCTCAACCTCAACTTGTCTTAAAACATTCAAAATATAAAATTTCCATGCTTGGTTGGAATAAAACATTTTGCTTCTCTCTCTGAAGCCCTTATTCAGTCATTTAAATTGTTTTAGTTCCCTTAAAAATCTGTTTAGACGCGTTATTCCCATACGGAATTTAAAACATGTTTGAAAAAGAATGAAGAAAAGAATTGCATAACAAGCTACGAAGCAAAAGAAAAAGAAGAACTGCACATACATTTCTTAGCCTAGAACAATGCATTAGGCAAGCTTGCAAGTTTAAACGTTCACAAGTTGAGAAAATAACACAAGGAAAAGCAATCCATTTTGCTGGAAGCCTTTCTTTTAGAAAAATTCTACACAATAAATGGCAGAAGAAAGTAATCGAATGGAATGCGGTTATACAGGTAAACTGCACTTAAAGAATATGCCACTCACACACTCGCTGGAATAGTTAATCGGCGAAAGGAAAACTAGTTTCTTATGATGATGATGATGATCCGCCGTTTACAAAGGAGAGGAGAGCGACCAGAACAAAGCAAACAAAGTAAACATTTTGAAGTTTAAGCAAATCTGTAGCATTGCAATCGAGCCCATTTCGCTAAGCCACCATCAGTCGCTAGCATTAGCTGAGATAGTGCCAGCATTAGGAACACAAGCATCGCTAATTTGATTTCTAAAATGATTGCTAAACGTTGTAACGTGCCGCCACCACCATCATCACCACCATTGTCAACCATCATATTGGCAATATTGTTTGAGTATTGAATGAAGAAATATTAAGACCGTGGTGTTAAATGCTGCATACATGCCACAAAACAATTGACTTTAGAACGGCATCTCAGTATTAAACAGGATGTCGCATTTAGTGGCTTCTTTTTAAACATTCTTTTTAAGGATACTCTAAAGAATTTAGGATACATACATACATAATTGGTCACTACAACTCTTCAGTCAGGATTACGACCTAGCTTCTCACACCACTTATGTTGTGTCCGTTAATTTTATACATGAATGGCGGGACCTACATTTCAAAGTGGACTCCGAACAACAGATTTTTGAGAAGACTTAATTTGACGCCTCCGTTCTAAAGGGTGTTTTTTATAGAGGTATAGAACTTTAAGTTGCAATAAAACAACGATGGAATGAATTTTATTTATCCGAAAGATAATCTTGTGGCATTACATTTTAAATATGATTTCTGGCATATGACCGCCACGGCTGGCGCGGATGTAGTCCAATCTGGACGTCCAATTTTCGATGACTTTTTCCAAACATTTGTGGCCGTATATCGGCAATAATACGGCGAATGTTGTCTTCCAAATGGTCAAGCGTTTGTGGCTTTACCGCATAGACCAATGACTTTACATAGCCCCACAGAAAGTAGTCTAGCGGTGTTAAATCACAAGATCTTGGAGGCCAATTCACAGGTCCAAAACGTGAAATTAGGCGGTCACCAAACGTGTCTTTCAATAAATCTATTGTGGCACGAGCTGTGTGACATGTTGCGCCGTCTTGTTGATACCACATCTCCTGGACATCATGGTTATTCAATGCAGGAATGAAAAAGTTAGTAATCATGGCTCTATACCGATCACCATTGACTGTAACGTTCTGGCCACCATCGTTTTTGAAAAAGTACGGACCAATGATTCCACCAACCCATAAAGCGCACCAAACAGTCAGTTTTTTCTGGATGTAACGGTGTTTCCACATACACTTGAGGATTACCTTCACTCCAAATGCGGCAGTTTTGTTTGTTGACGTAGCCATTCAACCAGAAGTGCGCTTCATCGCTAAACAAAATTCGCTTATGAAAATCGGGAACAACGGTAATCTCGTTTTGGGCCCATTCGACGAATCTACGCCGTACTTGATGATCGTTTGGCTTCAAATCTTGCGCGAGTTGGATTTTGTAAGCACGCAAACCAAAATCCTTCCGCAAAATCTTCCATAAAGTGGATGGACACAGATCCAATTCCTGTGCTCGATGGCGAATGGACTCATTCGGGTCTTCCTCAATGCTACGCTCTACAGCAGCAATAGCTTCTTCTGTACGCACCATACAGCGTCTCTGGGGATGCGAGTTATCAATCAATAGGAGTAAACGTGGTGCGAAAACGTTCCATGGTTAATCGAATTAACTGCTCGGATGGACGATTTTGTTGACGATAAAATGGACGTAGTGCGCGATACGTTTTCCGCACAGAATCATTATTTTCGAAATAAAATTGCACTATTTGCAAGCGTTGTTCAGGCGTGAGTCTATTCATGATGAATTGCCAAACCAAACTGAGAATAAATCACTTGACAGCTGTTAAATCGGTCGCCATCTTGAAAAGTAATGCCAACTTAAAGTTCTATACCTCTATAGAAAACACCCTTTATAACAGTCTAAGTCGAAAAAGTGTGTTTTGAGTTATGAGCTCTCAAAGTTTTCACGCGACATACGACCATATGTGTATTCTAAGAAGATTTTTCCCTATAACTTCAAAACGGTTCGGTGCATCTTAACCAAATTTTGACAGTATTTAAGTTAGTGAACGTAGATTTTAAAAATACAAAAACATTAAAACCGTTCTAAGTACACTTAGAACGTTATAGAATGGAGGCGTCGAATTGGTCTTACAACCCTCTCTAGTAAGGATTGCAACCTAGTTTCTCATACCACCAATGTTGTAAGTGTCATCTTATCCGTAAGTGCTGAGCGTAAGAGTTTAAAGTCAACTCTAAAGGAAAGATTTTTGAGAAACTTTTCATGGTAATTTTGTTTTACTCTCCGAATTTTTGCTACAAGACTACTAAGAGGAAGTCGCCTTGTTGTTTGAAATGTCTGGACTGGTGTTTGAACCCAGTTGTATGGTTGGCATTCTGACTCATGGGTTGTAATGACCAGAGATCAGCAATGAATCGTTTTTTTTCGCTACTCATAAGCACTCATGAAATTTTGAATATAAAGTGAGTCAACAATATTAAAATTTAACTACATACGTACTATGCCCACTACGGAACTACTGTGGTCTTACCTTGAAGTGGAGTCCGTCTGGCCATTTGGCCCCTTCATATCCATATCCAAGTCCGGATTGCGTAACGAATTCAGAGAAGGTGTTTAAACCTCGATTCTACTTCTCTCATTCAAGTCAATTTTCTTAGATTTCAGTAAGTCTTCCGCGTATCTGACTATACTATTCCAATTCTCCTCACTGTTCAGAATTACATCGCAAAAGTTCTCGACAGTACAGACGCCGACTTTGGCCTAAAGACTCCTTCTTTGCAGAGTCTCCATCTCTCACAATGAAAGAAAGTGTGTTTCGCATCACCAATCGACGCCTCATTATAGATGCAATTTGGTCGTGTTATCTTCCCCATTTTAAATAGGTACTTACAAAAATAACCGTGTCCAGATAACAGTTGTAGCAGATAGTAGTTAACCTCACCAAATTTCCTCTCCATCCAGCGGGTAATATCTTCTGGGAGAAGTTTTGTTGTCCATCTACCACTCGTCTCAGTGTTCCATTCCTCTTGCCGTTAAGTATGAATATGATGAGTACACTGCAAAAAAGAGAGGGGTTCCATGATATTAAAATAAGTATGAATGCGTATAAGTATCAGAAATTATGAGTATGATTCGATTCTATGCTATCTTTTTGAATACTCATTGCTGATCTCTGATCCTGACGTATTGTTTGAGATGTCTGGGCTGGGGTTTGAACCCAAGTATAGGGTTGTAATCCTGACTAATGGGTTGTATTGGCCAATTAAATAAGAAAGTCAACCATGAAGGAAATTTGATTGCTTTCTCCAAGGTTTTAGATCTGAATTGCTAGGATTTGTAGTTAAAAACTTTAAACTTTACACCGAGACAACACTTGGAATCTGTAAATCAAGTCTCCTACACGTATAATTAGAAGATCTGAAAGCTTTAGATCATACTGCTGTACCAAAGGCATGGATATGAACAACGTTAATACAGAGAGTAGCATGCAACAAGGCCTACCGTTTAAATACATGGATAACTTCGGATATCTTTACGGTACAATGAATAGTAATGTGCGTACCAGCAGCTTATGGACAATTTTGAAGGCGGAAAAAGCTGAAAAATACCAGGACAAACTAAGCTGAGTATATGCAACGCATAACAGAATTCTATAATGTACGGAAATGAAAGTGCCAGACAAACTCAGAACAATTGGGGAAAATAGAGATGAATCTAGTGTTTTAAAAAGTGGCATCGTAATGTTATCAAAAGTATGGCGCCAGAGTGGAATATAAGATAGATAAACGAATACCTAGAAAAGTAGTGTGAGGTTAGGTTAGGTCAGTGTAGTAGCTTCCATACCAAAAGCTCACTTGAGCACGCATAGCGGCCCGTTGTGACGCCGCAGGTGAACGCAGTCTTTGTACTGACCAACTTCCACCGAACCAAGGAGGGAAAAGTTGGTCAGCGCAAGGGCAGCACATTTACCCCACGACCACCCCACGCTAGAAAACTAGCCAGAAATCTTGATAAACGAGGCTATATCCATGACATCAATGGACGATAGCTCCGTCAAGCTGGCAAGGGTTGGAGAGCCAAATAACTAAATATCTGCACCTCGCAAGAGATGGTTATTGACAAAGAAAGTGGTTAACAGTGTCCTCTTTCTCAGCGGATCTGCCCCCTTGGCAGAAGTCGTTAAATGGCAGCCGCATTCTTTCCGCGTGTCTTCCCATAACACAATGACCATGTAAGCATGGCCACTGTAGTGGACATGACGTTACAACTAAGTCGGAGTAACTGGTTGGTACGCCTTCTATCCATCGAGGGCGGCCAAGTAAGTCGAGCAGTGGAGCAGGACTCCTCATTGACTCAGGATAGATTGACATTCGGAAAGAAATGCACGCGATGGCCAATTTAACCGATGTAAGTGGCATACCTAAATCGATTGACGAGTATTTCGGAAGGAGTGCAACAGCTGTGAGGAACTCGTCGGCTCTGTAGTTTCCCGGAATGTAACTGTGACCAAATACTTAGACAAGTGAGATACTGAAGCGCTCAAAAAGAAGGTCGAGACAGTTTTTGAGGAGTTAATCATAACGCCCGATAGAGATCTTATAGCAGCCTGACTATCAGAGAAGATTGAGATACGGGTGAAAGGATAATGAGGATTCCGCTTTAAACACTCTACAGTAATCCGGCAGTTGGTGGGAAATGTTCAGGTCCAGTTTCCCAGAGTAGACTCCGCTACCAACAACCCCATTATTGAGTCTCCTCTTTCTCAGCGGATCTGCACCCACGGCAGAAGTCGTTAAATGGGAGCCGCATTCTTTCCGCGTGTCTACCCAAAACTCCCCATTGATCCAGGATAGGTTGGCGTCTCGGAAGAAATTCAGCGCGATGGCCAGTTTGAACGAGGTAAAAACGTAGTGTACGCTGCGAAAAACAACCGTGCAAACTTACAAGAGAAGGCGGTAAAATGTGTCATTCGAAGTTGACATTAAACAGCAGGTCCCCGTCAACTCATTGATCCAATTGACACAAACAACACATGGGTGGCGTGATCCTACGTAATCCTACAGTTTTACCAACGAAAATTCTAGACGGCCAAGATAAAACAAAACCACTCTGTGGAGAACCCATTCCTTCTTATAAAAACAAATAGCCTGAGTCCCCTTCCTTAGAACAGACGTTGTATTGATTAAGAAAACGAGTTAGAATGCAGCCTGCATTTATTTGGAAATATGCTTGACTTGGTGATGGTGCTGGTGCTAGGGCTGCGTTGCACGTGAAGCGTGGTTAAGTGGTTGTTAAATTTTCTCTCTTTTTTCCATTTCGTTACACTGTATGAATGATGATGGTATTGTAACATGCATCGCCTTCATAAGGAGGACACAGGGGGGGGGGAGATGGTATAAATAAATAGGGGTTGTTTGTAGTTGAACAAACTGAAATTTCCATTAAAATTTTATGTTCTTGCAACACCACCGAGTGTATGGCAATAATATTTGTAAATGTAATGTACATAGTGTAAGTGCATATGAATGTATGGAATTTTTTTTGTTTAAATTGAAATTAATTACAATTGATTTGTTGATTTTTCCATTTAACATCTTTCATCTTTCACTTTCTCTTTCTATCTCTTACACACTGGCTGGCTGGCTTTCTTTTTATTGTCGATCTTTGTAGATTTCTTTCTGATGCCACTTAATGTGCACAACAATAACACGACAACAAATACGATACGATACGATACGATGCGATATACTGGGGCAAAACTTAATGAATTTTGACATTCCATAGGGGTTTTTTGAATTGCTAATTTCAATTAAAGACAGAGGAGTGATAGAAAGCAAGCGAAAGAGGGAGAAATTCTTTCCATTCTCATTCATGTATTCTTTCATTCTCGAACACGTCAATTTTATTCAAAATCAAGAGCCACACTTTAATATTTCTTTTCTAATGGTTGTTGTGGTTATTAATTCTTACGAAATAATTTTTTTTTTTTTTTTTTTGTGTTAATTTCCCATTCAATACAACAGATCACCCCAGTAATTTCGTTTAATTTTTTTTTCATGAAAATTTTTCAATTTTCAAAATTTTAAATAAGCGGGCTTGCTGCTTAGGAGGGTAACTTCACTTTATTTGAAGTTTAAAATTTATTAAAGTGCCTTTAAATTGTATTCCTAAGTAATAGGACCTAATGACTGCTATTGTAGTGCGGCATACGACAGCTGCATGTACACACAGTTACTAAAGTATACATATGGTTAACAAATTTCAGAAATTTTTTAACCAATCCGTTATCGTTGAAAATCTTTATAGTTTCCTCGATTTTAAGACGGTCTTTTGCATTGGTTAAAAAATTTCTGAAATTGAACTGAATTGTGGCCCTGCACAGGCCCACAAAAGTATACATCCGAGTAATAAATTTCACAAATTTCTGAACCAATGCAAAAGACCGTCTTAAAATCGAAGAAAGATGTCAGACAATTATAAAGATTTTCAACGAAAACGGATTGGTTAAAGAATTTCTGAAATTTGTTATGCGTATGTATACTTTTGTGGCTGAGTGTATGTGTCTCTTCGTAAAGAAAGTCGATTTTCACCGATCACATACATACATAACATACATAATTGGTCATTACAACCCTTTAGTCAGGATTACGACTTAGTTTCTCACACCACTGATGTTGTGTGTGTTAATTTTATGCATGAGTGGCGGGACCTACAGTTTAAAGTCGACTCCGAACGACAAATTTTTGAGAAACTTTACATGGCAATTTTATTTACTCTCAGAATTTTTGCCAGAAATCTGCTGAGAGGAAGTCGCCGAAGAAATACTTTTTGTATTTTGTCTTGATGTCTGGCCTGGGGCTCGAACCCTGGCTTTACGTCTAAAAAGCCAACACACTACCTACTAGACTACGGCGACTTTCAAAATGCTATTCGATCAAATGCTATTCGAAAATCAAATTAATTTTCCAGAAGCATATGATAACTCCTACCAGAGCTTGACATTGGTCGTGTAGCGCACCAAAAGCATCGTAGCAGAGATTAGCAATGAATCGTTTTTTCGCTACCCATAAGCACTCCTGAAATTTTGGATATGAGTGAGTCAACAATATTGAAATTTAACTATGTGCTCTGGATTCATTCATACTCACTGCAACGTTGATTTTTTTTTTTTTGGCGTGTGAGGTAGGGTTTAAAATGCCTTTGCACTTGCAGTGACCGTCGTCAGCTGCTTTGAGTGGGGCTTCCACTAAAACAATTCCTCCTCCTCTTCTGGATTCTATCTGCATTACTTCGGGAAGGGTCCAGAACGACGTTGTCTACTCTCCCACGTCTGGGTACGCCATATTTGAAGCCAGCCTCATGCTATTGGCTCGTCTTCTCATGTATGATTCTGTCGTACTGTATCAAGGTCGACCTTCTTCCTGCGTAGTACAAATTCCACGTATCTTCTCACAGCGTTCCACTTCGTCTCGCTTTCGAGCATTGCGCCAACAATGTTGTCGGGTGTGAATTCGCCAATCTGTTCCATCAACACATTCTTCTCGTCTTGCCATTTGATGCAATGGAAGAATGTGTGTTCAGTGTCGTCACTCATTTCCTCGCAATAAATGCAGTCGGGATCATATTCACCTTGCCCATGCGGTGTAGATATTGTCGGAAATAATCATGATAATTTCCCTAAAATTTCTCTGTATCCATGCTTCTATAAATGGAATAAGTCTAGCAGTCCATCTTCCACTTGTTTCATCACTCCATCTACTTTGCCATCGCCGTATAGTTTGAGATCTGATATCTGCGGTACTAATGGCGAGGTTTTCCCTGTTCGCTTTCCATAAACTTCTTCGCTCGAATGCCAGTAAGTCGATAGGTGTCTCACCGGTGATCACGAGGACTGCGGTGCCCGAGACCGTGCGATAGGCCGAAGCGACCCTTAGTGCCGCTGTTCGTTGCACTGCTGCTACTATTTTCCGCTTGGATTTAAACTCCAACGCATCTCCCCATATCTCGCTGCCATAAAGTAGTATCGGGTTAGCCGTTGCCATAATCAATTTGCGTTTGGACTGCGTTGCTCCGCCATCAGTCTGCTCAACATGCGTTGATTTATAAGTATGAGTACAATGAGTTTGAGTACAACGTTGACATCAAACTCATACCATTTGAAATATGTTTGATTCATAAGCCTACTCATTCAGATTCATAACTTTAGAAAAATAGTCTTATAATACTTATAAAAGATTCGAGTGACTCCGAATCACTCATGAAAATTTCTAGTCTTATGCGTATACCAGAAATTGTGAGTATGATCTCTGATGCATCTTTTCGTAACGGAAGTCGATTTTCATCGATCAAATGCTATTCGAAAATCGAATTAATTTTCCAGAAGTGTAGAGTAATTCTTACTATTACTGGTTAACATAGATTCTGTGGTGGACCAAACGCATCGTAGCACGATCTCTAACTCGTATATCATTAACAACTAATTGCATTCTATTGACGTACAGGAACTTTAAGATACGAAAGCTGGTGGTATCTGTTCTGGACCCAAGACTACATATAACAATAGAAATGACATGAGTCTTGGAGTTGTCTAACCAAAAGCAGAACACAATGGCCGTATTGAATGCAGCATGAACTCTTGGTGCCAAAACACTGCTACAAGTACAACTTAGCGTGACAAAGACGTAAAGCGCCTTGCGCAACGGCTCACAATATCACTAAGACGGGTCTGACAGTAAATGAGGGCAAAACGAAGTAAATGTTATCGACAAGCAGGGACATGCGGCGTATTGGCTCTGAGATTACACGGCCGATGACTATACTTTCGATGTAGTCAAGGAATTTATTTATCTTGGCTCCGCATTTGCCACCAAAAATGATGTCAGTCTGGAGATTAAGCGCAGGATCACTCTTGCCACTACATAGTGCTACTATGTTCCCAATAGGCAGTTGAGTAGCAGAGATTTCTCTCGTACGACAAACTAATACTCGCAGAGGCTCAATTTAATTTGAAAGGCTTGATCGTGGAAGAAGATACCTCATCATCATCATATGTTTACTTACTTAATTTATCATTACAACCATTTCAGTCAGGAGAACAACCTAGTTTCTCACACTACTCATGGTGTGTGCGTTAATTTTTATACATGAGTGGCGGGACCTCCAAACGACAGATTTTTGCGGAACCATTTCCTGGCAATTTTATTTTACTCTCAGAGTATTTTGCCAGAAGGGTGATCGGAAGATGTCACCGAAAGAAATGTTTTTTTTTTCTGGCAAATTTCGTTTGGTTTGAGATTTCTAAGCTCGGCTTTAAACCACGCGCATGTGTCTATCTACTAGACTACGGCGATTATTCGAAGATTGTCCATCACAATTCCATAAGAAGTCAGCATTTCGATTGATTTGAATTGATTTTTGAACTGAAGATATTAGTCAGTGATAGCCATGGGGCTTAGTAAGTCGGGGGAGGGCTGGAGACTTCGAACCTTAGCTTTGGCATCTTAACAAAAAAAAAGTCTCGCTCTCAACAGTCTTCTAGCAAAAGCTGTGACAGTGAAACTAATTTAAAAGCTTCTTAAATCTGTAATTCGGATTCAGCGTTAAACATTTCGCCACAGGTGCCGTTTGTATATACGGCAGCAACTTGGTGCATTACAATGGCTGATGTCGTGTAAATACGTGCAGTTTCTTATTGGTCTACAAAGACTGATGTGCCGCATATACACGTCAGTCATTCACTTGCGTGTTTGCGAACGATGACGATGATGTATGATTAGACGCGCCATGGTGAAAATTTGCAAAGTGTGGTACAGAAGCGAGGTCGTAATTCTGTCTGAAGGGTTGTAATGATCAATTATTTACATATGTTATGTGTGATACAGGTGTATTGTCGCGAAAGGTTTAACAAGTGAGCCGGATTTTATTGCAAATAATCTGAATTGCTTACTGAAGAGTAGACTTTGAAAACAACAGCTTAAAATAAAAGAGACGAGTTGAAACTGTCGATTAGATTATACGACGAGACTTTAAAGCATTTGCTAAGTGTCTGGCCAAGCCATCATCTTTCGTAAGCCTAGGTTATATAATGGGTGATTTTTAAGAGCTATAGAAAAAATTTTCAAAAAAAAAAACACATAAAATTCAGAAAAATGCATGAAACCTGTATTTGAATCGATAGTACGGTCCATATAATTTAATGTTTGAAGATTATTTCATACAAATGTAGACCGCGACTGCGCCATCCGTTTAGTCCAATTTTGGCATACTCTTTCCAACATTTCGGCCGATATCTCACGAATAAATGCTTCAATGTTGTCTTCCAATGCGTCAATTGAAGCGGGCTTGTCTGTATAGACATGAGCTTTAACATAGCCCCACAAAAAATAGTCTAAAGGCGTTAAGTCGCACGATCTAGGCGGCCAATTGACCGGTCCCGAACGTGAAATAAAATGTTCACCGAACTCGCCTCTCAATAAGTCCATTGTTACGCGTGCTGCGTAACATGTGGCACCGTCTTGTTGAAAACACTTGTCATGCAAGTCAAGCTCTTGCATTTTGGGCAAAAAAAAAATTGGATATCATCTCACGGTAGCGCTCGCCATTCCCAGCATACGTTACGATTCGCAGCATCTTTGAAGATGTACGGTCCAATGATGCCACCAGCCCATAAACCGCATCAAACTGTTAATTTTTCTGGATGCATTGGTAGCTTTTGCAATGCTTCTGGCTGATCTTCACTTCAAAATCGACAATTCTGCTTATTTACGTATCCATTGAGCCAAAAATGAGCTTCGTCGCTGAACACAATTTTTCGATAAAGAAGTGGATCTTCGGCCAACTTTCCAAGAGCCCATTCACCAAAAATTCTGCGTTGCGGTAGGTCGTTCGGCTTCAATTCTTGCACCAACTGTATTTTGAAAGGCTTCACACCTAAATCCTTCCGCAAAATTTTCCACGTTGTTGAGTAGCAGAGGCCCAATTGCTGCGAACGGCGACGAATCGATAATTGATGGTCATCATTAACACTGGCCGATACAGCTGCGATATTTTCTTGAGTTCGCACTCTACGTATGCGTGTTGGTGGTTTAATGTCCAACAATGTAAATTTGGTGCGAAATTTAGTCACAATAGCCCGAATAGCCGCTTCAGTGGGTCGCGATTAAAGTGACCATAAAATGGAAGAAGCTCGCGATGAACTTTCTTAACAGAGCACGACGCATTTTGATAACAAAATTCAATGATTTGCAAGCGTTGTTCGTTTGTAAGACGGATTCATGGTTAAATTATAGACCAAACTGAAGATGTTTGACAGTGAAACAAAACACGAAACGTACGTGAGCTGTTTAAACCAGTGTTGCCAAAAAGATAATAGCTAAAAAAATCACCCTTTAGAAGTGTTAAACTGCAAAAATCCTTGGAATACATATCAAAGGGAACGAATTTTGTTTCTTCTGTATGTAAATCAACTGTGATCTTTGTTTCTTTATGGTCATTCTATCGCCATCGATAATCGATAAACTTTCTTCGATAATTTCTAATTTCTAAATTGTGAAATATTTTTCTCTCTCTCTTTCTCTCTTGTGCTCCATGAAGAGGAGGAGGAGAAGAGAGAGAGAGAGAGTGAGAGGCAAGACTATTATATTATTGTTAAGACGCATTAATTTTGTCATCGAAATTATTACAAAACATTTATGGCCGTATTTTAACAGCAATAAAAATTAACGAAATCGTCATAAATTTTAAATTTAAAACGCAAACAAGCAAGTGAGAGCCTCAAAGCATTAACGATTCGAAATGCCACAAAAATATTCACCATAAAAATGATCATAAAAATACGGAGTAACGCGCTATAAAAACTAATAAAAAAAAAAACAAAAATAAATACGAAGTGAAACCTTTGAAATCAAATACAACAACAACAACAACAAAACAACAGTCATAATTGTACTTTAAATGTGACATCTTTTTAATCGATTTTATTGGTATTTGGGTCAATAAATTGTGTTTTTCTTTTTCTTTCTTCTGTTTCTTTTTGTTTCTGTTTTTTTTTATTGGAAATTCCTTCTCGTTTAAATCAATTCGAATTCAATCAATGAAATTCTGTGTGCTTATTAACTACTAACAACTAAAGGGTGTTTTTTATAGGGGTATAGAACTTTAAGTTGCAATAAAACAACGATGGATTGATTATTCGATTGACATGAATTTTATTTATCCGAAAGATAATCTTGTGGCATTACATTTTAAATATGATTTCTGGCATATGACCGCCACGGCTGGCGCGGATGTAGTCCAATCTGGACGTCCAATTTTCGATGACTTTTTCCAACATTTGTGGCCGTATATCGGCAATAATACGGCGAATGTTGTCTTCCAAATGGTCAAGCGTTTGTGGCTTTACCGCATAGACCAATGACTTTACATAGCCCCACAGAAAGTAGTCTAGCGGTGTTAAATCACAAGATCTTGGAGGCCAATTCACAGGTCCAAAACGTGAAATTAGGCGGTCACCAAACGTGTCTTTCAATAAATCTATTGTGGCACGAGCTGTGTGATATGTTGCGCCGTCTTGTTGAAACCACATCTCCTGGACATCATGGTTATTCCATACAGGAATGAAAAAGTTAGTAATCATGGCTCTATACCGCTCACCATTGACTGTAACGTTCTGGCCACCATCGTTTTTGAAAGAGTACGGACCAATGATTCCACCAGCCCATAAAGCGCACCAAACAGTCAGTTTTTCTGGATGTAACGGTGTTTCCACATACACTTGAGGATTACCTTCACTCCAAATGTGGCAGTTTTGTTTGTTGACGTAGCCATTCAACCAGAAGTGCGCTTCATCGCTAAACAAAATTCGCTTATGAAAATCGGGAACAATGGTAATCTCGTTTTGGGCCCATTCGACGAATCTACGCCTTACTTGATGATCGTTTGGCTTCAAATCTTGCACGAGTTGGATTTTGTAAGCACGCAAACCAAGATCCTTTCGCAAAATCTTCCATAAAGTGGATGGACACAGATCCAATTCCTGTGCTCGATGGCGGATGGACTCATTCGGGTCTTCCTCAATGCTACGCTCTACAGCAGCAATAGCTTCTTCTGTACGCACCGTACAGCGTCTCTGGGGATGCGAGTTATCAATAAGAGTAAACGTGGTGCGAAAACGTTCCATGGTTAATCGAATTAACTGCTCTGATGGACGATTTTGTCGACGATAAAATGGACGTAGTGCGCGATACGTTTTCCGCACAGAACCATTATTTTCGAAATAAAATTGCACTCTTTGCAAGCGTTGTTCAGGCGTGAGTCTATTCATGATGAATTGCCAAACCAAACTGAGAATAAATCACTTGACAGCTGTTAAATCGGTCGCCATCTGGAAAAGTAATTCCAACTTAAAGTTCTATACCTCTATAAAAAACACCCTTTACATATATGTATATACTGCACATACATACATTCGTATATGTATAGTGAATTAGAAATTTCTGGCAACACTAATTAAAATACCGTGTTACCTTATGTTATTATGATAGGCAGAGATCAGTAATGCATCGGTTTTTCGCTACTCATAAGCACTCATGAAATATTGAATATAAGTGTGTCAACAATATTTAAATTTAACTACGTACTCGTGATTCATTCGTACTCACTACAACGTTGATTTATAAGTACTGGAGTGCAATGAGTGTGAGTACAACGTTGACATCAAACTCATACTATTTGAAATATGTTTGATTCATAAGCCGGCCTACTCATTCCGATTCATACATACATAATTGGGCATTACAACCCTTCAGTCAGGTTTACGACCTAGTTTCTCACACCACTTATGTTGTGTGTGTTAATTTTAGACATGAGTGGAGGGACCTACAGTTTAAAGTCGACTCCGAACGACAGATTATTGAGGAACTTTTCATGGTAATTTTATTTACTCTCAGAGTTTTTGCCAGAAATCTGCTGAGAGTAAGTCGCCGAAGAAATATTTTTTGTATTTTATTTTGATGGGGCTCCGAACCCTGGCCTTTACGTCTAATAAGCCAACACACTACCTACTAGACCACGGCGACTTCCGATTCATAACTTTAGAAAAATACTCTTATAATATGTACTTATAAGGGATTCAAGTGCCACGAATCACACATAAGCAAAAAAGACAGAGCAGCAAGCAGAGCAAAGCCACAACCTTGTAGTGAGTATTTTAGTGTTCGTACACGATTCATACTTATTTTGTGATTCGCGTATATAATGAGTTATGGAGAGTCGAAATCAACAACATCATACATGTATGATGTTAAGTATGAGTATGATGCGTACACTTCAAACTTTGAATATAAGTAGAGGTCCATTCATGACATTAAAATAAGTATGAATGCTTATAAGTATTTTTTTTTTCTTGGCCGAGGAGGGGTAAATGTACCTAACCGCACCATAGAGGAAGTCGTCACATCCTCCGTGTGTGGGACCCTCACCCACTAAATCCCCCCTCGTCTCGTGGACTTGTTGTGCCCACTTCGGAACTACGGTGGTATAACTTTGGAGTGGAGTGCTTTTGGCCCTTTGGCACCTGCGTGTTCATATCCGCGTCCGGATTGCGTGTCGAAAGTTGAGGAGACATCTAAGTATTTCCACTATTCCTTTTGTCCAAGTCCCTGTGTCGGATTTTGTTTGACACGTGTGCAAGTATCATCTATGCCGGCGCGCCCACATGTTCCGCAGACTCGAGATTTCTCTTTTTCAGTCTTAGGATACGCTCCACGTAATTCGCCACTGAAGTTCAATTCTCTCTACTCTCAATCATAACCCCGACAATGTTAGCGGTCGTGATCGTTCCAACTATTGACGTCAGTTCAGAGCGATAGCTTTGCCAGCGTGCACATTCGAAAATAGTGTGCTCTGCGTCATCAGTTACTTCCTCCTCTGCGTAAAGGCAATAAGGAGAGGCGCTCTTGCCCATTCTATTCAGGTACTTTCTAAAATACCCATGCCCCGATTGCATCTGTGCAGTGTAGTAGTTCACCTCTCCGATTTTCCGTACAATCCATAGCTCAATAATATCCGGGATAAGTCTCGCCGTCCACCTTCCTCTTCATCCCATTGGCGTTGCCATTTTGAGATGGTGTTTTGCCTGAAGAAACCTGTTGTATAACTTCCGGTCAATTTCGTCCTATAAATCTCCATCCGCTCCGCGGCTTGCAGATCCACGGGAATTGTACCTGCAATCACAAGTACGGCTGGCGCGGATAATGTACGATACGCCGAAGTTATGCTCAATGCAGCATGCTTATAAGTATCAGAAATTATGAGTATGATTTGATTTTACTCATCTTTTTGAATATTCATTGCTGATCTCTGCTCGTTATTAACAACTTACGAATGCTCTCTACATACAGTTACAGTTACAAAATAAGTGAAAAAAAAAAACGTTATGCCCCTGTGTAGGAGCCTTCCCGTCCACTGGATGAGAACAACAAGCAGACCCCCGTATGCATTGTAAGTTCACACAGAAAAAATGAAAAAGTTTATCTCTAGTACTGCATCACGCTGGCTGTCATGCATAAAATTGCTTATGGCCATAATTGCCACAATAATTCCTATTTTTGCTTTCTACGCTTCTCCTCTGCTTTTTCCCATTTTTTTCGTTTTTTTTTTTTTAAACCTCCATCATCACTGAAACTGAAAATGGTTTTCAGTGCAAAAAGCATTGAAATTATGGCAGGGGAATCAATTACAAATTTTAAACATAATGTTGCACTTTAAGTTTGGTTTACTATTTGCCACCACTTTACTCGTACATTTCCTTGTGGTAGTCTGCTACAACGTGTGATGGTTTATGTCTGTGTGTTGCTAATGTTGGTTATAAAGATGACTTTTATAGACCCAATGGCCAAATCACACATATACACACACAGTATAACCGCGCTTAGTTCGCCAGTCAGACAGGCAGTCAACCAACTGATTAACCGACCGGTAAATATAACAGCACAACCATTTGTTGCTGTTTTTTAAGCACATTAGACAATTAGGGTTGCCATAGTACGTAGGAGTTTGGAAACGAGACAATTAGGACCGAGAGCTCGGTGAAATACCTGGGAATAAGGCTGGACCCCAGACTGACATTCTCGTATCAGATTCAGTACTCGGCTAACAAGGCCCAGAAGATCGTCGGACAGCTCAGCAGATTAATGGCGAATATTGGAGGACCGCTACCGGCGAGACGGAGACTCCTGATGGCACAAACAAGTCCACAAGAGACGAGGCGGGATTTAGTGGGTGAGGGCCCCACACACGGGGGATGTGACGTCTTCCTCTATGGTGCGGTTAGGTACATTTACCCACCTCACCCCATTCACCTTTATTTAACCGAAGGAATGAATAGTAGTGATACTGTCTGTCACATTCAATCCCATGTCATCTTGGTTTCATTGATTTCACATAGCACCACTCCTTGGACACAGCCAAACTGTATAAAAAATTCTATTGAAGGTAAGGTGGGTTAAAGGCGGCTGCTAACCCAAGAAAATACACAAACTTGTAAGCCACGTATGTCCCATAGTATTCCCCGGGAAACCAGTAGGTAGGTTGGGGTGATAGCTTTGATATCAAAAGCTCACTTGAGCACTCACAGCGGCCAGTTGTGAGGCCACAGGTGAAAGCAGTCTTTGTACTGACCAAGTTCCTCCAAACCAGGAAAAAAGAAGTTGGTCAGCACATCAGCTGTACATTTAAAGCACGACTGCCCTACGCTGGAAAAACAGCCCGAAAGTTTGATAAACGAAGCCATATCCCTGACATCAATGGATGATAGCGCTCCATCAAGCTGACAAGGATTGGAGAGCAAAATAACCTATATCTGCACCTTCCAAGAGATGGGCAATTGACAAAGAAAATGGATAACAGTCTCCTCTTCCTCAGCGGATGATCTGCAGCCACAGCAGAGGTCGTTAGATGGGAGCAGCATTCTTTGCGCATGTCTTTCCTTAATACAATGACCATGTAAGCAAGGCCATTGTGATCGAGATGACGTTACGGTCAAGTGCAAGTGACTGGTTGGTGCGCCTTCTATCCATCGAGGGCCAAGTGAGCCTAGCGTTGGAGCAGGACTCCTCATTGAGCCAGTATAGGTTGAAAGAAATGTGGCGAGAGACCTAAGTACTTATTTCTCCTCTGACAAAGAGCCGGGCATGTACCCAGCAGCCACCTCTTCCTCATCTCTGTAGCTTCTGCAGAAATCATTAGCAAGGTGTCCCAGACCAAGACCAATACTTCACATGCGCTCACATAATACAATGCCCCGTAATGACATCGACTACCACACTTAGCGCACCTCTTTGGAGGCGCCCCTCATCCAGTTTTGGCCAGATTTTACGTGCCCAGCTGTCATTGACGGAATCGACGATCGTATTTTCATTTATGAGCCTACAGTTGAGAATTCATCGGAGATTCGATGGCCGCGTACCGCCTGCCGTATTGACCTTTTGTTTAGTTCAAACTTTAGCTCAAACATCTCGAACAAAACGAAAAAATAATTCTTCGGCGACTTCTACTCAGCAGTTTTCCTAGTTGTCCTTGCTGACAGCGAACAATATTTCGAAGTTCGTCAGGGCACTAGGATTGGGGGAGGCATTACAGGGATACAATACATAAATTGAAGGGAAGTACAATACAGCGTTTGGTTGCAGTAATCGAATCCTCTAAATGAGGGTAATAGTAACATCACACATAGATTAGGGCTTAGATTTTGGGTCATTGTCCCAAAAATAGCCTAAAGTGGCTCCTTGCATTAAATTTCTTATAAAAATCTAAGTATTTATTGAACACAGAATGACATCAATTGAGGAGACGATAATGATAACTTTCGATAACTTTTTTTGATCATTACAACCCTTCAGTCAGGATCACGACCTAGATTCTCACACCACTTATGCTGTGTGCGTTAATTTTATGCATGAGTGGCGGGACCTACAGTTTAAAGTCGATTCCGAACAACAGTTTTTTGAGAAACTTTTCATGGCAATTTTTTCATTTACTCTCAGAGCTTTTGCCAGAAATCCACTGAGAGGAAGTCGCCGAAGAAATACTTTTTGTATTTTTATTTTGATGTCTGACCTGGGTTTTGAACCGTGGCCCTACGTCTAATAAGCCGAGCCTACTAGACTACGGCGACTACTACAAGTACAATACAATGAAACGATTATTTGCTGTTAAAATAAGAGAAAAAAAACCCAAAAACATTTCACATCATCTCTTTACATTTCTCGATAACTGTGTGCGCGTTAACTGTTTGTGTGCGTTCGTTTGGTAAATTAACTTAACAGAAGAAGAAGAAGTCGAGTGTAGTGCGTTGTGTGGTATACTTTGCTTTCAAAATTTAATTAAAAAAAAAACTCTTCATACACTGGCACTGGTACTGGTATGGGTAACCAGGTTTGGTTGATTGGCTGCTTAACAAACACAATTTTTTTTTTTTTTTTACAAACAAAATGAATTCGTTTCTTTCTTGCTTTTGGTAACATCTTCTAATAAAAAAAACGTTTATCGTTGTTGTTGTTGTCGTTACTGTTGTCATTGAATGACGATTACTTTTCCTCGGCTCATGTGACTTTTTGTTGCTGTTTGTATGGCGTTTAACGTTCATTCTTTATCTCAAATTAGCTGGGGGACGCTGGGGTGTGGTGGGGCTCATTTGCTTTTCTTTGGTAATTTCTGTTGTTGTTGTTGTTATTATACGTTGAACCAGCCGTTAGTGATCGAATTGTATGCCATTCGCTCTCTCTCTATCTCTCTCTCTGTATTAAACTGAACTTTATTTAACTATTTTTGTGCATGTGACTAAGTGTACATGTGCTAAAGTTTAGTTGTTGTTGTTGTTGCTGTTGCTGTTGTCTTTCTCTCTTTTATGTAGTGCTTGTGATTAAAACAATAAAAAAATGTTTGATTTTGTTTTTCTTGTGATTTTCTTTTCCCAAGAATTTATTACTCATACTCACATAGTAAATCGATTTGTGCCTGGCATTCAATCGAAACGATTGTAAATAGTTTTTAGGGGAACAATTGTTGACAACCTGATTAGGAATTTATTTTCTTACAGTCTCGTGATAAGATGCCCACGCGAAAGGGATTTTCGATACAATATACACACATACATACGTGCGCGATATAAGTTATGAAATTTGATGAAAGAGCTGCAACAGAAAAAGTGAATATCGGAAATAGACTTACGATGATGATTTCGCATTACATCATCCATATTGATTATTGAATTCCTATTTTACTGACACTTGATAGTAGCTAAGCAGCCATGTTACAATACCCAACGCATATCTGGAGGTACCTCTCTCTCTCTCTCTTTCTCTTGTTTTGTACTAAGAAAACAATTTTGTTAGATTTATGATTGTGATATCATTAGAACAGCCAAATGTTCACAAAATCTGGAGGATTAACTTCATTAACCCATTCGCTGCCAAGGACGAGTATACTCGTCTTTGACAAGGTATCCCGCAACGCCAAGACGAGTATACTCGTCCTACTTTAAATATATTATAACATGCAGGCTTTTGAATTAGCAATTTTTTTTACAAAAATAACACTTTATTTCTTATAGAGAATGATCTTTCACGCAAAAATCAACTTCATCGTGTATTTATAACAAAATTTTATAGCAACTAAATCACTTACGATACCTTATCTTCATAATAGGATTTGTAACAGGGTTTTAGTAAACAATAGCACTCAAAATATAAATGGCAATGGGAATGACTTCATATAATTTAGGCTTGGCAGCGAATGGGTTAAAAACCGTTGATTTCGAGCCTATCAATGTTCCTTGTGCCCTTAAACACTTCTGAGCAAAGGTGGTGCTACATAAAGAAGTTCTATGTGCTGGAGGTTCATACAAATTAATGCAAAATATCTTGTGAATCGAAATTTCAACTGAGAAAGTTAACACTTACAACTGTGGGTGGTGTGAGAGGCTAGGTTGCACTCCAGGCTACAAAAGGGTTGTAAAGATCACACAAATTGGTCAAAGGCGGACATTGGGAGTCTCAATAGCTTCAGATGATGCTCACAATGATTCCAGTGTTACAGGTTACCTCGGTCAAGTTGGCCAAAGCACAGAAATTCTTTCTAGGCGCCTACTTATTCTGGCTCAATGAGGAGTCCTGCTCCACCGCTGGGCTCACTTGGCCCTCTACCGATAGAAGGCTATGTATTGTACCTCTACAATGTCTCCCACAATCCTAGTGCCCTGACGAACTTCCAAATATTGTTCGCTGTCAGCTAGAACAACTCAGAAAGCTGCTGAGATGAAGCCGTCGAAAAAATATTTCGTTTTGTTCGAGATCTCTGAGCTGAAGTTTGAACCAAACCAAAAGCCAACACGACAGGCGGTGCGCGGCCCTCGAACTCTCCGATGAATTCTCGACTGCAGGCTCATAATTAAAAATACGATTGTCGATTCCGTCAACGACAGATGGGCGCGTAAAATCTGGCCAAAACTGGATGAGGGGCGCACGATGGGTCGGCTTAAACTCCAAAGAGGCGCGCTAAGTTTGGTTGTCGTGGTCATTACGGGGCATTGCATTATGGGTGCGCATGTAAGGTCTTGGTCTTGGACACACTGCTAATGATTTCTGCAGAAGCTGCAGAGATGAGGAAGAGGAGGAAACTGTCCTTCACCTGCTGAGTACATGACCGGCTTTTTGTCAGAGGAGATAGAAGTACTAAGGTGCTTACTACATATATCTATGATCTAGAGGAACTGTCAAGTATTGACATTGGCAGTTTAAATCGCCTCATCAGGAGCTCCGAGTGGTTTCGAGACTAGGGCATAGCGGAAAACTATGGTAACACAATGGGCCCTAAGTGGCCTAGGTGCGTCAATCCGATTCTCTTGGATAGACAGTCACCTCTACCTATCTACCTACCTTATAAACCAACACACTACCACCTACTAAACTACAGCGGCACATACGTTTCCACATATAAGTCCTATAATTTGTTTTTCGAGTTCTTCGAGTCTAGCTGCTTCCACTTCTTATATACATACATAATTAGTCATTCCAACCCTTCAGTCAGGATTGTGGACCTAGTTTCTCACACCACTTATGTTGTGTGTGTTAATTTTATACATGAGTTGCGGGACGTACAGTTTAAAGTCGACTCCGAACGACAGATTTTTGAGAAACTTTTCATGGCAATTTTATTTACTCAGAGTTTTTTGCCAGAAATCTGCTGAGAGCAAGTTGCCGAAGAAATACTTTTTTTTCATATTTCGTTTTGATGCGTGACCTGGGATACGAACCCGGGCTTTACGTCTAATAAGCCAACACACTACCTACTAGACTACGGCGACTTTGTCCACTTACAATCTGATGCAAAACACAAAATCTCTCCAGGAAAAGTTGGAATGGCCTGAAAGACAAATTGCTTCAGAAGAACTTTCGCCTCTCGCCACCTTTCTTTCAACCTATCGTGGCTCAATGAGGAGTCCTGCTCCACCGCTGGGCTCACTTGGCCCTCGATGGATAGAAGGCGCATCAACCAGTTACCCGCACTTGATCGTAACGTCATCTCGATCAAAGTGGCCATGCTTACATGGTCATTGTGTTGTGTGTGATCCACTTTCTTTGTCAGTGCCCACCACCATCTCTTGTGAGGGGTCTCCAATCCTTGTCAGCTTCACGGAGCGCTATCATCCTTTGATGTCAAAGCTTTAGCTGAGTTTATCAAACGTTTTGGGCTGGTTTTCCAGTAATTTTTAATTATTTAATGAATTTTTTTTTTCTTTAAATTTTTTTTACTTGTGATAATTAAACAATTTATCACAAACGTTACATAATTTTATTGGTTTTGCTGATTACAATTAAATGCATGTAAAGCATAAGTATCTTCAAATAGTTGAACTAAATACATATTGTGGGAAAATCTTTATATCTATACAATCTGTGATAATTGCCTAATTAATAATCATTAACCAACACTGGCTTTAGATTATTAGGCGAATAACGGATACAATTGCATGGATTTTATTCACACACGTCTTTGAAGTGAAACTGATTTTTTGTAATGATTTTAATTGTTATTAATTTTTGTTTTTGTTTAAACAATTAATTATTTAAACGGCTTGGCTTATAAGTCATAATTAATTAAAAAACAAAACAAAAAATCACAAATAAAAAATAAAATGTTTTTACACAAAAAAAAAGAATCGAAAGAAAACACATGACGCTGCCATTAATAATAGACAAAAAAAATTAAATCTTTAAGACATACAGTACGTGGAAAAAATAAGTTGTCAAAGCAAAAATTAAGTTTTTAGATGATCTTACGATCCTTCTCTGTTTTTTTTTTTTTGTGTTGTTTTTATATATTTTTGAAGTACCGTTATAAAAAAAAAAGCACGTGCATTTTGTTAAGATTTGCTTCAACAATGTGTATTTGGTGCTGTTTTAAATTAGTAGAGTTGCTGGTGTGACGTTGCAAAAATAAGTTGTCATCTGAAGTGTCTATCGGTTTTTATATAAAAAAACTAAAAGCAAGTAAGCAAAATTTTGTGGCTAGCTACAACTAAATTGAAAGTATTTAATTGTAAGTATAATTGGTTAGTTTTATTATAAAGGAAGGTCTCTTTAAATTTTTTATAAATAATATGCATTTTTTCCTAGGATACCTATAAATAAGTTTAAAAATGCCAAAATTTAAGCAATTAAAGAATGAAGAGCGATCTGCAACAATCACACACAGAGATATATAGCAAACAAATTTAATAAAAGTCAAACGTCAAACCGGAAAGTAATCTCGAAGTGTAGGAAAGAACACCGAGTTTGTAGGAAAATGCGACCTGGGCGTCATAAAATAATCACTGAAAGAATAAGTAGGCGAATTTTGGAAATTTCCAATGCTGATCCATTCAAATCTGCGCACCGAAAATTCGGGCGCAACTATTAAATGAAGGAAAACAGGCACCTTCGGTCTATACAATACGTAACCGATTGCGTGAAAGTAAGAAGCATGGTCGAGTTGCTCGTAGAATTCCATTTATAAGCAGGAAAAACAAACAAAAGATACGACAATTTTATGAGGAACACATATTAAAACCTCCAAATTTTTGGCATACGGCGCTTTGGACAGATGAGTCCATGATTAGACTTAAATATTCGCACGGCATGTTGTATGTATGGCGCAACCCCAAAGAACAACTTACATACAAGTGTACTCTACCCACCTTTAAGTCGTTAGAAAGAGGTTTAATGATTTGAGGATGCTTATCGGCATATGGTACTGGTAGTATAGTTATTCTTGAAGACAGAATGACTGCCGCTATATAACTGAAAATCCTTAAAGATTCTGCCTAATAGGGCAAAAATTCATTCTACAACAGGACAATGCGCCAATCCATAGAGCGAAAATAATAAACGATTATTTTAGAAGGGAAAATATAAATGTTCTAAATTGGCCTCCACAGAGTCCAGATCTGTCTCCAATAGAAAATGCGTGGGCAAGTTTGAAAATGCGCATTTCGGAGGATAAGTCCCAAAAATTAGAAGATTTGAGAGAGTGTATCATTAGACACTGGGCGAATTTTCCTAGGGATCAATGTTTGATGCTTGTGGACTCGATGACACATAGACTTGGCAAAATGGCCATTCAAAACTTCGCGCATTGCGGATATTAATTTATTGACAACTTACTTTTGCAACATGAATTTCGACTGTATCATTTAGTTTCTTTTTCAAAATTGGTATAAGGTTTGTTTTTGTTTTAAAATATATTTTAATTTCAAACTATGGGATATGTAAATGGCATTCATTGAACAAATTAAAAGAAAAAAACACTGAAATAAATTTTACTGCTTACCATTGTTCAGATATTAGGCTTTACAACTTATTTTTTCCACGTACTGTATACACATACACACATACACATGTATATAGCACAGTACTATTTATTTTGTTGTTGTTTTACAATTTTATGAAAAATATTTCTGTTTTTTTTTTCTTCGTTTTCTTGGTTTTAATGCGGTTTGTCTTAAAAAAAATTCAAAAAATTTTTTTTAAAAAAATAATAAAAATCGAATAAAAATAGTGATAAGATACAACAAAAAAAAAAATGTTTTTTTTCTTCTTCTCAAAATAATAACAAAAATATTACATTCCAATGGTGTGTCTGTGTCTGTCTGTCTGTGTCTGTCTGTCTGTGGGTTTATTTTTTCTTTTTTTTTTTTTAATGACAAACGATAAGAATAAAGAAATTTAAATTGAAACAACAAGTGCAACAACAACTTCAATAACTTTATAAAATATTTACAAAAAAATTACTTGAATTTTTTTTTTTTAATTTTTGTTTATTTTTGATATTTTTTATTACAATAACTGACAGTAAAGAAATGAAATTCCTAAACAATAATAATAAGAACAACACGATTTATTTTCATTCTTTTTGTTTTCAAATGAAACTTTTTTTTAAAGTTCAATTTCATGTGATTTTTTTCTTCTTTTTTTTTTTACTGTGTGTTCAATGACAAAAAAAAATTTTTTTTTTATTTTTTCAATGAAATTATTTTCGGGTGTATGTTATTAAATTTCAAAAGAGGCTTTAAGGTATGCAATCATATTTAACAAAATGTTTTTCAAATCTACACAGAGAGACTCTTTCCCATCTACACAGAGCAAGCACAGACTGGAAGTTCAATTAGCGTCATATTTTAAGAAAACCTAGAACTAAATTAGCAACACCTTCTCAGCACTACATTCAGAAAATTTATTTCTCTTGGCTTTACCGCTATCAAGCGTAGCGCAAGCGTAGGATTACTCTTTGCCAACACGTGTTACTATGGTCTTTATAGGCAAATGAGTAGCGGAGACCTCTCTCGTACATGATCCTCAACCTCCCGGGCTTTTTTGTGGCACAGAAACAAGGACAATATTAAGCACCGATGCAACAGTCCTGAGAGTGTTCAAGAGAAAAGTCTTACGTAAGAGTTTCGGACCAGTACGAGGTGACGATAGAAGTCGCCGTAGTCTAGTAGGTAGTGTGTTGGCTTATTAGACGCAAAAGCCTGGGTTCGAGCCCCAGGCCAGGCATCAAAGACAAAATGCAAAAGATATTTCTTCGGCGACTTCCTCTCAACAGATTTCTGGCAAAAACTCGGAGAGTAAATAAAAATTGCCATGAAAAGTTTCTCAATAAATAAAAATCTGTCGATCGGAGTCGACTTTAAACTGTAGGTCCCACCATTCATGTATAAAATTAAGACACACAACATAAGTGGTGTGAGAAACTAGGACGTTGTACAATGGGTCAATTCGACTTCCGGGTACTGTTCTTGTCTTAATTGACAAGTACACGTCCTCTAACCTGACCTAACGAGATAATTTCCGAATCCGATTCACGACGTTGTGCAGCGGATTAACCTCCAGCGGCTGCGTTGCTTCGGTCATGTCGTTCGAATGGAGGAGGCAACGGGTATTTGATGCGGAGATTTGCGGAAGCCGGAGAAGAGAACAACCCTGTTTGCCTTGGAAGGACTAGATTGTGGAAGCCCTGAAATCAATTGGTGTGACCAACTGGCATAGTCGCACAAGAAGCAGGGGCGCCTGGAAAGATGTGTTAAACCAGGTCGTAGTCGCGCCAGAAAGAGAGACGCCTGGAAGGATGTGTTAAGGCAGGCCGAAATCGGTTAATCGGATTGCTAATAGTCAGTCAAGTAAGTAAGTTAGTTAGGCCGCTAAGGGAGAGAGTCACACTCTGATGTTTGAACCTCGGCCTCATATCTAATAAGCCAACACGCTATCTACTAGATTGCGGCGACTGAACTGACATAAACAGCAGTCAGTTTGAATCATTAGAAGGTGGATTCTATTTTAGCAGCACAGTGCCATCAGAACACATATTGCTATAGTAGTTTGCTTAAAGCTGCAAGAACCCTAATGAACCCTATTGTTCGAACCAATTTGAGGAATTTCTGCCATTGACTACACACATACACACAACCATTACAACCCTTCAGTCAGGATTACGGCCTAGCTTCTCACACCACTCACGTTGTGTGCTTTAATATTATACGAGTACGTGAGTGGCGAGACCTACAGTTTAACGTTGACTTTGAACGACGGCTTTTTGAGAAACTTCTTCATGGCAATTTTATTTCACTCTCAGAGTTTTTGCCAGAAATCTGCTGAGAGGAAGTTGCCGAAGAAATATTTTTTCATATTTCGTTTTGATGTCTGACCTGGGCTACGAACCCTGGCTTTACGTCTAATAAGCCAACACACTACCTACTAGACTACGGCGACTTCAACTGGCATCGACTGGTGAAACCAATTGGCAAAGACACGCAAGAAAGGCCCGTATACTACATACATACGTATGATGGGTGAATACGTGATATATTCTTTCGATGTCTTTCGATCTGTAGATTAAATTTTAAATGACGAATTCATTCATTGAAACTTCTTGCTCAATGATAATGAGTGAAACTTGTAAAGCAAAACAGACAAACGAACATACATAGAAAGAAAAAACGGCTAAAATAACAACAACAATACAGTAACCGACATATTTTTTTTTTTTTTTTGGTATGCGTAAGGAGAGAACGAGAGAGATTACAAAAATTCCAAAACTTACAAAAACAACAACAACATAAATAAGTTTTTTTTTTCTTTCTTTAATAACAACAATAACAATAAAAATATAAAAAAACACCAAAACAAAATTCCAAAATGATTACGAAAAAATTTCAAATAAAAAAGCCAAAAAAAAAAAAAAAGAAAAATCTTACAACAAACAAATCCATAAAAACGGCAGCAGCAGCAACAGCAACAACAATAATAAAACAATTTTATGCAAAGGCAATTCATATACTAAGAGAAGAAGAAGAAGAAAAAAACTCAAAAACTTACAAACATTAACCGAAAGAAACAGTAACAACAACAGACAGTAATAGAAACACACACACACAGAATAAATTGAATTGCTATGCAAATTTCAATGTGTTAGTGAGTAAGTTTCATGTTTATTTTTTGTTGTTGTTATTGTTGTTGTTTTATTACAATACATTTGAACATAAAAAAAAACAAGAAACAATCAATTTATGAGAGTCACTCACTCAATCAAAAAAAAAAAACACCACAATGCTCACTTACTCACTTACTACTACACTCACCAATAGGAACAAAAAAATAACAACAACAACTAATAAAACTTCCTAAGGAATGTCGTTTTGTAACTTCTAGAATGAAATTATTATATTTGTTGTTGTTCTTGCTGTCGGTTTTCTTATTATTCCATTATGTGTGTGTATGAGTGTGTGATATTTTTCTGTGTTTCTTTAATTCTGTGTGTCTTAAATACACAAACTCTCTCTCTCTCTCTTGCCCTCTGTATTTTTCAAACTGTTTCTCATCTGCAACGAAGTTAATAAGCATGTGTGTGTGTGCACACACAAAAATGTTTAAATTGTGTGTGTGTGTGTTTGCTTGCCTACAACCTACAATTACACTGTCGTTGTCGTCGTCGTCATCATTATTGAGTTCGTCATCAGTTAGTTGAGTTATCTCAGACATACAGTGCAAAAGAAAAACAATAACAAAAACAACAACAAACATTCTAAAACAATCGCTTTTTTGTTGTTTGTTGACGTCGTTGTTATTGTACTTTACAACCAGCGCCATCATCGTCATCATCATCGTCATATCAAAGAGTAAATATCAATACGAACACACTCAAACACTGCTGCTCTGTATTATTTTTATGAATGGATGTGTGCGTGTATGTGTGTTGGTTACACAATATCACAAAGAAACATTTTTGAATTGTTGTTGTTGTTGTTGTTGTTGTTGCTCTTTTTCGAAATTCTTTAAAAAAAATTTACACCCAAAAAAATACGTTGGAATGCATTTTCTTCTTCCACTTTTTTTTTTTTTTTTTTTTTAATTAAAATATTCCGTAGGCATCATTATGTACACAACTGTAGGAATAAACTAATATCACTGATCCATCTGTAGAAGGCGTTAAAAAAATATTTTAGATTCTGTTGTCACAATCGAATCACGGTGGGCTTTCTCGCAAATGTTTGAAAAGTCAGAATTTACTTTCAGGAACAGTGGTATACTGTGTGTGAAGATATAAGGGCGGTAGTCTTTGATAATTTCCTACGCTTTTCGGCACATGCCTTATACCTCAGCAGAGAGGTGAAGACCAGAAAGAAGATTCTCAAGGCAGTTGCTGGATCAAGATTTAAGAAAGTCTTGCCAAGCACATATAAAGCAATTGGTAGCTATAACCTGAATTATACTTTCGGTCACCAACAGCATATGGAAGATACTCCAAAACGCACCATATATTACTCACAGGTTTGCAATCGACTGTGTCAACCAGCGTAGATCCACATGAGGAAACTAAAATACTTTCAATCAAGCGACATAACATCTTACTGGCTAAGCAATTCGTAGTGGCATGCGACCTTCCTACCCTACAACACACAAATCTGGCAGAAGGTCAAGAGATTCGTCAGCGATATATGGGAGCCACTATGCCACTAAAAGGTTTCTTGACAACTCTCCACCTTAAATTGCCGGCTGTGAAAGCCTAGTTAAGAGTTCTACTACCAAGAGAATATAATCCCAGTAGCATTGAATCAATGCCGAACGTGCTACAGTTGAAGTGCTGAAATTAAAGCCTTTTTTTTTGGTATGTTACGTTGAAGTGAGGCATTACTCCTACCAAAATTAGGGAAGAGAAAGAAGTTGGTCAGCGCAAGGGCTGCACATCAAAAGCACGACTACCCGAGACTGGAAAACCAGCCAGAAAGCTTGATGAACGAAGCTATACCTGATATCAATAGATGATAGCTCCGTCAAGCTGACAAGAAATGGAGAGCCAAATAGCCTATATCTACACCTAGCAAGAGACGGGCACTGACAAAGAAATTGGATAACAGTCTCCTCTTCCTCAGCGGATCTGCATCCGCGGCAGAAATCGTTAAATGGAGCCTCATTCTCTCCGCGTGTCTACCCATAACGCAATGACTTGTAACCACGGCCACTGTGGTTGAGATGACGTCACGACCAAGACCAACTCCTTGCTGCCATTGGAAACACTGCGTCTACCAGTGCCCCCACGCACCATGATGCCACCACATGATATGCATAAGCATATCATCACCATACGTGAGTACCAATTCGAAGCCATGCATATGGACATGACTTCGCTCTTGGTTAGGGGTCGTTGACTATCTAAACTCTTTTGTGAAAGTGGTTAAGAGTGTAAAGTCACACCGAGCTTGCGTTCTCTCCGCGATTTGGGTGTAAACCACAGTCACCACGTTGCTCCCGTAAGGGAGTTCGTGTTGAAGTGAGGCATTAGGAATTGAAAGTATGAAGTTACCAAATTATTGCAACGTTTCCCAAGTGGAAGACGTCAGCCAATATCACTTATCACTTAGTTGCGGGCAGCCAGCCAATTGCCAGAGCATAATATAAGATCCTCCACATACATACATACATAATTGGTCATTACAACCCTTCATGCAGTATTACGACATAGTTTCTCACACCACTTATGTTGTGTGTTAATTTTTATACATGAGTGGTGGGACCTACAGTTTAAAGTCGACTCCGAACGACAGATTTTTGAGAAACTTTTCAGGGCAATTTTATTTACTCTCAGAGTTTTTGCCAGAAATCTGCTGAGAGGAAGATGCCGAAGAAATACTTTTTGTATTTTGTCTTTGATGCCTGGCCTGGGGCTCGAACCCTGGCTTTACGTCTAATAAGCCAACACACTACCCACTAGACTACTAGACTGTACGACTAAGATCCTCTAAAATGGTTAATAATCAGCTGCAGGTCTCTTTAAGAAAATGGCAAAGCCTTATACTATTCACATCACATGGTTATCGAAACCACATGGTATGGCGAAAAACTGTAGAGCGTATGAATTGACTAAAAATGGGTCAACTTTACATTGCAAAATCCATTAAGAACCTGCTGCAAGCTTTGTACTGTCAATACAGTGAAATGTACAGTCTCAACGATAAATAATTTATCTTTCATACATGTATTGTAGCTCGCACTGTCTAGTCTCGATACGACAAATTTCGATTGGAAGAGTTTTCTGTCATTTGCAGTGTTAAAAAAGGAAATAAGCACAGTCTATTACAGTTTTTAGATTTGAATTGCATTTTAAGAAATACAAAAATGAATTCACCTGACTGTAATTTTATTTAAAATATTGTTTTTCTTTTTAATTTGAAAACGAAACAAAACCACATGAAATTAGCAAAAGTTTTGCATTAATTCCGCTTTATAACAGTATTTTATTCTATAAATACCATTATAAATAGCACAGCAACAAAAAAAAAATAATAAAAATAATAATAAAAAAAAGTACAAAAACAATAACAAATAGTTAAACAAGGCAATGACCTCTTTTTTTCCAATATACTCTACAATTCCTATTATTTACTACTGCTAACCTATTTTTATGAGTGTAACACACACAGGCTAGGTTGAGTAGTAAAACACAATCTCCATACACTAACGACATTGGCTCTCTTCTACTTTTGCTCTCTATCTCTTTTTTATACACAAAGTAGAAGAGTACCAAGAGTACTCATACAAATGAAACCACATTTTAAGAGTTCGAAGCACTCTTATTGCTAAGTGGCTGGCAGTGCTCTTTTTATGGAAGTTTATTAAGAGTAATAAAAATTTGTGTGTAAGTGTGTGTGAGTAAGAGATCGAGAAAGAGTGAAAACAAATAATCAAGCAGCATACTTAAGAGTTTGTTGTTGTTGTTGTTTTGTTTTCATTTATTACACACATACTTAGAGAGGAGATTTTCGTATCGTGATCATTACAATATTCGTTCCATTCGTTACGAGTCGTTTTATTTTTATTGAGAGACAGCCAATCTTGTTCTTAGCTTTGTTGTATTTAAGGTTTAATGTGTGTATGTGTGTGTATGTGTTTGTTGTGTCTTGTTTTACTAGGCCCATTGAGTTGTTTTATTTTGTTTGTTTTTTTTTTCTGTGTGTTAATATATGAGTGTGTGTGAGAGTGTGTGTTTTTAGGTCTTGCAAGAAAACATTCTGTTTTTATTTTAATTTAAAAGAGTTTCAGGGTAAATAAGTGTAAAAGTGTGTCTGTCTGTGTAGTTAATACTGGGGCTGAACCGAAGAAAGATCGTACGAAAAGAAAATTACAATTTTCATTCAGTAATTTTCTGTTGTAGCCGACGCATCGTAACGGGCAAATACGCGCGTCTAAGACTGGCATAATTTTTTTTCTTTTCTTTTAATTTCTTAACTGATGAACTGAATTAAAAAAAATTTTATTTTTTTTTTTCAAGATTTACTTGAAAACAGAATTAAAAAAGAAAAATAAAATTAACATTACAACAAATAAAACAAACAAAAGAAATTCAATGAAAATTTGAAAAAAAAAATAAAAAAAAATCAAATTATTAAACAGCGTGTGAATAAGAGGACATTTTTCAAAAAAAAATATATTTTTTTTTATTATAAAACAAAAGAAAAAGGACATTTTTAGTGTTAAATAAATAAACAAAAAAAAAAAATTAAGAAAATAATAAAAGGAAAAAAAAACTGTGCTTCGAAAAGGAAAACAACAAAAATAAGAAGAAAAACAACAGGAACTATTACTTTATAGGCGTCTGTGGAATGTGGTTCCGTTTATTTTTTATTTCTTTTTTTTTTCTTCTTTAATAAACACAACAACAACAACATTAACAAGAGAGCTTTGATTTAACAACACCACACCACACCGCACACCACTTAAAACACTTCCAAGGAGCTTGAACAACAGCGACTTTAAATCAACACAGCCACGGCACAGCTTAAGCATAGAAAAACAAGACTGGTTTCTACGTATTTTCTAAAACAAATGCCAACAGCAGAAGCAACAGCAGCTGCATTTGAACAGCAACTACAACACCGCAACGCAGCGTCGCATTAGCAGCAATAATGCATAGAAGAAGAACAAAAAAAAAAATTATAGAAAAAATAACTGCGTCTTAAGGTCTCAAAAGTTTTTATTTCAATTTTTTTGTTGTTGTTTTATTTTCTTGTTCTACACTTCTAACACTCATCCAATAAACGATGACGATGTCGAGTCAACGAAACCGTTGATGCTAAACGACGTAGACTACAACCTCAATACGAGATGCAACACAACACAACACAACACAACACTGGCCAAAAGAGACCAAACAAAAATGCAACAAGAGAGCTGATGATGATGATGATGCCCTAACTAAACAACCGTACATCCATGCAATGCTGTCATACCTCCGCCCTCTTTCTAGTCGCCCCATTAAGTAGCCTGCTGTAAAACAGAAATTAACTTTTCAATAAGAAAACAAAAAAAAAAAGGAAGGAACACACACACACTCACGCTCCTCTAAAAGGAAAACATTTTTGGAGAGACAGAGACAAAGACAGAGATGCTCTTCTCATCACATCACCAGTAGTAGTAGCATGCAGTAGAATGCAGAGTAAAAGTAAGTAAACAAAGCAATAGAATTGTAAGAAAAAAAAAGAAATTTCTTTTTGCCATCCATTTAATGTAATAATAATCACACAAGAAAAGGGAGAGAGAAATAAAAACAAAAAAAAAAAAAAAAAAAAAAAAAAAGAAGTGGAAAACATAAAAGAACAACCGTTTAATGTTACAATGATGTGTGAGAGTGTAACATTATATGAGGGTTAGTGCTGCTGCTGCTACTTTATAACAATGCAATGCAGGCCCATTAGACAGTGAAATCTTTGAAAATAAAAGGCTTTTCGTTGACTTCTCTAAGGGAACATTTAAAATTTCTTTATTATAGCGACGGTAATAATATTTATTCCTTATTGTTTTAAAGGGATTTTAAGCTTATATTTTTGATAATAGTTTTTGAAACGAGAGCCTTTATTTATTTTTTGGACTTGAAAAATTAAAAAAAATTTAATTTCATTTTAATTTGAAACTTTTCCTTTTTCTAATAAGCAAAGATCGAATACCAGTAGAATCGAATTTTAACATCGCAACCGAAACACAGATTTGTGAACACACCGCGCGGATAGGGAAATATTTTTAATTTAGGCCTTCGTCTAGTACATACTACTCGCTAAATTTACTGAATAGTTGGATGCAATTGAGTCTCGATTTATATGCTAATTCCGCTCTAAGATTTGTGTCTGGTTTATTTCAATAAGCTGTTTCTTTAGGCAAATTGATTCCAGAATTTCATGAACTTTTTTAATTCACAAAGTGTTTCCAATGCTTAAGTATACAATTTCCAAGCACTGTAGAAACAAAAATCTGGGACAATATAAATTAAAAAAGCTTGAATAACCTCCAAATAACTTATACAAAGCAATCTAAAACAAAGCCAATGTTCCTTAAAGAAACGAAAAGGAATAAAAAAATTTCTCCAGATATTCCGTGGGTAATTCGTATTATCAGCAATGAATTCAATTCGTCATAGTCCAATAGGTAGTGTATTGGCTTATTAGTTGAGAGAATGTGGTTCAAACAACTCGAACAAAGCTGAATATGAAGAAAATATGTCTTCAGCGGCATTTTCTTTCAGCAATCTAGTGGTAAAAACTCTGACAGTAAAGTTTCTCAAAAAATATCTCGCCTAGCCACTCATGAATAAAATTTACACACACACACAACATGGGTGGTGCGAGAAACTAGGTCGTAATCCTGACAGAAGGGTTGTAAATAAATAAGTAATGAATGCAATGTGCCACGTTGTTGTAATATGTGAAGGATTAAATGGTATTAACCAACAGATCAAAATTAAGTTTAAATGTAAAGATTTCTATATATATAGTGATGCATTAATAATTTTGTACGTTTACTTACCCATTTAAATGGAAATTTGTTCTGTTAGCTGAAGATGATATGTTTAAATTTCCATCCAACTGATGAAAACATTGTCCAAGTTGTGGAAATTTTGTTGTTCTTGACTTGCATAGTATTCGCTCATGTTTACATATGCAAATATTTAAATAAACTTTCTTATGCCAGCCTTGGTTTTAAAAATATACGTAATTTTGTAAATTGCACTCGATTGATAGTGATCTGGTAGCATCTGTAAAAAGAAATTAAAAACTATTGTAAGAGAAAGTGTTTAAGATATTCAGTTCGAAAGATATAAACAAGGAAAATTTAAAACTTCCATTTGAGTGAATTCAAGAATTTTAGAAAATTTCAATGTTTTTAGCAAAAAAAAAAAAAATATCAGGAAGAAATGTTTAGTCTTGAAAATTTTAAATAAATTTCAAATTTATTCCTTTTTTAACACTGTACAACACTTCTATTTGTTTATGTTTTTTAATAAATTTCTCTATTTTATTAAAATAATTTTTTTCTTTTTTAAATTCTTAAAATTTAAAAAATTTAATTTAAAAAATTTTTTTTTTAAATTTTTAAATTTTTAATTATTTAAATTTTAAATTTAATTCAAATTTAATTTAATTTAAAAAATTTTTTTTTTAAATTTTTCGAAAATGGCAAAAAAAAATTTTCTTTTTAAATAATTTTTAATTTTTTTTTATATTCCAAAGTAGAATTTTTGTGTTTTGATTTCAAAATTCTATTCCAAACAAAATTTCAAATATTTTTTTACAATTTGTTAACATTACATAGGTTATTTTTCATGAAAAATTTATTGTTTTCTTTAAATATTTTTTCCTTAAATATTAAATAAAATTTTTAGTTTTAAGTCCATGCCTAGCCTAATAAAAGTGCTTTAAAATCCATTTTTTTATAATTTGGTGGGCATTTGTACTCCTTAACAGCTCGAAACCTTTATATTTTTTCATAAATCGCATTCAGAGAGTATCAAAGCCTCAAATACAGTATTTTTTTGTAATTTTATTAAAAATTAAAACTACCACCAAAGACTTTCTCACCCTAATTAACAGAATAAACAGTTATAAACATTCTAGTCTTTAAAAGAAACCAATACTGACGTTTTAATTCTTAATTTTATGAATTTATGGCCCGTGAGAGTGGATGCAGTAACAGAGATAAATCCTTGATCAATCTATCTGGTCTATCCAATTTAGGCCAGCTAGGTCTGACAATAAAGCAATGACCATTAATTAGCTGTCTAATGTAGTAAAAGGGAGTATTAAAGCAGACATATTGTCTTAGCTCTTAAAGCAACATCTCTCAATAGCCAAAGACTTAACAATGGTAGTTTTCTTTTAAAAAATATTATTTTCTTCCTCAATTACTGTGACCTACGTTTCCTAATTGATTTTATTGTGATTCAGCAACGGCTTTTCTTTATATTAACAAGTTCACTTAATGCTTAGCCTGTCAGCAATCCAAACAACGCTTACATGGAGACCACGCTCGGCAATTTCTATTATTTTCCTCTGTTAGAGTATTTTACAGAACTATTAAAAATTATTTACTTCACGTAAAAAAGCCTTCAAACAAAATAAGACGTAAATTACTGTAGCAATCTGTTTAAAAATTAAAGGAAAATTGAAAAAAAAAAAAAAAAAAAAAAACTAAAAACTGTTAATGATTGCATATATTTAGAGTTCTGTGCTTGGTGGCAACCATAATTGAATGAACATTTCATTCTTTTTTTTTTATTAAGTTATGTTATGTTCTCTGTCTATGATGGCTGTGCTAGCTGCATATGTACATATGTATGTATGTTTGAGTGTGTATATGTATGATGAGGTTTATCTAGGCAATGTTTTATTCAATGAGAGTGCAAAATGTCATGATTGTTTAAATGTATGTATGTGGCAGTAGTAGTAGTTGTTGTTACGGATGTAAAACGACATTTTTCTACAATGAGTCATAAGCAGACTAGTTAACAAACAAACAAACAACAAAACAACAACAGACACGATAGCAATCGTTTTTTATGCTTCATTGTACAGTAAATAGTTAATGAACGTCATCATTATGTTGTATGTTGATGATAATAACGATGATGAGAGAGCCATATTGAGGAATTTTGTTTTAACATACACAGCGATAGAGAGAGAGAGAGAGAGAGAGAGGAAGAGAGGAAGAGAGCAAGAGATACAGTGTATGTACAATAAGTGCAAATAAATGAATGAATAAAAAAAGGAGTTAAAAAAGTTCTTGGTTTTTTAGACATTTAGAAGCAGTGATGGTAGATACCTTAGTTTTGTTTTTTCAGAAATTTTGTTGGGTTTTTTATGTGGATATTAGCTAAAATAGAATAAATTTTCTATTCTATTTAGAATAGTAGCTAAAATAGAACCATGAAAACCAAGAATTTATAATTCAATCATTCTTATTAGAACAACTTAAAGTGCTAGAATAGATTTCTGTTGAAAACTATCTAGTCTTACCTATCGGTTCGATAACTATTAACTGACTAACTATCTACTCTCACAGATCATTATGTAATGGCTAGATATGCGACAAGATCAATTACAAAAATCATTAAATTTCTAGGCAGGTTGAGAACTTAATTCATGTTTAAAATACAAAGCCCTGAGGCTATTAACAGGCCTTGGCATTACATCCACAACAAGCCGCTGTCCTGTCTTTTTACTCTACGATCTTTTGCCAAATGGCTGTTGAGAGGAAGTTCCCGAAAAATATGTCTGAGTTGGAGTTTGAAACATGGGCTATCATATCAATAAACCAACACCGAAACTGCTAGACAAAGGAGACTTATGCTACAGGACTGAGACCCTCTTTAAAATGCCTATTGACAAAGAACGAAACCATGAATCTATGTATTCTGCTTTCATTCCATTAGGAAATAATTAAAGCGTCACGATTGATTTCTGTTTAATACTTTAGAGTTTAACACGTTGACTGCCGTGGCAATTTTCAGAAAACTTGCCAAAAAAAAAAAAACGATAATTTGATTTTTTCACATTAGTGAGTACGAGATAACTCGTAGTTTGGCGCCTAGAAAGGAACGCAATCTACGAGTTATCTCGTAGTCGGCAGTCAACGTGTTAAAACTGTTTATTCTGTTCATTAGGGTTAAGGACGGATGTCTGTTCAAAGTTGTTCGTTTCTAATAAGATTACAAAATCTGTTCTATTACCCGTTAAACTGATCTATAGTTGCAGTGAATCAATAATAAAATACAGCAGGCTTTGTTTCTCACTAGCCGCGAAGTATAGAAAAATATTTATAAAGCAAAGCGCCTTAAAATATGCTTTTCTGTTAAATTCTCTCCCTTTTTTTTAATTTAAATTTTTCTATAAAAATGTGTTTTTTTTCCTTGGTTCTTCAAGTTAAATGACTCGCCAATTAATAAATTCTCAATTAAAATTCCTTAACGTTTTTCTTACATATGCAATTGTATATGTGAGTGCGAGTGTGTATATGTATGTGGTATAAAAAATTCTTGCCTGTTTTTTTTTATTGAGAAAAATAACGAGAGAAAAAACAATTTTTGTGAATTAATGAAATTTAATAACTTTATAACCGTAACACAAGTAGACAGACAGTTAAACTAAGAACAACAAAAAAAAAAAACACATTAAAAATGAATAAAAAAAACAAGCTTGTTTTCACACACATTCTTACATATACACAAACGTACACGAAGAACAATAACATAAAAACTCCGAACACAGCAAAAATATTCGTCGTTTAACAATAAAACTCGAAAGAAAAACAACAAAAAAAAAAACAAGCAAAAAGAAGTCAACCACCACTAAGGAATGCCACCGTCATTGATGATCGTTCGACAATGTTAAATAAAGCAACAAACAAACGAACAACAATGAAGAACAACAATAACAAAAACAAATGAAATAACACACACGACTTGCTACGCAGGCATTAAAATGTGGAAAAAACAAAAACTTTAAACTCTGGTTCTCTCATACACACATAAACAGTTATGCTTAAAGTTAAAAACATATAAAAATGAAGTTAAACAACAACAACAACAATCAACAACCACATTAGAGTGCAAGTTTAGCTTTAACAAGAGAAATCTCTTGAAAACTCTTAAAAAGAGAAGAAGAAAAGAACTGAAAAAATGCAGACATTTTTTATGCTTTTTTTTGTTGTATTTAAGAATGTTGACTTTGTTTGAACACACACATGCACACACCCTTGTAAGATACAAGCATATTTATAAGTAAAGTCGGTCGCTTTGTTTTCTTATTGGTATCGTTAAGCCACATATTTGTGTTATGTGCTGTGCGTTTCAATGTGTGTGTGTGAGAACCATAAAACGTGTTTGTAATCAAATAACTTCTCTTGTTTCTTCGTGTTTTTTTCTTTCTTTCTGGTGTGTGTTTTTGATCTTATGCTTACAAGGCGTTTAATACAGTCATCGTAAAAATTATGAGTACATTATTTAAGAAATAATGTGTGTTATTAATGTGAATATAAATAAAAATTTATAAGAAAAGCTTTAAAGAGAACCAAATAAAGTGGATTTCATAAAACATGTATGCCCACGTGTTTTAAACGAAAAATGTTAAAAAAGAAATACAAAAAAGTATACGTAATATTTTATAAAAAAGATTTCAAATTTTGTTAACAAAATAAATTGTTGCTTCTAAGGATAACCAGGAAATTTCTGTAGATAATACAGTTTAGAAAAATTGGTGTCATTACAGAACTAACTCATGGTAGATAAAACCCAATTCTTTCTTTACTATGCATGCTGGCTTTTATTTTCAAAATTTTAAAACAATATTTTAACAAAAAAAAAAATTAAAAATTTAACATTTATGATTACAATTTTGTTAAGCTAGACACTCTTTTTTTTTTTTTGTTCATAAATTCATTGAAAATTAATGCAAACAGCAAAACATAACACCACCAACTCAACAACAACAACAACATAACACGAGTAACGTTAAATAAAACACATGATCGACACTTAATTGACAGCCAGGCCTTAACAAAAATAATGAAAAAACAAAAAAAAAAAAACGGAAAGGAAACCAGAGCACATGAATGAGGCTGGGAGCTCATAAAAACACAAAAACAAAAGCAAACTAAGATTGAGGGCAAAAACAAAAAATGTAAATAAAAGTAAATATTTAAAGAAAAATACACGAGCAGTCATCATACAGTCCTCGTTGTTCGTATTTAAAACACACGCACTTACTCACACCAACGCTTAACAAATAAAAGTCATTCACTTTGTTTACCAATCCCTCTCTCTATCACCGCCATACACCACTTAACATTAATAGCAATATGATAAATGTCATACATATTATAATGGAGAGTAAGCGAGAGAGAGAGCGAGAAAAAGAGAAAGAGAACTAAAATAATACGAAATGCTTGTTAATCAAAGTTGAAATGAATTGTGAAAACTTGTGCGTGAAGAAAGAAATGAATGAATACAACAACAACAACAACAACAATAATAGCAAATATTTTATTTATTTTTTTGTTTTTGTTTTTGCTGATTTTTTTTTATTATATTGTTTTTTTCTTTTTCTTATTTGACCCAATTTCATCATTAAACATGAATATTTCTGTCTTTCTTTCTTTCTGTTTTCCTTTCTTTTTGTATTTTGTTTATAAGTAAATAATCTATGAAAGTGTATGTATGTACATGTGTATGAGAGCAACAATAATGAACGGTAATAATTAACACACACAATATGAGAGAAACAAAAGAAACTGAAACAGCAGTATGCCTCTGCCACTAACACTACCAACCAAACAACATCGTCATCTCCAACATCAAACAGCAAACAGCAAACGACAACCGACCACCGAAATAATCATGGCATGCTATAGCAAGCAATAGGGATAGAGAGAGAGAGAGAGAAAGGATATTTGTTCGTAATTGCAGATGAAATGTGTGCGTATGTGTGAAAGTAACCGTATTTTTCCTATTGCAAGTAATTTTATGGTTGTGGGAAGCACTTTCTTTAAAGGTTTTGGTTTTTTTGCTTTTTTTTTTGACACAGCAAGGTAAAGAGAGTGATGTTTTGTTTCTGCCTTTGAAATATGGAAAGAAAGCGAAACATACTTTACGGCGAAATTGTATACGAAAGTAATTACAATATTAAACGATTTTTTTTTACAGATTTTTACTTTGCAATACCGTTGTTTTTCTCTCTCTTTTAATTTTAAGCTTAAACAATGATTTAAAAATTAAAAACAAAACCACATATTGAAAGCCTTGTTAAATTATTCTGAAATTCCAAGAAAATATCTTGTAGTCTTGAGTGTATGCATAAGCAAGTGCTTCATTCCTTTCGGGCAACAGCCGCAGCAGCAGTAAAAAGGCAGAAAAGAAAATCAAAAAAAAAATTTTTTGTTGCAAGAAACGTGCTGGAATGTGGCAAAGCCAGTTTTCTATTCTATACGGTCTGCACAACGTCTTTTTTGTTTTATTTTCTACACTCTTGAAAGGAAATTACAACAAAAAAAAAAAGACGAAAAAGAAAGAAAACTGCTTCTCTAAAAGCCACATTCTTTAGCAAAAATCTTTGCCGTTTTGACAGAAAGCCTCGTTTAAAAGATCTTAAAGAGAGAGAGAGAGAAAAAAAAAGAAGAATTAAGCATAGACAACAACCATTGCAGGCTCTACTATAATTATGAGGAATTTATCAAATAAGTATGAATTTAATTGACTTTTTTTTATGAATTAAAGGCGGTTGTTACAGGAAATGCAGGGAAAAATTTTTGGATAGAAAGATTCGCGGAGGGGGGGGGGGGAGAGAAGTATATTTCTTTCGGCGTGTGAATCTCAGCAGCAGTTTTGTTGGCAATCGGCTGGAAATGGAAAAGATTCTTAAATATTTGAGTACTTCATCGCCTTTGTGTGGTATATACAGTAATCCTTCGATTTACATCACCTCGATTAACGTTGTTTCGATTAACGTCGTCAAATTTTTTGTTCCCTCCAACTTCAATTTGCGTCGTCAGTCGATTTACGTCGCCTTTTTTGGAACCAACTGCGACGTAAATCGAGGGATTACTGTACTCCACTTTCCTTAAACAATCTTTTACGCCGGCACAATACTCTGTAATAGAAGTGCGTGCCCTAAGGAAATGCAAGCTCTTTCAAGTTTCAAGCAAACTCTTTCAAGTTTAAAAAGAAATTTTGAATTGAAAAGTGGCCATTTGAGGAACTATCGATTCGAATTGATTAATAAATGAAGAGAAGAGAATGATATATGAATGCCAAGGCCTATACTCAAGACATTGATGAAAAGTTTCACACAAAATCTGTCATTCGGAGTCCTCCCACCACACTTGAAGAAAAATTAACACACACAACATGGCTGGTGTGAGTGGCTAAATTGTAATCCTGATTGAAAGGTTGCAATAATCAATTGGGTAAGGTTAAGTAAGAACACAATGACATGCTGATCTATCTCTGTGATAGAAAGATAAGAAAGAAATTTTGCACGTGTTTGCGGACTTACAAAAAGTGAACGGAGGGAAGATGGTTTCGCTGAATGTCAAAATGCCAAACGATTTAGAACCTCTTAGCAGTGATAACTGGACACTGGCCCTCTGGGTGCTGATGCTGCAAGATGAGAGTGATGGGAATACCTCATATCGAATTCTACAGAAGCTGCAACGACGAAGAAGAAGAGGAGGCCACAGAACATTGGTGATTTGAGGAAAATTCACACACCTTCATAAGACTCTCTTAGGATGGTTGGGAGATACTAACCAGCAGCCATAATTATAGGGCGGAACAGGTAATATGGGTGTTACAAAGGGATTTTGCAGGACAGTGGCGAAGTGTGCCCGGTAAACGGGCAGAACGATTTCTTATAAAGGGTGTTTTTTATAGAGGTATAGAACTTTAAGTTGGCATTACTTTTCAAGATGGCGACCGATTTAACAGCTGTCAAGTGATTTATTCTCAGTTTGGTTTGGCAATTCATCATGAATAGACTCACGCCTGAACAACGCTGTCAAATAGTGCAATTTGGGCCCAAAACAAGATTACCGTTGTTCCCGATTTTCATAAGCGAATTTTGTTTAGCGATGAAGCGCACTTCTGGTTGAATGGCTACGTCAACAAACAAAATTGCCGCATTTGGAGTGAAGGTAATCCTCAAGTGTATGTGAAAACACCGTTACATCCAGAAAAACTGACTGTTTGCAGCGCTTTACGGGCTGGTGGAATCATTGGTCCGTACTTTTTCAAAAACGATGGTGGCCAGAACGTTACAGTCAATGGTGATCGGTATAGAGCCATGATTACTAACTTTTTCATTCCTGTATGGAATAACCATGATGTCCAGGAGATGTGGTTTCAACAAGACGGCGCAACATGTCACACAGCTCGTGCCACAATAGATTTATTGAAAGACACGTTTTGGACCTCTGAATTGGGCTCCAAGATCTTGTGATTTAACACCGCTAGACTACTTTCTGTGGGGCTATGTAAAGTCATTGGTCTATGCGGTAAAGCCACAAACGCTTGACCATTTGGAAGAGAACATTCGCCGTATTATTGGCGATATACGGCCACAAATGTTGGAAAAAGTCATCGAAAATTGAACGTCCAGATTGGACTACATTCGCGCCAGCCGTGGCGGTCATATGCCAGAAATCATATTTAAAATGTAATGCCACAAGATTATCTTTCGGATAAATAAAATTCATGTCAATCGAATAATTCATCGTTGTTTTATTGAAACTTAAAGTTCTATACCTCTATAAAAAAAACACCCTAATATCTTGACAATGATGTAACGGATAAGTTGCTTTCACTAATGACTTGGCATGTCACTTGAAATGTCACTTCTCTATGAGGTGTCATGTCTTTAGCTTTTGTGAAAGTGATGCTTTGAGAGCTTTTAAAATATACAAACAAGTGGTAATAAAAAATTAGCATAAATATTATTATTAAACATTTAAAAATAAAACATAGAAAAATAAATTTAAATTTAACACACAAAAAAATAACATAAAAATTAACAATTTAAAAAATACTTAAAATTTATTGAAAATTTTTTTCCATGTCCAATAGCCCCAAAAAAAAAAACATTAAATTTTGTTAATTATGCAATAAAAAAATCCAAATATTTTTCATGATTTTACAATCTAGTGACTGGCTAGGTGGCTGACTGGCTGGCATTTTCTTTTGACAGCCGATAATCATAATACAGCAGAATTATGTTTGACACCAAAACGTCTGGCAAAGTCTAGAAAACTGCCACGCCTTAAGCCAAATCAAAAAAAAAAAAACAAAATCACCAACATTGCCATGCAGTGACGCAAATTATGACAAGTTTTTGTTTCGTATTTTTTTTTTAAAAACTCCGGTTTTTGTTATGTTTTGTTAAGTAAAGAAAGAGAAAAAAAAAAAATAAAAAGATACCTGATACCTGACATGCCAATTAATAAAAAGTGATAAATTTTCTAAAAAAAAAAGAAACAAAAACGAAGAAGAATTTCGAAAAAATATTTTCATTAACAATTTAAATTTAAATTTTTTTTGTTAAGCCGCGAATTCAAAGAGACTGAATGTCTGTCTCTTCAAAAAAAACATTTTTTAACGGCCTTAGTTCAAAGAAAAAAACAAATTTTTTTTATTTTTAATTTTTAAAAAATTCAAAATTTTTCAAAATTTATGCCAATGGAATGTGTGTGTGTGGATTTCTTAAAATAAGAAAAAAAAAAAATTTTTTTTGGAAGTGAAAAATATGCCATCCGTACTTCGGCGCCGCCGTATGATTTGACTACGAAACCGGTTTTCGATTTGATTTGACTTATTTTAACAAAGTGAGATCATTTTGAAAGCTGATTTTGTCAATGAATAACAACACAGAGACGCAGTAATAATAAAAAAAAAACAACAACAAAAATTGTACAATCAACCAACGAAATATTTTCCCACTGTCGTAACAAAAAAACAAAAAAAACAAAATGAAATTCCAACTAATCTCTCATAGATTTGCTGCTGCTGCTGCTGCTGCTTATAACCAAAAGGTAAGTTTCTTATTTCTTTTTTTCTCCCTCCTCCTGCTCCTCTTGCTTCAATTCCCTCTAGGCACTCATCAGAGGCCAGCCAGCCAAATAACCAACTCTAATGCTAATGCGCATGCGCGCATCGTCGTGATAACTTTGAACTTCAGCCGACAAATACATCTCGCCGTAGTCGTCATCGTTGTTATTGTTGTTATTGTTGTTGTTGTGTAAACCACAACAACACCAGCAAAAGTATCACAATGTGCTTGAAAAACTGTTTTTTTTTTTGGTGGAAATATTTTTTTTATGATTTTCTCACCGTGTCTCCAATAGTTTTGAAATATTTTTTTAATTTTGTCTTGTCTGTGTGTGTTTGTGCTTGGGAGTCTGTTGTGTTGGGAAGTGGTTTGTACTCCACACTCCACATTTGTCCCCCCCCCCAAAAAAAACGGAAAAAATGTGTGTAGAAATCAATGTAACAGTTTTGTTAATAGACAAACAAAATCTTGATTTAAATTCTGGAATTCACAGTGGGCGCAAAAGATTAAAGTGTACCAAAAAAAAAAAAAAAAAAAAAAAAAAAAAAAAAAAAAAAAAAAACTGGGGTCAGTTGCATTAGTTGTGAACTAAAAATATTCTTAATTGGCCATTTAAGAACCCAATTAACGAATTTCGGTCCTTAATTGACCATTTAAGCACCCAATTAATGGACTACGGCCTGCCTTAACACATCATTCCAGGCGGCTTTGCTTTTTGTTCGCCTTCGCCAGCTGGTCATATAAATCGAGGGCTTTATCAATTTGATCCTTTCAATGTCGAAAGAAAGTCGTCATCTACGCAGACTATAGCTAATCCACGCATCAAATACCCGTCTCCATCGGAACATCCTGTTCCACCCTCTTTCTTGAAGGTTTTTATACGTGAGAATATTTAGTCTTTCCCACAAAGAGTTTTCGAGAAGTAGTTTCTGTCGGAAAATCCTCTTCCACCCTTCTCCTTGAAGGTTTTTATACGTGAGAATGTTTGGTTTTTCCCACAAAGGGTTTTCTAGAAGTAGTTTCTGTGGGCACTTCCTCTTCCACCCTCTTCCTTGAAGGTTTTCATATGTGAGAATATTTAGTCTTTCCCACAAAGATTTTTCTAGAAGTAGTTTCAGGCGATGAAAAAACTCTTAAGGTTTTCCATTTTATTTCCATGACTCCATGGCACATAAATTGGAATGAATTTAAGCGATGGCATGAGTTATGTTGGCTTTCGGGACCGCTGTGATTTGTAGCTTACTGCCATACGTCTGTGATTTAAGAAAACACCACAAGAAAAATTCTAACGTGGTCATATCGCACGATCTCAGTGGTCAGTTTGCATCACCTTGACGTAAGAAGATTCTGCCATTAAATCGCTTGTGCAGAATATCGAATGGTGCTTGCCGCTGACAGTGATGGCCTGGCTAACATTGTTATCCAAGCAATAACTCCGTCAGCCTCTGAAATTCACTCCAAATAGTGAATTTTTTCGGGATGCATTGAATGCTTTTGAATCTCATGTGGAGTAGTACTGTCACAAATACTTCTTGGGGACGATTGCTGTAGACTGTCTAATCGTGAAGGTATAGCACTGGCCATTATATGGTCACCTAGCAGCAACTCGTTTCCTTGCGTTCGCATCTTGAGTTTAAATCAAATGTCCACAAACACTACTCCCTCTTTCCACCTTCCTATAACCTATTTTCCTAAACCTGCACAATGCACTGCATGAGTAGGGGCCATCCCCTGAGTGCTGGTTTTACAAAAAAAAAAAAAAAAAAAAAAAAAAAAATGCGATCAGTTTGTTTGCTCATGTACATACGTAATCATTCAGAAATAGGACTCATTGCTAAAGATGTGTGCTTTAGCGCCCATTCAGCAAGCATTCGCCATTTTATATGTGTATTTACCTTCAAATTCGTGCTCAGTTGAATTTTGGTGCAGGTGCAGGCTTAAATCACAATGTCAAATTTGCTAAGTTGTGGTCTACGCAAGCAAAGTTCATTTGATTGATGCGATATCGGCTGCTACAAATTCTCCTGTAAACTCTCACGGACAGCAGCGATGTTTTCGACTGATCTGGCATTTCTTCAAAGTACTGATCGTGTATTGATCGATCTTTCAGTGAATGCAGTAGACTCAAATATTATTATCCACCACATTGCGAATCGTTTCTACTCTCGGTAGCACAAATATGGCGATGGTAAAATAGGCGAAGCAAGCTTTATGTTGCTTGAACAGAACCCACCCATATTGATAACATACATACATAATTGGCCATTACAACCCTTCAGTCAAGATTACGACCTAGTTTCTCACACCACTTATGTTGTGTGTGTTAATTTTATAAATGAGTGGTGGGACCTACAGTTTAAAGTCGTCTCCGAACGACAGATTTTTGAGAAACTCTTCATGACAATATTATTTACTCTCAGAATTTTTGCCAGAAATCTGCTGAGAGGCAGTCGCCGAAGAAATATTTTTTTTTTCATATTTTCGTTTTGATGTCTGGCCTGTGATTTGAACCGTGGCCTTACGTCTAATAAGCCGACACACTACCTACAAGGCTACGGCGACTAATCTTGATAACAATAATTTTATATTTTGCACGTGTTGTTGCGGAATGCTTATATCCGTGAGTCCACGGACTGAATAAATGGCAATTAATTTGACCTATATATGTATGTAAGATGGCCGCTACCTCAATTACAATTAAAACTTTCTACCCCGTGTAACGGTATACGAATCATTTGGTGCCCCACTGTTCCTACTTACAAACTCTTGCGTATTTTGTAGGTTTTTTTTTTGTATACAATAATGGAGTCACACATATGATCTTGAGTTTGAAAACAAACAAGCAGACACACACACACACACACACGCAAATGTATGTGTTTATGTCTGATGTAAGGCACGCATTACTTATGCTCGTATTACAAACTTTAAATGGAATTCAGCAGCAAACGTTGTTAAACTGAACTCGTTTAATAAAAAAAAAAATTCAAATTCAAATTAATATGTATGTTCGCGTATTGGATCGGTATTTCCATTTCAATGTTTAATAAACACGAGGATCAATTTTCAATTAGAATTAACAGAGAATAATAAACAATACATACAGTGGTGGCCTTATAATTAGAAACGATGTTTCTGGAACAGACATCTCTGGAGTGACGAATCTAAGTTTAATTTTAATTTGTCCCAATCTGATGGGAAAACTTATGTAAGACGTCCTCCAAACAAAGCCTTTGATTCCAGGTACACAGTGAAAACTGTAAAACAAATTAACAACAAACATACATGTTGCTAAGTCGTATCTAATTATAAGGCCACCACTGTACATACAACTTTATTGTATGAATCTGACCCGATAATAACTATGCTCGTCTGGCTAACTGTGTTCAGTTCAATTCTAATCCCTTGGTTTTAAAAGACAAACGATTTCAGACGAATGCCTGTTTAAATGGTGAATTCAAACCAATTTCAACACTTAACTTTTACACGAACAGACATTCGTATAAAACCAATCGTCTTAGAGAAACAGGGCCCTTAGTTTTTTTTATATTTTTAATACGCATTTGATTGTTGTTTTTCTCTGTTTTCTTATTTATTTTTTGTTTTCTTCATCATTATCAAGGTAACAAGATTCGTTTCTGTTTGTATAAGTGAATATGTGCGTTTGTGCAAGTGCGTATGCGTGTGCGTGTTTTGTAAAACTGCGTGAGTTTTGTGATTGTAAATGTTATTGTTGTTGTAGTTGTTTAAATAAACAACATTCCAAACATTCCATTCGATCTCCATCAATAATAAAAATAACAACAACAGCAACAACAAAAACTAAATCATCATACATAAATAGATGATGTTTTTTTGTTTTTATTTCTTATTTTGATTTCATTTTAGACCTGTTACATAATTGAAGTTACACAAACAAACAGACCGAACGACCGAAAAAAACGAAAAAAAAAAAAAATACAACAAAAGATTTTAGCAGATTCCGAAGGGTAAAGGAAATCAAAGACTCGTCGTCGTCATACAGTATTACAACACACGCACACACACACACATCCACGCATTATTTAGTAGCCGAGCAAAACAAAACAAAAAAATTTTGTTTTTTGTTTTTCTTTTAAAAAAATGAAACAAATCATGCCACACAAAGCGCCATAAACAAAATAACACACGCACGCATACACACACAATACACAATATACAAGCGATTGCTTACAAGCAATACGCATAAAGTCTCACAAATATTACACACACAGGCCCATACACACTAGTTATTGAAATTTATTGTGTGTATTCACAGCACATGAATACGCATTACTTGTGTGTTACAAATATTTCATTATTTATCATCGGAATATTATCGGGTTTTTTCCCTTTTTTTTTCTCTTTTCAATGAAATTGAATGCAAAACGTTTTAAAAAAAAAACTGCTTGAAATATGAATGCCAGGAATTTTCTAATGAATTAGAAAAGCTTTGGTTTTTTGTTACTTTTGCAAGTGACATCTTTAGTTCGCAGTAAAAATGTTACACGGTGTCACGGTTTTCATTTCAGGTTCTTTTGAAATTCATTTTCATGCTTCTGCGTAAAGTTAGAAAAATTTATCATTGCTACGAATAGCCGTAGTATAGTAGGTAGTGTGTTGGCTTATTAGACATGAGACCTCGGTTCAAATCCCAGAAATCCCATTCATATCAGCAGATTTCTGGCAAAACTCTGAGAGCAAATTAAAATTGCCATGAAAAAGTTTCTTAAAAATCTGTCGTTTGGAATCGTCCTTAAAATTGTAGGGTGCGTCGCTCATGTACAAAATTTAACACACGCAACATAAGTGGTGTGAAAAACTAAATCGTAATCCTGACTGAAGGGCTGTAATGACCAATTATGTATGTATGCTTCGAATCGAAATGAAGACTCCTGTTCCGAGGAGATATTAGAGGGTCCTTTAGAGTTGGAAATATATTACGAGCTTCGGCTACACCTTGCAGGGTGCTTGATAGCCTTTGGAAACTGATGTTTCAAGTCAGTGTACATTGTTCAACATATTATGAGTGGACGGTGTGGTCTGTATGTGAGTGATTTGAAGTTTATCCAGTCTGGTTTCCTGGATTACAAAGCAATGATGCTTAAAAAAATTATTTAACGAGCTGAGTATCGGGTCTTTTCCACCAATCAAGGCAATGTTCTAGTACGTAGTAGTGTGTTGGTTTATTAGACGAGGCATTTCTTTTGGTTACTTCTTCTTTCAACACAGTTTTCTAGCAAAAACTCTCGAGAGTGAAATTAAATTGCCATGAAAAGTTTCTCAAAAAAGCTGTCATTGAACTGTAACATTAACACACACAACATAAGCGGTGTGAGAAGCAGGGTTGTAATCCTGACTAAAGGCTGGTCATTACCAATAAAGTAACTAAGCAAGCATCGACAAATTTAGTCCAGTTTAACATATAAATTTACAAGCTTTCCTGCAATTTTGGAAACTTCTTCATCGAAATGTCTCCGCCAGGTATGCACTCAGCGTACAACTTTGTTTGGATTCTAAAGGGTCCGTCAAATAATTTTTTTTTTGAAAATGCTTTAAAAAAAACTACTGAATATTTTCTCAAATTTCTTTTTTTATTTGAAAGTACAATCCCCTTCCGGTTAATAATGGAAAATAATTTCATTCAAATGGCTGCCTCGGCTGGTCATGCAGTAGCCTACACGATCGGTCCAATTTTTAAGCACATTATCGATTGTGTGCAGCTGTATTTCACCAATGGCTTCACGAATATTGTCCTTTAAAGCGTTAATTGTGTCTGGATTGTCGGCGTAACACTTATCTTTGACGGCACCCCACAAATAATAGTCCAACGGTGTCAAATCGCAGCTCCGAGGTGGCCAAACGATATCAGCTCTGCGGCTGATAATGCGATCTTCGAAAACAGGGCGCAAAACATCGAGTGTAGCTTCGGCTGTGTGGCACGTAGCGCCGTCCTGTTGAAACCAAATGTTGCCAATATCCTCCTCTTGAATTTTTGTGAACTAAAATTCCTTCAACATGGCCCGATAACGATCGCCATTGACTGTAACGGCCACTCCTTGCTCATTTTCGAAGAAAAATAGCCCAATTATGCCTCTGGACCAAAATCCGCACCAAACAGTGACTCGTCTTGGGTGCGTCGGCTTTTCAATGTATGCGTGCGGGTTTTCTGTGCCCCAAATGCGACAATTTTGCTTGTTTACATACCCGCCAAGATCAAAATGAGCTTCATCTGAAAAGATGATTTTTTTTTGCCAAAATCGGCGTCTTCTGGTGTAGGCTACTGCATGGTCAGCCGAGGCAGCCATTTGAATGAAATTATTTTCCATTATTAACCGGAAGGATTGTACTTTCAAATAAAAAAGGAAATTTGAGAAAATATTCAGTAGTTTTTCTTTAAAGCATTTTCAAAAAAAATGTTATTTGGCGGACCCTTTAGTAGAACATTGCCTTGATTAGCGTATAAAACCCGATACTCAGATCGTTAAATAATTTTTTTTAAGCTTTATTGCTTTGTAATCTAGGAAACCAGGCTGGATAAAGTTTAAATCACTCACATTCAGACCACACCGTCCACTCATAATATGTTGAACAATGTACACTGACTTGAAACATCAGTTTCCAAAGGCTATCAAGCACCCTGCAAGGGTGGACCCTTTATTACAGTACTTGACATTATTAACTTGACACTTTTAACGAAAAATTATTCAAATCATGCGGCGGCTATGATATCGTTTGCAAGAAGCTAACAATTCTATTACAACAAGGGCACTGAGACCACTAAATGCCCAAAGTATTTCTTTATAAGAAATTTTACAGATCGCAATGGATTTCCAATCAACATGTCAGTCAATAGGCTTTAAAACATTGTCAAACATTGAAAGGAACGAATTTAGGCGCGGATTGCTTTCTTTTTGAATAAAGAAATGTTTTCATTACGATTTCACGATTGCATTCGTAATATGCTGCTGCTGCTCATTAATTTAGTAGGGCACGTGTGTCTTTCTTTTAATTTTTCTCTTCTTTTTTTGAATTTCTTTTTCTTTTTTCTTCTTCTTGTTTTAAAAATAAAGACCCTTTTCATGGCAGCCGCCACAATTTATTACATTAACCTGAAGGTAATTTTGTATGCAACAAACGAATGTTACGTACAAGTATTGTTGCAACACAAAAAAAAAAACTGCCAACGGCTAGCACCTACACGCACTCAGATTTGTAGTTGTATTCGTATATTCAGGGAAGGCAGTGTGGCGGTGATTACAGCATTAAGTTTGAAGAAGTAAAAGAAAAGCAAATCCATTACACATCGCCTTACACATTCCATGCATACGACGATGCTGGGCTCGGGTTTTTTTTAATCGTTTATGCGCCTGTTTTGTTATAAATCAATCTCCTCTCTTTCTCTCTCTTTCGCTCTCTGTGTGTCTCTCTAATCATTTTTAATTTGTTTGTTGCTTTGAATATGTATACGAATGAAAGCACTTTTTCTTTCTTTATTCCCCTACTACTACTACTACTACTACGACTTCATAAATTCCTTTCCATCGTTACATCTTTCCATCTTTCCATCTGTAATTCATTAATTTTGTTATTTTGTTTTTTTTGTTGTTTTTATATACCGGAACCAAAATATTGAGGGCAAAAAGGGAAGGAAAAAAAACAAACAAAACAAAACAAACAAACACGTAATCATTTGGCAATATTCAGATAAAAAAAAACTCTGCCTACACTCTCTAATGCCCTCGCTTTGTATTATGTGTGGCACTGTAGATCTGATGGAAGTCATTTTAAAAATAGACAATGACGAGTGGAAGAAGGGCAAATGTTCAGCCAGCCAGCCAGCCATCCATCTATCCAGCCAGACACATATGTACATACATTTGCTGGGGGGTCATGGCCTTTCAAATGTTTATTTATGCCGTAGCACAGTTCACCCACCATAGAGGGGGAAGTTGTGTCTTCCAATCATTCGGAAGTTGTGTGCATTAAAAGCACCCACATGCAGGCAGGCAGGCAAGCAGAAGACAATATTACAAGATTTCCCATGATTTTTAATGTGTTTGTCTCACTATCTCTTAATAGAAGAAGAAGAAGAAAAAGAAAAATAAAACGAATGGAAACGAATGAAAACTTTTAAAAGAAACTTTCTTTACAAAATGGATAGGGGCCACTAAGCCCGTACGTACGTACGTACATCCGTTTATCATGATATTTTTAGAATTTTTTACACCCGCCGCCTTTAATTGAGACACTTTCGTGGGGTCATTCTCTTGATAGATCGTTGAACATTTGAAATGTTTTTTTTCTTTCTTTCTTTCTTTCTTTTTCACTTTTAATCTATGTGTTGTTCGTAATAAAAATTAAAGATAATGCCACCATAAATTTGTTTATTTTTAATCCTGAAACACATACATTCTGTTTCTGTTTCTGTTTCAGCTCTGGAATTGGGTTACACAGCGTGCGTGTTTAAATTCGTGTTGCATTGTTAAATTGTCGTGTTTGTGACAACATTTTCTAACGTTGTGTCAACGAAATTAATTGATAATAACAACAACAATAACAACATTTTTATTTTCTTTGTTTCTAATAAAATTCTTAAGCTTTTATGCTGCTTTCTTTATCTATCGTGGTATTAACAACTCATAGATGAGGTGTCATTCTAATCTAATGAAATTTTGTTGTTTGTCTATGCAACATCTTCTTCAAATTGAACTGATTTTTTCAAGCACTGGCCCAAACCAGAGATCAGCAGTGAATCGTTTTTCGCTACGCATAAGCGCTCATGAAATTTTTAATATAAGTGAGTCAACAATATTGAAATTTAACTACGTACTCGTGATTCATTCATACTCACTACAACGTTGATTTATAAGTTCAGGGGTTGCAAATGAGTATGAATACAACATTGACATCACACTCATACCAATCGAAATATGTTTGATTCAAAAGCCTACTCATTTAGATTCAAAACTTTAGAAAAATACTCTTATAATACTCATAAATGATTCGAATCATTCAGTCTTAGTTGTTGTTGGATTTACAAAGAAAGAAAAAAGACAGACCAGCAAGCAGAGCAAATACACAACCTTCTAGTGAGTATTTTAGTGTACGTACGCGAATCATACTTATTTTGTTCTTTGTGTATATGTTGAAGTCGCCGTAGTCTAGTGTGTTGGCTTATTAGGCGAAAGGCCTCGGTTCAAACCCCAGGTCAGACATCAAAACGAAATATATGAAAAAAGTATTTCTTTGGCGGCTTCCTCTCAGCAGATTTGTGGCAAAAAATCTGAGAGTAAATAAAAAAATTGCCATGAAAAGTTTCTCAAAAATCTGGCGTTCAGTGTCGACTTTAAACTGTAAGTCCCGCCACTCATGTATAAAATTAACACATACAACATAAGTGGTGTGAGAAACTAGGACGTTGTACTTGTCTTAATTGACAAGTACACGTCCTCTGACCTAACCTAACCTAGCCCCATAATGTCTCCTCCAAGCTTATTGCCCCCACAAACTCCAGAACGGCAACCATAATTCTCTGCCTAGCATTTGACATGCACCCCAAGTGTTTACTTCTGTGATGTATTAATGCCTCACAGATTCCAAGAATGTGTACCAGATGATACATTTTTATTATCACAGAACCTATGTACATATATGGGGGCAAACGGTTGCCACTCCATTAATCGCAGCTTCTAAAGGGTGTTTTTTATAGAGGTATAGAACTTTAAGTTGCAATAAACCAACGATGGATTATTCGATTGACATGAATTTTATTTATCCGAAAGATACTCTTGTGGCATTACATTTTAAATATGATTTCTGGCATATGACCGCTACGGCTGGCGCGGATGTAGTCCAATCTGGACGTCCATTTGTGGCCGTATATCGGCAATAATACGGCGAATGTTGTCTTCCAAATGGTCAAGTGTTTGTGGCTTTACCGCATAGACCCCACAGAAAGTAGTCTAGCGGTGTTAAATCACAAGATCTTGGAGGCCAATTCACAGGTCCAAAACGTGAAATTAGGCGGTCACCAAACGTGTCTTTCAATAAATCTATTGTGGCACGAGCTGTGTGACATGTTGCGCCGTCTTGTTGAAACCACATCTCCTGGACATCATGGTTATTCAATTCAGGAATGAAAAAGTTAGTAATCATGGCTCTATACCGATCACCATTGACTGTAACGTTCTGGCCACCATCGTTTTTGAAAAAGTACGGACCAATGATTCCACCAGCCCATAAGGGCACCAAACAGTCAGTTTTTTCTGGATGTAACGGTGTTTCCTTCACTCCAAATGCGGCAGTTTTGTTTGTTGACGTAGCCATTCAACCAGAAGTGCGCTGCATCGCTAAACAAAATTCGCTTATGAAACTCGGGAACAACGGTAATCTCGTTTTGGGCCCATTCGACGAATCTACGCCTTACTTGATGATCGTTTGGCTTCAAATCTTGCACGAGTTGGATTTTGTAAGCACGCAAACCAAGATCCTTCCGCAAAATCTTCCATAAAGTGGATGGACACAGATCCAATTCCTGTGCTCGATGGCGGATGGACTCATTCGGGTCTTCCTCAATGCTACGCTCTACAGCAGCAATAGCTTCTTCTGTACGCACCGTACAGCGTCGTCTCTGGGGATGCGAGTTATCAATAAGAGTAAACGTTCCATGGTTAATCGAATTAACTGCTCTGATGGACGATTTTGTCGACGATAAAATGGACGTAGTGCGCGATAAGTTTTCCGCCCAGAACCATTATTTTCGAAATAAAATTGCACTAAAATTGCAAGCGTTGTTCAGGCGTGAGTCTATTCATGATGAATTGCCAAACCAAACTGAGAATAAATCACTTGACAGCTGTTAAATCGGTCGTCATCTTGAAAAGTAATGCCAACTTAAAGTTATATACCTCTATAAAAAACACCCTTTACTATGGCCAGTCTGCCTTAGAATCGAGCGGCAAACTCCAAACTACCAAATATGTGGATGTCATCATCGTATTTACCCTCAGGTGAAAAATTTGAGAACATGAAGACGATAATTTCTAAATACCGCAACCTAAAACATGTCGAAAACTCAACAATATTCCGATTTTCTGGAAAATATTTTTTATATTTCGCTTCAATGACTGACCTGAGGTTCGAATCGTGGCTTCACGTCTAATAAACCAACACACAACTACAACTACTAGACTACGGTGACTTCACATATCATATCAGCATATCTACAGCATTGTGAATGGTCAGTCGTATGTAATTTTTACGTGAGTTGCACTTCCAATGGATGGAAGTGTAAATTCAAATGTAAAATAAGTCTTAATGGGCCTTACGATATGCCCAATTGCTCATATTAGCCACCTCATTTTTTATAAAAGAAACGATAGTGGTGTATACATTGCGATAAAATGAAGGCCAGATTAAGTTTGCAGTAGGTGGATCATAGCCCCATATTCATCCCGAAAGGCCTGAAAAGTGGCCATGTTTAAATCAGCACTTCGTAATGGCAAACTTCAATAAGAGATATTTAACAGCTGACAGTCTTGCCAGATCGTTCAAAGAATTTTATCAAATTTTCCTTCGTTTTTTATAATATTTTGACATTTTTGCACGCCAGTGTAAGTAATTTTTTTAGAAATTTAAGAAATTTAAAGAGTACCAGACTCTTGAGTTATGAAAAGTGGAAAAAAATACACACAAAAATTGGTTTAAGACTCGCTATGTATTGTTAGATAAAATAAATTTTGCCGACGGCTTTACAGTGTAAACACAGTAATTCTTAGAATGGTCTCTCTTACTGTCCCTAATTCCAGATCCAACAATTACTGTTTTCGGCAATAAATTCCCAAAAGTTTCCTACAAAATGTAACGCAATAACGTGTTAAAATTTCTTCTTTTTAAAGTTTATACACACACACGCGGTGTAAAGTGTGTAAACAATCTTGTATGAATGTGTTGGTGACACGCATACAACATAAATACATACACATATTACGTGTAAATGTGATGTCAATTGTAAAACGTAACGTAAAATGTAAAACGCATGTATTGACACGTCAAATTAGATTGGAATGTAATAAGTCATGGCACTGTGTTGTTAATTGTTTTGAAATATTTTCGTGTGCTCTTTACCAGTACCATTGTGTAGATAAATGTGAACAAATAAATCAAAAGGACAGACACACAACACACAATACACAAAAACAAACGGAGGATAGATGGACAGGCAGACAGACAGAGTGTCATAAAACTCTTTGAAAACTATGACGATCGTAATGCTAATGTAAACCACACCACACTGCATACCGAAACGTATACAAAAATACAATGAATTGAAATAAAGAAAAAACAAAACAAAACAAACAAAAACAACAATAATATTAGAAAAATAAAAACAAACAAACCAACAACAATAACAATAACATTAAATGATTGTAACTGTTTAATAGAAATTAAAGCCAACACTGAAGTTGTGTGTGTGTGTGTATGGTGGCTACACTTTGAAATTGTTTTTTTGTGTGCCATCACCACACACAGTAAAAAAGTATGAAGAAGAAATCGCCAGTAATTTTACCGTCGGCCTGACTAGTTTACTTAGGCAGTAAATATCTTCTTAAAAGAAAAGCGAAAAAAATTAAATTAAAATAATTCTCATTGAGTTTAAAACAATTCTTAACTCGTTGATTGTCTGAATTTGGAATTTAAAGTACGGATTAGGATAGTAAGAGCTATTGATCCTGATCATTGCTTGTTATTATTGGTGGAAACGTCACTGTAGCTTATCTTTTGATTGAATCGCCTACTTTATGTTCAATCAGACAGAGAGTTGATAAACTCATTAGGATTACCTCTTATTAATCTATTACACAGGTCGGAAGTGCCACATTTTTAGGTTATTAAAGGGTTATCCATTTATTGGTTTCAAAATCGACCTCCTGACAACACTGTCACCCAAATATTCTTCGCAAAAAGCGTCATTTTACGAAAATGTAACGTTTAATAACCGAAGAACGCGTAAATAATAATTAAAACTGATTAGCGATTCAAACGTGATTACTTTTCGTGTACTTCCGGGTGATTATGGGGCAATAATCGATCCAATGTGCAAAGCACTTGCCAGATTGCATAGAAATTTGAAGAAACTAGAAGCGTTGCGAATATAATCTACGCACTCTCGAATATATTGCTTCTGTGGGAAAAAGTGACGCCTATAATACGCGTAATTGGGCCTATCTTACGTCTTAAGCAAGGTGACAGACTCCCTTAAATACTTCCTTTATCGATAACAAAAGGAACGCTGCGCTGCTTCTGCCCCTAAATCGCATAGATATCCATCGCATAATGGCGATTTTTACGGGCCACTTTCCTTTTTGGTAGGCATACCGAAAGACTTGGCATTACGACAAATTTCTTCTGCAGGATCTTCGGGTCTAAGAAGGAGCAGTAAGAAAAAGAAACTGCCTTTCACCTCATGTGTCAGTACCCTACATACATACATACATAATTGGTCATTACAACCCTTTAGTCAGGATTACAACCCTAGATTCTCAGACCACAAGTGTTGTGTGTGTTAATTTTATACATGAGTGGAGGGTGCTACAGTTTAAATCCGACTCCGAACGCTAGATTTTTGAGAAACTTTTCATGGCAATTTTTTCATTTACTCTCAGATTTTTTGCCCCAAAATCTGCTGAGAGGATAGGTTAGGCTAGGTTAGATTAGCGTGCTAGCTTTAATTTACCAAAAAGCTCACTTGAGCACGCATAGCGGCCCGTTATGATGCCACAGGTGAACGCAGGCTCTGCACGGACCAAGTTCCTCCGATCCAAGGAGGTCTCCTCCTCCTAGGCGGATCTGCATCCACGGCAGAAGTCGCTAAATGGGAGTCGCATTCTTTCCGCGTGTCTACCCATAACACAGTGGCCTGTAAGCATGGCCACTGTGATCGAGATGATATTGCGGCCAAGTCCAAGTAGCTGGTTGGTACGCATCCTATCCACTGTGGGCCAAGTGAGCCAAGCGATGGAGCAAGACTCCTCATTGATCCAGGACCGGTTGGCATCCCGTGAGAATTTCCGCGCAATATCCAGTTTGCACGAGGTAAGTGGCATTCCCAAGTTGATTGAGGAAGATTCCGGAAGTAGTGCGCCAGCCCTGGCTAGCTCGTCGGCCCTGCAGTTTCCCGGAATATCGCAGTGTCCGGGAACCCAGACAAGTGTGATGCCGAGGCGCCCAGAAAGGAGATTGAGGCAGCGGCGACATTCTCTGACGATCCTGGAATTATCCGCAACGTTCGACAGAGACTTTATCGCAGCCTGGCTATCGGAGTAGATCGAGATAAGGGTGAAAGGGACAGGAACACCATAGGCGAGGATCCACTGTGCGGCCCGGCAGATGGCCAATACCTCCGCCTGGAACACGCTGCAGTAGTCCGGCAGCCGGAGTGAGATGTTCAGGTCCAATTTCCCAGAGTATACTCCACTGCCCACCCCGTTATCGAGTCTGTAGCCGTCGGTGTAGACATCTAGGAGTTCAGGTGGAACGATCGTGTCAGGGGTCCAGTCACTTCTGCTCGGGATCAGGAAGTCGAAACCCCTATCAAAACAGTATTCCACAGGCAGATAATCAATATCAAATGGGGCCACGGGATTGATCCCCAAAATAGAGGACTGACCAGAAGCGATAACACGCCGGCGAGACAGGGCATTGAGTCTTGTCGCCGTGAACTTAGCCACCTGCTTAGCGAGGAGCTCAGAACGGAGCCAGTTGAGCATTGCGAACAAAGCTGAGATGAAGAGGTGGGGTTTGCAACGTGGCCTTACCTCCAAAAACCCAACACACTATCTACTAGACTACGGCGACTTTATTTTTGTCTCCTACATTTTCTGATATCGTTAAGCGAGCTGTCTAATATAAAGATTGTGATGCTCTCTAAGAAATTATGGTATCTCAAGGGGCCTAAATGCTAAATGCCTAAGTGGGACCTCTTCCTTTAAGAGAAGTGCGCCACCTAACCTAAGCAGCATGCTTAACTTACACCTAAAAATTGTTTGGGAAAACAGAGTTTCTAGAATTCGAAGTTTCTGGTAATGAAAGCTTGCGCCGTTCATTTTTTTCTTTCTCTGTAGTAATGTGTGCGTATTTACACGGCATTACTGTATGCATTTTGCTCTCTTTACCTCATGACTGTCAGTTAACTGTTGCGGTTGTTGTTGTTTTTGTCGATGATGTTGCTGTGTTTGATGTGTCTTGTAAAATGTTGTTTGTTTTTCATTGGAATTTTTGTGGAAATGCTTGGAATAATGAAACGAGAGAACATTTTTGTTTGGAATTTAATTGAAAAGAATTTCGAATTTTCAATACGAATTTCAATTCAATTCAAAGCAATGCAATGATATTGTACAAGAGAGAAAGGAGAGAAAGAGGAAGGGAGAGAGAGATAGAATTAAGGCCAATAACTTTATGGAAGTAATGTTCAAATGAATGAACCTTAAAATTCTGTTTCACTTTATAAAGAAGAAAACGGTTAATGGGGTAGAGAAAGAGGGAGCCAGGCGTTAAATTGTAATGGTTTCTGTTAAAAAATATTTTCATGTTCTATTGTTGTTGCTGTTGTTGTTGTTATAGTTTAATTACATCATATCATCATAAGTATTTTTTGAATTGTTAAATGCTTTTCAAAATATTGAATACTGTTCTGTTTTCCCCTTTTTTTTTGTACACAACAAAACCGCCTCTTATTTGAACAGCGGCCGGCAACAATGGCGAGAAAATATAAAAAGACAAGTTGAAAATGAAGGAAAAAAAATTAAAAAAAAAAAGAATTTAAATTACAAGAAAACTTGATAAGAACAAGACTAAGTATTAAGAAGCTTCCAACCACCACAAGAACTAACATCCACAGGCAGGCAGGGCGAAAGTCTATAATTTTGGGTTGTCATTTTACAAAATTTATTTGGTATTGTTTAATTGAAATTGGTTTCTTATTTTAAAAAAAGTCTATTTGCAGGCAATTTTCAATTTTTTAACTCCTAGACAATTAATGCCTGATAATATGGCCACATAAATAGCAGGCCAGCGGCCATGGCGTGATTAAGTAAAGTCAGAGCAATCTTATAAGGCAGTCTAGTAAATTAAAGCAGCTTAATTAGTTGGAAATCAAGTGTAATTAGTAATTAAAATGGATAAAGACGGGGTTACCAAATGAGATTAAATGATTTCCTAAATACAAATACAATATTCGACAATTTTTTGACATTGTAGAGACATGTCAGTTCGAAACACAGGCATTTGGAAGAACAACAGTGAGCTGTATGAGCTCCGCAACGACATGGACGTTGTGCAGCGTATAAACAACATCCAGCGGCTGCGTTGGCTCGGCCATGTCGTTCGAATGGAGGAGAATGCTCCGGCGAGATGGGTATTTGTTGCGGAGATTTGCGGAAGTCGGCAAAGTGGACAAACTTGTTTGATTTCATCGATTGATGTGACCAACTGGCATAGGCGTGCAAGCAGCAGAGGCGCCTGGAAGGATGCGTTACGGCACGCAGAAATCCGTTGATCGGCTTTTTAATGGCCAGTTAAGTAAGTAAGTCAGTAATCTCGGCGCAGCTCTTCGAATTATATTGACTACCGTTTGATTTGAAATAGAAAGTAATACGAGAGAAAAATAATAGCGAATATGAAGCAATTCGTTTGAAGTCGCCGTGGTCTAGTAGGTAGTGTGTTGGCTTATTAGCCGTAAAGCCGTTGATCGGATCAGTTAATAAAGCCAGTTAATTAAGTAAGTAATTCGGTTCTGTCGACGTGCCCAACAGAGGTCAGCAATGAGTATTCAAAAAGATGAGTAGATTCGAAACATACTCATAATTTCTGATACTTATACGCATTCATACTTATTTTAATGTCATACTTATACTACGCATATTCAAAGTTTGAAATACTCATGGTACTCATACTTAACTGTACGCATGATGTTATTGATTTCAACTCTCCATAACTCATCGTATACACGAAGCACAAAATAAGTATGATTCGCGTACGAACACCACAATACTCACAAGAAGGTTGTGTGTTTGCGCTGCTTGCTGTCTTTGTCTTTTTTGTTTCTTTGTAAATGCAACAACAACTAAGATTGTAAATGTTGACGAATGATTCGAATCACTCGAATCATTTATAAGTATTTTTCTAAATTTATGAATCTGAATGAGTAGGCGTATGAATCAAACATAGTTCGATTGATATGAGTTTGATGTCAACGTTGTACTCATACTCATTGCAACTTGGACTTATAAATCAATATAGTACTGAGTACGAATGAATCAGAGTAGTTGGATTTGAATACTGTTGACTCACTCATACTCAAAATTTCATGAGTACTTATGAGTAGCGAAAAAGCGATTCATTGCTGATCTCTGGTGCCTAATCCCTTCTTTGGCCCAACGCCCATGTCACTGAGGAGCTCAAACAGCTCATTGTTGGATCAGATGAGGAAATCATCGCCACTGGACCGAAGATCATACGTAAGACTTTGCTTTCGAATATTCTTAAGGCTGCTCTATATCGATGCTTAATACCATACACACTTCTATGCCACAAAGAAGCATGGAAAGGATGAGCAACTTATGGAATATAAGTTTTGTCGTAAGAGAGAAGTCTTTGCTACTCAATATGCTACCTGTGGAGACCCACGTTTGGTCTCCAAGCTGGCATAATTTTTTCTGGTAATGGTGGAGCCAAGATAAATAAATTCACTGGCAATATAGTTATCGACCGTGATGTGGGATTCAATACGCCGCATTTCTCTACTCGTCCCTACAACATACACTTTATTTTGCTTTAATTTCCTGCCAAGCCTGTCTTAATAACTCCCCTTCAATAACGCTAAAGGCAGCAGTACCATCTTGCTTGGTACGCCCGCACTTTTTTGTTAATGTCGTCAGCGTATGCAAGCAACTGGACACTTTTGTGGAAAGTAGTCCCATTGGGTTATACTTCCGCCTTCCGCAGAACACTCTTCATGACGAAGTTGAAGGGATCGCTTGATAAGGAATCGCTTTGTTCGTATCAAAAGGTTCGGAGAGGTCCACCGTTCCCTTAGACTGGAAGATTATGAACTGGAAGGTGTGGGGTTTTAAAAAAACGTTGCCCGCAGCCATACAGCACATTCGATTTTTGTAGTACTGCATGAAAAGTTTTCAGAAAGAGCGATATTTCGTTCTACATACATAAAGGGTTTTTTTTATAGAGGTATAGAACTTTAAGTTGGCATTACTTTTCAAGATGGCGACCGATTTAACAGCTGTCAAGTGATTTATTCTCAGTTTGGTTTGGCAATTCATCATGAATAGACTCACGCCTGAACAACGCTTGCAATTTTAGTGCAATTTTATTTCGAAAATAATGGTTCTGTGCGGAAAACGTATCGCGCACTACGTCCATTTTATCGTCGACAAAATCGTCCATCAGAGCAGTTAATTCGATTAACCATGGAACGTTTTCGCACCACGTTTACTCTTATTGATAACTAGCATCCCCAGAGACGACGCTGTACGGTGCGTACAGAAGAAGCTATTACTGCTGTAGAGCGTAGCATTGAGGAAGACCCGAATGAGTCCATCCGCCATCGAGCACAGGAATTGGATCTGTGTCCATCCACTTTATGGAAGATTTTGCGGAAGGATCTTGGTTTGCGTGCTTACAAAATCCAACTCGTGCAAGATTTGAAACCAAACGATCATCAAGTAAGGCGTAGATTCGTCGAATGGGCCCAAAACGAGATTACCGTTGTTCCCGATTTTCATAAGCGAATTTTGTTTAGCGATGAAGCGCACTTCTGGTTGAATGGCTACGTCAACAAACAAAACTGCCGCATTTGGAGTGAAGGTAATCCCCAAGTGTATGTGGAAACACCGTTACATCCAGAAAAACTGACGGTTTGGTGTGCTTTATGGACTGGTGGAATCATTGGTCCGTACTTTTTCAAAAACTATGGTGGCCAGAACGTTACAGTCAATGGTGATCGGTATAGAGCCATGATTACTAACTTTTTCATTCCTGAATTGAATAACCATGATGTCCAGGAGATGTGGTTTCAAGAAGACGGCGCAACATGTCACACAGCTCGTGCCACAATAGATTTATTGAAAGACACGTTTGTTGACCGCCTAATTTCACGTTTTGGACCTGTGAATTGGCCTCCAAGATCTTGTGATTTAACACCGCTAGACTACTTTCTGTGGGGTCTATGCGGTAAAGCCACAAACGCTTGACCATTTGGAAGACAACATTCGCCGTATTATTGCCGATATACGGCCACAAATGTTGGAAAAAGTCATCGAAAATTGGACGTCCAGATTGGACTACATCCGCGCCAGCCGTGTCGGTCATATGCCAGAAATAATATTTAAAATGTAATGTCACAAGATTATCTTTCGGATAAATAAAATTCATGTCAATCGAATAATCAATCCATCGTTGTTTTATTGCAACTTAAAGTTCTATACCTCTATAAAAAAAAACACCCTTTATAACCACCAATTAAGTATGTAAGCGTTATATATACGTACATAATAATGCAATATGCACGCGTTAAAATAGAAAATGGAATACTGGTAGTGTTCTACGAGTATGACAAATGGTTTTTCCAATTAAAATGCATGCAAGAGTTTCAACTTAGTCTAGAAACATTTCTTTAGAATACAATAATAACAGAGATTAACAGTAGCCGGGTGGCAACATAAATCATGTTTCTGATTGAAAGGTATTTCCTCTGAGATTTCGAAACAAATAAAATCTTATGCACATGAAGTATATGAAATCCGCTAAAGTTCAGTCACCCCTAATGTTTGTGGTTTTTTTTCTTCTTTCTTTGAATTCTAATGCTTGAATTAGAAACAAATCTTAGCTTTCAACACAAAGACTCAATGATACGAAAATGGTATTTCAAATTAAAAACTAAAAAATTTAAAAGAAAGCGGGGGAAAAAAGCTTAGAAATAGGAACAGAAACCAAAAAAAAAAACTGAACTAATAATTCATAGATAAAGTTGCGGTTTAGAGAGCACAATTTATACGAAAACGAAGGAAATTTTTTTTTTTGTTGAACGATTACTTTCCTTTCCTTGGGTAGCCCCCCCAGTCAGCTTGATTTTTGGTTTCTATAATGTTGTGATGACGACAATAATGTATGTGGTGGTTAAAAACTATTTACAGTGATTAGCAACAGTAGTGTGTACTTGTACTATGTATGTACAGTCAACCCTCCTATAACGCGGTTTCCATATAACGCAGAGCTAAAATTGCAACAGTACTTCTATAACGCGGTACTCTTACAGCGCGGTTTCCGTTAAACAACATTTTATAAGTTCCTTCCGCTAGAATTATCAATGAAGGAAGTAATTCAACTGATCAGACTTTTAACGTTGATGAGACGGCATTATATTGAAAAAAAAACTACCATCTAGGACCTTCATTCTGAAAAATGAAGGTTTTAAACTTTCAAAAGAACGTATCACCTTTTCATGTGTGCAGCAATCTATCAGGAAGCCACATGATAAAATCAATGATAATAAATCGTTCTTTAACGCCCCATGTAATGAAAAACATTCACCCCGTATTCTGGTTGTCGTCGTCGTAGTCGTTTTTGAGTCGACATCGTTTTCTATCGTCGTCGACATCACGTCGACACTGTTTTGGTATTCTGTAACACTATTGTGTCGACGTCGACTGTTTATCGAAAATTGTAATAACACAAAACACACATCTCTAATATTTAAGTCAGCCGATTCATTTTATGGTTTACTTAGAAAGAAAAAAAAGTTTTTTATCATCAGGCCTGTCAAAATCAGAGATGAATTGATCCACATCCAGGAATATGTGGCCGTTTTGCGCTTTGCAATGTTGTAAACCACAGTCCGTTCTGTACTTGTATTCAAGACTATACAGGAAATCCATTTGTTCAGTGCCAAAGAATGAGTAAGTTTGATAGGATTACAATTGCTGCAAAAACTTAGCTATTAATACGATTTTTAATGCCTGTAGTTGAACCTATATATATGGTCAAGCGTTTGTGGCTTTACCGCATAGACCAATGACTTTACATAGCCCCACAGAAAGTAGTCTAGCGGTGTTAAATCACAAGATCTTGGAGGCCAATTCACAGGTCCAAAACGTGAAATTAGGCGGTCACCAAACGTATCTTTCAATAAATCTATTGTGGCACGAGCTGTGTGACATGTTGCGCCATCTTGTTGAAACCACATCTCCTGGACATCATGGTTATTCCATACAGGAATGAAAAAGTTAGTAATCATGGCTCTATACCGATCACCATTGACTGTAACGTTCTGGCCACCATCGTTTTTGAAAAAGTACGGACCAATGATTCCACCAACCCATAAAGCGCACCAAACAGTCAGTTTTTTCTGGATGTAACGGTGTTTCAACATACACTTGAGGATTACCTTCAATCCAAGTGCGGCAGTTTTGTTTGTTGACGTAGCCATTCAACCAGAAGTGCGCTGCATCGCTAAACAAAATTCGCTTATGAAAATCGGGAACAACGGTAATCTAATAAAATTGCACTAAAATTGCAAGCGTTGTTCAGGCATGAATCTATTCATGATGAATTGCCAAACAAAACTGAGAATAAATTACTTGACAGCTGTTAAATCGGTCACCATCTTGAAAAGTAATGCCAAATTAAAGTTCTATACCTCTATAAAAAACACCCTTTACTTGCTTACCAGAGTATACAGGACAACCGCCTAATTGCCGCCCTGAATGCGTTACAAACTCTGAATGTCCTTCGCAACAAACTTGTATTAATCAGAAATGTAAGGATTACTGCTCAGGACTTTGTGGCCAAAGTGCAGTTTGTCGTGTTAATAGCCACACTCCAATGTGTTATTGCATGTGTTAATGAGAAATGTTAAGACCCATGTCCTGGTACCTTTGGGCAGAATGCCGAATGTTTTGTTAGAAATCATTTGGCGACGTGTAACTGTATTTATGGATATCAAGGCGATCCATATCACTATTGTGCTAAGGAAGAAAAACGTAAGAGAATAAAAATTCACCACAAGAGTTAATTTCTTAATGCTTGTCGTTACCAAAAATGACGACGACAAAATCAGAGTCGACACAACACAATATCGACTGAGTATTGACTTACAGAATACCAAATGTGTGTCGACAGTCATCGATAACTGGCAATAACGACAAACAGAATACCAATTTTAAATTGTCGTCTTGCGTCGACGACGACAACCAGAATAAGGATGATTAATAAGACCCAAGAAAGCTTCGATGGCGCAAAATTTATTTAAGGATTGGTTTTATAATTAATTTATCTCGGCAGTGGAAACCTATACGATGGAAAAATGTGTTCAAAATTTGTTTGCGCAGCGTAAAGTTTAAAAGTGAGTTAAGAAATTGCTGAGCTCCCTATAGACAGGTTTTAGTGGGGTTAAAAAATAGCTACAATCGACAACCAATGTGAAGATGAACCAAGTGAGGAAGACATTTTGCCCATTCAAATAAGACTAGCTAGGCGACTCATATCTGACATTTTTATAAAACTCTTTCTCATTTTTGTTGGTGAACAGTCTTTTAGTTTAGTTTTTCTTTTATTTTTTTTTATTAATTCGTATATGAACTCTTTAATTCAATAAAAATAATTCAGTATTTATCTTTACTTTTGTATTTCTTGGTCTCCATATAATGCGGTACGAATGATGTGATTTGTTCCAATTCCGAGTTTCTTATAGGGCGGTTTCCATAGCACACGCTACAAATTAGCCTGGTTTGTAGGGATAAATCCGAGTTTCTGAAACACGGTTTTTATATAACGCGGTACACACTCACCGCGTTATAGGAGGATTGACTGTACATATGAATGCATGTATGTACATATGTACTCCAAAACGTGTATTAATTATATGAAAATTTGGATTAAAGTTTGAAAATTAATCAAGAAAGAGTTGAAAACATTTTAAATAGAAAAAATAGTGAAACAATAATGCAACATTTATGTACTCAATTTTGCACCTTGTTCCTAAGAAGAAAATATGAAATTAATACAAAGTTTAGTATTTAGTTCGAAGACCTTACTTTATGCTTAATTGAATGTATGAACCTATTTTGCATGCGTATTAATTTTATCCATAAGTGGCAGAGACTACAGCTTTAAGACCTCTCCGAACGACAGATTTTTTGAAAAACTTACTCTAAACTTTAAGCTGACATCTATTGCCAGATGTCTCTTTTCTTTTCGCTTTGTTTAAGATCTCTGACCTGGCATTTTGAACCACGGCCTTACGTCTAATAAGTCAACATACTACCTACTAGGCAACGGCTACAATCCGTAGCAATCTTTATATTTCCAAACACTATTCAAGCGTTTTGTTAGATTCTATTCAAAATCCAAACGGAGTACACTTAACATTGCGTTGGGGATCATTACTGGGCATTGCAGAATGAGTACGTATGTATGCTCAAGTAATTTCTTCAGAGGCTGTAGCGTAGAGGCAAGGTAGAGGAGATAGGCATGTACCCAGGGCTATGACAGAAAAGGAAAAACCTGCACTATGCAGATGACGTTTAAAGATTTGGCGAGAATTGTCAGGAGGGATCTAAGTGACAGTGTCTTAAGGTCGCTGAACTAGGGGAAATGGAACACTGTGGTATCACAATCGACCATACAGGTCTGCCCGATCTTTTTTGTCCTATAGCCACCCGTGACTTTCGGCCGCCAACCTATATAAAATGCTGTAATAATTTGCTGTCACCCCAGGTATATTTGGTTTCAAAGCATTCTTAGATTAGATGCAGCTATTGTCGATATTGTCTTAACCTTTGCTTCACCCATAAGCCGTAATTGTATTGAAGTCCAGACTTAGACCATTCACTGCACTGTTTGAAAATTCTGCTCGCCTAACCATTACTTCACTAATTTTGAGGTGTGTTTAGGGTAGCAATCGAAGACGCCGGAGCCTACTAGGTGGTGTGTTGGGTTATTAGATGTGAGGCCGTCGTTCAAAGAAATCTTTTCGACGACTTCCTCGCAGCAGTCTTCTGGCAAAAACTCCAAGAATATAATAAAATTGTCATGATAAGGTTTTCAAAAATCTGTCGTTTTGAGTCGACTTTAAATCGTAGGTCCCGTCACTCATGAGCAAAATTAACACACACAACGTGGGTGGTGTGAGAAGTTGTTTCGTTATCCTGACTGAAAGGGTTACAATGACAAATTAAGTAAGTGGTGATAATACTTGGGTACAAAACTGAGTACATGTGCTGCATTTACAACTTAGTTAAGAAATAAAGATGAGTGCAAAACTGAGTACATGTGGCTTATTTCCAATTTAGTTAATGGGTGCAAAACTGGATACATGTGCCTTATTTACAATTTAGATAACGACTAAAGATGGGTGCAAAACTGAACACATGTGCCTTATTTACAATTTAGTTAATGGGTGGAAAACTGAACAAATGTGCCTTATTTACAATTTAGTTAAGAACTAAACATGGGTGCAAAACAGATTACATGTGCTTCATTTATAACTTAGTTAAGAACTAAACCTACCTACAGTTTTAAGTCCACTTCGAACGACAGATTCTTGAGAACCTATTCATGGCCAAAAGACTGCTGAAAGAAAGTCGCGGATCGGAATATTTTTTCGTTTTGTTTGAGATCTCTAGGCCAGGGGTTTAAAACCACGGTCTAACGCCCAATTAGTCAGCATACTAAACTATAGCGAACGACGTTTTATTACATAAAACAGAGCTAACAGGATCGTTTTCTTTGAGATCTCTAAGCCAGGGATTTGAGCCAGGGCAAACTACGTTTTATTACATCAAACAGAGCTAACAGGAGGTATTTTGTTGAATGATTGTTTTAGACAAGTAGGGCTTCTGTTCAAATTATACGTTCTGTCCATCACGTTCTGGATAACCAAGAATCCTCACTTCCCCGGTGGGAGAGTCCGACATATCATCTCTGGTGATGACCATCATGCATGCATAAAGCATTTTCACTCCTTCTCGCAAAAAAAAAAATTGTTTCTGCACAAGTTGTTTTCAGGTATTGCCCTCTGTGTGCAGGTGTATCCAGCTCTTAGCGTTCCGTTATATAACTTTTGTGAGGTTATGTTTATAACTTACGTGTTAATATGAAGGCAAGCTCTACTACCCGGCTATATAATTGCCATAACAAGCCTGTTCCCTTAAAATTCATCGTAGTTTTTGGAAACTTTTGAAACTTTCCTACCAAATGTTTGGTTCGTGGACTGTATTTTTGAAAACAAAACCTATAATGTTCCATAAGGTATAGAGGTGCGTACGTACATATTTATATTAAATATGTATGAATGTATGTATGTATGTATGTATGTAGGCTTATATGTATGCATTTCAAGTGTTTGCCTTGGTACTTGGTACTTATGCTTATCTCGTACGCATGATAATAAAAACAAAAAATTATAAAAACAAGCACAATAATTACAGTCAATCAATTACGAACGCCATAATACCCTACCTCTAGTAACCCTTTCATAACGTAAGTGGTGATAATACATGGGTGCAAAACTGAGTACATGTGCTTCATTTACAACTTAGTTAAGAACTAAACATGGGTGCAAAACTGAGTACATGTGCCTTATTTACAACTTAGGAACTAAAGATGGATGCAAAATTGAATACATGTGCCTTATTTACAACTTAGTTAAGAATTAAACATGGGTGCAAAACTGAATACATGTGCCTTATTTACAATGCAGTTAAGGACTAAAGATGGGTGCAAACGAATTCATTTGCCTTTTTTACAACTTAGTTAAGAATTAAACATGGGTGCAAAACTGAATACATGTGCTTTATTTACAACTTAGTTAAGAACTAAACATGGGTGCAAAACTGAATACAAGTGCCTTATTTACAATGCAGTTAAGGACTAAATATGGGTGCAAACGAATTCATTTGCCTTTTTTACAACTTAGTTAAGAATTAAACATGGGTGCAAAACTGAATACATGTGCTTTATTTACAACTTAGTTAAGGACTAAACATGGGTGCAAAACTGAATACATGTGCCTTTTTTACAACTTAGTTAAGAATTTTTTAGTTTTTAATAACTGCAAGCAATATGAGGCAAATAGTACGTTGCTATTAACTCACTTTTGCTCCTCGCTGTAAACAGTACACGTAACGGCTGCCGTGTATATACTGCAATCACTTGGTGCATTACAGCGGTAATGCTGACATCGTGCAAATACGGCAGTAAAGTAAATACTGCGGCTGTCGTTAATTTATTCACTTGCCTGAACGATAACGATAATGTATGGTCCAGAGATCAGCAATGAGTATTCAAAAAGGTGAGTAGAATCGAATCATACTCATAATTTCTGGTATTTATACGCATTCATACTTATTTTAATATCATGGAACCTCTCTCTACTCATATTAAAAGTTTGAAGTGTACTCATCATATTCATACTTAACATCATACGTGTTGATGTTGTTGTTGATTTCGACTCTCCATAACTCAACATACACATACTCGAAGCACAAAATAAGTACGTATCGCGTATGAACACTAAAATACTCACTAGAAGGTTGTGTGTATTCGAGTTACTCGCATCATTAATAAGAGTATTTTTCTAAAGTCATGAATGTGAATGAGTAGGCGGCTTATGAATCAAACATATTTCGAATGGTATGAGTTTGACGTCAATGTTGTACTTATAAACGTTGCAACCCCTGTACTTATAAATCAACGTTGTAGTGAGTACGAATGAATCACGAGCAGTTAAACGTCAATATTGTTGACTCACTTATATTCAAAATTTCATGAGGGCTTATGAGTAGCGAAAAAACAATTCATTGCTGATCTCTGGTATGGTCAATCGCGCTGTCGTGAGAAGTTGCAAAGTGTAATACAGGTGAGCGGCCGAAAATGGGTTAAGGTAACACAGAACGTCCTTCGCGTAAGCCTATTACTCTCGAAAATAATGTAATTTTGTTGCAAGCTTCTCACCAAAGAAGCCAATTTAATTCTGTACTAAGCTTTCCTTGACTTTTTGATACAAACAACCTATATTGCCTGACTGTTATTATGGCAAGTTATGATAACCTTGACATAGTTGCTACTACTATGTTCATAGATTGCAAAAAAAATCTTATCTAATCGAAGTTTTAATTTAATGCGCCTTAACTCGGCTACTTGTCATAGAAATATAGGCGTTCACTTATAAGTTTTTACAAAGTTTTGCGATGGTATCGTAGGGTATACGTATATATAAATAAAATTATAGATAAAATGGCACAGAGTCTTACAAGTTGGAGTTGTTTTTTTTTAAATGAAAATTAATCAAATATTCTGAATGAAAACCTGAAAGTCGCCGTAGTTTAATAGATACTGGTTGGCTTATTAGATGTGAGCTTATGGTTCAAATTCTCAGTTCAGATATTTCGAACAGAACGGACTCGCGTCTAGTAAGTGAACATACTACTTCCTAGACTACGGCTACTTCAGTTTGTGGTTAGATAGGTAGGCAGATAGGTTGGAGTGGTAGCTTTGATACCAAAAGCTCACGGGAGCACGCATAGCCCCCATTGTGGCGCCACAGGTGAACGAAGTCCCTGTACTGACCAAGTTCCACCAGACTAGGGAAGAAGTTGGTCAGCGCAAGGGCTGCACATTAAAAGCGCGACTACTCTATGCTGGAAAAACAGCCCGAAATTTTGTTAAACGAAGCTATATCCTTGACATCAATGGATGATAGCGCTCCGTCAAGCTGGCAAGGATTGGAGAGCCAAATAACGTATAAATGCACCTTGCAAGAGATGGACATTGACAAAGAAAGGGGATAACAGTCTCCTCTTCCTCAGCGGATATGCACCCGCGGCAGAAGTCGTTAGATAAGAGCAGCATGAATTCGCCGTAGTCTAGTAGGTAGTGTGTTGGCTTATTAGACGTAAAGCCAGGGTTCGAGCCCCAGGCCTGACATCAAGACAAAATACAAAAAGAAATTTTTCGGCGATTTCCCCTCAGCTGATTTCTGGCAAAAACTCTGAGAGTAAATAAAAATTGCCATGAAAAGTTTCTCGAAAATCTGTCGTTCGGAGTCGACTTTAAACTGTAGGTCCTCGACACTTATGTATAAAATTAACACACACAACATAAGTGGTGTGAGAAACTAGGACATTGTACAATGGGTCAATTCGACCTCCGGGTACTGTACTTGTCTTAATTGACAAGTACACGTCCTCTAACCTAACCTAACTTAGCTATATCCTCGACATCAATGGATGATAGCGCTCCGTCAAGCTGGCAAGGATTGGATAGCCAAATAACGTATATCTGCACCTTGCAAGAGATGGACATTGACAAAGAAAGGGGATAACAGTCTCCTCTTCCTCAGCGGATATGCACCCACGACAGAAGTCGTAAAATGGGAGCTGCATTCTTTCCGCGCGTCTTCCCATAACACAATGACCATGTAAGCATGGCCACTGTGATCGAGTTCGAGTAACTGATTGGTGCGCTTTCTATCCATCAAGGGCCAAATAAGTCTAGCGGTGGAGAAGGACTCCTCTTTGACCGTGGATAGGTTGGCAGCCCGAAAGAAATTCCGAGCAATGGCTAACTTGACCGAGGTAAGTAGCATACCCACATCGATTAAAGAGGAGTTTTGGTTAAGGTATGGAAGAAATTAAAGTCGCCGTAATCCAGTAGGTAGTATGTTGGTTTATTAGACATGAGACACATCGGTTCAAACCCCAAGTCAGACTTCTCCAGCAAAAGGAAATATGAAAATACAGTGGTGGCCCTATAATTAGAAACGATGTTTCTGGAACCGAGTTCTCTGGAGTGACGAATCTAAGTTTAATTTGTCCCAATCTGATGGAAAAACGTATGCCAGACGGCCTCCAAACAAAGCCTTTGATCCCAGGTACACAGTGAAAACTGTAAAACAAATTAACAACACACATACATGTTGCTAAGTCCTTTCTAATTATAAGGCCACCACTGTATATTTCTTAGGTGACTTCCTCTCAGCAGATTTCTGGCAAAAACTCTGAGTGTAAATAAAAATTGCCATGAAAAGTTTCTCAAAAATGTGTCGTTCGGAATCAAATACAAACTGTAGGTCTAGCCACTCATGTATAAAAATTAACACACACAGCACAAGTAGTGTAAGAAACTAGGGCGTAATCCTGACTAAAGGGTTGTAATGAAAAATTATGTAGACATGTATGTATGTCTGTAAGTGATATTAATGGTCTTTCAAGCTGAGTCTTTTACGATTAACATTACGAATTGGGAAACGAATTGCGCTTTGAGGCACTGCCTAGCTATGACGATGGCGTCGGTCTGCAGGGAAAGGCCCTACAAAGCTTTTGAAAGGGTGTTTATGTGTCTTGTACGTTTGTTCTTTGGTCTGACAGAATAGCTGATCAGGCTGGAAGTGAACACTGTTAGGCGGTATTGGAGAAATTGCTGCCCAGGCTTGACTGTTTTCCAATGGAATGCGTATTGAAACTGTGTAAGTAATGTGGTAAGCAGGATCTTAGTTTGGAGACCAAGAGATTCCTAGAGCCACAGCTTGGCGACTTGGAAATTATTTCAGCCCTGCCTGACTGTTTTAGATTTGAGTGCGTATAGAATCTATGTAAAGAATGTGCCATATTAGGAACCTGATCGGGGTACTCTGCCTTGAGGCCACTGCAGCTAGGTGACTTGGAATTTATTTCAACAACAACAACGAAAAAACCCGGAAAATGAAACTTTTTTTAAAAACCCAAAATCGAACTTGAAAGACCCTATATTAGAAATTTAAATGTTGAAATAAAATTAAAAAACAGATACATATACACCAATACATATGTACATATGTAAGTATGTACATACCATACATACATACATAGAAAATAATTGAGTGTAGAAATGGTTTTACGATCAATGCACGCATTCCATCGAGTATTTCTTCGTTGCGTGTACGTACAAGACATTAAAAACGCTGTCTGTCTCCCTCTGTCGTATCAAAACAAATAATGCCAGAGACTCAATAGGTGACGACATCAAAACCATTTCGGTGATTGACTAAATGATTGAAAAAACCCGACAACGACAACGACAACGACAACATTTAGTGTTGCTTACATTGCTCCATTGAATGGCTGGTAATTTAGTTGACTTTTCTTTTCTTGTTTTCCCTCTTCTTCTTGTTGTTGTTTTTTTTCTTCTGTTTTTTTGGTAATAATTCAGTTCAATTTAATATCGGAATTTTGTTTTTGTTGTTTTTTTATTTCTCTTTACAAAATTCCAAGAATTCATAATTTTTCTTGAATTTCTTCTTTCACATTTCTTCTAACACAACACAACACAACACACATTTCATTAAAAGACCAGACAGACAAAACAAAACATAAAGAAGTACATACCGAGCATGCATGCATGCAGTCAGTCGTTGTTGTCTGTCATACCTTTAGACAAATGGCTGCATAAACACTCACTCACACACACTCATATTCAGAACAACAGTACATATAAATCCATACGTGCATGCGTACATTCATACATGCGTACGAATATGTTCGTACAAGCAGGCAGGCAGGCAGGCAGGCATATTTGTAGCAGTACACGACATACGTGTACATTTTTACGTTTATGTTGTCATATATATTGGCTGGTATTAACACTTCATAATAAAAAAAAAACAGAGTATTAAACGTTAGATAATGACACCTATTTTTCTTGTTGTTGTTGTTGTTGCTGGTGCTGGCTGTTGTTATTGTTCAGAACTTTAAATTCCTCAACTTTATTACAATATTTGTGTCAATTCTTGTTCTTGCTGCTTCGTTGGTACTCGTTCAATGCCTGCCTGCAGCACACAAATGGAATCCAGAGAATTTGTTTGCATTTAACAACTGTGGCATGAAGAGTATGGTTGGTGGTGGGTTATGACTGCCAATGTAATTAGTGTTGCCAGAAATAAGGCTTTTTTGCGGGATTTTGTTTTGCACAAACTTACTTAATTGGTCATTTAACGGGTGATTTTTTTAGCTATTATCTTTTTGGCAACACTGGTTTAAACAGCTCACGCACGTTTACGTGTTTTGTTTCACTGTCAAACATCTTCAGTTTGGCCTATAATTTAACCATGAATCGTCTTACAAACGAACAACGCTTGCAAATCATTGAATTTTATTATCAAAATGCGTCGTGCTCTGTTAAGAAAGTTCATCGCGTGCTTCTTCCATTTTATGGTCAGTTTAATCTCGACCCACTGAAGCGGCTATTCGGGCTATTGTGACTAACATTCGCACCAAATTTGCATTGTTGGACATTAGACCACCAACACGCTGACGTAGAGTGCGAACTGAAGAAAATATCGCAGCTGTATCGGCCAGTGTTACTGATGATCATCAATTATCGATTCGTCGCCGTTCCCAGCAATTGGGCCTCTGTTACTCAACAACGTGGAAAATTTTGCGGAAGGATTTAGATGTGAAGCCTTTCAGAATACAGCTGGTGCAAGAATTGAAGCCGAACGATCTACCACAACGCAGAATTTTTGCTGAATGGGCTCTTGGAAAGTTAGCCGAAGATCCACTTCTTTATCGAAAAATTGTGTTCAGCGACGAAACTCATTTTTGGCTCAATGGATACGTAAATAAGCAGAATTGTCGATTTTGGAGTGAAGATCAGCCAGAAGCATTGTAAAAGCTACCAATGCATCCAGAAAAAGTCACAGTTTGATGCGGTTTATGGGCTGGTGGCATCATTGAACCGTACTTCTTCAAAAATGCTGCGAATCATAATGTAACTGTGAATGGTGAGCGCTACCGTGAGATAATATCCAACTTTTTGCAAGAGCTTGACTTGCATGACATGTGTTTTCAACAAGACGGTGCCACATGCCATACAGCACGCGTAACAATGGACTTATTGAGAGGCGAGTTCGGCGAACATTTTATTTCACGTTTGGGACCGGTCAATTGGCCGCCTAGATCGTGCGATTTATCGTCTTTAGACTATTTATTGTGGGGCTATGTTAAAGCTCATGTCTATACAGACAAGCCCGCTTCTATTGACGCATTGGAAGTCAACATTGAAGCATTTATTCGCGAGATACCGGCCGAAATGTTGGAAAGTGTATGCCAAAATTGGACTAAGCGGATGGACCATGTGAGGTGCAGTCGTGGTCAACATTTGCATGAAATAATCTTCAAACATTAAATTATATGGACCGTACTATCGATTCAAATAAAGATTTCATAAATTTTTCTGAATTTTATGTTTTTTTTTTAATTTTCCTATAGCTCTTAAAAAATCACCCATTACAACCCTTTAGTTAGGATTACAACATAGCTTTTTACACCACCCATGCTGAGTGTGCTAATTTTATTCGTTCTTTGAAGCCGGCGAGAGAAATAAATCCAGCGATAAGAACATTCTGGTAAGCACAGAAGTTATTACAGATTCCTGCATGACTTTAGAAGAAAAATGTTCGGTTCGCCATAAATGCTAGGCACAATGAAGGTGAGGTAAACAATTGCAATCGAAAAATTATATTTTTCACTCTTCCGAAATTCCGAACTTTTATTCTCCCTCACGCAATACAATACAACTGGCAACACTATATACAGTATGTGTTCAGTGGAAGTTTCAACATTTTCGTTTTGTATTATTTTGTGTTGTGTTCTTAAAATGTCTAACTCGCTTGGAATGCAAAATTTCTTAATTCTCTTTAAATTAGGTGAGGGCCCTGTATTGAATGGAGGTCGCTTATACGTGTCGTTATCTCGCTATGTGACCAGTAAGCTCTCACGTTTTTTTTTAAACAAAAAAAAAAAAAAAATAACAAAAATTGTGTGTGAAACTATCAACAGCGAAAAGATAAAAGATTAGCAAGAAATGCTTTTGATGTCATATTTTCCATGTCGATCGACATGTCAAGCATACGAACAAATATTTGGCACAACACGCCTTATACGAGGAATTTAGATATCAATACAAATATTATTTATTGTATGAAAAGATTTTTATTGAAAAAATAAGGGAGGCCCAATATGTAATAAGCAGATGGTGAAAAAAATGGCTGACAATGCATTAGAACTGAATCACATATCCATCATTGGTGATAATGTTTCACACAAAACTGGAGCGAACGAATCTATTCGTCAACGGTCCGACGATAGCTGCGATAACTATACACATACATACATACATAATTGGTCATTACAACCCTTCAGCCAGGATTATGACATAGCTTCTCACACCACTTATGTTGTGTGTGTTAATTTTGTACATGAGCGGCGAGACCTACAGTTTAAAGTCGACTCCAGACGACAGATTTTTTAAAAGCTTTTCATGGCAATTTTATTTACTCTCAGAATTTTTGCCAGAAATCTGCTGAGAGGCAGTCGCCCAAAAAATATTTTTTAGAGCTTCGTTTTGATATATGACCCGGGGTTTAAACAGCGGCCTCACGTATAATAAGCCATCACGTTACCTACTAGACTACGACGACTTCGTTGCGATAACTGTAGTGTGGTTAAAACCCAGCAGGAGTAGGTAGGTAGGTCGGTGGAAGCGGTTAGCTATCCATGGACGACTTTAAACTGTAGGTTCCGCTCTTCAATGATAAAATTATGGTTTGAGAAGCCAGTTCGTAATCCTGACTAATGGGTTGCAATGAAGTAAGTAAGTAATCCAGGACATGAAAGTGAGAAATTGGAAATTTTTGTTAACAATTGGAAAAATAAAGGAAGAGCATATTGGCCAAAGCTTAGTTTTAGATGGAATGCCTTCGAAGACTCAGCCAGTATTACGACCTAGTTTCTCACACCACTTATGTTGTGTATATTAATTTTATACATGTGGATCCCGCCTACAGTTTAAAATCGACTCCGAAGGACAGATTTTTGAGAAACTTTTTCATGGCAATTTTATTTTCTCTCAGAGTTTTTGCCAGAAATCTGCTGAGAGGAAGTCGCCGAAGAAGACAACAGTCTAACTTGGCGTTTGAGCCGTGGCCTCATGTCTAATAAGCCAACACACTACCTACTAGACTACGGCGACTGGGGCAATACTAATGAAAGAAAAATCATGATTTTAGGACTAAGTAAAGGGCCACTTAAGCACACTAATGAGACACTACACCTTTAAATGTACAACTGAATGGTATAGCTGTGGTAGATAACAATGAATGGAATTCATATGTTGAAGATATCGAACCATGGATCACTTTTTATACCATAGCCAGGTGATAGCAAACTCAAGATTCTAATATTAAGGGAAGATACTAGGCAGACATGACTTATCTCACAAAAGTGGACCGGAAAAAGCAAAGGAAACCTATGTGAGACAAAGATTTCCTATAGAAATCGCACAGATTTCACAGATTTCCTATTTCGGTAGTGTAGTAGATAGTGTGTTGGCTTATTAGACGAAAAGCCAGGGTTCGAGCCACAGGCCAGACATCAAGACAAAATACAAAAGATATTTCTTCGGTGACTTCCTCTCAGCAGATTTCTGGCAAAAACTCTGAGCGGGAAATAAAATTGCCATAAAAAAGTTTCACAAAAATCTGTCGTTCGGAGTCGACTTTAAACTGTAGGTGCCACCACTCATCTAAAGGGTGTTTTTATATAGAGGTATAGAACTTTAAGTTGCAATAAAACAACGATGGAGATTATTCGATTGACATGAATTTTATTTATCCGAAAGATAATCTTGTGGCATTACATTTTAAATATGATTTCTGGCATATGACCGCCACGGCTGGCGTGGACGTCCAATTTTCGATGACTTTTTCCAACATTTGTGGCCGTATATCGGCAATAATACGGCGAATGTTGTCTTCCAAATGGTCAAGCGTTTGTGGCTTTACCGCATAGACCCCACAGAAAGTAGTCTAGCGGTGTTAAATCACAAGATCTTGGAGGCCAATTCACAGGTCCAAAACGTGAAATTAGGCGGTCATCAAACGTGTCTTTCAATAAATCTATTGTGGCACGAGCTGTGTGACATGTTGCGCCGTCTTGTTGAAACCATATCTCCTGGACAACATGCTTATTCAATTCAGGAATGAAAAAGTTTGTAATCATGGCTCTATACCGATCACCATTGACTGTAACGTTCCTGTGCTCGATGGCGGATGGACTCATTCGGGTCTTCCTCAATGCTACGCTCTACAGCAGCAATAGCAATGGACGTAGTGCGCGATACGTTTTCCGCACAGAACCATTATGTTCGAAATAAAATTGCACTATTTGCAAGCGTTGTTCAGGCGTGAGTCTATTCATGATGAATTGCCAAACCAAACTGAGAATAAATCACTTGACAGCTGTTAAATCGGTCGCCATCTTGAAAAGTAATGCCAACTTAAAGTTCTATACCTCCATAAAAAACACCCTTTATAAAATTAACACACACAACATAAGTGGTGTGATAAACTAGGACGTTGTACAATGGGTCAATTCGACCTCCGGGTACTGTAACTACACGTCCTCTAACCTAACAAGCCGAATTGATAGACATTGAGCTCCCTTCAATCTAAAAATCTATTTCAGCTTATAATCATGATCTGATAAAATAAACAATTTTGGCAATATTGGATCTTAGTCAGCCACTTTCAGGTTTCAATAACGTTTCGAGTAAATCGTTTCTCAACAATGCCCGCTTTGGACTACAAAAAGATGTTTGTTTCCGTTTTAATTGTTGTAAAATGATATGCAGTATTTTGTAATTATAATTAAATGCAATAAAGTGGGGATACAATTGTGTTAATTTTCCCACAAAATTGAGTTTTCAGAAAAAACTGTTAAATTTTTTTTCCTTTAAAAACTAGTTTTTCTTTTTCAAAAACACCGCTTAATTTTAAATATTAGAAATACAATGGAAAATTCTATTAACAGCTAACATTTAACGGTATTTTTATTGTGTTGAAAACAACAGTCTAACCAACAAATAAAAAAAAAAACAACGATGATTTCATTTAAACCCACTTGCTGTAGTAAAAAAATATTACTATTCTAGCGTAACCAAAAAATAAAAAATAATAAAAACGTAACCGAAATTTCAAACATAACATGCATAAATAAATTCTTGTATTTATGCGGGGCTCTCTCTCTTAACATAACTTACATGTTTCCTTTTATTAAAGTTTTTTTTTTTTAAATTAAAAAACAAAAATTAATAATGAGAAAAGAGACATAAAATGATAACAAGTATTCGGTTTTATGGGAATTTCTTATATTTTTATTACCCAATCGTCGACGGTATCATAATGACCCCGAACCATAACAAAAGGGTTAAAGAGAAAGTGAAAAAAGGCAATAAAACCACCACACTGGTACCACACCACAGCACACTGGAATGCACTTTTTCTTCATTTATTTTCAATGTTTTTTTTTCTTCTTTTTTTCTTTATGATTCTTTCTCTCTGTGTGTGTGTGTTTTTTATTACAAGTACCTTGTATACCAAGTATGCCACGCCAACATCAATATACACAGCAACAGCAACAGCAACAGCTTCATGATCGTCAATTGCTTCGTATACTCGTATGTATGTACATACAGACATACTGTTCGGGTACAACATAAATGTAGGCTGGGAATGCAATGTTCAGTTAGATTACTTTAAGAAATTGTCAGAGAAGCATAGAAAATATTGCAAAGCATAAGCAAAAAAAGCTCAAGAAAATAAAGCAGAAGCAGAAGCCAAAGCTGACATAGAAGAAGAAGAAAACAGGAATAAAAAAGCCGGCCTAAAAGACATTGTATGTAGTCAGCAGAATGGTAGAATGGGGGGAGGTTGAGGTAGAGAAAAAGAGAGAGAGAAAGAGAGAGAAAGAGAGATTAAACGCATACCATTGTAGTGCAATCACCTTTTTCCCACTTTATTTTGTTTTTTTTCCATTTTTTTCACTTTACTTTGACGTTGCTTTTCTCAATAGTTAAACTGCATGTGTTAATTATGTTTATTATCATGATGATTATAATAATGATCATAATGAAAATGATCACACATTTTTTATTACACTCCCCTTTTCTCCTGTGTTGTACAACAGAATTACCACGACACTCTAGCAATCAAACTTCACTACATTCATTCACCATATTTTTCAAGATGCTTTTACAAAGAAAAAAAATCTGTTAAAAAGATAATCATCATTATCACCACTAACATCATCATGATTATCATAAACATTTTAACATTCATTCATTTATTCATTCATAATGATGGTGTGGTGTGTTCATTCATTCATGGAAATTTTCTCTTCATTTTCTTCTGTATTGTTTGTAAATGATTTTCATTTGTACCACAGCAGCAGCAGTGGCATTATTTTATAATCCAAGTTTAAGCTGAAGTTTTAACCAGAAAAAATTGGAATGTAAAATCGTATGGAAAGAAAACTTATATTAAATATTCAAAACAATTAGCATGAGGATGCAACATTTAGTTTAATTGTTACAAAAAAAAAATTCCATCATTTTAATAATTATAACCGAGGTTTGTTAAAGGGTGTTTTTTATAGAGGTATAGAACTTTAAGTTGGCATTACTTTTCAAGATGGCGACCGATTTAACAGCTGTCAAGTGATATATTCCCAGTTTGTTTCGGCAATTCATCATGCATAGACTCACGCCTGAACAACGCTTGCAATTTTAGTGCAATTTTATTTCGAAAATAATGGTTCTGGGCGGAAAACTTATCGAGCACTACGTCCATTTTATCGTCGACAAAATCGTCCATCAGAGCAGTTAATTCGATTAACCATGGAACGTTTTCGCACCACGTTTACTCTTATTGATAACTCGCATCCCCGAGACGCTGAAGCTATTGCTGCTGTAGAGCGTAGCATTGAAAAAGACCCGAATGAGTCCATCCGCCATCGAGCACAGGAATTGGATCTGTGTCCATCCACTTTATGGAAGGATCTTGGTTTGCGTGCTTACAAAATCCAACTCGTGCAAGATTTGAAGCCAAACGATCATCAAGTAAGGCGTAGATTCGTCGAATGGGCCCAAAACGAGATTACCGTTGTTCCCGATTTTCATAAACGAATTTTGTTTAGCGATGAAGCGCACTTCTGGTTGAATGGCTACGTCAACAAACAAAACTGCCGCATTTGGAGTGAAGGTAATCCTCAAGTGTATGTGGAAACACCGTTACATCCAGAAAAACTGACTGTTTGGTGCGCTTTATGGGCTGGTGGAATCATTGGTCCGTACTTTTTCAAAAACGATGGTGGCCAGAACGTTACAGTCAATGGTGATCGGTATAGAGGGATGATTACTAACTTTTTCATTCCTGTATGGAATAACCATGATGTCCAGGAGATGTGCTTTCAACAAGACGCCGCAACATGTCACACAGCTCGTGCCACAATAGATTTATTGAAAGACATGTTTGGTGACCGCCTAATTTCACGTTTTGGACCTGTGAATTGGCCTCCAAGATCTTGTGATTTAACACCGCTAGACTACTTTCTGTGGGGCTATGTAAAGTCATTGGTCTATGCGGTAAAGCCACAAACGCTTGACCATTTGGAAGACAACATTCGCCATATTATTGCCGATATACGGCCACAAATGTTGGAAAAAGTCATCGAAAATTAGACGTCCACGCCAGCCGTGGCGGTCATATGCCAGAAATCATATTTAAAATGTAATGCCACAAGATTATCTTTCGGATAAATAAAATTCATGTCAATCGAATAATCGATCGTTGTTTTATTGCAACTTAAAGTTCTATACCTCTATAAAAACACCCTTTATAATCTTCTCCTGTGAGTTTTGCTCTCTCCACACCATAGGCTTGGCTTGTTCACGAATTCATTAATTTTTTTTTGTGGAAAAGCGTTAGAAAGAAAGTTAATTTGAAAAAGAAATTATTTTGAAAACCGTTGGATTTATTTCATGATTATTCAATTTGTTTGAAAAATTTACTCTTCTGCAGTTGTTGTTGTTGTTTTTGTTATTGTTTAGATGGTAATAAAAATATTATTAACATAGCAAGCTTAGCAGAAAAAATTCAAGATGCTATAAACACATTAGACACAGCATTTGCAGCGCAGCAGTTTTGTACTTTCCGCCTCAGGCCAGCAGAATGTGCTTTAGGTTAGGTTAGAGGACGTGTACTTGCCAATTGAGACAAGTACAGTACCTGGAGCTCCAGTTGACCCATTGTACAACGTCCTGGGGAGAGGATAATAGAGGATATATGGAAAAAGGAGAGAAAGTAGGAAAGGGAGAAGAAGGAAGCAGAGAAATTACACAGACTAACAAACCTCACAAGACAGCGCGACTGCACTACTGAAGCCCTAGCACTTCTCAACCAGCTCAAACTAATGGAGAGCTCTCGACACAGAATTCAAACACTCAAGGGTCTTCAACCTCAACCTACTAAGGGCTGGACAGTTACAGAGGAAGTGTACGATAGTCTCCAACTCCTCCTCATCGCAACATATCCTGCAATAGTCCGGCTGGGATCTGTTCCAGATCCTTGTCAGCGGCCTAATCTCGCAGAGGCCCTTAAAACGGCCTAGCATGTGCTTTACTTATTTTAATTTTTATTTTATCAATGTTAGTGCTACTAAAATATTTTTTTCTTATTTTTAATATTTATTTCTTTATATAGCATTGTTGACAGCACTAATCCTCTCATTGCCACAAATACTCGCACTGAAAGCACTAATTTTCCCATTGTCGCAAGCAAGATTAGAAAATATCCTAAGGTCGCAGCAGCAGAATAAACGCTTCTTGACGCTTTGCCTTTAAAATAATTATTTACACCCATGTATTCTATTTTTTACAGATTGCCGCGCCGCAAGTGCTGCCTCTAATGTGTTTATGGCATGAGATTTTTATTCAGTATATCGTTCTCTTAAATATAAAACTCCTTAAAAAAACTAATCAATTCAGACGTATCTGTCACCAGTCTACACGGGAATGGAAAAACTAGAGGCACAGGAAAGGATGCATAACACATCAATCGCGGGTATTTAGATCACTCTGATGCCAGATCAACTTTTTTTTTTGGTCAAACGGGCACATGACACAGATGCCCAAGTGGACTTGTTGCTATACTGTTGGCTTTAAACCTGGAGATTGGACGGAACTGGGAGTCGCCGTAGTCTAGTAGGTAGTGTGTTGGCTTATTAGACGTAAGGCCACAGTTCAATCGCTAGGTCAGACATCAAAACGAAAATATGAAAAAATATTTTTTCGGCGACTTCCTCTCAGCAGATTTCTGGCAAAAACTCTGAGAATAAATAAAATTGCCATGAAAAGTTTCTCAAAAATCTGTCGTTCGGAGTCGACTTTAAACTGCAGGTGCCGCCACTCATGTATAAAATTAACACACACACAACATAAGTGGTGTGAGAAGCTAGGCCGTAATCCTGACTGAAGAGTTGTAATGACCAATTATGTATGTATGTATGTATGTATATATGTATGTATGTATATATGTATGTATGTATGTATGTATGTATGTATGTATGTATGTATGTATGTATGTATGATAGAACGGAACTGAGCCTTTCTAAAGGGTGTTTTATATAGAGGTATAGAACTTTAAGTTGCAATAAAACAACGATGGATTGGATTCGATTGACATGAATTTTATTTATCCGAAAGATAATCTTGTGGCATTACATTTTAAATATGATTTCTGGCATATGACCGCCACGGCTGGCGCCAATGTAGTCCAATTTTCGATGACTTTTTCCAACATTTGTGGCCGTATATCGGCAATAATACGGCGAATGTTGTCTTCCAAATGGTCAAGCGTTTGTGGCTTTACCGCATAGACCCCACAGAAAGTAGTCTAGCGGTGTTAAATCACAAGATCTTGGAGGCCAATTCACAGGTCCAAAACGTGAAATTAGGCGGTCACCAAACGTGTCTTTCAATAAATCTATTGTGGCACGAGCTGTGTGACATGTTGCGTCGTCTTGTTGAAACCACATCTCCTGGACATCATGGTTATTCAATTCAGGAATGAAAAAGTTAGTAATCATGGCTCTATACCGATCACCATGGACTGTCACGTTCTGGCCACCATCGTTTTTGAAAAAGTACGGACCAATGATTCCACCAGCCCATAAAGCGCACCAAACAGTCAGTTTTTCTGGATGTAACGGTGTTTCCACATGCACATGAGGATTACCTTCACTCCAAATGCGGCAGTTTTGTTTGTTGACGTAGCCATTCAACCAGAAGTGCGCTTCATCGCTAAACAAAATTCGCTTATGAAAATCGGGAACAACGGTAATCTCGTTTTGGGCCCATTCGACGAATCTACGCCTTACTTGATGATCGTTTGGCTTCAAATCTTGCACGAGTTGGATTTTGTAAGCACGCAAACCAAGCTCCTTCCGCAAAATCTTCCATAAAGTGGATGGACACAGATCCAATTCCTGTGCTCGATGGCGGATGGACTCATTCGGGTCTTTTTCAATGCTACGCTCTACAGCAGCAATAGCTTCAGCGTCTCGGGGATGCGAGTTATCAATAAGAGTAAACGTGGTGCGAAAACGTTCCATGGTTAATCGAATTAACTGCTCTGATGGACGATTTTGTCGACGATAAAATGGACGTAGTGCTCGATAAGTTTTCCGCCCAGAACCATTATTTTCGAAATAAAATTGCACTATTTGCAAGCGTTGTTCAGGCGTGAGTCTATTCATGATGAATTGCCAAACCAAACTGAGAATAAATCACTTGACAGCTGTTAAATCGGTCGCCATCTTGAAAAGTAATGCCAACTTAAAGTTCTATACCTCTATAAAAAACACCCTTTATAAAGAAAAACCTCCAGCTACAGGACAATAATATGGAGTTACATGCATGCAGAGAATTGTACACAATCTGGCCCAATGATACTTTGATAAACTTGGCTTATAGCGATCCAGTGATATGAAAGCAACCAAGGGCTGTATTGGAGTGTAAAAATTACTTCTAATATGGCCTGGTATGCAATTATATGGGTACCTAGTCATTCAGTCAAGTTAAAGTCGCTGTTGTCTGGTAGGTAGTGTGTTAGTTTATTAGACGAGAGCCCCATTATTCAAAACCCAGCTCAGATTTCTCGAACAAACCGAAATATGAAGAAATATTTCTTTCTAGTTTTGTATATAAAGACTAATTAAAGGCCACTTAAGCACACTCGTAATGAGACACTCCACCTTACGTGTACAATTAAATGGCATAGTTGTGGTCTCTCTACTCTTTTCCGAAGTTAGCAAAATAGTTAGCACCCAGGATGTGGAGGAAAGGTAATAAGACCGAGGTCATACTGATGACATTGGCTCACATTCCACTCGAGATAAGTATGCAGATAGGTGACGTATCACTAATCACAAAGAAGGCAGTGAGATACTTGGGTCTCAGACTAGACTGTAGACTTAACTACTGGGCCCAAATACAGCATGTGGCTACCAAGGCAGCAATACTAACGGGCATGTTGAGCAGATTGATGGCAAATATCGGCGGACCAAAGCAGTCCAAACGCAAATTGATTATGGCAACGACTAACTCGATATTACTTTATGGCAGCGAGATATGGGGAGATGCGTTGGAGTTTAAATCCAAGCGGAAAATAGTAGCAGCAATGCAACGAACAGCGGCACTAAGGGTCGCTTCGGCCTATCGCACGGTCTCGGGCGCCGCAGTCCTCGTGATCACCGGTGAGACACCTATCGACTTACTGGCATGCGAGCGAAGAAGTTTATGGAAAGCGAAGAGGAAAAACCTCACCATTAGTACCGCAGATATCAGATCTCAAACTGTACGGCGATGGCAAAGTAGATGGAGTGTTTAAACAAGTGGAAGATGGACTGCTAGACTTATTCCATCTATAGAAGCATGGATACAGAGAAATTTTGGGGAAATTAACTACTTCCTGACACAGTTTCTTTCGGGTCATTGTTACTTCCGACAATATCTACACCATATGGGCAAGGTGAATGATCCCGGCTGCATTTATTGCGAGGAAATGAGTGACGACGCTGAACACACATTCTTCCATTGCATCAAATGGCAAGATGAGAGGAATGTGTTGATGGAACAGATTGGCGAATTCACACCCGACAACATTGTTGACGCAATGCTCGAAAGCGAGACGAACTGGAACGCTGTAAGAAGATACGTAGAATGTGTACTCCGCAGGAAGAAGGTCGACCTTGATACAGTACGGCAGAATCATACCTGAGAAGACGAGCCAATAGCATGAGGCTGGCATCAAATATGGCGTACCCAGACGTGGGAGAGTAGACAACGGTCCTTAATGGGACGTCGTTCTGGACCCTTCCCGAAGTAATGCAGATAGACGTCCCGGGAAGGGAGTATCTCCAGAAGAGGAGGAGGGAGTGTTTCAGTGTAAGCCTCACTCGACGCAGCTGACGACGGTCACTGTAAGTGCGAAGGCATTTTAACCCCACCTCACACGAAAAAAAAAAAAAAAAGTGTGGGGGAAAGGGAATCGGCGCAACTACTTTTATGCGAATGCCCTGCACTTCAGTCATCGGTTTTTGGGTGGCGGGACATTTGAAGAACTGGAAGCGGTGGCGAAGGTGCCCCTTAGGGGACTGGCCGGTTTCATCCAGAGCTCGTGGTGGCTCAAGCCCACCACTATCGAATCATGACAAGGGGACTTACCTCGTACTGCGTAACACAATGGGTCATATGGCCACCAAGTGATATTGCCTGTAAACGGCAAGCAACCCGTCAACCTAACCTAACCTAAAATAGTTAGCCTTTAAGATATGCACGTGAGCACTCCTTATGAACTTTCGCATATTTTGGCCAGCCACCATGTGAAATGAAGATGGTTAAAGGACATCAAATCAGGCGCCAATTCAGAAGTAAATTCACTGCATTGCAGTATTAGTAGAGCAATAGGATTGTCCAACCGCAAGTGGTAACAAACTAAAACTTTAAGGTTAAGTAAACTTCGGCAGAGAAGCTTTATTTTTGAAAGGAATAAAAAAAAAGAAACAAAACAGAGAATATTTGCATTGTAATGCTTAAAAATGACGACGAAGATAATGAACAAAAAGAAAAACAATTTCAAGTAAGATTTGATTCTTCTTCAAGATTTTCTATGCTTCTAGCAGATGTACAAGCAACAATCGTTTAAAAGCGTCTTCGTTCATTACAATTAACTTCGTTTCCTGACAATCTCCTCTTAGAAAATTAATTATTGAAACTGATTTTGTCTCTCCGTCTCGCGCTCTCTTTTGTTTATCGAATTACAATAACAACAATCACTTTCTAGCGACAGCTGAAACACTGACGATGGATTTTCCAAAAATAAATTTCAAATTAAATTTCGTACACGTGCTTCGGTCGTTTTTGGAAAGTGTCTTTACAACAATGAATATGCAAAGGAAAGGCATTCAATAGTTTAGTTGCTATCACACACATTTACTTACGCTTCTTAAACACACACCCTAAAGGAATTGAATTCTGTTTTTTGTCTTTTATTAGGTACGAAGACGACTGACTACTACTATTCGTTAACATTTAAGTGTGCGTGTGTGTGTGTGTGTGCGAGTAAGAGCATTTGTTTTGTTGTCTTAAGGGTGTCCTACAAAAGTCCTACAAAAAAAAAAAAAAAAGAAATCCAATGTTATTATAATAAGATTTCGTTTCTATGCAAATTTCAGATAAACGAACGAACACACACACTTAAACTAAGGATCGTTTCGTTAATCGTTGTCGAATGAATGACTAAAAGCAGCTGCCTTAAATCCATATTATCACACAGGCATATGTATTACACATACTATATACGTAAATACTCATAATGTTTTATAGCGTACAGAAGAAGATGGCTGCAGATGGGTAGTTAAAATGTACGGCTTTTTTTTCGGTAGCTTATGTGGATCAATGCCTTCTTTGTTTGTTTCACACATTTAACGTGCTTACATAAGTACATACGTAGATGCTCTGTTTTTGTAAGGCAAACGATTTAAGACGACGACAAGCAAAATTAAGTATTGTTTAGACGTTAGACTAAAATCGTTTGTCTTACAAAAACAGTTCCTTAGATTTTACCTAAAGAAACTAGAAATTTTAATATTTTTCGTCTGTTGCTAGATGGATGGCTTAGTTGTTGTTGTTGTTTTTTGTGTTTATCGTAACCCTTTTTTACAATTTTTTTTGCTGTTTTTTTAATTTAAATTATATACAATCGAAGTGTGTGTATGTGTGTTTTTTCTTGTATATTTTTTTAATTCAAAATGAGGGTACGAAAAACATATATTAGAAGAAGAAGAATAAGTACCAGTTTGGTGTTTAAGAAAATAGCGTGTTTTATTCCAAAAAAAAAAAAACCTTAAAGAAGGGCATACATTAAACCAACAATAATGTTATGTATGTTGTCTACATAACCACGAGTATATTATTCTGAGGCATGGAGCAAAAAAAAGGAAGTAAGGAAGGAACTTCTTTTAATTTTTTTTACTTTTCTTTGTTGTTGTTGTTATTGTTTAATATTCAAACATACATTTTAGAGTTGCACGCAGATGAGAATTTAATTTAAATTAATGTGCACATCATGAAAGCCAAAAATGTATGACGACTACGCGACTATTCAAAACCCTTTTTTTTTTGTAATGCAAACTAAACACTCAGACGGACACACATTATTTGTAAAATAAGTGAGAAAAAACACACAATTTCCAGCACATCAGATCTGTTTAGTTAGGTGGTTGGTTATTAATTGCTAGAAAATATAAGTTTTCGTATCTAAAATTTAAAAGAAGAGCTCACATAATGCGCATCTTGGAAAATGCCAAGGCTTGCACAGAAATCCTGGGGATACAACCCAGGAATTATGTTCTCTAGATGTTTACCAGGGATCAGCAGTGAATCGATTTTCCGCTACTCATAAGCACTCATGAAATTTTGAATATAAGTGAGTCAAGAATATTGAAATTTAACTACGTACTCTGGATTCATTCGCACTCACTACAACATTGATTTAAAAATACAGGAGTGCAATGAGTATGCGTGCAACGTTGACATCAAACTCATAACAATCGAAATATGTTTGATTCATAAGCCTACTCATATAGATCCATAACTTTAGAAAAATACTTGTAAATCATTCCGAGTGACTCGAATCATTCATCAAAATTTACAGTCTTAGTTGTTGTTGCATTTACAACAAAAGAGAACAGACACATAAGCAAAAAAGACAGAGCAGCAAACAGAGCAAACCCATAACCTTCTCATAAGTATTTTAGTGTTCGTACGCGAATCATACTTATTTTGTGCTTCGTGTACAATGTTGAGTTAAGGAGAATCGAAATCAACAAACAACATCAACACGTACGATGCTAAGTATGAATATGATGAGTACACTTCAAACTTTGAATATGAGCAGAGGTTTGTTCCATGATATTAAAATAAGTATGAATGCGTATAAGTATCAGAAATTATGAGTATGATTCGATTCTACTCATCTTTTTGAATACTCATTGATGATCTCTGATGCATGTACATATATCATGGTGGTCAGACAAATAGTCATCTAATGAGCCGTTGTCTAGGCACAGATAACAAATCTGAAAACTGCTGAATTGCAGCTGTTGGACAAGATGCAGAGACTAGAGTTTGTTAATAACGGGTGATTTTTTTTAGCTATTATATCTTCTTGGCAACACTGGTTTAAACAGCTCACGCGCGTTTCGTGTTTTGTTTCACCGTCAAACATCTCCAGTTTGGTCCATAATTTAACCATGAATCGTCTTACAAACGAACAACGCTTGCAAATCATTGAATTTTATTATCAAAATGCGTCGTGCTCTGTTAAGAAAGTTCATCGCGTGCTTCTTCCATTTTATGGTCAGTTTAATCTCGACCCACTGAAGCGGCTATTCGGGCTATTGTGTCTAAATTTCGCACCAAATTTACATTGTTGAACATTAAACCACCAACACGTTTACGTAGAGTGCGAACTGAAGAAAATATCGCAGCTGTATCGGCCAGTGTTAATGATGACCATCAATTATCGATTCGTCGCCGTTCGCAGCAATTGGGCCTCTGTTACTCTACAACGTGGAAAATTTTGCGCAAGGATTTGGGTGCGAAGCCTTTTAAAATACTTGCTGGTGCAAGAATTGAAGCCGAACGACCTACCGCAACGCAGAATTTTTGGTGAATGGGCTCTTGGAAAGTTGGCCGAAGATCCACTTCTTTATCGAAAAATTGTGTTCAGCGACGAAGCTCATTTTTGGCTCAATGGATACGTAAATAAGCAGAATTGTCGATTTTGGAGTGAAGATCAGCCAGAAGCATTGTAAAAGCTACCAATGCATCCAGAAAATGTCACAGTTTGGTGCAGTTTATGGGCTGGTGGCACCATTTGACCGTACTTCTTCAAAGATGTTGCGAATCGTAACGTAACTGTGAATGGTGAGCGCTACCGTGAGATGATATCCAACTTTTTGCAAGAGCTTGACTTGCATGACATGTGCTTTCAACAAGACGGTGCCACATGGCACACAGCACGCGTAACAATGGACTTATTGAGAGGCGAGTTTGGTGAACATTTTATTTCACGTTTGGGACCGGTCAATTGGCCGCCTATATCGTGCGATTTAACGCCTTTAGACTCTTGTTTTTGTGTGGCTATGTTAAAGCTCATGTCTATACAGACAAGCCCGTTTCAATTGACACATTGCAAGATAACATTGAAACATTTATTCGTGAGATACCGGCCGAAATGTTGGAAAGAGTATGTCAAAATTGGACTAAGCGGATGGACCATTTGAGGCGCAGTCGCGGTCTACGTTTGCATGAAATAATCTTCAAAAATTAAATTATATGGACCGTACTATCGATTCAAATAAAGATTTCATGCATTTTTCTGAAGTTTGTTTTTTTTGAAAAATTTTCCTATAGCTCTTAAAAAATTACCTATTACAACAATGGCAAGGACAACATGTCCTACATCAACGATGGAATCTGTGTGAGATTTAAGTCTGCTGCACAAAGCTTTGGAGGCCTATACATACATACATACATGCATGCATACAAAATTCCCTACAGTCAGGAATACAATCTAGCCTCTCGAACCACTTATATTGTGTGTGTTAAGTTTATGCATAAGTGGCGAGACCTACCGATTAAAACCGATTTCGAACGACAGATTTACGAGAAACTTTTTTATGGTAATTTTTATTTACTCTCAAAGTTTTTGCCAGATATCTGCTGAGAGGAAGTCGCCGAAGGCATATTTTTTTATATTTCATTTTGTTCGAAATATCTGATCTGGGCTTTGAACCGAGGCCTTACGTCTAATAAGCCAACACACTACCCACTAGACTACCGAGACCTATGCTTAGATTAAAAGGAGAGAAGTCTAATATGAAACTTATTAACAGAATTCGTGACCTTCCCTAGACAGAACGAGTACTCTTAGATTTCTGGAAGTAAAGGGTCCGCCAAATAACTTTTTTTTTGAAAATGCTTTAAAAGAAAAACTACTGAATATTTTCTCAAATTTCTTTTTTAATTTGAAAGTACAATGCTTCCGGTTAATAATGGAAAATAATTTCATTCAAATGGCTGCCTCAGCTGGCCATGCAGTAGCCTACACGATCGGTTAAATTTTTAAGCACATTATCGATTGTGTGCAGCTGTATTTCACCAATGGCTTCACGAATATTGTCCTTTAAAGCGTCAAATGTCTCCGGCTTGTCGGCGTAACACTTATCTTTGACGGCACCCCACAAATAAGAGTCCAACGGTGTCAAATTGCAGCTCCGAGGTGGCCAACCGACATCTGCTCTGCGGCTGATAATGCGATCTTCAAAAACAGGGCGCAAAACATCGAGTGTAGCTTCGGCTGTGTGGCACGTAGCGCCGTCCTGTTGAAATCAAATGTTGCCAATATCCTCCTCTTCAATTTTTGTGAACAAAAATTCGTTCAACATGGCCTAATAACGATCGCCATTGACTGTAACGGCCACTCCTTGCTCATTTTCGAAGAAAAATGGCCCAATTATGCCTCTGGACCAAAATCCGCACCAAACCGTGACTCGTTTTGGGTGCCCCAAATGCGACAATTTTGCTTGTTTACATACCCGCCAAGATCAAAATGAGCTTCATCTGAAAAGATGATTTTTTTTTGCCAAAATCGGCATCTTCTGGTGTAGGCTACTGCATGGCCAGCCGAGGCAGCCATTTGAATGAAATTATTTTCCATTATTAACCGAAAGGATTGTACTTTCAAATTAAAAAAAGAAATTTGAGAAAATATTCAGTAGTTTTTCTTTTAAAGCATTTTCAAAAAAAAAGTTATTTGGCGGACCCTTTACTACTTCGCAACGAGATTTAGTAACAAAAAATCCACGGAATCATCTGGAAGATATATAGAATGTTAAAGGACAGACTATTTTGTGGTATACAGATGAAATAAGAACGGATCTAGGTCTAGGAGGATACTCGGATAGAAAGTATAAAAGCCAGGATATTGCAACACTAACTGACAGTCAGGCCGACATTCGAGGACTTGGCTCTTGTGAGCATTAATCAAGGATATGGTAAGGCGCTGTCTGAGGAAGCCGAACAAGCTCGATATGCAAAAAAAGGTTATCCTCTGCTGGGTAACAGGTCATGTGGGAATTCTCGGCAGCAGTGAGCAAGCGGACGAGCTTTCAAAGGCTATTATAGCGAAAAATTCAATTGAATTCATACATGAGTTTATCATTCCCATGCAGAGGGGACCAAACAAATGGTCTTTCACACAAACTTCATTCAAATGCAAAAGAAAAATGTTGTAATGAGTCCACTTGTAATAGAGACGATATGGGAAAATATGCTGATCAAAATTTATTTTAAACCTGAGAGGATTCCATCTTAGGAACCTAATAGCGGGTATAATAGGCCACTAACCTCTGTATGCTTACTTCTGAAGTCTGGGTATACCCCACAACAACTTCTGCAGAATCTATAATAACGAGAAAGAAGAGGAGCTCACAGCAAATCTTCCCTGTCTGGAACCTGGAAATCTAACAAATAAGAATATTTAAGCACCCAGAATTAATTGACAGAACGTGTCTTGACAAAGATGCTTTGTATACAAATCACAATCTTCATAAACCTATCGAGTAGACAGAGAAATGTAATATCGGTGTTACAACGGAATCTTATGGTATAGGAGGAGCCCAGTAAGCTATGCTCATTGAGGCGTCTGACAATCAAAACCAACGCTAGCCAAGATCGAACTACACATCAACGTTAGATGAATAACTTGTTCTCTAATTCAATACGGATTATATTAAAAAAAATGAAAAACTGCAGCCAAAGGTGCAGTGAATACAATTCACAACTTTATGACACCATGATTGAGAAATGTCAGCCGAATGTTTGAAAATCAGGAGGTACACAGGGGTATTAAAATGGAATCTTAGAGATTCCAAGTGGGCTATGCTTTAAAGACAAACTGCTCACTCTTGACTCTTTCGCTACGACGTCATTATATCACACTTTGCAATTTTTCACAATGGCGCGAAAACGCAAATGAACCATGCTTCGCCACCAATGTAATGGGTCCGCCATCTAACGTTTTTTTTTTCAACAAGTGCTTATTTCGTGAATGGTAACACTTAGCTCATGTCTGATTTGACAGATAATTAGTTTTATCCCTCCGCTGAACGAATATGGTTGTTCATACGCTTGAACAACGTTGGGAAATATTGCAACATTATTTGGAAAATCATGGTAATGTTGCAGAATGTGTGCGAAAATTACGTACGGATTTTGGAAGAAGAGAAGCACCGTCAGCTCCGTATGTTCGTTATCTTGTGAAAAAAAAAAGTGAAAGAAACTGGCATCCTCATCGATAAACCAAAGCGTGTAAAGCCAAAAACAGTACGTACACCCGAGAATATTGCTGCTGTGGCAGAAAGTGTGCGTGAGGCGCCATCAACATCAATTCACCGTCGTTCTCAACAATAGAACATTTCGGAGACATCATTGAGACGAATTTTGCATAAAGTCCAATTGGTTCAGGAGTTGAAGCCAATTGACCATCCAATGCGTTTTCGCTTCGCTAAGTGGGCCTGCGATCGACTTACAGAAGATGCCGATTTTGGCAAAAAAAAAATCATCTTTTCAGATGAAGCTCATTTTGATCTTGGCGGGTATGTAAACAAGCAAAATTACGCCGTTACAATCAATGGCGATTGTTATCGGGCCATGTTGAACGAATTTTTGTTCACAAAAATTCAAGAGGAGGATATTGGCAACATTTGGTTTCAACAGGACGGCGCTACGTGCCACACAGCCGAAGTTACACTCGATGTTTTGCGCTTTGTTTTTGAAGATCGCATTATCAGCCGCAGAGCTGATGTTGTTTGGTCACCTCGGAGCTGCGATTTGACACCGTTGGACTATTATTTGTGGGGTGCCGTCAAAGATAAGTGTTACGCCGACAAGCCACAGACAATTGACGCTTTAAAGGACAATATTCGTGAAGACATTGGTGAAATACAACTGCACACAATCGATAATGTGCTTAAAAATTGGACCGATCGTGTAGGCTACTGCATGGCCAGCCGGGGCAGCCATTTGAATGAAATTATTTTCCATTATTAACCGGAAGGATTGTACTTTCAAATAAAAAAAGAAATTTCAGAAAATATTCAGTAGTTTTTTCTTAAAGCATTTTCAAAAAAAAAAAAAAGTTATTTGGCGGACCCTATATTTACAGCTCTATGGTAACAATAAGTAACTGTAACTGTGTTGCACCGAATCACGTATACATAAGTACGTCAGCCTCTGTTATGCACAAAGTGAGTGACGTATATATACGTCAGCCTCTGTGTTGCACTAAGTGAGTGACGTATATATACGTCAGCCTCTATGTTGCACTAAGTGAGTGACGTATATATACTTCAGCTTCTGTGTTGCACCAAGTGAGTCACGTATACATATGTACGTCAGCCTCTGTGTTGTACTAAGTGAGTGACGTATACATACGTCAGAGTCTGTGTTGCACTAAGTGAGTGGCGTATATATACTTCAGCTTCTGTGTTGCACCGAGTCACGTATACATAAGTACGTCAGCCTCTGTTATGCACTAAGTGAGTGACGTATATATACGTCAGCTTCTGTGTTGTACTAAGTGAATGACTTATATATACCTTAGCCTCTGTGTTGCACCAAGTAAGTGACGTATATGTACGTCAGCCTCTGTGTTGCACTGAATGAGTGACGTATATATACGTCAACTGCCTAAACTTAACATATGATAGAATCGCTTTTAAGTTGGGTACTTTTCAAATTTCAGTGCCACTAATTATCAATTTCATTTCTTTTTTTTCATCTTCTTTTACAAAAATATTGTAGTTTCGCGTATGAGTGTATATTACTTCCATTAGTTCCGAGTTTAAATTAAAATTTATGGTTTCTACATCGTGTTGTCTGTCTATAGTCAAAATATTAACCCCTTTTTTGTGTCTTGAAATAAAAAAAAACAAAAAAAACTTGAGAAGACTGAATGCTTTGTCGCATTCCCCATCTGTCCTTCTCTATAAACGAGTTAGCGAGATGGTGTTTTTGTTGTAATTTATGAGAATACAATTATTTTGTATACATTATTATTATTATTATTATTATTGCTATTGTTGTTATTGTTGTTGTAATGTTAGCAAACATGATCAAACATGCATGCAGAATAGAGTACGTACACACCACTTTTTTCCTTTTAATATAGAATATCTGTTTGCATCTGCATATATGTATACATGTATGTATGTATAGATCTGTGGGGATAATAATTGCCTAATTATGATTGTGTGTTGGAATTATGAATTTTAATTAAGAACAACGAATGAGCAACCGAACGAACAAAAAAACGAACGTACATATGCACATATGTATGGACGAATGAATGAATTTGAAGAAAAGAAATTGCGTGTCTTAAGCATATGATCGCATTATTTGATACAATTTCCATAGAGAGACGATGTCTAGGGTAATACTCTCTAGACAAACACAAACACATACACGCGTGCACACACACCCCTGGTCATGTGAAAGTATTTCTCATTGTATTTCGTTAAGTTTTGTTGTTGATTGCATTCAATGTGTGTCAATTTCTTCGGCTTCCTCTTCTTTTGCTTCGTCTTTTAAATTCCATTACAACGGATGGACGGTTCCTTATGCTGCAATTACTTTTTACGATTACGTATGTAATGTACGAATAGTTGTCGGCATATTTATGAATATATATGTATGTACGTAGTTGTTGTTGTTTTTTTTTAATTTATACAATTTAATGGAAATTTATGTTACAAAAAAAAAAAAAAAAACAAACAAAAAAAAAATTGGATTAATAAATGCGGGTCATCATAAACTAGGGAAGGGAGTAAAGTACATACGTATGTATGTATGCACGTACGTATATACATATGTTTGTTTTATTATACGGCGATTATATTTCGTAGAGAAATTATTTGTAATACGAGTTCAATTATCACCATAATGTGATACGCGTAGTCAGTCTAATGTTTTTCTTCTTCATTTTTTTTTACAACAAAAATTTATTTATTATGTTATATACTAATACATACATGAATATACTACATACATATACATACAATATATGTGTGTGTAACGCAGTGATAACGTACTCATCAACGTACGAATTAAATAGTTGACCTAAATTTCAATATGAAATAAAAAAAAAATTAAAAAAAAAAAAAATAAATTGTTTAACAAATTTCTTTTTTCTATTCTTGTTATTGTTGTTGTTAGTTTCAAAATGTATTTTTAGTTGTCATTTATGATCACTCATCCAAGCATACTACATCTATTAATTCCATTCAATCAAACATTCATTCGTTCGTTCATTCATTAATACGAAATGATAATTTAAATTTAACAAAAAAATTTTGACTGAAATTTATAACAAAAAAAAAATCCTACACAAACAACAAACAAATTAAAGATTTGAAATTAATATGTTCTACTGTTTAGTCTACTCACTTACTTAACTGATCATTATCAGATCACGTTCGTCATCCTGACGACCTTGTTTCTCACATCACCCATGTTGTGTGAGTTCATTCAGTAATTGAAAATGAAATGAATTCCATTTGATAGTTTTTTTTTTTCTCGCCGAGGAGGGGTATATGTACCTAACCGCACCATAGAGGAAGTCGTCACATCCTCCGTGTGTTTGGCCCTCACCCACTAAATCTCCCCCTCGTCTCGGGGACTTTTTGTGCCTACTCCGGAACTACGGTGGTATTACTTCGGTGTGGAGTCCCTTTGGCCCCTGCCTGTTTATATCCGCTTCCGGATTGCGTGTCGAAAGTTGAAGAAACAAAAGTGTCTCCACTATTCCTTTCTTCCAGGTTCCTGCTTCGATTTTCGCTTGACACGTGTGCCAGTTTCATCTATTCCGGCGTGCCCACATGTTCCGCAGCCTCAAGATCCCTCTTCTTCAGTTTTAGAATGCTCTCCACGTAATTCGCCACTGAGGTCCAATTTTCTCTACTCGCGATCATAACCCCGACAATGTTAGCGGCCGTGATCGTCCCAACTATCGACGTCAGTGCAGCGTGCACACTCGAAAACGTTGTGCTCTGCGTCATCAATTATCTCCCCGTCCTCGTAAAGACAGTAAGGAGAGGCAGTCTTGCCCATTCTGTGCAGATATTTCCTAAAATATCCGTGACCCGATAGCATCTGTGTAACGTAGTAATTCACCTCTCCAAATTTCCGACCAATCCATGTGGCCTTATGTCTGGAATAAGTCTCGCCGTCCATCTTCCTCTACCTTCCTCCTTCCATCGTTGTTGCCATTTTGAAATGGTGTTTTCTCTGAAATGAGCGGTTATGTGACTTCCAGCCGATTTCGCCTTATAAATCTCCATCCGTTTCGCTGCTAGCAGATCCACAGTGATAATACACGCTATCACCACTACGGCCGGAGCGGATACCGTACGATATGCCGACGCGATACGCAATGCACCCGTTCTCTGTACCGATACCAGTGCGTTCGTCCGCTTCTTAACATCCAGTGTTTCGGCCCAAATTTCGTTCCCATAAAACTTAATGCTGTTTCCAACCTCCATCAGGAGTCTCCATCTCGCCGGTAGCGGGCCTCCAATGTTCGCCATTAACCTGTTGAGCTGTCCAACGATCTTCTGGGCCTTTTTAGCTGATGCAAAAATGTTAGTCTGGGATCCAGCCTTATTCCCAGGTATTTCACCGAGCTCTTGGTCCTAATTACCTCGTCTCCTATACTCATGTCAACCTGCAAGGGGATATTGATCAGCAGTAATTCCGTTTTATGCATGGCCAGATCTAGGCCGTGGGAATCCAGCCATTTTTTCGTTCTTATCATGACACGTCTCAGTTTTCGCTGTGCTTCTTCAGTGTTCCTGGCCGTGATAACAGCTGCAATATCATCTGCGTATCCAACCAAAAAAGTTCCCTCTGGCATATCCTATCTCAGAATTCCATCGTAGTTGACGTTCCATAGGTCGAGGCCGAGGATAGATCCTTGTGCCGCTCCTGATGTTATCTGTTTCACCCTTGAGCTCGAGCTTGTGTTATACACCAGCTGTCTGTTACTCACATAACTACTTATCATGGCCAAGATGTAGTGTGGCACCGAGAAATTGTACTCCAAAGCATTTAATACGTCGCTCCATCTAAGACTGTTGAACGCATTTTTAACGTCCAAAATGGCAAGCAGTACCATAGGCCTCGAAGATTTGCTCCCTCGTTGTGTTACCCTGGCCGCTTCAGTCACCTCTCTCAAGGCACCAATTGTAGACCGACCGGGTCGAAAACCGTATTGTATAGCAGACAGTCCGCCACTTGATAGTTTAGGTGAGGTTAGGAAGGGTGATGCTTCATTGTAATAATTCCACTCCTTCACCCAAAGACCTTTTGGCCCATTGTGGCCCTTCAATTAGAAGAAACGGAAAGACGGCAAAAAAAAAAAACACTTTATAATTCTACATTCTAATAATTCCATGCCTCTACCCAGAGATCTCTTCGTAGATAGGGATCCCTCAATTAGGAGAAACGGAAAGCGGCAAAAGAAAAAGGGAACAGCAAGGAGAAGAAGGGGGAGGAAAACGAAATTAGAAAGAAACATTAGCCACTCATGACACCCATAGAAAAACAAATTCCATCCCTAAAGGCATCCCCCTAGCCAGTCAATCTCGTCTATGAACCCTATTAGATGCACAAATCTGTAGTCATTTATAGCTTCAAGTTCATCAACAAATCCAATACCTAGCCATCTCTGCCTACGCATTACAGTGGCATAAAAATTGGTCCACAGTCCTCTCTGCTTTTTCACAAGGCCCGCAAAAACCTGAGATATGCATATTCGATCTACTTGTCTTATATCTGAAGGGGCGCTGCCCCTCATTTGTACCCCTAAAACAGCTTCCCAGCATAAATTTCGGTTCTGCAGTCCGTGTCCCTCTCCATTTTGAACCCATGAGTAAATAAAACCCAGCCCACAATTTATCCGAACCTATCCAGACTGCCACAGTCTAGTTAGTTAGGTAGTGTTTTGACTTATTAGACGTGAGGCCTTAGTTCAAATCCCAGGTCAGACAACTCCAACTAAACGAAATATAAAAAAATATATCTTCGGCGACTTCCTCTCAGCAGATTTCTGGCAAAAACTAGCAAAAATCTGTCGCTCGGAGTCGACTTTAATCTGTAGGTCCCATCACTCATGTATAAAATTAGCACACACAACATGAGTGGTGTCAGAAACTAGGTCGTAATCCTGACTAAAGGGTTGCAATGACCAATTACATATAAAGGGTGTTTTTTATAGAGGTATAGAACTTTAAGTTGGCATTACTTTTCAAGATGGCGACCGATTTAACAGCTGTCAAGTGATTTATTCTCAGTTTGGTTTGGCAATTCATCATGAATAGACTCACGCCTGAACAACGCTTGCAAATAGTTGCAATTTTATTTCGAAAATAATGGTTCTGTGCGGAAAACGTATCGCGCACTACGTCCATTCTATCGTCGACAAAATCGTCCATCAGAGCAGTTAATTCGATTAACCATGGAACGTTTTCGCACCACGTTTACTCTTATTGATAACTCGCATCGCCAGAGACGCTGTACGGTGCTGCTGTAGAGCGTAGCATTGAGAAAAACCCGAATGAGTCCATCCGCCATCGAGCACAGGAATTGGATCTGTGTCCATCCACTTTATCGAATGGTTTGCGTGCTTACAAAATCCAACTCGTGCAAGATTTGAAGCCAAACGATCATCAAGTAAGGCGTAGATTCGTCGAATGGGCCCAAAACGAGATTACCGTTGTTCCCGATTTTCATAAGCGAATTTTGTTTAGCGATGAAGCGCACTTCTGGTTGAATGGCTACGTCAACAAACAAAACTGCCGCATTTGGAGTGAAGGTAATCCTCAAGTGTATGTGGAAACACCGTTACATCCAGAAAAACTGACTGTTTGGTACGCTTTATGGGCTGGTGGAATCAATGGTGCGTACTTTTTCAAAAACGATGGTGACCAGAACGTTACAGTCAATGGTGATCGGTATAGAGCCATGATTACTAACTTTTTCATTCCTGTATGGAATAACCATGATGTCCAGGAGATGTGGTTTCAACAAGACGGCGCAACATGTCACACAGCTCGTGCCACAATAGATTTATTGAAAGACACGTTTGGTGACCGCCTAATTTCACGTTTTGGACCTGTGAATTGGCCTCCAAGATCTTGTGATTTAACACCGCTAGACTACTTTCTGTGGGGTCTATGCGGTAAAGCCACAAACGCTTGACCATTTGGAAGACAACATTCGCCGTATTATTGCCGATATACGGCCACAAATGTTGGAAAAAGTCATCGAAAATTAGACGTCCACGCCAGCCGTGCCGGTCATATGCCTGAAATCATATTTAAAATGTAATGCCACAAGATTATCTTTCGGATAAATAAAATTCATGTCAATCGAATAATCAATCCATCGTTGTTTTATTGCAACTTAAAGTTCTATACCTCTATAAAAAAACACCTTTTATATGTATGTACAGTTACGGACAAAAAAATAGGGTCAGTATAATTACATATAAATTTTTCCATACTCGTAAAAAAATGGAAATACGTGTTATCGTCGGACGAAAGTAAGATTAATTTAATTGGTAGTGATGGAAAAACGTGGGTAAGACGTCCCAAAAATAAAGAACTTTGTTCCCGTTATACAACAAAAACTTTTAAGCATGGAGGAGGTAGTATTATGGTTTGGGGATGTTTCTCCTGGCATGGCGTGGGACCACTGTACTGGATTAAAGAAAACATGGACAAAAACTTATACTGTCACATATAAAACGAAGTGATGTGACCTTATTCCGAATGGGAAATGCCAGTCAAATGGATATTCCAGCAGGACAATGATCCGAAACACACTTCGTATCTTGTGAAAAAGTGGTTTCTGGATAACGGTGTGAACGTAATGCAATGGCCAGCACAATCACCGGACTTAAATCCGATAGAAAATTTATGGAAAATCGTAAAACAACAAATTTGACCACTTAAAATCAAAAAATAAGGAGGAGTTGTGGGAGAAAATTAAGTACGCTTGGTATTCTATTCCAAATAAGACTTGTCAAGATTTGGTGGAAACAATGCCAAAAAATGAAAATGTTCTTAGAAATAAAGGTTACAGTACAAAATATTAGCTTTAGAACCAAGATTTTAAATCTAGTTTAAGTTTTTTTAATCGTTTTCGTTAATGACCCTATATTTTTGTCCATTAAAAATCAATGAAATTTACAAAATTTTAATTTTTTTTTTTTCATAAGTAAATTATTTTGACTTTTTAATGTAAATAGTAAAGACATATAAACATAGCAATAATATGAAATAAATAAACATACAATTACATTTTAATTTTTTGTTTTTTTCCACTTTATTCTTAATAATTTTAAGTGACCCTATTTTTTTGTCCGTAACTGTATGTATCCAGACTTCCTATCAAGTATAATCACATTCGGCGTATCGCGAAAATTAATTTTCGCGGCCATTTAAACTGTCTTTCCGATATTCGAAGTAACCTTACTTCGTCACATTAGTTCCTTCAACAGTGCCGTGTGATCCAACCTACAACAACTTACTAGAGCTTTCTAATTCCATCTAAAAAGGCCTTTCTCACATACTCCTCAATCTGGAGTAAATGAAGAATAACATCCAGAGCTGCCTGTACAAAGCTTCTACTGACACTGATGTTGTTTACAGAGGCACTCTTTACTCTTCTGTACCTTAGAATGAATGAAAGAAATCCCACTTGATGTATCATTTGAAAAATATTTCCTTTAAAATATTTTATTTCGCATATAAATTAATGGATTCAATAGAAATAATTTGTGTTTTTATTATTGGCTACAAATATTTCTATTTTTTCTTGATTAAAATTGATTTTTTTCTTTTTTCGGAAAAAATTTATTCTCAACACTTTCAAAAAATTATTTCATTTTGAAATAAATACCTAATGACGACAGTTTAAACCGGATTTGGCACACAAACGCTCACAATAAAAAGTCGCACAGTGGTTCCACATAATAAAGAAGTGGTGCTAGATCATTGAATATTGGTACTGAGCATTCTAACGATTAAATTTAGAAAAAAGATTTATAATGTCATTAAAATTGACCACGCCTATCGCATACCGCCGCCCATTCATTCTAAATCAATTTTTTTCGCATAAAATTTTTCCTATTCAAGCACAAAGAATCTTCAAATTTGATACATAGGCTTTCAAGAATAAATTAAAAACGCATGCCAAGTTTCATCAAACTCGGTCATGCCTACAGCCCATGTCTTATATTTTTTAATTCGATTACAGACCCCATTTTAAACGACCACATGAAGTACACATTCCACTAATTTTATTAGAGCGTGTAAATCAAGGAATACCCACTTAACAAGCCTTATTATCAACATTTTTCTTCAAAATTCCACCCAAAATCATTCATTTCGCAAGGTTTGGCATTACAAATCTAACATGAGGCTGCTGAAGCAATATTCGTGACCTTTTTCAGAAAATTTACAAGTTTGTTCCAGCAATGCTGATGGAAATCGGTGGTTATTTTTCGCCTCTATTTAAAGAGTAGAAGACTTTCGTATTTTATTTGATACTAGGAACGAAGAAGTGTACAAAGCTACCATCTTGTTTCATGGAAAACCAGAGATCAGCAATGAATCGTTTTTTCGCTACTCATTTTTTTTTGCGTGTGAGGTGGGGTTAAAATGCCTTCGCACTTACAGTGACCGTCGTCAGCTGCGTCGAGTGGGGCTTCCACTAAAACAATCCCTCCTCCTCTTCTGGAGATACTCCCTTCCCGGGACGACTATCTGCATTACTTCCGTAAGGGTCCAGAACGACGTCCTGTTAAGGACCGTTGTCTTCTCTCCCACGTCTGGGTACGCCATATTTGAAGCCAGCCTCATGCTATTGGCTCGTCTTCTCATGTATCATTCTGTCGTACTGTATCAAGGTCGACTTTCTTTCCGCGGAGTACAAATTCCACGTATCTTCTCACAGCGTTCCACTTCGTCTCGCTTTCGAGCATTGCGTCAACAATGTTGTCGGGTGTGAATTCGCCAATCTGTTCCATCAACACATTCTTCTCGTCTTGCCATTTGATGCAATGGAAGAATGTGTGTTGAGCGTCGTCACTCATTTCCTCGCAATAAATGGAGCCGGGATCATTCACCTTGCCTATGCGGTGTAGATATTGTCGGAAATAACCATGACCCGAAAGAAACTGGGTCAGGAAGTAGTTAATTTCACCAAAATTTCTCTGTGTCCATGCTTCTATAGATGGAATCAGTCTAGCAGTCCATCTTCCACTTGTTTCATCACTCCATCTACTTTGCCATCGCCGTATAGTTTGAGATCTGATATCTGCGGTACTAATGGCGAGGTTTTCCCTCTTCGCTTTCGATAAACTTCTTCGCTCGAATGCCAGTAAGTCGATAGGTGTCTCATCGGTGATCACGAGGACTGCGGCGCCCAAGACCGTGCGATAGGCCGCTGTGTTTCGCTACTAATAAAAACTCATGAAATTTTGAATATAAGTGAGTCAACAATAATGAAATTTAACTCTTCTGATTCATTCATACTCACTAAAACGTTAATTTATAAGTACAGGTTGCAATGAGTATGTGTACAACATTGACATCAAACTCATACCATTCGAAATATGTTTGATTCATAAGCCTACTTCGAGTGACTTGAATCATTCATCCAAATTTAAAGTCTTAATTGTTGTTGCATTTACAACAAAAGAAAACAGACACATAAGCAAAAAAGACAGAGCAGCAAGCAGAGCAAACACACAAGCTTCTAGTGAGTATTTTAGTGTTCGTACGCGATTCATATTTATTTTGTGCTTCGTGTATGTATATGTGGAGTTATGGAGAGTCGAAATCAACAACATCAACACGTATGATGTTAAGTATGAATATGATGAGTACACTTCAAACTTTTAATATGAGTAGAGGTTCGTTCCATTTTATTAAAATAAGTATGAATGCATATAAGTGGCAGAAATTATGAGTATGATTCGATTCTACTCATCTTTTTGAATACTCATTGGTGATCTCTGATCAGCACCAATGGAACTTACGGTTGTGTAGTTAGAAACAAGAATAGCAAGCGGTTAATTGAACTGTGCCCGACATATTTGAACTCGTCATAGATGACGTTATCTTCCCGCCTAACGGCATACATAAATATATGTGAACATCACCTGGCGGCAACTTACGTAATTAGATCATATACAGTCGTGGCCTTATAATTAGAAACGACTTAGCAACATGTATGTATGTTTGTTGTTAATTTGTTTTACAGTTTTCACTGTGTACCTGGGATCAAAGGCTTTGTTTGGAGGACGTCTTACATACGTTTTTCCATCAGATTGGGAGACAAATTAAACTTAGATTCGTCATTTCACAGATGTCTGTTCTAGAAACATCGTTTCTAATTGTAAGGACACCACTGTATGCGTGAGCAAAAGGTACAGAAGCTCTTTAACAGAGTATCAGAAACAGAAGAGGTGCTGATTTCGGTAGTGAGATCATAAGCTCAGCCCAGGCAATATTAAGATCATATTAGACATACAAGATGGAAAAGACTTTGCCTACAACAACTCCAGAATAACGAAACAAAGAACAGTTACCAATAAATCAACATAACTTATGGGAAGATATCACAGCAACATATAATCGAGTCGCAAAAGAAACACTGGTTGTAGAGCCAACCATAAAGAGAAACGTGGATAACAGATTACACTTGGAATTTGGCTTTTTAATGAAGGGAACTGAAGTTGCAGTTTGAGGCAGCAGTACCAACCTGTACTTAATAGGACGACTGTGCTTATATTTCAATGAAAACATGATTAAAATGTTATCACGAGAATATATCTTTCACACACAAGCTATTGAGTAGCATGAAAAATCTCATCAGAGTTCGTTTAACAATCACCCTTATTCTGGTTGTCGTCGTCGTCGTCATCGTCGTTTTTGAGTCGATATCGTTTTCTATCGTCGTCGACATCACGTCGACACTGTTTTGGTGTTCTGTAACACTACTGGGTCGACGTCGACTGTTTATCGAAAATTGTAATAACACAAAACACACATCTCTAATATTTAAGTCAGCCGATTCATTTTATGGTTTATTTAAAAAAAAAAAAAAAAGGTTTTTATCATCAAGCCTGTCAAAATCAGCGATGTATTGATCCATGTTCAGGAATATGTAGCCGTTTTGCGCTTTACAATGTTGTAAACCACAGTCCGTTCTGTACTTGTATTCAAGACTATACAGGAAATCCATTTGTTCAGTGCCAAAGAATGAGTAAGTTTGATAGGATTACAATTGCTGCGAAAACTTAGCTATTAATACGATTTTTAATGCCTGTAGTTGAACCTCAAAAGGATGTTGTTGCTTCGAATCCTTGTTAACCTCAACCGTGTGGTCCAAATAGCATCTGTAAGGATATAGGGACAACACCTTCATGTACTCGCTTACCAGAGTATACAGGACAACAACCTAATTGCCGTCCTGAATGCGTTACAAACTCTGAATGTTCCTCGCAACAAACTTGTATTAATCAGAATTGTAAGGATTACTGCTCCGGACTTTGTGGCCAAAGTGCAGTTTGTCGTGTTAATAGCCACACTCCAATGTGTTATTGTGAGTCTGGTTATACTGGTAATCCATTTGAGCTATGCTCTCCCATACAACAAAATCCACCTAAAGTTGTCGACCCTTACAATCCATCGCCTTGTGGACCCTGTGCTCAATGCCGCCTACAAAATGGCGTTGCATCTTGTCAATGTTTACCTGATTAATTTGGCAATCCTTATGAAGGTTGTCGACCGGAATGTTTGATTCCGACTGCCCGTCGAACAGGGCATGTGTTAATGAGATATGTAAAAAACCCATTTCCTGGTACCTGTGGGCAGAATGCCGAATGTGTTTTTAGAAATCATTTGGCGACGTGTAACTGTATTTATGGATATCAAGGTGATCCATATCACTATTGTGCTAAGGAAGAAAAACGTAAGACAATAAAAATTCACCACAAGAGTTCATTTTTTAATGATTGTCGTTACCAAAAATGACGACGACAAAATCAGAGTCGACACAACACAATATCCACAATATCCAAATGTGTGTCGACAGTCATCGATAACTGGCAATAACGACAAACAGAATACCAATTTTAAATTGTCGACGCAAGTCGACGTCGTCTTGCGTCGACGACGACAACCGGAATAAGAGTGAATATTTAAGAGACTTTAATTGATGTTTTATTTTATTTTTTGCTAAAAAAAATACCAAGGATTTCAATGTCTTTTCTTCAAACTCTGTTGTATAGAACACGATCATATTCGATTTTTCAAAATTTATTTTCACAAAAAAAATTGCTTTTTTGCCACCGAAAAAACCACTGTGCATCGTAGTACGGATAATATCAACTCAAAAGAACAACAATAACAAAAAAGAAGAAAAAAAAAATAAATTTTTTTTTTTTTTTGAAATAGCGTGTTAATACGGAAATCCCATAAAATAAATTTTTAATAGCATTTTTTGCCTTTTTTTTCAATAACGTTTAATTAACAAAAAAAAAAAAAAAAAAAAAAAAAAAGAAAAAAAAACTATTTTTTTTTTGTTTTATTGTAATTTGCAACACTATATTTGAACAAATATTGGGTATTTAAGCCAAATTTGTATTCCATTACTGAGCGATGAATCATTTTGTGCGTTTTTTCCTTCATTCTTCACTTTTTTTTTAAGTATGAACGCGTGTGTGTATGTGTGTGCGCTAATGTGTCTGCATTGACAAATTTGTATTCACATATCGTTACGGCAAATATTAGTTTGTCTATATGGGTCTGCACACACGATTTTGTAAACGGTTTGTTCGTCCGTTTTTTTTTTACCCGAGTGTGGTTGGTGTTTGTCTAAATACAGTTGTTGTTCAATTTCTATTTTTTTTTATTTTTTTTTTATTTTATTTTAATTTTTATTTAAAAGAAAAAAAAATAATAACGAAACAAACAACTTCATTCATAAATTTTTTCGCGATTTCTGTTTTGGGAAGTATAGGAAACATTTGTACGAAAAAAAGAAAAAAAAAATGGAAAAAGAAATCTCCAACTTAAGACAGCAATACTAATTTGCAACATTGTTTGTTGTTTAGTGTAAACAGCTAATTGCAGTGTTCTTAAGGTATGCATTCATGCAATTGGATTTATTGCAATGAATCTAATCGGAATAGAAGAAATGGAATGAAACAAACGAACAATACATAAAAATCATTGAAACTAAACACAAAAGTTTTGAGCAACACAGGGCTCTACCAAGGCCAGATAGAGACAAATGAGTGGTAGAGGGAAAAAGCCTCGAATTTTGGCCATAGGATGTCTCAGAGATAGAAAGTCCTGCCTTTACCCTTTTCATTATATTCGCCCTCAAGTTTGAGATCACATATGTATGTATATTATCGAGAATAAAAATTGCTTACAGAAAATTAATGTTATTTTCAAATCTGTAATTGAAAACTGCCATTATCGAAAATTATTGTTATCGAAGATTATTGTTATCGAAAATTTTTCCAAAGATATTGTTATCAAAAAAAAAAAATTCTATAGAGACTTATTGTTATCGAAAAAGTTTCCTATGGGAAATTATTGTTATCGAAAAATTTTCTATACAAACTTACTGTTATATATTGTTATCGAAAAATTTTCTATAGAAACAAATTGTTATCGAAAAAGTTTTCTATAGAAACCGATTGTTATTGAAAAAAATTTCTATAGAAACAAATTGTTATCGAAAAAGTTTTCTATAGAAACCTATTGTTATCGAAAAAATTTTCCATATAAACCTATTGTTATCGAAAAATTTTCTATAGAAATAAATTGTTATCGAAAAAGTTTTCCATAGAAACCGATTGTTATTGAAAAAAATTTCTATAGAAACTTATTGTTATCGATAAATTTTTTATAGAAACTTGTAATCGAAAAATTTTCTATAGAAACTTGTTATAATCGAGATATTGGTATCAAAAGAAATTTTCTATAAAGACTTATTGTTATCGAAAAAGTTTCCTATGGAAACTGATTGTTATCCAAAAATTTTCTATACAAACTTATTGTTATCGAAAACATTTCTTAATGAAAATTACTTACAGAAAATTAATGTCAAGTTAAAATCAACAACTGTTATCGAAAATTATTGTTATAGAAAATTTTTCCAAAGATATTCTTATCAAAAATTTTCTATAGAAACTTAATGTTATCGAAAAAAATTTCTATAGAAACTTATTGTTATCGAAAAACTTTATATCGAAACTTATTGTTATCGAAAAACTTTCTATCGAAACTTATTGTTATCGAAAAACTTTCTATAGAAACTTATTGTTATCGAAAAACTTTCTATAGAAACTTATTGTTATCGAAAAACTTTCTGTAGTAACTTATTGTTATCGAAAAACTTTCTAAAGAAACTTTTTGTTATCGAAAAACTTTCTGTAGAAACTTATTGTTATCGAAAAACTTTCTGTGGAAACTTATTGTTATCGAAAAACTTTAAATTTATTGTTATCGAAAATTGTTTACAGAAACTTATTGTTATCGAAAAAATTTTACATAGAAGCTTATTGTTATCGCAAAAGTTTTTATAAACTTATTGTTATCTAAAATGTTTCTATAGAAACTTATTGTTATCGAAAAGTTTACTATAAAAACTTATTGTTATCGAAAAGTTTACTATAGAAACTTATTGTTATCGAAAAATTTTCTATAAGAACTTTTTGTTATTGAATAATTTGCTATAGAAACTTATTGTTATCGAAAAAATTTTCGATAGAAACTTATTGTTATCGAAAAATTTTTTTACAGAGACTTATGGTTACCGATAATTTTTTTATAGAAACTTATTGTTATCGAAAAATTTTTGCATAGAAACTTATTGTTATCGCAAAAGTTTCTATAAACTTATTGTTATCTAAAATTTTACTATAAAAACTTATTGTTATCGAAAAGTTTTCTATAGAAACTTATTGTTATCGATAAATTTTCTATAAAAAATATTGTTATCGATAATAATTTGGGATATAATTGGAAGAGCTACCTGATCTAGCTATTTCTTAAAACAGAGAGTTTACTAGGCAATGACAATTGGCACAATATCGCAATAGGACCTGCAGAGAAGGCCAATCAGCTACAGCTTTGATAGAAAAGACTTGGTTAGTAATACTGAAGCAACGAAAAGAAATAATGAGAGGATGGAAGAGAACCTTAAAGAAAAAAGGAAATGTAAAGGTGACAAGTAAACCTATCTAGGATGATGATGACACAAACAGACACAATTCTGAACTTCACGGTTATAAGACGACATTAATGGAATGCTCTGATTTGCTTAATACATCCGCATTTTTAATTTGGATTTGCATAAGAAATATCTCTGTGAAGCAATAATCATCAATTGAGTGTAAATTATGAATGGACGGACAAAAAAATGAAAAAAAGAGAGAAAAATGGGGAAAAAACAAGCAATTTGTGTTAAAAAAAGAAAACGAACCAAATCTGGTTATGCTTGTCTCTTGTGGAGTCTAAATATGAACATTTGGACGAATATAGAGAGGAGACGAAAGCACAAACAGGCAACCAGGGGGAGGAAAAAGATACAGCAACAAATTTCTCCGTTATTGGGTGGTCATCGCCAATTGGAATTGCAGTCGCCGTTGTTCGAATGTTTAAATCACATGCACATGGCAGGTATATATGAACACACGTACGACTGCGTACATACGACTATTCGCTGCGTTTAAGGTTTTCGATTTTATTTTAAGTGTGCGCTGGTATCATGTGCATGTATGTGTAGGTAAGTGCAAGGGAGAGTATTATTAGACAAACGATTTCAGACGAATGTCTACTTATGTTTGTGTTTTCTATATGTACAAATACGCGTTCGTCTGAAATCGTTTGTATTACAAAAACAGAGTATTTTAAGTACTCAAGCAAATGGAAATGAATTGCATTCAACAAACATGCATGAATCTTGAATGGCAACAGTTTACACAAGCAATTTTATGCTTGGCATGCAATGCAACAACAAAACAAAAATGAAAGAAGCAAAACAGAATGAATGAATGCCGGAATGAATGCCGGAATGAATGAATGAATGTATGATTCAAAGACTGATTGAGCGTCTAAGTGTTTATGTGGTTGTAGTGAGTGAGTGAAAGACTAAATGTAGAAGTCAAAGTAGAAGTGTATACTATAAGAGGCAGAAAACGGAAGTTCAACTAACTCATTTCCGTTAATGAATTTAAACAAGCTCGCGAAAGTAATAATAACAATATAATACATATAACAACAACAACAACAACAACAACAACAACAACAAGTATGAGTATGTCATTCGCACCATTCATGCTATTCAGCAACAATAACAACAACAAAAATAACAACAAAAACATATTGAACATGAAATGTTTTTCATTCAAATTTCTTTTTGTTTTTCGTTGTTTTTTTGTTTTTAATTCGTTTTTAATGTTTTACGATTATAGTGACTATATAAGGGCCGGCCATACATGCCCTAACCATACCGTAATGTACCGTATGTGGCGCACGCACTCGATTAAATTTAATTAAGCGTGGCTGGCGGGAGCCATATTATAAGAATTTTCGTGTAGGATGTTTAGAGTTTTGAACTCCAAAAATGGAGAACAATTTGCAAGAGAAACAGGCAAGTTTCCTGGCTAATAAAGGGTGTTTTTATAGAGGTATAGAACTTTAAGTTGCAATAAAACAACGATGGATTATTCGATTGAAATGAATTTTATTTATCCGAAAGATAATCTTGTGTCATTACATTTTAAATATGATTTCTGGCATATGACCGCCACGGCTGGCGCGGATGTAGTCCAATCTGGACGTCCAATTTTCGATGACTTTTTCCAACATTTGTGGCCGTATATCGGCAATAATACGGCGAATGTTGTCTTCCAAATGGTCAAGCGTTTGTGGCTTTACCGCATAGACCCCACAGAAAGTAGTCTAGCGGTGTTAAACCACAAGATCTTGGAGGGTAAATTCACAGGTCCAAAACGTGAAATTAGGCGGTCACCAAACGTGTCTTTCAATAAATCTATTGTGCATCCAGCAACGATGCTCCCCATTGCTCATTTTGAGCAGAACTGATTGTTCAAATTTTAATGGGGCTTTCTCCATACGGCGGTCTATATCGAGGACAAATGAGGACAGTACTCTATAGCTCTTAGTACTATAAAGTGTAGTTTATGATTTAACAGCTGTCAAGTGATTTATTCTCAGTTTGGTTTGGCAATTCATCATGAATAGACTCACGCCTGAACAACGCTTGCAAATAGTTGCAATTTTATTTCGAAAATAATGGTTCTGTGCGGAAAACGTATCGCGCACTACGTCCATTTTATCGTCGAAAAAATCGTCCATCAGAGCAGTTAATTCGATTAACCATGGAACGTTTTCGCACCACGTTTACTCTTATTGATAACTCGCATCCCCACAGACACTGTACGGTGCGTACAGAAGAAGCTATTGCTGCTGTAGAGCGTAGCATTGAGGATGACCCGAATGAGTCCATCCGCCATCGAGCACAGGAATTGGATCTGTGTCCATCCACTTTATGGAAGATTTTGCGGAAGGATCTTGGTTTGCGTGCTTACAAAATCCAACTCGTGCAAGATTTGAAGCCAAACGATCATCAAGTAAGGCGTAGATTCGTCGAATGGGCCCAAAACGAGATTACCGTTGTTCCCGATTTTCATAAGCGAATTTTGTTTAGCGATGAAGCGCACTTCTGGTTGAATGGCTACGTCAACAAACAAAACTGCCGCATTTGGAGTGAAGGTAATCCTCAAGTGTATGTGGAAACACCGTTACATCCAGGAAAAACTGACTGTTTGGTGCGCTTTATGGGCTGGTGGAATCATTGGTCCGTACTTTTTCAAAAACGATGGTGGCTAGAACGTTACAGTCAATGGTGATCGGTATACAGCCATGATTACTAACTTTTTCATTCCTGTATGGAATAACCATGATGTCCAGGAGATGTGGTTTCAACAAGACGGCGCAACATGTCACACAGCTCGTGCCACAATGGATTTATTGAAAGATACGTTTGGTGACCGCCTAATTTCACGTTTTGGACCTGTGAATTGGCCTCCAAGATCTTGTGATTTAACACCGCTAGACTATTTCCTGTGGGGCTATGTAAAGTCATTGGTCTATGCGGTAAAGCCACAAACGCTTGACCATTTGGAAGACAACATTCGCCGTATTATTGCCGATATACGGCCACAAATGTTGGAAAAAGTCATCGAAAATTGGACGTCCAGATTGGACTACATCCGCGCCAGCCGTGGCGGTCATATGCCAGAAATCATATTTAAAATGTAATGCCACAAGATTATCTTTCGGAGAAATAAAATTCATGTCAATCGAATAATCTCCATCGTTGTTTTATTGCAACATAAAGTTCTATACCTCTATATAAAAACACCCTTTAGTCTCCGGGTTTTTGTTAGAAGACTGCTGAGAAGTTTAAAGTCACCATCGAACGACAGATTTTTTAGAAACTTTACATGGACAATTTTTTTTTTTGCCAGAAGACTTCAGAGAAGAAGACGCCGCAAGAAATATTCGTTCAAATTTCGTTCTGTTCGATTTGTCTGACCCGGGCCTCACATCTAATATTCCAACCGAAGCTACAGGACAAGGGAAAATGGATAACTGTTTGAGGGGCTTATATGGTCCAATTGTGTATATTTTAAACTCTTTTGTTGACTGCCAAACTATTAAGGAAACCTCGTAAAATTTTTAAAATTTTACAGTGGAAAACAAAATTGTTTTTTTGCTGTAAAACAGCAAGTCCAAGTGTAAAAATGTCGTTCTTCATGCAGAAATATATTCTGCAAGCGTTTCAATGCGATTCAAAACAAAATAAAAAAATTCTTTGAAATGAAAAACAATTTTAGAAGACCACAATTGCGTTGTTATTTCTGTTGTATTTGTAGTTGTAATTTTATAGTTGTTGTTGTTGTTGTTGTTGTTGCTATTATTATTGCTTTATTTTAGTCGTTTATACATACGTTTTGCGCTTCCGCTTATCTTTAAGACGATTTTAAATATTTGGGTCACACTCATTTATTTACACAGACAAAGAGCACAACGACAACGGCAACGACAATGGCAACGAGAACGACGACAAGTACGAAGTCTATGATGGCGACAACGACACCATCCATATACCACAATTATAACAATTACTACTACGACTACGACTACTACTACTACTACTGCTGCCAGTAATACAACTACAACTACTGTTGTGTGTATGTGTTTGTGTGTGTGATGGCAGTGATTATGAATGAATATGTGGATGGGCTGGCTGTATAGCAATTGCTGTGCTGGTACTACTACAACTACTTGCGCGAACACTGTTTATTTGATTTTGATTGTTGATTGTTGTTGTTTTTTGTAGATTTTTGATATTTTTTTTGTAGTTTTCTGTAGTTTTCATTTGCAGGTTGTGTACGAAAAAAGAAAAAAATTCATTCATTCATTTGTTCAGTCATTCATTACTTGATTTTTCATTGATACATTTCTAAACGAAAAAAAAAAAAAAAAAAAAACAGGCAACATACAAACGAACGGACAGACGGACAAATTGTTGTACATTTTTTGAACAGATAAGAGCGTATGAGCATATGAGCGTAAGTTTTTTTTTGATTTCATGTGCAAGTACTTAATGTACACTCAGCTCTACACTACAGTCTACTCTACTCTACTATATATACTGTATGCCTTAATCAAAAGGTATTTATTTGTATTTGCCTACATATGTACATACAGACATACATACATACAATACAATGCATAAAATATTTTGTATTTTTATTTACATGCCATACTAAGATAAGTTTTTACTTAAGTATGTGTGTATGTATGAATGTATGCATGTATGTATGTATGTATGTACATACATAAAGTGGAAGTGTGTGTGCTCAATGAAATTCAAACGAATTGCTTTTCGAAAATTACAAAATATTCTGTTTTTTATTTTCTAAAGTACTTACAAAAAAAAAAAAAAAAAAAAAAAACTTCCAATCTACGTATGCTACATACCGCATCACAAGCACACTTATGTACATGCATATGTATATAATTTTATGTACATACAGTGCCGGTAAAAAAAAATAGCACCAAATCTGCGCACATATTATTTCATTGTACATAAAATTCCTAATTAATATTTTATTTCGATTTCATGGCAACACTAGATATAGTGCAGTTTGTGCCCTCTCTGAGATAATAATTTTTTCTCTTAAAATATGAACACTTTTTTTTATTATCAAACAATTTTAAGAGAGTAACATATGAAATCTAACGGTAAAAAAAAATAGCACTTCTCATTGTTTTTGCAAGATCTTCCTTTTGCAATTTTATTTTAAGCAAACATTATGTAGTTATTCGTGAACAGATTGTAGAAGCGAGTGTTTAAAAGGAGTTTAAAAAAAATTTAAGTGGAAAAAACAATAAATATAGGTCGTGGAAAGCATTGTTCTGAGGAAAAAAGAGAAATTATTAAAAAAAAAATGATTTCTGATGGAAAAACTTACGCGGAAATTGGTCAGTTTCTCAAATGCTCAAACAAAATGATTAGAAATGCCATTACTTATACTAAAAAAAAGTCGAAACACGTGGAAGAAAACCTGCAATATCCCCGTTATTTGCAAGAGGTTGGTACGTCAGAGCAAAAAGAATCCTTTTAAGCCAGCAACGGAGTTGAAAAAAGAGCTACAAATTGCGGCATGTGTTGAAACAGTCCGAAATCGGCTTCGGGAACATAATTTAAAAGCTTGCAGTCCAAGAAAAGTTCCGCTTCTTACAACAAGGCATGTGAAAAAACGATTGAAGTTTGCATTTGAGCATCAACACTGGCCCGGAAGTAAATGGACAAACATTTTATGGACTGACGAGAGCAAAATTGTTTTGTATGGTGGAAAAGGCTCTCGAGCGTTTGTACGACGACCACCAAACGCTGAATACAACCCCCAATTCACCTGCAAGACCGTAAAACATGGAGGTTCGAGCATTATGATTTGGGGGTGTTTTTCATATTACGCAGTGGGTCCAATATACTGGATCAACATGTTTACGTCGATATACTGGAGAATGTTATGCTACCGTATGCTTCAAAGGAAATGCCATTGTCATGGGTCCTCCAAAAGGCCAACGACCCAAAACACACCAGTCGAAAAGCCAAGAAGTGGTTCGACGAACATAAAATGAATGTTATGGAGTGGTCGGCGCAGTCGCCAGACTTAAACCCAATAGAAAATCTATGGGCTGACGTTAAAAAGTACGTTTGGGAAATGAAACCGAACAATAATGAGTCACTATGGGCTATAGTGAAGGAGGCATGGAACAATATCCCAAAAAAAAAAGATGTGAAGAACTAGTTGACTCCATGCCAAGACGTTGTGCTGCCGTTATTGCCAACAAAGGCCATGCCACAAAATCTTAAAATGTCTATTTAAAACTGTATTATGACCATATACAATTTTTTTCTTCAAATTTAATGTATTTTTCTATTTTTTTTTGTACCTGTTAGTTGAAGTGCTATTTTTTTACCGGTCAAATTAATTTTTTGCAGCTGTATGTACACCATTATATAGAAAGTATTTTCAAGTATTTATGCATACATTTTGAAATTATGATTTTATATTTCAGAGATAAACAGTGATATTGCCAAACATGATGTCGCGCTAAAACCCTTTAAAACATGCATACAGGCATACAGTGAGCGTCAAAAGGAACTGTACATTAAAAAAAACAATATACATTAATAAATTATAGATATTTTTATTTTAAAATTCGTTACACATTGCCAGTTTTTAAAATTTGAAAAAAATTATGAAAAATTACAAAAAATTTCAAAATACTGTCAAATTTTTTCGGGCACTCTCCTTAAGTGGTAAAAAAAGTTTAGTTTGGTGATTGTTAGAATTTTTATCCATAGTGTACAGTTTTTTTTTGACGCTCACTGTACGTGCCAGAGATCAGCAATGAATCGTTTTTTCACTCCTCATAAGCACCCATGAAATTTTGAATATAAGTGAGTCAAGAATATTGAAATTTAACTACTCGTGATTCATTCGTACTCACTACAACGTTGATTTATAAGTACAGGGGTTACAACGTTTATAAGTACAACGTTGACATCAAACTCATACCATTCCAAATATATTTGATTCATAAGCCTACTCATTTAGATTCATAACTTTAGAAAAATACTTATAATACGAGAGACTCGAATCATTCATCAAAATTTACAGTCTTAGTGCTACAAAAAAAAAAAAAAAGAAAAAAGACACGTAAGCAAAAAGAGAAATTGTAGAATGACAACGAAGTCGCCGTAGTCTAGTAGGTAGTGTGTTGGCTTATTACACGTAAAGCCAGGGTTCGAGCCCCAGGCCAGACATCAAAACAAAATACAAAAAGGATTTCTTTGGCGACTTCCTCTCAGCAGATTTTTGGCAAAAAACTCTGAGAGTAAATAAAATTGCCATGAAAAGTTTCTCAAAAATCTGTCGTTCGGTGTCGACTTTAAACTGTAGGTCCCACCACTCACGTATAAAATTAACACACACAACATAAGTGGTATGAGAAACTAGGACGTTGTAATTCAACCTCCGGGTACTGTACTTGTCTTAATTGACAAGTACACGTCCTCTAACCTAACCTAACCTAAGCAAAAAAGACAGAGCAGCAAGCAGAGCAAACCCATAACCTTCTCGTAAGTATTTTAGTGTTCGTACGCGATTCATACTTATTTTGTAATTCGTGTATAATGTTGAGTTATGGAGAGTCCAAATCAACAACATCAACACGTTTGATGTTAAGTATGAGTATGATGAGAACTTCAAACTTTGAATATGAGTAGAGAGAGGTTCCATGATATTAAAATAAGTATGAATGCGTATAAGTATCAGAAATTATGAGTATAATTCGATTCTACTCATCTTTTTAAATACTCATTGCTGATCTCTGATTAGCACCAATGGAACTTACGGTTGTGTAGTTAGAAACAAGAATAGCAAGCGGTTAATTGAACTGTGCCCGCCATATTTGAACTCGTCATAGATAATGCTATCTTCCCGCATAACGGCATACATAAATATATGTGAACATCGCCTAGCGGCAATTCACGTAATCCGATCATATATGCGTGAGCAAAAGTTAGAAAAGCTCTTTAACAGATATCAGAAACAGAAGAGGTGCTGACTTCGGTAGTGAGATCCTAAGCTCAGCACAGGCAATATTAAGATCATATTAGGCACACAAGATGGAAAAGACTTTACCTACAACAACTCCAGAATACTCAAGAAACAAAGAACGCGTTAGTAACGGCAATCGGTAAACAGTTACCAATAAATCAACATAACTTATGGAACGATATCACAGCAAAAGAAACACTGGTTGTAGAGCCAACCAGAAAGAGAAACGTGGATAACAGATAACAATTGGAATCTGGCTGCTCAATGAAGGGAACTGAAGTTGCAGTTTGAGACAGCAGTACCAACCTATATTACTGTCTAGACATGTAAAGAAAACTGCAAGAAGAAACACAAGAGAATTCCTAGAAAGACTAGCATTGTTCTGGCAGATGAAGCAATTTGCCAGAACAACATGAGATAATTACACCAGGGGATAAAATGTCTCTCCAAACTTAAGTGTAACAGAAGCCAAGCTGCGGTCGCTGATCGCAGTGGAGCACTACTAACGAATAATGATGCACAAACATAGAATTGAGAGAGAACAGAGACTGAAAAAAGGGAAATTGAAAACAATAGCCATGCAGAAAATGTGAATGCAATCCTTCCAGTGAAAGTGAGATAAAAAAAGGCCATTGGGAGGTTAAGGGAGGAAACAAAGACGGCAGCAGACGAAGCCAGAATACTACAACTGAACTTCTACGGCCTCATATCACATCAGTTTGGGAGAAAGAATGGCTCAGAATATTCAACACATGAACCGTGTTGCACTGAAGTGAAATCGGTTAATTAGTAACGAACACCATCACGCAAAACAAGAGCCTTACAAGCATGTGCAAGCTATTCTGGCCTAATAACATCAGCAACATTGATCTCTGGAAGCTTACCAACAAGGAGAATCCACATAACAACACAAACGAAACTTAGGAAATGAAGATGGATCGGCCATACTACCAGAAAGCATGCTGATAGTATAACAAGAATGACACTTGAGTGTCCAGGCTCCAGGCTCAAGAATCCATGGCCGGCCAAGGAACACTCGAATACTTCAAGGGCTAGGACCGAGCAATATTACATGGGACCAACCAACCAGCCAACCATATAAGATGGAAATGCTTTGTGGAAGCCATATGCTTCGAGAAGAGGTAATAAAAAAAAATGGAAAGGAATTACTTAATTGGTCATTACAACCCTTTAGTCAGGATTACAACCAACCTAGTTTTCAGTTTTTTTTTTTCTTAATTTTTATCCATAATGGCGGGCCTAAAGTCGCATTCCGAATGACTTTTAAAGGGTGTTTTTTATAGAGGTATAGGACTTTAAGTTGGCATTACTTTTCAAGATGGCGACCGATTTAACAGCTGTCAAGTGATTTATTCTCAGTTTGGTTTGGCAATTCATCATGAATAGACTCACGCCTGAACAACGCTTGCAAATAGTGCAATTTTATTTCGAAAATAATGGTTCTGTGCGGAAAACGTATCGCGCACTACGTCCATTTTATCGTCGACAAAATCGTCCATCAGAGCAGTTAATTCGATTAACCATCGAACGTTTTCGCACCACGTTTACTCTTATTGATGATAACTCGCATCCCCAGAGACGACGCTGTACGGTGCGTACAGAAGAAGCTATTGCTGCTGTAGAGCGTAGCATTGAGGAAGACCCGAATGAGTCCATCTGCCATCGAGCACAGGAATTGGATCTGTGTCCATCCACTTTATGGAAGATTTTGCGGAAGGATCTTGGTTTGCGTGCTTACAAAATCCAACTCGTGCAAGATTTGAAGGCAAACGATCATCAAGTAAGGCGTAGATTCGTCGAATGGGCCCAAAACGAGATTACCGTTGTTCCCGATTTTCATAAGCGAATTTTGTTTAGCGATGAAGCGCACTTCTGGTTGAATGGCTACGTCAACAAACAAAACTGCCGCATTTGGAGTGAAGGTAATCCTCAAGTGTATGTGGAAACACCGTTACATCCAGAAAAACTGACTGTTTGGTGCGCTTTATGGGCTGGTGGAATCATTGGTCCGTACTTTTTCAAAAACGATGGTGGGCAGAACGTTACAGTCAATGGTGATCGGTATAGAGCCATGATTACTAACTTTTTCATTCCTGTATGGAATAACCATGATGTCCAGGAGATGTGGTTTCAACAAGACGGCGCAACATGTCACACAGCTCGTGCCACAATAGATTTATTGAAAGACACGTTTGGTGACCGCCTAATTTCACGTTTTGGACCTGTGAATTGGCCTCCAAGATCTTGTGATTTAACACCGCTAGACTACTTTCTGTGGGGCTATGTAAAGTCATTGGTCTATGCGGTAAAGCCACAAACGCTTGACAAATGTTGGAAAAAGTCATCGAAAATTGGACGTCCAGATTGGACTACATCCGCGCCAGCCGTGGCGGTCATATGCCAGAAATCATATTTAAAATGTAATGCCACAAGATTATCTTTCGGATAAATAAAATTCATGTCAATCGAATAATCCATCGTTGTTTTATTGCAACATAAAGTTCTATACCTCTATAAAAAACACCCTTTATTTGTTATTTATTTGAGAGAGAAAGAGAGAGTTTCGACAAGTAGAGACGTGCGGCGCATTGATTCTCAGATTACACCCGATAACTATACTTTCGATATAGTCAAGGAATTTATTTATTGTGTATTCAAGTGAAAAGATCTGCTCTACGTAAGATCTTTGGTCCAGTGCGAGTTGGCGATCCAACAATGAGCTGTAGGAGCTCCCCAACGACATAGACGTTGTGCAGCGTATTAACATCCAGCGGCTACGCTGGTTCGTCTATGTCATTCGAATTGAGGAGGATGCACCGCCGAGAAGGGTATTTAATGCGAGGATCTGCGGAAGTCGGCGAAGAGGACGACCTTGTTTGCGTTGGAAGAAGCAAATCGAGGAGGCCCTGTCATTGATTGGTGTGACCAACTGGCAATTGCGCACAGCAAACTGAGGAAGGATGTTTTAAGGCAGGCCGAAATCCGTTAATCGGGTTGTTAATGGCCAATTAAGTAAGTAAGTAAGTAATAAAGCCTTTAATTTCATCCACAAAAATAATGGATTTTACATTACTACACCTTATATATGAGCAGGCAAATGCACATGACTTACTTACTTACACCGTGCTTATAAAGTGTCTTCTGTAATTCAGTTCTATTTTTCTTTATTTTTTTACAGAATTTCTTTATGAGGAAGTACTTAACAAGTATGGGATGTTAGTCCGTCCTTTCATTTGTGTGTTTGTCTGTCTGAATGTATTTATAATTTACAACAAAAACAGAAATTATATGAATGGAATCTGTTGATCTGAATGTAAGAGAGAGAGTAAGTACAACGTACTACGATGCACAGTGTGTCCACTTCATACATTTTTTTTGTTTTGCAAAACCTAAAGGAATTTCTTTAAAATGTGACACGCCTATCGCACATCGCCCATACAATTTAAGTTGATTTTTTCGCATACAATTTTTCCTATTCAAGCACAAAGAATCTTCAAATTTGATACATATGCTTTCAAGAATAAATTAAAAACGTGCCTATAGCGCATGTCTTATTTTTTTAATACGATTACAGACCCCATTTTAAACGACCACATGAAGTACGCATTCCACTAATTTTATTAGAGCGTATAATGAAGGAATACCCACTTCACAAGCCTTATTATCAACATTTTTCTTCAAAATTGCGCCCAAAAATCATTCATTTCGCAAGGTTTGACTTTACAAATCTAACATGAGGCTGCTGAAGCAATATTCGTGACCTTTTTCAGAAAATTTACAAGTTTGTTCCAGCAATGGTGATGGAAATCGGTGGTTGTTTTTTGCCTCTATTTAAAGAGTAGAAGACTTTCGTGTTTCATTTGATACTAAAAAGGAAGATGGAGGTACACAGAGCTACCATTTTGTTTCATGGAAAACATAGAATTCTTTAAAGACTTTTTTTTAAAACGCTCGTATCTACTAAACCGGCATTAAAATGTTATCAAGAGAATCTAACTTTCACCTACAAGCTACTGAGTTGCATGAAAAATTGTGATCAGAGTTCGTTTGACATTCAGGTTACTTGAATAGATTTTTTCTAAGACAAAGAATATTAGATTTTGCTAAAAAAAAATAACACGGATTTCGATGTCTTTTAGTCAGTCTGTGCTCTATAGAACTCGATCATTACGTACATACATGTCATGATTACAACCCTAGCTTCTCATATCGCTTTTGTTGTGTGTGTTAATTTTATACAGTGCTGGCCAAATAATTAGAAACGACTTAGCAACATGTATGTTTGTTGTTAATTTGTTTTACAGTCTTCACTGTGTACCTGGGATCAAAGGCTTTGTTTGGAGGACGTCTTACATACGTTTTTCCATCAGATTGGGAGACAAATTAAACTTAGATTCGTCACTCCAGAGAACTCTGTTCCTGAAACATCGTTTCTAATTATAAGACCACCACTGTAAATGAGTGGCGGAACCTACAGTTCAAAGTCGACTCCAAATGACAGATTTTTGAGAAACTTTTCATGGCAATTTTATTTTACTCTGCTAGTTTTTGCCAGAAATCTGCTGAGATGACGTCGCCGAAGAAATATTTTTTCATATTTTCGTTTTGATGGCTGGGGTTTGAATCGTGGCCTTACGATCTAATAAGCCAACACACTTACTTACTTACTTAATTGGCCATAACAACCCGATTATCGGATTTCGGTCTGCCGCAACACATGCTTCCAGGCGCCTCTGCTTCTTGCGCGCCCACGCCAGTTGGTCACACCAATCGATGACAGGGCTTCCTCGATTTGGTCCTTCCAACGGATACAAGGTCGTCCTCTTCGCCGACTTCCGCAGATCCCCGCATCAAATACCCGTCTCGCTGGAGCATCCTCCTCCATTCGAACGACATGGCCGAGCCAGCGCAGCTGCTGGATATTAATACGCTGTACAACGTCTATGTCGTTGAGGAGCTCATACAGCTCACTATTGTATCGGATGCGCAAATCATCGCCAACTCGTACTGGACCGAAGATCTTACGCAGTACTTTTCTCTCGAACACTCTCAAGGCTGCCGCATCAGTACTTAATAGGGTCCATGCCTCTGTGCCATAAAGAAGCACGGGGAGGATGAGCATATTGTAGAGTGTTAGTTTTGTCGTACGAGAGAGATCTCTGCTACTCAACTGCCTGTTGAGACCATAGTAGCACCTGTTGGCAAGAGTGATCCTGCGCTTGATCTCCAGACTGATATCATTTCTGGTGGTAACGGCGGAGCCAAGATAGATGAATTCCTTGACCGTATCGAAAGTATAGTTATCGGCTGTAATCTGAGAATCAATACGCCGCGCGTCTCCACTTGTCGATAACATATACTTTGTTTTGCCCTCATTTACTGCCAAACCCATCTTAGTAGACTCGCGTTCAATAGCACTAAAGGCAGCAGTAACATCTCGCTTCGTACGTCCTATGATGTCACTTTTTTGAAAAATAGTGCCACTGCGATGCACTTCTGCCTTTCGCAGAACACTCTCCATGACGAAGTTGAAGAGGTCGCCTTGTCTGAAACCTCGCACAGCATCAAAAGGCTCATTGCGGCAATAACTCGATCCCTTATGGGGCTATCAAAGGCAGCCTTATAGTCGACAAAAAGATGGTGTGTATCGACTTGTTTCTCGTGGGTCTTTTCCAGAATTTGGCGTAGTGTGAAGATCTGGTCGATGGTGGACTTGCCAGGTCTGAAGCCGCGCTGATAAGGTCCAATCAGTGTTTTGACGAGTTGCTTCAGTTGTTCACACAATATGCCTGTAAGAACGTTATATGCGATAGGGAGAAGGTTTATATCCCTATAGTTGGCGCATATAGTAGGGTCTCCCTTTTTCAGGACAGGACAGAGGACACTGAGGTTCCAACCGTTGGGCATACTTTCTTCTAGCCATATTTTGTAAATAAGCTGGTGCATGCGCCCTAGCAACTCATTACATCCGGTCTTAAACAATTCAGCGGGGAGACCATCAGGACCTGCCGCTTTATTGTTTTTAAGGCGCGTAATCGCGAGTTTGACCTCTTCATGGCTAGGCGGCGGAATCTCCACGCCGTCATCATCGATCGGGTTCGGAACATCATCTCTAAAGGCGGTATTGGTGTCGTCATCGCCTTGTAGCAGAGTAGAGAAGTGTTTCCTCCATAACCTCAGTACTCCCTGCGCATCTGTTACTAAGTTTCCATTTTCGTCCTTGCAGGAAGACGCTCCGGGTTTATAACCCTCGGTTAGACGCTTAACCTTTTGATAGAATTTTCGAGCGTCATTCCTACACCTATACATCTCGACTTCCTCACGCTGACGCCTTTCCTGCTCCCTCTTCTTGCGTCTGAAAAGGCGTCTCTCATCCCTTCTCTTCTCTCTATAATTCTCGACAATGGCTCGCGTAGCGGCTGACTGCAACGTTTTCTTGTATGCGGCGTTTTTCGCTGCAGTTGCCTCGCGACACTCCTCATCGTACCATTGATTTCGTTGGGGTGGGCGTTCGAAACCAAGGACTCTTTCCGCAGTAGTGCGCAAGGAGTGGGAGATGTTGGCCCACAGTCCGCCAATGTCGTTGAAATTAGATGGGGAACGACAGAGCTTATCCGAGAGGAAGAAATATTTTTTCCATATTTTCGCTTTGATGGCTGGGGTTTGAATCGTGACTTTACGTTCTAATAAGCCAACACATTACCTACTAGAATACGGCGACTTCGAACTCGATCATTAAAGATTTTTCACAATTTATTGTCACCAAAGAACCACTGTGCGACGTAGTAGAAGACATGGATGGTGTTTTTTTTCCCTTTAAAGAATCAAAAGTAAGAATAACCGACATGTTGTTGTACCGCTCTCTGTTTCTCTCTCTCTCTCTCTCTCTCTGGTTCCATGCTATAGAGGTATACATAGATAGATTTCTTAAAAAAAGTGTAATTGCTCGGTCACGCTATAAATATATATTTATGTGTCTACTATACATATATATTTACTTACTATAGATACTTGAATAGTGTACATATACAGTTGTGTTCATAAAAATAGGAGTGAGCCCATTGAAAAACAAAAGCTTAAATTTTAGCAAATAAAAAACATGGTTTAATTAAATTTTTTTGGTGTAATGTAATGTTGATTCAATACTAAATTATTTAAGTTATTCATTAATTAAATAAAGCTTTCAACAAGTAAGCAAATGGAAGTTTAAGAAAAAAGTATCTTAAAAAGTGCCGTTCAAAATAATAGGAGTATTTCAGTTTTCATAAAGATTTTGTATTAAAAAAGTTAAAAATGCTTATGACTATAATCAGAAACTTTAAATACGATTAGTATTTGGTAGAATAGCCTTTACTTTTTATTACAGCAGCACATCTACGAGGCATGGAGTCAACTAAATCCTGACATTGTTTTAATGGAACTTTATTCCACCCATCTTGCACTACAGACCACAACTCAGTTGCATTTGACGGTTTTCTCTCGGCAACATATTTTTTAACATCCCTCATAGATGTTCTATGGGATTAAGATCAGGAGACTGAGCTGGCCACGCCATAACCTTTACCCCATTAACCCGAAACCACTCATTTGCCAATTTACTGGTGTGTTTCGGGTCATTGTCTTGTTGGAATATTCATTTTAGAGGTGTGGGATATGGTAACATCACTTCTCTCAAAATGCTGACATAGACGTTCCTATCCATTATGTCTCTAATTCGATGTATTGGGCCTAAATCATTATATGAAAAGCTTCCCCATATCATTAGTTTTGCACCACCATGTTTAACTGTCTTTTGTGTATACTGAGCTCTATATTTGGTGTTGGGCGGACGTCTAACATGCTGTCTAGACCCAGTGCCACCAAATGAAACAATTTTGCCTTCGTCGGTCCACAGTATGTTTCTCCATTTTTCTTTCGGATATTTGATATGTTCTTGGGCAAACTTTAAGCGTGCTGCTGCTTGTTTTGTATGTCAACAATGGCACCTTTTGTGAACTTCTTGCGAATAAATTGTTGTCCATCAGATGCCTACGAATAGTAGGGACACTTACGGCAAGATTCAGATCCTTTTGAATTTTATTTGAAGACGCTGACGGATTTATTTTGCTGTATCGCACAATTCGGCGGTCATCGACAGTAGATGTTTTGGCCTTGCGCACACCCGTTTCGGTCTTTTTTTATATTTTAATGCATTTGCGATCAATTGATCGGAGTAACTTAAGATTTCCTTAGTTTCTTTGTAAGTTTTGCCTTTTTTTCGAAGATTTTTAATTCGTTTTCTCTTTTCTTCAGTACAGTGCTTTTCTCGTCCCACTATTACAAAAATTTATGTGAATCACTGTAGAGAAAAAGTTTTAACTACATTTTTCCGTACTTACTGTTCACTTTTTTCTTTTAAATTATGTGCTGTTATATATTTATTTTTAAAAGAACACTCGCACTCCTATTTTTTTGATCAACTGAATTCAGGGGCAAACACAGAAATGAATCAATTTCATCGTAAATATTAAAGTTATTACGAGATTGCTTTTTTGTATTTTATTTCTTACATTATCGTTGTAACTACCATTAAAATATATCATGTTTTGCAAATTGGTAGAATGAAAAATTTTAACTTTGAAAATATTACATTGTAAGCACTCCTATTATTTTGAACACAGCTGTATGTATATATTTTGTTCTTGACTAAATAAATACTATGCCAGGCTAATTGAATGAAATTATTTTTCCACTGTTGTTGTTGTTGTTGTTGTTGTATTTTTAATTTCAGCTGTTTTTTCTTCTTGTTTTTTATTTTTTTTTATTCAATTGTTAATTTATTTGAAAGTTTATTATCATCTGCATTGTATTTAAATAAATAATAAAAACAAAACAGCAACAACAACAACTAACTAAAACAACTCTCCTCCAGACGAAACAAAGCCATAAAATTTATTATGCAAAATACTAGTTGTTGTTGTTGTTTTTGGGTGCAATTTTATGCACTAAAACTATTAAATAAAAAATAATAAAAAAAAAGAATAGAATGAAAAAAAAATTCTAAAAATGGCAGCAAATTCCACAACTATCGAACGCACACACACATATGCACACACACATGCACATACAAACGGACAGACAAGACCGACAGACAGCCAATATGATTAATTTACAATCAACACCGCGTTTGCTACATTCATTCATAAAAATTCTTTGAAGGCAGTCTTTAAAGGTATCAGTTCGTAAAATCTTTAAATTAGCCAAGGGTAGGTATGTAGCTGAGATTAACAAGGTTGATGTCTATACTACAAGACAGACAAACAAAAATCCAAATTTCGAAATGAAAATTTTGGTAAACCAAAACCAAATTATTCCAATTAGAATTCATTTTTTAACCAGTTCACTTAAATTTACCCAAGAGAATGTAGCCGATATTATAAGGTTTATGTCTGTACTACACACAAAACAAAAAATTTTAATTTCGAAAGGAAATTTTTGGTAAACAAAAGGAAATTATGCCAACCGAGTTTTGTTGGTCACTTTCGAACAGTTTAATTAAATTTTTCCCCAGGGTATGTATCGGAGGTTAACAAGGTTCATGTCTGTACTACAAGCAAAACAAAAATGCAAATTTCGAAATGAAATGTTCCAGGAATTTATTGCAACTAAGTTTCGTTAAATTCATATTCGAACAGTTTAATTAATTTACCACAAGCGGATGTAACCGAAATAATAAGGTTTATGTCTGTACTACAAGAAAGAAACATCCAAATTTTGAAATGAAATTTTCTTAATTCAAATGCAAATTATTTCAACCGCTTCGTTAAATTCACTTTCGAACAGTTGAAGTCTTCTCTGTAACAGGGTGTTTCAGAAATTTTACGTATATAAAATAATAGGAAAGGTTTGCAAACGGAATTTATTAAAATTGTCGAATAATTTCATAAAATGAGAAGAAAAAAAATGTATCCGAAATTGAAACCTAAAAAGGATTTTAGTGCTTTGGAATACAACAGAGGGTGCCCTATGTTATGGCATTAAATACGGGCGGCCACATGGCGCAGCACACAGTCATAGGCATTCGTTTGACCGCGGTAGTTGTTTTTTTTCTCTTAATTTGGAATCGTTGCAACTTTTTCAAAATTTTTTATTTAAGAATAAAAAATTCAGTGCGGTCAAACGATCTGTAACCAGATGTATTGACGTGTCTTTAATGTCATTTAAATTAAGCAAAAGATTTCAAAATATTTTAAAACTTAAAAAAGACGCAAAAAGGCAGTATACAGTCATAGGCATTCGTTTGACCGCAATAGTTGTTTTTTTCTTCTTAATTTGGAATCGTTGCAACTTATTCAAAATTTTTATTTAAGAATAAAAAATTCAGTGCGGTCAAACGATCTGTAACCAGATGTATTGACGTGTCTTTAATACCATTTAAATTAAGTAAAAGATTTCAAAATATTTTAAAACTTAAAAAAGAATCAAAAAGGCAGTATACAGTCATAGACATTAGTTTGACCGCAATAGTTTTTTTTCTTAATTTGGAATCGTTGCAACTTATTGAAAATTTTTATTTAAGAATAAAAAATTCAGTGCGGTCAAACGATCTAAAGGGTGTTTTTTATAGAGGTATAGAACTTTAAGTTGGCATTACTTTTCAAGATGGCGACCGATTTAACAGCTGTCAAGTGATTTATTCTCAGTTTGGTTTGGCAATTCATCATGAATAGACTCACGCCTGAACAACGCTTGCAAATAGTGCAATTTTATTTCGAAAATAATGGTTCTGTGCGGACAACGTATCGCTCACTACGTCCATTTTATCGAATTTTGTTTAGCGATGAAGCGCACTTCTGGTTGAATGGCTACGTCAACAAACAAAACTCCCGCATTTGGAGTGAAGGTAATCCTCAAGTGTATGTGGAAACACCGTATGTATACTAGTCATAGATATTCGTTTGACAGCAGTAATTGGCTTTTTTTTAATTTTGATTTGTTAAGTGCGGTCAAACGATCTATGACGTGTCTATAATGCCATTAAAATTAAGTTAACAAATTTAAATCTACAAAAGAAAAAAATTCACTTACCAACACTAACTGAACTACGTTGGATTATGTACAGTGCGCAGGAAAATTAATTTATATTTCTACAGCGATTATATTGGTAAACGAAGAAGTCTGGTACTGTGCGAAAAGGTTGAGTAACTTTTTAGTCATTCAGCTTCATTTATAATTTCTGGAAAAAATATAAATTGGGACCGTTTTGAAATAAATTTTATTAAATAATAAACGTTTCACAAATAAAAAATAATAAATATCAGCAGTGGAGCAAAAGTTTATGATTTTAATTTTAAAATTAAAAGACATTTTCTCCACACAATATTTAAATTGTTTCAGAGAAATTTAAAAAAAATAAAAATAATAAAAAAAAAAAATAAAAACGCGCATACAGTCACACAGATAATTATACGTACCCCCCCCCCCCCCTCACCACTCAAAATATTTTTTTTTTAAATGATAATATATGGACAAGTCGACTGATTTTTGCGCCAAATTTTTTGTTTTCCGTCACAGCCGAACAAATTATATTTGTTCTCATCACTAAATATTACATTCGCCCAAAAATCAGTTGACTTGTCCATATATTATTGGGCAAATTCCAATTGTGGCTTTTTTCTCGGCACTCGGCTGCGGAAACCGTTCTTTCTCAAAACACTTCGAACTGTTTCGGAATGCACAATAACACTGTGATCACTTTCCAAGGTATTTCGTATTTCTACGGCTGTAGTCCTAGGATTTTTATTCACAATACCTTTTATATACCGGGCTACTCTTGGAGAAATTTTATACGAAATATACGTCGTACGTATAATTTTCATTGGTGCCATATTGATTTTAAGCAAACTGCAGGCACAAATTCATAGATTTTGGGAATCTTTTTTCTTTATTTAAATAAATGTGTCGTTACAGACGCTAATGTAAAGAAATTTTAGATTAGAAGTTCATTACTTTTTAAAAAAATGATTATTAGGGGGGGTACGTATAATTATCTGTGTGACTGTATATCACACCTCAGATTGGTCGCTTTGTATTAATCACTTAACTAGTCTGCCCTGCGACTAGGTTAACTTATTGCTCGTGTGATTAGTCACGCCGGCAAGGGTAACAACGGAATGTTTCATCATCTCCTTAAGAGATTTCCGGCATTCACTCTAAACAGGATCAGCTTGACTACTCGGTAAGACGTTTACACTGTAAATTGCGGAAACTTCGGCCTTAAGTCCTTAATCTTATTGCTGTCGTCATGGTGAAAAACGCTCAGAGAAACGCATCGTTACAGATCTGCACTCAGAGAAATTATTATTGAAAGAGCAGACCAGAACACAGTAGTTTAAATTGCTGAGATGTAAACTTGAAGTCGCCGTAGTCTAGTAGGTAGTGTGTTGGCTTATTACGCGTAAAGCCAGGGTTCGAGCCCCAGGCCAGACATCAAGACAAAATACAAAAAAGTATTTCTTCGGCGACTTCCTCTCAGCAGATTTCTGGTAAAAACTCTGAGAGTAAATAAAATTGCCATGAAAAAGTTTCTCAAAAATCTGTCGTTCGGAGTCGACTTTAAACTGTAGGTCCTCGACACTCATGTATAAAATTAACGCACACAACATAAGTGGTGTGAGAAACTAGGACGTTGTAATTCGACCTCCAGGTACTGTACTTGTCTTAATTGACAAGTACACGTCCTCTAACCTAACCTAACCTAACTGCCAGACCATATCTGCGTTACGTTAAGAGTGAAAGCAAAGATTTTGGCCATCTTTTCGACTAATAGGTTAACAGATAAGATAACTATCACTAGAGCCTTGGCCGATTGGTAGTCAGTACAGATTAACAACCATAAGTATGTCAAAAAACTTAAGAGGAATTTCAAACCTCTTGAAAAATTCTAGAACTCTACTACAGGCACTGAGTGCTTTAAACATCGCTGTCTAAGTGTTCGGTAACCATGGCTAATTGCACTTCGAATTTGAGACAGTTTGAGGTGCATTCCATAGAAACTGGTAAAAGGGATATTCACTGATACTTCCTTGTGAAAAGTACCAGTTTTGTTTGGACTGGACTGGATAGATAGTCTGCTAAAGGACTCAAGCCCCTTCCGATTATGTTGCCCAGAAACGGTTCAGTCTCTTCAAACCTGTCTGTGGCTGTAGAAGAGTTTGAAGGTCGGTAAGTTCTCCCACTACTGAGGGGTATACATGGCTATGGTTTGACAAGCCAAACTTACTTTTGACTTTGCCTTGACTACCCAATGGATTTCCGTTACCAGGTTAAAATATTGACTGTAACTATGCAACAGTACGTATGGGAAAATAATAACAACACGACAGTGATTGCTTTTAAAAAATTTCTCTTCAACATTTGCAAAGAGTTAGCGAAGCACAAAATGCCTTTCAATGCGGAAGAATATTTGAAATTAAAATTTGAAAAATTGAATCGAAAGATCAATAAACATGAAATGGAACAGAGTCAGCAGCAACAAATGGAAGAAGATGACTTCGATGAGCTAATGCTGCAGCAAAGGAAGGGTTTAGGTTCCTTAAAGGCCTCCTTGGATGATGTTGAAAATGGTGTAAGTAAAGGAAAATCCTTCAAACCTTAATTCTTCAAGCATAAGAGATAAGAGCATTCTGCTTTAAATTCCAGATCAAACTAAGCAAACTAAAGTTGGATGTCAAGCCGATTGCCAAGTGCCAATTGAGTGCAGCAGATAAACGCAAACCGTTGAGAAGGCCAAATCCGTTTATAAAAATTAAATTGCAAAAGACACCCGACATTGTACTCTTTGAACAGCGCAGCACTACTGCCTTGAGGGACACCGACGAGGGACATCTGGTTGAGCAAGACAACGAACGTTATTGGTATTTAACCGAGGGGGAAGGCAGTACACGTACACGTTTCTCAAGGGAAACGCAAACTCCTTTGCAGCTTACGAAAACTCGTGGCGTAAATACAGACTCAATAGCACGTAGCAATGTGGCCTCGTATGTGTCCAACTTTGAAATGTTCGATACGTACAAAGATCTTGAGAAGACGGTCCAAAGTGTGGATGTCGATGGCACACAAAAGATCCAAGTGATCACCTATAAGGTGGGCGGTATCGATCAGTTTGCGGAGATTAGTAAAATGCCCACATTTAATTTGGCTTTAATGCTTACGTTGCGCATATTGGCCGGTAATACATTTGAAAATGAGCAGCGAAGATTTCGCAATATGATAAGGCCTGATCCATTGGCCATGCAGATACACTATCGTTATAGCGTTAAACCGTTATGGTCGTATAATATAAGCCTAACACCATTGGCCAGCCAGCCTGTGGCCGATATGAGCTGGTGTCCCACAAATGGTGACATTTTGGCGGTTGGCTACGGGTACTTTACTGCCTCGGCAGAAGAGTTACCCAAAACCGGTAGCGTTTTTGTATGGAACATCAAAAACCCGATAAATCCGGAAAAAATGTATACATTTCCTGCACCCGTGGTAACGGTTGAATTTTCTCCCTATACCCCACAACTTTTGGCCATTGGCCTGTATGATGGTGCCATCTATGTCTACGACATAAGTAATGTTGAACATCCGCAAATAAGTGTGTCGGCGCGTACAAATTCCACGGGTTGTGAGCCTATAACCTGTATTAAGTGGATGCCTCACATTAAAAGCGAGACCAGACTTTATGATTTGGAACCATTTTTGGCCTTAACCCGGGATGGCATTGTCACACGCTATACGATCGTAAATAGTCCAACTTTATTAAGTTTCCAACAAATTACACTCGATCGTATTGATGGCATTGTGGAGGGTTTGAGCGTGGACGCGAAACCCTTTCGAATGGAAGCAAATCGTCATCCACAAGGCATTTATATTTGCTTGGATCCGACGCATAAGAATGTTTACTATGTGCTAACGGATGAGGGTTGTTACCACAAATGCTCAACAAATTATCCCAATCAACATTTGGAAGTGTTGCAATTACATGAGGCCGGCGTTAATTATATGGAATTTTCACCCTGGTCACCGAAACTCTATTTAACGTGTGGCAATGATTGGTAAGTTATTAAGACTTTCAAGACGTCATAGTTTGCTTACATGCAAGTAAACAAAGAAATGACCGCCAAGTATATGCGTTATCAGGCTCTGTGAATCAATAGCACTCGTCGCGAAAGTTAGGTTAGGTTAGTCTGGTGGATTACTGGACGTAGCTCTAGTTGAACAATTATATTAGCATTGGTGGGCATATGATGTCATATTGATAGATACTATATTAAGAAAACCGGACTAAATTGTTAATCATTTAAGCGAGGGCATATGACGCCATATTTATGGAGACTAAATTAAGAAAACCGGACTAAATTGTTAATCATTTAAGCGAGGGCATATGACGTCAAATTGATGGATATTAAATTAAGAAAACCGGACTAAATTGTTAATCATTTAAGCGAGGGCATATGACGTCATATTGATGGAGATTAAATTAAGAAAACCGGGCTGAATTGTTAATCATTTAAACGAGGGCATATGACGCCATATTTATGGAGACTAAATTAAGAAAAACGGGCTGAATTGTTAATCATTTAAGTGAGGGCATATGACGTCATATTTATGGAGACTAAATTAAGAAAACCATGCTCATTTGTTAATCATTTAAGTGAGGGCATATGACGTCATATTTATGGAGACTAAATTAAGAAAACCGGGCTGAACTGTTAATCATTTAAGCGAGGGCATATGACGTCATATTTATGGAGAAAAAATTAAGAAAAACGGGCTGAATTGTTAATTATTTAAGCGAGGGCATATGACGTCATATTTATGGAGACTAAATTAAGAAAACCGGGCTGAATTGTTAATCATTTAAGCGACTTCATTTTGATTTCATTTCCATTTTCCAGGTGTATACGCATTTGGCTGCTTGGCATACAGAAACCGTTGATAACATTGAAATACCATATGGCACCTGTACACACAGCTAGCTGGAGTACCACCCACTCCACTATAATAGTGGCTCTGTATCGTAACTCTCTAGATGTATGGGACTTAAAGCGTAGCATTTTAAAGCCGGTATCATCTTTGACAGTGGATCGCGAACCCTTTTATACTACATTTAAGTGAGTGTTTTCAAATTTTCTTTAAAAAAACTTTTCTTTTCATTTTGTTTTCTGTGTTTTAGACTCACGCTTTGTGGCCGTAGTGCAGCAGTGGCGAATACTAAGGGCAATGTAGAGATGTTGGCTTTCGAGGATATGCCATTCTCACCACATTTCCAGTATGAACGTTTGGAGAAAACACTGTTTAAGTTATTGGCTAATGATCACGACCGGTTAGGGGATGTTAAAAGTGTGGGATATTTTGGTTATTAAACAGCGACAGCATCTGATACGCAGTGTACATATGTATACGAGTGTTTAAAAAGGAATAGCAAAAATAATTATTATTTTATGAATCCGGAATCTGACTGTCTGTCTATCTAAAGTGGTGAAATCTAGCGTTTTTATTTGCAATAAAAACGTTAACATGTTCCCTGTTTGCATGGGCGCTGTTGATGGTGAAAAATACCTTTAAAATATGACCGAGAAAAGAAAAAAAATTACAATAAAATTTTGTATAAAACCATTTAGACATCTACCCCCTCCCTCTCCCTTTCCCTGCCTGTTGTCTATTGACCGGCACACTTGCTGACTTTCTTTGCTGTGTGCCAACAAACAAACTCATGCCCAGAGAGACCCCCCTCCAAAAAAAAATAAAAAAAAAATGGGAAAAAATTTGAAAAACAAGAATAAGATGAAAAGAAAAAGGAACAGAAATAAAATATCAAATTTCACTCACTCAAAATAAAGGCTTTTTTTCGTTAATCGACGGGAAAAGAAGAAAAAAAATTCGGGTTTTTTTTTCGGAGAATTTGTAAAGGAAACATGCGCTTGGTTGTGGCACAGAACACACAACACAGACAAATAAAGAAGAAAGAGGAAGAAAAAACGAAAAAAAATGTATAAAAATAATACTCAATTATATATTTGAAGAGCCAGCCGCCATACCGAAAAAAAAAACCGAAAAAGAAAACGAAAGAGGAAGAAAAGTATGGAAAATTATTCCCTGCGTTTATGAAAATACAAGCAAGTAAGCAAGCAAGCAAGAGCCATGAAAAATACATAAAATTGTTGAAAATAATGAAAAGCGCGTGCCGGTTTCTGTTTTACTTCGATTTTGCGGCAATCAGTTCGATTTTGACGGTATGCACAACCAGTGATGGAAGCGTGACACACATCAGAGATCAGCAATGAGTATTTAAAAGGATGAATAGAATCGAATCATACTCATAATTTCTGATACTTATACGTATTCATACTTATTTTAATATCATGGAACCTCATATTAAAAGTTTAAAGTACTCACTCATCATATTTATACTTAACATCATACGTGTTGATGTTGTTGTTGATTTCGACTCTCCATAACTCCACATATAAAGGGTGTTTTTTATAGAGGTATAGAACTTTAAGTTGGCATTACTTTTCAAGATGGCGACCGATTTAACAGCTGTCAAGTGATTTATTCTCAGTTTGGTTTGGCAATTCATCATGAATAGACTCACGCCTGAACAACGCTTGCAATTTTAGTGCAATTTTATTTCGAAAATAATGGTTCTGTGCGGAAAACGTATCGCGCACTACGTCCATTTTATCGTCGACAAAATCGTCCATCAGAGCAGTTAATTCGATTAACCATGGAACGTTTTCGCACCACGTTTACTCTTATTGATAACTCGCATCCCCAGAGACGACGCTGTACGGCGCGTACAGAAGAAGCTATTGCTGCTGTAGAGCGTAGCATTGAGGAAGACCCGAATGAGTCCATCGGAAGGATCTTGGTTTGCGTGCTTACAAAATCCAACTCGTGCAAGATTTGATGCCAAACGATCATCAAGTAAGGCGTAGATTCGTCGAATGGGCCCAAAACGAGATTACCGTTGTTCCCGATTTTCATAAGCGATGAAGCGCACCTCTGGTTAAATGGCTACGTCAACAAACAAAACTGCCGCATTTGGAGTGAAGGTAATCCTCAAGTGTATGTGGAAACACCGTTACATCCAGAAAAACTGACTGTTTGGTGCGCTTTATGGGCTGGTGGAATCATTGGTCCGTACTTTTTCAAAAACGATGGTGGCCAGAACGTTACAGTCAATGGTGATCGGTATAGAGCCATGATTACTAACTTTTTCATTCCTGAATTGAATAACCATGATGTCGAGGAGATGTGGTTTCAACAAGACGGCGCAACATGTCACACAGCTCGTGCCACAATAGATTTATTGAAAGACACGTTTGGTGACCGCCTAATTTCACGTTTTGGACCTGTGAATTGGCCTCCAAGATCTTGTGATTTAACACCGCTAGACTACTTTCTGTGGGGCTATGTAAAGTCATTGGTCTATGCGGTAAAGCCACAAACGCTTGACCATTTGGAAGACAACATTCGCCGTTTTATTGCCGTTATATGGCCACAAATGTTGGAAAGTCATCGAAAATTGGACGTCCAGATTGGACTACATCCGCGCCAGCCGTGGCGGTCATATGCCAGAAATCATATTTAAAATATAATGCCACAAGATTATCTTTCGGATAAATAAAATTCATGTCAATCGAATAATCCATCGTTGTTTTATATTATTTTATTAAAGTTCTATACCTCTATAAAAAACACCCTTTATTATAAGAGTATTTTTCTAAAGTTATGAACCTAAATGAGTAGTAGGCTTATGAATCAAACATATTTCGAATGGTATGAGTTTGATGTTAACGTTGTACGTATACTCATCGCAACCTGTACTTATAAATCAACGTTGTAATAAGTACGAATGAATCAGAGTACATAGTTAAATTTCAATATTGTTGACTCACTTATATACAAAATTTATTGAATTCTTACGAGTAGCGAAAAAACGATTCATTGCTGATGTCTGATACACATATTATTTGCAGATATCGACGCCTCCATTCTATAACGTTCTAAGTGTACTTAGAACGTTTTTAACGTTCTTGCATTTTTAAATTCTACGTTCTCTAACTTAAATACTGTCAAAATTTGGTTAAGATGCGCCGATCCGTTCCGAAGTTATAGGGAAAAATCTACTTCGAATACCCATATAGTCGTATGTCGCGTGAAAACTTTGAGAGCTCACAACTCAAAACACACTTTTTCGACTTAGAATGTTATAGAACAGAGGCGTCGATATTATTCTTACACCACACAAGTCATGTGTGTGTTAATTTTATCCGTTAATGGCGGGTCCTGCAGTTGCAGATTTGTGTGAAATTTTTTCATGACAATTTTGATTTTATTCTCAGAGTTATTGCCAGAAGACAGTTGTTGTAAGGAAGTCGCCGAAAGCAATATTTTCTTGTTTTAATCGGGATGTCTGAGCCAGAGATTCAACCACGGGTTCTCGTTTAATAAGCCAACAAACAATCTACCAAGTTTTAAGAGATCACTATGGTCAAACCTTCTAAATCATTAGAAGTTTTGACATGCGTTTGCGCTTTATTAGCCTCATAGCTGATGTCGTTTGACACCGTTGGACTATTATTTGTGGGGTGCCGTCAAAGATAAGTGTTACGCCGACAAGCCAGAGACAATTGACGCTTTAAAGGACAATATTCGTGAAGCCATTGGTGAAATACAGCTGCACATAATCGACAATGTGCTTAAAAATTGGACCGATCGTGTAGGCTATTGCATGGCCAGCCGAGGCAGCCATTTGAATGAAATTATTTTCCATTATTAACCGGAAGGATACAAAAAGGAATTTGAGAAAATATTCAGTAGTTTTTTTTTTAGCATTTAAAAAAAAAAAAAAAGTTATTTGGCGGACCCTTTATGATCGTAATGAACATTATCTCGCTATTAACTGTGCCCCTTAAATCTATCGTAGATATTCATGACTTGATGGGGTTTTGCACTTAGCAACGACACTGAAACAATGTTTTCTCATGGCAATGAGCTTGCTTAGACGTTAGCGTTAGATTATCACACTGAATTTATTAATCTTTTCTTGCCCTTCAATACGGGTTTATCCGGAACCTAAACCTCTAAATATAACTATTTTATCAAAGTTCAGCGATTCTGCAAACAGTTCGTGGCATTGGACATGGGTTTTGATTGTTCGATTTGACACATCCTTCATTTTCAAACTATTTCGGCTGATCGGAATGTTCCAAATCATGGAGATCATGGTGACCATTATTAATACATGACTTTTGTCCTCTTCTACAGGTGCAGCGTCGAGTAAGCCACCACACTGTCTACTAGATTACGACGACTATCTACTACACTACGATGACGGCCTACTAGACTACGACGACTGTCTACTACACTACGACGACGGTCTACTAGACTACAACGACTGTCTACTACACTACGACGACGGTCTACTACACTACGACGACGGTCTACTAGACTGCGACGACTGTCTACTAGACTACGACGATGGTCTACTAGACTACAACGACGGTCTACTAGACTACGACGACGGTCTACTAGACTACGACGACTGTCTACTAGACTACGACGACTGTCTACTGGACTAAAACGACTTCAGTCAAAACGTTTTAATGCATCTTTTTTAAATGGGATTCTCGTACATACATACATACACATAATTGGTCATTACAACCCTTCAGTCAGGATTACGACCTAGCTTCTCACACCACTTATGTTGTGTGTGTTAATTTTTATACATGAGTGGCGGGACCTACAGTTTAAAGTCGACTCCGAACGACAGATTTTTGAGAAACTTTTCATGGAAATTTTATTTACTCTCAGAATTTTTGCCAGAAATCTGCTGAGAGGAAGTCGCCGAAGAAATATTTTTTGTATTTTGTTTTGATGTCTGGCCTGGGGCTCGAACCCTGGCTTTACGTCTAATAAGCCAACATGCCAAATATAAATCAATTATCCACAAAGGTCAGTATGTTAATTTATTAGACGTATGATAAGGTCGTGGGTTCAAGCCCTGGCTCAAACACCTCTAACAAAACGAACAATGATTACTTCGGCGACTTTCTCTCAGCATTTAGATTTCTTTTATGTTTTCTCTTAACAGTTCGGTGTAAATCTTATCACTTCGCATTCAGTCACGTTATCATCACTGACGGAAAGGCCAACTCTTGTGAATAGCACAGGCAGCACACGAGTATAAGAGTGCGTTGGGGGGCTGTGCATGTATGGCTGGCTTTGCATATGGCATGTGCATGTGTATGAATTGTATGTTGTGTGTTGTGTTGTGTTGTGCTGTTATCAGTATGATTGATAAAATTTAACATCATCATTATTAATATTGCAACATTCTCACCCAAAGACATACCACACACACACACGCGTGCACTATATGTATGTATATTAATATTCTAATATATTGGTTGGTTGGATTGAGAATAAATGTTTAGAGCATACATGTATGCCAACTAGTGAGGAGCATTTGCGAGAGTGTATAATTGAAATAAAAAAAAAAATTTTCTTTTTAGAAAATTTTGTTTGTTAAGTAAACTTGACTATACAATCGGTGATGAAACTTTACATTAACAACGTGAAGTTTTTATTCCAACAGGGTACTATATGACGCGCCAGTTTGAATTATTGGTTTTGAAGTCGTCGCAGTATAGTATGGATAGGTATTAGGGAAGTGAGGCCATGGTTCAAAAATAAAAAAAAAAAATTCTTCTTCTGGCAAAAACTCTGAGAGCAAAAAAAAAATTGGCATGAAAAGTTTCTTAAAAATCGTCAGTAAACTGTAGATTCCTTCACTAATGGATAAAACTAACATACACAACGTGGGTGGTGTGAGAAGCTAGGTTGTAATCCTGACTAAAGGCTTGTAATGACCAATTAAATAAGTAAGTGCAGTGGAGAGTATCCACAGAACAATTCAACAAACAAATGTTGCGCAGTTTTTGGCCTCAATGGCTTACGAATAACCAACCAACTGTTAGAAATGACTCATATACAGTGGTGGCCATATAATTAGAAACGACTTAGCAACATGTATGTTTGTTGTTAATTTGTTTTACAGTTTTCACTGTGTACCTGGGATCATAGGCTTTGTTTGGAGGACGTCTTACATACGGTTTTCCATCAGATTGGGACAAATTAAACTTAGATTCGTCACTCCAGAGAACTCTGTTCCAAAAACATCGTTTCTAATTATAAGGCCACCACTGTAAATACAATGGGGATCGAAATTCAATGGAGATAGTATATCTGATTTGGTTTTGTTCCTAGAAAGCCAACAGAGGATTGAATAGAACCCTTAGGGACATCAGTGACCAGCAAGATTACAGAACACTAGGGTCCATATGATGCGTAGTGAATGTACTACATAAAGAATGTCTTGGAATCAGCTAAGAGAGTATTCATTGACATTCTATGTTCGTTCTAATTGAAATTGTTGATCAATCTTCTGGTATTTTTGGTTGTATAAGCCTCCTATGTTTCATTTTATTAATGCCCTCCATGTAAATACAAGTTTGGTATACAAAATGGCAATAAAAACTTTATAATTTTTAATAATCAAACCAACAATGCGTCTTGAAAAGCAGAAATTAATGCGAAAAATAAAGAACAAAAACGCATTTAAGGTCCACAGGATCAAAAATATTTGAATATTTCATGTTAAAAATAAATTTAAATGCGACGTACATTTTATAATAAAACATGGCGCTATTTCCGTTACAAATACACACTCATATATACATACATACATACATACATACAGTTGTGTTCAAAATAATAGGAGCGCCCTTCATTTAAAAGCAAAGTATAAAATTAAGAAAAATAAAAAAGAAAATATCAAATTTTTTTGACTTAAAATTCATTTCTAATTAATTTTCTAATTTTTTAACACTTAATTATTTAATTAAAACTACGAAAACAAAAAATATTTTGTGTAAATAAAGATTACTCTCAAAATTAATTGTTCAAAATAATAGGAGTGTTATAGCATACAACCTAATAATTTTTAAACAAAAGGCACAAAAGTTCGATACTATTTTAGTATTTTAGTATTTGGTTGAACAAGCTTTGTTTTTAATGAATTCAGCACATCTGCGAGGCATTGAGACAATAAGATCTTGGCATCTCTTTAAAGGAATCTGATGCAACGCATCGAGCACTGTGATCCATAGTTCTTCTGCATTTGAGGGTTTTTTTCTCTGCAACATACTTTTTAACATCTCCCCATAGATGTCCTATGGGATTAAGGTCAGGAGACTGAGCTGGCCACGCCATAACCTTTACCCCATTAACCCGAAACCACTCATTTGCCAATTTACTGGTGTGTTTCGGGTCATTATCTTGTTGGAATATTCATTTTAGAGGCGTGGGATATGGTAACATCACTTCTCTCAAAATCCCAACATAGACGTTCCTATCCATTATGTCTCTAAATTCGATGTATTGGGCCTAAACCATCATATGAAAAGCTTCCCCATATCATTAGTTTTGCACCACTATGTTTAACTGTCTTTTGTGTATACTAAGCTTTATATTTGCCACTACTGTCTAGACCCAATGCCATCAAATAAAACAATTTTGCCTTCGTCGGTCCACAGTATGTTTCTCCATTTTTCTTTCGGCCAATTGATATGTTCTTGGGCAAACTTTAAGCGTGCTGCTACCTGTTTTTTTTTGTCAGCAATGGCACCTTTCGTGGACTTCTAAATAAATTGTTGTCTAAATTGTTGTCCATCAGACGCCTACGTATAGTAGGGTCACTTACGGCAAAATTCAGATCCTTTTGAGTTTTTTTTTTTGCATACGCCGAAGGATTCATTTTGCTGTATCGCACAATTCTGTGGTCATCGACAGTTGATGTTTTGAACTTGCGCCCACGCGTTTCGAGATTTTTTTATTTCATTGATTGGAGTTTGGAAATTGGTTTCCTCAATTTCTTTAGAAGTTTTGCCTTTTTTTTCGAAGATTTTTAATTAGTTTTCACTTTTCTTCAGTACAGTGCTTTCCTCGTCCCACTATTACAAAAATTTATGTGAATCACTGTAGAGAAAAAGTTTTAACTACATTTTTCCGTACTTATATTTCACTTTTTTCTTTAAATTATTTGCTGTTATATTTTTATTTTTAAAAGAACACTCACACTCCTATTTTTTTGATCAACTGAATTCAAGGGCGTGTCCATTGAAGTCACCGTTGTCTAGTAGGTAGTGTGTTGGCTTATTAGACGAAAAGCCAGGGTTCGAGCCCCAGGCCAGATATCAAAACAAAATACAAAAAGTATTTCTTCGGCGACTTCCTCTCAGCAGATTTCTGGCAAAAACCCTGAGAGTAAATAAAATTGCCGTGAAAAGTTTCTCAAAAATCTGTCGTTCGAAGTCGACTTTAAACTGTAGGTCCCGCCACTCATGTATAAAATTAACACACACAACATAAGTGGTGTGAAAAACTAGGTCGTAATCCTGACTGAAGGGTTGTAATGACCAATTACGTACGTAGAATTCAAGGGCAAACACACAGAAATGAATCAATTTCATCGTAAATATTAAAGTTATTACGAGAATCTTTTTTGTATTTTATTTCTTACATATCGTTGTAAGTAACTACCATTAAAATATATCATGTTTTGCAAATTGGTAGAATAAATAATTTTAACTTTGAAAATATTACATGGTAGTAACACTCGTATTATTTTGAACACAGCTGTACATACATACATATATACATTCATACGTTCATATATTTATAAAATCCTGGCAATTAAAATTATAAACAAAATAACACCATAAAACAACAACAACACAAAGAATTAAAAAAATTAACAGGACAACACAATAAAAAAAGGGAAAAAACTAACAAAAATTAAAATTAATATTTGGATTATTTTAGTCGAATTAGTTAATATTTTTTCTTCTTCTTCTTAATTGTTTTTATAAATATTTGTTAAACAAAAAACAAAACAAAACAAAACAAATGTTTTAAAAGGGAAAATTTAGGTCACAATGTTTCTTGGCTAAAACGAAAGGCGGTTTGTGGAAAACAAATGCCTAAGAAGGGGATTTTAAATCTCCCTCTCAAGTAAATCGTTGGTTGATGTTTTATAGAAATAAAGACACACACACGCTCTTAATCTCGAATATGAATGGAAGACATTAGTATCTTACAACTGAAGATATATTCCCGATATTTATAAACTTAACTTTGTATCGCAATTTTTTTTTTACATACCAGGCCTACATTCAAATGTAGGTCACTCTGATTTTGAACAAGGACAAGAGACCTGCCCTCTGGATAATCGATCCTAGGTTAAGTTAGGTTAAACTGGCAGCCGTCTTAATGAGCGCAGTTTACTTGTGCACTCATAAGGCATCGTTGTAACACTGATATTACATATTCCGCCATATAATTACAGTAATCCCTCGATTTACCTCGCAGTTGGTTCCAAAATAAGGCGACGTAAATCGAAACGACGTAAATCGAATTTCATATCGCTCATACTACAAAGTAGTATGTTTTTAACAAGGAACACAAAAAAGTTACAGTAATCCCTCGATTTACGTCGCAGTTGGTTCCAAAAAAAAAAGGCGACGTAAATCGAATAACGACGCAAATTGAAGTTGGAGGGAACAAAAAAAATTGACGACGTAAATCGAAACAACGTTAATCGAGGCGACGTAAATCGAAGGATTACTGTATAGCTGCTGGTTGGTAATTTTCAACCATCCTGAGAGTCTTATGAATCCCCTTTAACCAGAGAAAATGTTCTGCCACTAAATTCTTGGTGTCCAAAAATTCTACTCCTCAGGTTCCCAGGCACCGAACAATGACACAAAAAACATTTTTAGGGTCGCTTCCTCTTCCACGTCGTTGCAGCTTCTGCAGAAGTCATTATGAGATATTCCCAAACTCCAGACCTGAGCATCCAGAGGCCAAAGTCCTGTTATGACTGCTATGAGCTTCTTTAGGTGGAATCTTGATAGGTTTAATGCAATCTCTGTTCTGCATATGGTCACAATGGGCCAGAAGTGTCTTGTGTTTCTACAAGTGGCAAGTCATTATCCCATCCTACCTTTGCCAATGAATGCAAAATTTGTGAGACCATTTGTCTGCCTCTCTACCGATGCGCTCATCTATCCTATCTCACGTAGGAATTAATTTGAATTTTCCATGGTGCATGCTTTAACAAGCGCGTGGGCCTTGTTGTTGCCCTCGATATCCCAAATAACCAGAAACCTAAGTGACAGTAACCTTCAAATGTCTCGCTATCTCGTTCAGAGACACCCGGCATTCTTGGTCGCTTCAATTGGTCGATAAATATGCGTATATCTCAAGCCGGTGTACTCCGATACCGATTGCGCATGGCGGCAATTTTAATAGTCATTGTTCCCGCTTGAAAAGTATTTCAATAATCCGGTAGTGCATTGCATACAAAACCAAAAGCGTTTTCGTGTATGCCTCTCTCAACTGTTTTAAAGCATTTCAAACAAAATTATCTTAACTTTATACGAACCTAGTATCGTAACTGTTGAAAACCCTTTAAAAATGAATTGAAGCCCATGGCAGTACACTAAAGGGGAAATTGGTTCCAACAGCAAGAAAGGTAAGGGCGTCAGAAGTTTTGTTTGCCCATAAACTTCAGAAAAGTAAAACAATTACCTCTGAATTCCTGATAAAAGATCTCTTGTACAGAAGAAAATAAAAATTAATCTTTCATCAGAAGAATTCAATTGTTTGCGCAACAGCACTACGGCAAACTGCAAATTAACCGTTTGACTGCTACGCGGCGCAAAAGCGCTGCGTTCATTTGTTACGAAAATCGCATTTGCGCTGCGTATTTCAGTGTAAAAATTTAGTCAAAAAGCAAAAATAAAATTAAAAGAAGAGATATAGGGTGTTCTCTTTATAAATGCTTTAATGCTTAAAAAAAAAAAAATACTGAATATTTTTTCAAATTTCTTTTTTTATTTGAAAGTACAATCCTTCCGGTTAATAATGGAAAATAATTTCATTCAAATGGCTGCCTCGGCTGGCCATGCAGTAGCCTACACCAGAAAATGCAGATTTTGGCAAAAAAAAAATCATCTTTTCAGATGAAGCTCATTTTGATCTTGGCGGGTATGTAAACAAGCAAAATTGTCGCAATTGGGGCACAGAAAACCTGCACGCATACATTGAAAAGCCGACGCACCCAAAACGAGTCACTGTTTGGTGTGGATTTTGGTCCAGAGGCATAATTGGGCCTTTTTTCCTCGAAAATGAGCAAGGAGTGGCCGTTACAGTCAATGGCGATCGTTATCGGGCCATGTTGAAGGAATTTTAGTTCACAAAAATTAAAGAGGAGGATATTGGCAACTTTTGGTTTCAACAGGACGGCGCTACGTGCCACACAGCCGAAGCTACACTCGATGTTTTGCGCCCTGTTTTTGAAGATCACATTATCAGCCGCAGAGCTGATGTCGTTTGGCCATCTCGGAGCTGCGATTTGACACCGTTCGACTATTATTTGTGTGGTGCCGTCAAAGATAAGTGTTACGCCGACAAGCCAGAGACAATTGACGCTTTAATGGACAACATTCGTGAAGCCATTGATGAAATACAGCTGCACACAATCGATAATGTGCTTAAAAATTGGACCGATCGTGTAGGCTACTGCATGGCTAGCCGAGGCAGCCATTTGAATGAAATTATTTTCCATTATTAACCGGAAGGATTGTACTTTCAAATAAAAAAAGAAATTTGAGAAAAAATTCAGTAGTTTTTTTTTAAAGCATTTTCAAAAAAAAGTTTTTTGGCAGACCCTTTACATAGGTTATTAGAATTTTGTAGATTTTTTATTATAATAAATAATTGTAGTTTTCAAGCAGTTTTCGAACGTTCTCACCAAAATCGCTTAGCAGTCAAACGGTTAATTACAATCATCCCACTCACCAGATTTGGCTTCTAGCCGTTACTAACTGTTTATGTGCTGGCAAATGTTGCTTAACAAATAAGGAAGTGTTACCAGAAAATTTATTTAAAAATTCTGAAACAAATTTTCTAATATTGAGGAGGATATCTTACAGGATTTAAATCCAGAAGCTCTATAATTATAATGAAGCAACAGTGACTGACTGCACAGTAACACACAATAACTACGCTGTGCTAATTTTGCGCTTTTTTTTCCTGCTTCTTATGAAAATCACTAGTTTCGTAAACTTTTTAGCTTTTGTGGTCCTTTGGACACACCGGCGTACTGATACTAAAACACATGCATACACATAAACCGCTATACATCCATCATACACACGAAAAGCTGAAGAGAGTAAAATGTAAACAAAATAAAAGTTAATATAAAAACAAAAGCAACAACAAAAAAACCAACACGAAAACAAACAAACACATATATAGAGAAAGAAGGAAAGAAAGTAAGTAAGCAAGTAATATAAGACACACATATACAAACAAACAAGCAAAAAATTTACAATTCATAAATGTGTAGTACAAGAGTAGACCCAGCCGCCAGGGTATTGTGGGTGAGTGTCTTTTAGTCTCACTCTCTCTCTCTCTCTCGCTTACAAATCAAACAAAAAATAATAATATCAAGAAGAAGAAAAAACAAAACCCAGGGTGGTGAATATATTTATTCGTTACTGTGAGCAGTAGTATTGGTGTCGTGTTATTATAATAAATACTCAGACAGTAGTAGTAGTATTTACTATGTGTGGGTGTGTAACAAAAGCAACAAAAATAACAACAACATAACGGCAAGTAAATAAAGAGACGACGAGTATGTGCAGTTGGAAAAATTATTTTTTCTTTTGTTTTTTTTTTTTTTTTTTTGTTGTGTGCTATGCTCTCGCATCCTTTTATTTTGGATGTTTTACGGCTTAAAAAAGACTCAAGGCGGAAAATTCAAATCAGTCTACAGAAAACGCGTACGTGAATCAGAAGTAGCCGGTCGTGGCTACACTTTCGGCGTGTAAATTTTTTTGTCGGTATGATAAACAAGTGATACACCCTGTAAAAGTTCTGTAAGTTTTAAAACAAGTTAAGAAAGTAAACAAAAAAAAATGGAAAAGTAAAGTTTTTTTTTTTAATTAAAAGGGATAAACAAAACACAAACTGCCAAAAAAAAAAGATAAGAAAAAATGGTTCTAAAAAAATTAAAAAATAAATTTTAAAGAAAATTTTTCAAAATAAAACAACAAAAAAAAGAAAGAATTTAACATATGGACCATTTTTAATTTAAGGATAATTAATTAAGTTTCATACACACATACTACAACATAAGGTGTATGTATATGTGGGTATGTGTGTCTGTTGTGTGTGTATTTGTGTAAGTGTATACTTGAGTAAGGATGTTTTTTGTTCATAAATAACAAAATAGAGAGAGAGAGAGAGAGCGTCAGCAGCAGCATAAAAGAAAGCTAAAGAAAAAGAAAGAGAGAGAGCGCAAGCTATTAAAACAAAGTAACAAAGTGTTAGTGAGTGAGCACATAATATAAAAAAGGAAAGAGAGAGAGAGAGAGAGCATTTAAATTACTCACACAGTGTGAATGACACTTTTATAAAAAAAAGAAACCAGAAAAAAATTTTAAAAGAAAAGAAATTTAATTAAAAATTAAAAGAAAAACAAAAACAATCTTTCAAAAATGCTTAAACATTTAACCAAATTAAAAACGCGCAGTAAACGCCATATTAAAACAAGAAAAAAAGAGAAACTCTTTAAGTAAATACATAAAGATAGGAGAGAGAGAGAGAGAGGAGAACTATTAAACACAACATAACGGTTAATAAAAAAACACAATAACAGCGACAAACCACTCAGTTACTTTTTGTTGAGTGGCATACAGTTTAAAAAAGAAAAAAAAAAACAAAACAAAAAAAAAACAAATAAAAATCAGAAAAAAACAAAAAAAAAAGAAAAGGAAAAACCTTTTGAAATAAATTAAAAAAAAAATTAAATCTTTAAGTGTTTTTAAAGTGCAAGAAACAAAGAAAAAAAAAACAAGTCATGACGACAACGTCATTAATAGTTGTATTGACAATGTTGCCAAGTGGTTTATTACACCAACTACTGTTACAGCAATTAAGAAACTCTTTTGATATACATTTACAGTTAAATTATAAAAGGACTACTAAGCCTAGAGACATTGTGAGTCCCCCCACTGTTTATATTTTTTTGAATAAAACAACAGCATCCATATTTTAAAATAAAAATAGAAATATAATTTATAAATAAATTAATCACTAAAGCTCTACTACTACTACTCCTCTATATTATATACAAAATATAAATATAAAAAAACCCCTCCTCCTCTGTCCTTACAAAAAAAATATTAAAAAAATATTAAAAAATTTATAAAAAATTACAAAAATTGGCTTAAAAATTGCAACAAAAAAAAATTAAAATGAAATTGAACTTCAAATTAAAATCAAAATAAAAACTATAAAAATTAAAACTACTATTATCCCTTGCTTGCTGTAAATAGTACCTATGTATAATACATATATTATTATTATTATTATATACGATATATGAATCATATAATATAACCTTATATATAAATTTATTTAATCTATATATGTATGTATAACATATTGTACATAGAATATTTATATACATATACATATTAATACATGCATTTAAGCGCCTTAAACTAGGCAGCTTTAATAATTTTTACAAGAAATTTCATAATTTTAAGGACATTTTTCTTACAATTTAAAACGTTTTAATTGAAAAAGGCTGCAGTCCATTTGTGAAAAGAAAACATTGCCTAAATATAGGCGACTTTTATTATTTTATATTAAAATTATTGAAATCAACAATATTTTCTTCCCTAAGGGCCATTATTACGAGTTTTTTTTTTTTTTTTTTTTTTTTTTTTTTTTTTTTTTTTTTTTTTTTTTTTTGTAAAACCAGCTCTCAGGGGATGCCCCTACTCAAGCAGTGCATTGAATAGGAAGGTGGTAAGAGGGAGTAGTGTTTGTGGACGTTCGATTTAAACTTACCAATATCGTATCGAAGTCGCCGTGGTCTAGTAGGTAGTGTGTTGGCTTATTAGACGAAAAGCCAGGGCTAGACATCAAGACAAAATACAAAAAAGTATTTCTTCGGCAACTTCCTCTCAGCAGATTTCTGGCAAAAACTCTCAGAGTAAATAAAAATTGCCATGAAAAGTTTCTCAAAAATCTGTCGTTCGGAATCAACTTTAAACTGTAGGTCCCGCCACTCATGTATAAAATTAACACACACAACATGAGTGGTGTGAGAAACTAGGTCGTAATCCTGACTGAAGGGTCAGGTAATGACCAATTATGTATGTATGTAATATCGTAACTGACGGGAATAACTTCGCAGGAAGAGCATTCCACAAGCGAGCCGTGCGGGCAAAAAATGAATTTTCCCTGTAATGCATTGTGCGGTTCACTGGGCAATCAATCACAAAAGGATGTGCTCTGCGAGAAGTACGAGTACCACGTAAAAAAATATGTGATTATCGGGAACCAAGCCCCCTATTTCTCGAGAATACACTCCCATTTTAATACCGATAGAACAATGAAACACACGCCACATTGCGACAATGCTCCAACGAATCAATAGAGTTGGATACCCTACTGTCATTAATAAGCACCTTCGACCTCTCCTATATGCGGTCGAGAAGCTTCAAAATAGACTTTGAAGCACCGGCCCATACATGAGAGTTGTACTCCATCCGAGGTCGGATAATACGGTGTTCAGATATGCACCTTTATTGCACAAATCGCAATAAACGCAATTATTGAGCTCAATATTTCATATAAAATTTCAATTAATTATTGCGCAATAAATACGCAAATTGTTATAATATTGAGTAAAACTTAAAATGTGTGCTTAGTGAGCATATTACAATTATCCGAAACAAAACAACAAAAACAAAATAAAAACAATGTTGTTGAAACAACCAACTGTTTTGTTTACCAGCTGCCAAATGAATATTGAATAAGCAGCTGAACTGTGTATATTATTATGTCTGAACACTTAAAATATTGTACTCAATAAACCGAATATTGACTCAATAAAAGTGCATATCTGAACATAGTATAAAGGTCCTGTAAATAGTAAGAAGGTTGGATGGAGTGAAGTATTTTCTGCACCGTTTTAAAAAACCAAGGCACTTGAATGCCCCTCCTTCGACACTCGAAAAGAGTGATCGTTCCAACGAGCATCACAACTAATTCTCATGCCCAGAACATCAAGAGCATCCGCCTCCTCAATATTTACATTACCCATAGATACAGATGACAGAACACCAGCACCAGCATTAGGTGTGTCAAAAAAACAACATTGGGTCTTGCGTGCATTAAAATCGACCCTGTTCGCGCGGCCCCACTCAGAGATTGTTATCAGGTCACTCGTTAGTGCGTCATTCATGTAAACTTGGCTTTAGTTAAAGGTATCTTTAGCTAAAGGGAACTGTAAAGTTACCTTCAACTTATTTTCGTTATTACAACTTACAGATAAAATTTTTCAAAAATATGGCAGTGCCGGAGCACTACAAGTTTTTTTTTTTAACGCAGTGGCAACCGCGGTCTTCGTTTTTTTGTTGTTGTTGTTGTATATGCTCATTTTGTTTAAATTTGAAGTTGCCATAATGAAAATAATATATTGTTACGTTTTTACCTTTTTAAAAACGTATAAATATGAGTTCGTTAATTGCAAAGTAAAAACAAATGTTTTTAATTTCAGTTAAACTCTCTTTATTCCTTACACTACTTTTGTGTGCCACCGTATACAACTTAACGATACAACAATAATAATCTGTTTATTCACTTTACTAGTTCACACAAGTATTCACTGTATCTTTACAAACACGACTTATTTCGTTCACACGCAACTTCACACAAGGCTGACTGAATTAACACTCACTGCTGCTTGTTTTGTCCAGCCCTTTTATAGTCCGACACAACCAGTCTAACGAACATTCTTGAAGTGGAAGGTTCGTGTTCTCGCCTTCTCGAGAGTTCTGTTGTTAGTGCATTATTGCTTGTATACTTTGCTTATGTTGTCTATCACATATTTGTCGTAGCTGGTTTATTTTCATTTCGTGTTGTTGTTGGTACCAGGTGCAACCAGGTTCGTTGTACATATGTGTGTGTGCAGCTTTAGATAATCAACACGTTCATTGTATTCTTAGTGTTAGTGTGTATTTGTATTGTGTGGCTTTTGTTTATCGTTTTTAATGTTAAACGATATTAGATCGTTTCGATTTGCGTAACAATATAATATGGCAAGTTGAAACATAAAGTGACCTTTAAATGTTAAAGGTAGGATGATCCTCCCCCTTTAGCTTAACGATCGGTTCTATCTTATTGAATACCCATAATAATCTGCCCGTTAAAATCCTCCCAATAGTTAACGGCAAGTTGTAATAATGGCCCTAAAAATTTTAATTTTGTATCATTATTATGGAACTATACTTAAAAGTGAATGTATTTTTATTTGCAATTTGTTAACTCATTAAAAAGGCGCTTAAAATTGAAGAATAATTCATAATAGCACAGTTAGAAAGACCCCATACTCACGATTACTTACTGAACCTACTTAATTGGTCATTACAACCCTTCAGTAAGGTTTACGACCTAACTTCTCGCACCACCCATGTTGTGTGTGTTAATTTTGTCCATAACAGTTTAAAGTCGACCTAGAATGACAGATTTTTGAAAAAAATTTCATAGTAGTTTTGTTTTTACTTTTAGAGTTTTTGCTGAGAGAAAATCGTCGAAACGAAATGTATTTCAGGTATTCATTTTTGTTCGAGACTAGACTAAGGCAACTATAAAGATTCACGATTGTCTCATGCGAATGGTTTTTTTTAACGAACACTCCTGCCCTGACCACTTTCTTCTAAGTTCGGTGGAATTTGGTCAGTACGGGGACTGCGCTTACCCTTGGCGTCACAACGAGCCGCTATGCGTGCTTAAGAGAGCTTTGCTATCAAAGCTACCACTCCAATCTCACCTAACCTAACCTAATTCAGACGATGATAGCCCCTATTTATGCATTACATTGTGTTGCAATTAGGAAAGACATTAGCTCTACGTGACGTGACGTGTATAACGTAATAACGGCTGCCTTCCAAAGTGTATCAATACAAAGTTTGTATGCAGTTCTACTACTGTATATAAACAATGTAGATATGCAAAGTAACCAAACAATGCATCAACTATAAATCCGATGCCTGATTGCTTTTTGACGGCGTTAAAAATACACATTGGCGACGTTTTGAAATAGAATACATTGTATACATATATTTTGTACAGCGACATTATGAAACACGATACTTAGTTCAAATACAAAGCAACTAACATTTTGGAAGGCAGCCAACATGCGATTTTCGGGAACAAAACCCCCTTTATTTCTAACGAGGTAGCGAATAACAAGACACATTGTGACGTTGATCCAATAAATCCAGAGTTGGATACTTTACTATCATTAATAAGTACTTTTGTCCTCTCCTGTGTGCGATAGAAAAGCCTCAAAATAGAATTTAAGGCACCGGCCCACACATAAGAGTTGTATTCCATTCTCGGTCATAGACATAAGCGGTGTAAATAGTAGAAAGGTTGGATGAAGTGAAGTATTCCTTACACCGTATCTTAAGAAACCGAGGAATTTGAATGCTTCTTTCGACACTTAAAAAATATGCTGGCTCCAGCGAACATCACTCGGAACTACCAACCATAGCTACAGACAGCTTAATATTATTGCTGCGCTTGTGTGCCTATAAACAGCATTGGGTCTTGCGCTTATTGAAATCGATTCAATTCTATACGACCCCATTTGAAGATGGACTATGAGCAGGATAAGAGCGTGTCATTCATATTACAATCCTTTTCGCCTCAATCTCCAAAGCGCTCGGCCTACTATTTAAAGGATATGAATGACAAATATTGCTGTTATCGGCAAAAAAAGTAAATTTAATTTCAAGTTAGGCAAAAAAGATGGTCTATGAAGCTTAGAAATAGAGTTGGAGATGGAAGAGAAGCTTGTGGTACCCCTGAATCTAAACTGAACTCATCTGATAGATTCCCATCCATGATAGGGATCAGTGCAATCCCTGTGGAAACTCGATGTAAATCAAGAGAAGTGACTGCCAAAACCAAAAGCAAATCTTGTGTAAAAAATGAAATTAATTGCTGAAAAAACACTTGAAATATTGACAGCGGCATACGCTGAGAGTACTGTGAGTGGAAAAAATGTTTACAAGTGATACAAGCCGAGAAGAGGGCGCAGAAGGTCTACAAGATGTGAATGAAGAAAATGGTTATGGAGGATCATCGAATAACAATTAAAGAAGTTGCCGAGGATACCGGCATATCGCTTAACACATTTTTTCGGAAATTTTGCGCATAAAGCATTAAAAAATTTGCGTAAGTCTAACTAAAAAAAAAAAAAAAAAAAAAAAAAAAAAAAAAAAAAAAAAAAAACGTTACATGAGCATCACTCAGGAATTGTTGAATGATGTCAATATTTCAAGCGCTTAATTCCTTTTTTTGTACAAAATTTTATGCAGCGTTCTTTGATTCACTTTTCTCGAAGCTAAAAGTCGCAAAAATACACAAAACACTTGTCGGATTTAAGCCTCTCACAGAAAAACTAAACATGCTTTATAGCTAAAACTGTGAACATAAGGTCGAGACGTGTATACCAATATAAAAAAATAAACAATTAAAAGTCGCGTAAATTGAAAATTTCTATTATTTTTTAACACAAAAAAGAAACGAAAATAAAATAGTAAAACAATGCAACAGATAACGAAACACAGCGGACCGTAAGTTTGATTAGTAGTTAGGCTTGTATATGATAGATATGTAGGTACGTAGGCAGGTTGAAGGAGAGTAGACCTCATGCCTATTGACGTACCAGAGATCAGCAATTAGTATTCAAAAAGATGAATAGAATCGAATCATACTCATAATTTCCGATACTTATACGTATTCATACTTATTTTAATGTCATGAACGAACCTCTACTTATATTCAAAGTTTGAAGTGTACTCATCATATTCATACTCAACATCATACATGTTGATGTTATTGATTTCGATTCTCCATAGCTCAACATTACACACGAATCACAAAATAAGTATGAATCGCGTACGAACATTAAAATACTCATTAGAAGGTTATGGGTTTGCTCTGCTTGCTGATCTGTCTTTTTTGCTTATGTGTCTTTTTTCTTTCGTTGTAAAGAATGCAACAACAACTAAAACTGTAAATTTTATTAAATAATTCGAGTCACTCGTATTATAAGTATATTTCTAAAGATATGAATCTAAATATGAGTAGGCTTATGAATCAAACATATTTCGAATGGTATGAGTTTGAAGTCAACGTTGTACTTATAAACATTGCAACCCCCCGAACTTATAATTCAACGTTGTAGTGAGTACGAATGAATCACGAGTAGTTAAATTTCAATATTGTTGACTCACTTACTTACTGACTCAAACTGATGTAATTTTTACGGATTTTAGCAAAGCGTTCGATAAAGTGAATCACAAACTCAATTGGATTTAATGGGTGTAAATTATAGGAGTTTAAAATGGCTTGAATCGTCTTTGACTGGTAGAAAGCAGACAGTATGTGTGAACAATAGCTTATCTAAGCATATTTATGTGCTATCTGGTGTTCCTCAGGGCAGCCATCTTGGTCCACTTTTTTCTTCGCTGTTTATAAATGATCTTCCTAACATAATTAATTTTGCCAATATCTTGACGTATGCGAGTACAACATGATGGAGCTGAATATTAAAAAATGCAAATTTATGCGGTTCTCAAAAATTAATTTTATCAAGGTTAATTATTTGCTTGGTGGTTATCAATTGGAGATAGTGGACTCTTTTCTTGATCTGGGGATCCTATTGGACACAAAATTAAACTTTAATGATCATGTCACTTTGACTGTAAATAAGGCAAGAAGCACTCTTGGCTTCATAAAACGTTGGGCAAAGGAATTTACTGATACATTTATTACGAAACAGCTCTATGTATCACTTGTCAGACCAATTTTGGAGTATGGATCCATTGTAAGGGATCCTCACTATAATGTTTACAGCGAACACATCGAATCTGTGCAGAAAAAATTTTTACTCTTCTGTTTGCGTGGCCTTGGATGGAATTATTTGGATATGCCTTCATAAAGGGTGTTTTTTATAGAGGTATAGAACTTTAAGTTGCAATAAAACAACGATTGATTATTCGATTGTCATGAATTTTATTTATCCGAAAGATAATCTTGTGGCATTACATTTTAAATATGATTTCTGGCATATGACCGCCACGGCTGGCGCCAATGTAGTCCAATTTTCGATGACTTTTTCCAACATTTGTGGCCGTATATTGGCAATAATACGGCGAATGTTGTCTTCCAAATGGTCAAGCGTTTGTGGCTTTACCGCATAGACCAATGACTTTACATAGCCCCACAGAAAGTAGTCTAGCGGTGTTAAATCACAAGATCTTGGAGGCCAATTCACAGGTCCAAAACGTGAAATTAGGCGGTCACCAAACGTGTCTTTCAATAAATCTATTGTGGCACGAGCTGTGTGACATGTTGCGCCGTCTTGTTGAAACCACATCTCCTGGACATCATGGTTATTCAATTCAGGAATGAAAAAGTTAGTAATCATGGCTCTATACCGATCACCATTTATTGAAACGTTCTGGCTACCATCGTTTTTGAAAAAGTACGGACCAATGATTCCACCAGCCCATAAAGCGCACCAAACAGTCAGTTTTTTCTGGATGTAACTGTGTTTCCACATACACTTGAGGATTACCTTCACTCCAAATGCGGCAGTTTTGTTTGTTGACGGTGCCATTCAACCAGAAGTGCGCTGCATCGCTAAACAAAATTCGCTTATGAAAATCGGGAACAACGGTAATCTCGTTTTGGGCCCATTCGACGAATCTACGCCTTACTTGATGATCGTTTGGCTTCAAATCTTGCACGAGTTGGATTTTGTAAGCACGCAAACCAAGATCCTTCCGCAAAATCTTCCATAAAGTGGATGGACACAGATCCAATTCCTGTGCTCGATGGCGGATGGACTCATTCGGGTCTTCCTCAATGCTACGCTCTACAGCAGCAATAGCTTCTTCTGTACGCACCGTACAGCGTCGTCTCTGGGGATGCGAGTTATCAATAAGAGTAAATGTGGTGCGAAAACGTTCCATGGTTAATCGAATTAACTGCTCTGATGGACGATTTTGTCGACGATAAAATGGACGTAGTGCGCGATACGTTTTCCGCACAGAACCATTATTTTCGAAATAAAATTGCACTATTTGCAAGCGTTGTTCAGGCGTGAGTCTATTCATGATGAATTGCCAAACCAAACTGAGAATAAATCACTTGACAGCTGTTAAGTCGGTCGCCATCTTGAAAAGTAATGCCAACTTAAAGTTCTATACCTCTATAAAAAAACACCCTTTATATCCTTCATGATTAATCTGATCAATGGTAATATTTGCTGTGAATTTCTGTTAAGATCTGTTAAATTCAATATTCCTTGTCGTAACTTCCGCTGTTATAATCCTATTTATATTCAATTCTACAGAACTAATTATGCTGTTGCTGATCCGTTAACTAGAATTTGCCGTCAATTTAATAATTTGTCAGACATTATCGATTTTTCTTTAAATTCTTGCATTGTAAAACGGAACATTATTGTTTTTCTCAATACATAACTTTTCATATTTTTATTGTAACAATTGCTTGTATTTTTGTTGAGACTATCTGTAATTCTATTTAAATTTATTCGTACCTATTGTTGTTATTAGTCAGTAAGGAATTTGTCCATTGACTTAAATAAATAAATAAAATAAAATACAGTGAACTCGCGATAACGTGAACTAATTTTTACCAAGGCAGTTCACATTTTCGAGTTTGTTCACGTTATCGAGTACCTAAATTTAAAACAAAAAATGACCTGATTTAATATGAAAAACGATATTTTAATAATTAAAAATGCCAAACACTAATGTAAAAAATTGTTTATCAATTAGTCTAGAACTCAGTAACCTAAAGCGAAAAATTAAGTTTTCAGTTTCAAATTTGTCAATTGAAATCCAACTCTTTAACAAAACATTGATGAAACCAGTCATAAAAAATGTTACATGTCATCCGTACTGACTTGGAGAATTTGTAATTCATTGGACAAGTAAAGTTTTTGAAACTTTGTGGATTTTTAGATTTTCCAAATACCAGTAGATTAAGTTTGTGAGTCCCAGACGCATTCGAACAGCCCATGAAAGTTAATTGTTTTTTCTCCATCCTTGCACCTGGAGCACTTTTCTCCAATGATGACACATATGTTTTATGTGGCAACTCCTTCAAATATAGCGCGCATCCATCAGCATTATAAAGCTGATCTTCACAAAGATAGAGTTCTTCCATTTTTGCTTTTAACTTTTCCTTAAATGGGTCAACAAGTTGCGGCTGCGCAGAAAGTTTTTCTCTGGAAATTTTAAGAAGGCGAACAGCAAAGCTTTGCTTAAATTTCTGATGCCATCCGTCACTGGCGTTAAAACCACAATCATTTTCTTTAATTTGATCGTGAATTTCTAAGGCTTTGGCTTTTAACATCAGTCCACTTACCGGCATTTTTTGTTTCGCATGTGAAGGAACCACTTATTAACACTTTTTCCATTCCTGGAAAATCAGATGCACGTAATGTTTTACGCTTTCCAGTGCCATAAAATGTATTATTTACACGACTACTAATTTCCCGTTTTTTCTTTTTAATGGAAGAAACAGTTGCTTTTGCTTTTGCTCCATATTTTCTTGCCAAGCCACTAACACTATAACCCTTTTGCAATAACTCAAGGATATCCACTTAATCTTTTAAAGTTAACACTTTAGGCAACTAACAGGTCAAAGCATACATAAACGAGTATAATGAAAAAGAAGTTCAAGCATAAGTAAACAAACAAATAAACTGTAGTTCGGGAATTTCCCAATTTAAAAACACATTAAAAAAATAAAAAAAGTGTTCACGTTTTCGAGCTTTCAGATTTTGTTCACGTTTTAGAATACTCTGTGGAAAAATAAATTTGTTCACGTTTCTGAGACGTTCACACTTTCGAGGGTTCACGTTTTCGCGAGTTCACTGTAAAATAAAAAATTTCATGAGTGCTTATGAGTAGCAAAAACGATTCATTGCTGATCTCTGGTAGATAGGTAGGTTGGTAGATTGAAGTAGAGGAGTAGAACCAAGGACCTCATTTCTATTGACGTCCACCTAAGCCAACATGTATACAAAAAAATTAACTTTTTGTGTAAAGGAATTGCAAAATGGAACCACAGATCAAGGGCACACTTGAGGTGTTATTAAATACGCCTCTTTAATAAATTTCCATTTAAATTATTGTTGTTAATCGAAAACCAAAAAAAAAAAGAAAAATTAAATATATGCTTGCCAGTGTATATTTTTTATTATTATTAATAACATCTCCTGATAATGCACACATACACCTACACATACAAAACATACAAACAAGCATGTCTGTCTGTCCACAATTTATTAATTTATTTTCGACCTGTTCATTCGATTCATTATCATTATGGGACCACATTTTATGTAATGTTCCCGTTGTAGTTGTAGTTGTTGTTTTCATTGTTTTCTTTTTTTTTTTTTTGTTGTTGCCAATTATTAAAACATTATCCAGTATTTTTTTTTTCTCGTTGTTTTTCTGTCTTTTTGTTTTATAATCAGTTTTATTATTAATTTTAGTTTGAGTTTGAGTTTCAGTTTTCGTTCATGATTATAATATTTTTTTATTATTATTGTTGTTGTTATTGTTGCCTTCAATTTTATTGATTTATATTTTTATTTGTTTTTGTTTATTATAAATTTATTGAATTGAAAAACTGTACCCCGATAAAAGCGTCATCATCATCATATCAAATAATCATGAAAATATTGAAAAAAAAAAAAAAACGAAAAATGAAAATAAAAATAAAAATAAAAATGAAGGATAACAATACACCACTGACTGTGACACACAAGCATGGGTAAGTGTACAGTGTTGCCACTGCCATTTTATTAGAAGAACAAAAGAAAGCGTTTAAACTTTATTACTGAGTAATTAAATGAGAAGAGTCCGCAGTAAATATTTCCTTAAGTTGGAAACAGATATGGCGTTGCGTATGTTGGTTAAAGAGCACACGTATTTCATATACAAACTTTACAGAGAAGGCGAAAAAATGTCAAGCATTTCTTGGCTAGAGTAGGGAAATTAAGCAACCATGAGAAAAAAGAAAGAGCAATTACGATGCATTGTTGTTTAGGAAAGGATGCTTGATACTTTATGTAGATTCAGAGTCGCTTTATACAACGTCGTCTACTATAGGATAAGGCCATCTATCGGTTTAAATTTGAATTTATTTCTAATCTGGCAATACTTATGTCATTCTATTCTGTTACAAAATTCAGTATATTATATCCCCGGAACGTAATAAATCGATTTACGCTTCTTTAGATGGGCCAACGAGAAACTGCACAAAGATGACTATATTGCCCCCCACAAAAAAAAAAAAAAAAAAAAAAAAAAAAAAAAAAAAAAAAAAAAACATCATCTATTCTGATGAAGCTAATTTTTATCTTGGTGGGTACGTAAACAAAGTCACCGTGGTCTAGTAGGTAGTGTGTTGGCTTATTAGACGAAAAGCCAGGGTTCGTGCCCCAGGCCAGACATCAAAACAAAATACAAAAATTATTTCTTCGGCGACTTCCTCTCAGCAGATTTCTGGCAAAAACTCTGAGTAAAACAAAATTGCCATGAAAAGTTTCTCAAAAATCTGTCGTTCGGAGTTGACTTTAAACTGTAGGTCCCGCCACTCATGTATAAAATTAACACAACATAAGTGGTGTGAGAAGCTAAGTCGTAATCCTGACTGAAGGGTTGTAATGACCAATTATGTATGTATGGGTACGTAAACAAGCAAAAATGCCGTATTTGTGGCCCAGAAACCTCATGCGTGGTCTTACAGAAGCCAATGTATCCATTACGTGTGATTATTTGGTGCGGCTTGGGGAGTGGAGGCATCATTGGCTCATATTTCTTTAAAAATGAAGACAACACAACCATTACGGGCAATGGAGACACCTATTGCACCATGATAACAGATTTTTGTAGCTTCTCTTCAAGATATTGTTCTGAACGATGTTTAGTTGGTGTACGATGTACAGGATGGTGGAACTTACCATACATCTCCTGGCACAATCGATTTATTGCTACAAACGTTTGTTGGCCGTTTAATTAGTCGAAATAGTGATGTCAATTGGCCGCCAAGAAGCTGCTGTTTGATACTCTTGGGCTATTCTCTGTGGGGTGCCGTTAAAGAAAAGTATTTTGGCAACGTAGCAGAGACATTTGAGCATTTGAAGGCCAACATTTGAGATACCATTGCCGAGATATGACCCTATACACTTGAAAAAGTGCTTGAAACTGGCGCCATTAAAGAAAAGTATTTTGGCAACATAGCAGAGACAATTGAGCATTTGAAGGCCAACATTCGAGATGCCATTGCCGGGATATGACCCTATACACTTGAAAAAGTGCTTGAAAATTGGGTCCAATCGTATGAGGTACTCCGTGGCCTGGCCTGGCAGGCATATTAAAGAAATAATATTTCATTCCTAAGCGGAAGTTGCCGTAGTTGCAGATTTCTGACAAAAACTCTGAGAGTGATTAAAGTTGCCATGAAAAGTCGACTTTAAAATGTACATCCCGCCACTCATGTATAAAATTAACACACACAACATAAATGGTGTGAGAAGCTAGGCAGTAATCCTGACTGAAGGGTTATAAGGACCCATTATGTATACATACAGTCACACGGATAATTATACGTACCCCCCTAAAAATCATTTTTTTTTTAAATGATAATATATGGACAAGTCGACTGATTTTTGCGCCAAATTTTTTGTTTTCAGTCCCAGCCGAACAAATTATATTTGTTATCTCATCACTAAATATTACATTCGCCCAAAAATCAGTTGACTTGTCCATATATTATTGGGCAAATTCCAATCGTGGCTTTTTTCTCGGCACTTGGCTGCGGAAACCGTTCTTTCTCAAAACACTTCGAACTGTTTCGGAATGCACAATAACACTGTGATCACTTTCCGAGGTATTTCGTATTTCTACAGCTGTAGTCCTAGGATTTTTATTCACAATATCTTTTATATACCGGGCTACCCTTGGAGAAACTTTATACGAAATATACGTCGTACGTATAATTTTCTGTGGTGTCATATTGGTTTTAAGCAAACTGCAGTCACAAATTCATAGATTTTGGGAATCTTTTTTCTTTATTTAAATAAATGTGTCGTTACAGGCGCTAATGTAAAGAAATTTTAGATTAGAAGTTCATTACTTTTGAAAAAAATGATATTTAGGGGGGGGTACGTATAATTATCTGTGTGACTGTATATCACACCTCAGATTTGTCGCTTTGTCTGCCAGCGACTAGGTTAACTTATTGCTCGTGTGATTAGTCACGCCGGCAAGGGTAACATTGGAATGTTTCATCATCTCCTTAAGAGATTTCCGGCATTCACTCTACACAGGACCAGCTTGACTATTCGAATATGTTTTCCGTATACTCGGTAAGACGTTTACACGGTAAGTTGCGGAAACTTAGGCCTGAAGTCCGCTCAGAGGAACGCATCGTTACAGATCTGCACTCAGAGAAATTATTATTGAAAGAGCAGAACGCAACACAGTAGTTTACATTGCTGAGATATAAACTTGAAGTCGCCGTAATCTAGTAGGTAGTGTGTTGGCTTATTAAACGAAAAGCCAGGGTTCGAGCCCCAGGCCAGACATCAAAACAAAATACAAAAAGTATTTCTTCGGCGACTTCCTCTCAGCAGATTTCTGGCAAAAACTCTCAGAGTAAAACAAAATTGCCATGAAAAGTTTCTCAAAAATCTGTCGTTCGGAGTCGACTTTAAACTGTAGGTCCCGCCACTCATGTATAAAATTAACACACACCCAACATAAGTGGTGTGAGAAACTAGGACGTAATCCGGACTGAAGGGCTGTAATGACCAATTATGTATGTATGGGTAGGTAAACAAGTAAAAATGCCGTATTTGTGGCCCAGAAAACCCATGCGTGGTCTTACAGAAGCCAATGTATCCATTACGTGTGATTGTTTGATGCGGCTTGGGGAGTGGAGGCATCATTGGCTCATAGTTCTTTAAAAATGAAGACAACACAACCATTACGGTCAATGGAGGCACCTATCGCACCATGATAACAGATGTTTTGTAGTTTCTCTTCAAGATATTGCTCTGAACGATGTTTAGTTGGTGTACGATGTACAGGATGGTGGAACTTACCATACATCTCCTGGCACAATCGATTTATTGCTTCAAACGTTTGTTGGCCGTTTAATTAGCCGAAATGGTGATGTCAATTGACCGCCAAAAAGCTGCGATTTGACATTGTTGGACTATTCTCCGTGGGGCGTCGTTAAAGAAAAGTATTTTGGCAACATAGCAGACAATTTAGCATTTGAAGGCCAACAAACGAGATGACATTGCCGAGATACGACCCTATACACTTGAAAAAGTGCTTGAAACTGGCGCGATTAAAGAAAAGTATTTTGGCAACATAGCAGAGACAATTGAGCATTTGAAGGCCAACATTCGGGATGCTATTGCCGAGATACGACCCTATACAATTGAAAAAGTGCATGAAAATTGGGTCCAATCGTATGAGGTACTCTGTGGCCTGGCCTGGCAGGCATATTAATGAAATAATATGCCATTCCTAAGCGGAAGTTGCCGTAGTCTAGTAGGTAGTGTGTTAGCTTAGCGTGAGGCCACGATTCAAACCCCAGGTCAAACATCTCCAACGAAACGAAATATGAAGAAAATATTTCTTCGGCGACTTCCTCTCAGCAAATTGCTGGCAATAACTCTGAGCGTGATTAAAGTTACCATGAAAAGTCGACTTTAAAATGTACATCCCGCCATTCATGTATAAAATTAGCACACATAACATAAATGGTGTGAGAAGCTAGGCTGTAATCCTGACTGAAGGGTTATAAGGACCCATTATGTATACATACAGTCACACAGATAATTATACGTACCCCCCTAAAAATCATTTTTTTAAATGATAATATATGGACAAGTCAATTGATTTTTGCGCCAAATTTTTTGTTTTCCGTCAAAGCCGAACAAATTATATTTGTTATCTCATCACTAAATATTACATTCGCCCAAAAATCAGTTGACTTGTCCATATATTATTGGGCAAATTCCAATCGTGGCTTTTTTCTCGGCACTTGGCTTCGGAAACCGTTCTTTCTCAAAACACTTCGAACTGTTTCGGAATGCACAATAACACTGTAATCACTTTCCGAGGTATTTCGTATTTCTACGGCTGTAGTCCTAGGATTTTTATCCACAATACCTTTTATATAGCGGGCTACCCTTGGAGAAATTTTATGCGAAATATACGTCGTACGTATAATTTTCTTTGGTGTCATATTGGTTTTAAGCAAACTGCAGTCGCAAATTCATAGATTTTGGGAATCTTTTTTCTTTATTTAAATAAATGTGTCGTTACAGACGCTAATGTAAAGAAATTTTAGATTAGAAGTTCATTACTTTAAAAAAAAAATTATTTTTAGGGGGGTACGTATAATTATCTGTGTGACTGTATATGTAAGCTTTTCCTCAGTATAAAGAGTCGGACTTGACACTTCGGATGGCAATTATGAAAGTGGATTTCAAATATTTTCATACGACCCAAGTGAAATTAAATAATCAGGCACCCTGTTAAATAATACCTGCCTGGATATCGTAATTTTTATAAACGCCCTGTTAACAACAGTGTTGATTTATCGACATACATGAGTATAAAAGTAAGCCATTTAATGGGAGTGTGTGTCTGTGTGTGTGTGTGTGTGTCTGTTTAAGTTTATAACACTTGCTCGCTCTCTACACTGGTGATATTAATCTTTTGCTGTTCAATATTATGATTATATTTGTTGTTGCTGCTCTTGTTGTTGTTATTAATAAAACAAAATTTTACAATATTTCATAGAATTTCCAATATGGCTTACAGCAAAAACAACTCAACTCCAAAGAGCACAAATTTCATGCACTTAAAAACAAACCCATACACACACTTACATTACACTAATACACCCATGAAATATATGTACATATATGTACGAATACAAGAGTGATACATTTATGATTATCAAAAAAAGAAGACGAAAAAAAAAATAGAAAAAAAGTTCAGGAAAAGCTTGAATGAAAAAAAGTACAATAAAAAAAATTTTTTTTCTGCAATGATGTGGAAAAAGAGAAAAAATTTTTTTTTTTTTTTTCGTTTCTTCGTCATTTATTTTCTTCTGGCCCCGATAATATTTCAAATAATGTGTTGCACACGTTTTCAAAAATAAAAATGAAAAAATGAAAAAAATAACGGGAAAAAATTAAATTTCATTTTCAATGTAGTGTGGGTGGGTTGGTTGAGTGTAAGGTGGGGGGATGGCTGTAAGCTGTTGGGTTTTAAGGGCATAAATAAGTAAATGTGGAGTAGAGAAGAAAAAGCGGGGTTGTGTAACTGGTTGCTTGGTGTATGGTGGGGTTGTTTGGTGAGTTTTACAATGAAAAAAATGAAACAAAATTATGGCATAAATTCTATACACATTAATTGTTATATTGTTAGTGTTGTTGGCGTTGTCGTTGTCGTTCTTGCTGTTGCTTTTGTTAACCATTCTTGCAGTTATTCTTGTTGTTGTTGTTGTTATAAGTTATTTGCTAAAGATTAAAACAATTTTTAATAATGTTCTGTAATGAAAATATAAAAAGTTTTCTTTGTGCCCCACATCTCTCCCTCTCGCTCTCTCTCCTTTTGCTTTTGATATGCCATTAACTGTGTTATATTTACTTATAGACAGACGACGTTGCTTGGTTGGTATATGTTAACCAAATACACACATACATACATCACATAACGTATGTATGTAAAGTTGTATGTGACTGAGAGTGTAAAAGGAAATAAAAAAATTTTTTTCACATTTTTTTTCGGGGAGACTTAAAATATTTATTTTTATATAAAAATCAATAAATTTTATACGGTTTTGTATTTACTTTATATTTTTATATGTTTTTTCTCGCTCTCTCTCTCTCTCTTTATTTTTCCTCTTCTTTATTTTATTTCATAGCTTTACAGTAAATATTGTACTCTGTGTGTGTCTGTGTGGTTGTTGTTTTTGTTGGTAAATGTAGTTTAAAGCATATGCTGTTACCATCACAGTATCTGGTACCGTAAAACTGTAATTTGACTAATGGAATCCAAAAATGCCCCAAAATATTGAATAATGTCAACGTTTTTTTAACTCGCTTTTAATACAGTTTTATTTCTGGTCCACTTTTTATTAAGAACAACACTCAGGGGATGGCTCCTATTCATACAGTGCAATGTGTTGTAATTTAAAAAATAGTTTATAGGGGAGAGGATAGAGGAAGTAGTGTTTCTAGACACTAGATTGAATCTCTTTATAACGGGTGATTTTTTTAGCTAATATCTTTTTGGCAACACTGGTTTAAACAGCTCACGCACATTTCGTGTTTTGTTTCACTGTCAAACATCTTCAGTTTGGTCTATAATTTAACCATGAATCGTCTTACAAACGAACAACGCTTGCAAATCATTGAATTTTATTATCAAAATGCGTCGTGCTCTGTTAAGAAAGTTCATCGCGCGCTTCTTCCATTTTATGGTCAGTTTAATCGACGCACTGAAGCGGCTATTCGGGCTATTGTGACTAAATTTCGCACCAAATTTATATTGTTGGACATTAAACGAACTGAAGAAAATATTGCAGCTGTATCGGGCAGAGTTAATGATGACCATCAATTATCGATTCGTCACCGTTCGCAGCAATTGGGCCTCTGTTACACAACAACGTGGAACATTTTGCGGAAGGATTTAGATGTGAAGCCTTTCAAAATACTTACTAGTGCAAGAATTGAAGCCGAACGACCTACCGCAACGCAGAATTTTTGGTGAATGGGCTCTTGGAAAGTTGGCCGAACATCCACTTCTTTATCGAAAAATTGTGTTCAGCGACGAAGCTCATTTTTGGCTAAATGGATACGTAAATAAGCAGAATTGTCGATTTTGAAGTGAAGATCAGCCAGAAGCATTGCAAAAGCTACCAATGCATCCAGAAAAAGTCAGTTTGGTGCGGTTTATGGGCTGGTGGCATCATTGGACCGTACTTCTTCAAAGATGCTGCGAATCGTAACGTATGCTGTGAATGGTGAGCGCTACCGTGAGATGATATCCAACTTTTTGCAAGAGCTTGACTTGCATGACATGTGTTTTCAACAAGACGGTGCCACATGCCACACAGCACGCGTAACAATGGACTTATTGAGAGGCGAGTTCGGTGAACATTTTATTTCACGTTAGGGACCGGTCAATTGGCCGCCTAGATTGTGCAATTTAGCGCGTTTAAACAATTTCTTGTGGGGCTATGTTAAAGCTCATGTCTATACAGACAAGCCCGCTTCAATTGACGCATTGGAAGACAACATTGAAGTATTTATTCGTGAGATATCGGCCGAAATGTTGGAAATAGTAGGCCAAAATTGGACTAAGCGGATGGACCATTTGAGGCGCAGTCGCGGTTAATATTTGCATGAAATAATCTTCAAACATTAAATTATATGGACCGTACAATCGATTCAATTAAAGATTTCATGCATTTTTCTGAATTTTATATGTTTTTTTTCGAAAAATTTTCCTATAGCTCTTAAAAAATCACCCATTATTATAAGTGATAGACATCCGCAGTCTACTATGTAGTGTATTGGTTTATTAGACGTAAAGCCAGGGTTCGAGCCCCAGGCCAGACATCAAGATAAAATACAAAAAGTATTTCTTCGGCGACTTCCTCTCAGCAGATTTCTGGCAAAAACTCTGAGAGTAAAACAAAATTGCCATGAAAAGTTTCTCAAAAATCAGTCGTTCGAAGTCGACTTTAAACTGTAGATCCCACCGCTCATGCATAAAATTAACACACACCCAACATAAGTGGTGTGAGAAACTAGGACGTTGTACAATGGGTCAATTCGACCTCCGGGTACTGTGCTTGTCTTAATTGACAAGTACACGTCCTCTAACCTAACCTGACCTAACATAACCTATCAAGAGTAGTGTAATGTATGTATTGGGTGATTGGATAAATGTGACCAACACAACAGTAGCAGCGAACTCTATCGCGAGGAGTAAGTAATGCTCTACAAGTCACTCATCCTCCCCGTGCTTTTCTATGTTATAGAAGCGTGGACGCTGATAAGCAACGATGCAACAGCCTTGAGGGTATTCAAGAGAAAAGTCCTAATGTAAGATCTTCGGTCCGGTGCGAGTTTGCAGCACAGCGGCTGCTCTGACACTGCCATGTCATTCGTATTGAAGAGGATATGCCAGCAGGATGGATATTTGATGCGAGGGGATTAGGGGAATTCGATGGAGAGGACGATCGTGCCTACGTTGGAACGGCCAAATAGAGATAGCCCTGTCATCGATGGACGAGACCAACTGGCGAAGACGCGCAAAAAGCAGAGGCACCTGGAGGGATGTGTTAAAGCAGGCCGAAATCCGGGTTGTTAATGACCAATTAAGTAAGGTAACTAAGTAAGCTTCCGCGACCTAGTCAAGCGAGGAATTCCGATCACTACTGTCAACAACAAGATTAAAGCAATACAAACAATACAACAAACCGAGCCAAATTAATCAACAGAAAACGGGCCAGGCTATAAAAATTTTCATTTTTAGAAACCATATACCATAACAAGTTTATGATTCGTTAAGAAAGAAACACACGTTACGTTATCATAGCACAAAAATTTATTTTCAAAATATAAAACGTAAGCAATTACAAAAGAATTAATAGCAGACCACGTAAGTGTCTGTTTTTAATGATTTTTTTTAACATTTTTAAAACACCTGCCTACTGTAGACTCGTTAAGCCGGCACTGCATGCATTCTTTTTTTTTTTTTGAACATAAACACTCTCTTACACGCGTATGTTGCCATCTAACGGTTCCGCTCTTAATGCATAAATCTGTAAGTGTGTGTGTGTGTGTGTTTATTTATTAATTGCACAGCAGCAACATTTTTCAAGAAAAAAAAAAAAAAAACAAAATTCCTTCTTTTTTGTTATTATTATTGCATTACAGTTATTTTTTTGTTTTTCTACTCTCTTTAAAATATTGCACATTTGTATAGCAGAGAGAGCGTAATGACGACACAAAGAAGGAGAGTGTAGGTAATCTTTCATTTTTTTTGTGTGTAAAATTTTTTCGTTTTTCCATTTGAGTATGTGAGCCACACAGTTTGTATACATATGTGTGCGTTGCCACATCATGTTCGCTCAAAATGTATGAAGATTTTGCGCTTTTTTTTTTGAAATTCCTCTTTTTTTATTGCTCTCCGCCACACAGGATGCTTCAGTATAATGCAGCAGGTTATGGGAATAATTTATTTGCTGTGCAGTAGAGTAGTGTTGTGGAGGGGGTTTGGGAGTAGAATTGGCTCGCTCACTGACTGGCTGACTGTATATTAAATTTTTGAAGGTGTTCAGTAGAAATCGATGAAGAATATGAACATACTCCCATACGCTTACATACACTTTTTGTTGTATTTATTCTTTTTTTTTTAATAAAAACATGTTTGAATTATTTTATAATATTTTAAAGAATAATAAACGTTCTTTTATATATCACACGATGAATAATTAGGTTTCAAGCGTTAAAATTTAATAAAACGGCATTAAAGCTATGTTTTTATGGAAACTATACTTCATTATAATGCCTAGACCTTGTCCTTGGGATGGAAATACAAAGTCATTTAAATTACTGCCCCGGAATAGGTTGAATTCCCTGCAATCTAGTAGTGATTGAAATCCCTAGCTCAGACAAGTCGAATAAAACGAAATATGAAAAAAGGAATTTCCTCGATGACTTCTTTTCAGCAGTCTTCTGGCAAAAACTCTCAAAAGAAAAATAAATTCGACTTTAAAAAGTGTAGGTCCCGCCACTTATGGATACAAATTAACACCCATAACATGGGTGGCGTGAAAAGCTAGATTGTAGTCCTGACTGAAGGATTGTAAAGATCAATTACGTATGTAAAGCGGCCATGAGATACCTAGAGAGCGTGGGTCTAATATTGTCCAAGAATGCCGGGTGTTCTGGTGGAGATAGCAAGATATTCAATGGTTAGCCTCATTTGGGCTTCTGGCCACCGGGACATCCTAGGTAATATCAAGGCCGAAGCACGTGCCACGTACCATGTAAATAAAATTCAATTGAACTCTAACATGGGATAGGTGCTCCCCCACAGAGAGGCAAGCAAATAGCCTCACAAAACCGCAATTCATTGACAAAGGTAAGGTAGGACAATGAACCCACTTGTAAAGAGTGTTTTTATATAGAGGTATAGAACTTTAAGTTGCAATAAAACAACGATGGAGATTATTCGATTGACATGAATTTTATTTATCCGAAAGATAATCTTGTGGCATTACATTTTAAATATGATTTCTGGCATATGACCGCCACGGCTGGCGCGGATGTAGTCCAATCTGGACGTCCAATTTTCGATGACTTTTTCCAACATTTGTGGCCGTATATCGGCAATAATACGGCGAATGTTGTCTTCCAAATGGTCAAGCGTTTGTGGCTTTACCGCATAGACCAATGACTTTACATAGCCCCACAGAAAGTAGTCTAGCGGTGTTAAATCACACGATCTTGGAGGCCAATTCACAGGTCCAAAACGTGAAATTAGGCGGTCACCAAACGTGTCTTTCAATAAATCTATTGTGGCACGAGCTGTGCCACGAGCTGTGCGCCGTCTTGTTGAAACCACATCTCCTGGACATCATGGTTATTCAATTCAGGAATGAAAAAGTTAGTAATCATGGCTGTATACCGATCACCATTGACTGTAACGTTCTGGCCACCATCGTTTTTGAAAAAGTACGGACCAATGATTCCACCAGCCCATAAAGCGCACCAAACAGTCAGTTTTTCTGGATGTAACGGTGTTTCCACATACACTTGAGGATTACCTTCACTCCTTCACTTCCATGGTTAATCGAATTAACTGCTCTGATGGACGATTTTGTCGACGATAAAATGGACGTAGTGCGCGATACGTTTTCCGCACAGAACCATTATTTTCGAAATAAAATTGCCCTATTTGCAAGCGTTGCTCAGGCGTGCGTCTATTCATGATGAATTGCCAAACCAAATTGAGAATAAATCACTTGACAGCTGTTAAATCGGTCGCCATCTTGAAAAGTAATGCCAACTTAAAGTTCTATACCTCTATAAAAAAACACCCTTTAGAAAGACCAAACAGATCTGGCCCGATATGGATATAAGCCATGGCTGTGTCTAGACCAAGACGATTTGAGGAAAACACTTTAAATTTCTTATTCTCAACAATTTTGTGGCGTACAATTGTGAATGATTTTTTTTTTTCGTTTTTTCCTTTCACCAAATAAAAGTCATAATTAATGTGAAACAAGCAAAAAAAAAAGAAGAAGAACCTGGACCATACAAATTTATTTACTTTTGAATAACAAACCAACCCTTAAGGAAACACAAGAGAAGTCGAAATTCTTGGCAAAAAATTTTCATAAACTGGTACACAAAACAAATTGAGATGAAAAATGGAAAATAAAAACGAAAACAGAAAAAAAAGAATGATTTTTTCTAATTAACAATACAAACACACAGACACACACAAGTGTAAATGACTGACTGAGATATGAAAAATGCCCCAAAAGCATTTTAGCCAAAACAAAATTAAAAACAAAAAATCCTACTGTTGGTTGGTTATAGCATCACTATCTCACATATAAATTATAGGGACACACTCACATACAAAATATTCACCTCCTCATCCTTAAGGTTTTTTGTAGTAATTATCAGCACTTTGCAGATTTCGTCTTCTTCTTCTTCTTCTTCTTTTTTTTTATTATCTTTCTACTTGTTTTGCTGGGATTTTTCCAGTTATTTTCGACGTTTTTTTTTCTTTTTTTGTAATTCAAAACTTTTCTTCCCTTTCCACGCTTTGCTTGACTTTCCTTTCCTTTTATTAGACTACAAAGTTTGCCGATATTAAAAGAAAATCTAAAAATGAAAATGTTTTTGGAAAGAAAAACTTCTTTTGCCATCCCTTAGAAAAAAAGGTTGAATTTACTTTTTTGTTCTTCTTTCTACAAATCACCCACACTAGGATTGGAAAACATACAAGCGTAGGAAACGTAGGAAAAAAAACAAAATTTCTAACACAAAAACCCTACACAATTTTGAAAAAGGAACACAACAACAACAACAAAAAACACACAAAAAAACATTCACAAAAACTTTCAAAAAAATTCTTCAAATATCTTGCCTGTTAGATAAGCAGGCAAGTGAAAAAAAACAAAAAACAAAAAACAACAAAAAAAGTTCGAAAAATTGCAAAAGGAAGACGAAAAAAAATTTCATTCAACAGCCAAAAAATCAAAACAGTCTTTACCACCCATTATTTTATACGCTGTACTCTTTACATCAACTGTATATTGAAGCCAAACAACTCTCTTACCATTCTACATGGCTTGCCCATGCACATACTTACGCACACATACATGTATAAAGTAAATGGCGACTTATTGTAAACCATCAAATTATTTTCATTATTTTTTCTATTTTTGACACTTTCCAACAACAACAAAAATTAAAAAAAAAAATTGAAATAAAATATGAGTTTGATATGATAGTATGTATGGATATGTGAGATAAGGAGAGTGATAGAGAGAGAGAAAACAAAAATAAGAAATTGTCCCAGTGTGTTGTCAATAGTTTTTATACGAAAAAATTATGAATTTTTGTATGTGTAGGTGTATGTGCGTAAAATGTAGTTTTGCTTCCATTCTACATTAAAATAAATTTCTTATTGGAAATTTTCACTGTTGAAAGGAAATAAAAACGTCATGTATAGCATGCCACAGTGGAACTGAATGGAACAAATAAATTACTTCGGTATTTAAAATAAAATTTTTACTTAAAAAAAATTATGGCATCGTGTTAATTAGTTTGTACTGGTCTAGTAAGGCTTTTAGCTGTTAAATATATTCCATCATTCACACTAGGAATTCGAGATCAAAGACCCATCCTGGAGTGTAAAAAGGCATACATAAATACATAATTGGTCATTATAATGCTTCAGTCAGGATTAAAACCTCACTTCTTACACCACTTTGACAGTGTGTGTTAATTTTATCCATGAGTAGGACCTACAGTTTAAAGTCGACTCCGAACGACAGATTTTTGAGAAACTTTTCATGGCAATTTTATTTATTCTCAGAGTATTTGCCAGAAATCTGCTGAGAGGAAGTCGCCGAAAAAATATTTTTTCATATTTTCGTTTTGATGTCTGACCTGGGATTTGAACCGTGGCCTTACGTCTAATAAACACACTACTTACTAGGCTACGGTGACTACTGCGGAAATAATTGTACACAATCAATGATCTGGTGTTGAGCTATCAGAAATTAAAAATAAGCAAAATAGTGGAAGCTATAAGCATTTCGCATGGCACAGTTTCAGTTTGATCACTTGGGTATGAAAACGCTGTACACAAGATAGGTACCGCATTTGCTACAAATCTAGTATAAGTGCAGTCCGTAGGTATTTGGCACTATTCAACCACAATATAGTTTCGAAATCATGTGCGAATCGAAGATCCACCATAGAACACCAGAGATGAAACCGGCATCAAAATAATCGTTTTTTCTGGGCGAATCGTTGTCAAAGAAGATCAAGGTAGATTTGTCAGCCAATAAATTCATCGCAACTGTTTATCGGGATGAACTTTGACATGATTTAGAAAAAACGACTGCATTTTGTAATGATTCTTTTGCTCCTAGAGCATGCAAGAGTACACATACGAGTAACAATAATCCATTAATTATACTACGATTTGCTCCCACATCCCGACATTTTCTCTATTTAACCACTAGGAATCCTTTTTTGTTTTAAACCTAAACAAATAACTCAGAGGTATAATATTTTAATCCAAACAGGATTTTGTCCTTCACCATATCAGCTTAACGTTATTTGGTTCTAGTCACAGTTCTAACTTCCTCGTTCTATATATTTGTACATCTACCAAGTGTCTTTGATGTCTTAAAACCCAACGGAAGCTTCTATCTTTTCGTTCTAACTAACGTAACTTGTTTAATCTTAAAACGATCCAATGATGGCAATGATCGAAGAGCCACTTTACCTTCTGATAGAATAACATGTTAACAACGAATGTCATAGAAAGATCAGGCAGCTTAATGCCTTGAGAAATACTAGAACTCAATGAGCAAACAATACAACAATACAACCATACATAATACATTTTCATAGAAGGAATAGCTCTTAGGCAACCCTATCAGTCCAGAACCTGTTATAGCAGACTAATCAATTGATTATTGCCAAGAAAAAAGGCACCGGATATGCCTTCTAATAGTTATAACATAACATAATTGGTCATTACAACCCTTCAGTCAGGATTACGACCCAACTTCTCACACCACTTATGTTGTGTGCGTTAATTTTACACATAAGTGGCGGGACCTACAGTTCAAAATCGATTCCGAACGATTTTTGAGAAACTTTAGATGGCAGAAAAATTGCCGCAAAAATACTTTTTTCATATTTTCGTTTTGGTTTTGGAACTGGGGTTTGAACAGTGGCCTTACGTCTAAGAAGCCAATACACTACCTACTAGACTACGGCGACTTCTAATAGCTATATGCTCCTTGAAAGAAATAATAAAAAAAATTTATAAGATGTCATACAGCCTAAACAGCAAAAAAGGCGATTAACAATTACTGTCCCAGACATGGAACAGTAAGCATTATATGGGTTCCTAGTCTTCATGGAGAGTAATAGAGCCAGAGTATTATATACCATAAGCTTGGGTAACCCAGTGTCTTTTAGAACAAGAAGCTGAGAAAGAATACTGACTCAATTATGAAAGATTACAAAAATATAAATTACTTAAGAGGTGATCCTTATGAGGAGAGTGCAATGAGTCTTTTAAAACTAAATAAGAATGATCTGAGCACGCTAATTAGCATACTTACGAGACAATCAGTATTACATGTAGACCTGAACCGTATTGAAGTGGTGAAAACATGAACATTTTGTGTCGTAAGCTCGAGACCCCAATATTTCAAGGTATACACTATACCAGACATAACCCGTCTCAGAGGAGTGGACTGAAAGAAATTAAGAAAATTTCTAAAAGAAACAGACTTCTTATAGAAAATAAGGTGACATTTGTCATGGTGGGGAATACCACTATCCTGCCATTGTCAATACGTATGAGACCCTTGGTTGATCTCCTCTCCTTCAACGTACCTACCTACCTACCTAAGTGAAATAATCTTGCAATTTATCCCAAATCAAGTTGTTAAAACATAATCTTTTCTCTTCTATCACTTTTGGATTTATCAAAACCATTCATTATTCTAATAAAACAAAATAAAAACACTCCTCACCTGTTTTGATGAAAGGACAAACAATTAAGTAAACAAACCACATGATAACAGTATGAACACCTTTAATAAACAATTTCTATAATTGTAAGCCACAACAACAACAACAATAATTAAAAATTTATAATTATAGAGGCCGCCATAAGGCAAGAAAGAGAGACCAAAAATCAAACACACAAATCCATCCCTTTTCTAACGCCACCACACTCACAATTGTCATAATCACCCACACATACACACACGTGTTACTGAATGATTAATAATTATTAAGGAAAAACACCCTCCTCTTTCTGTAATGAATTCAAACAAAAGAAAAATTTTAAAATTTTTCATTGAAATTTTTATCCCTTTTTTCCCCCTTTTCCAGTTATTTGTTTGTAATTATGAAATTTGAAAAAAAGAAATAATAAAGTGCGTATGTATGTGTATGCGTGTATATGTGGAAATGGGAAAAATTATGATTGATATCCTTCAAACGAAAAGGGTCTGGGGTTCTTGTGTTACTTTTGTTTACAATTCTTTTTTGTTGCACGACAAATTTAATTTCAAAAATTTCCCGTTATGAATGTGACACTAGATCAGGCATTTTTCTCTTTTGCTCTCTCACCTACATGCTCACACACGCACATTTGGGATATAAACACGAAGGCAGGCAGTCTTGTTTGAATATTTTAAAACGACGCGTGCTGTCTGTCGCTTTATGCTTTTTGTGCTTTTATTTACAGGGAGATATACATATATAGAGAGAGAAGAGGAACATGAAAAACAGAATACTCAGTGTGCGAATGTACTGATCAGTGGTCACATAGCCTAGCAAGTTACAAATTTCTTGCAGTATTGGAGAGCAAAGTATTATCTGAAAACACACAGGATGTGTCGTATGTCTGTATTTGGCGGGGTCTGCACACATACATACATATATTCTGTTTTAATAGCTGTATTGTACAGATAAATACAGTGAACTCGCGATAACGTGAACTGATTTTTACCAAGGCAGTTCACATTTTCGAGTTTGTTCACGTTATCGAGTACCTAATTTTAAAACAAAAAATGACCCTATTTAATATGAAAAACGATATTTTAATAGGTAAAAATGCTAAACACTGTTTTAAATAAATTTTTTTATTAATTAGTCAAGAACTCAGTAACCTAAAGCCAAAAATTAAGTTTTCAGTTTCAAATTTGTCAATTGAAATCCACCTCTTTAACAAAACATTGATGAAACCAGTCATAAAATTTGTTACATGTCATCCATACTGACTTGGAGAATTTGTAATTCACTGGACAAGTAAAGTTTTTGAAACTTTGTGGATTTTTAGATTTTCCATCCTTGCACCTGGAGCACTTTTCTCCAATGATGATGACGCATATGTTTCATCTGGCAACTGCTTCAAATATAGCCCGCATTCATCAGCATTATAAAGCTGATCTTCACAATGAGAGAGTTCTTCCATTTTTGCTTTTAACTTTTCCTTAAATGGGTCAACAAGTTTCGGCTCCGCAGAAAGCTTTTCTCTGGAAATTTTAAGAAGGCGAACAGCAAACCTTTGCTTAAATTTATGAAGCCATCCGTCACTGGCGTTAAAACCACAATCATTTTCTTTAATTTGATCGTGAATTTCTAAAGCTTTATCTTTTAACATCAGTCTATTTACCGGCATTTTTTTGTTTCGCATGTGAAGGAACCACTTGTTGACTTTTTCCATTCCTGGAAATTCAGATGCACGTAATGTTTTACGCTTTCCAGTGCCATAAAGTGTATTAATTACACGATTATTAATTTCCAGTTTTTTCTTTTTAATGGAAGAAACAGTTGCTTTTGCTTTTGCTCCATATTTTCTTGCCAAGCCACTAACACTATAACCATTTTGCAATAACTCAAGGATATCCACTTTATCTTTTAAAGTTAACACTTTAGGCAACTAGCAGGTCAAAGCATACATAAACGAGTACAATGAAAAAGAAGTTCAAGCATAAGTAAACAAACAAATAAACTGTAGTTCGGGAATTTCCCAATTTAAAAACACATTAAAAAAATAAAAAAAGTGTTCACGTTTTCGAGCTTTCACATTTTGTTCACGTTTTAGAATATTCTGTGGAAAAATAAATTTGTTCACGTTTCTGAGATGTTCACACTTTCGAGTGTTCACGTTTTCGCGAGTTCACTGTATGCCCTTTATGTTCTAAGTAAACAGAAGCGCATACAAACTAAGATTGCCTCACCAATTGAACACCGTTTCTGTTTTTATTCACTCTTTCTCTCGTCGGTTTTGTTTTCTTTATTTTTCGTTAACTTTCTCTCTTTTTAATATTAAGGAGTGAATGCTCAAGTGCCTATGAAGAAGCAATTTCTTTACCGTTACATAAGTGACCAAGTAATATCAATTTAAATACAGTGTCTTTAATAATTAAAGCATTAAGTGAGGACAGAAAATAAATGAATAATTGGGATTGAGTTTAATAGGGAGGTGAAAAATCAAGAGAATTTCATTTTAATAATGGTTTCTGAAGCTTAAATAGCTGTCAATACATACATACATAATTGGCCATTACAACCCTTCAGTCAGGATTACGGCCTAGCTTCTCACACCACTCATGTTGTGTGTGTTAATTTTATACATGAGTGGCAGGACCTACAATTTTTAGTCGACTTCGAACGACAGATTTTTAGATTTTTCATGGTCGCCGAAGAAATATTTTTTCATATTTCGTTCTGTTGGAGATATCTGGCTTCGGGTTTGAACCGTGGTCTCACGTCTAATAAGCCAACGCACTACATACTGAACTACGACGACTTTATTTCACGTTTTAGGGATGTAAATTGTCAAAATCATGGGATTTGATGCTGTTGGACATTTTTTGTGGTGCAACCATGCCTATGCAGATAATCCTCTAATGTTCGGGCATTTGAAAACCAATATTCGTTAACTTATTGCCAATAAACCAACTGAAATTTGCAAAAAAATGCTCGAAAACTATCTCAAAAGGAATGGAAAGCTGTAACCTATGCAGAGGCGGTTATTTATATGCGATTGTATTTTGTACATAATGGGTTAAGGTCCAGGCAATGCAATGAAATAAAAATTTCATCGGAATCATAACTTCAAGGGTCCTTTGCTTAACTTTATTGTTGAAATTGTGGCTGCCTTCCAAAATGATAGTTGGTTTGTGTTTGAACAAAGTATCGTGTCTCATAATGCCGCTGTACAAAATATATACAATGTATTCTATTTCAAAACGTCGTCAATGTGTATTTTCAAAGCAGTCAAAAAGCAATCAGACATCGGATTTATAGTTGATGCATTGTTTGGTTACTTTGCATATCTACATAGTTTATATACAGTAGTAAATCTGCATACAAACTTTGTATTGATACATTTTGGAAGGCAGCCTGTATTACCCGGTTAACTACAACAGTTGAAGAATACTGAAGACTTAAACATTTTCTTAAATTTAAAATATCTTAAAATTTAAAAAATAATCGCTTTACGCACTTAAAAATTGTAAATTCCCGCCACTGTATTTAAAAACGGTAACAAGAAGAATATAAATCATTTAAATCATGCCTACATACATACACACTTACATGTACTATTTCGGATCCTTTGCCATACAAATTTGTTGTTATTCTGAAAACACAAAAAAAGAGAAAAAAGAAAATTAGTAGCTTTAATGATTACAAGAAAACAAGTTCAATGAACAAAATAAATATAAAACGCAGCACAAATATTTGCTTCTCTCACTTACGTACTGCTTGCATGTGTACGTACATATGTATAAGTACTATGGATGTATGTGTGAGTATACATATATAATATTACTGTGTTTATAGTTTAAATATTAGAAACAAAACATTGAAAATGAAAGTGAATATTGAGTAGAGCGTGTGTGTACATTAAATGTACGTATATGTTAGAGTATGCATGTGTTACACACATACATGAGTATGTTTATATTTTACTACTATTTTGAAAGTGAAAGTCAATTGAAAACCTTGACCATTTGCTGACCAATGTTACTGTTGGTTTCCTCTTGTTTTCGTATTTTTTTTTTTTTTTTTTTGAGAGCAAAAGAATCGACCATGTTTTGTAAATACAATAAACCTACATATGAAGTTAACTACACACATACAAGTTAAACGTACAAATTTTATATGGGTATGTAGAGGTGTAGGTGGTATGTTGAATATTACTAAACATACGCACGAGTGCATTCGGCAAAATAGGAAAAATGAAATAAAATAAACACATACACATACGACTCTTACATTACACATTTGTTTGTATCGACTCCACTCTTTTTCTCTTTGCTTGTCTGACTCGTTTGTGCTTAGCTTAGTTTATGTTCGAGTCCATGTACGTGTGCCTGTGCATGAATGTATTGCGTATGTGTTTTGTTTTGTTTTTTTCGTTTTGTTCTGTTACTCTACGTAACAGAAATATACTCATCATGGCAGACATGTTTTGTTAGAAAGCTTTACCGGCATTTGTTATATACATTTTTGCTTTTTGAATTTCCTCTCTCTCTCTCTTTATCTCTCTTCGTTTGCCTGCTATTTATGTAACTCCCTAATACAATTTCTCTTCTCTTTATTTTTGTTTTTTTTTTGGGGGTTTTTTTTGCTCTAAGTTTTCATTATTAAATCTCTATTCTAATATGGAAATGCGCAGAATCTTAGCAAAAATGAAAGTTTTAGAATTTGAGTGAGTTTTAACGTTTAGAATAAAATGGTAAACCGTTATGTATGTGTACGTGTGTGTATGTGTGTAATTACTGTTTAATGAAACAACGTGTTTAGAATTTTTGTAAAGAGATAAAGAGAACAAGAGAGAGAGCAAGAGATAGAGACGAAAAAGAAAAACAGTTGCAAGCGCGTCTGTATTTACTGAGAGTTCGTCTGTGTATTGTAATTATTGTTTTGATACGGCAAAATTTTTATTGTAACACTATTTATCTTATACAAATGCATACACATTCACCTCTCTCTCTCTTTTTCACTCATACACACACATACATACATACATATATACATGCCGATTAAAATATAGGTTTATTAGCATATTATGTGATTTTTGTTTTGCTATTACAGTTACTGTAACAGTTATTCCTTCTATTATATGGTGGTTTTGTCTGTTGAGTTCCTTTTTTGTTTTCTTTTTCTGTGAGCATATTTTGTGTGTGTTTGTGTGTAGCAAGCATTTTGCCAAAAACCAGGTCGTTGTGTTTATGGTGCGTTTTTTTTTTTTTTGAACATTTTTTGGATTCACAAACACTAATCACAACAAAAGTTTTTTTTATTTTAGCCTTGTATTGTTCTTGTTCTTGTTTCTGTTTTGGAAACATTAACACTCATGCGATTGTGATAATATTGTTTGTTGTTGTAGTGTGTACACATCGAATGTATTGCATAAAGTGTGTACAGAAACAACAACCTGTTGATTTCTAAATTTCCAAAGCCGGTTGAATAAATTTTAAATTTTGAAATTTATCGTGATACAATTTAAAATTATTTCTCTTATGATTGTTGTCATGGCTGTTGTTGTTGTAACTTATAAAATAAATTTAAATTAAAGCTTTATTAAAATATGACATGAGTATTTAGTAAGAATTTTTCTTAATTTATGTATTTCGAATTGTGGCATCTTTTTTACAATGTTTTTAATTAAATATCACAGAATTAAAAGCATTTCAAGGTTTATTTTTAATATTTTGTTTATGACTGGAAAAGATTATCATACTTTCTGATAACCTTTAGGTTTAGACAAGTGGGCTAAGCAATACTATTTTCACTTTATATGGGCATACCAAGAAATCGCATAGCGAAACAATTCGCAATCGAACTCCATGACTCCTGCAAGCTTTTGATTGGCAATACAGTAGTAGATTTCATTAATGCAGCGCGGACTGGCCAAGACCAGATGAAAACCGCACGGAAAGGTTGCTTAAACACCAATTTAAGTACTCATGCGAACGTATTGTTACTTGGCATATGGCCAACGACTTTTGCAAAAGCTGCAGAGATGATAGAAAGGAAGAAACTATTCTTCGCCTATTTGTACATGTCTAGAGTTTTGTCTGTTTAGCATGGATATGGGGACTCTAAGTTGTTTCATTACAAACACTGAATGATTCCATAACTAGTAAAGGGTGTTTTTTATAGAGGTATAGAACTTTATGTTGGCATTACTTTTCAAGATGGCGACCGATTTAACAGCTGTCAAGTGATTTATTCTCAGTTTGGTTTGGCAATTCATCATGAATAGCCTCACGCCTGAACAACGCTTGCAATTTTAGTGCAATTTTATTTCGAAAATAATGGTTCTGTGCGGAAAACATATCGCGCACTACGTCCATTTTATCGTCGACAAAATCGTCCATCAGAGCAGTTAATTCGATTAACCATGGAACGTTTTCGCACCACGTTTACTCTTATTGATAACTCGCATCCCCAGAGACGACGCTGTACGGTGCGTACAGAAGAAGCTATTGCTGCTGTAGAGCGTAGCATTGAGGAAGACCCGAATGAGTCCATCCGCCATCGAGCACAGGAATTGGATCTGTGTCCATCCACTTTATGGAAGATTTTGCGGAAGGATCTTGGTTTGCGTGCTAACAAAATCCAACTCGTGCAAGATTTGAAGCCAAACGATCATCAAGTAAGGCGTAGATTCGTCGAATGGGCCCAAAACGAGATTACCGTTGTTCCCGATTTTCATAAGCGAATTTTGTTTAGCGATGAAGCGCACTTCTGGTTGAATGGCTACGTCAACAAACAAAACTGCCGCATTAGTGAAGGTAATCCTCAATTGTATGTGGAAACACCGTTACATCCAGAAAAACTGACTGTTTGGTGCGCTTTATGGGCTGGTGGAATCATTGGTCCGTACTTTTTCAAAAACGATGGTGGCCAGAACGTTACAGTCAATGGTGATCGGTATAGAGCCATGATTACTAACTTTTTCATTCCTGAATTGAATAACCATGATGTCTAGGAGATGTGGTTTCAACAAGACGGCGCAACATGTCACACAACTCGTGCCACAATAGATTTATTGAAAGACACGTTTGGTGACCGCCTAATTTCACGTTTTGGACCTGTGAATTGGCCTCCAAGATCTTGTGATTTAACACCGCTAGACTACTTTCTGTGGGGCTATGTAAAGTCATTGGTCTATGCGACCAAACGCCACAAACGCTTGACCATTTGGAAGACAACATTCGCCGTATTATTGCCGATATACGGCCACAAATGTTGGAAAAAGTCATCGAAAATTGGACGTCCAGATTGGACTACATTGGCGCCAGCCGTGGCGGTCATATGCCAGAAATCATATTTAAAATGTAATGACACAAGATTATCTTTCGGATAAATAAAATTCATGTCAATCGAATAATCCGTCGTTGTTTTATTGCAACTTAAAGTTCTATACCTCTATAAAAAACACCCTTTAGAATTAATACTACCAGAGGCATTAACAATTTAGAGTCGTTTAACGACAATTCGTATTCAAACTTTAACGAACATCCCATATTTAAATAAAAATTCTCTGTTTTAAACTTTCAAAATAACAGCAACAATACAATGAATTGAAGGTTAACGCAGTTATTTATTGAACAGGCAGAGAGAAAAAGTCATTAATTGAACACGATTAAAGAAAATAAACTGTAAAAACATACACACAAATGCACACGTATGCCCAAATAATACCAGCAATAAAGAAAACAAAACAAAAATTTACATTAAAATAAATACAAAAACAATACAATACAAAGCGAATATTAATATAGAAAAATTTAAAACAACAATAACAACTGCAATGACAATAACAAACATTATAAAAATATTGTATGTACTCTTACCAAATACAAGTAAAATGTTTATATGAATTGTTATATGTGTATGTGTGTGTGTGTGTGTTTCTGATAATAATAATATCATATACAATATAGTGTAACAACAAAAGCAACAGCAAAAAAAAAAAACACGAAGATTGGAAAATAAAAATTATTATTAGTAAAAGTAGGCGGAGCCTTAAAGGTTTTCCCAATATTATAACTAAACAAAGGCATACACATACACATACACATGCTCGCAAGCTGCTCACATGTAAACATAAAAAGCACTTAAAATTTTTTCTCATTTATTCTCACACACATAGTACATACACATGCTCATTATTTGATATTCATATTTACTTTAATAAATATTACTCATACATCCATAGTTGTTATTATTACAAAAACTTACGCTTTGTAGTTGTTGTTGTTGATGGTATTTTGTATTATTACTGTTTTTCTTTATGCTCTTTTATTCAACTACACTCGCTCTCTATCGGTTATTATTACTGCTCTAGAGCAATAATAGTTTGTGTTGTTGTTGTTGTTGTAGTGGTTTGGTTGATTGGAAAAAAAAAGTAAAGAAAAATAATGAAAAATTTTTGATAGATTTTTTCCTCTCAATTTTTTGGGGTGTTTTCACCCAAAAAAAAAAGAGAAAAAACGGTGAAAAATAAAAAAATTTTCTTTATGCTTTATTAGTATGTATGTATGCATGTGTGTGAGTAAGTGTCGCAATAAAAGTGCAATAGTTACAATTTTCCACTAAAAAAAAACAACAACAACAATACCAATACCAGTGACAAATCTGTAACCATAGGTAGGGAGGGTTGGTTTTTGGTTTTTTTCTTCTTCTTGCTTTTATTGAATGATGATCCATCTCTCTCAATTACTTTGTGTGCATTACTTGGAATATACGCGAGTGTATGTGTGTATGTGTGTTTGATGTTCGATTTTTGATTTGGTTGATTTTGTGCGGTTGGCGCTAGAAACAACAACAACAACAATTACAACAATTGACACAAGTAATGATAACACTACTAACGACAACAATAACAGCAACATGCAAGCATACATACATGCATATACACTCATAAAAATAATGAAAAATTGAATGCATTTTTAAGGCAAAAACCCAAAAAAAAAAAATACATTGTGTGTGTGCGTGTTTTTATTATTCATTTATAGGCACAGGCTGGCTGGGCTGTTGATAGTTTTTTGTGCTGCATCATCCAGTGTTTAAGTGCACGTTCCAAAGGATACAACGCAACGTTACTAACAAAATTAATACGAAAAAAAAACACGATATTTTTTCTTTAAAAACAATTTGCGCATGAGCAAACAAAGCATGCAACGCGTTTAACACATTGTTTCAAAACTGACTTTTGTAAACGAAAACATTTGTAAACAGAAACAAAATTTATATCCTGCGCAAAAGGAAAGGTTTTACAAAAAAAAAAAATTTGCTAATAAAAGTGTTAAAAATTAAACGTATTTGAAATGAAAAAAATCTTGGAAGAAATTTAATTGTACTGTGTTAGCAAAAAAAAAATAAAGAAATTAAATTAAAAAAAATCGAATCAATGATTTAAATGGTAAAAATTAAAAACAAAAAAACTGCGTAAAAAATTAAAAAAAAATTTAAATAAAAATTTAATTATCAGTCATAACAAAAGAATCTCCTACCAATAAGATGTTTTTAGAAAATGTACTTGTACTCCGTTTTGAAATGCTTTTTAATTTTTTTTAATAATTAATTATTGCATACATACTTAATTGGTCATTACAACCCTTAAGTCAGGATTACGACCTAGCTTCTCACACCAGTTATGCTGTGTATGTTAATTTTATTCATAAGTAAAGTCGACTCCGAACGACAGATTTTTGAGAAACTATTCATAGCAATTTTACTTACTCTCAGAATATTTCCAGAAATCTGCTGAGAGGAAGTAGTCGAAGAAATATTTTTTTTCATACTTCGTTTTGTTGGAACTATCTGACTAGGGATTTGAACCGTGGCCTCACGTCTAATAAGCCAGCACACTACCTACTAATTGCCATGAAAAGTTTCTCAAAAAAATCTGTAGTTCGGAGTCGAGTTTAAACGATAGGTCACGCCACTCATGTATAAAATTAACACACACAACATAAATGGTATGAGAAGCTACGTCGTAATACTGACTGAAGGGTTGTAATGACCAAAAAAAAAATTATGTATGTACTACCTACTAGACAACGACGACTTCAAATTTCAATTTATCATGAACAAACATGGTTCCCGAGGTTCATGGGAATATAGCGAAACATTTTTTAAAGAAAGCAAACTCGTCATATACGTCTGTCTTCAAGACATAGAGGCTGTGAAAATTATTAATAACATCACACGATATTTCTTTTCCAAGCTGTTTTCTCAGCTAGAAATAAATTCTTCTTATTTCGCCAACTTCCCGATCTATTTTCATATCACTAACCCCCCATTAGTTCTCAATTAAGTCGCTGTAGTCTAATAGCTGGGGTGTTGGCTTATTACACGCAAGGCTTTGGTTGAAACCCCAGCTCAGACATCTCGTACAAAACAAAATATGAAAAAAATAAAGGGTCCGCCAAATAACTTTTTTTTTGAAAATGCTTAAAAAAAAAACTACTGAATATTTTCTCAAATTTCTTGTTTTATTTGAACTTACAATCCTTCCGGTTAATAATGGAAAATAATTTCATTCAAATGGCTGCCTCGGCTAGCCAATGCAGTAGCCTACATGATCGGATCAATTTTTAAGCACATTATCGATTGTGTGCAGCTGTATTTCACCAATGGCTTCACGAATATTGTCCTTTAAAGCGTCAATTGTCTCTGGCTTATCGGCGTAACACTTATCTTTGACGGCACCCCACATAAATTAGTCCAACGGTGTCAAATCGCAGCTCCGAGGTGGCCAAACGACATCAGCTCTGCGGCTGATGATAATGCGATCTTCAAAAACAGGGCGCAAAACATCGACTGTAGCTTCGGCTGTGTGGCACGTAGCGCCGTCCTGTTGAAACCAAATGTTGCCAATATCCTGCTCTTGAATTTTTGTTAACAAAAATTCGTTCAACATGGCCCGATAACGATCGCCATTAACTGTAACGGCCACTCCTTGCTCATGTTCGAAGAAAAATGGCCCAATTATGCCTTTGGACCAAAATCCGCACCAAACAGTGACTCGTTTTGGGTGCGTCGGCTTTTCAATGTATGCGTGCGGGTTTTCTGTGCCCCAAATGCGATAATTTTGCTTGTTTACATAGCCGCCAAGATCAAAATGAGCTTCATTTTGCCAAAATCGGCTGGTGTAAGCTATTGCATGGCCAGCCAAGGCAGCCATTATTAACCGGAAGGATTGTACTTTCAAATAAAAAAAAGAAATTTGAGAAAATATTCAGTAGTTTTTTTTTAAAGCATTTTCAAAAAAAAAAAGTTATTTGGCGGACCCTTTATTTCTTCGTCGACTTCCTCTCAGCAGTCTTGTGGCAAAAATTCTGAGAGTAAAAAAAAATTGTCATGAAAAGTTTCTCAAAAATCTAGCGTTCGAAGTCGACTTCAAACTTTGTAGGTCTTACCAATCATGGATAAAATATGTGTGGTGTGAGAAACTAGGTTGTAATCCTGACTAAAGGGTTGTAATGACCAGGATTGCACGTTGCACATTAAACCTTTAATGATTTTGCTTCAATAACATTCAAAAATGTGTTGGAATGAAGACCAAAATGGGAGCTCTTGGTGTCTTGTTAAAATTTATTTATTTTTTTTTTTATATAATATTTGTAAACAATATTTCTTTAATCAATTTCTATTTTTTTACAAAAAAAAGCAATAAAAGCCATAAAACTGTGAAATAATTTCATTTGTGTACGTTTTGCTTGATTTTTTATTTTATTTTTGGCTGCAAACCATAAATTTTTCTTTTTTTTCGCATCTTTTAAGGAAAAAAAAAACACAAAATTTAAGAAAAAGCCATTTTAGGCATAAAATTCTGTGGGGGCATAATGGCAACAACAGCAATATCTCCTACCTATGGCCCCCAATGAAACAAACACGTACATTAACTCTCTTTTACACACACACACACTTATACAACGGCAAATAGTGTATGCATGTATATTAACCTATACACAGATAGAACGACGATAACAAACAAAATCTTTTTTAACTACACCAACAACAACAAGAACGAAACGAAAAACTAAATTGGAAGGAAGCAAAACAAAAAGGAAAAAAAAAGTACAAAACAAATACAAAAATTGTTGGCAAATAAAGTCCGACTATATTACACCGTCCACCAGTAAAGACCGTTTGTTTACTGAGAGTAACTATGAACAGGTCATTACAACTCTTTAGTCAGGATTACAACCTCGCTTTTCACACCACCCATGTTAAAAGTGGTCTTCGAACGTCAAACTTTTAAGAAACTTTTCATGGCAATTTTATTTACTCTCAGAGTTTTAGCCACTAGACTGCTGACGGGAAGTCGCCGTTCGTTTTGTTCGTCATGCCTGATTTGAACCACGGCCTCACGTCGAATAAGCCAACACACACTACACACTACACTAGACTGCGGCGACTTATATGGATGTCTAGTTAGCCATTTTAAATCGGGAGCAATATTTAAAATGGGAATGCCAATGTGAACTCAACAACTTACTCTGAATGCCATAACATTCACATGGGGAACATCACGCCTGGATCTACACCGAGATCGAGTTAAGTTGCTACAAAATTGTTCCAGACATGACATCGTATTGAGGAAACTGAGTGAGATGGATGCTGAGATAGTCACGAGATGGATTTGTAGTCAAGCATTTGAATCTCTATATCACTCTACTTCTTCCTCAGACAGTGATCTTTAATGAATTGTCTGATGTATGTAAAGGGTGTTTTTTATAGAGGTATAGAACTTTAAGTTGCAATAAAACAACGATGGAGATTATTCGATTGACATGAATTTTATTTATCCGAAAGATAATCTTGTGGCATTACATTTTAAATATGATTTCTGGCATATGACCGCCACGGCTGGCGCGGATGTAGTCCAATCTGGACATCCAATTTTCGATGACTTTTTCCAACATTTGTGGCCGTATATCGGCAATAATACGGCGAATGTTGTCTTCCAAATGGTCAAGCGTTTGTGGCTTTACCGCATAGATCAATGACTTTACATAGCCCCACAGAAAGTAGTCTAGCGGTGTTAAATCACAAGATCTTGGAGGCCAATTCACAGGTCCAAAACGTGAAATTAGGCGGTCACCAAACGTATCTTTCAATAAATCTATTGTGGTACGAGCTGTGTGATATGTTGCGCCGTCTTGTTGAAAGCACATCTCCTGGACATCATGGTTATTCAATACAGGAATGAAAAAGTTAGTAATCATGGCTCTATACCGATAACCATTGACTGTAACGTTCTGGCCACCATCGTTTTGGAAAAAGTACGGACCAATGATTCCACCAGCCCATCGAGCGCATCAAACAGTCAGTTTTTCTGGATGTAACGGTGTTTCCACATACACTTGAGGATTACCTTCACTCCAAATGCGGCAGTTTTGTTTGTTGACGTAGCCATTCAACCAAAAGTGCGCTTCATCGCTAAACAAAATTCGATTATGAAAATCGGGAACAACGGTAATCTCGTTTTGGGCCAATTCGACGAATCTACGCCTTACTTGATTATCGTTTGGCTTCAAATCTTGCACGAGTTGGATTTTGTAAGCACGCAAACCAAGATCCTTCCGCAAAATCTTCCATAAAGTGGATGGACACAGATCCAATTCCTGTGCTCGATGGCGGATGGACTCATTCGGGTCTTCCTCAATGCTACGCTCTACAGCAGCAATAGCTTCTTCTGTACGCACCGTACAGCGTCGTCTCTGGGGATGCGAGTTATCAATAAGAGTAAACGTGGTGCGAAAACGTTCCATGGTTAATCGAATTAACTGCTCTGATGGACGATTTTGTCGACGATAAAATGGACGTAGTGCGCGATACGTTTTCCGCACAGAACCATTATTTTCGAAATAAAATTGCACTAAAATTGCAAGGGTTGTTTAGGCGTGAGTCTATTCATGATGAATTGCCAAACCAAACTGAGAATAAATCACTTGACAGCTGTTAAATCGGTCGCCATTTTGAAAAGTAATGCCAACTTAAAGTTCTATACCTCTATAGAAAAACACCCTTTACATCTAACCTCCAGATATGATTGAATTCGGAACTCTGTGTCATCAGGGATAATAGTCTATGATTTTCTGATAAAATCCGGCTGCCCCCTGTCGTTTAGGCACAGTTTGCATTGAACATATCAAGATTCTCTCTAAGGAAGCTCATAGCAGTGATAGGGAGACACTGACCGCCAGGTCTGGGAATACCTCATAATAATTTCTGCAGCAGGTGCAGCAACGGGGACCACAGAACATTTTCTTGGACACCCAGAATTTAGTAACAGAACTTCTCTTCTAACCAAAGGCTATTTGAAAAAATTCACATCCTTCATAAGACTCTCGAGCGGTTTGAGAGATGCCAACCAGGAGTTGTAATTAATATATGATGGAATAAGTAATATCAGTGTTACAGCGGGACCGTAAATAAGCTGTGCCCGGTACCTGTTTAACATAGTCTAACCTTAACGGAAAGCGAATGCGATGCGATACGCACAAGGGCATAAGGGCTACCCAATCACCTTAGGACCTGCTACTGGAAAAGCTTAATTAATGATATTGAAACATAGCAGGCCTATATGTTCCTTAACCCTTTGACGGACACTGACGTCTACAGACGTCATAACAAGGGTTTATGGGGGGGACATGACGTGTATATACGTCATGAATTTTCGTATCTTGCCAAATAACGGAGATACAGCAAGTGTCCCACGGGAAGGCCTCCTAAAATTTTGGTGTCCGTCAAAGGGATAAAGAAACTAAATATCTTTCATGTGAAGTGTCATTTGTTTAGTCAAAGAATCAAAGAATCGAAATTTATTTGTACATGATCGTGATCGAAATAAATTCGATCATTAGTCTCGTAATTAGCTCCCTGGACACTTTTCTAGTATTACTGGGGTGATTATGATCTCGTCATAATCAACCGTACAACCTGTCCAAGGAATTGTTACGTTTACAAAGAAATGTAAATAGATTGGACGCGTTACAGATATAATCAGGCCTGAGCATTATAATATTGCCGTCAATATCACCTCTGTTATGGAAAGTGTTGATTTCACGTCGTTTTCAGCAATCTTACGGCTTATGAGGGCATATTTTGTATTAGGTTTTGCACCTCCATCAATATAATGTTAAACTCACGCAACAATTAAAATCAGCTGACCTTTCCCTACGCCGTAGATGTGTTGACTGAATGGGTATGCAACAGCAATGAAGCTCATTTCTCATTTGGTGGTTATGTCAACAAGCAAAATTATCGCTAATCGGGCTCGGAGAACCCAAACGTGATTGTGAAGAAGCCACTGCATCCAGAAGAAGTAACTGCGCATTATGACCTGAAGAGGTCTTTGCGAAGAAGAACTGTTACTGTCAATTCTGAGTGTACGTTCGCAATTGGTCATTACAATCCTTCAGTCAGGATTACGACCTAGTTTCTCACACCACTTGTATTGTGTGTGTTAATTTTATACATGCGTGGTGGACCTACAGTTTAAAATCGACTCCGAACGACAGATTTTTGAGAAACTTTTCACGGCAATTTTATTTACTCTCAGAGTTTTTGCCAGAAATCTGCTTAGAGGAAGTCGCCGAAGAAGTACTTTATGTATTTTGTCTTGATGTCTGGCCTGGGGCTCGAACCCTGGCTTTTCGTCTAATAAGCCAACACACTACCTACTGGACCACGGCGACAATTCTGAGTGTATGATCATAAAATAACCCACTTTTCTGGCCCCGTAATTTAAACAAGACGGTGCCAACGAATTGACTTCGTTAGACTTTTTTTTGATTCTGCATTCACCCTGTTGTTTTACGGAAAATTACCTAAAGTTGGGGCACTTGAAAACCAGCATTCGTTAAGTTATCGTCGAGATATTGCCCAAAATGTACGAAAAAGTGATTGAAATCGACATCACAACGATCGACTGCAGCAGCTATTTTGAACATGATCCCAAATCGATAACTACAATTCACTACGGGTTCGCAACTGTTTTTTTCCTCCCACCTACTACCCACCACCTACAACGTTAGGTAGTGTAGAGTAAACAGAATTTTTTGTAAGCCCCGACCAACAACAACAAAATTAAGAAGAAAAAAATGCTACCGTTGGCTGCCACCAGTCCTTTATACGAATATTTTCTACAACTACTAACGAATAATTTTTCAACCATGGAAACTTAATTTATATTTTTTGTTGCCATTCTCTTCCCTTTACTCTCCACACCACTACACTACAACTCCTTTCTGCACCGTTTTGCCTTTCTCTACTGGAATCGTACCTGTTCTCACCATTACCAGTTGTTTGGTGTTTTTTTTTCTCTTCTACTACCTACTACTGCTCCCCCCCCATACCATTTAAGAGTTTCAAGAATTTTTCATAACAATTTTCCTCTTCTTTCTTTTTTTTTGAGAAAAAAAAATTCGGTTATTTTTATTTGTTGTTATCGTTGTAGTTGTTGTTGTTGCAGTTGTTGTTGGTTATGGTTTGGCTTTTCATTATTACATTCACTGTTGTTGCTGCCGCTCAAAATTTCTTAGTTGTGTTGTAGAAATGTAAGGGGGTATGAGTAAGAGTGTGAGTGTGTTTTCGTGTGTGTGTGTTTATTGTGATTTTGTTTTGCAGCCATATTTTGAACACAACTTAAAAAGGTACAGTAAATTAAAGGAATGCAATCGTAATTTAAACAGAGGCATTATTTTAATTTTTAAATTAAATAATTAACGGAGTATTTTTTTTTCTAATGGGTGATTTTTTAAGAGCTATAGGAAAATTTTTCAAAAAAAAAAAACACATAAAATTCAGAAAAATGCATGAAATCTTTAATTGAATCGATTGTACGGTCCATATAATTTAATGTTTGAAGATTATTTCATACAAATGTTGACCACGACTGCGCCTCAAATGGTCCATCCGCTTAGTCCAATTTTGGCATACTTTTTCCAACATTTCAGCCGGTATCTCACGAATAAATGTTTCAATGTTGTCTTCCAATGCGTCAATTGAAGCGGGCTTGTCTGCATAGGCATGAGCTTTAACATAGCCCCACAAAAAATAGCCTAAAGGCGCACAATCGAGGCGGCCAATTGACCGGTCCCGAACGTGAAATAAAATGTTCACCGAACTCGCCACTCAATAAGTCCATTGTTACGCGTGCTGTGTGGCATGTGGCACCGTCTTGTTGAAACCACATGTCATGCAAGTCAAGCTCTTGCATTTTGGGCAAAAAAAGTTGGATATCATCTCACAGCAGCATCTTTGAAGAAGTACGGTCCAATGATGCCACCAGCCCATAAACCGCACCAAACTGTGACTTTTTCTGGATGCATTGGTAGCTTTTGCAATGCTTCTGGCTGATCTTCACTTCAAAATCGACAATTCTGCTTATTTACGTATCCATTGAGCCAAAAATGAGCTTCGTCGCTCAACACAATTTTTCGATAAAGAAGTGGATCTTCGGCCAACTTTCCAAGAGACCATTCACTAAAAATTCTGCATTGCGGTAGATCGTTCGTCTTCAATTCTTGCACCAGCTGTATTGTGAAAGGCTTCACACCTAAATCCTTCCGCAAAATTTTCCACGTTGTTGGGTAACAGAGGCCCAATTGCTGCGAACGGTGACGAATCGATAATTGATGGGGTCATCATTAACACTGGCCGATACAGCTGCGATATTTTCTTCAGTTCGCACTCTACGTAAGCGTATTGTGGTGGTTTAATGTCCAACAATGTAAATTTGGTGCGAAATTTAGTCACAATAGCCCGAATAGCCGCTTCAGTGGGTCGATTAAACTGACCATAAAATGGAAGAAGCGCGCGATGAACTTTCTTAACAGAGCACGACGCATTTTGATAATAAAATTCAATGATTTGCAAGCGTTGTTCGTTTGTAAGACGATTCATGGTTAAATTAATGATCAAACTGAAGATGTTTGACAGTGAAACAAAACACGAAACGTGCGTGAGCTGTTTAAACCAGTGTTGCCGAAAAGATAATTGCTAAAAAAATCACCCGTTACATATCAGACTATTATAGCCCTTTAGTCGGCATTATGATGGTATGGTTATTATACCACCAAGGTTGTGTGTGTTAATTTTATTCAGTTTAAAGTCGACTACGAACGCCAGATGTTTGAGAAACTTTTCATGGCAATTTTATTTTACTCTCGAGAGTTTTTGCCACAAGACTGATGATAGTCACTGAAAAATTTTTTTCGTTTTTCGTTTTGTTAGCAATTCCTGAACCAGGGGATCCACCACAGGCTCTCGTCTAATAATAAAACACTACCTACTAGACTACGGCGACTGCTAACTACAAGACTGCTCTAACTGCCGGCTAACACACTTTCATTGATGATCGTTCACACAAAATTTTTTCTCAGTGCTGAAACTCATTTCTCACTGGGTGGCTACGTGAACAAACTAAATGTTATGTGGTTTTAACGTTTGTAGCACTTAAAAACCAACATTTGTCAGCTTATGACAGAGATACAGTGTTGGAAAAAATAATAGAAACGATTACTAGTTCATCATTAAAATATTGTATACTTTTTCGTTATAAACTTTTATAGTTGGAAATTACTGGAAATAACGGGATTTTATTATTTGCTTTCTTTATTGCTTTCTTCTCTTTTAATTTATTAGTTTTCAGGAAAAAGTAAGAAAATATGTAATTTAGCTGGACAAATTAATAGAAACGCTTTTCTAAAACCGTGTTTAAATTTAAAATAAATAAACTTTTTACATGTAATATTTAGAAGTGAAGAAGAATTGAGTTAAAATACCTTTTTTTTGACCACTTGTAAAATTTTCGGGTTGAGTGTATGTTTTAAATCTTTTAAAAAAATGGGTCGAGGTGTTCATACTACTGATGCTGAAAGAAATGCTATCCGTAAGTTAAAATCTGATGGCTTATCACTTGGAAAAATAGCACACATAATGAAGTGTTCTAAACATAAAGTATTTAAGTGATTCACTATACAAAAAATATCGAAACTAGAGGAAGAAAGAGGAAAACGTCCACACGTTTCGATCAAATTTTAGTACGTCATTCCAAAAAAAAATTTGTTTGAGTCATCTAATGGGCTTAATAATATACTAGATACTCCAGTAACAAGCAGTACTATATGAAATCGGCTCGAAGTCCAAGGTCAATACCTCTTTGAAGTAAAACAAAAATATACAAAAAAAGGTTACAATTTGCCAGATAACACCAAAGTCGGAAAAATTGGAACAAAGTGTTTCATCAGACGGAAAATGTTTTGTACGCCGCCCTGCCAATAAAGAGTTTGATACAAAATACACAAAAAAACACAGTCAAACAGGGTTTCGAGTCCCTAATGATATGGGGATGTTTTCAACGTTTTTGATGCGTTTCTATTATTTTTTCCAACACTGTACATATAGCCCAAAATATAAGAAAAGGTCTCGAAAACTACCTTAAAAGGTTATCATTTAAAGTGTTTAACTTAAAACAACTTTTGAAACCAAAAACTGGATAACACTTCTTAAGAAATCACTCTTTTAAATACGTTATTTCGCTTGGGGTTTAATTTTGTTTTTTTTTTTCATTTTATTTTTCCAATTTTACATGGGCTCAAAAGTTGTTGTTGTTGTTGTTTTTTTCTTCTTGATTTTCTTAAGAATGAAATTTATTTTAGCCAAGTCATGTTGTAGCCCTCCAAAGACGAAAAAAACCAAAGAAGAAGCAGGAAAAAAAATTATAAGTTTTATAAAAGACATCAAGTCTTAACCAAAAAAAAAGAAAAAAAAAACAAAAAGAAAGAAAAGAAGAAAAAATTTAAGGAAAAATAAAGAAAAACTATAAGAAAATAAAGCCAAAATAAAAAAGAAAGAAAGAAATCATAGGGTGGGTGGAGGTACATATGTAGGTAGTGATGGTGACGCTAGGCTGTTGCTTTTAGCCAAAGGGGGTGAAGCTGGCTAAAATATAAAGTAATAGCAACAGAAACTATAGCACATAATGGGGGAGTGGGGGCAGTAAAACTGAAAAAGTAAATTTATAACAGAGAATTTTGAATGTGTATGAGTGTGTGTAAATGGCTTAAATCAGATGACTTTGTATAAAATTATAGAAAAAAATTTTTTTTTTCTTTTCAGACTCTTTTTTTTGCTGGCTAAGGCTTCTTTTTCATTATTTTACACAAAAAAAAAAAAAACTTTTTTTTTTTGGAATTTGCTTGTGTCCTTAAGAGGAAAAGTAGCGTTATTTTCTACTAAAACTAAACGGTGGCCATGTGGAGAGGGCGTGAATTGTGAATTGTGAGTTGAGAAGAAAGAAAGAAAATTTGGTTGGCAGGCTGGTTTGGTTAGCTGGCAGATATTTCCCTTTAATTTTCATACAATTTTCATTTTTCCTTTTTTTCTGTTCTGCTTTTTTTCATTCACATTTTAGTTTTTGGTTTTCTTATTTATTTTAAGCCCACAAAAATGAAAAAGAAAAGCAACAACAAAAAAAAAACACAGGAAAACTTAAAAGAAATATAAGGAAAAATTCTTAGCATAGAGAAGTCGTAGTGGGTGGGGGGGGTGGGGTGTTGTTCTGTTTGGGATATTTGGTGTGGAGGGGATGGTGGAGGGACAGGAAATATACAACGAAAATGTGAACAAATAAAAACAAAATTATGTATAATGGAAAATTTCTTTTCATAGAATTTCCAAAAAAAAAAAGAAAAAGAAAATTCTATAAAAATAAAATAAATTTTGTAACAAGAAAAATGTAAGCATGTATGCATGTAAACAAGTGAATGTCCCTACTGATGATATACTGATATTTTCGCATACATGTACACGTAAATATTGCTGTTTAAAATATAGTATGCCTTTAAATGCTTAACTGTATATGTATGTGGGCAAGAGCAAGCAAGTAAAAGGCAGTAAGTGTGAGTGTTTGCTCTACAAATACTTATTGTTGCCGGGAATTTTTTTCGTTTTTTTTCGTTTTTTTGCATTTTTTCCCTTTTAATATAATATTTTTTCTTTACTCTCTTACCACGCTCACGGTACCACTCTCTCTCCCTCTCTTTCATAGTCTCTTTTTTCCCCTTGAGACTAAGTCTATGGGTATTTGTTTTTGTATGGATGTGAGTGTAAAGGTTATAAAGTGTTACTAGGCTGGCAGATTCTGTTTTTAATTTTTTTCTCTGTTTCTTCGTTTTTTTTTTTTTTTTTTTGCATAATAAGTGGGTGGGGGCACAAGTGTTTTTCTTTGTATGTGTATGTATGTGCAAAAGCTTATTATAAAAGTTTAATAATAAAATAAAATAAAGAATGAAAGAAAAAAATCAGCAAAAATATCCATGTGAAAATAAATTAGTCATGCGCAAAAATTACCAATATTGGTACGTAACTGAACGAAAAAAACAAAAAAAAAAAAAATATTTTTAATTAAACATTTTTATTAAAAAAATTTTTAACACTCACACACACAAATACAACACCATAATATATGAATGTATGTTTGTATATCATTTGAACATCCCTTTTAATATATAAAACAATGTATATACATACATATAGATAAATATTATAAAATACATACATACATATGTACATATCGAATATTGTATTGTATATCTTGAACTTATTACTACTTTAATAAATGATTTCAATGCAATCTATTTGAAAAAAAAACCTACTGCATGTCCGTACAAATAAGCATGTTTTATACGTTCAAGTAAATATTTAAAAAGTAAATTTAAAAAAAAAGGGTCAGTTTATATTGCAATTAGTGAGAATTAAATTTAAACAATTTAAACGAAAATGTATTTCAAATTGTATGAAATTCTGTTCGTTGTTAAATGTCGTAATTTGCTTCCTGATGCTTTCATTTGTAGTATTTTTTACACAGCATTTGAGTATCCGGTTCTGCGAATCAGTTTTATGGGTTCGATTTGCACCACATTGGTCTACATTAAAAAAAATGATGACTTAGGTATAACAATCCAAGTCGTCATGGTCTAGTATATAGTGTATTGGCCTATTGGATGAGAGCCAATGGTTCAAACCAGAGATCAGCAATGAATCGTTTCTTCGCTTCTCATAAACACTAGGGTGGTTTTATCTCATAGGGTAAAAAAATATGTCAAAATTTTTTTGGGGGCAGCCCTCTAAAATGTTTCTTCCTGTCAGATTTTAGCATTGCCAAAGTTTGAGCACAATTGGAAGATGTTAACCCGTGCCACTGGGGCCTCAAAGTTTTGAAAATCTCGATTTTTGTGGCAGTTTTGCGACTTCGGCGATCCATGTCTCTGGAAAGGCTAAAGCTATTTACCCGAGTCATAAAGCAATTTAAAGGCCATTCTGTTTATATTATATTATATTCTATACAATAAATACGCAACTAGTACTGAAACCGAAAAATAGAGCCAATGTCCCTAAAAACTTTACTAAAACCTGAGAGCGTTATTTGTATTATTATTGGTTATTATGGACAAATACTAGTACTTTGGAATCTCATTACATTTAAATATGTTTGCTATGGTAAACCGTTAATTTTAGACCCACGACCTGAACTTGTTACCCTGGCATTGTTTGACCCGACAGTGCAAAACACCGTAAAGAGCCAAATGGCGACAAAAATCTTATCAAATCGAACAGAAAAAAATGAGAAGTGCTCCAGAAATATGCGACCAAAATTAAAAAAAAAACAACTGCCGAAATTCCTAGAAAAAGGTCCCCCAGCCCTAATTACAAGTGAGACTTATCTGTTGTTCAAAAGATTAAACATTAACACCGAATTTCTGGAAAAAGATCCTGCAACTTGGCCGCAGAACATCAACTACCAGGAGGGGCAAAGGATGGTAAACAACTTGAAAGTTGTGAACGACATGGCAGAGCGAGGAGTCAAGCTCATCACAGATTACAACCAATTACTTACAAAGGACGAGCAACAAAAACAATACGTTCTCCAAGCAGTCAGCAGATGCCGTCAGCTGTATCCAGATAGCTCCAAAACCACATTATGTCGGTCCCTTGAATAAATTTAAATAAGAATAAAATGAAAAAGACATTTATTATACTTCGCTCTTAGAGGTACCTAGTCACATTTTTAGGGACATTGGGTTCATTATCTCGAATTCAGTACTATTTACGTATTTTTTTATTCCATATAAAATATTATAAACAGTATCGACTTCAATTTGATGTATGACACGGGCAAATATATTAAACCGTTCTCGAGATATGGGTCGGCAAAGTCGACAAACTTAAAAAAAATCGACATTTTCAAAACTTTGAGGCCCCAGTGGCACGGGTTAACATCTTTCAATCATGCTCAAACTTTGGCAATTTTAAAATCTAATAAAATGAAACATTTTAGGGGGGTGCCGCAAAAAAAAAACCCCGACATCGATTTTTTAAAACCACCCTAATAAACACTCATGAAATTTTTAATATAAGTGAGTCAACGACTCATTCGTACTCACTACAATATTGATTTATAAATACAGGTTCCAATGAGTATGTGTACAACATTAACATCAAACTCATACCATGCGAAATATGTTTGATTCATAAGCCAGCTTACTCATTTAGATTCATAACTTTAGAAAAATACTTATAAACGATTCGTGTCTTTACAGTCTTAGTTATTGTTGCATTTATAGCACTCCTTTTAGTGAGTATTTTAGTGGTCGTAGTGTTGGTGATTCATGTATATAAGTTATGTAGAGTGGAAATCAATAACATCAACACGTATGATGTTAAGTATGAATATGATGAGTATTTCACACTTTTTTATGAGTAGAGATTCCATGATATTAAAATAAGTATGAATGCATATAAGCATCAGAAATTATGACTATGATTCGATCCTAGTCCTCTTTTTGAATACTCATTGCTGATCTCTGGTTCAAACCCTAGCTCAGACATCTCAAACATAACGAAATTTAAAGACAACTTCCCCTCAGCAGGTTTTTGTCAAAGATCCTGAGAGTAAAAAAAATTTTCATGAGAAATTTCTCACAAATATTGCGTTCGAAAACGCCTTTAACCCGTAGGTCCTGCCACTTATGGCTAAAATTAAGACACACAACTAAAGAGCTGTAAAGACCAATTAAGTATGTAAGAATCTCTCCATGAAATGGCAAAGCCGTAGGGCAATTATATTATGTGGATGTCGAGACATAACGGTATACCATGAACGGCTGAACTGGCCGGACATGACGCAACCATAAAACTTTCCGTAAAGTTGTTCACATTCATAACATATACATAATTGGTCATTATAACCCTTCAGTCAGGATTACGACCTAGTTTCTCAAACCACTTATGTTGTGTGTGTTAATTTTATACGTGAGTGGCGGGACCTACAGTTTGAAGTCGACCCTGAACGACAGATTTTTGAGAAACTTTTCACAGCAATTTTATTTACTCTCAGAGTTTTTGCCAGAAATCTGCTGAAAGGAAGTCGCCGAAGGAATATTTTTTGTATTTTATTTTGATCTCTGGCCTGGGGCTTGAACCCTGGCTTTTCGTCTAATAAGCCAACACACTACCTACTAGACCACGGCGACTTCACATTGTTCACATTAGGAACCTCTTTAAAAGCCTGCAAGCTTAACAATTATAAATAATTACTGGATATTGCATTATTGGCACTCATTGGTCCTGGACATCTTGCAAACAAGTTGTGCAGAATCTGTAAACACAAGGAAGAGGCGGAAAGTCTCCTTTACGTAATGGCTTGACTATATCGGAGAAGGTGAAAGCCTTTCGGTTTCTATTACGCAAACGATCTTAATGCTCCGTCGAAAACAAATATCGAAAATCTAAGCGGCTTCATAAATGGCTCATCTGGATGGCTCAAGGACTAGGACAAATACACGTCACAATAGGCCATATATGGCCTAAGTGTATCGACTATGATAGCAAAGTCTGGCATCCTCTAGAGCATGCCAATTCTTTAATCTGATCTGTCAAAAGTATACGTTACTAACAGATCTGATGAAGTGTGCCAAGGGTATCCATTAGATCGCTTTAGAAAAACTTGGGTGACTCCATTTGGTTAAGGATCTGATGTCGCCACTTAGAAGATATCCACGATGTTTCGGTATCCTTTGGAGAGTGATTGTGACTCATGGTAGTAATTTAACCGAACTGTTTACGATTATAATTCCCCTACAAGTAGACGCTTTTGTGTGCTATTCTTCACCATTTTGCTTTCAATTTATCATTTTGGTGTGAATTTTTTTTTTACGAATGCCGAATCCCGCTCAACGGAGCAGAGTTGTGGCCAAAGTAATGAATGCTTGCCTGGAAACTGTTTTCCTTTTTTTTCCTATACTGAGAAGCGTTATAAAATCTAGTCCGAAAGATATGAAAACACGCACCCAAAACTGATCAGAAAATCATTCATTTAAGAACTCTTACAATTTGAAATAGAGCCCTCTTGCTAAGGATAAAATATTTACAAAACAGAATTTAAAAAATGTCGAATCAATACAAAATTTCTTTAAAATTTCTTCTGTGATACACTGAGCCCCTTAAACATTACTTTAATGCAATTAAAACGCTTAATTACGTATGCAATATTTGAAAATTTAATTTAAAAAATAAAAATAGTGAATAAAACATGATTTAATTAATTTTTAATTGAAAATCTCTTTCCCCCCCCCCTCCCTTGCATTTTCAGTAATAATAAAAAATGGCCGCTTCTATATACGCAACCCCACCGCCCGATTTAAGTAACGAGGATACAGCCTTATCCGATGTATCCAATAATTCAGCAGCAACAACAAACACAACTACAACAAATAATAATGCATCAACAACATTAAAAGCACAACATTCAACGACTACGACGACAACATCAACAGCAGCAACATCATCATCATCATCATCATCAGCAGCAGCAGCAGCAGCAGCAACATTAACTAACAATAACAAGATTAATAGCAGCAGCAGCAGCAGCAGTAGTGGCGGCAGCAGCAGCCATAATCAATTGCCAGAACAACATTCAATAGCTGATGCTTCTTTAAAAAATGCAAAACCCCCGACCACAACACAATGTTCTTCCAATCAACCCAGCTTTGTGGGAAAACCTACGAATAATGTGACCGATACCGAGGACAGCGTTAATGCGAACGACAACAATGAACAGCATACGACAACAACGACGACGACAGCCACAGCCATGGCAGCCATGCAACTGCAATTATTAGAAGCCATAAATGATGCTGCCAAAAAGAGACGCAAACAACACAATCCCAGTCGCATGGAGGACGAAGAGGAACAGGAGGAGGAGGAAAGCGATAGTCCCCGAGACCCTTCTATCGACTATGAAGATAAACTATCGAAAATGTTGTTGCCCAAATCAATGGAACAGCTCAAGGAAACATTTGAGTATTTGCAACAACAGCAGCAGCAGCAGCATCATCACCAACAACAACATCTTGAAAACATATCAAAAACTCAGGAACACAATAAAAGCAAACAAGAGGATCAACATAAACTACAGCAGCAGCAACAGCAGCAGCAGCTCGAACAGTCATTTAACAATCCATATCACACTTTTTGCAAGGAATGTGGCGAAAACTTCGAAAACGAATTTAAATTGAGCCTTCACATGCTCCAAGAACACAACGACAGTTGCGAAACATTCTCACAAAATCAGCCAACAATCGGCGATATGTCTGCCTTGGATATATTGGCATCGGTGAAGGTGAAATTGGAGAGACCGGATTGTGAATCGCCCTCTTCCAATCACATTGTCGAACAGGCAAGTTACACAAACGATCGTGTTCTTCAAAATACCGGCTCATCAACTGGCTTGACAAACGGCAAGGGCCAACAGCAGCATACCCAGGCGCAGCAATCGCAACAACAGCCTCCGTGGCTGGCAGGAGGTGCTATGCCTCCTATGGGTTTTCCATTTCCTCCGGAAGCAGCAGCGGCTGCTGCTTTACAGGCAGGAGGATATTTACCGTTGTTGGCAGTGCCCGGTTTCCCTGGTGTAGATGGTCTTAGTCGCCCGCCCTTAAGGATTTTTAATCCGGAAGCCTTCTGTGAACTATGCAACAAAGAGTTTTGCAACAAATATTTCCTCAAGACCCACAAAGCCAATAAGCATGGCATTTACGATCCAAGCACCGATGGTCTCAGTGGACAACAGCAGCAGCAACAGCAGCAAAGTAATATGAATGCCATGAATCAAATGTTCCAAATGCAAATGCAACACCAACATCAGCAGCAAATGCAACTGGAATTGGCGCAACAACAGCAAAAGCTGCTCATCAATGAACAGCAGCAAAGCAAAGGCCACGAGACTTTAACTTCCACCAGCACAACTACAGCCACCATTACCTCGGGAACCAATAAAACCTCGCAAACATCGGTTAACAGCCAAGCTAACACACCTCCAGCAGCTCCACAGCCGGTATTTTGTGATATTTGCTCAAAACGTTTTACGAATGTCTTTGCAATGCGCCGCCATCGAGCTAAGCTCCATGAACAATCCTCCTCTAATAATACCTCACAACGTAACAGTCCATCGGAAAGTTCTAATAGCTCAGCAGCAATGGAATCAAACGTATCCAACAATGATGTTCCAGCTTTCAAACAGTTTCAAATGCCTGAAGGTTTTCGCCAGGATTACGTTTTGGAACAGGAAGAAGTCTCCTTTACACCACAACCTCGAAAACTATCGCCCCAATCGCAACAACAGGCCCGCGAAGCCAACTTTTCCCATGACAAACTAAAGCGTCTAGGCGTACTGAATCCTGATGCTTTCTGTGAAATCTGTTGCAAAGAGTACTGCAATAAGTATTTCTTGCGCACCCACAAATGGAAACGTCATGGCATCTTTATGCCGCCAGAGGAATCAGAAAATCTCCAAAAACTACCCACATGGCCCTTTATGAATATGCCCGGCATGCCTGTGAATTTAATGATGGCCCAGCGTATGATGACAGCCAATCAAGAAATGCCCACAGAAGAGTTGCAGCCCAGCAAACGTATTAAGTTGGAAAAGCCCGATGAAGATGAGCTCGCCAGAGAAACTAATCAGGATGAAAACCAAGAAAATCGTAGTGAAAATAATCAGGCCTCCTCGCCGGAGCTAAACAAACTAATTAACGATCATCAGCATTCCGAAACCAGCATGGGTTTGCAAAATCTCCAAAAGCTACAAACCATGATACAACAATTGAATGATTTGAATGGCAAGAGACCCGTAAATTGTCATTTATGCGGACGGGAATTGGAAAATCAATATGCCCTGCAAGCCCATATAATGGCGGAACATGCAGGGACAATGGAAGGATCGATGGCACCAATTAACTTCCCCAGCCATTTGCTTATGCATCAACAGGCAATGCTCAAACAGTCTCCCAATGGTTCGCCAACATCCTTAATGCCTCTCATGGGCATGCCAGGAACTGGCGAATTGCGTTGCAATCCTTGTGACCGGGAGTTTAATAATTTGCCTGAATTTCAAAAACATATCGCTGATGTTCATCTTTTAACCTCTAGTTCTGGTAGCCCTTTACGTGAGGGTTTTTTAACCCCAGAAAGACCCATAAATACACCTTTGGGTCAAAGCAGCACCCGACCTCCTTATACCATAACGCCAACCAGCAGTTATTGTGAGATTTGCAACAAGGAATTGTGCAACAAATACTTCATGAAGACCCACATGCAACGCATGCATGGCATAGAGATTGAAAATGGAGCTCAAATTGGTGGGGTGGTGTGCAATATCTGCAATAAGGAACTGTGCAGCAAATATTTCCTTAGGGTTCATAAACACAATACCCATGGCATTATAGAAGATGGAGCTCCCTTGCCACAGCCACGACAAAATGGTTTAAATTTGGATTCTGCTTTGCAGCAGCAAATGATGGAAACGGAGTCAATGAATCGAAATCTTAATATGAGTCCTTTTGGTAGTGCAGGTTCGGAGGGCAAGGCAGAAGCGTATACGCCTCCATCTTCCTATAGTGAAGCTTGCTCCTTATGTTCGCGACGTTTTCGCAATAGCAAGTGGTTGCGCAGTCATCTCTTAAGCGATCACGGTGCTACGGGATTGGAAAAGGTACGTGAAATGGATCAGCAATTTGGTGCCAGCCTAAGTAAACCTTCTAGTCCTACTTTGAAAATTCCCAATGGTGCCAGTTCCTCCGGCTCTGCTTCGGCAACACCCACTGCTGTGCCCTCGCCCGCCCAATTGGCTCAAGCATTGCAAAATCTTAATGCCCAGCATTTAATCAAAAACAATATGACCGGTTCGTTTGCAAGCGAACAAAATTTACAGTCGCCCCAGTTAAAGGAATACCAATGCTCTACGTGTCCCTTTACGACGCCCTACTATGCATTTCTGTTCATACATGAACGCACACATTGCATACTCAATAACAATGAACAGGAACAGGAACAGGAACAGGAACATGAAACGGAGCTGGAACAGGAACAAGAACCAGAATTGGAAACATTGGAACACGAGAAAAAGGAACAAAAAGCTAAGATAGTAGAAGAAGAAACCGAAAGAAAAGTGGCAAAAAGAAAAACCAATAGAGAGGCAAAAACTCCCTTAGAAGTTATGAAACTCGATCGAGATGTACTCGATGAGGAGAACATGGACGAGAAATTCTTAATGAGTAACGAAACGGAACCAACTAATCTTTCCATGCGTACACCATCTCCCACCGAAATTACTTCAACTACCAGTCGAGGAGAAGTTGAAAACAAAACGAATTCCCCCAAAGCCCAAAATGCTGCAACTGCTGACATTGGCCGATCTTTATCAGTATCACCACAACAACAACAACAACAACAAGGCTTGACAAGCACTGCCCAATCGCCGGTCTTCAATAATCATATGCCATCACAACAACAACGACAATTGCAAGAAATGGCTCAACAAACAGGAAAAATTGCAACATTTGCCATGCCACGCTTGGCCAAGAATGATGCCAATAACGATGGCCCGCAAATGCAGGCCTTTGTTATGGAGGCCGCTGAAGAGCAAAATGAAGATGCAGACAGGTTTGTGCCAGCCATAGTCTATTTACCGGTAAGAGAACGTTTAACAGGTACAACCATGAAATTATCATTTAAACTAACGCCGGTTTAATTGTTTGTTGGGTTACGGTTTTATTGAGAGTTTCGATCATGCCATTGAAAAACTATAGAAAATAAAGATTAGGGTTGCCATATAATCTTTTTTTTTAAGAATTAAATTAAAACATTGTTTTCTACAAAGACTGAGTGTTTGCAAGGAAGAACAAAATATTTTTGAATTTCAATTTCTATAGTTTCAGCGAGAGCAAGCTTTTTGGCAAGGCAAAACTCTATGATTTTTTTACTAGACAAGAAAAACAGAAATGAAAGTGATGGTTAGAAAAGTTCCTAAAAAACAAAAGAAAAATAATCAAAAAAAAATTCATTTTTTTTCAAGGTTTTAAACAAGAATTCTTTGTTTTTTCTTTTGTTTTTCGAAAACAAAATCTTAAAATAAGTTTAACAAAAAAATACGTAAAATTTAGAAGACAAGCGAAAAACATTAAAAGTAGTTAAAATGAATTAACAAAAAATAGCAGGGGTTTTTTAAACAAAAAAAAATAAAATATTTCAACTTCCCTCCCTACCTACCCTACCCTACCCTCATACCAGAAAACTGCTTTGCTCAAAAATTTTAAAACAAAACATAATAATTTATTAAAACAAAAACGTACCCAAACTTATAGGCCAAAAGTGTTTTCCTAAAGAAAAAGAAAAACATACCGGAAAATACTTTGTATATACATATAGAGAATTTGCATTAAAAAAATAAAAAAATAAAAGAAAAGAAAAGAAAAACAAACAAAAAAATAGGAAAACTATATAAAAAAAGAGACATCATCAGGTATATCTTTGAAATAGATTTTAAAGAATGCAAAGAATAAACTTAAAAAATTATTATTAAAAACTTTTCTCAGGGCAAAAGTACAATTTATGTTGTTGTTATAACAAAAACAAAAACAAAAACAAAAACAAGAACAAAAAAATCTAAAAAAAATAAATAAAATTAAAATACCAAAATAACTAAGGCTACCTCAGAATCAAAATATTTATATAAAATATCGTATTAAAATAATATATAAAAAATGAATAAATTAAAAAACAATAATTTTATTTCTATAATTGATAAATATTATTATTATTATTATTATAAAAACAATTTTTAATTAATTATTAATTGGTCTTTGTTTTATTATACTTATTCAAATTAAATTTATTTTTCTTATTTTAAGTTTTTTATTTAATTTAATTTAATTTTTAATTTATATTGTTGTATAAAAAACAAAAACAAAAACAATCCATTCCAAATACAACAAATTTCTAGTCATGTTTTTACCAAAAAAAAAACCAAAAAAAATTCTAGTCAAATAATAATTTTTTTTTTCATAAAAATTAATCATGTCTTCTAGTTGGGCATAAAAAACATAGTTTTTTAAATAACAGTTTTAATAAGGCTCCAACCATTGCATAAAATTCATAAAAAAAAAGAAAAAATTAAAGCTTTGTCATAGAACTTCGTTTGACCGCAGTAGTAGTTTTTTTTTAATTTAGTTTTCTTAACTTTTTTTATTCAGTTGAAATAATTTGCTTATATTTCAGTTAAAAATATTAAATAAAACTTAAATATTTTTTCCATTGATCCTACATAATTCATAAGAAATTAAAATACATTCATTTGAACGCACTTTTATTTAAATTTAAAGAAATGGAAAAATTTATCAAAAAATTTGATACCCTGGTTACAAATAACAGAAAATAATATACAGTGTTGGAAAAAATAATAGAAACGCATCAAAAACGTTGAAAACATCCCCATATCATTAGGGACCCGCCACACTGTTTGACTGTCTTTTTTGTGCATTTTGGATCAAACTCTTTATTGGCAGGGCGACGTACAATACATTTTCCGTCTGATGAAGCACTTTGTTCCAATTTTTCCGATTTTGGTGTTATCTGGCAAATTGTAAACTTTTTTGTATATTTTTGTTTTACTTAAAAGAGGTACTGATCTCGGAATTCGAGCCGATTTCATATAGTACTGCTTGTTACTAGAGCATCTAGTATATTTTTAAGCCCATTAGATGACTCAAACAAATTTTTTTGGAATGACGTACCAAAATTTGATCAAAACGCGTGGACGTTTTCTTCTTTCTTCCTCTAGTTTCGATATTTTTTGTATAGTGAATCACTTAAATACTTTATGTTTAGAACACTTCATTATGTGTGCTATTTTTCCAAGTGATAAGCCATCAGATTTTAACTTAAGGATAACATTTCTTTCAGCATCAGTGGTATGAACACCTCGAACCATTTTTTGAAAGATTTAAAACACACACTCAACCCGAAAATTTTACAAATGGTCAAAAAAAAGGTATTTTAACTCAATTCTTCTTAACTTCTAAATATTTCATGTAAAAAGTGTATTTATTTTAAATTTAAACACGGTTTTAGAAAAGCGTTTCTATTAATTTGTCCAGCTAAATTACGTATTTTCTTACTTTTTCTTGAAAAATAATAAATTAAAAGAGAAGAAAGCAATAAAGAGAGCAAATAATAAAATCCCGTTACATTAGCAAGAATTTGACAGTAATTTCCAACTATAAAAGTTTATAACGAAAAATTATACAACATTTTAACGTTGAGCTAGTAATCGTTTCTATTATTTTTTCCAACACTGTATTTTTCAGAGAGTGCATGGACTTCCAACAAGTTTTCCATGGGATTTTAATTGGTGCTGTAATTTAGCCAAAAAAGTAAATTTTTTGGAAGAAAATCATTCCTTTTTTGAGTAACATGTATATAATGCGGTTGTATATTGTTGGAAAGCATTGGTCTATAGAATTTTCGTCAAATTTTTTTAATAAGAATACCTTCCAGAAGTTACAATTATGTTGCTGAACTCATTCTGGTGATAATGAAGCAAACAGGAAGCTTGAAATTATAAGATAATGTTTTTCAACACACTATAACGTTTCCTTCACTAAAAATGTCGCTTAGATCACACAGCGTTTGCTTGGTTCAGTTCAAGAAAATGCTAACTGTTTCTGATACATAACTTTTTCTATTCCATGACGTGGAGGTTTAGGCAAATCCAAGTCCTCTCTCGCTGTGTATCTTAGTAAATCACGGTTTAGACTTAATTTTTGTTTTTCATATAATCAACAGTGTTGTATTTTAAGCACAGGCAATAAATGTCGCCGTAATTGCAAGTTAAAATTGTTTCTTTATTACATACTTCACATGCTAAGACATATACCTAATGGGCTCATATCTAATTTGTACTTTCTAACAATTTTTTCTTATCTTTGGATCTTAAACTCTTCAGTATTAGCTAAAATTTAGAGAATTCCGTATAAAAAACAAAAATGTAAGCAACTGTTGCAACAATAAAATAACAAACAAAACAAAAAACAACTTCTGAACAACAAATTAAGTGCGGTCAAACGATTGTCTATGACTGTAATTACAAATTATACCAGATATCTTTCCCAGATAGGTTTTTTAATACAAAAATTGCCTGCTTATCCGATCAAATGACACTGATGACCTTGATTAGATACAGACAACCAATTATTTTAGTTTTTTCTGTACTGGCAAATATACTGGTAAGCTATTTCAAGCCACCATTAGGTGCTTAGCCCTCTTTGTACTAAAAGTTCCCATGTAAAATAGAATAAATAGAAATAAATATTTTACCGAATATCATTTTACAAAGATATGTTTGTATGCCACCGATTACGATCTGAATTTTTTATTTTTGATTGCAAGAATTCAGTAAAAATCCAATTACAATCATCAATTGAAAAGAAAGATTGATAGGGAAATAAAGACATTACGACTACGGAACAATTTACGCATTAGTCCTTGAAACTAGGATTACTACCACGTAGGATTAAACCTGGCACTACATAGACTTACAAAAATTTTAAATATAACTAAGCTGATTGGAGTTTTATTAAAGAAAAAATCAAACTTAATTTATTATTTCACTTTATTTTAATGACTTTTTTTAAAATTTATTTTAACTTTAAATAAATATTTTAGCAATTACTATTTCAAAACAAAAAAACTAAATCAACAATTTAAAGAAAAAAAAATATGAAATTTTTTTCTTTTAAAAGCTGTGTGCCTTAATAGTGATTGCTAAAATTGTAAGAATTAAGCACCTATACACGCCAATTCACTTTTTAGTTATAAATTTAAAAAAAAAACTGTAAAATTTTACTATTAATTTTAAATAGTTTTTAAAGTTAAAAAAAATAACATTCCCTTTAATTATAATTAAATATATACATATTTATAGCGTATGTAAATGTTTTATAAATATTATTTTTAATTAAAATTATTTTCAATTACCAAAAATAAAAATAATAAATCTTTTAATTTATTTTAATTGTTTGAAAAATATATGATTTTGTTTTATTTTTTATTTTATTTTACTTTTTTCTTTTAATTTAATTTAAAATATAAACAATAAATTAACCAACTTAGACATGCATCCGATTACTTAAATTAATGTTGCTTGTGTCAGCACTTTTTTGAGTCCGACTTGAGTCTTCCTTTCTTTATTGACCTTATAAAAATCTGGAACAGATAAAACCCACAGATAGCCAAATACAATGTTCCTTTTGACCAAAAAAATACATTTATTTACCCTATGACATTGTGGCAGTAATCTCTGAAGCATTACGCTCAGTAATCCAATTACAAAGTTTCAAATTTAATTGGAATTGGCAAGATTTTTTAGGTTTTGATCTTCCATTATGCCGATTGTAGTTACATCACACATATTTGATGTCATTCAATAATATCTAATAACGCTCTGGCCAGGGTACTTCAATTCAAATTAAGATATTTCGCCTCTCTGACATGCTTAAATAATTAATTTTATTTAAAAATTATTACAACGGCACACTGTTATTTAAAATTCCATATTGTTTACAGTTCTCTGCTCAATTTACATCCTCTATTCTCTCTCCTTCTTACTATAAGTGTGAAAAAGATCAAAAGGTGCTGCCAAATCATATCATTTTCTTATGTAGTAGGGTATGCATCCTTTAAAGTCTTCTTCCTGTTATACAGTTAAACAACTTTGGAAGTGTTTTTTAAGGTTTCCCTTTAAAGGGTATTACATTTGTATCCATTTTTGTTTTTCATTTGTTGTTGTTTATTAATATTTATTGTTTTTCTTGTTAATGTTGTAATTCCTTTTTAAATACGGGTGGTTATGTTGTTTATGATGATGTTTTATTGTGTAACGAATGCTGCTGCTGGTTCATTGGCTTATTTTTCTTATTTTTTCCATTTTAAATTGTCATTTAATTTGTCTCGTTTACAACTGCTTTACAACCATTACAAACGAACGTTTTCCTTTCTTTTTTTTCCGCTTCAATTTGTAATTCATGCTGTGATTTTTTTAGGGTTTCATGAGTGAGTTTGTATTGTCATAAATGACATTTTAATTAGATACTCTCTTACTCATTACTTATGGTTCACTTTTTTTCTTTTGAAATGTTATTGACTTTAATGGTGTCACTTTGTTGTATGTGATGTATCTTGAACCCTTTTAAGTTTTTTATTTTTTTTTTCTAAATTACTTTTAGAAATTTGATAGTTTTTTTTCTATCGTGTTCTTTTTTGTATAACTTAATTTTGTTTTAAATTTGTTTAATTGAAAGTGTTACTTTTTATAGGGGGTTATTTTATAAAATTGATCACTCCTTCTTCTTTGAATAGTTTTGAAACGAAAATTTAATTGAATTTTAAATTAAATAAATAGGTTTTTGATTGAATACAAATTGTCACATACTGAGTATAATAAAAAAAGTATTTAAAAACTTTATTAATATTCGAAGAAATTAAATACAAAATATGGAAACATAATTACATTACGTCAGATCCATTACATCACTCAAATAAGACCTCTAACCTTTTAAAACTTAAATATTTAATGCTTTAAGAGGAAGTATACCAATATAACTACTTTTTATACCTAAGAAAGAATACAATTGAAGGCTTGAAAGATTTCTACTGAATCCCACCAATGTATACTGTATTTATTGCAAAAGGAAATGTACGACACTAATATAAAATTTCATAACTTGTCAGTGACTTAAGCATTTTGGACTTATCCAACGAATTTGTTTACGGTGATAACAGTGACATTAAAATATAACTGCATGCTAGAGGCTAAGCACGAATATCGTTAGACTCATTCGCAAATGTGTTAAGTCCCTTTTTTCAAATTTTGCAGGAGACACAAAAAACATTGCAGCTTCTTCAGTTTTTAAAATTTGTAAACTTTTTAAACGCAATTATTTTTACAAAATAGCTCTCTTTAAATGGCCTAGATCAAAAATTAAGAATAATTAATAATTAATATTCGTGGAGTTAGCACGTGCTGTTAATATTTTTCGTAGTTTTGTGGACTTAGCGTTTTTGCAAACCACAAAATTATAACAACTTTAAACTACATACTGACATTTTTTGTTGTCGTAAAATATGTATTTTGTATAGTGTTATCGTTTAGCATTAAAATCTCAATTTTGGAAAAAAGTGGACTTAGTGTCTTTGCGAATTATACTAACGATATGCTTTCGAAGCATTTCGAACACATATGCTGCTTTGGTTTAGCATACAGCCTTGGATAAGCCAAAACCGATATGCTAAGCATTCTTCTAGAGGAAAACATGACATCATTTGAGTATCTTTAACATGTGCTAACCATACGGTCTAAAACCAAACAGTGTCTTTTATCTCTGTACAAAAGAAAATTTGTACGAAATTTGAAGGTATTTCGGGGTTGTTGGTTTAATGCAATTGATCAATTTCACTTGACGGGCGACTTCAGAAAGGATAATGACATATACGGAGCTTGTACCTCGAATATACAAACAAGAATCCATTTTTAATCGGTCAGCTTCATTTGTAGAACTTATATTAACTGGTTAGCCAGGTCACCGGAAGACAATGAAAAATCGGGAAAGTAGTATAGGCAACGAACGACAAGTCGAGCACCTTAATTTGCATTCCGACAGTCTGTAGCAAAGTATTGATCAAAGCGTACTTAAAGATAATAAAAAACTGCAAAACAAATTGGATGAAGATTTTTTGTGAAAGAACACAATATTCTAAAGCAATTTAAAAGAGGAAAGGAAGAGTTATACGGTATTCAGATATGCACCTTTATTGCGTAAATCGCAATAAACGCCATTATTGAGCTCAATATTTCATATAAAGTTTCAATTAATTATTGCGCAATAAATACGCAAATTGTTATAATATTGAGTAAAACTTAAAATGCAGCACGGTCACTTTCTGTTGATATTTGACAACTCGAATGTCAACAATGACAAACACAAAAAATATAACAAAAAAAACAACAAAACCAAAAAATAAAATAAAAACAATGTTATTGAAACAACCAGCTGTTTTGTTTACCAGTTGTTAAATGAATATTGAATAAGCAGCTGGACTGCGTATATTATTATGTCTGAACACTTATAATATTGTACGCAATAAACCGAATATTGACTAAATAAAAGTGCATATCTGAACATAGTATAATATATTTAAAAAAGAATTGAATTTTAAACAGAATCTAGCACGATTTTATGTTAATAATTTACACACCTTCAGTATAAAAACAGTGCGGAAGTAAGGCATTGAAGACTCAAGAAATTGTTTATAAAACTAAGGCTTTATTTACACTGCGTTCAATTCTTTTGAGGTTAAGTTTCTAGGTCCCTAACAGGTTTATTACCTATAAGGAAACTGTTTGTTCCACTATTAATGCTATTATTCGATACTTGAATTTGTTATGGATAAAAGAATGAATTTTTTAATTTTTTAAGCAGCGCTCAGTTGTAAATAAAGCAGGAGGAATTGTACACTAAGAAAGTATGTTTGCTTTAATAAAAAAAAGATCGCTTTACAAACAGCTTAGAAATTTTAAAACAAACAATATTTATATTTATATTCTACGATAAAATCGATTTTTCCAGCCTGCCATTAAAACAATGGTTTTTTTGTTTTTTATTTTCGATAAAAATCTTTTCAAAAAGGAAATCTTAAAAAAACCTCCATACAAATAAACATCAACTAATTAAAGTTACTGTTTTATGCAAAATAATATGAATATTTTTCTCTTAATTGTCACTAAAACACCCTCATAATTATTGTGGGTTTATTTTTTATACAGAAATTTTCATTTCTAAAAATAAAATCACTTCCGCATTAAAAAACGATTTAACAGTTGTTGTGGAATACAATCAATACCAGCAAATAAAAAATAGTACCATTTATGACTTACAACTACAGGCAACAATTTCATGGTCCTGCTGGGCTTTTGAATTATTTGCTTAAGATAAAATAAAAAATATAAAAAAATAAAAAACAACAACGGAGAAAAATTTTAATATAAAAAAATGCATCTGCAGTTGTTTTTTATAGAAAAACTCCCTTATCCAATACTAAGAGAGAGAAAAAAAACAACAAAAGGACAAATAAAATGTCCATAACAGACACTTGTACTCAAAACTAACACGGTCAAATGATTCTATTCTAATTTTTCTATTTCTATTCCTATTTCTATTTGAAAATTTTTTTCTTTCTTTTCATTTTTCTGTATTTGTTATTATTGTTGTATTACTAACTCGGAAATTATAAAACATTAAACAGAGGCCCAGCTGTCATTGCTTGCCTAACTAACTTGCCATAGTCACTGACTCAACTGCTGCTGCTGCTGCTGCTGTTTCTGCTATTACTACTGGTGGTTGTCAATAATCGAAACAATTCCAATTCCTATAAGTAGCCTTGTGTTGCAGGGATTAATCGAACAAAAAGCGTTTTTTTTACAAAAGAAATCGTTTTTGTTTGAGTTTTTTAATAGATTTTCTCTTTTTTTATTTTCAATGGAAAAAAATCAATAATTTTTAGTATAAAAAACCCAACATTTTTTTTTAATACGGGGGAGATCAGTTTCTTTATTTCACACATTTCCATACGCATCATTTTAATATAGGCGATGGTCACTATTATTGTGTTTAGTTTTTTAGGGGTAACAAAATTAAATGAGATTTAATCGTTTACAAAACCATTTACACTAAAAATGCCTGACAACAATCTTGGGAACATTCAGCGAATAAAAAATAGTTCCCATATGGAAATTTTTGTCTTCCTGTGGCAAAATACGGGTTTTTTCGAAACAATTTCTATTCCAATTAGTAAGCTTGTGTTACAGGGATCAATTCCACAATAAAAACGAACATTTTACAAAAGAAATCATTTCTTTTTTGATTTTTTTTTTAACAAAAATAAACAAATCCAGGTTTATTTTCCTTCACACATTTCCATACTCTTCATTTTAATGATAATCAATGTTGTGCTGCGTTTTTTAGGGGAAACAAATTTAGATAAGATTTACATGCTGTCAGCAGTGAATTAAAAACGTTTTCAATAAGAAATTTATTTTTTAGCGAAATACGGGTTTTCCAACAATAGAATACAAACAATGGAGACAATTATAATTTAAGCAATACTAACAGACAATGATGGCAGCATTAGTTTTTCCAAACACATTGTTTCAACGGCAATTAAATCTTCGATTCGCCCAATATATGTAGGTAACTTAGCAAAAACTGTGTCTACATGAAGCAGTGGCACAAAAATGGAAGATTCTCGAGACATAAAAAACTTGAAAAGCTTTAAAACACTACGATCTAAGAAAGAAAATATTACTCTGTTATATACCACGATATACTTAAAATTTCGAAACATAAAAGTAAACGATTGGTTCAAAAACTTAGAGAAACACATCAAATATTTCGAAACATTCCCTTTAACATTTTGTTTGGGATAAGAAAAACAGAACTCTTCTAGGAAACTAGGTTTTGTAAGAGCTTTTATAACCGATCGTAGAAATTGTGTTTGTTTTATTATTTTGAAAGAAGAAAAACATTAAATTTCTAAAAACTTTGAAAACCCATTTTCTAATAATTTCCAAATAATATGAATTTTTTAATTGATTTAATTTTTTATCATTACGAATGAATATTTCGTGATATAGTTCGATCCATACAATTCTTAGGTAATCTAAATCATTTAGGAAGTTCTAGAGACAATAAAATTCAAAATCAACGCAGAAATTCGGCGAGTTGCTAATACAACCCAAAGGTATGCGAAAAAAATTATAGTTTGACCATAATATCATCACCCTGACTCTAAAATCGAATAGTCCGGTCTAATATACATACATAAGCCTGTCGAAGGCTATAATTTCGAATATACGAGTACCTAATCCATTATCAAAAAATTCAAAATTCTCAGGGCAACCTGATCAGCCTCCATCCAATAAATTTCTAATTTGTTAGCCTATAATGTAAATGGCAAATACATTAGCGTGAAAGAGATTAATTTAGAGTACTCAGGAATGACTTCATCTGAAAGAAATATCCGAATTCTTGTTATTTCCCTTTACAATTTTACCAATAGAAATAAAAAAGGCAATTACATTCCCTTGAAAGATTGTGGAATATTTTTTCCATGTTGGGATTTGCCTTATGGGAACCATCCTTGATATAACCGTAACCAGTAACTACGTGATGGTGTTTTCTGAGGAAACATTACATATAATTTTGGCCCTTAACAGCTCTATTGTCAGAATTATAGCCTACTTACGAACTTTGTTTTCTTTATAAAAGAAATATTGAAATAATTGTTAAAAAGTTAAAAACAAAAACGTTTTTATGAAAATATATGTATTATAACGAAAAGTGATACTAACAAAAGTTAAATGGGCATTGGAAGTCTAAAAAAATTTGATCAAATTGATTACATAATTTTGAAAATAGACATCATCAGACAGGATGGATTTAATATTGAGAGCTTTAAACAGAACAGGTTTTTTTATTGATAAAAATATATCAACTTCCTCCCCTTTAAATGATTTTAATAATTAAACATTTGGCCACGTGCAAATGCAAATTGTTCGTATTCAAGATCTTTGCAAAATTTTTCTTATTGATTATTGTCTTCCCCCCCGGCGATGATTTCAATCGCCATGACAACAATTATAATGATTATAATTATTATTATTAAAATTTTTTTCTCTGTGTCATTTGATATTTCGCACACGCACAAATGAAACCGCCTGCAAATATTCGATATTCAATAGGAAAAATGGAAAATAAAATCCATTAATTTTGCATTTCAAACACCCTTAAAGATTTCCACCGGAAAAATGCTTGATTTTTAGAAAAATTTCAATCTATTGATGAAAATACGTTAACGACCTTTTTCTTAAAAGTTCATGCACACACACAGACACACATGCACATGTGACGGGGAAAAATCTATAGAATTTATGCCAATTTATAAAATACGATTCTTTCTTTTTTTTCCACTTTCCAAATATTTTCTAATCCTTATTGAACATTTTTATTGCCCTCTTCCTATTTCGTTGCTATGTTTGTGTGTGTGTGAGTTTACTTCTATTGTTTGCATGCAAAAATCTATCCGCTGACTTTATTATTTGTCCCCGTTTATAGGGGTGCATTTTTATCGAATTGAATTTTTTCAATTTTTTTTTTTGTTAAAATATATTTGCATGTTTAAAAATTCGAAACCATTAATATTTTTAGGATTTTTGCAACAAAATTTTTTCTAATAAAAATGCCATATTTTAATAGTTTTATTTTTCTATTGTTTTTGATAGGGGAAAATCATTTCCTATGTTACATACAATTCATGTGGTAAAAGATGAAAAGTCAATAGGAAAACTTTGAATAAAGGTTTTATGCAAACATTACAGTTTAAAGGGAAGGTAAGCCTAATGTTTAGGACTTTTAAACAAGTTATTGTTCGCAGAATATGAGATATTTTTCAAAATCTTAGTAACCTAAACTGATATATTCTTTAACACGAGTTAGGTTGTTACGTTTTACTCCTAATGCACGTTTGAAATTAATCATTTAGTAATAGGTTCTAATTGCTGCATTTTTAAACATACTGGGTTATAAGTTAGGCATTCAGGGCATTCCGTTTGGCTTCATATCAATTATATCGAGATTTAAAAAGAATGACAAAAACAAGTTTCAACACCTATGTGTCCACATGTACCCATAAATGTGTGCTTAATAGAAGTACTTCCCTTCATTTAAAATGTATTCAAGCTGTTGTTTCTTTAGCATTCTTATTGAATTTTCAATTTTGAATTCGAAATTTAGTTTTTTCATTGAAAATCATAATTTTTACCCCCACAAATGCACCCTTATTTGTTAAATAACAATTGCCAAGAAAATTTTTGGCAATTTATTGCCTTTTTTATACAATTTTTTTTTTTCATTTTCAATTGTATGGTAATTGTTGTTATTGTAATTATTGTTACAATATAGTCTGTGGCAGTTTGATATGCAAATTGAAAGCATTACAACATTAACCTTAATGCAATTTTTATGTAATTGTGTGTGTGTGTGTGGGTTATGGATTTGCAAAACTCGGCAATATTTGTCCCCTTTGCAAAAAAAAATTTGTTTTTGGCCATGCAATGTGCAAAGGGAACTAATGAAAAATGGCGCGACAGTTGGGAGTTGTTGTTTTTCAGGATTTTACGCAAAAATTCTGGGAATAATTTTGATTTTAATTTATTGCATTCTTACCTTTTCATATTGCATATATGTTTAGATTTCCATTGTGTTATTGCACTGAACTTGGAGGAAGATTTTAGGCGGTAGAAGTTCTAATAAATGCCTGTGTACATACAAACGTACATACAGATCTATAAGCAACTGAAAAAAACATTATAGAAACAGGATTAATTCATTTATTAAAATTTCAAGGGCAAATAATAATTTCTAAAGCTGTTTGCATAAATAGCAAAACTACTTACCTCTACCATAAGAATTTATCTTCCTTTTTAAAAAAAATTTCACTTTTATGCACCGTTTTGTAAAAATGGGCGGCACTTTTCAACTAAAATTAAGCTTACAATGAAATGTTAACTATCAGCTGTTTACATAAAAACAGTGCTGCCTAATTTGCGTTTTTGCAATTATTGAAATTTAAAAGCCAGAGTACTCGATAAAACTTTACGTATGTAAAATCAAAGATAAAATAGCGCACAATTCAATTCATATATTAAAAACGCTTAAAAATGACAATATAGAAATCTTTCGTAATAAATTTTATACGTTTACACTACTGGTAAAAACCAAAAGCATAACAAACACAGAAGCTTTTAAAAGTATTGTAATATAATAGTTTCCTAAATGGTTCCATAATTGATTGTGCAGTCCAAACTCAGATGATCCAAGATCAGACCGCTGTGGTCTAATAAATAGTGTGATGGCTTTCTAGACGAGAGTTCGTGAGTTCAAACTTTAACTCTGTTATCTTCAGCAACCTCCTCTTCTAACGAATGCCGTGAGAGGAAATAAAATTGCCATAGCAAGCTTTTCAAATTAGTCCTTATGAGTCGACGTTAAACTGTTGATCCTGCCACTCGTGGATAAAATGAAAACACATAACATGGGTGGTGAAGCTAGGCTGTAATCATGACTATACGTTTGTAATGGGCAATAAAATGATGGGCGCGACTATAATTGATTCTACATTATATTTCTACTATGTGGCGGAATATGTGCGCTTTAATGGCTTGCCATCAAAATTTCTAACATCAGGCGAAATAATTTAAATTTGCTTTCAGGTGTCCACTAAACTCTCCACAGCGTATACTTTCAAATTCAAGACGCCTCTTTATTTACTTCACTCCCTACTTAAAGGTATTTGGGAGACAGATGATTTGGTCCTAAACCAAGTTTGCAATTAAAGATCTTGGAGTGGTATTTTTACAACAAAATTGTTACAAAATAAGACATACCGAAGGACTGAACTCTTCTTTTGTAGCTTTGATAATTGAAAGTTTATAATCGCCTGCCAATTGCTTCTAATACAAATTGAGAGGAGTATGAACCTCATAACTTTAAATTATGTCGCTGTTGATGTCAAATATAAACCCTTTAACTGTTTATTTATTTATGAAGTCCCCGTGGTCTAGTAGGTAGTGTGTTGGCTTATTAGACGTAAAGCCAGGGTTCGAGCCCCAGGCCAGACATCAAAACAAAATACAAAAAGTATTTCTTCGGCGACTTCCTCTCAGCAGATTTCTGGCAAAAACTCTGAGAGTAAATAAAATTGCCATGAAAAGTTTCTCAAAAATCTGTCGTTCGGAGTCGACTTTAAACTCATGTATAAAATTAACACACACAACATAAGTGGTATGAGAAACTAGGTCGTAATCCTGACTGAAGGGTTGTAATGACCAGTTATGTATGTATGTAACTGTTTATTTCAGATATGCTCGTCAGGACATTTTTGGCATAACGTCGGGTATAGTCATAATAAAGGAAACAATCATATAATTCATGTTCTGATAATTTTATTTACTTTTCTTTATTTTTTTTATTGTAAACAATTAATTTTCTGTCTTCACGTATACAGTATACACGTTTTCGTCGAAGAATCATTAAGCAGACTGAAAATGCATATGTATTTAAGGACAGTTTGTCATACAGTAGAGAATATACGTTAAATAATTTATTATTAAATTTATTTTTTTGTTTTTTATTTAAAATTTTTATTTTAATAAATTGACTAAGTATTTAAATGTACTTAATAATCATTTTTTAGAAAGTTTTTGGTTTAAATAATAAAATTTTAAAATTTATTTAATTTAATATTTTATCACATATTTTGTTTTATTTTATTTAAGATTGTAACGTTTTTAAAAATTTTAAAAGAAATTTAGTTTCTAAGTAAAGAATAATTTTGGAATGGATCGTTATATTATATTAATTCCTGTTTCTTTATTATTATTCTAAACGATTAATAATTAACATTATTTAAGTATTTTCTTTTATAATTTGTATACAAAAAATATTATTTTTAACAAAAAAATTTATTATAATTTTTAGATTGTAAGGAAACGAGCACAAAATCAAAATTTTTGGATTATTCCATACTTAGTTTTAAGAATATTAAAAAAAGAAAACCGAAAACGAAATTATTAAAATAAAACAAAAAAAAATTCATTTAAAATTCTGTTGTTTTGTATGTTTTCCACCCCCACTACAATTGGAAATTTACAAATACATTTTCAAAATTGTTTTTAAATACTTTAAACAAAAAAATTAAAAAAACATTCCAAAATGAGCATAAAATCAAAATGGATTCAATCGAGAATTTTTTTCACTTTTGAGCCACGAATCAAAATTAGTTTTAAGTTTGAATTTAAAAGCAAAAAATTGGCAAAAACAATTTTATTATTATAGAAATATTTTTTTGTAATTGGTATTTAAACAAATTAAAAAAACAAAATAAATCAAAAAAAAAAGAAGAAACTTAAGTGTTTTATTAAGTTATAAAATAAAAATAAAAAATTTAATTTACATTGTATGAGCAAAAATCAAAATTATTCAAAATATTTAAATTTAAGACAAAAAAAAAACATTGTTTTAATTCATTTTTGAAACAAAGAAAACAAAATATAAAAAGGAAAAAAATTATTAAAAATTTTTAGTTGAAAAAAGAAAACAATTAAAATTAAAACAATATTGAATTTTCCATAAAAAAAAATTCAAATCCCTACACAAGCCAGTAACATTTAAAAAGAAATACACATTCTCTCTCAAATATACAAGGATTCTATATTATGGCATATACATACATACATACATATATAATTATTAAAAACAGTAACATAATTAAAATAATTATAATAAATTAAATACACAAAAACAAATACAAATACATATATATTATTTAAAAAAAAACAAAATTTATGTAATAAGTATATCGAAATAAAATAAAATAATAACATATTAAAAATAATAATAAATTGTAAAACATTTATCATTAAATCAAAATAAAATCGATAATATATTATTATTATTATTATAATACAACAAAAACAAAAGAAAAAAAATAAGAAAACAACAGTAACAAATATAATAATAATAATAAAATAAATAAATGTGTTTTAAAATTATAAACTAAATCAAAATTAAACCAGTAAATAAAATTAACAAAAATAATAATAATTAATTATTATTAAAATTTAAAGAGAAAAAAAAACAAAACAAAAACCCTCAATAAACATTTATTTCAAATCTATATGAAAAAGAGAAAAAAGCAATCTCAACAGCAGTTTTATTTCATCAAAAAAAATATCAAAATCTGGCTATAGGCTTGAAGGCTATAGGCTTGAAGGAGACATTATAGAGATACCCTATAAAGTTTGAAGGGAGTACAGTAGATCGTATGGTCGTAGTGTTAAAGCGACGAATAATAATAATAGAGCGCCTATGACGTAATTCCCAAAAAAGTTAGGTTGTAGGGTTTAGGAAGATCCTGTGATCAATTGGTTCTCCATTTAGAACCAACGGGTAATATAATTTTAAAATGTAAAACAGGAAGAAAAAAGCAGGAGTAGAACAGGATTCGGATGGACAAATACAAAAGCAGAAATTCCAATAGAAAACGAAATTATCACACTTATGTGTGCTATTGTGGTGAAAAGAATTTAGTTATTTTCGCATGATGTTAAAGACTACTTAATCAGTTCATATATATCTAGGCGTACCAAGCTAAGAATATTCAACGCTTGTGTAAAGTCAACGTTACTATATACAACAACACCATCAGCAACGCAGATCTCACAGAGGAGGAACCCATACAGAAGCAGATCAAAAAGAAAAAATGGGGGTGGATTGGTCATACATTGAGAAAGAAGCCCGACAGTATTACACGAATGGCGCTAGAGTGGAATCCCCAGGGCTTAAGAAACCGTGGCAGACCAAAAAACACCTGGAGACGCACGGTCCTGCAGGAACTAAGGCTTAATGACCTGACATGGGAAGGCGCAAAAACAACAGTGGAGAATCGTCAGATGGAAGTGCTTTGTGGAAGCCATATGCTCCCTAGAGGGGTAATGGAAAAATACCGGTTTAAGTCACATATGGTCCGTTTGATTCAGTATCTGATTACCATTTTACTGAGTATTCCTTTTAGGCCCCTATTATAGAAACTCTTGTCCTTCTTGGCAAAAAAAAAATTGGTCAATCAATTTTGAGTAGTGTCAAGCGAAGTTTTCACCCACCATATTAAATGTCATACAAGACATGGCAATTTCTTTGTGCCAGGCCCTGGAAGCGCAAAAACTTCCCAACCGACCTCAAGTAGTATCAAGCGAGTTACTAGAGATGTGTATGACCCTGTTGCTTATAGACAATCCCATACATATATATATAATTGTTCATTACAACCCTTCAGTCAGGATTACGACATAGTTTCTCACACTACTTATGTTGTGTGTGTTAATTTTATACATGAGTTGTGGGACCTACAGTTTAAAGTCGACTCCGAACGACAGACTTTTTTGAGAAACTATTCATGGCAATTTTATTTATTCTTAGAGTTTTTGCCAGAAATCTGCTGAGAGAAAGTCGCCGAAGAAATACTTTCTGTATTTTGTTTTGATCTCTGGCCTGGGGCTCGAACCCTGGCTTTACGTCTAATAAGCTAACACATTATCTACTAAACCACGGCGACTTCAATCACAATCACAATCACAACCTTCTGAAAATTAAATTTTTAACAGCATATATTGAGACTGAAGTCCTCGTAGTCTATTAGGTAGTGTATTAGCCTATAAGATGTGAATTTTGGAAGAAAATTATAACGTCTTACTTTTTTCAAATCAAAGACTAGGAATCTTTTTTTAACAATTCCGTGATTCTAACATTGATTGCGTGGGCTTGTAGTCGCGTACTTTAACTGCCACATTATTTCTCAGAGTACAATGGATCAACTGGACCTGCGGGTACTGTACTTGTCTCAATTGGCAAGTACACGTCCTCTAATCTTATCTTTCAAAGCTAAGTTTTTGAAGAAGGAGAATTATTTAGTTCTTCTCTGCTTGCCAAAAATTATTTTTGAGGTTAATTCATAAATTTTATACAAATTTGACTCTTTTTAATGTATTGTACAGTATACATACATATTTATTTAATATAAAGAGTCTCGTAAAGGTAAATTTTTAACTACTTTTTTATTATGTCGCCTTATTTTGATACAAAAAAATCAAATAAATTTCCTTAAGCTATGGACATTTTAATAAAAATACACTTGAGTTCAATATTTGCACAACCATGTCTACTTAAGTAGACCCGCAAAAAAAAAAAAAGAAGTTTCTAAAAGATTTAAATCCTGTCAACAAACTAGAATATCTCTCTTTATAAAGCAAAAAGCCGCCTAAGAGAAAAAAAGAAACTTCAATTGCAGTTAGACAATCACAATCAGGGCAAAACTTATTACGCTTCTGAATTTCTTTTTTTGACGGCTTAACGAATGTACACGACTATGTATTTGTGCAAAAATATTGATTGATCCTTATTAAAAATCACAACAGCAACAGAAAAAAAATACCAGTAAAAATATGTCATAATTTTCTTCTTTTCTCTCTCACTCTCTCTCTCTACCTCGACAGATTGCTTAACAAAAAGTACCACAGAATTGGAAAGAAAGGAAAAAATCACTCCCTTTTTAGTTTTGTGGTCCGTTTCGCTTCGTTATGGGGGAGGAAAAATGTAAAATATCTTTCAGAAAAAAGAAGAAAAAAAAATAAATAAAAATTAAAGGTAATCCTTAAATGAAGAGAAGAAGTTACGTGAAATGTATAGTGACGAAGGGCAAAAGGAATGTAGCAAATCAATAGAGAACTGCTGCAGTACATGACAGGACATACACATGATTTCACATCATATTTGAAAAAAGACGGGGGGTGTCTTTATTTTTATATTTTCTTAAATTATTTCAGTATTTAGTCAAACACATACTGAAACATGAAAAGAAATACCAGAAAAATTTAATATCACATATGTATGTACGTTGATGATGCCTGTCAAAGTCACCAAAGAAAACTACTTTTTGTTGTACTTTCTTAACAATTCAATTTTTTTTTCTGTGTTGTTTTGTTTTGGGCACAATGAAAATCAAATCTACGCATTTTAATCCCCCAATACTTCCCCGGAACTAAACAAGCAAAAGTACCAGTGATGTTGAAATTAAAGAAGAAAAAAAAAGAGGAAAATTGTTTCTCTCGTTTTTTTTTTCAAGGCATGAAGTATTTTAAGTGGTGATACAACAAATACTTGACACAATCAGATTTAATGAAAAGGTAAGAAGAGTGAGTTCCAGTCAGTCAGGTTGAATGTGTTTGTTTTTTGTTTGTTTGTAATACATATTATTTACCGTTACGTTAGCAAAGTGCGTAACTCTTGGATGTCTTGTGCCTGACAACACCAGATATGGTTGTTATCCTCGAAAAGATTTTCACTGTTCATCTTCTTTTATTCTTATTTTTCTTCTACTTTTTGTTTCTTTTTTGTGTTTCTTAAAGGATTTTTTAAGTAGAAAATTATTTTAATGTCTGCGGAATTTTTTTTGTTTACTTTTTAACTGTAGGCGAGAGCTTTATCTTTTATGGTCAATGATAACGAAAATTTGCTGTGGAACGAGATTTAAAAAATTTTTTTTGTTTAAGGAAATGCAGAAGAACATGGTCACAGTTTCAACAATTGAAGTTTTTTTAACTTTGAAAGATTTTATGCTCACACATGCATACATATTTCGTCACTACAAGCCTTCAGGATTACGACCTAGCTTCTCACACCACTTATGTAGATTTAGGTTATAGGGCGTGTACTTGCCATTGAAACAAGTACAGTACTCGGTGGTCAAGTACAAGACCTTTGTACCAGGTCCGAAGGGAGAGAGGATAATAGAGGAGATAGGGAAAAGGAGAGGAAGTAGGAAAGGGAGAATACGCGTAGGAATAATACAGACCACAAACACACAAGAGTGCGCGACTACGCTATTGAAGCCCTAGCACTTCTCAACCAGCTCAAACTACTAATGAATCTATGGAGAGCCTTAATGTCGGTATTCGACAAAGGATTCAAACCCTCGAAGAAGCCCCTGCCATGGGCCCTCAACCTCAACCTACTAAGGGCTAGACATACCCTACTCGTCGCAACATACCCTGCAATAGTCCGGCTGGGATCTGTTTCAGATCCCTGTCAGCGATCTAATCTCGCAACGCCCCGTAATAAACCCAATAATTAACCTTAAACTGGCCTTATCCAAGACCAGCAGCCAACCTGTTCTAACACTGTCTATAGCAGGCCATAGACATCTAGAAACATAACAACCCGATCCACTCCCCCAACGCCTCTGCTCTTTCCCCCTGACCCACCCATTAATGAGGCCGTAAAGGTGGCAGATAGGAGGATCTATTTTATACATGAATGGCGGGATCTACAGTATAAAGTCGACTCCGAGCAAAAATTTTTGAGCAACTTTTTATAGCAAATTTTACTTTCTTTCAGAGTTTCTGCCAGAAATCTGTTGAGAAAGAAATATTTTTTTTATTTCGTTTTGATGTCTGACCTGGGGTTTGAACCTTAAGTCTAATAAGCCAACACACTATCTACTAGACTACGGCGACTTCATGGACTTCTGGACAACCACACTGAAGTTTTTTTCACATTCAATGCAATTCTATAAGCCGAAGAAATATTTTTTCATATTTCCTTTTGTTGGAGACGTCTGACCAGGGTTCTGAACCGTGACCGCACGTCTAATAAGCCACCATACAACATACTGGACTACGACGACTTTCTATTCACCGAAAAAAATTAATTAATAATAAAAAAAAATTCCGCGAAAATCAGGAAAGCTGACAAAATCATTAAGAAATTAAAAAAAATTGTGTTTGAGTCCCATCACTGGGGTGTTGTCGAAACGCGAACTTATTGATGTAGTCGATTGGCTCGTTCTACGCAAATATCTCGGAATTTGTCAACATATTGAGACATCAAGTACGAGATTCAACAACTTTCTTTGAACATTTTTTTCAGAAACCACTGATGCCTCTGGAGAAAGTGGTAATAGAAGACTTAGACACCTGTATGCTTTAATGCTTCTGTATTAAAACTTTAAAACTAAAAAATAAATAAAATGAGTATTAGTCATGGCAAATCATCATAAAATTCAAATTCTAAAAATAATCAATGAAAGCCATTTTCATTTCAGTGTTAAATTTTCATTAAAACGTCTTTTTTTATTCAAACAATTGCGTTTTATTAAAATATAGACACGTATATGTAGTATATATCGAAATCAATTGAGATTAGATAAAGGAAATCGTTTTATTTTTTTGTAAATAATTAGCCAACAAAAACTAGGCCATATCAATGGAAAGTTTTAATATTAAAAACAAAACAAAACGAAAAGTTTAATAAATAAACTAATATTGGATTTTAGTACCCTTAACCAACAGCAACTTTAATTTATTTGAAAACATTTTCCACATGCAAATGTAAATCAGGAATTTATGAAAAATTGTTCAATAAAAAAACTATTTTAGAGGACTTTTTTTTGCTTTTTTTATCAAAGTACAAATATTTGTCTTTCAAACAATTCACATTTCATTTCATTTCACTTCGAATTAATTATTGTTTACATTTTCGAAACAAAAACAAAAACAATAAGAAGAAGGAAATAAAATCACCATTTGATTTCGTTGAAAACTCCAACACCTTGAAATGTAACTGTGCGGCATTGTTTTATTTAAATTGCGTTGTTTGCCCTTAATTTACAGCCATAGCAGGAGTATTGTAATTATAACACCATTTCCCAAAAGAATTTTAAATAATCATAAACAAGTATTTTTTTGTTTCCAAGGGTGGATTATAATTGTCAAGTGTTGAGTATTTTTTATACAACGCCAACTACAGTTTACTAAAGCCATCCAACGAAAAAATAACGTATTTCGCCATTGCTGCACCCAATATTTGAATCGAGTACAGATGGCATTTCTTTAGTTGGTTGGTTGATTGGAGTGGTAGCTTTGATACAAAAATCTCACTTGAGCATGTATAGCGGCCCGTTGTGACGCCACAGGTTAACGCAGTTCCTGTACTGACCGAGTTCCACCAAACTAGGGAAGAAGAATGGTCAGCGCAAGGGCTGCACATTAAAAAGCACGACTACCCTACGTTGGAAAACTAGCCCGAAAGTTTGATAAACGAAGGTATATTCTTGACATCAATGGATAATAGCTCCGTCAGGGATTGGAGAGCCAAGTAACCCATAACTGCACCTCGCAATAGCAGAACAAAGAAAAGTGCAAAACAGTCTCCTTTTCCTCAGCAGATCTGCACCCACGACTACAGTCGTTAGATGGGAGCTGCATTTTTTACGCGTGTCTTCCCATAACCTGTTAGCATTGCCTTTGTGATCAAGATGACTTTAGGATCAAGTCCGAGTAACTTGTTGGTGCACCTTATATCCATCGATGAGCAGGACTCCTCATTAACCCAGAATAGTTTGGCGTCCTAAAAGAATTTCCGCTCAATGGCCAATTTAACCGAGGTAAGTGACATACCCAAGTCAATTGACGACAATTCTGGAAGGAGTGAACCAGCTCATCGGCTCTGCAGCTTCCCGGAATGTAACTGTGCCCAGGGACCCAGGCAACTGAGCCACTGATGCGCTCAGAAAGAAGGTCGAGACAGCGGGGATACTCCCTAACGATCCTGGAGTTAATATTAACGCTCGATAGAGATCTTATAGCAGCCTGACTATCAAAGAAGATTATATGCGGGTGAAAGGAGCATCGTTGACGAGAATCCATTGAGCAGCCCGTTAGATGACCATTACTTTCGCCTGAAACACGCTACAGTAATCCGGCAGTCGGAGGGAAATGTTCAGGTCCACGTTCCCAGAGTAGATTCCGCTACCATCTCCATTATCAAGTTTAGAGCCATCAGTGTATATATGTATGCAGGAGTTCCGGTGGAATGATCATGTCAGGGTCCAGTCGTCCCTGCTTGGAATCAGAAAATGAAAACTCCTGTCAAAATTATATTCCGCAGGGACATAATCGATGTTCAGTGGGGCCACGTGGATCATTCTCCAAAATAGAGCAACGACCAGAAGGGATGATGCACCAACGAGACAAGCCAATAAGTCTAGTCGCAGCAACCTTGGCTGCGTGCTTGGCGAGAAGCATAGCATTGCGAACAAGGCTTATGTAGAGGTTGTACGTAGAGCACCAGTGATATGAATTGCTGCAGACCTTTTGACTGACTTTCGAAGTTGTAGACAAATATTCGCCATACTAGAGCACTTCCTCTTTCGTCCTGTCAATGTACGAGCTTCAAAGAGTGCACACATGCATATATAATTGATCATTACAACCCTTCAGTCAGGATTACGACCTAGTTTCTCACACCACTTATGTTGTGTTTGTTAATTTTTATACATGAGTGGTGGGACCTACTGTTTAAAGTCGACTCCGAACGATAGATTTCTGAGAAACTTTTCATGGCAATTTTATTTACTCCCAGAGTTTTTGCCAAAAATCTGCTGAGAAGAAGTCGCCGAAGAAATACTTTTTGTATTTTATTATGATGTCTGGCCTGGGGCTCGAACCCTGGCTTTACGTCTAAAAATCCAACACACTATCTACTAGACTACGGCGACTTCAAAGAGTGCACACTTGATCTAATTTTTGTCCTATTAATTCCATATAAGGGCTCTAAGACCCTAGAAGGATTCTGTACATCTTCTTGGTATACAATTACCAACTTATAAAACCCATAACAAATACTGACGAAGGACTTGTTGGAAGGATTATATGTGATGAATTTATTTAATGCGAGAAATGGTGTGACTCAATCAAAAAATATAATTTTAATGCATGTCATTAGTGTAAGAAATTATTTCAAAACAATTTGTTTTTATTTTTTAACATTTCAAAATGAAAAAAAATACAACAAAAACTGGAGAAATACAAACCGAAAAGTGAGAAAAAAAGGAGAAAAAAGCATTAGAAATTAGAAATAATTTCGGTTTTGATACCATTAATATGGAGGGTTGTTAAAATATGACACGCGCTCTACTCTGCTCTCTACTCTATGACTGTGGCGTATAGTAACAATTATTTAAATTGATACTGAAACAATGACTGAATGGGCTTTAGTACACAAATACACATACACAAACAAACACAACGCATAATGATTAGTACATGAAGGCAATGGTAACAGTAGCGGCGGCATATGTTCTATAAACATAGTAAATAAAACACTAAAAGACAGAAAAAAAAACAATAAAACTTTACAACGACAATTTAATAAAAAAAAAATTGAATTTGAATTTAGGGTATGTATGTCCATATGTATGTATGTATGAAACAAAATATGAAATCCTTATAGACTCACACACACACATACATACAGACATATGTACATATGTTGACAAAAAAAAAAAACATATCCTTTTTGAAACTCATAAAAAAATGACATGACGATTATAAATACATTGAGTTTGATGTACTCATACCCTTTTGAATGTTTTGTATGCTTATATGTATGTATGTAGTTGGTTCTCTGTACGTGTCTGTTAATTTTCCATTAACGTATTGGTGCGTGTCATTCTAAAATCGATTAAAAGGTAATTTTTAGTTTTAAGTTCAATAATAAACTGAAATTGACACACACACACACACACACACACACTAATTATTCATAATGTATGGGTTTTAAGGCTTTCGAGGCCTGCTATAGACAGTGTAAGAACAGTTTGGCTGCTGGGCTTGGATAAGGTAAGAAAATAAAAAATGCCATGAAAAGTTTCTCAAAAAATCTGTCGTTCGGAGTCGACTTTAAACTATAGATTCCGCCATTCATGTATAAAATAGACAACACACACACCATAATAGTCCTGCCACCTCTACGGCCTCATTAATGGGTGGGTCAGGGGGAAAGAGCAGAGGCGTTGTGGAATGGATCGAGTTGTTATGTTTCTAGGTGTCTATGGCCTACTATAGACAGTATAAGAACAGTTTGGCTGCTGGGTTTGGATAAGGCCAGCTTAAGGTTAGTTATTGGGTTTATTACGGGGCATTGCGAGATTAGATCGCTGACAAGGACCAGGAGCAGATCTCAGCCGTACTATTGCAGGGTATGTTGCGCTGAAGAGGAGTTTGAGACTATCGAACACCTCCTCTGTAACTGGCCAGCTCTTAGTAGGTTGAGGTTGAAGACCCTTGGCAGGGGCTTCTTTGAGGGTTTGAATTCTGTGTCGAGAGCCAACATAAGGGCTCTCCATAGATTAATTATTAGTTTGAACTGGTTGAGAAGTGCTAGGGCTGCAATAGTGTAGTCTTGTGTGTTTTGTTAGTATGTGTAATTCCTCTGTTTCCCTATTCTCCCTTTCCTGCTTCCTCTCCTTATCCCTATCTCTCTTATTACCCTCTCCGCTTTAAGACGTTGTACAATGGGTCAACTTGACCCCCGGGTACTGTACTTGTCTCAATTGGCCTCTAACCTAAACCTAACCCAAGGCTTTCGCAGTTTATAAAACCCATGGAACAATTTGTTTAAAATCTAAACTTAACCTCAAACTATATAAGATCTCATTCTTAGCAGGTGGGAAGACCAATTTGGCAGTGTTTCAGTTGAACTTATGCTTGAAAGATAGTCTTGTGATTGCATTGTTTGCAGTTTAGATGAGGAGAAAGCTATACCTTTTGACCCATTGTGCTATCATGGGAGCCCAATTGAGTAGAGTATCTACCGTTGAACCTATCTGTTCTTCTTACAATGCTCAAACAGCATCTCTGCAGCCATGACAGAAGTCGTAATACTTGTAATACTAGGCCCAAGTGCTGTGAGACAATGTCTAGTAATTAAATACACAAGTAAGACCACATAACCTTTATTCATCATACATATTTGGTCATTACATTTCTTCAGTCAAGATTATGCCCTAGCTTCTCATACCGCTTATTTTGTAAGTGTTAATTTTATACGTAAACTATAGGTTCCAGGATCTAAATCGATTCCGAACGACAGGTTTTTGAGAAACTATTCATTGCAGTTTTTGCCAGCAATCTGCTGAGAGAAAGTCGCCGGAGAAATATTTTTCTCATATTTCGTTTTGTCTAGAGACGTCTGACCTGGGATTTGAATCGTGGCCTCACGTCTAATAAGTTAACACTCTGCCTACTAGACTGTGGCGACTACAGACACATACAAACATACATTACAACCCTTCAGTCAGAATTACGACCTAGTTTCTCACACCACTTATGTTGTGTGTGTTAATTTTATACATGAGTGGCGGGATCTACAGTTTAAAGTCGACTCCGAACGACAGAATTTTGAGAAACTTTTCATGGCAATTTTGTTTTACTCTCAGAGTTTTTGCCAGAAATCTGCTGAGAGGAAGTCGCCGGAGGAATACTTTTTGTATTTTATTTTGATGTCTGGCCTGGGTCTCAAATCCTGGCTTTTCGTCTAATACGCATATACGCAATAACACACTACCTTCTAGACCACGGCGACTTCGGCGACTACAGACACAAGTCTCTAATTACAGACACAAGATAGAGGATACTGCTCCTATGCATTCCCATCAGAGAACCCGTATGCCTACAAAGTACATGGAGACACAACAGCCTAACTAACCAGCCGGGAGCCAGTCCCATCAGCCCATCTACAATTTGTAGACTGTACGGCAACATAATTGGTCCCTCATGTATAAGTTCATGGAAATGGAAATGAGTAACATATCTGATGCTTATTAACTGTAGATAAACAAAATAGCTCTGTAATATCCTTTCCAAAAATTTTGAACGTTTGTGAATGCAAACTGGATACAGAAGAGTTTTGCTCGATTTCGTCAGCGCAATTTTAACCCTAAGGATACATACCGTACTGTTTGACCAGTTACAGAAAAAATTGATAATATTTTGCAATTAATGCAGGAGCTAGACTAGAATAGAAATTTGTCAGGAGATAGGCAATCATTAACTTCCCAGTTTGAATGATTTAAAAAGGCTGATTACTGACTAGTTGCTGACTACTAAAAAGTTTCAATACACCCATTATATAGCCTGTCTGACCCGTCACATCAGACGATATATTATGTGGTATGCAGTATTAAAAGCATCAAACTGAACGTCGCCGTAGTCTAGTAGGTAGTGTGTTGGCTTATTAGACGAAAAGCCAGGGTTCGAGCCCCAGGCCAGACATCAAAACAAAATACCAAAAGTATTTCTTCGGCGACTTCCTCTCAGCAGTTTTCTGACAAAAACTCTGAGAGTAAAAAAAAATTGCCACGAAAAGTTTCTCAAAATTCTGTCGTTCGGAGTCGACTTTAAACCGTAGTTTACACAACACACAACATAAGTGGTGTGAGAAACTAGATCGTAATTCTGACTGAAGGGTTGTAATGACCAATTATGTATGTATGTACTGGAAACTCCTGTTGATTCACCATAACTTTCGCGTGTTCAAAGTGAATATCTTCCCAAACGGCGTGAGAGTTTGCTCACAAAAAGAAAATAATTTTGGATTTACTTTGACAATGCATTGACTAGTGAACTTTTCTTTTCGTCACGCAGTGTAGAGAAACATTTTTCGAAAAATCATTTATTTGAGCTTGTGTTTGTTTTTGTTTTTTAACAAAATTTTGGAATTATTACTCACATTTTACATTTAACAACAGCAAAGGGACTCCCTATATTAGCGGTATTATGGTTAATAGCCCAACGCAATATTTAACCCCATTATGGCCAATCGAAAGAAATTTAATTTTTCTTACGTTCATCATTACGATTATTATTAGAGAGAGAGGGTTACTGTTTATAATCACACAATAAAATTCAAGATGGAAAGAAGTTGAATTTAATTTTAACCACTGGGTATGTTGTTTTTATGAATTTAAATATTTATTATAAGCAATACTAGGTAGTAATTAATTAATTAAAACGCATTAAAGACATTAAAAGCATTTTTTATGAATTGCCATTCGAACGCAAACTTTTTACAATTTCATGGCGAAAACCTCTTAGGAAGCCTTGCACAGCATAAGCATTACCATCAGCAAAACCACAAATTGTATTACCCTTGGCCCATTCAGTAATCTCCCACAGCCAGTCGATTTCTTGCACTTGGCCAATGCCCTGGCGAAATTGTTCGGTATAGAGATGAGCCCAATTCGATAGGCCACGACAGCGTGTACACTGATGGCAAGAGCCGTTCTTGTAAAACAATGTAATTTGTTCCATCACCTTTAATATGTCACAAGATTTATCGATAACGATAATTGCACCAGTGCCTAAAAAAGTATTTGCTTTTTTTAGAGATTGATTGTCTAATCTTATGTCATCACACAAATTCTTGGTCAGTAATGGAGTGCAGGCACCACCTGGTATGACGGCCAACAAATTATCCCAACCACCTTTTACGCCACCAGCGTGACGTTCTATTAAATAACGTAACGGCATGCCTAGATTTTCTTCGACTGTACAGGGCCGTTCCACACAACCGGATATATTGAATATTTTCGTACCGGGACTATGGGGCTTACAGCCCAATCCCATGAACCATTTAGGGCCTCTACGTAATATTGAGGGCATATATGACACAGTCTCTGCATTAAATAAGATGGTAGGCCTATTCCAAATACCTTTTTCCGAGGGATATGGTGGTTTTCGACGTGGTCTGGCCTCACTACCCATTATACAGTTCATTAAAGCAGTCTCCTCGCCAGAAATATACTGACCAGCATTTCGATATATAAAAATGTCAAAATCGAAACCGCTATCACAAGCATTTGTTCCAATTAGACCTGCCCGATAGGCCTCGGCTATGGCCATTTGTAAATTGCAGGCTTCATTATACAATCTGTGCCGCATAAATATTATCGCTGCGCTAGCCGTTACAGCACGACCTACCAACAAACTTCCTTCGATTATCTTATGCGGTTCGTGTCGCATGATTTCACGATCTTTACAAGTTCCCGGTTCTCCCTCAGATGCATTAATTACCACATATCTGGGTGGTTCTATCTTACTGCTAAGCATATATTTTAGCTTTTGGCCAGCCCGAAAATTTGCTCCTCCTCTCCCTTTTAAACCTGATTCTTCCAGCTGCGAAATGATCCATTCCGAGCCCTTTTTCATTATTTCTTTGGTTTTATGCCAATCACCACGAGACATGGCTGACTTTAAATGCCAATCATGTCGTCCATAGAGATTTGTAAATACGCGATCTTTATCGGCTAAAGGCTTAATGCTATTGGCAACATGAGTGCTGAATTCCATACAATGCAACTTTCGCAAACAGGCCATTTAAAGATGGCAAATTAATAAATAATTATTCTCGGAATAATATTTTTTTGTTTGAATATTTTACTGATAAAATCAAATGTCTAGTGTTGGAAAGCAAGAAGAATTATTGAAACGATGAAATATAAAATAAAATGTAAGCCTATGGCCAGAGTTTCATCAAAACAGTGTATGTCGTATCGGTGCCTGTACTCTAGGAAATCTTTGTAATTAATTTCCGTTTTAAATTTTCCTGCAGTTTGTATATGAAACTAGGTTATCTTTAAGAAGCCTATCTTACGTCGAGTTTAGTCTTCGTAGTATACTTGGTAGAAATCTTTGGAATTAATTTCCGTTTTAAATTTTCCTGCAATTTGTATATGAAACTAGGTTGTCTTTAAGAAGCCTATCTTACGTCGAGTCTAGTCTTCGTAGTATACTTGGTAGTATTAGACGCAAACTAAACCCGTGGTTCGAACCTTAACGCAGACATCATGAATAAAACAACGCGATGCTTTTAAGGCTTTTAAGAAGCCTATCTTAAGTCCAGTCAAAGAAAATAAAGTATAAAGAATGCGCATTTTAACATTTTTTGGAATATTTTTCAAAAATATTTCATGACGCGGGGGGAAAGATAGAAGGGAAGGTTACAGAAACCAAGAGCGTAACAATGCGTTGTTCTCATCGTGCGTTTTTGTTGTTTGACCACGTTTTTATTTATTTTTCTGGTGTTAAAAACAGACGTCGGCACCAATGTCCCTCAGGGGAAGAACATCTTTGGCTTTTTACACACATAGGACACGAACATCAAGAATGTTCGTTAAAAAGAGCGTAAAAATCTTGTCAGCTTTTAAAGACGAAGGTTCATGTCGCTTTTTTCAGACTTCAATGATACACCCAAAGAAATATCACAGTAGTATTCACTAATATCAATGAGAAATGATTTCGATTTTTGGAAGAATACTTGCCAAGTGAAATACGGTGTCTTTAGGGACTTAGCGCAGTACAATTTGTCTATATTTTCCGATCACATATACATATCATTGGGTTAATAAGTAGACTTGAAATTATTACTAACAATTTTCCTCTAGGTTAACACATGCCTATGGTTATGGATTAGTGAGTGAGAGAGAGAAAACAAGTTGAGAGAATTTATTTAATTACAGCCATATAAAAGTGTTAGTAATATACGCTATTTTTATTTTTATTTCATCAACATACATATGTAAGGCTGTCTATCTTTCGCTTAATAATTTTAGATAAATAAATATAAAATAAAAAATCAATTTTATTATTAAAAGAACATAAAGCTATCCATCTTTGGCTTAAAAATTAGGCCATGTTTTTAAAAAAAAATAAAAAGAATAAAAAAAACCATTTTTTATTAAAAGAAAAAAAACGAGCATTCCAAAGCATTTAAAAAAATTATACTATGAGACAAAATAAAAAAATGAAATACGCCCAGCTAATGACAGAACATTTTTAACACAAAATATTCTTCGAGTGTTATTCTGAAATAAAATGCTAAAACATCCACGAAACATGTGTTCTTGTCGCAGTCTGATCGACAACTAAATCAAAGAACACAAGAATACATGCACATGTACATACGTACAATGAGAGCGACACATTGTTACGCTCTTTGCTTGTGTTTATTTTCCTTCTGTCTTCCTCCCTCTCATCTAGAAAGGAATTTGATGAGAGCGGGTCGTAATGTTACGACCCGCCATAAGAAATTTTACTTCTACATGATGCGTATTCTTTATATCCATATTCTTTGGTCCAGTCCAGTCCAGTCATCATAGTTTAGTTGGTACCCGTGCTCCGAACCCTATCTTGAACAAAACAACGCGATGCTTTTAAGGTGCTCTTAGATTTTTTTTTATCTTATCACTCAATTACAGTTCAAAAACTGTAAATATTCTTCAGGTAATGCATAGAAATTAGTATCCCATGAATAAAACTTTTCTTAATTATTATTTCTTTGATAAGTTTATGAAAAGGAAAATATGAAATAAATTAAAAACTAACCCCTAAAACTATACTCCAACTTTAAGTAAATCACAACTCATACATTTAAAATCCTTACACACACACACATACAAACATTGTAACACGTGCTATGGTTATTTCCTAATTTTCTCCTTTTTCTTCTTCTTAAAGGTCAAGCTTAAGAATTACACATGAATAGCTACACAAACACTCAATGCTATGGCTTTCTATGAAATGCCTGGTATGTATAGATTTGAAAGTGTGTTTCTGTATGTGTGTATATGTATGTTGTTAGTTTCAAATATTACAATTTTGGGTGTATTTTGTAATTTCTTGGTAAATGAAAAAGAAAAAGCAAGACCAAAAAAACATAGAAAATGAAAAGAAAAATTGATGAAAATTAGAAATAAATTCAATACAACAAGTCCACCAACTGTAAGGACAACAACAATGTACATATATGTACCATATATACTACATTATATTACACACATGTTGTTGTTGTATCCTCAATATATAGTTTTTCTTTTCACTTTTATTTTATCAAAAAAAAAAAATTTACTTGAATTTTTTCTATTTTTTTTTTGATATTTTTTCTCGATTTTACTTTCAAAAAGTCTAAACCAGGCAACGGATGCTGTTGCTACCACTACCCCCTTTTTAAGTGTGTATAAAAATCTATACACATACACATAAACACATCAATACACACTTAAGTATACATTTGTACATGCATAATGTAAAAGTTTGAAATAGTAAGTAGGGTTGCTAAGTCTTGCTTTAGTTCATTATTGTTTGTTGACCCAATTCTAAATAAAATTCTTGGTATACGATTGCCAGCATCAGACTTCGTAAGGAAGATTTCTGTCAACTTTGTTATCCATCAGAACCTACATGACTTTTCACCGAAATGATCTTCCGATGAAAAGATTTTAATGGGGTGCGGCAGTATTTTCAATACATTTTGCTAAAAACTATATTAACGTACAGGCCCTAAACTGTCCATTACAAAATCCTGTGAATACAGAGCACATACTGGTGCATAAATATTTTTGAGAAACTTTAAAATATTGACTATCAAAGATCTTAAGCTCATTGGACTATCATTTAATGGAAACTTTCGTTAAAGATCCTAAAAATTTAATGAATTTTACAATTTCGCGTATTTGCTTCATAACGAATTTCTCGGTTAGACTAGCAGGCTCTCTATAAGGTCACAGGAATCATTTAAAAAAAAAGTGACGAGAGTAACCTGGGCCACATCCGCGAATAGTCCAATAGTCCTCTCTACAATTTCTTATTTGCCTGACTGAGAGTGGTTGGAGGTCGGGTCACTAAATGATAAAGTCAAATACAAAATGTCAGACAGTTGAGAATATGAATAGTGTTTATGGTCCTCATAGTTTTAGAGGCTAACTCAACAGCAAAAGTTACTCCATTAACCACAAGACTCGCTATTAACTCATTCAATTATTACACTAACAGAAAGGAGCAGACACCTCGAATGAAGTTGAATAAATCTCCTAGATCAAATTCCTCTCAAATCCATTTCATCCCGGTTGAAAAAGTGCAACTATGCCTAATCAGCAATAAAGTTGCACGACTATTGAGATGATATCTCAACATCCCCCAATTGAAACCTGCAATTTGGCTTATATTTCTGGCCTTACGATTGTTCCAATCGGTTCACCCTCGATCTAAGTAGGAGAAGAGAAGATTGAAAGCCCTCGAGTAGGCTCAATAGGAATACCACCTTCTATAGCAATCTGTATCTAGTACAAACTTCACCAACTTCTTCCAGATTAATCCTTTGCAAAGAGTAGGAGAAGGAAAAATTGAAAGCCATCGTGTAGGCTTGTTGTGCGCTAATTAGGAATAACACGATACTGTCTATGGGAAGTCTGAATCCTGCGCAAACATCGTTAACTTCCTCCAGTTTCATGGTTCGGATTCTCGATGTAACTTTACTGGGCTCCATACCAATAAAGATTGCTGCAAACCTTTCCTTGCCAGTTCGTCAGCAATTACAATATCTGAGATGCCTGAGTGACACGGTATCCAGAAAAGAACAACTCCGTTCATCGCATCCAGTTGATTGAATGTTAATCAAGTGTTCTATGAAGCCAATGAGTAAACTGCAATATAATTATACATGTGCGTGCTTGCGTTAACTGTCTGTAAATTTATATCAGCGTACACTGTAATTGTTTAATCTCAGCTTGAAACGTCTATTTTCTCGCGGATACAGAGATACCTCTATTAAATCCAAATAATCCTTCTCCTATACCAGTGTCAGTCTTTTATTCTTTTGTAGATCGCTTTCAGTCAAAAACTTATTTAAAATTCATATGATCTGTGATCAAACGCATTACTATTACGGATGTGCAACCTCAAAGCAGTCCTAATAGAACACTGCTTCATAAAGATTGGCAGTTTGTGTGGGTTTTGTGGAATAGACAATTACTCTCCTAATATTGTTCAATCAGCACAAAACCCAAGGGATAACGACTAGCCTATGGTATTGCTTACCTAACATACAATGCCAAAAAAATTATTTCAGTTTCTGGCTGATGACATAGGCTAATAATAGAATTCGAAATGCCTACAGATGCTGAATATTTGAGTTGAATGGGATTAGTCCACCCATAATAAATAGCACATACATACATGCATACATAACCGATCATTACAACCGTTCAGTCAGGATTAATTAGCTTCTCACACCACTTATGTTGTGTGTGTTAATTTTATCCATAAGTGGCGGGACTTACAGTCTAAAGTCGACTCCGAACGACAAAATAAAGAATACATACATACATACATAATTTGTCATTACAACCCTTTAGTCAGGATTACGAACTAGTTTCTCACACCCCATATGTTGTCTGCGTTTAAAGTTGACTCCGAACAACAGATTTTTGAGAAACTTTTTCATGGCATTTTCTATTTACTATCAGAGTTTTTGCCAGAAATCTGCTGAGAGGAAGTCGCCGAAGAAATATTTTGTCATTTTTCGTTTAGTTGAAGATGCCTGACCTGGGGTCACCACACTACTTACTAAACCACGGCGGCTTCACAAATTAAATAATGCCTTAAGTTTTATGTAATACGAATGGATTGTTTAATACATTTCGCATATTTATTTAAATTCCAAAACATTTACTTTAAAATAAAATTTCTCTCTCATACCACGATAAAAAAATTTTTAAATAATTCCTGTACAAACACGTTCATCGCTTTTGCAATTTTCATTATCCCTTTAGTAGAAATCAATAAAAAAAATTAAAATTCCTTACAATTCCTTATTAAAAAAAAAATAAGAAAAAAACGTACATGAAAAATACATCATGTTTTTACTCTGCTAAGGATAAAGCAAAGTCCCGAAGGGTAGAGCAAGGAACGAGACGAAGCTACAAACATATTAAAATATTTGTTCCCTTATAATTTTGCTCGATGCAGGAGATATTTTTTAACATTCTTTTAATTTTTTTTTTGTTTTAATATTTTTTCTTTACTTTTTTTTTAAAGGAGTCTGTAAAATTTTGCCTGACAACAACGTTTTTTTTTTTTTTTTTGTTTTGTTTGTTTCACCCGACAGCCCAAAATAAAGAAAAAGCGGAGCACATTTTAAAATTATTACTTGATAAAGCATACTTCCACAGGGTGGTAACGGACGCCGCATAAAGGATAAAATAGGAAAAAAAATTATTTATGGCTCCCGCTTCTCATAGTTTTCCTGTTTTTACTACTCTTTGGTTTTTTTTTCGTTCTTTTTCGCTTGATTTTAAATGGAAAATTTTAAAGGAATTTAATTATAAAATAGACAAGAATGTTGGAGTGAATTTTGGTCGAATTTGTTTTTTTTTTTTTTTTTTTGTATTGCGAGGAAGGGAATTGTGCCGCAATATTCTCAATACGGCATGCAAAGCATAGAGTGGAGAACAATACATGAATTTAAAACAGGTAAGGCAGTGCTGTATGCTATAAGTAAAGAGGTTAACAAAGAGTAGAGGTTTTAAAAAGCATTTTTTCGTGCTTTTATCAATTAATTTCCATAATTTTGTATTTATAATTTTTCCGTTGTAATTAAAGGAAAAAAATTTTGTTTTAACACATGTAACGGGTATGAGATCGTAATCTTCATACCCACACGCAAGCCTAAAGGCTAATTTATGCTTAGACGCTCTAGGTACGCTGATATACCTATTTTAAGAAAAATTATCTTCTCTTCATATATTCGTAGTACCATGACAGGCTAGTATACGCAATCACATGAGATCTTGACAGAAGTAAACTACCAGAGATTTTTAGGGATGTTATCTGGACAAGCAATTCCACAAGTCACACGTAAACAGATATACTGCTAAACATGCTTCTTCTAACAAGTAGTGGCATAAAACAAGACAAACACCATAATGTTGTTATTTTTTATTACAAAACGAAATTAAATACAATACAACGATTTAGCAGAAGCATTATCGTTTAGCAGAAGCATTATTATGAAGTCGCCGTAGTCTGGTAGATAGTGTGTTGGCTTATTAGACGTAAAGCCAGGGTTCGAGCCTCAGGCCAGACATTAAAACAAAATACAAAAAGTACTTCTTCGGCGACTTCCTCTTAGCAGATTTCTGGCAAAAACTCTGAGGGTAAAATAAAATTGCCATGAAAAGTTTCTCAAAAATCTGTCGTTCGGAGTCGACTTTAAACTATAGGTCCCACCACTCATGCATAAAATTAACATACACAACATAGTATGTAAGTGGTGTGAGAAACTAGGTCGTAATCCTGGCTGAAGGGTTGTAATGACCAATTACGTACGTACGTTACGTATTATCGTGAAGTTGCCGAAGCTTAGTAATGGTAATATGCTGCCTTATTTGACGTAAAAGCACGGTTTAAACTCCTGGACAGACATCTCGAACAAAACGACTTCCTTTCAGCAGTCTACGGGCAAAAACTCTGAAAGTAGCTTCTCAAACAATCTGTCGTTCGAAGTCGACTTTTAACGGTAGATCCCGCCACTCATCGATAAAATTAATGCAGACAACATGGGTGGTGTAAGAAGCTAGGTCGTAATCCTAACTAAAGAGTAGTAATGGCCACTTATGTGCGTTGAATAAGAATTATCGTGATATAAAAATTTTCAATTGTTTCTAGCACTTGTAGTGAGTTTTTGTTCTTGGTTTTCCTTACGTTTTTCTTGCACACGCGATATTCTTCTTAAATTCTAATATTTTACAGTATTTCTGATATATTTTTACCGCCATTACACATTATTAAGGAATACTGGCAGAATATCGCTTCTTCTTAAGCTATTTTGGAACCAAAGTCTGACGATCAGAGCATCCGAAAGTATTACATGCCAACTGAAAACAATTTTTCTTATGGTATTGTGAAGATTCAAAATTATTTGCATTTCGTTTTCTCGAATACTAATGAGCTAGGGCCATTACCGGACCTTGTGCTAATACTGACAAGTTTTCTGCCTTCTTGAAAGCACTTGGGTCAAAAGGTTTTGGCAACTGTAGTACGTGTCCGTCAATATTAAACTCGTTCACTAGTGAATATTATTATGTTCGGTACAAAGTACCAACTTAAGACAAATAAGAAAATAATGGACCGTTATACATGACGTAAAGCCGCTACCAGCTAAGTCGTAATCCTGATTGAAGGGCCAATTATGTATGTATGTAAAAAATTATGTTATGCATAGCCCCTAACAACCATAGTTTTATCTTCGTCACCCTTATCTTCATAAAACGATAAAATTCTTTAAAAAGATCGTTGTCTGCACTTTTGAAAAGTTCAAATACCCCCTTTAACCTACTTTTCATGTAAGAGGCTCTAAATTTAATAATTTTTAATAAAAAAAATTTATTGGATCGCCTTTAACAAAACAAATTTATAAAATTTTTATTTACAAAAGAAAATAAAACATCTGCGCCAAAGTAAATTTGAAACGCGTGCGAAAGAAAGGGTAAACGTTAGAAAAGTATTTGATATACGGCTCCAAAAGTGTGTATTTGAACAGTTTAAATAACAATTTAAACCCTTTTCTAATCACACAAAGGGCTTCTTCGTACAAATGTTATAAAATTTTTAACAAAACATTACACTTTTAAACTGCGATTTAGAAACGTACATATGAACTCACATTTGACATCATGCCAGCCTGCCTTGGAAATACACTTTCCGCTAAAACGACGACAAATATTTAATGGCACGCGTGTGTGAATTTTTATCAGCGAGCATGTATTGTTTAAATTTTATTGATAAATTGAAAAACAAAAAAAAATATCGAATATTTTTCATTAAAAATAATGGAAATTTTAACCCAAAAATCAAATAAAAATTTTGAAACATAAAAGGGGTAAAATAGAATGCATTACACGACTGTAGAGTTGGGTAAATATGAGATAAACGCCTAATACGTGCACATTCTTTTATACATACATACCTACAAATTTTATAATGCAACAAATCTTTAGCGGCAGACAAGATTGAGCACACAGCACAGTGGGCTAAAAGATATAATAAAAATATAATATTTCTTCAAGACAATACATATTTGATTTGTTTATTTAAAACGATTTAGACGTTGTTTTTCTTCTTCTTACTCGGTCATTACAACCCTTCAGTCAGGATTACGACCTAGTTTCGCACACCACTTATGTTGTGTGTGTTAATTTAATCCACAGGTGGCGGAACCTACAGTTTAAAGTCGACTGTGAACGACAGGTTTTTGAAAAACTTTTCATGGCAATTTTATTTACCCTCAGAGTTTTTGCCAGAAATCTGCTGCTGAGAGGAAGTCGCCGAAGAAATATTTTTTGTATTTTGTTTTGATGTCTGGCCTGGGGCTCGAACTCTGGCTTTACTTCTATTAAGCCAACACTCTACCTACTAGACTACGGCCAGATGACAGCTGAGAGAAAATCGTTGAAGAAATATTTTTTTTCATATTTCGTTTTGTTTGAGCTTGTCTGACCCGGGTCTTGAACCGTGGCCTCACGTCTAATACCTCAACACACTAACTAATAGGTTCTTATCCTGACTAAAGGGTTGTTATTATCAGTTAAGTAAGTTAAACCTGAATTAATCGGGTTTGTGGTTGCACACTTAAACCACTACATTACGCCTTCTCGTTTATCTGTTCCTATAGCTGTTTTCACTACATACAGTTCCCATGTCACGTAGAAGCATTACTTTTTTTTAAAACGGTGCAAGAAATACATTTTTAAAGTATTATGCCAGAGAAGATGTTCCGTAGAGAAGTGTACATCGAATTGTGAATTTGTTTGTGCTTCAGCTTATCAGACCTGAGTGCAAACTCCTATGGCAATGGAGGACCAGCTGGCTGAAGGCAGCCTAACAATAGAGTGTGTGTGATATAATGGAATAAGGCAGTACTTATCTTTCAAGTACAGTACACCTGAATTTTTTTGTTCAGCTTACTAGACCTGAGTGCAAACTCTTATTTTACTGATACTTCTTTGCCCGGGCCATGGGTCCAACTGCTTCAAATCAGGCTAACAATAGAGCGTGATGTAATGGAATAAGACAGTACTTATCCTTCAAGTATTGTGCACATAGTCTTTGTCAATTGGCTAGTAAGTCGCTCAAGGCATTAAAGAGAAATTTCTTGAATTAGCTTAAAATTCTTGTATGGTACTGTCTTCCTTCCTGTCACTTTTCTGCTCTACATGTGCAGCCCCTGCCCACTCACTCTTCGTGAGTTCGGTGAAATTCGGTCAGTACAGTGACTGCGCTTACCCGTGGCATCACAATGGGACGCTATGCGTGCTCAACTGAGCTTTAGTATCAAAGCTACCACTTCAACCTAACCTAACCTTCTACTCTACTTTCTCCTCAATCCATTGCATGAGTATAGACAAACTCTGAGTATAGTTGTGTACATCCCACTGTGTCTCTTTTTGCACGGATTTTAAAGAAATCTTTGCTACAATATCTGCAGGCTGTTGTTGTTCGCTAGCAACCCTTTCCTATTGTCATCCGCTTAATGTAACGAAATTAAAAACGTTGCTATTGATTGCAAAAAATTTAAAAAAAAATACGAAAATTTAATCCTTTTTTTCAAAACAAAAAAATAATGTTGAAATTTTCTATAGAAAATGCCTAAAATTTATAATGGATTTTCCACCACCACCATCACCTCTATCACTACCACTGCCATTGCCAATGGGCGCTACCAGTTTAGCGAAGAGAAAGAGTTATTTTTTTCATTATTTTTCATTTTTGCAAAAATTATTGACAGTTTTGTGAGATTTTTTTGTGAAAACTGAAAAACGGTTAAAAATTGTGTAAAATATCAGAGAATTGGCATTAAATTTTTTGAACCCCTAAATTGTGCGTAATCCCCTTGCACACAAATAGAAAAAGGGTCACATTATATGTCATCGTGCAATCTTGCGTTAAGTAAACAAAGCAAGACAGAAACTAACATGTCGCCGTTAGTACGCGTTAAGCGCACAGGATAATAAAAAAAAGGAACACAAAATTCGTTATGAGTCACTGCAATACCAACAACAATAACAATGGTAAAGTAAATCATTTGGGTGCAAAAAATCACATTTTATTAATTAAATTTTGTTGCGAAAATTTTACAAAAAAAAGGTTTTAATTTTTTGGGATTTTTCACCCAAAACTGAAAAGAAAATAAAAATAAAAAACGAAATGGTTTTAAAAAAGTGTGTCTCATATTAGCTAGGAAAGGGGTTGTGAACCCTTTTAATAACCGTTGCTGACCTGCATTGATGGCAATGTCGTTGGGTTGCCATAGACGGTCATATGGGTCACATGTCTATGAGCCGTGTTATTAAGGATGAGCACATAAATTGCGTTCGATCAGTGACCCAAAATGCATTGCAAACATAATTAATGATCAATATAAACTATAGGCATAGATTTTTTTTAATTTATGATAAGCATTAAACTTTTGTTTTTTAAATGTCACCAGTTTTAAGACAAAAAAATTAAATAAATTTATTGATTTTTTTGTTGTTTTTTTTTGGCAAGTTCCCTTAATAATCCTCTTAAGGCAGCTGTTGTTCAATAGTTTTATTTGCTGTGTAGTTTAGGATTTGATTGCAAGCAACATTTTTTTATTAGGGGTGAGAGTTGATCTTTTTCAATCTCAAAAAAAACCATTAGAATCCATTTATATAACAAGAAATTCTTAAAACTTTGTTTTTTATTTATAAAAAAACACACACACTTCATTAACTTCTTAAGAGGCTCGGCTACATTCTTGGCTGTTATTAAGCACGCGTGCCTTAAGAAGGCAACCTTTGCTTGAGCACGTGCCTAAATGTTTGAAGACAACAAAAAGATCATAATTAGCTTCTAAATAAATAAAAAAAAATAACCCCTATTGCTATTTCGAAAAAGAGATGATGATGGACTTACTTAATAGATCATTACAATCCTTTAATCAGAATTACAACCTAGTTTTGTTAGCTACTTTGCTAATAGCGTCATAATAGCTACTTCAAGAAGTAAACCTACAATTAAACTTCTTGATGATGTTACTCTCTCTCACTCCCTCAGTCTCTCTCTCTCTCTCTCTGGAGGCTTTGCGAACACGTCGGCGGTCTTCCTGAATGTATTTATCTCTTCCTACACCACGGGTGTCGGGAGCCTAAGAGACTTGTCTCTGCCTGACAATGGTGAGGCCCCCTTGTGGGAGCAACGTGGTGGCTGTGGTTTAAACCCACATCGTGGGGAGAGCGCAAGCTCGGTGGGGCGTTACACTCTTAGATATTATCCGACCCCTAACCAAGAGGGAAGTCATGTCCAAATACATTGCATTCGAATTCGAACTGGCGTGGTAGACGCATTTTTTCCACCCGTGCTTTGAGCACCGTGGAGTATGCCACGCCATGTTTCATGGCGAAACTCACGTAAAGCCCTGGACTAACCACCACACACTATTACTTTATAGAGTATAAAACCTACAATTTACGAATGATAACCGATTTAACCGCTAGCCTATAATTTAACCCATAATACCCAGCATAATTCTATTACAGTGTTGGAAGCTTAACGTCGGATATTATCTTTCAAACCTTCAATTATTTTTCATTCATCTCTCACTCTTTTAAAAAAACTTTAAACGCTACTTGGGAGCATAGGACTTCTACAAGATATTTACATCTGTTTTTATCCCATAAAACATTTCGTTGTCGTTCGTTTATCACAATTATTCATACATACATACTTCCATAATAGGAAGGTCAGGATTACAACCTAGTTTTCTGGCACCACTTATGTTCTGTGTGTTAATTCTATATATATATGAAGGAACCTACAGTTTAAAATTCGATTCCGAACGACACATGTTTGAGAAACTTTTCATGACCCAGAGCTTTTGCCACAAATCTGCTGAGAGGCAATCGCCGAAGAAATATTTTTTTCATATTTCGTTTAGTCGGAGATGTCTGACCTAGAGTTTAAATCGAGGTCTCATGTCTAATAAGCCAACACTACTACCTACTAGACTACGGAGACTACTACTACCAGATAAGATAAGAGCTATTCACCACGTGTTCATGAAGACTTCGGAATATCGCGTAGTTTGAATATTCCATTCTTCCCCCTTTCGCATTATGTTGACCTATTCATCTACATTTCTTTCTTAATTTGTCATCTTCACAGTTTCGAATTTTTTTCCCCTTTAGTTCTATTTTGAAATCCCAAACTCGTATTCCATGGTGTGGACAATGTTCACTTGCTATGGAAAGTTGTTTTCCACTTAAGATTACATTAGACCGGCTCAAACGGTGACCCAGCCAGTATTAATGGTTAGAAAAGTTTTTGTTATGGATTGACAAGTTTTTACGTTTTATTAGGAACATTTCTCCTACACCTTATGTTTACCCAATATGCTTAACATTGTTGTGAACAATTTCATTTACATTTGCAACCAATAGTCCCTTGGCTATTTAATATTAATATTTCATTTTTTTTAAATATTTTTCAAATCACATTATCATATCCTTAATAACTGCATTTAAATTTAAATTATTTTATTTTAAAAAATTTAAATACGTGGGCTGTACCAAAATTAGCCAAACTTATAACCAGTTTTTCTTAATTAATTAATTCTTAATTTTTAAAAATCTTAAATTCATAACATAATCGGCTGTTATCTCTTTTTCCTGTTTATAATTGAAACTGTCTGTATTATTTGTACATATATACAATATTTATGGCTTTTTCGATTCTTTAAGGAACATGAGGCAGTTCCAAAGCATCCTAGTTTTGTTAAATAAATTTTTCCATTCAGAACAATCTTAACAAATCTTTAAATGAAGAATGATGTAGAAATTCGAAAACTTTAGTTCGTGGGTAAAATTACATTCAAACTGGTGAAACAACACCTCTTTTCGTTATATGCGGCCTTGTTTCCTTAATTTCCACTTGATCGCTGGAATATAAGAATTTGACGTAGTGCACGAAGTTTATTACTCTACGTTTTGAAGATAATCCAGTAAAATTATTCCACGCTCAATCTAAAAACCGCACATCAAGAACTTGCCAGTAGATGAAACTGTTCTCATCCAACCGGTTCTACCAGCACAGTTTACTGTTATGGATTTTTCGTTTGTCTAAACCCAGTCTTAATCGTCAAACACTCTATTGAAATATGTTTATAAAAATACTTACGCCCGCATGAGTTTCATTTTTAATAAATATTGTTCTGAAGATAATTCTCAATTCAACCACTTTATATAAATTTTTTAAATTTCAATATTTCAAAGTACATATAAAGTACAGTGTTACAGTTGAATTCTTTATTAGAGAGCACTATATTTACACCAGACGCGTATCATTGAAAAATGTTAAAAATATTCTTAATATTCTGGATATTTAAAAATTCTGGTAAGAAAATTCGTTTAAGTTTAAAATTTAAATTTTTTTTTAATTTTCATTATGTTGAATTATATGCTTTTAAGAAATGTTTTCAAATTTAACTCACAATTCACCATAACCTTACTAATAAATTATGTTACAGCGGTAGTCGATATTAGTGATAAATATGGTGATGAATCATCTACTAGGGAAGAATCTTTCTAAATAATATTACCAATGTCTTGAGGCAGTTAAAATTTCGGAACAAAATTGTGGTAAATGTTTTAATTATTTTGTTTCAACAACAGAACGAAGACCGTTTAGATCAGGCACTTTTAAATTTATATACATATGTAAAGTATAAACAAATTATGCTTCATAGTGGACCAAGTCGCCGTAGTCTACATAGTAGGTAGTGTATCACCCTATTAGACGTGATACCATGGTTAAGTCCCCATCCCAGACATCTCGAACAAAACGAAATCTGAGCAGATTTCTGGCAAAAACTCTCAAAGTAAATAAAATTGCCATTAAAAGTTTCTCAAAAATCTGTAACTCGGGGTCAACTTTAAACTGTAGTTCCCTCCATTTATGGAGAAAATTAATAGGTCGTAAACCTGGCTGACTATTGAACAATTAAGTAGGTAAGTGGAAGATTATTAAATTCCACATCGGTGTGGTTGCCTTGCCTAACTTCGAACTTCAGCTCTGACAGCTCAAAAAAAAGTATGAACAAAAATATTTCTTTGGACGACCGTTCTCAATAGTTTAGGGACAATAGCTGTGGAAGTAGATAATTGCAATAGGAAAAATTACTAAATATAAGTAAATATGTCCTACAGCGTTGATTTTGAGTTGTATATGTCGAAAGCCATTCATAAAATTAAAACACAAAACATCATGGACAGTGTAAGCATCTAGGCCGTAATCTTGACTAAAGGATTCTTAAGGCCAGCAAAATATAGGCATGCACTCCCCAAAATAAAAAAAAATCCATTCTTCTGGGATATGATTGAATATGATTAAATAGGATACTCAAACCACATAATAAAAATGAATCAATCATATCATATTCTCAATTCATGTATAATTTTTTAACTCTTCCAGCATATGCATCCGAGGAAATGTGTATTTCCTATCGAAAGGACATCAACAATGAAAACTTTAATATTTTGAAACGAAATATTACGGCCGTAGACTCCATAGGTATTGGCTTTCTACCAAATGAGATCACATTTAAAAATAACGGGCAAACAGTCATTGTGAAGTATCATTTTGATAATTCAAAACGATTTATTATCGGATCAGGCCCATATGGCCGAGATAGCTATCAGTTCGATTTTATGTACTTCAATTGGTTAAATCGTAACAAGAGCAACGGAAAATTTTTGCCCTTCGAATTGCATGTGGTATTTATCAATACAAAATACAATACATTTGACCAAGCAATACGAAAAAATTTTGGCATAACAATATGGTCCTTTCACTACGATCGGGCAATGGTGGGTTTTTAAAATTTTTTTTTTTTTTGAAAAATGTTTAAAAATTATTTTTTTTATTGTCTTTTTAAGAATTCTAGAGACGAGCTTATAGATCTATTTTATAGTGCCTTGCAACATATAAGCGAACCACAATCGGAAACAATGCTATCGATGAAGAATGAAGTATTGCCGCCATTGAATGTAATACTAGACCTGACGTATGAATATTATGTCTATCAGGGAACTCTATTGCCGTTTTTTAATTTTTGTAAAGCCGATGTCATATGGATAGAATATCCTACAACCTTAACAATAACACCCAAACACGTATGCTTAGGAAATGCTAATAACTTTACTGTGAATCGCTTTGTAATCATTTTATTTTATTGCTTCAACAGTATGAGTATTTTGTACAACTTTTATCCTTGAACAGCATTCCACAAATGGCTCAAGTTATGGATTTTACAATGCCAAATGGTTCCATCTATCAAAATATTGATCGAGCTACATATACCTCTGAAAATAGACGGCCAGTGACAGATTTCGAATATTTCAGTGCCATATTTGATGATGGCGCAAATGGTGGCACTGCAATTATTAGCATGAGGAAATGTTTATTGTTATTAAAAATAATTTTGATTTCATTCTGCCTATCAATGTAAAACGTTTACAAAATTAAACTGAATTTTTTTTTATTTATGATGTCTTTTTGTTTAAAATTTATTTTTCAATAGAAAAGCTCTCTAGCATTTGAAGTCGCGGTAGTCTAGTAGGTAGTGTGTCGGTTCAGACCCTAGCACACACCTCCGCTCAGTAGTCTTCTGACACAATTGTCATGAAAACTCTCCAAAAACTGTGGTTCGAAGTCGACTGTAAACTGTAGGTCCCTCCACTTATGGATAAAATTAATACACACACGATATGGCTGGTGTGAGAATCTAGGTTGTATTCCTGGCTGAAGGGTTATAATGACCAATTAAGTAAGTAAGTTAAAAAGGAATCAAAAAACAATGGCTAAGAATTTAATTCAAAGGTTATGTTAGGTTAGAGGACGTGTACTTGCCAATTAAGACAAGTACAGTACCCGGAGGTCGAATTGACCCATTGTACAACGTCCTAGTTTCTCACATCACTTATGTTGTGTGTGTTAATTTTATACATGAGTGGCGGGACCTACAGTTTAAAGTCGACTCCGAACGACAGATTTTTGAGAAACTTTTTCATGGCAATTTTATTTACTCTCAGAGTTTTTGCCATAAATCTGCTGAGAGGAAGTCGCCGAAGAAATACTTTATGTATTTTGTCTTGATCTCTGGCCTGGGGCTCGAACCCTGGCTTTACGTCTAATAAGCTAGACTACGGCGACTTCATCAAGCTCCTTATGCATCTGCTATATTATCTGACTATAATAGTCTGCATCTGGCATTGGCGAATTATTTTGTTGGTGAATAATTCGTCTCAAAAGAAGACTGTGGACGATGAATGTTGCCAAGAGAAGACAGCTAATTATCCAACGAAATGGCGTATATTTCATTTGCTCGTCACATAACAATTTGGGCTATATAAAGCCACTAAATTCAATTTATGTTGATAGATTAAAAATAAAGATCTGAACGCATAATGCGCTAGAAAACTTGCAAACATTTATTTTATGTATCGTTTTCTTTCTGTTGCCTGACTAATATTTAAATCTCCATTGAACCATACTCATACAAAATCCCAGCAATCATGAGAAAAATTATGGAATTGGAGCATCTTCCGTAGGGACTTAATGAACTATTTTTCTTCACATTATGATCGGTATTATCATCGTTATCGTTGTCGTCATCGCCGTCTTCAGATGTGGCCTCGAATTTCTCAAAACTTTGAGCAGAAAGGCCTTTTGCTTGGTATTTGTAATGATCGATATTTTGATAGATTGGACCATTCGGACCATCGTACTCCTGAACAAAAGACTGCAATGATGCTTTATTATACGACAATATTTGTTGTAATAGCTCTGCCTAAAATTTTTAATTCAATAAATAATTTTTAATTTCTCCCAGCAATCAATACTTACATGTTCTGAAACAATTTTATTAAAACCGGGAAACTCCAACCATATAACATCGGTATTACAGTCTCCCAACAATGGCATGAGTCTACCCTGATAGACATAATATTTAAGTTCTAAATTAATCAAATTATTAAGAGAAGGCAGATCCTCATTGTTAGAATTTATATCATATTTTGTATAAGGCTCTCGAATGTATTGCAAGCAACCGTACATCTTATTTTCAGGGTAATTCATATAGTCTTCATACACCCAGTCAGGTTCTATCTACATTCAAGAAAAGCCAGAGTTATGTTAAAAAATAAATAAAAATTGAACACTTATTGTGTAAAGGTTTACTCTACCAATTCATAGCGAAATGACCATACAGTTATGCCAAATTTTTCTTCACAGCTTTCTCATACAGGCCATATTTTTGTTTCGAAAAAACAACGTGCAATTCAAACGGCAACGTTCCGTTACTGGTGTAACGATCATCCAACCTATTAAAGTACATAAATTCGAACTGGTACGTTTCCTTGCCATAGGGGCCTTCGCTAATTGTCGGTTTTTCTCCATTGTACCAGAATCTAATGAAAACAGTTTCTCCATTATTATCCAAGGTTATCGATTTTGGATAAATTCCCGTCTTCTTTCCGAATACATTGCTTATGTTTCTCTGTAAAATTTCGTAGTTATCTCCATTAATCAGGTATAGATGTTTTGAAGCACATTGAAAATCGGCTGCATAAGCTGGAAATTAAAAATGGCATTAAAATTCAAATATATTTGCTTAGGACCGCTCTTAAAAGATGACTCCTATTCAAGCATTTTATTATGTTTCTAAAATAAAAATATAAGACCTGCTAGGGCTCTCTTCAATTGTTCAAAGTGATTGTACGCAACAAATAACGCCAACTAGTAAAATAGTTTCTGAATGCATGACTAAACTGAAGAATATTGTCATGAGCCTATTTTACCTAGAAAAATAAAATGCATTCGTATATAGGCTAGAAGTATAGACCGATTTGTGTCAAAGTTTAATATAATCGCCATTAACCCGACCCTACTCAATTTCATCATATTCTTCCAGTGAAGTTTATGCAAGCAAATCTGTTTCAATGGTACATAGGGGTCGCCTCAATGCAATACTTATTGCATTAAATCGCTAGACTGACTCGCACAGCCAGGGTCGGATTAAGTCTCTCACAAACATCGCCTCGAAGTTTGTGCCCGTCCATGAAAATCAGATATTTCTTAGAGAAATGTAGGACAATTCAGAGATAACTCTTATATAGGATTCAGGACATTGAGATATCGTTGGAAACTGCATTGCTGATGAGCTGTACACTGCTGATAAGTATTTCATTATGAAATTCAATTTCGTTGGAAGCATAAGGATGGGTACGGTAGACAACTGATTGGCCATTAATTGTACTATTGCTACTCTTACAAGTCTAGTACTCTGTTCGAAAGCATGCCTTAAAACTTGGCATTTCCTAGAATAGTTAATTAACCGCCACATACAATTGTCAAGTCAGGATTGAAGGCCAGAAAGTTGTTTCTGTATGCTTGGCTTAATTGGCTTAAAGAAAGCAAAATTTAAAAATATTTCGAAAGTTTAATGCCTTTTAATATACGTACACCTCTCCACTGTATTCTGCTGTGATTTTCTAATTTTTAAATATGTACAGAAAAATATCTTACCAAGCCTTGTTATGATGAATAACAATAAAAATTTTAAATGTTTCAACATATGTACTCCAATCGACTTTAAACCTTTTGAAGTTCACTTTATTTTAATAATAAAATTGTCTCTCATGACAAAGTTTGAAACAAGTGAAATAAATATTTCAAATTACAGTACATAGTATAGCGCTAAAGAGTAGTTGGATTTTAAATTAATCTCTAAAAATAAACTCTAAAATTGTGAATTACTTGTGATAGGACCTGTCTACAGTAATTGAAACAATTCAAATGTAATTAATATAATACCGTCAACATATAACAGACTTAAAATAATCTCTATTGTAGTGACTGGTAAAACGTGTCACTTACCTTTATCCTCAAGGGGAAAGACTCCATTTTAAAAATTGTTTTTAATGATTTTATGTTAAATTGTAAAAAAGTCCTCATAGATATTTTAAAAGTATTAAAATTTAAAAATAAATGAATTTGTTTTTTATCTACAATCAACACTTGGATACGCCCTTGAAAATAAATACTCCATGGATATGATTTATTAAGTAAGCTAGACTTTTGCAGGATGTTCTTGAATAAAAACTTTTCAGGGCTATTTTATTAACACTCAGGGTTTTTACCAGAAGACTGCTGAAAGGAGGTCGCCGAACGAAATATTTTTTCATACTTCGTTAGATTCGCGATGTCTGAGTCAAGGGTTAAACTACAGACTCTCGACTAATAAGCCAAAACACACTACCTGTTAGACTATGTCGAATTGAATTGATTTCATGTCATACCAAACACTTTATATTCTCTCCTCGGACTTCTAATCCATGCAAAACGTGAGTGATCATGTTCACAGTTTCAACTTAAGCGGATTCGAATCTAAGACTGGATAGGAAATTCTTGTATGTGAATTTTTCTATTCAATTTCATTTGAATTTTTTTTATTTGTTTGCATATTAAAAAGATGTACGCTCGTAATCTAATAGATGCAGAATAGCCAGTAGATAAATGTTGGATTGTGTTAGGTTCTAATTGGTGCAAACGAAAAGCAGCACTTTCGTGGCTTTATAGGGCTACTTTTGTAAACTTTATTGAAACATGCCCACCAAAGAAGAAATAAGATCAGCTTGTGTTGGATTCTCTTGTCCATCAATAACTATACCTTTTCCTAATTTGTCTGTCAATTGAATTGTAAAATAATTTTTTAGTTCATTGTTCATTATTAAATATATTTTCAAAATATTTAAAATATTTTAATGTATTGTATATAAGCTCGTAGATAGTATTACGCCTTCCTTTGTCTTATTTCTAATAACTCTTTATACTGTTCAACTGAACCGTCTTCATGTTTTGATGTAAATGCCGGTGTTGATTTTTCTTTTTCTGCTTCAGAATTATTATTCTGATTATCCTTTTTCGAATGCTTCGATTTCTTGATCTTATCGCGAACACGCTTGCCCAAACGTGAAGCAGCCAAAACTTTGCTCACTTTAGAGCTTTTCATATAGCGAGAATGCCAGGACTATTAAATAAAGAATGAATAAATAGTAAATACAAGTACTTCTACTAATTACCTGATTATCATTTGTACGTTCATCTTCGCTCGATTCTAATGATATTACATCCTCTGTTAGACTTTCATCTTGTGACTTATTATTATCCTGTGACGAGTCTTCTGTTGATTTGGTTTGTACAGCATTTACTTCTTTTTCTAGCTCTTCGTTCATTTCGTTTTCCAAGTCGCCTCCCAATGAAATTACATCATCATTACGATCGTCATCAGAGTGATTTGTTGAATTAGTTTCTTCATTTGATTTTTTACTTAAAGAACTTTTAGATTGTGCAGCTTTAACTTTAGTTTCATCTTGAGTCTCTTGTTTGCTGTCCATTTGTGTTGCAGCATGTTGAATACTTTCACTTGTATTTCCACTGATGATTTCATCTTGCTTACAAGCTTCTTGTTGAGTTTCATTTGCTAAAGTATTCGATTTTTGTTTCGTTAAATTATCAGTTTCTTGGTTAAGCTCTACAGTCTCCTTTTCGGTATTTGTAGCTGATTCGACTGGATCTTTTTTTGGCAATTCGTTACCAGGTAATTTCTTATTACCCTTTGTATGCTCATCGTCTGATGAATCGGCAATACATAGAGTTTCCGGTTCTGCAACGATAGGTATAACATCCGGTGAGGGTGAACGACTACTCTTCTCCTTCTTTATGTCTACCACCATGGAGGTATCTTTATTTTTGTTCTTATCATTTTCTTTTGTTTTATCAATTTTATCTTTGATTTCCTTTTCATTATTATGCCGTTCCTTTGGGTCTTCTTCCTTCTCTTTAGTGTTAGAATTACGATAACTTCTCTTAAGTTTAATCTTTTTGTTTTTACGGTTATCCGTTTCATTGTCATTTGCTTTTGTATTAAGACTATCGGAAGAAACATTTGGGCGCTTAAGTTTAGCAGAATCTTTCGATTCTGTTTCACTTATCAATCTTTTGCGTTCGTTTCTATTTGCTTTATCATCTTTCTTGATTGTTTTATCTCTGGAGGCCTTTCGCTTCTCCTCATCTGAATCGACTTCAATTTTTGTGACCGGTTCTAAAGCAAGTTGAGAACGTATAGCTCTGGCACGAGCCTGTAATTCTAACAATTCTAGAACACTAATTTGTCCATCTTCTATAAAACAAAAAAAAATATTTTAAATTAGAAAAGGAATCCATCTGTTCAAAACGAACTAATAATTTTTATTTATTCAGAATTCTTGACCGAGACCAATTGAATATCATATTAAGATATTCTTCTGTCCTCCTATAATTCTAATATTTGTTCCATAGCATAGGTACAACAGGTAGGATGGTAGTAGCAGATGTGACTAAAGCTAAATAAATTGTTCAGCTAATTGCACAAATCAAACGATTATAAGCAAATTCACAAGGTTTTAAAACATGTACTGTATGAAGTAACTAAAATATAATCGTGCTATCATTTTAACAGCATCTGTAATTGTACATACTCTTTTTTTGTCGTATTCATAAACAATTTGTCAAATAAAAATTATATTTGACATTCAGTTTGAAATTTTATAGTCAAATTAAAATATACGTATTGTTTAAAATCTCGCGTTCAATTTTGGTTTTTTATATCTTTGGGGAAAAAATATTTTTTGTTCAGAGCAAAATTACTCTTACCTTGATTGTCGTCATTGGAGGTGTTCTTTTTCGCTGCATCTGTTTCTGTCGGTGTTTTGGTTGCTTTCTTCTTCTTAGCTGCAAGAATAAATTTAAATTTTAGAAACATTAGAAATTTTCCATTGTAAGATGATTTCAAACCGTATAGAGTTTGTGCAAAACTGCATAAAGCAAGGCAGTAATGGTGACGATGAAGATGAACAGAACGAACATTTCACAGTTTTGCTGAATGGTCAGAAAGATTTGGAAGATCAACTTGAAGAATTTAAAAAGGCATGCGATGTTCATAATAAACATCAACGAAAAAGTAAAAGGAGACGCTATTATAGTTTGGCCTTAATGGCGGAAATTGTTAATTGTACTACAAAAGATGAAGTGAAACGTTTGTTAAAGAACAATACCCGAACATTTTTGGTTGACGCTGTGAAAAATAAACCTCAAGAAGTCGAAGCCTTAGTAGGTTTAGTTAAAGAGGCAATGAATGAACAGCAATTGGAAGATCCAAATGTTTTACTTACTGTTGGTTTAGCATTACAAATTACAGGAGATGCTTGTCGCATGGGTAGAAATCGAAATAATTGTTCATTATTTTTGGCTAAATGTAACACCATTACTTTAACGTGTAATCCGGCATACAGATATTCCGGCTTTAAAGAGATTGCCTACGTTATAAATCTGGACTATCATTTGCCTTCTATTCAACTAAATGATGTGATTTCTATTGGACAAGAAGTAAAGGGAGTTGTGGTTAAGAAACTTAAAACATGTATAGCCGTTTGTATACAGGAGGCTGGCATAGTAAATTCTTATGATTATATTGAAATACCGAATCAGTGTAAAAGCCTGCAATCACAAACTCTTATCGATATATTTACTAAAGATTTGGAAATGGCTATTCGAATACAAGCTGATTTTATTGCCGTACCACGTATACGCTGTTTGAAATTTCTCAAAGCATTGCGAAATCGCATAACAACTGAACAAAATTTCATGTTAATTGGCAACATTGATTTGGAATACGTTAGTCGCAAAATGTTGGATTTATTAGGCCTTATCCAACAATTAGACTTCTTATGGCTAACGAATCTATTTAGCAATAACCAAACAGAGTATTTGTATTTGTTGCAAGATGTTATACCATTGGCCAAGTGTTCGAAAGTTCCCATTATAGGCTCTGTGCCCTTGGAGGATTGTTGCGATTTTAAATCATTTGAAAATCACGAGTTCCTATGGAAAATCGATTGTATGTTTATTGTAAAAAGTGCCTGGTGTAACAAATACCCCTTGGTTGTTAAGAAACTTTTACCAATCAAAAACTATCGTTTGGCGGTAACAGACAACACTATGGCATTACGCGATATTTTAAGTTCGATGCAATCGATTATTAATTTTATCATACGCACCATTAGTTCAATCGAATGCCGAGCCATTTTCATATACTCTAAATGTAAAACTGCTGCAACAGCTTTGGCTCGTGTGGAAATATATTGTCCGGTATTCGTTATCCTACCACTGGAGACTATGGACACAAGCGAACTCGACGACGAAATGAAATATCGCATAAAACTGTGTAAAACTCTTAATCTTAGACGAAATCTAAGGCCATTATTATACACAAAAGAAATGAACGAATGTGAATATAAGCCCCTTGATTTTGGTATTGAGTACGTTCGTCGCTGTGGTTGTCTCGAGACTGGCGACTTTGTAATTACTTTAGAGGTGGGCAAAGAAAATGGTGATGACAACGTTCAATTGGGTGTTGGCGAAGATGTGGTTATAATGCGAGCTTTTTATGTAGCACCACCGAAATTGGGTGAAAAATTAAAGTGTAATTAGGTAAAGAACATTCTAATATAATATCGTTGGCTTAATACAAAAAAGGCATATCTGTGTTCGCTTTTTAACTTGTTGGCTTCCACATAAGCATGAATTCGTTTATGCTTCACTCAGCACTATATTTTATATGTAAATACAATTTTTTCTTCTTTGTGTACAAAAAGAACGTAATATGCCTTCTTTGTTTTAAATCGCCGATATATTTATCAATAATTTAATAAGTGTTAAAATTACTCAATAAAATGTTTTAAGGCTTCCAAAGGAAGTCAGACATAACATTGTTATTTTTATTCCAACCCGCTTCACTAATGTTTTCAAACGTAGAGGCACTCAATATTTAAAACAGTTAATGAGTAAAGGATTGACTTCAAATGCAAAGCGAACAGAACATGTTTGACTTTGTGATTATTCTTCCTATGCTAGATAAAACCTCTAATTACACATATGGATCACAGATTTCTTTCCTACGACACCCTATATAAGATGATATATTTAAACTGTGCCCATTTCTGTGCTTTTGCAACAAAACTAAAATTTGCTCTGATGTACTTGCAAGACTGTATATTATATCGTCTGCTTTTTAATTCCGTACTCGAAGTAGTAATCACGGAAGCAACATTTCTCAGAAGAAAAATTGCTGGAGAACCTCAACTATCCTGACGATATCTACTTGCTTACGCAGCAACTCTAATCTACTTACCCTTTTTAGAAGATCCTTCAATCTCACTATCAGATGATATTTCCTCCAATGAAATGTGTTCTACAACAAAAACCAAACATCATGTCGGTCAATAAATAAACGCTTCCAACCATATTTTTAGCTTACCTTCATGTCTTTCTACATCCGAATCATTATCAGATGATTCAGTATCTGTTGGACATTTTGTGGCCGTAATTATGGATTTTAAACGTTTCGTTGATATGCACAGCAGCTCATTCAAACAGGCCTCTTCTATTTCTTCCAAGGCTTGAGTCTGTGAAATGGTAACTTGAAATTACTTAAATTCTTGTAAACATTATAAAAAACAAGCATGCCTTTAAAAATTCTGGTGCTAAGTTTATTATCGTTTTAGGCTTGAGACTATTAAAGATTTGCTTGATCATTTCCAATCTATCGTCCAAATAATGGGTCATGGGTTGTGGAAGACGATCCTCGTCGGATTTTTCCTTTTTAACTTTAATTGGTTTCGGTAGTTTAACTGTTTTCGTTTTTTTCTTGGTTTTATGCATTTTTATGCAGGCTTTAATTTAAATACCTTCTTAAATCCAAACGCAATCGCACAATATTATTTGTTGTAAATAAATGCAGAAGTGTTTTCACAGATGTTCTTATCCTTCCTTTTTGATATTATTTTCGTTCAACAGACTTGCATTAAATAGTACTTTAAATAAAAATGTAAGATTTACAATGAAGGCGACATTCATGAGCGACAAACGTCAAAAGGCAAACATGTTCATGCGGACGTTACACGTTGCGATTTGTTGCGCAACTTGAACAAGTTGTACTACAAACTGAAACGTTCTATTCGGTTTTTCCACTTTAACTCATTTTTTGTTTGAAATGTTGTTTACCTGCTAGGCTTCACTTGTGGTGTCAAATTGAAAATGGCACCCTCACACGTACCAAGTTGGTTGTTCAATTTAAGCGTCGGTAGTAGTATAACAAGTCGCAACGATTGGGGGTGCACTACTTTACTTTCGTTGTCTACTATGCCAATTTTTTTCATTGCATTATTGGGTTTGTAAAATAGAAAAATACTAATCGTGTGTAGACATTTGTCTGCCATTGTGTCTAGAATTCTTGCAGTTCAGTGAAATTTCCGTAAAACCAATCAACATGTATGTATCTACTAAAACCAATTTAATTGATTTAATCAGATGAAATTATAAACAGTAAAATATTATTCATAATCTAACTAACACCAATATCAATTAAGTGGCTAATGAGGTGTATCTGTTCATTGTATATTAAAAATTTCATTTTATAACAACTTTTGAATCGTTAAAACAACAGATTCCCTAAGAAACAATGAATCACTTAAAACTTAACGTATTGTTATTAATATTTTCTGTATTTAATATTTTCTCAAATATTAATGCACAAAAGAAATCTATTAAAATAACGAATGTAACATGCACGGCCTTAAATATTGCATATTTGAAATATACAAAATGCCAATTAAATAAAATTAATAAAAACGATCTCGCATTTTCTCTGCATGGTAAACTGATGGTGAAATCTCTTGATAATATAATGGTAATAAAAATGAATCCAATAATTTTATGTACTCCTAAACATTTTTTAATACTTACAGATCCAAGCCAAATTATATCGTAAAAATAATAAAAAATATTCACCATTTCTTTATGACGATGTTATAGACTTTTGTGACTTTCAAAAAAATCCCAAACAAAATATTTTTTGGAATTTAATATTTCAAACAATGGCCGATTATTCGAATATAAATCACACTTGTCCCTATGATGTTGAGTATTTTCTATATAAATTTGTGTTTTTGCCATGCATTTTATTAATATTTTTTTTCACTATCCACAGCACGATTTCATAATCAATAATTTGATATTTCCAGAAAAAAATGTTAGAACGTTACCATTTCCAATTGGCAATTATAAAGTTCAAGTTTTAATAACTACAAAAGGTATTAAAATAGGTCAAATCGATGGTTATTTTGCCATGTAGAATTTATTTAATGAAAGAGAAAGCTATCCTCGAAAAAATGGGTTTTTATTAAGTCAGCATTGAAAATCTCACCCAGAGGGCCAAAAGATGTAGATGCCTACGCAGACGCCATTTAGCGTATTTTTATATGTATATGTGTATATTAATAAACATGATAAGTTATCATTATACATTTACAATTAGAAATAAACACGAGCTCGAAAGACTAAGGTCGTAAAATTTTTTAACTATTAGGGTCTAAACATTAATATGTTTTTAGGGTTATAATAAATTCCATGCATTGGACTTTAAGTGTTAAAATAAGTAAATCGCTCTTTAGGGCTTTTGTTTTGACATCACTGTTTTTTTATTTATTTTTTTTCTTTCCTACTACGGTAGTTAGCAACGTTGTTTTTCTTACCAGCTGAGTTTGACACCTGCTGAAAACAAAATCAAAGTGAGTGAGAAATTAATCAAACAGAAATTTATTATAAAAACGTAATTTATTACATTTATTTTTTGAAGTAAGTAATAAAAATTTTATACAATTGCATACTTAAAGTTACAAAGAAATATATAAATAACTCATATAAAATATTTTTAATTTAAAACAAGAAAGTTGTTCTCTCTCTTCTTTTCAAGAAGGGAAGAGCAAAACAAACATACAAAAATTGCTTATAGTGGTTGGTAGAGGGTCGGTGTAAAAAAGAATTTCTGTCTGTCAAAATGCTCATAAGGTACGTGACGAAAAAAGAGCATAGCTGAAGTACTATTCGCTGACTAAAGTTTATAAAAAGATGAAGAAAAATTAATTAAAACAAATAGTGAATATAACATAAACGAAAAAGAACATTTTAGTGCAATGTTAACGATAACAAATGAAATAAAAGTATTAGCAATATATAAAATGCTGAACGTTATTACTTCTAATTAGTATTACGTAGCCAAAACAAAGATAAAAGGGGAGAGAAAGAGTAATGAAAATAAAAAAACATTAAGAAATTTACTAAAATTAATACAGAAACAAGTGTAATACAACAATTTGCATTTAACTAATTATCGTCTGAGGCAGCAATTGTGCTGTACACGCGGTCAATTTGTTAATTCATTTTCTACTTGGTAAACAAGAAGACGGTGTGACAGACCAAATCTATAGCTGCTACTGCCTGCGTGTCTGCTTTGTTGAGCAGCTCCTAAGTTTATAATGGATTCACGAACAAATGCCATTAGCGGAGGAAATGGTTCTCTGACTTTGGAATTGAACAATAGTAATGGTATCAGTGGCAGTACGTCTAGCCTAAATTCCAAAGAGTTGCGCCAACAGAAAGAAGATGTTAGGTTGTATTTTAAGAAAATTTCCAGTGCCCTGTTCTATGGGCTGTCATCATTTATGATAACCGTAGTTAATAAGACGGTTTTAACATCATACAGATTTCCCTCATTTCTGTTTCTTAGTCTGGGTCAGATTACAGCCAGCATCGTAGTATTAAGTATAGGCAAACGTCTAAAACTAGTCAGCTTTCCATCATTGCAGCGTAATACGTTTAAGAAAATATTTCCACTGCCCTTGATTTTCTTGGGCAACATGATGTTTGGTCTAGGCGGAACTCAAGCTTTGAGTTTGCCAATGTTTGCTGCTCTAAGACGTTTCTCAATATTAATGACAATGTTACTGGAATTAAAGATACTGGGCGTAAGGCCTTCTGTAGCAGTACAAATTAGTGTATATGGCATGATAAGTGGAGCCCTCTTGGCGGCTTCCGACGATTTATCATTTAACATGCAGGGCTATACGTTTGTAATGATAACAAATGCCTTGACTGCAGCAAACGGTGTATTTGTTAAAAAGAAATTGGATACTTCGGAAATTGGCAAATATGGACTTATGTTCTACAATTCGCTGTTTATGTTTGCTCCGGCACTTGTTGTCACCTATCTAACAGGAGATTTAACAGAATCACTGGCATTTAAAAACTGGCATGATCCCTATTTCTTCGTACAGTTCCTACTTAGCTGTTTTATGGGTTTTATATTGTCCTACAGCACTATACTTTGTACACAATATAATTCAGCCTTAACAACCACCATAGTGGGTTGTTTGAAGAATATATGTGTCACATATCTGGGCATGTTTATTGGTGGCGATTACATATTTTCTTGGCTCAATTGTATTGGCATTAATATTAGTGTTTTTGCCAGTCTTTTGTATACGTACGTTACTTTCAGGCGGAAACAAGCACCCGATAAGGAATTGTTGTTACCCACCACAAATAAAAGTGAAGCTGTTTAGTCTTACAAATATATTTTGTTTAATCAGCAATGTAGCCATCATCATCTCGCAATCCACAACCACCACCACCACCACAACCATTAAAACATTATCTTGAAACTATAAAAGAAAATGTTAGAAAACAAAAACCATTTGTGTTATATTATTATTTAAAATCTAGTAGCTGTATATACATCTTAATTACGTATAACATATGTATGTATGTAGTTTTTTAATCTATGAATTTGCTAATTTTGCTATAATGCAGTATAAGTAGTTATACTATAAGTTTTATAAATGATAAAAATATATCTTTTGTGTACAGAAAAAGAAAAATAGTTATACGAACGATACATACTTTATATTGTAAAAATGCCATACTAAGAGAAAAAACAATACAAACAATAATAACGAAAGATAAAAAATTTTAAAACAAATAAAATCAATTTAAAAAAAAATTAAGAGTTTCATTTATATTAGATGTAGTGAAGAGAAGTCAAACGACTTTACAATAGAAGGCTTTAGAAATTAAAATCTTACATCCTTCACACTATGTGCGTTAAAGTTCAATCGTTAGAGAAATGAAAACGAAACCAGACGGCTTTAAATTTGTGTTTATAGCCCTAAAACTGTAACGTTCCTTACATGCTTATTCTTTCATTCTGTGCAAAAATAATAACAAAAAATATTAAATTGTATATACATGATATGCGTTACTACTTATCTAAAGTGTTTCATAATACACTGTCAGATAAAAATTATTTTCACAAACATTGATAATTACTTACCTTTTCTTATATACCGTTAAATAAATATTTTTTTTAGTTGAATCATTGAACAATTTAATTACTCTTATTAAGAAAATATTTTAATTTATCAAAATCTGTATTTAATTTCATATTTATTTGTATATATGAAAAATACTCTCTTGTTTAAATTTAATTTGAATAAACTTTTAGGAATCCCGTCTAGACACCTGTTTTTGAGTTAGCATACACACATTCATATGTATGTATGTACGTAAATGATGGATAATATTTGTTCAAATGCTTTAAAATATAATTGAAATGTTTATCATAAGACTGCATAATACAATATCAATAAATACGAGTACAATTTGAAATGAAATTGAACTAAAATTAAACAGTTTTGCTTAAGAAACAGAAATATAATGTTTGCTTATATAGCACAAAGAAATTTGTAAACCATTCATAAAGTCTGCAACACATCATAAATTCTTCAATGAAATTATTTCGTATATTCTAATAGCTTTCGTTAATTTTTTTTAACGATTTTCCTTTAATGAAGTTATAACCCTATATACGCGATTATTTATAACTTAAGTATCTTATTAAGGTAATCAGTATCAACACAGATGCCATCTAAAACCTTCTGAACAATGCTGTTGCATAATCTACGTTTCCTGAGCAATGATCTTGCAGACCAGAAGACAACTCACTTTCTGATTTCATTATAAACTTCTGTAATAGTTATACTCTGTAATAGTTCTACATTATCAATTATTCAAATGATATCGTAATGATGCCGTCTCTCAAAAGCTTATTCGAGATTTTCTTTTATAATCAGACTAAATAACTCAACATGTCTTGGCCAATATTTCGAATATTTTTAAGTATTTAATTTCTATCTTTTACCAATATGGATAGGAAGAAGGCGTTCGGAATATAAAGTAGATGCATACAAGTTTAAAAATCGAACCCCCAGAATTTTATACTTCCATCGATGCTATAGATATGTGTATTTCTGACCTGACGCTGGAACACAATTCTTGTAACATATGAGCCATATAGGTTAGAATTAAGGGTTGCTAGCTGAAAATCACCGCAAACACACAGTGAAATCCTGGCCGGCTCGCTTCTTGAGAAAAATTATGATTTTATTTTTATAATAAATAATAATTTAAAATTTACAGGAAATATTGTATTTTAAGCATTGTTTAGCGATAGCTTTTCAAGAATTCGGAACGCAATACGATAGATTTTACGAATACGAGCAAATTTACTATATTTATAATTATTTTAAAATGTTAATGCTTATCTACAAATTATTTTTGTTTTAATTATATTAAAAAATAATAATAATCATAGCAGCTTATTGTAGTTCACTTTGGGTATTTAAACTATAAATAATGCATTCGATGTGTTTAATATAATTTTAATTGAAATACGATTCAGAACTTTATTATATGGGAAACAAATAAACCGGTTATTAAATGAGTTCTTAGCATTTTATTTAATAAAAAACTTTTTGCTTTGAGGGAAAAAAGACTCTTTAAAGAAACCAAACGATTAATTGCTGTATTATCAGCATTTTACACAGAAAAAAAATTAATAGTTATTTTCAACTTCAAAATGAATATTCTTTCTAAACTTTCATCAAAAAATACACGGAATATACCCATGTACAGATAAACATCGTCAAAGATAAATTATCTATTTATACTCGGTGATATCTTTGTGAGGAAATAAGGTCAGTTTTGAAGTAGAGTGCTTTATGAAATAATTTTTTTATTATTATTGGGCACTGTAGAGGGCTACAGAATTTTTCCTTTGAAAATATGGAAAAATAATTCTTCGGCGAATTCCTCTCAGCAGATTTATAGCAAAAAAAACTCTGAGGGAAAAAATCTATCGTTCGGAGTCAACTTTAAGCCGCTTATGGATAAAATTAACACACACAACACAAGTGTTGTGAGAGGCTAGGTCATAATCCAGACTGACGGGTTGTTATGTTGTATGTATCTATTTTTTGAACTTTTGTTCTAATAGGGCTAATCTTTATGGCTCTAGAAACGTAATTTAAAGCTGAAGATTATTACGAATTGAAATTTATTTTAGTTTCTTATCAATGTAATTCTATTACTTTATTAAGCAAAGTGTACGAATCTACGTCTTTAGATTGATTATCGAATGTCATCAATTATTCTCATTCAAGACTCCAATATTTGATAGAGCTATGGTGCCTCTGTTTATTTTATTTGTAGCAATTTCTTAAAAACTTTTAAAAAATTAAAAAAAAATTATAAGAGTTCATTACAAGAAATTTGTTCAAGTGTTTTAACTTTAAATACTCGTAAGTATGTTTCGCTATTTGTTTCGTTGAAAAGTCATTGAATTACAGAAAATAAGAAATTGTTTAGTCATCAAACTATATTTGGAATTTGTTTATTTTTGAAATAATTCTTTATATTTTAGACGAATCTAGCAGTATGTACATATACGTTACTTATGTGGTATGTACAAGCGTGTATGTAGTATGTACATCATACAAACACACATGTTTTAATGATAAAGTTTTCTTAAAACATTAGAAATACATTTGTAATGTAGGTATGTATGTATGTATGATATTTAAAATAAAACTAAAAATCCAATATTTTAGAATAAATGGTATGTATATTACTTTATATAGGATGGTATTGGATTACGCTAGGCGGCATTAAAAATATAAGACTTGGACTAAAAAAACTTATTAGACAGTTTTCTTATTGTAGGACTCATAAGTACTGAAACTATGTAAAAATACAATACATAGAAAGATAGGAGACTCCTTTCAGTCACTTAACAAGGATAGCATTCACAATCTTTTATGACCACATGGAGCATGTCGTGCCCGGAAGGTTTTGTTGTGTGTCTGATAGGATTGACAGAAAATCTACAAACGCATTATAGTGAATCGCCTGAAGATCGGCCAACTTGGTTAGGACGTTGTAATGCATCTATTTATAGGCCAAACTTAAAACATAATTTCGTTACTTATTTGATGTTTTTTATTCCAATCTTTTTTTCTTCTTTGTATTTATATATGTATATTTAGCATAAGTTTCCAAACTGTGATATAAAATTTTTTTCAACATTTCAGCCATAAAAGATTACCATAATCATGTTACAGAAGCTTTGCAAGCGAACATTCCTGGCCAGAGTTTGTTCAAAACAATTTACAACTGTTACCACAACATCAGTATCACCAGATGGCACCAGTCCGTCACATGCAACGGGTGAAAATAATCAAAAAACCGATCCTGATACCAATGACTATGTCCAACAGCACTGGGATGAGTTTACAAAAGAATTTATGCGAAATCGTATTGAAATGAGTCCATTTCAAAAAATATTTTTGGCAGCAGGTTCATCTATAGCAAGCATATTGGATCCCCGAAGGTACTCAATACTTTTCTTTTAATAATATAATGATTTTTAATTCTCTTTGCAAATAGGCATGATATGATTGCAGCCTTAGGTGAGACAACCGGTGAAAGAGCATTGCAAAATATTTTGCTTACAATGAAATCTAGCGAAGAAGGTCAACGTATATTGTTACAGAAACCTCGTATTAATACACGTACAGTTAATATAGAGAGATTGCGTCAATTACCTGAAAATACATTTGGACGTGCTTATGTTAAATTTTTAGATGATAATGTAAGAACTCAATGCAACATAGAAAAATAATTTGTAATGAATTTGTCACTTTTTTTTTCTATGATAATCATTATTTAGCAAGTAACACCGGATTCCCGTATGGAAGTGCGCTTCATGGATGACCCTGAATTGGCTTATATAATGACAAGATATCGAGAATGTCATGATTTGATTCATACTATACTGGATATGCCCACCAATATGTTGGGTGAGGTGGCTGTTAAATGGTTTGAAGCTTTAAATAATGGTTTACCTATGTGTTATGGAGGTGCTGTATTTGGAGCCATGCGTTTGAGACCCAAGTAAGTCTTGTACTTGTATGTTATGCTACTTTATGTATGTATAATGGATGAAGATGGATTCGCTATATATATATATGTATATACACACGTTTGGTTTGAGTAGATGTGAATCAAAAATCAAAGAGTATACCTACTGCTGCGTACCAATCTATCACTGTCGCGCAGGTGCAGATAGCAATATCTAGATCAGGGTTCGTCAAAATATTTTTGGTTATGTGTTAGTGAGTAAGAGAGAGAGAGAATAAGTTGAGAGAATTTATTTATTTACAGCCATAGAAAAGTGTTAGTAATACACGCTATTTTTATTTTCATTTCATCAGCATACATATGTAAAGCTATATAACTTTGGCTTAATAATTTTAGATAAATAAAAATAAAGTAAAAAATCCATTTTTTATTAAAAGAACATAAAGCTATCCATCTTTGGCTTAAAAATTATACCATGTTTTTTTAGATAAATAAAAATAAAAAGAATAAAAAAACCATTTTTTATTAAAAGAAAAAAAGCGAGCATTCCAAAGCATTTAAAAAATTATACTACGCGACAAAATAAAAAAATTAAATACGCCTAGCTAATAACATAGAACATTTTTAACATAAAATATTTTTTGAGTGTCATTCTGAAATAAAATGATAAAGCATCCGCCGCACATGTGTTCTTGCCGCAGTCTGATAGACAACTAAATGAAAAAAACACAAGAATGCGTGTGAGTTCTCTTTGCACAACTGTGCTATGAAATGGTAAACTATGATCTAGATGCTTATACTCAATACCCCCTGCTCGTGAAAAATACCAGTGAAATCTAGGTCGGATTTACAATTGTTCACACCGCTAGTCTAACTGCCTTAATATTATGAAAAACGTTTCAAACAAAGATTTGCAATGTCATGTCTGCCTATTTATCTATCAGTTAGCGAAGAAAATCAAAAATACCGTACAGAAAATGTAAAAAACACACATTTTAACCTTCCGTTACTCTCTTTAACCAATGTTTTTAAGTTCTTGCTCTATATTTTTAATTTTTTATTTATTTATTTTTTAATTAGGCAACGCAAACGTTATGTGACCGAATATTTGCCCTGGGCTATTAAAAATGGCAAGAATGCCAAACCTTTAATGTCAGTATATTGGGAGGAGCGGTGGGAACAAGATACAGAAGATTTAAGAAAAGAACTGCAAATTTTCAAACTGAAATAAATACAAAACCTAAGTCAAGTAACAGCTTTGTATAACAGCCCTGCACTGATCGTTCTATAGTGAAATGGTTGGCAAAGCATTTAAATATGTTTTGACATTTACATTTAGAATAAGAGTTCTCTCTTCTTAAGTTCTCCCATTAAAGTATATAAGTTCTCTTGTTTTAGTTTTAATACTCTGTTTAGTTTGAATTTGTAATTAATTTTATATTGTTTTTATTTAATTAATTAAAACTAAAATTAGTATTAAAACACAAATAAAGTTTGAATTGTTAAAAAAAAGGAAAATGTCAGATAAATTTAATGGTTTTAGTCAAGATGAAATAAATCGTATGTCCGGCAGCAATAAGCAGAAAAAAATTACAGCCATGGAATCAAGTGAGTACAACAACATGCATGTGTACATGTTAAGCCAATAAATGTGTATAATTTAAAATAATTTTAAATGAGATAAAGTTGACACAATATTCTAATATGGCATTTGTAGTTATAGTTGTATGGTTTGTTTTAAATCTCATCTCTTTGCATTTGTTTGTGTATACTTGGTAGTGAAATCAGCAACTCTTCGTGGTGGACACGGTGGCATCAGACGTATGCCTACAGACAAAAACGATCACAATCGACGCCAACAGCAAAAAATGTCTCAAACAAAATCACAAACACCACCAGTTAATGCTGCAGCCAATATTAATATTGGCAACGGTAATGACCATAAAAATAAAATGGCTGAAAAACTGAAAAGTATTAATGCAAATAATGATTCCATGGAAGATCTAAATCTCGATCGCAGTTTGTCTAAATCTATAGAAGAGGCTCTATTTTATCAACCTTTAAAAATCCAACAACAACAACAACAGTCAGCATCAAGAAAACCAAATCCACTAATACAGAATGCCAATGCAGCCAACAACAACATTGACTTGCAAACTACAGAATGTTCAAGTGATTCCTCTATACTAAAGCTAAATCACGATGTGAATAGTCAGATATCATCCACAACCAGTAGTTTAGATGATTCCTCAATATTACCTTCACCACCGGCAATTTCAAACCATCGATCAGATCACAATGAACCTGATGCGCTGGAAGCGCCGTCCCCTTTTAAGGGTATTTCTTTGAAAGATTTTGAATCGCATCGTAAAATGATAGAAGAACAAAATCGTCAGAAAAAAGAAATGTTATACAAAGCCATTGAACAACAGTAAGTAAATGTAATTTCGAATTAGAATGGTAACATTCAGGACAAATAATCACGATTACAATGGGACCGTGCAAAGATTCGTCAGGATGGTAATAGGGCGGTATTAAGGTTTCACTGTTTGATTGGTTGGAGTGTCAGTTTACCTCTTATATCAATTCGAATCTGCCAAACTATCTCCCTCAAGTAATCAGCTTGGCTAGTGGGATAGGAACAGAATTACAAGGGATTACTAGCCACAAATGAATAGTACCTGTTACAGCCTGTTGTGCCGAACCATTTTCTTTACGAAAAATTCAATTTAAAATAAAAACTTGTGAAAATTATTTTTATGCCTCCTTTAGAGCAAGGCGTAATGGTCTTCAAGTTGTCTAACAAAACAGCATATTTCAACTGAATGGTATCATTCTAAGTCTTTACTGAAAATTATTAATTTTTTTACAGCGTCTTATATGAACACGTCTAATAATCCAAATTGTAATCATTTCAGTTCAAAGAAAACAGCAGCAGAAGCTCGTAAGATTGAAGAAATCAAAGCGGAACTGGCGAAATTAGATAATGATCTTGCCGTTGATGTGGCGTTGTTAAGAAAACAAATCGATAATGCCTGTATACATTTTGCCAATGTTGAGTAAGTATTTTTCTCGATTTCTTAAATATATATTAGCGGGCAATACAGCATTAGATGATAATTTAAGCCATGCGTTTGTAACGAATCAATAAGAGTGTTCTCCTACGCTTTATGAATACTGATACTGCTTTCAATTTCCTAAACTTTGATGAATAAACTTTAATTTTCTGTCAAGTAATCAACCAAGGTGACAGATCCATGTTACTTAATCAAAACATGGAAACAAAAATGATCAAGCAGATTCTTGACGCCTATGTACATATAAGTTAGTTGTTTTTCTTTTTTATTATTAAACTAAATAAATTCATTTTATTTGTAGGAAACACTATATGAAAATTGAATCACAATTTCTAAAAGCTAAAATGGATTTACATAACGCTTCTGAGAAGAAAGAACTATTGACGGAACATCTATGCACTGTAATAGCCCATAATGAAGATCGTAAAGCACAGAAACTAACGGAATTAATGGAAAAGGTAGGATTAACTGCAAATAAAGATTATGAACCACCAACGTCTACATCAAACTGAATTACTCTTTAATGCCTAGCATTATAAAAGTCTATTAAGTGATTATATATCGAATACAAAACATTTCAACTAGAACTTTAAGATAACAGAACTATAAAAAATCCCAATAATAAATAAGTTTGCAATATTAGGACTATTTTTTTAAATAATATTTGTCTTATATTAGCATATGTATGTATATGTGTATAGTAATTCTTTTTTAATCTACAATATATTTATTTAAGTTGCCTTCGTATAATAATTGCCCTCTATTTTATTTTGTAAATTTTCAAACTAAATATATGTATGTATTAACATGTGTAAATGTATTTTTTGTTAATTGTGTTAGTTTTAAATGTTATAAGTTATTAGAATATTTTTATGTGCAATAATAAACTTGCCTTATGACTCAAAATGTAAGCACATAGCCCAGGACTATATCTTAAGGGGATATTGGAATATTAGAAATTCAAGATTTAAACAGTTATCATTTGAAAGGATAAATTTAGAAGAACATTTTTCCTTTCTTGCTTTCTGATTTTGGTTACATTGCATACCTATATACAAAGAGTCTTTAATTATAAATGCCAAGCCCATTCTGTTTTAACCTCTTCCTGAATATATGAATCTAGACGGGGTTGAACAAACTTCTAACCTATTTGCATTCAGTAACAGATCTTTAATACATACTGATTTTTTTCGAAATTAAACTTTGAATTTATAAAAATAAGACGTCAATCAAATAATCCAACTAAAAAGCATGTAATGCTCAAGCCATGCCTCTTCTTTTTTATAATAGGTTTAACACCAGGAAAAATTATTAAAGAACTCATCAATTTTTTTTTTCAAAAAAAGCTGGTTACAGACATTCCTGATTTTATGATTTGTGCTTTTCAACTATAAATGGGGTTAGGTTAGGCAGGCTAATAGTAAGTAAAGGTCTTAAGCCCCGGTTAGCAGGGGCTAACGTATGTTTTTTAGATTACGAAAAGCAATGAAAATGCTAAATGAACCGTTGCGTCGACATTTTTTACTAAACCTTAAGTTTCGTTTTTTTTTTTGTATATGAGAAACATGTGTTAGTTTTTCTATTCCGTTCCGTACGGTAAGTATAATATAAATATATTTTTATAAAACTACCATTTGATGCAAAAAGGTACTCTTTCAGTTACAGTTCAGTACTATTTCAAAATTTCAATGTTGCAACATTGCCGTCGATGCTTATTTTTCGTACCTTGCATTATATCAATTTTGTGAACAATGTGGCAACGTTACATAATTCCAAAGATATGTAATTCATTTATGAGTAATAACAAAATATAACAACTCTGTTTCTCTTTAATGATTTCAAAACGAGTCTCGTTTCCATAAAAGTCAAAACGAACTGTCAGAAAAGTCTGCAAGTTTTGTTCATCAATTTAGGCATACAGCACGTAAGTTTTAGGAAAAAAGTTTAAGAATAGAGCTAGTTGTTAACAAATAAATTTTATTTTAGTTGACAAGATCCCAAATTGAAAATGTTGGTACAACAAATCGCTAAACAAGGTCTCTTATTGAGAAATGGTAAGTTGTAAACAAAACAAAGTACTTAAGAAGGGGCTTAACCTTAAACATTACATAATCGTAAATAATGTCTGGAAAATTTAACTTTCAAATAGTTTATTATAATAGAATTGGACTAAAATCTTAATCATTTCTTTTCTGTTTAGTCGGTGCTTTGTCCCGTGCTGCCTACCATGGTGGTCATGGCCACAAGGTATCCATGGACGATTTACCTGTACCCCAAGGCGACTGGAAGGAGCAACACAGCCGCCAAAACGCTAAATACAATGCTGTTTTATTGACCGGTATTGCTGCCTTAGTCGGTACTTTAGCTTTGGTAAGTTTGTAATATTCATTATTAATTTATGTGTGCTGTTTTTACAAACTTTGTTTTTTTCTTTACAGATCAAATCAACCGGTATTATTGAATTGAACTTCAGCCCTCCCAAATCTTTGGATTAAGTAGTCGTACGTTTACAGTGTATAAGCTGCTCCCCCTTTCTAAGTTTAAGATTTAAAATGGTTAGAAGCAAAAGTGTTTAAAGTAATAAAATGAAACCAGCCAACCAAACATTATTTCTTTTGTCATTTATTAATTTTAGTAAACGGGACCATCATCTAAGTTGTCGTCTTCTTCATTGTAGGCTTCGCCATTATCGAAATAGCTATTGCCATAATCATTTTCATCATCCATTTCGTCATCGGCTACTTCTACTTCTTCCTCCATTTCTTGCTCAGAATCTGAATTGTTTTTGTTGGGAGCTTCTTTATCATCTTCGGCACGCTCTTTTTCCTCTAATTGCTTTAGACGGTCCTCTATGTTGGTCCCCTTCGTTTTCTTTACTTCTTTGGCTTTTAATTCTATCTTACGTTTCCTATTGGCCATTTGTAATTCGGCTGGCATCAGAGACCAGTTAAAATCAGCTTTTGCCTTCATTTTATTGGATTCCGAAGTGTTCTGAAGATAAAGTTTAAAAATTAATTTTGCGAAAAAAGAAAACACTAAAAGGCTTTCCAATAAGAGTAGGAAGTTGAAATAGTATAATGGGTCGATTATGGACCGCAACCCAACCGGTAGAAATTTGTTAGAAGTGGCGTTTTAAGGCCTTGATTCCCAGTTACCATTTACACTATTTTTGGCAGCTGACAACACAGATGGAGTTCGGTTGCTATCCATAACTGTAAATCAGACTTTGTTAGGAGTTAACTAAATTAACTTATGGTTTAGGATAAAGTTAAGAGAGATTTTGAAATATGTATGAAAAACGGGACTTATGCTTACCTTACCATTAAAATACATTAACCGTCAGTTATGCAAGTTACTATTCAATGTATAACCAAGTCGAACGGAAGATAAAATCATAAGAATCAATTGGTATTAAATAGTTTTGTTGTTACAGCTCTTCAAACTTAATTCAATTCAACTTAGCAATCTCATAATTTTTTTTGAAAACGCATGACAATGGTAGCGGACATTATTTCTATATCAAATAAAATATATGGCCCATAATTAAACGATCAGCCGTACCTTTAATCTCGTATTGACATATTCACTTGCCATGTCTGAAAAATTCGTAACTGTGCTGTCCCTATTTTAATTCATAGTATGATCTAAAATATTTTAAAAATTTGACTTCTCTCTGTAAGAAGAAATCTTTGGAAACGTTTTGAAATTGCTCACAAAATTCGATAATTAATGTTACTACGGTCGGCCTTTAACCTCCTACTCTTAACAAAAACTTAATGAAGACAACTTGAACAATAATTCAACTTTGATCTGCCCATTTCGGAAAGTCTTTTTAATTTAGATAACTTACTGCAGTCTTTTGTCCATAACTTAGAATGGATTTATTAATTTTTGTCTTTTCCAAAGTCTGTAGAAAATAGGGGGAATCACGCATATGATTAAGAAAGTCTTCTTTCCACAATATCTGATAGCTTTGGACTGCTGTTGTCTGAATAAAAGAAATACGTTATTGCAGGGGCTCTCAGTTTTACCTACCACTAGCTTGCCTCCAGTGTAACTGGTTTTGACATCAAAGGTGGATATGTTGGAGGCGGTGCCGTTTGCACTTGGGGCATATCTTTGCCCGAACATCCCAAAGTTTGTAGTTGCTCCTGTGTTAAAGATCCAGTTTTACCCCTGCCTCTTCCTGCCATAATGTTGGTTAGAGCTCTTATACATAAATTAACGCGTATATATATAAAAATATTTATTTTTTAATTCAAACTTATAAATCCATGCCGTTGTTTCTTTTCCTTATTTCTCCTCGTTCTATTTTGCACGCTTGTTTTTGTTTTCATGATAAAATTTACATTTTTTGTCCCTTCATGTGTTGATGTTTTCGTTGGTGTTGCCATACTCGCATATAAAAAAGTAAATACTAGATTTCGATGCAAAACAGAATCCGTCATACGTTGTACTTTAATAATTTCAATTGCAAGAAATATTACAATGTGTCAAATACAGCAGTCCATTCCCATTAATAGTACGGATTGAAACCATGTTCTTCAACTCCGCTGTCGCTTGGAAGAGATAAAGTTTAACATATAAAGGATTCTACGTGACTCGTCTCTAAATGCATTGTAAATCCTAAAAGCTATTTGATAAAATAGAATGTGTCATAAAAATAACCACATTATCAACACTGTAAATAAATGTCCCACATCAAAACTACCTGTTGATCTCTTCCAATAGTGATGCCATTCCTTTCGACCTGATTTTATGAGAATGTATGGTAGCTCAGTGTAATCAGCTGACATTTTGACAGCAAAATAATTATTTTTTTCTGCTTTAATGATTTATCATAGATTTTCTTTGGAGGCGTTGATAGGAATTATTAATTTATTGTCAGTTACATTTTAATTGAATTATCATAAAATAACTCGTTAAATAACAAAGAGTTCGGCGCCATGTTGTCGATTAGCTCGTTAGCCAATATTAAGCATATCCTCCAGAAGGAACTTTTTAATGGGTGCGGCGAACGTCTACTTTCTGTTGTGACCGTAATTAAAACATTTAAAAAGAAACGAGCCTGTTATTTGTGCGTTGTAACAACAACTCCACCGCCTGGACCAAAAGTTACTGTGTGCCTAGTGAAACAGACTGAACAAAAAGATGGTGAATATAAAAAGAAACGAATTTGGCAATTGGACGAAATCAAATGGCTGGATGGACGTAGCGAACAATTTGATGTACATGAATTTGATATACAAGTGGAGAAACTCTACAAATGGTACGCCCTTAACTTGCATGAGCGACAAAATTTTTTAGCCGTTTTGTATAAGCAAATACATAAGTATGCTCGGGATCCTAAAGCGGAATTTCGAAATGTACCATCGGCTTGGCTATTGGATAAGTCGCCAGAAAAATTAATGGGCATGGATGGCACTGGTCGTGGTAGTGTACGTGGCTCTTCTGCTGTACGGGATGGAAGTGGTCGTGATGGTTTCCGTAAAAATGGTGGCGAAACGGAGGATGAAGAAGAGTCGGAATTTACAGAATTTACCGCCTTAACAGATAAGGAAGCCAATGAATTATCGAAACTATTCAATGAGTGTGACTATGCTGTCAAGGATGCCGAGTTGTTAATTGAAAAACTATCGAAGGAATTACAGGATTTAGATGGTGTAAGTATTCATATATCCTGCATAATATTAATACTAGGCTATCTTAGCAAAAGGTTGTTTACGATACAATACCTTTAAATAAAACTTTAACAATCAATTGAACTTTTTAGAGCGTAATGACTTTGTATGTACAATATAATAATATTTTTTGACCTTTTTGAACCTTAGTTCTGTTTTTGAGTCATCTCCTGTTGGTCTTAAAAATTAAAAAATTAAATTTCTCAAAACAGTGTTGTAAAACAAAACATTTTAAACAATACTGTATTGTCTCTCACAAAACTATTTAAGAATTTGGTGTTAGTACACTTTGAGAGTTTAAGATTATCTAGGCCTTAATCTAATTTCTATAATACATGGATTACTTAAAGGGCCGACCGGTTGGTCAAGTGAATTTTTAATGATAAAAATTATTATTCATTCTTAAATCATTATTTTATTAATTTTTTTTAAGGCAAATATGCAATCAGTTCTGGCATCTGAAAAGCAAGTGATGATGCTTATGGAACATATCGATAAAGCAATTAGTGAAGCTGATAAGTTTGAAGGACGTTTGGATTCATATGAGGAAATTTTAGGGCATGTTAAAGAGACTATGGAGAAAATTGGTGGTAAAAATGCCATGATTAAAATTGCTAACAACAACAATATTAAACTTAAAGAAGAATTAAGTCAAATAATAGTAAGTAATATAATAAAATATTAAACCGAAACAAATAATAAAATCACAACATTTTTCCATTTTCCACCAGACTCAACTAGATTTTCCGGCATCATACCAGAAAACACCAGATTTAAATACTCCCGAAGGCCGCAAGAAAGCCATAGCAGCAGCACAATGTCTGCAACAGGCCTTAAATAGTGATATTGATCCCTCTTTGCAACGTTTAACGGCTGTACGAGATCAGATGAAACGCTTCGAAAACTGGAAAAAGAATTTCTTAGTACCCGTTATTAAACATCTCAACTGTCTTTTTATACACTTGTCCAATGAAATTGGAGGTATGCCAATATCGAGCACAGAATTAGTTTTACCAAATCACTCATCTGTACATCAGGAATTAACACCATTTACCGAACTAATGCATTGGATAAAAGCCATGGATCGTACCAAGTACGAAGATCTAACGGCGGTCTATACAAAGTCCTTGAGTAAAATTTATGAACGTGATATAAGAAATTTTTTCACTATAGTAAGCGAACAATTTTATTTTTCTATAATTTCCTAAAAAGTTTTCCTTTATTTTCTGTAAAGGCTAAACTGCAAATTTCTGAAAAACTGCGAAATTCTCGAGAAGATTTGGACATTTCGAGTTCCTCTACTTCCAAGAAGACTGCTGTCTCTTCTGTACCACATGGCACTTTGGGTGTTAATAGAGAACAGTGGGGACCCGGTGTAGATGCAGCCGATCGTGAACGTTTTGATGCGGTTTTGGAGAAAGTTCTTGCTGAATTGGAACCAATCGCTTTACAAGAACAACGGTTTTGTATTAATTTCTTTCAAATGGATGTTATAAGTCCAACAGCTAAGACAGCAAACTTAGACGTTATGGAGAAAAGTGTTGATATGTCACAATCTCTGCTATTGTCACCCTCCTCGACTACTGGCGCTGGCGATGGTATGTACTTTTTACAATATCAACAATATTATTAGCATTGTTTCATCGTTTTTTTTTTCATATCCACAGCCCAATTTCCACAAAAGAAAATTGATCGACAAATTAATGAAGAAGTTAGAAAATTAATGAATGCTCTATTTGGTTGCCTAGAGCAGGAACTTATAAACTTTATACAAAGTTTTGAAAGATTTGATTGTTTGTAAGTGTATGATTAATTTCAAAATCAGCTTTTAGCAGACTATTTAATATAATTTAAATGAATTCGGATTTCGGATTTCCTTAAAATCCATGCGATTTTAACACATTTTTTTTGTTTGACATCGCACGCACATCCTTAAATTATTATAATTTATTATTTATCTTATACTTGTGCTTGTAGCTATTCACTGTACGTACTGGAACGTTTAAATCAACATGTTATGTCCGCTGAGGATACACATTCCTTCTTAAGTATGACTTTCGCTTCGGTACTGGTACATGTAAAACGTAACTTTGATCGTTTTATGCAACAACAATTGCAATCGATACGCGATGCAAAATTACCGAAACGTTCAAAGTGCGGTATACTACCGTATGTAGAAAATTTCGAATATTTCGCCCAAACCACAGAAGACTTTTTTAGGAAGTCGACACGACGTACAGATCGAGAAAAGTACATACAACTGATAAATGCCATTTTTGAGGGTATAAACAGTCATGCTAAGGATCACCCAAAAACACCATTACAAGTAGTACGTATGGAAAATTATCATCATATGTACTCACTTTTGGCCGGTCTTAAAGTTCCCAGCTTGGATGAACTGAAGAAAGAAGCTAAAGCTCGTTATAATGAAGCCTTAACCAATTATGTGATACAATATTTTGGTAGACCATTGGAAAAATTGAATGTAAGTTGAATTTCTTTTTTTATGTTTTAAATAGTAGACAAATTAAAATTCGTTCTTTTACATTATCTTCCAATATTTAGCTGTTCTTCGAAGGTGTTCAGCAAAAGATAGCACAAGGTGTAAAGGAAACTGAAATCAGTTATCAAATGGCATTCTCGAAGCAAGAACTGCGTAAGGTAATCAGTCAATATCCGGCCAGAGAGGTGAAAAAAGGTTTAGAAAATCTTTATAAAAAAGTAGAAAAACATTTGTGTGAAGAAGAGAATCTTCTTCAGGTGGTCTGGCGTGCTATGCTTAAGGAATTCATTGCACAGTATGAATTCCTTGAAGAGCGCATACAAAAATGCTATGCCGGTTCAATGATTAGTTTAGAATTTAACATACAAGACATTTTAAGTTTCTTTTCAGATATAGCACGTTCTCATTAAATTTTATTATTATATAAGAAGTATAAATTTATTTATTTATTAGTATCTCAATAAAAGAAATATAAATTGATTCTATTTATTTTCAATCATCTTGCTGTGGTCTTATCATCATTTGAACGAATTTCAGTGAATAATAATAACCACGAAAAGAGTCCCAACTAACACCTTGGGCATATTTAGATTCAGAATATTGGCCAAATAAATACAAACCATTCAAATTGCTGTAATTCACAGAAAAAAATTAATAATGAATAGAAATATTGAAATGACATACGCTACTAACCTTTGGTGCCAGTTGCAATACCACCAACCACCCTTGTATGCAAGAGCATAATTCTTAGCTTTACCATGATCTTTTGTGGAAAAAGTTTGGCCATTGTGATATGTTAAACTGTTACCTGCATCTCCAGAGTAACCGTCAACATTTAAAGTAAAATCGATGTTTTCTGGACCAACGATGAATTTTGAATATCTTGCATACTTTCTTGTACCTTCATAGTCCTCCATTATTATGTAGAGTTCCTGTAGTGGTCCGTTTGATGTGAGAGCATGTAATTTTTCTAAACCTATAAAAAATTCCCCACGTAAATCACCAAAGCCTTTAACATAATCAGTCCAATTTCGAAAGAAATTTTCCGAGCCATCTTGACGTCTTTGTATTACCGTCCAACAACTATGCAAACCAAAATAACACGCAGCTTTAAATGGTTGGTTGCTTAAACTTTTCACCATAATGCTGAATACATCGTTACTACATTTTTTTATATCGTAACAACTTTCAGGATATTCATCTTTTGAACTGTTAATAAATTATTTACTGTATTCTTGTATGTAATTATTTCAAGTTTTAGTGAGTTATTTACCATTTATCATCAAATCATATTTGGATGTCTTTAATGTCTGTATTTCTGAAAATAAAATATTAAATGTAAATACCGTTGCTCTCATGTAGAAAGGCCCTAACTCACATTTTTTACTAAACTGATTTTCTTTTGTAATTCCAATGTGTATTTGTGTTAAATGCATTGGAATCATAAAAAAATTAAATTTTTGTAATTCCAATGTGTATTTGTGTTAAATGCATTGGAATCACAAAAAATATCAATTTCGAAAAAAGTGTGAGTCATGGCCCTTCTACATGAGACCAACGATACACACATTCATATAAGGAAAAAATGTATTCAGTAGCCGCTACAGTACAAGTAAGCCCATTCAGATCAATTATGCAATATTTTGTACTTTAACGTGTTGTTAAACAAAGACTAGCTTGAAACAAGCGATGGGGAAAGGAAAACCTTTTCAGGAAAATCTGCATGCTCCACTAAATAGAGGTCATTATTGACGACTATATTTGATATTAAGAAATTGATGTCATCCTGGTAAAATATTCATCGTTTACACATCGGTAACTTATTTTATAGTTAATGCCATTGAAATTTTCATCTCTTCTATGGAATTGAATTTTTCTATAATAACAAAGAGGCTCAGTGCAAGAAATAAACACCAGCACATACCTGTCCTGATTGTTTGACAGGAAATTCATGTTCAGAAATGGGCCGTTTTTGTTGCAATTTAGCAGCGTTTATAAGATAGAAATTCGACTACGTATGGGTTAATATTCCTTTTGTATTCGTTGGTGTTCTAACTTGATGCGTTAATTGTTTTATCGACATTTACGATCATCAGTAATTGCATATCTTTGACATCAAAATTGGCGAAAAGTCTTTAACGAAATTAAAATTGTGTATCATTGGCTACAATACATTGTTCACTTTGGTTTTTATTACTGGTTAATTTGCGTTTGACGTATAATCAATTGCAACTGATACAATCATAATACAAAATATTAGCTTTACCATGCTATGTAGGTGGAGTGATTCAAGCTTTCTACTGTAAAAATAATGAATTTTAATAAAACCGAAATTCTATTCTGATTTAATTGAAATTCAACACCACAGTAGTTGTAGATTTGTGATCGATGTAGCTCTTAAGAGCATCAAATTTGGATCTTATGGCTTCAAAAAAGATATGGTCTGAGTTCTTTTTTTTTAATAAAAAGTAATATCTACGTATTTACGTCCCTCTTAATAATTTAAATTTTTTTATATTAATAAATTGCTTGCTTTTTATATATAATAAGGGAATCATACTGTACCAACCGGGCAAATAGGATTTCGGATGCAATAACTTTTTTTTTGTTGTAATTTTACCTGTTTGCATATACGATTTAAATTTTTCCTCCATTAAATTGATGCGTTTGGTTACAATTAAATCAATTTTCCTGAGATCGAAATCAAAAGAAAATCATTATAAAAAAAATTAAGAGAATAAAAAGAACAATTTCTAACGTACCTTAGAAAATTACTTTCAAAATCTGTATTAAAACTTAAATTATTTTCATTGTCTAATAATGCAAGCCCAGATCCATCCTAAATAGAAGAAATATTTTGTTTTAAATAAATATATTTGTTTATTTGTAATTTATGTTTTTACCACTTGATCATCACTTGATGCAAAACTTAGGATCGTATAACTAAAGAATATATTATTAAATAATAATATTTTTATTAATAAATAGTTAACTGCACTCATTTTCGAAATGAATTGAACTGATGAAATTATAGAAAGAGTCGTTGTTTTTATATGAAAATTGCTTCATTTTACTATATACACACTATATACACATATACGCACTATATACAATTACGCTACATACATTGTTTATTATAACATTTCATATTTTGTTATTTTCTTATCAATAAATTCTCTCATAAAGTGTATTCGAATAAAGACGGACTTGGTGTTAAATTTATACTGATTTGTGGAACTGATTACTTTAAATTCTCCATAATTTAGTTGCTTAGGAAGCATCAATACGAACTACATACATGCATACATACATATATAGTAATTCATTACAATCCTTTATGTTGTGTGAGTTAATTTTGTCTAGAAGTGGAGAGACCTACAGTTTCAATTCGCCTCCGAACGACAGCTTTTCGAGAAACTTTTCATGACAATTTTAATTACTCTCAGAGTTTTTGCCAGAAATCTGCTGCAGAGAGAAAGTCGTCAAAGATATATTTCGTTTTGAACGAGATGTCTGACCTGGGGTTTGAGTCGTGGCCTCACGTCTAATAAGTCAGCACACTACCTATTAGACTACATACATAACATAATTGGTCATTACAACCCTTTTAGTCGGGATTACGACCTAGCTTCTCACATCACTTATGTTGTGTGTGTTAATTTTAGACATGAGTGGTGGGACCTACAGTTTAAAGTCGATTCCGAACGACAGATTTTTTTTAGAAACTTTTCAAGGCAATTTTATTTACTCTCAGAGTTTTTGCCAAAAATCTGCTGAGAGGAAGTCGCCGAAGAAATATTTTTTCATATTTCGTTTTGATGTCTGACCTGGGGTTTGAACCCGGCCTTTACGTCTAATAAACCAACACACTACCTATTAGACCACGGCGACTTACTAGACTATGGCGACTTCAGTGATTTCAATACCAACTATGTTCGATTATGTTAATGCTAACATTATGACTTTTTTTAGTTACCATAGAATTAAGATAGAAATCTTCTTTTCCCTTAAAAGATGCGAAAAGAAGAAGAATACATTTTCTTCTTTATCAGACTTGTGTCTTAAGTCATTTAGTTTGGAAAAAACGCTCTCAAAATAAAATATCACATCTATCGACGTTTTTAATTGTAAATTAGTATGAAAAAAAATCGATTTGATAGAGGGAATTTGGAATTCCTTAATTGCCAGAGTGGCTGACAGTCATGTATAGCGCTGTGAGCTTATTTTCAAAATCTAAAGTATAATGTCAAATGATTTTTAATTTCTCCATAATAATAAATAAGATTTTCTACTTTCAATTATTACATATACATACATACCTGCGTAGTGTAGAGTACATTTAGTATAGTACATACCCACTTATATGTATTTTAAGAAATTATTTTTCTTATCAGTTCCTTGCTTACGTTTCTTATACAATATTAAATTTATAATTTATATTAAGAATATATGTGTTTTCCATAAAAAAACGCATATACAGCTTTATGATTTTTAAAAAGGGATTTCCCCTCATAAGATGAATATGATTTTCGAAAATCAAGGTCGACAATTGATGCAATTCAGTCAATCACAAATTTGAGCATAATGGCGCTCGTGGACGAAATTAAGGCCAGAAAAAATTGTACCCTGGACATTAAAAATACAGACGTGTTCGAAATAATAAGAACATTCAAAGCGAAACAAAAGATCGTTTTAAAAAAATTTTTGAGAAATATTTGAAAATATGGCTTTTTATTATTTTTATTGTAGACATCTTTAGCTTTTAAAAAATACTTAAAGTTATGTTCTAACTTATCTAATTTTTTTTGTACTGCCAATAATGTTGAACTAAGTCGAAAATCAGGTGTTCGAAAAAATAAGAACAAATCATACTGGTCCCACTTACATTCCTCACATGTGAAAAAAGTCTAAAGTTTTGTTACAAATATAATTGTTGAGATGCCTTTGATCATTTTTTGTGCAGAATATTGACTTATTTTGGTGAAAAATTCTTCTAAAATGGGAAGAAGCAAGCATTGCTCTATCGAACAACGTAAGATAATAAAAAAATTGCTCAGCGAAGGGAAAATGTGTGCTTTCATAAGGGAACAGCTTGGAATTTCCAACGTAGCGATAACAAATGCTAGGAACTGGTCACCGAAGATCGAAAGTCGCGGTAGGCGCAGGAAAACTAACAAAAGGCATGATAATGCGATCACACGGATCGTTAAAAAGCACCACTCTATAACGTCTTTACAGATTAGAAACGAATTAAACCTCCCAATTGCCACATCGATGATAAGAAAACGTTTTATTGCAGTCAATTTGAAAGCATGAAGTCCTAGAAAAGTACAATTGTTGAAAAAAATGCATCTAAAGACAGACTTCTGTTTGCCAAAAACTTATCGATGAATCTGACACTGTTTGGCGTAATATCTTATGGACCGATGAAACAAAAGTAGTCCAATTCTACCACGGCAAAGATAAATAGTACGTTAGACGCCCTCCTAATCAAAAATTCAACTAAAAGTACACTATCAAAACTATAAATCATGGCGGTTTCAGGCTCATGCTATGGGGGTGCTTTGGGTAGAACGGCGTTGGATCTCTAGTTCAAATTGTTGGGAGGATGGATACCACATATTACGTTCAAAATATTTTAGAAGCCGTAATGTTGCCTTCCGCTGAAGAGGAAATGCCTTTGCGATGGGTCTTTCAGCAAGACAACGACCCGAAACATACCTCAAAGAAAGCAAAGCGTTGGTTCCAGGACAATGTGTATTTGTGTTAAATGCATTGGAATCAGAAAAAAATTAAATTTTTGTAATTCCAATGTGTATTTGTGTTAAATGCATTGGAATCACAAAAAATATCAATTTCGAAAAAAGTGTGAGTCATGGCCCTTCTACATGAGACCAACGATACACACATTCATATAAGGAAAAAATGTATTCAGTAGCCGCTACAGTACAAGTAAGCCCATTCAGATCAATTATGCAATATTTTGTACTTTAACGTGTTGTTAAACAAAGACTAGCTTGAAACAAGCGATGGGGAAAGGAAAACCTTTTCAGGAAAATCTGCATGCTCCACTAAATAGAGGTCATTATTGACGACTATATTTGATATTAAGAAATTGATGTCATCCTGGTAAAATATTCATCGTTTACACATCGGTAACTTATTTTATAGTTAATGCCATTGAAATTTTCATCTCTTCTATGGAATTGAATTTTTCTATAATAACAAAGAGGCTCAGTGCAAGAAATAAACACCAGCACATACCTGTCCTGATTGTTTGACAGGAAATTCATGTTCAGAAATGGGCCGTTTTTGTTGCAATTTAGCAGCGTTTATAAGATAGAAATTCGACTACGTATGGGTTAATATTCCTTTTGTATTCGTTGGTGTTCTAACTTGATGCGTTAATTGTTTTATCGACATTTACGATCATCAGTAATTGCATATCTTTGACATCAAAATTGGCGAAAAGTCTTTAACGAAATTAAAATTGTGTATCATTGGCTACAATACATTGTTCACTTTGGTTTTTATTACTGGTTAATTTGCGTTTGACGTATAATCAATTGCAACTGATACAATCATAATACAAAATATTAGCTTTACCATGCTATGTAGGTGGAGTGATTCAAGCTTTCTACTGTAAAAATAATGAATTTTAATAAAACCGAAATTCTATTCTGATTTAATTGAAATTCAACACCACAGTAGTTGTAGATTTGTGATCGATGTAGCTCTTAAGAGCATCAAATTTGGATCTTATGGCTTCAAAAAAGATATGGTCTGAGTTCTTTTTTTTTAATAAAAAGTAATATCTACGTATTTACGTCCCTCTTAATAATTTAAATTTTTTTATATTAATAAATTGCTTGCTTTTTATATATAATAAGGGAATCATACTGTACCAACCGGGCAAATAGGATTTCGGATGCAATAACTTTTTTTTTGTTGTAATTTTACCTGTTTGCATATACGATTTAAATTTTTCCTCCATTAAATTGATGCGTTTGGTTACAATTAAATCAATTTTCCTGAGATCGAAATCAAAAGAAAATCATTATAAAAAAAATTAAGAGAATAAAAAGAACAATTTCTAACGTACCTTAGAAAATTACTTTCAAAATCTGTATTAAAACTTAAATTATTTTCATTGTCTAATAATGCAAGCCCAGATCCATCCTAAATAGAAGAAATATTTTGTTTTAAATAAATATATTTGTTTATTTGTAATTTATGTTTTTACCACTTGATCATCACTTGATGCAAAACTTAGGATCGTATAACTAAAGAATATATTATTAAATAATAATATTTTTATTAATAAATAGTTAACTGCACTCATTTTCGAAATGAATTGAACTGATGAAATTATAGAAAGAGTCGTTGTTTTTATATGAAAATTGCTTCATTTTACTATATACACACTATATACACATATACGCACTATATACAATTACGCTACATACATTGTTTATTATAACATTTCATATTTTGTTATTTTCTTATCAATAAATTCTCTCATAAAGTGTATTCGAATAAAGACGGACTTGGTGTTAAATTTATACTGATTTGTGGAACTGATTACTTTAAATTCTCCATAATTTAGTTGCTTAGGAAGCATCAATACGAACTACATACATGCATACATACATATATAGTAATTCATTACAATCCTTTATGTTGTGTGAGTTAATTTTGTCTAGAAGTGGAGAGACCTACAGTTTCAATTCGCCTCCGAACGACAGCTTTTCGAGAAACTTTTCATGACAATTTTAATTACTCTCAGAGTTTTTGCCAGAAATCTGCTGCAGAGAGAAAGTCGTCAAAGATATATTTCGTTTTGAACGAGATGTCTGACCTGGGGTTTGAGTCGTGGCCTCACGTCTAATAAGTCAGCACACTACCTATTAGACTACATACATAACATAATTGGTCATTACAACCCTTTTAGTCGGGATTACGACCTAGCTTCTCACATCACTTATGTTGTGTGTGTTAATTTTAGACATGAGTGGTGGGACCTACAGTTTAAAGTCGATTCCGAACGACAGATTTTTTTTAGAAACTTTTCAAGGCAATTTTATTTACTCTCAGAGTTTTTGCCAAAAATCTGCTGAGAGGAAGTCGCCGAAGAAATATTTTTTCATATTTCGTTTTGATGTCTGACCTGGGGTTTGAACCCGGCCTTTACGTCTAATAAACCAACACACTACCTATTAGACCACGGCGACTTACTAGACTATGGCGACTTCAGTGATTTCAATACCAACTATGTTCGATTATGTTAATGCTAACATTATGACTTTTTTTAGTTACCATAGAATTAAGATAGAAATCTTCTTTTCCCTTAAAAGATGCGAAAAGAAGAAGAATACATTTTCTTCTTTATCAGACTTGTGTCTTAAGTCATTTAGTTTGGAAAAAACGCTCTCAAAATAAAATATCACATCTATCGACGTTTTTAATTGTAAATTAGTATGAAAAAAAATCGATTTGATAGAGGGAATTTGGAATTCCTTAATTGCCAGAGTGGCTGACAGTCATGTATAGCGCTGTGAGCTTATTTTCAAAATCTAAAGTATAATGTCAAATGATTTTTAATTTCTCCATAATAATAAATAAGATTTTCTACTTTCAATTATTACATATACATACATACCTGCGTAGTGTAGAGTACATTTAGTATAGTACATACCCACTTATATGTATTTTAAGAAATTATTTTTCTTATCAGTTCCTTGCTTACGTTTCTTATACAATATTAAATTTATAATTTATATTAAGAATATATGTGTTTTCCATAAAAAAACGCATATACAGCTTTATGATTTTTAAAAAGGGATTTCCCCTCATAAGATGAATATGATTTTCGAAAATCAAGGTCGACAATTGATGCAATTCAGTCAATCACAAATTTGAGCATAATGGCGCTCGTGGACGAAATTAAGGCCAGAAAAAATTGTACCCTGGACATTAAAAATACAGACGTGTTCGAAATAATAAGAACATTCAAAGCGAAACAAAAGATCGTTTTAAAAAAATTTTTGAGAAATATTTGAAAATATGGCTTTTTATTATTTTTATTGTAGACATCTTTAGCTTTTAAAAAATACTTAAAGTTATGTTCTAACTTATCTAATTTTTTTTGTACTGCCAATAATGTTGAACTAAGTCGAAAATCAGGTGTTCGAAAAAATAAGAACAAATCATACTGGTCCCACTTACATTCCTCACATGTGAAAAAAGTCTAAAGTTTTGTTACAAATATAATTGTTGAGATGCCTTTGATCATTTTTTGTGCAGAATATTGACTTATTTTGGTGAAAAATTCTTCTAAAATGGGAAGAAGCAAGCATTGCTCTATCGAACAACGTAAGATAATAAAAAAATTGCTCAGCGAAGGGAAAATGTGTGCTTTCATAAGGGAACAGCTTGGAATTTCCAACGTAGCGATAACAAATGCTAGGAACTGGTCACCGAAGATCGAAAGTCGCGGTAGGCGCAGGAAAACTAACAAAAGGCATGATAATGCGATCACACGGATCGTTAAAAAGCACCACTCTATAACGTCTTTACAGATTAGAAACGAATTAAACCTCCCAATTGCCACATCGATGATAAGAAAACGTTTTATTGCAGTCAATTTGAAAGCATGAAGTCCTAGAAAAGTACAATTGTTGAAAAAAATGCATCTAAAGACAGACTTCTGTTTGCCAAAAACTTATCGATGAATCTGACACTGTTTGGCGTAATATCTTATGGACCGATGAAACAAAAGTAGTCCAATTCTACCACGGCAAAGATAAATAGTACGTTAGACGCCCTCCTAATCAAAAATTCAACTAAAAGTACACTATCAAAACTATAAATCATGGCGGTTTCAGGCTCATGCTATGGGGGTGCTTTGGGTAGAACGGCGTTGGATCTCTAGTTCAAATTGTTGGGAGGATGGATACCACATATTACGTTCAAAATATTTTAGAAGCCGTAATGTTGCCTTCCGCTGAAGAGGAAATGCCTTTGCGATGGGTCTTTCAGCAAGACAACGACCCGAAACATACCTCAAAGAAAGCAAAGCGTTGGTTCCAGGACAATAATATCCATGTTATTGATAGGCCGGCACAATCGCCGGACATAAATCCTATTGAACATCTTTGGATTGATGTAAAGAAATGTGTTAGAAATGCAATGCTCAAAAAGATGGAGAAACTTTGACTTAAGCGAAGAATACATGGGAAAATATTCTACGCCACAGATGTCAGACTTTGATAGCTTCTATGAGGTCCAGATGTGCCGAAGTAATCATTAATCGTGGAGGGGCTACTTCATATTAACTACTTACAAACAAATAATACTAATCTGTGAATTTAATAAACGTTAAAACTGAAATTATTACCAATTTTCCAATTTGTTCTTATTTTTTCGAACACCTGATTTTCGACTTAGTTCGACATTATTGGCAGTACAAAAAAACTAGATGAGTTAAAACATAACTTTTAAGTATTTTTTAAAAGCTAAAGATGTCTACAATAAAAATAATAAAAAGCCATATTTTCAAATGATTCACAAAAATTTTTTTAAAACGATCTTTTGTTTCGCTTTGGATGTTCTTATTATTTCGAACACGTCTGTATATCGGCGGAAGAACCATTCATTGTGTGGTTCAGGATGATAGAGCGATAGCAGTACAAGTAGCACACCAGGAAGATCTGCAAACAGGGCATTTAAGGTGTCTAAAGTTTTGGGTGATACGAGACTTTTTCAATAAAACACATGTTTATGAATATAAAATCATTTTTTATTTCCATTCGTTTAAAGGAATAATATTTGTCGAAGTCTCTCTTCCACGAGCCAGTTCTTCATGTTTGGAAACAGATAAAGAAAACAAACAATTATTTCCGGAGAAAAAGGGGGCGGTTAAAGGAGCAATCTAAACCAAATTAACTAATTTTTGCAATGCTTTTTCCATTTCTTTCCAAATCACGCGATAGCCTACTAACAAATACTAGTTTGTTCAAATTATGACATGAGTGTCGGGAAGATCAGCGTTCCTCTTTCCCTTTTGAAAAAGAAAATTCGAAGAGTTAATTTATTGATGAAGGTTCATGAGGCATTGGCTCATGTATCATTGAATTTCATTGTTTGTTGAAAAAGAAAACATCTGTGTTTACACCAAAAGCTGAGATTTTTGGCTTCAAAGTATACTTTACATGGCAAGTTACATTTTAGTTCATTTATATTGCCGATAATTTTATTCTATCAGAGTCTAAAGCTCTGAAGACTAGGAAGAGCGTCAAGTTGTAATTTGCCTATACACACGACGTGGCATTTTCCTTTATCGGTATAAATGCATTCCATTATTTAGACAAAGAAAAACAAAAAAATAAAGCAAATAAAAATATAATTTTCTTACAGTTTATTACGATTTTACTTTTATTAAAGATTTCACTTTTAATGTATTTTGAATTTAATTTCAATTGAATGAAATTAATCTTCCTTTTCTCGTATCATCATTTGCACAAATTTAAGAGAATAATCATAGTCACGAAAACTATTCCAAGATATACCTTTACCACTTTTGGATTTGGGTAAATGCCCTCCTAAGTACATACCATTTAAATTACTACAAAAAAAAAGAAAAATAATAATAAACAAAAACTATATAAAATTGTAATACTATTCGAACCTGTCATAACATGACTTGTGCCACCAAGCACCATACTGTTTAGCACAGTTTTTGGATTCTGTTTCACCGTTATCACGATCTTTAGTCGAAAACTTACCACCATTGTGGTAGCTGAAACTATCGCCTGCATTGCCAGTATAGCTACCAACTGTTAGATTGTAGCCAGTTTGTTCAGAGCCAACTTTAAATTGGCCATACTTGGCATATTTTCTAGTACCTTCAAAATCCTCTAATATTATATATAATTCCTGTGGGGCGCCCTGTGTGGTAAGGGCATGGAGTTTTTCTAAGCCGATAAAAAATTCTCCATTCAGGTTGCCAAAGCCTTTAACATATTCAGTCCAATTTCTATAAAAATCTTCACTACCATCTTGACGTCTTTGTATGATAGTCCAACCACCATCTGACGTTTTTAGATCACATACGACAGGGAATGTATCATTACTAAACTCTGGTACCATTACACGGTATATATTGGTGTTACATTCGTTAATTTCCTTACAATCCCTCGGTAAACGATCATTGCTATTGCGGAATTAGGGAAAATATTTTAAAATTATCGTACATAATACCATAATATATAAAAGTTATCAGGCATACATACCATTTAACATCTTGAACGGTATACTGTGATTTGTTTTCAATTGATTCTGAAAAATAGGGAAGAATTTTATTCTCATAGTTTTAAAACTATAGGTTTGCAATATGGAGTATCAAACATTAGGTAAAGCCAACAAATTAAAATTGTTTACATTTACTTGAAATTTTTGCTGAAATAATGACTATAAACACTGTTGCTGTGCGAATCCAGTATTAGAGTATATTGACTTAAAATATGTATATGCATATTTACTAAGAGTAAAGCCAAAAAAGGTAGACACTTTTAGAGATAGCAGGATTCGTAGATATAGAAGGTAATAACAAAGCTGCCACATTGGCTAAGACTGGTACAACAGAAACTTTTCTTGTTCGCAAAAGAAAGATGAGATAATGAATCCACTTTCATAGAGACCAGCAAAATCTGTCCAACTAGCACAAAATATGTGATTAGCCTAGCTCTGGCCTTTGGTTTGGTACTCAAGGTTTGAGAATATGTCACAACGATTTCTGCGGAAGTTGTACTCATGAGATAGCAGAGGCTACAGAATATCTTTTATATCACGGTTCGTCCGTTGGGAACATAAGACGAAAAATTTTAAGCCAATAATTTGTTGACAGAACGTGTCTAGCCAAAGGTGATTTGCAATAAAAATAAATAAAAACAACCACAACTTCATTAAAGTATCAGAAGAGTTGAGAAATATGAGCCAAGTGTTAAGAATATATGTATGTATGTATATAGGAGTACGTAGAATTGGATTACCACATAAGGTCCAAAGGTAGATACTCTGCTTTTTAATGGCAATTTAATCTAACCTGACCTGACCTAGCAAGTAAATTTATTTATTATTTTTACATTTACTTTAAATGTAAATACATTAAATTGTGTAAATAAAATTGAAATTTATTTCGCAAATTATGTCGACGCCTCCATTCTATAACGTTCTAAGTGTACTTAGAACGTTTTTAATGTTCTTGCATTTTTAAATTCTACGTTCTCTAACTTAAATAATGTCAAAATTTGGTTAAGATGCGCCGATCTGTTCCGAAGTTATAGGGAAAAATCTCCTTAGAATACACATATGAGAGCTCATAACTCAAAACACACTTTTTCGACTTAGAATGTTATAGAACGGAGGCGTCGATGTAGTAAATGATACTCACTTAATTTTTCCTTCAGAATTTCATCAATACGTTGAATTTTCTCTTCAAATATCTGATCAATTGTCGAACGAATATGCTTGTCGAGAAAGTTAATATTATCATTCACAAGCGAACTCATTGACTTTTCCATCTCACCAATTGTAGCTGATAATGAATTTAATTTCTCCTCAATTCTATTAAAATTTTTAAAGTCACTTTATATTCATTTCAGTTCTTAATTAACTTAATTTTCTTTTTGAAACTTACAGTGAAATATTTAGTTCAAGTTGCACAGCCTTATTTAATTCGTGTAAGTCTCTGGGTGCTGCCAAACTGTTGCCTTCCTGAAATAATTTTTTTTTTAAATTTGTTTTTGTTCAACTGCAGATTATTTTAAATGAATATACCACAAGAATATTATCCTGATTTTGTTGTATTTCTGAGCCAGCTACCAGTGTAATGGTATTGTACAGGAATATATATGCCAGGATATAAAAGCCCTTTAAAATCATTATGAACTGATTTTGTGTTGTTCGAATACCGGAATGAAAGATTAAACTGAATTGTTTATACAATATTTGAAGCGATTTATATTCATTTTTTATATTTAAACACATAAACTGATTATTTTAGAATTATCTTGTAGAACAAAGAATAAATGAAAAATAAAAGTATTTCATGCAGTACAAAATTGTATTTATTATTATTGACTATATTATATTGACTTTTTAAACGATAATTTAAGAAAAATGCCCTACCTTAGGCATTTAATGGTAAGACTTCAAAAAACAACCAGCAAACTTCTTAAGTCACAATCAATTTCTGTATGATGTACCATGATCTTGTAATTAAAAACTGATTGGAATTTGGGATTTGATGGAAGGAAATTCTTTAGGTATATAAATTGTTGTTGTTTAATTATCAATTTGCATGAAAGCGACAGACGGCCATCAATAGTGTTGCTAGCTTCTATCCAAATCTAAATAGGCTAAATAAACTACATATGTATGTCAAATGATTTTCTACATAATAATAAATAAGATTTTCAACTTTCAATTTTAAATATTACACATATGTATGTACGTACATATGTATGTAGTGTAGAGTAAATTTAGAATAGTACATACCCAATTACATGTTTTTTAAAATATAATTTTTCTTCTTATCAGTTCCATGCATGACGGTTTCTTATACCATATTAAATTTATAATTTACATTAAGAATATATACAATGTTTCATAAAGCAAATACAGCTTTTTAATGTTTAAAAAAGGGATATCCCTTAATAAGATGAATATGGCTTTCGAAAATCATGGTCCACGATTGATGCAAGTACAAGCAGCACTCCAGGAAGGTCTGCAAACAGGACATTTAAGGTGCTTAAAGTTTTGGGTGATACGAATATAAAATCATTTTTTTATTTCCATTCGTTTCAAGGAATACTATTTGTCGATGTCTCTCCTCCACGAGCCATTTCTTCATGTTTGGAAACAGATAAAGAAAAGAAACAATTATTTCCGGAGAATAGGGGGGCGGTTAAAGGAGCAATCTAAACCAAATTAACTAATTTTTGCAATGCTTTTTCCATTTCTTTTCAAATCACGCGACAGCCTACTAACAATACTAGTTTGTTCAAATTATGACATGAGTGTCGGGAAGATCAGCGTTGGTCTTTCAATTTGGAAAAAGAAAATTCGAAGAGTTAATTTATTGATGAAGGTTCATGAGGCATTGGCTCATGTATCATTGAATTTCATTGTTTGTTGAAAAAGAAAACATCTGTGTTTACACCAAAAGCTGAGATTTTTGGCTTCAAAGTATACTTTACATGGCAAGTTACATTTTAGTTCATTTATATTGCCTTTAATTTTATTCTATCAGAGTCTAAAGCTCTGAAGACTAGGAAGAGTGTCAAGTTGTAATTTGTCTATACACACGACGTGGCATTTTCCTTTATCGGTATAAATGCATTCCATTATTTAGACAAAGAAAAACAAAAAAATAAAGAAAATAAAAATATAATTTTCTTACAGTTTATTACGATTTTACTTTTATTAAAGATTTCACTTTTAATGTATTTTGAATTTAATTTCAATTGAATGAAATTAATCTTCCTTTTCTCGTATCATCATTTGCACAAATTTAAGAGAATAATCATAGCCACGAAAATCACCCCAAGATATACCTTTACCACTTTTGGATTTGGGTAAATGTCCTCTTAAGTAATTACCATTTAAATTACTACAAAATAAAAATAATAGTAAACAAAAACTATGTAAAATTTTAATACTATTCGAACCTCCTATAACACGTCTTGTACCACCAAGCACTTCTTTTCTCTTCAGCACAGTGTCTTTGCTCTGATTCATCGTTATCACGATCTTTAGTCGAAAACTTACCACCATTGTGGTAGCTGAAACTATCGCCTGCATTGCCAGTATAGCTACCAATTGTTAGATTGTAGCCAGTTTGTTCAGAGCCAACTTTAAATTGGCTATACTTGGCATATTTTCTAGTACCTTCAAAATCCTCTAATATTATATATAATTCCTGTGGGGCGCCCTGTGTGGTAAGGGCATGGAGTTTTTCTAAGCCAATAAAAAATTCTCCATTCAGGTTGCCAAAGCCTTTAGCATATTCAGTCCAATTTCTATAAAAATCTTCAGTACCATCTTGTCGTCTTTGTATGATAGTCCAACCACCATCTGACGTTTTTAGATCACATACGACAGGGAATGTATCATTACTAAACTCTGGTACCATTACACGGTATATATTGTTGTTACATTCATTAATTTCCTTACAATCCCTCGGTAAACGATCATTGCTATTGCGGAATTAGGCAAAATATTTTAAAATTGTCGTACATAATACCATAATATATAAAAATTATCAGGCATACATACCATTTAACATCTTGAACGGTATACTGTGATTTGTTTTCAATTGATTCTGAAAAATAGGGAAGAATTTTATTCTCATAGTTTTAAAACTATAGGTTTGCAATATGGAGTATCAAACATTAGGTAAAGCCAACAAATTAAAATTGTTTACATTTACTTGAAATTTTTGCAGATATAATGGCTATAAATACTGTTGCTCTGAGAATCCGGCAGCAGAGGATATCGACTTAAAATGTATGCATATTTACTAGGAGTAAAGAGAAAAAAACTTTATACTTTTAGAGATCTCAGGATTCGTAGACATTGAAGGTAACAACAAAGCTGTTACATTGGCAAATGCTGGTACAACAGAAACTTTTCTTGTTCGCAAAAGAAAGATGAGATAATGAATCCACTTTCATAGAGACCAGCAAAATCTGTCCAACTAGCACAAAATATGTGATTAGCGTAGCTCTGGCCTTTGGTTTGGTACTCAAGGTTTGAGAATATGTCACAATGGTTTCTGCGGAAGTTGCAATCATGAGGGAGCATAGCCTACAGAATATCTTTTATGTCACGGTTCGTCCGTTGGGAACATAAGACGAAAAATTTTAGGCCATTAATTTGTTGACAGAACGTGTCTAGCCAAAGGTGATTTGCAATAAAAATAAATAAAAACAACCACAACTTCATTAAAGTATCAGAAGAGTTGAGAAATATGAGCCAAGTGTTAAAAATAAATATTGAAGTAAGTACTATCGGATTACCTAATCAGATCCAAATTACTCTGCTTTTTAAGGCCACTTTATTTAAACATGCCCTGGCCTAGTAATTATTCATTATTTTTACATTCTTTCTTTAAATGTAAATACATTAAATGGTGTAAATAAAATCGTAATTTATTTCGTAATTTATTTAGTAAATGATACTCACTTAATTTTTCCTTCAGAATTTCATCAATACGTTGAATTTTCTCTTCAAATATTTGATCAATTGTCGAACGAATATGCTTGTCGAGAAAGTTAATATTATCATTCACAAGCGAACTCATTGACTTTTCCATCTCACCAATTGTAGCTGATAATGAATTTAATTTCTCCTCAATTCTATTAAAATTTTTAAAGTCACTTTATATTCATTTCAGTTCTTAATTAACTTAATTTTCTTTTTGAAACTTACAGTGAAATATTTAGTTCAAGTTGCACAGCCTTATTTAATTCGTGTAAGTCTTTGGGTTCTGGCAAACTGCTGCTTTCCTGAAATAATTTTTTTTTAAATTTTTTTTTGTTCAACTGCAGATTATTTTAAATGAATATACCACAAGAATATTATCCTGATTTTGTTGTATTTCTGAGCCTGTTACCAGTGTAATGGTATTGTACAGGAATATATATGCCAGGATATAAAAGCTCTTTAAAATCATTATGAACTGATTTTGTGTTGTTCGAATACCGGAATGAAAGATTAAACTGAATTATTTATACAATATTTGAAGCGATTTATATTCATTTTTTATATTTAAATACATAAACTGATTATTGTAAAATTAACTTGTAGAACAAAAAATAAATGAAAAATAAAAGTATTTCCTGCAGTACAAAATTGTATTTGTTATTATTGACTATATTATATTGACTTTTTAAACGATAATTTAAGAAAATTGCCCTACCTTAGGCATTTAATAGTAAGACTTCAAATAACAACTAGCAAACTTTTTAACTCACAATCAATTTCTGTATGATGTACCATGATATTGTAATTAAAAAGTGGTTGGAATTTGGGATTTGATGGAAGGAAATTCTTTAGGTATATAAATTGTTGTTGTTTAATTATCAATTTGTATGAAAGCGACAGACGGCCATCAATAGTGTTGTTAGCTTCTATCCAAATCTAAATAGGCTAAATAAACTACATATGTATGTCAAATGATTTTCTACATAATAATAAATAAGATTTTCAACTTTCAATTTTAAATATTATACATATTTATGTACGTACATATGTATGTAGTGTAGAGTAAATTTAGAATAGTACATACCCAATTACATGTATTTTAAAATATAATTTTTCTTCTTATCAGTTCCATGCATGACGGTTTCTTATACAATATTAAATTTCTAATCTACATTAAGAATATACACAATGTTGCATAAAGCAAATACAGCTTTTTAATGTTTAAAAAAGGGATATCCCCTAATAAGATGAATATGGCTTTCGAAAATCATGGTCCACGATTGATGCAAGTACAAGCAGCACTCCAGGAAGGTCTGCAAACAAGGTCATTAGGGTGCTTAAAATTTTGGATCGTACGAGACTTTTTATAATAAATAAAATAAGTAATTGGCCATTACAACCCTTCAGTCAGGATTACGGCTTAGCTTCTCACACCATTGATGTTATATGTGAGTGGCGGGACCTGCAGTTTAACGTCGACATAAATACATATATAGTGCCCTTCAAATAAATAAAATAAATAATTTACAATTACAACCCTTCAGTCAAGATTACGGCTTAGCTTCTCACGCCATTCATGTTATACGTGAGTGGCGGTACCTGCAGATTAACGTCGACTCCAAACGACAGATTTTTGAGAAACTATTCATGGCAATTTTATTTACTCTCAGAGTTTTTGCCAGAAATCTGCTGAGAGGTAGTCGCCTAAGAAATATTATTTTTTCATATTTCGTTTTGATGTCTGACCTGGAGTCTGAACTTGGGTCTTACGTCTAATAAGCCAAACTCACTCACTACCTACTAATCTACAGCGACTTCATCAGACACTTTACGTAAAGGCAAGTGAATATTGGAATCTACAATATTGGAACCTAAAATTGTAGGGTACCAAGAAAATATACAAATTTGTAGGGATAAACGTTTAAAGCACTCTTGGTAATAACAATCCTATTCATTTATATATTTCATTCCACTTTTTCCTGCACCGTTTAATGAATTTTAATGTCTTAACTATGATTTGTTTGTAAAATAATTTCATCGTTAGAGTTAAATCTCTTTTCTTTATGTTTGGAGACAAGAAATCGTCACTCGCAGCTAAACTTGGAGAGTAGGAAACAGATGAGAGATCGCAGCGTAATTCAAGTAATTTTTAGACGCATATCACATTTTGCTTTTTCTCCTCAAATTACGTGGAAGTCAGCTATCAAGGGATATCAAACATAACTTGTTCAAATTTTGACAAGAGTCAACTGACAAAGTCTATAGACAGGATAGTGTTGTTTATTCAGTTAAGAAGCCGAAAACTCGGGCAAAACAAACAACATAATAATTTGTTTGATCTCAAACTACTCACTTCATTTCGAAAAGATTTCCATGGTTGGGTATATAAGCTCTAAGAAAATCATTGATACGTTCTTCTACCTTTCTTAGTCATACTCAAGTAGATATCAATTCCTGATAGGACCATAAAAGTTCCTCCAAGATCCCTATTTGTTTAGGTATGTAGAAAGGAGATAATCATCCAAACGGATACGTATTATAAAATGTGTTCTTTAATACTAATTCTCATATTAACTGAAACGTTTTAAGTATTATTTAAACAATGGCAACACTTATCATATGACTCTTTTTGCTCTTAATATTTACAGATCTGTTTCTCTAATTTTCTCTTAAAAGAAGCATTTCAGTTTTTCTCCCTCAGTGCAATTCTAAATGTTTTAACGGAAAGTAAGTAGAGTCGGAACAAAAAAACTGGCTAATGTCACACTCAAGCAACAGAAAAAAGACGGTAGAAGTTTTAAAATAAAACAACTGGAAAATAAAAAAAAAATATTTTTAAATGAAAACTTTATAATTAAAACGAATATGTGTCATCAAGTAAAATGTTTATCGTTCAAAAGAAATTTATAATTAAAAACAAGTGTTTTCTTTTGCTGGTTAATGTAAATTGTGTCAAAATTAATCACAAAATCCATATTAAAAGTTCATTTCATTATTTGTAATTCCATTTACATTTCATATAATAAAAGTTAGTGATGAAAAATAAATTTTTGCCATGGCAAATATTCTATAATTAGTTGTACAAGTATATAAATGTGAGTGTGTGTGTAATAAAAAAAATATCCAGTTCCAGGACAAGATTAAAACTTCTTAAATTTGCTTCCTGGTTTTTAATGCAAAAGATAAGTAACGTACACAGAAAAAGGAAAGACTTGAAAAGAGAAACAAACGACTCAAAATAAAATGTAAGTTAAACTTTATTTGCATGTGTTTGTGTAAATTTGTGCTTATATGGCCGGTGTTACCAATTGTTGCAGTTCCAGATAAACACGCGTAAAGTCACTAAAACCATAAATTAAAGCTATGAGGTTTGCTATTTATTTATACAACGGTTTATGTAGATCGTAGTTTAGTAGGTAGTGTGTTGGCTTATTAGACGTAAAGCCAGGATTCGAGCCCCAGGCCAGACATCAATACATACATACATAATTGGTCATTACAACCCTTCAGTCAGGATTACGACCTAGTTTCTCACACCACTTATGTTGTGTGTGTTAATTTTATACATGAGTGGCGGGACATACAGTTTAAAGTCGACTCCGAACGACAGATTTTTGAGAAACTTTTCATGGCAATTTTATTTACTCTCAGAGTTTTTGCCAGAAATCTCAATCAACTTTAGGTCTCACCACTCATGTATAAAATTAACACACACAACATAAGTGGTGTGAGAAACTAGGTCGTAAACCTGACTGAAGGGTTGTAATGTTATGTTTATGTATGTAGACTTTTTTTTCCCCGGTGATTTTTATCAAATTAAAAAGGTGTTATAGCCTTGTTTAAGGAAGTTACAATTAAGAACTTTGGAAGACAAAACGAATGTAGAAAATATAACCTAGAAATTATTAGAACACAAAAAAAAATTAGTGGAAAAAAGATCTACATACACCGCCGTATGTAGACTTTTTTCTGTGACTGTAATAGAAAGAAAATAGTGCTGCTTAAATGCAGTTTTTCCGTATTGCTTTCTTATTCCTTTCAGCTACATATATCAGCTAAGTATTGGTCTTTCGTAGCAGGTCAACGCAGAAGCAGTGCTATTTGTGTGTGTGGTTTTATTATTGCATATAGTTTTGAGGGACTTTGAATATAGTTTTTGTCAGAAGACTGCTGAGTAAAAGTTTGAAACACGGCCTCGCCTTTAATAAGCTAACACACTACCTCATAGACAACGCCGACACAACAGTATGTGATAATTGGATAACCAGATTCCAGCATTTATGCAACGTACTTATTTTCTCAATAAGACTAGTTTCATTGGCATTTAAAATATTTTTCTGTGTTTTACTTGGATTCAATCTTGTAAAATTCGGATCCTTATAAAGTATTTGGCCGTTCTTTAAACATAATTTAATATCACTTCAATTGTCAACACTGCACTGTAATTCTGGCTCCCTATGTTTTTTTTTTAAATCTTTTGTCATCATTGTTGTTGTTACCCATTTTATAACTGGGGTTTTATTTTACTTGTTTTGTTTTTCTTTTTGCGGTGGATCCCTTTTTAAACACGTTCAACCAGTTTCAATTTTGGTGTATTACTTTTGTTGTTGTTGTTGTTGTTATTGCTGTTATTGTACGAATTTTTGTTAGTGTATTACTTGCAACAACTGCAATCATGCATTCAAATGAAGATCAATGTTTCGACGATTATTTAAGCTGTTTGTTTAATGTTTGTGTTTTCCTTCATCTTTTTCTATTTGTTTTGCTTCGTTCATTCTTTATTTCTCTCCAATTAACGTTTCGTTTTATTTTTGTTGGCTTTTTTCTATTCTCAATTTTTCAAGTTTATTTTTTTGTGCTGTGCGTTCGTTATCAGTTTACGGTCAATGTGAAATACACACGACTGAATACGTAAGAATTGATTGAAGAAAAATAAATATTTTGCATGTTTTTTGTTTAATACCCCAGTACCCACCTTCACAAGTTCAATGGATGCAATTGGTATAAAAGATCAGTGTTGCCATATTTCTATTAAATTTGATGTAAAGGAATTGTATTTTTACTCCATACATACACACATATATCCTCAACAAATAAACTTAAACTTCTCGAACCATTGTAACTATTCCAGTAAGAAAATAATTCACCATAGACAGGAAGAAGAATAATCCATTAATTATGATGAAAGGATAAGACCTTCACTATTAAGGACTCAGATTTTTAGGATAGTTACAGTCGATGTGAATAAGTTGGAAGCAAATTTTGAATATATTTTCATGCAATTTAGAACTGAATTTCTATGAAAATCTTGTTTGTTATCGAATTTTATCATTGATCCTTTTGATGCCTTTCAATTGCTCTCCTATTGATAAAACCTTATTGTTAAGTCCTTCACTCAGGCGGTATAGTATTGTTTATAGTATTGGTCCAATCAGTGCCATTCAGTGAGAGCATAAATGCCATATAAGTGTTAAAGCAATACTTTTAAGCATTCAAAGCAAACTGCGACAAAATTTAGGTCAGGCGTCTCGGACAAAACGAAATATGGAAAAGTATTTCTTCGGGGACTTCCGTTCAGCAGATTTCTGGTAAAAAAAAGTTTGAATTGCCATGAAAAGTTTACCGTCAATCACATCTTGAGAACTGTTTCCGAAAGCTTACTGCTATTGAACTATGCGTGGAATACATTGGTAGATTTCGTTGTAATTCATCAGCGACTCTAGAAAACGTACATCGAATTTCCTTTTTGTAAAGGGTGTTTTTTTTATAGAGGTATAGAACTTTAAGTTGGCATTACTTTTCAAGATGTCGACCGATTTAACAGCTGTCAAGTGATTTATTCTCAGTTTGGTTTGGCAATTCATCATGAATAGACTCACGCCTGAACAACGCTTGCAAATAGTGCAATTTTATTTCGAAAATAATGGTTCTGTGCGGAAAACGTATCGCGCACTACGTCCATTTTATCGTCGACAAAATCGTCCATCAGAGCAGTTAATTCGATTAACCATGGAACGTTATCGCACCATGTTTACTCTTATTGATAACTCGCATCCCCAGAGACGCTGTACGGTGCGTACAGAAGAAGCTATTGCTGCTGTAGAGGAAGACCCGAATGAGTCCATCCGCCATCGAGCACAGGAATTGGATCTGTGTCCATCCACTTTATGGAAGATTTTGGGGAAGGATCTTGGTTTGCGTGCTTACAAAATCCAACTCGTGCAAGAATTGAAGCCAAACGATCAAGTAAGGCGTAGATTCGTCGAATGGACCCAAAACGAGATTACCGTTGTTCCCGATTTTTATAAGCGAATTTTGTTTAGCGATGAAGCGCACCTCTGGTTGAATGGCTACGTCAACAAACAAAACTGCCGCATTTGGAGTGAAGGTAATCCTCAAGTGTATATGGAAACACCGTTACATCCAGAAAAACTGACTGTTTGGTGCGCTTTATGGGCTGGTGGAATCATTGGTCCGTACTTTTTCAAAAACGATGGTGGCCAGAACGTTACAGTCAATGGTGATCGGTATAGAGCCATGATTACTAACTTTTTCATTCCTGAATTGAATAACCATGATGTCCAGCAGATGTGGTTTCAACAAGACGGCGCAACATGTCACACAGCTCGTGCCACAATAGATTTATTGAAAGACACGTTTGGTGACCGCCTAATTTCACGTTTTGGACCTGTGAATTGGCTTCCAAGATCTTGTGATTTAACACCGCTGGACTACTTTCTGTGGGGCTATGTAAAGTCATTGGTCTATGCGGTAAAGCCACAAACGCTTGACCATTTGGAAGACAACATTCGCCGTATTATTGCCGATATACGGCCACAAATGTTGGAAAAAGTCATCGAAAATTGGACGTCCAGATTGGACGACATCCGCGTCAGCCGTGGCGGTCATATGCCAGAAATCATATTTAAAATGTAATGCCACAAAATTATCTTTCGGATAAATAAAATTCATGACAATCGAATAATCAATCGTTGTTTTATTGCAACTTAAAGTTCTATACCTCTATAAAAAACACCCTTTATTTGGCTGATATGTACATGTTTAGTATCTCGGCAATATAGACTAATCGGACTCAACATTATTTAATTTATTGCCATTTTCGGCAATTGGCCTTCCTGAAATTGAATCGGCGTAACCAAAATTGAGCTTGATTTACTATTACATACATTATAAAGCTAATGAATCTCATATTTTCAAGCGGAATGACGAAACATTTTATGCTTCTTAATATTCTTTGATGACAATAAGCCACTCACAATGCTGAGTTAAGTTATTAAAAAACTGAATGTTTCCACTCTTTTTTTTTTGTGCAAACCCTTATGCTGCTGATATTATCATTGACCCAGTGGTCGAATCAAACTTTCTTTGCTTCTTTCTATTCCATTCACGAATGGATTCCCAATTACTTTACGATGAGCTGGTATACATATAAAACACATTATGCCTTGTAATAGAAAATCGCTTCGTCTTTCGATAGTTTTTGCCTTAATTATCGATTATTCGTGTATGAAAATGTTAAGATGTTGAACGTGGGACTCTTTTGTTAACAAAGAGGAACTGTGTTATGGTTTAGAAACGGAAATAGAAAAAACAAATTATAAAGACATTCAAAGATATTAGAAAACGAAATAAAAAGTATTAACCTGACCTACTATAATTCATTGCTCAGAGATTTTATTCAACATATGAAGAATTTAATCTCAATTTATCGAATACATTAAAGCTCTGAAAGTTCCAATGTGGTCGAAATTGCTTTTCTAATCAACAGAAATTAAGTACAATAATAACCATGATAATAATGGCCATAAACAAAGAGTCTTTAAAAAGTTTAATGTTTAATTTTTAACATAAATAATAATAATAAAAAAATATATATATATTTATAATTTGTTTATACTCATATACACATACATATGTAAATATTTTATGTAGAACTACTAGTTTTTGTTGGCTTGAAAATTTAAAAAAAAAGATGAATAGAACCTGGTAAAAGCGGAGTTTATTCTTAAATTGCACCACTTTCCATACTTGTTTTTATATGTTTTACGTGCCGTATCTATATATGTATGTGTATATCTCTGTATGTCTTTCAGTCTAATTGTAACTTCTTTTTTAGATTTTTTTATTTTTATTTTTTTTTTAATTACATTGAAGTCCGTCTTTATGTACGAATATGCCGATGGTATTTAAGAATTCTTCAATCTCATACTCGCACTATTTAGAGTACAACATAAAAAAGTAGAGAAAAAAGTTTTTGGTAATATCAGCCTTACTTATAAAGCTATAGAAGAGAAACAAGACTTCAAAGTCTAATACGATGAGTTTTTCTTGAAAACGTTTTCCAGTTGATTACTAGTATACGCCTGCAGTAGTCTTAGAACATGAACAAGTTTTCAACTGCAAAACTAAAAAGAAAAACAAGGAAAAAAAAACTTAAACTAGCGTTTGTTTAAACGTCTCTAAAATGCATTTCCAAAGAATTATGAACGATAACATGTTTCACTGCTAGCATTGGACAGAATTCAAGAATGTAGACCGATTGTAATGATGATAATGCAGTAAAAGACTTGTAAATAAGTTTTCATTACCCTTATACTCAATAGGCTAAACTAGACTAGTCTATAGACAACATTTGAAAACTGTATATAAATGAATTTGGTTTTAAAGGCTCTCATAATTTTCATAATTTTTATGAAATATGTGATATATTCACATATACATACATATTTACAAACTTATATTGATATTAAATTTAGATTTACCTAATCACACGATATACATAGATAGCAATTGGAGGTAAATCACTTGTTGCTAGAGCATGTCTGTAAGATAAATGCTTAAAAACACGCAAATAAGCTCACAGGATTTCAAATGCACAATTCGTCTTCTATAGGCTGGTGATGGCGACTTGCTTTAACTTTTTTCAGTATTTTGGGCCGGTATCTCACTAACGGCATATATTATGTTGTCTCCTATTATTAGGACTTCACGTATCTCCACAAAAAATAGTCTAGATGGATCAAATCGCATCGTTTTTACCTTTTAAAACGTTTAAAATATGAGCTCGTAGATTGCAAATAAAATAAAAATAAATTTGTGTTTAGTTTTAATTGAAATTCTTTATTATTCGCAAAATCCTGTCTGCCACTGTTCACAACTTGATGTAAACAACAACAATTGCTTTTCTTTGTTATTCCTCTGTTTATACGCTTTGCATAAACAATAACAATTAGTGGAAAATTATTCGACAGACTTTATAACGGAGATCTTCAAACCACGATTACTCTCTTCAAACGCTCTGCGTCTTCACACAAGACTGACTGAACTTCACTAACTCCATAACAAAGTAAACAGTCTGATGAATGTTGTTAAAGGGGAATGTTCATGAATTTGCCTTCTCGAAATCTCTAAAAAATGTAAACATGGTTGTTTACATTTATTATTGTAGTGTTGTTATATTTGTTTACTTGCTTACCATCTTTTATGCTGGTGTTTGTTGTTTGAAGTCGCCGTAGTCTAGTAGGTAGTGTGTTGGCTTATTAGACGTAAGGCAAAAAAAAAAATATTTCTTCGACGACTTCCTCTCAGCAGATTTCTGACAAAAACTCTGAGAGTAAATAAAATTGCCATCGAAGCTAAAACTTTGAAGTTTACAAAAACGGATTTGCTTATTGGAGATAGTAAAGTTGTAAAATCAAGTATTTTTCAATAAAATTTTATTAAGGTTGCGGTTTCTGACCTAGTAGTCTGGATAGCTATTGGAACAAGGATTCCAAAACGGTATTCATTACGTTCGGGTAGCCCAAGTTCAGAAAACCACACCTTTTTATATTTTATCAAATTTTTCCCAGAAGAATAATGGAACATATAAGCAAACAAATCGTTGCATATTTGATCTCAATGGCTTCATGATAACTATATTAAATAAAGTCTTCGTCGCTTCCATGATAAAATAATAAATACAAAGTTAAAATCAATATTACTTTTCTATCATACCTCGTATACAGTACTTACGTCGTAATTAAACATACATTTTAAACGTTCAATGGCAGCCGAACTGTCATTTGAGTAAATCTCTTCTTAATTTTATCGTTATTTATCGTTTCTCTTTTTTCTTTTAACGTTGTCCACTTTTCTACCTGTGTTTTTAAAATATGAGTTCCTTGTACTTGTATGTATATGCCTTCAATGATTGAAGGAAATTGTTTACAACAAAATTCAACATGTGTACGATTTCGTACAACAAATACTCTGAAATCCATTCTACTTTTTGGAAAATAAATCCTTTTCAAAATAAGTGAATGAATGTGAGTAAGCTCTTCTATAGAATTCCATTGTTCTAATAAGTCATACCTGCTGCTGTGATCATCATTGGGGGATTTCCGATTTTCTCTTGTTGGTTGTTTTATTTCACACAATTTGCATATTTAACGGCAATTGCAATTGTTTTACTGTTCTATTCATAATTATTTTTATGGCAGTATGAGGTATTATAAGTGGAATTTTCTGTGATATCTTTACGCCATCAATTCTAAAAGTACGCCTCAAGTATTGGAATGGAATGTAAAGATTGTGATGAGCATATTTCTAAAAATAAACTTTGTAAGAAAGAGTTGCCAGCTTTACTCTCTGTATAAATGTGGAAATTTCTAATTGATCTGCCTTTCATATTTACCACAATATCGGTTATTCACTTAGAGAAATTAAATATTTTATGGGATTATTAAAATCAATATTGATTGGCATCTCTGTAAGCAATGACTTCTGCTTGAGGTTGTTTGTTTTGCCAACCATTCAATCCGTTTAACGCCAATTAATTGCATGAATTTTTATTAAATTTAAATAAAATTTTAAAGAAAAAAAGAATTATTATAGCGTTTAATGTTTTGCTAACAGGTGTTTACGCTTCAAATCTCACTAAATTCATAAAGAACATCAGCATCTTTGACCGCATCTATCGGCTTTTGAATCACTGAAATGTTACAACAACATCTTCAATATTCAGGGTAATTTTTAATTGCAGCTCAATTGTTTATTTTCTATTGTGTATTGTTATTATCATAGTCTATGTTGTTGTTGTTGTTGTTGTTTGTGTCAATTACATTATTAAATTGTTTAATAATAATTATAATAATAATAATTATTATTTTGCATTGCCTTTACTCAAGGTTGTATACGCCGTTTGTAGATTTTAAATTTAATTTTTTTCATTCACTTAAACAACGTGTTATTTGCATTATCATTAGGTGTGGTGAAAAGAAATCCATTATTTTTGAAAAGAAAGATTTCATCATAGTAAGAGTGATTCCAACAGGTCAAATAGGTTATTATTTTTTAGATCTGTTATTACGATTTTGAAATTTATATCGGATTTTACATCAAGCGTTTCCTATCTTTCAATTGAAATTTTGAAAGACCTATTCTTTCTATCCTCGGCTTCTCTGGAGGGAGAGCATCTGAAATGTCAAATTTTTCATAACACAGGCGTATCAAACTGCATTTGACCGATGGCATGAAATAAGTTGGCTTTGAGGATCGACGTGGTTTGTAGCATATTCTCATACACCTGCTGCTAAAGAAAACCCCACATAAAAGAGTCTAACATGGTGTCAAATTGCACCCCATCGGAGGATGGGTTATATCACTTCCAAGTAAGATGATTATGTTCTCAAATCGCTCTTGCAGAATATCCAATGTAGCATGGACTGTGTGGCACGTAGCCTCATTTTATTGAAAACACATATCATTAGTATACAGTCCATTCAATTTATATTATATATATATATTGCTCTCTGTTAAAGATGTTGATTAAAGAAATATGAACCGTTTCCGCAGCCCAAAATCCACGCCAAACAGTGACTTTTTTGGGATCACATATGGATTATCATTGGCCCACATTCAATAATTTTGTTTGTTCGTGATATTAGGGTCAGTTGCCAGCTTTCCACGTGTTTTCGAATGTTCCGTCCGACAATGGTGATTTGGCAAAACATACTGAATAAATGACAACAGATGTAGCCTCAACAGATATGGCCCTTTTCATCTGCCTAAGTTCAGAATTCCTTGGGACAAATTCCTGGGATAAGATGCTGTTACGTGTAAAACTAATTTTTCACCAAAACAAAGGTTTATTTGATTTTGGCGGGAAGAAACGGTAACAAGTAGGGGACAATGACTTTTCATTAACAAAATTATCTACCATAGATTGCAACAGGCGGTAATCACTTAATACCTAGATCGGTCTATAAGACGTACTAGAGATGAGCGTTATTTTCAAAACTGTGATTTAATCACGGTGACTGATAATTCACTGGTAGCTACAGTGATTGAAATTGCCAAATAACAGTTACTAATAATGTCGTTCTTTCAAAATTGTTACATACTCAAATGTATTTCATTTTAATTTTGAGCGAGACAGAATTACTATCAGATGATGCTGATTATTTACTTTTGTCTTTTATACATGAACTTTCTGTGAAACTTAATTGTCAAACTTCATATAAAAAAAATACATTAAAAATAATAACATTGATGACACCACTTTGATTTTGTTTAGTAGTCTTTTCGTAGTATGTATCTAGTTGTCTCTTTCTTACGACTTAATAAAATACGTTATTGTCATTATTGTTTTCTTTTGGAATACTGTGATCACAATCACTGTTTTAAAGGAGAGTGATTAACAAACGACGTTCACTGAGAACAACGTTCTTCAAAAATCACTGGATCGCTCATCTCTAAGATGTACTCATGTCTCATAAATATACTCCCACAATTTCAGGCGGTGCTGTGTGGTGTTGTTCTAAAGCATTTTAGCCCTTCCATAGCTAAAATAAAGTTGTAGTCGATAGCTTATAGGACTGAATTTTGACTCGAGCTTGAACAACAAACACCCAAGTGCTAAAGATGTTTTTTTAGGACTTAATCTTGTTTTCTAACACCATCTAACGTGATCCCATACTACATTTACAATACTTGATTTAAATAACTCAAGTCATAGTTTGAAAAAAATGGATTTCTTTTAACTACACATTATACTACAAGAAATATTAAAAGTTTCACTATCTTAGTAGTTGTGACTACTTCAGCGTCATATTCTTTTTGGTTTTATTTTTGCATTTCGTTTCATATACAAATTCGCATCTAATCATTATCGCTAATCATTTACAGATACACTCAATTCATTCTCTCAATCATTTGTTAAACTTTTCAGCCATTTGAATAATCACACGTTAGACAATAAGCACTTGTGTATAAGAAGCATCTTTTATAAGTGCCTTTGATGAGTATCTTCGGCTATTTATATTTGAATTATTTATATCCGCATATTTTCAATTCATTTGTTATCATATTCGGTCAAGATTTTATGGGCGTTTTATTAATTTTTTCTTGCTTTTAATTCCATCATTTTTATAATGTGCGCGCATGCGTTTGATAGTGAAATAGGCTTTAAAATATTGTAATTATATGGCTGCGTTGTTTCCCACATTAGAGTATAGTTGTTGGAATAACGCCAGACCGTAAGAAACCTGTTTTGGAATCCTTGATACCATGGCTTTTAATTCAATTTTAACCCCTTTTATACAGAACACTTTTTATCCTCATTTGAAGAAAACAATTAGCTTCTTTACCTATATCACTGGCCCCAAGTAACGCTCGACTATAAGAACACCTGTTGTGGAATCCTAGATACCATGGATATATAGTAGGATACTAGCAGTCCAATTTTTCCCACAGATCATGCTTCACAGACATTGTTAAAACAAATATATTTTTTGTCTAAATTTTTCAATTTTCAAACATTACCAGAGAAGCTGTTCCACTCAGGAATGGTTAAAGTATAGTTTTTAGGGAATTTTATAGGTATTCCATTCTCCAATATCGTATATTTGGGAGATTACGTGTATGAGCATTTTTTATATCTTCTGCTAAAAATTTAACATTGGCTCTGTTAAAATTTTTGTTGGTTTTTGTCTTTGCTAGTTAAATATGAATTTACCTTCACACATATCTGAAATCGTTGCACATATTTAAAATTAATGGGTGATTTTTTAAGAGCTATAGGAAAATCTTTAAAAAAAAACACATAAAATTCAGAAAAATGCATGAAATCTTTAATTTGAATCGATAGTACGGTCCATATAATTTAATGTTTGAAGATTATTTCATGCAAATATTAACCGCGATTGCGCCTCAAATGGTCCATCCGCTTAGTCCAATTTTGGCATACTATTTCCAACATTTCGGCCGGTATCTCACGAATAAATGCTTCAATGTTGTCTTCCAATGCGTCAATTGAAGCGGGCTTGTCTGTATCGACATGAGCTTTAACATAGCCCCACAAAAAATAGTCTAAAGGCATTAAATCGCACGATCTAGGTGGCCAATTGACTGGTCCCGAACGTGAAATAAAATGTTCACCGAGCTCGCCTCTCAATAAGTCCATTGTTACGCGTGCTGTGTGGCATGTGGCACCGTCTTGTTGAAACCACATGTCATGCAAATCAAGCTCTTGCATTTTGGGCAAAAAAAGTTGGATATCATCTCACGGTAGCGCTCACCATTCACAGTTATGTTACGATTCGCAGCATCTTTGAAGAAGTAAGGTCCAATGATGCCACCAGGCCATAAACCGCACCAAACTGTGACCTTTTCTGGATGCATTGGTAGCTTTGGCAATGCTTCTAGCTGATCTTCACTCCAAAATCGACAATTCTGCTTATTTACGTATCCATTGAGCCAAAAATGAGCTTCGTCGCTGAACACAATTTTTCGATAAAGAAGTGGATCTTCGGCCAACTTTCCAAGAGCCCATTCACCAAAAATTCTGCGTTGCGGTAGGTCGTTCGGCTTCAATTCTTCCACTAGCTGTATTTTGAAAGGCTTCACACCTAAATCCGTCCCCAAAATGTTCCACGTTGTTGAGTAACAGATTGCTCAAACAACAATTGCTGCGAACGGTGACGAATCGATAATTGATGGTCATCATTAACACTGGCCGATACAGCTGCGATATTTTCTTCAGTTCGCACTCTATGTAAGCGTGTTGTGGTGGTTTAATGTCCAACAATGTAAATTTGGTGCGGAATTTAGTCACAATAGCCCGAATAGCCGCTTCAGTGGGTCGATTAAACTGACCATAAAATGGAAGAAGCGCGCGATGAACTTTCTTAACAGAGCACGCATTTTGATAATAAAATTCAATGATTTGCAAGCGTTGTTCGTTTGTAAGACGATTCATGGTTAAATTAACAAAACTGAAGATGTTTGACAGTGAAACAAAACACGAAACGTGCATGAGCTGTTTAAACCAGTGTTGCCAAAAAGATAATAGCTAAAAAATCACCCGTTATAAGTTACAAGGATATACAGACAGAGGGTTACTTGTCGTATTTTTCTAACCCTACGGCTTTTAAGGATATATAATTAGCCATTACAACCCTTCAGTCAGGAATACGGCCTAGCTTCTCACACCACTCATGCTGTGTGCGTTCATTTTATACGTGAGTGGCGGGGCCTACAGTTTAACGTCGACTTAAAAAGGCAGATTTTTAAGAAACTTTTCATGGCAATTTTTATTTACTCTCAGAGTTTTTGCTCGAAATCTGCTGAGAGGAAGTCGCCGAAGAAATATTTTTTTTCATATTTTGTTTTGATGTCTGGCCTGAGATACGTCCAATAAGCTAACACACTACCTACTAGACTACGGCGACTTCACTTAAACCCTGATTATTAAGGATTTTAGACTTATCTAATGCGAATAAATATGTTCTGTTATATACGAATGGAGCACAGATAGAGTGGATGATAGGCGCAATGTTGCTATATAAAATATAAGTGTGAGATACTTCACTGAGTAGTGAAGGTTTAGGTTTTATCAAATACTTCCTAACACTGAAATTACTTTATCGTGTGAGACTTTTATTTATTAGCCGACTGTGCTGGCGAATGATAACAGATACCTTTCAGCGATTTAATTGTCGGTTTGATTTATTTGGATTATATTATTACAGGAAGTGTTGGTATAAAATATAGGGGTTCCCACACAGACTTGCAATGTTTAGTTTCTTTTGGTCAGGTTTTTAAATCTTTTTTTAACAGTTAACCTTTCAGAGATAAATGTATCTTTGACATCGAAAGTGAAGATCATTCCAGTTTTAGCACTTAATTTTCTAACTACGCTTTTCTATTCTTGCATGTCTTTAACCCTCGCACTAGTAATTTGGCCACACTATTAATAAAAAAAAAAAACTATAAATAAATGTATAAAAAAAGAAAGAAAGAATAAATTTTGAAGACATTACGACATTTGTTTCCGTTTTTACCACAAAACAACCGAACCAGCATTTTTTTGTATATGTTTTTAAACAAAGAACCAACAGACGTTATTTTCTGTTGAAGACTAAGAAAATTAGTATACGTCAGTCAGTCGGACTCTCTTCTTGTCTGTCAGTCTTATGGTCATTTGCCCCGTACAAATAGAATACGCAAAATAAGGAAAGAACACAATGAAATACTCCCATCTAGACTGAATCTAACTGAAGCGTTTGTTGCGTTTTAACTGTCTCCGTTTGAACACAATAGGCCCGTTGTAGTAAACACGTTCAAAAACAACACAACGTATTACGAAGAAAACGGGGATAATGGAAAACAGAAGACAAACTAATGAAACCCTTGAAGTGTAATGTGAGTTGAAACGAAATGAAACACACGGCAGTCCGAAGAAGCGAAACAAAACGAAACAAAACCAAACAATGCCAAGAATTAATTTCAAATAATTTAACCTATAACTTCATTAGTTAAGAAACCGATATACTTATACTCTGCTTAACAAATTCAGACGCACAAATATACATATATTTACATAATGGACTTACTTACTTAGTTGCCAGATGTTAAAGAGCAAGGTTCGAAAGCAGTAGTCAATTATATTCCTTTGAAGTTTGGAGGATTGGTGAATATACAAATAAGAGAAAACAAGACCTCGTTCATACTCATTCGAGTTAGACCATGTTGACTTTGATTATTGATACCAGATTTATATTACTGGATTAAGATCGCTGTAAAATTCCTTCTTTTCACTTGGATCAGACTTCTACGCTGGCTTAATATTGGATTAAGGATTACTGGATTAAGATCGCCGTAAAACTTCTTCTTTTCACTTGGATCAGAGACTTCAACGCTGGCTTAATATTGAAGGATACATCAACAACAGCAAATCTACGGCACTTGATCTTGAGATTTCGTTGAAAATGCATGAGCAGATGAAGATGATAATCGTGTAGACTAAGGAAGACTAATTTGGACCTGTTAAATTCCTTTCATATTGGAATCATTCGTGATATCTACGAAAAGTTCCGAATCAAGTTATTGATTTTTAGCTAAAAATCGTCAATTTCATAAACATTTTGATCTTAATTTTCAACGGTTTCACGAATTGCTTTTTGAAAAATGGATTGATGATTGACCATTCGAATGCAATTCTGTCGTAGGAACTGCCGTTTGTAATATTCATATTTTCCAGTTGATGGAAGTGGTTATTTGATTCGCCATGTCTTTTTAAAGATCATTGGCACTTAGCTATTTAGGTGGAATATAGATCAAGATCCCTGAGACTTACACACAAAACCTTTCGAATTATCCATAACTGCTTGTATCATTCGCAGCTTCCCAGTATATATAATCTGCATTATCCGCAGTCTGTAAAAGCGACCGATAACATTCCGTATGTAGTTATTCACCACCGTAAAGGTGGATGGCATGTATTCGCCAGACGAGCGTTGTGTGTAGCAGAGTGTATTCCGCAGTTATGAAACGTTTCTATGTATGTATTTACTGCAATTTTAAGCGACACTTTTGGCCTGAGTCTAGCTTAGATCTTTATCAATAGACTCTATTCCGTCTATCTTTACTACGTCTCTCTTGAGGCGGTTTTTTTCATGCAGGTTCTACTCGAGCTCCATTTTTGCTATATTGTTTGTCAGCTTCCGCAGTTAATGCCCAATCCAGCACTATTTCCTGTATGTGAACCCTAGTCCAATGAGTGTTTGTCTGCATCTGCTATAAAGTCTTAAATTGGAAATGTAATTGCGAAGCCAATTTGGCAACTAATGTCGTGAAAATTCTAGAAACTGTACCAGAAAAGAAGTTAACTTCAGAAATTCTTTCGTTGTACAAGTGACATCTGCTTGTAATGTAGTCCAATATTGATGATTAGGTCATAATACAAGAAGAAAAACCGTGTTATAATCACTATAGTATTGAGCAGTTCGAAGTCTAGCTTAGCTTTTCGCAAGATAGTGCTGAGCCCACCATTTTTTAAGCAGAAAACATGCTATTTCTTATAGCGTTCCATTACAGTTTAACTTCCATTCTATTGTAAGAGTTCTGCTATGTACTTACATCTCTAGCACGATCATTTGCTATGCTAGCTTTGGCTAGCTTCACTACTTTGTGTAATATAAGTAATGTTAGCTTGTCATTGAATTTTTTGAATCTAAATAATCTGGCAACTACTACTACTAACAAGAGAACAACAAAATACGTTATTTATACAATATTCGTGAGTATTTGCATTATAAAATTGTTGTTGTTTTTATTTTTCTGTTTCTCTTTGCTGTACTTTCTGTTTTAACGCTCTTTCTCTCCCTCTCTATTTTACTAAGCAATATGCCAATAATTATTGTATGGAGTTCTCTTCATTCACAACATTTATTTATCATTTCGTTGGCGTTGTAGTTGCTGTTGATGTTTTATTATGAGCAGGTAGTCGGGGTATCAGTAGTTCAGTTCATCAGACTTTTTCCGTATGTCGTTCAGCCGGTTGTGTGTTGTTTGTTCGTTTGTCTGTGCAGGTGATGTTGCTGGAAATTTGACGACTTGTTTTCAGTTCTATTTCTGAAACGGTTTTGAGAAATGCCAAGATTTTTATAACCGGTCGAAACCTGTGAAAATTGAAAAAGAATAAAAAAAAAATAAAAATAAACAAAAAGTAACGCCGATTAACGTTAATGTAATACTCTCGGTATCATCAATGTTTATGGCCATTATTATTGTTGTTATTGTTATTGCATACAATTTGAGTATTGGCGGTTTCCAGGAATCCTAATACGCAAATCTCAAAGACGACAATACAAAAAAAAAAACAAAGAAAATCAATGTGAATAAAAAATACTCAGATTTCATTAAAGTACAAAGGAATTGAAAGGTGGATTACTTAAAAAAAGAGAAAAAGATTTATAAAAAGTGTTTAAAAATTAAAAAATAAATTTAAAAAAATAAAATAAACAACAGATGTGAATATAATATAATAAAAATAACATACATCATTTTTAAAATTAAACAAAAAAAAAAAAACAAAACAAAAATATTTAAATTTAAACTGTTTACCTTCGTTTTTTTCGTTTTGTTAGAAAATTGGTAAGAAAATTAATCCAAAATATCTTCCGGTATTTTTGTTTTATTTAATATTTGGCCAAGTGTTTTAAATTTTTTGTTTTTGTGTGAAATTTGAAAGGTATTGTGCTAGCCAATGATTTTTTTTAAATTTCATTTTTTTCAAAAATTTAATACAAGTGTTTTAAAATAAATAAAAAGTATAAATTTTCTTACAAATGCCTCATACAATATTAACCTACTCTGTACAAACGTTTTGAAATAATAATATGAAAGGTGTAGTAAAAGATATCAATGATTTTTCTAATACCTGCATCATGTTTTGTGTAACTGTGATTGAAACGCACTAGGCGCCTATGAAAAGTTTGGATTTTGCACTTAAACAACGGTTTTTTCAATAACTTGACTCGGTATTGTTTAAAAATTGATCTTAGAGAAGAGAAAATTGCCATATTTTTCAGTTTTTTTTTTTGATAAAGGCTAAAATATTTGCCTGGCACCTGACGTTATAACTTACATACATATACAATTGGGCATTGCAAGCCTTCAGTCTGGATTGCGAACTAGCTTCTTACAACACTTATGTATGTTGTGTGTGTTAATTTTTATACATGAGTGGCGGGACTAGGATTGCCAGATTCCGATTCGCAAAAAGCTGGGCATTGGGTTTTAAAAAGCTGGACAAAACAAAAAAAGCTGGACATACAAAATACTGAGAAAATGTTAATTTTGGTTTTGTGTAAATAATGTTTATTAAAATATCAATTTCAACTAGTGTTTATTTCGTGAATGGTAACACTTAGCTCATGTCTGATTTGACAGATAATTAGTTTTATCCTTCCTCTGAACGAATATGGACCATCTAATGCGTTTTCGCTTCGCTAAGTGGGCCTGCGATCGACTTACAGAAGATGCCGATTTTGGCAAAAAAAAAATCATCTTTTCAGATGAAGCTCATTTTGATCTTGGCGGATATGTAAACAAACAAAATTGTCGCATTTGGGGCACAGAAAATCCGCACGCATACATTGAAAAGCCGACGCACCCAAAACGAGTCACTGTTTGGTGCGGATTTCGGTCTAGAGGCATAATTGGGCCATTTTTCTTCGAAAATGAGCAAGGAGTGGCCGTTACAGTCAATGCCGATCGTTATCGGGCCATGTTGAACGAATTTTTGTTCACAAAAATTGAAGAGGAGGATATTGGCAACATTTGGTTTCAACAGGACAGCGCTACGTGCCACACAGCCGAAGCTACACTCGATGTTTTGCGCCCTGTTTTTGAAGATCGCATTATCAGCCGCAGAGCTGATGTCGTTTGGTCACCTCGGAGCTGCGATTTGACACCGTTGGACTATTATTTGTGCGGTGCCGTCAAAGATAAGTGTTACGCCGACAAGCCAGAGACAATTGACGCTTTAAATGACAATATTCGTGAAGCCATTGGTGAAATACAGCTGCACACAATCGATAATGTGCTTAAAAATTGGACCGATCGTGTAGGCTAGGACCCTTTACTAGTTTGTACTTTGGTAAAAAATAAAAAGTTTGTAATACGTTAATGATTTGACAAAGCTAACATGAAAATTATTGCTCAAGTTATTGCAGTGTACTAAAAAATTTTCTATTTAGCTGGACAAATTAAATTTTAGCTTGAAACTGGACAAGCATCAAAAAAGCTGGACAATCCAGCCAAGTCCAGCCAGGCTGGCAACCCTACAGTTTAAAGTCGACTGCGAACTACAGATTTTTTGAGAAACGCTTCATGGCAATTTTATTTTCTCTCAGAGTTTTTGCCAGGAAGTTTTTGAGAGGAAGTCGCCGAGAGCAATATTGTTTTCATATTTCGTTTTGTTCTAGATGTCTGGCCTGGAGTTTGAACCGTGGTCTGAAGTCTAATAAGCCAACACACACCTGCGACGACATCAGAAATAAAAATTGACATTAAATTTAAAAAGTGTTCCCTTACTGAGACCCTTTTACTTGTATGATTTTCGGCCGAGAACTTCTAATAAAGTTTTCGTGGTAGGGCATTGAGTTCTTTTTTAGCATTACATGCTGTAGGTCCCACCACTCATGTATAAAATTCACAAACATAACATGGGTGATGTGAGAAGCTAAGACGTAATTCTGACTAATAGTTTATAATGACCAATGAAGTAAGTTAGCATGTAAAACTATGACTTGTCGTCCCTTGTGATAAAAACTGATGATATTCTACGTGAAGGAAATCTATAAGACTAAAAGGCAAAACATTTGGATTTTTGGATTACTGGACATACAACATGTGTGGTGTGAAAAGCTAGGTTAATAATTGGTAAATAATTTCCATCATTACGGCTACTAAGTAATGATGGAAATTTATCGAATTTGTAAAAAACAAAATTTACTGCGTTGTCAACAAATAATCTTCTTAGTTAACGTAACCTTAGCATTACAACCATGTTTTTAGGTTAATTTTGTATTTCTTCCCTATACTGGTGTAACGTAATTTTAAATCTTCGACCATTAAAGGAGATGCTCTATGAAACATTGGAGTGCTATTATTATATATTATATATTATATATATTATATATATTATATTATATTATTATTAGGCTCTTCCGCCTTAAAAGGCTACCGAACTATAGTATATGTGACAATTATGTTATGACTTCGATCGGATAAAAGTGGAGAAATAAGTAAAGAAGTAAGATTATCTTCTAATGAAGCACTTGAAGGCTTAAAAATACACTGGTTCTAGCGAATATTGAATTAGGCTCTCTTGTCCAAAACACCAATAGCTTCTGAGCTCATAAGCTCATTGTTGTTATATCGATTGCTATATTTAAAAGGCATCAGGTCAGGACTTATGTGGGTTTATTTAATCATAAATAACATTTTCGTTAAAATTCCAAACGGTTTAACCTTTCGTTAAAGGAATTTAACAAATATTAGTGGCGCTTGGAAAACAGTAGAACGTATTTAACGATGAAAGGTAGGCTGGGAAATAATTTGAAGCCTTGTGGCGTATTAATCTATTAAACATGAATTCGTTTGAGCATTATTTTTGTTAATTAAAAATTATTTTCAATTTTTTAAAAGATTTGTTTTAACTTAACAACACATTCAACAGTGTATTCATTTTACTCAATTAAGTCAACGATGTCTGGTTATATCACTTTCCGTCGCTAACATCTTTGCCTATTGACTTTTTATTCATAGAATTATTTTATTATTCTACCAACCTCGGATGGGAGCAGAATGTTAATAAAATATTTTGAATAGAAAACAAAAAAAAAACAAAAAAAACAACAACAAATTATATAACACTAGAGAAAAACAATAAAAAAGTTCACAATAATAAAAAAACTAACTTGGAAGCTGAGTTAATGATTCTACATTTAGAAAAATAAAAAACTTTATGACATTTTTTTAACAACACTTGGCCTTTTGTTGTATTTTGAATAACAGAAAAAAGAAGTTCATAATATATGTATATGATAGAAAAATTGTTCAAACAATTTTTAGATTTTTTACTCTTAAAATTTTTCTCCAAGTGCATCTTTTTTGCATGTGTATTGTGTCCCATGTAATAATGCAAAATAATTGCAAATGCCGCCTATAAAATATATCCGAATGGCGTGCTGCGTGTATTTGCCATTGTTATTCAATTTAATTTTTTTTATTTTTAAAGCAAAAAATTTCGTTTCGCACCATTTTTTTTTAGTTTTTTTTTGTTTTATTTTTATTTTTACATTTGTATTGTAATTTTTAAAAATTAATTAAACTTGACCCGGTAACTTTTAATTGAGATGTCAAAAAGTGAAAAAAAAACAAAACAAAATAATAATATGGGAACCTTTTTTATTGCATTTCATTCTTATTAAAATAGAATAGAAGTCAAAAAGTGTCTCCTAAAAATCGTCTTGAATTAATTCTCAACAAATTAACGTCAGTTGAGAGCGAATATATATTTTTTTATTTGAAAAAAAAACAAGAAAATTAATTCAGTTTTATTATTCTATTAATGAATAATTCAAATGGCTTGACACTTGACTGATGGCAGTTTGGCGTTACTTCTTGGTTAATAATAAGCAGAAGCAGTTTATTTTATATGACAATTAATAACGCGATAGTTAAGACATTAAAATTCAGTAAACGATGCAGGAAAAAATGGAATTAAAAATATAAATGAATAGGATTTTTATTATCAAGTAAGAGTACTTCAAACGATTATCCCTGCAAACGTGTATATTTTCTTCGTACCCTAAAACACCCTTGCTTTGTCAAACGTAAGTCCCAATATTACAGATAAGTTAGTTGCCATTACGTAAAGTGCCTCATGAAGTCACCTACTAGACTAGGTGGATTTTTAGACATAAGGCCACAGTTCAAACCCCATGTCAAACATCTCCAACAAAACGAAAAATGAAAATAAAATTTGTTCGGCAACTTGCTCTCAGCAGATTTCTGATAAAAACTCCTCAAAAATCTGTTGCTCGGAGTCGACTTTAAACTATAGGTCAGACCACATAAGTATGTATGTATGTATAAAAATAACACACACTATATAAGTCGTGTGAGAAGCTAGGTCTTAACCCTAACTAAAGGGTTGTAAGCACTAATTACGTATGAGATTTGGAAAACTATTGTTAAACTTAAATCAAAGAAAGCTCCTGGAATTGATAAGGTCAACAACCAGATGTCTCGTATTCCAATGCACTAGTTCATTGGATACAATATTACCTTCAAGAATAGAAGTTAAAATGATTCTTGGCAAGGATAACATAAAAGCGGAATCCTACAAGTCCATAAGTCGATCTGTTTAAAAACCTGTTGTTATCTAAAATTTTCTCCTTCCAAATGCCAGACAACCAGATGCTCTATAGTGTCCAACTCATGTTCAATTCCGCTTGAGATCTACCTCAGGTGCCTGCATACCTAAACCAGCACTACAATGTCCCAGGCAACCAGTTCTATCAATGTTCAGAGATTCACAATCAGATTTCTAAAAAATAATAATTCTGTAGTAATTAACCTTCTGGTGAATTCGATATAACTGCGAGGGTAGTCATTCAGCATCATTCCATGATCCTCTCAAAAAGCAGAAAATCAATGCAGTATCTGCTAAACATTTAAACAAAAGTGGTACTTATAAAACAAAGTTTGCGTCTTTTTTAAATTTAAATTTAGCTTCACAAACACACGATTGTTTATTTTAAACGTTATCTCGAATTTCCTAGCCCTACTTTATCACTTTAAACCAAAATGTACTCGTTTTTCTTAACTTTACGCCATGAACTTAAAGTTCTACCGGCGTAATGGCGTATATAACGCCAACAACTACTACGACCGATGAGAGAAAATGAAAACGTTTCATTAATAATCATCATTTGTTGTTTTATGCCTGGTTGCACTTGGACTTGTTAGACTTCTTTCTCCACTTTTAAGCTGTTTAATAGTCTTTGTGTTCATACTTCTTTATATTTTTAGTTTTTCTTTCCTTCCTATGTTTTTAAGACTTTTTTTTATCAAAAACACCAGCTACGGCGTTATACAGTCGTTTATTAATGTCGAAATTAAACAAAAAGTAGAAGAAACAAAACAGAACATAACAGAAACATTTTGAGTACATCTACTGCAATAATAGAGTATGTACGCGAGTGGTTTGTTGAATATGAAAAGACCAGAATACACTCACTTACATACTCGTCGTAGTAGAATATGAAATATGAATTTATAAATTCGAAAAACCACAAGTGTTTAGTTACAGGGTTCTACAAAATTATGTGTGCAACAGGTTTGACAAATGAGATAAATAAGTAAAGGGTTATCCATTTTTCGATGTGGAAAGTAAAGTAAAAGTTGATTTCGATGTTTGACCAGGTGTTATTATGTACGAACATCATTGTCTGGATTGCTTGATTTTGCCAAAACATTAAGTGAAATTTTCTGAAAACTTCGTATGTAATAGGGTCAAAATCGGTCGTGTTGTAAAGCTCGTCTTGTTGATACACATACCGCTCAGTCTAAAATGGCGGTTATATGTCCATAGCGCTCTGAATTGACATTACCATGCTTCCAGGTTCACAAGGGTATACTGCCATGATGTACAGGCTTGACCCTATTTGTAACGCTTCCAATCTCTTCAAATGTCTTTATAATCTTGCTAATTTCTTGATTAGTAGGTTGATTACGACGATGGCCATAATGGCCACGTAATACTCGAAAACCGACCACATTTGAATGACTACCTCTTTTTTACACCTTCTTCTGTTGTTAAACGATCCATAATCCTAAGTAGCAAACTTTTCAAGATGAAAAATGTTTAAAAGCTAACTTTCTACTTAGGACATGTACGGATTGTACTCTCAAAGGGATCGTCCTCAGTTAAAAGGTGTTTTCGCCATCCCTTTTTCCAATCTTTAAGACAATGAAGATAAATACTTTTATATGCTGATCTTTGTACTCTTTTTAATTAATCGTTGCAAATTTCCGTAGTATCTTTCCGTAGTATAGTCTCTTCATTTCTGGGGACCGTTCAACGTTTTTGCCTTGCGATGAATGATTGCTAATGCAATATATGTACCCTATTATCTGAGTGAACTGCATTAATACCTTTTAGGTGATGCATTTTTTGGCATTATCCGCTTGCATGTATCACACATACGTGTTATATACTTGCATTAGAACCTCCCAGCTAGGCTTTACCTCCTAGCTAAGCTCTACCTCCCAGCTAAGCTTTACTGAAAGTTTATGCTACTCTCTATTGAGCTTGCATGATATCGTTGTTCTGATTTAACACAATTTTCCTCCATGGGATATTCTTGTGCGTGATTGTGTTCTTCATACGATCTATTAAGGGTTTGGCCATAGAGAGAGTTATTTACAGCAGATGATTTCGAGCCTAACTACCAAGACCTTTCTGTAGGTCTCGTGTACTAATTGCATCAGTTTTCATTATCAAACACCATCTAACTCATGTGTGGGGTCACTTTGTTGCGGTTTAACTCTTGTAAAACGTCTTGTAAGTTGAAATTTTTTTCTGTCGCCAACCTTGTTGAAGTGATCACCCAGCATTTTTTGCTTCTGCATAATTGAAGCTGGGCTTAAATGCCTCTTTTGGTCTACAGCCTGTGATTTGACTTTTCCTCTGTTTTTTTGCAACACCCTTTAATAACCCAGAACGTTCTCCTTCGACCATACACAAATTACTACTGTTTAGTTCATTTCCCCTGTCTTTTAAAATTTTTGTTTAAAAAATTAAATTTTTCAGATTATGGATGTAAATTTTTAAATTGGTAGGTTTTTTATTTGCTTATTTTGATAGGCAAGCAAAGAAGTGTGTTACACTCTGTTGAGTTTAGATGTTTAGGGGTTAATTGAGGTCTTTTTTTTAAATTTTCTTTCGGGTTAAATTTCAAAAACAAAAAGAGAATTCAAATTCTTGGAAATTATTATAAAAAAAACTAAAAACCAAAAATAGAACAATTAAAAATTCTGAACCCTTAAAAAATGGAAAAAACGCTAAATAAGAAGGGATTCACATTCATTGTTATTGTAATTCAAATGGGCCAGATTGTATCGAACATTAGATAAGATCATCTTGGACTAGTGAAATTGGTTGTAATAAACATGATATTAAAATTTTATAATTTGAATTTAAAAAAAATTTGGTCTTTCACTAACCATGACCATGAGTACAGTGACAAGAATTTGTAGAAGTAAAATAAAAACTCCATTGATTTCTATTGAAGTAAACTTATCGCCCACATATAATCACACATATGAACAGGAACCAGAATAGAATTAAAAGTTGGATACATAAGAGCACCAAAACAAGTGGCCGAAGCTTTAACCAAGTCACTATCGAATGTAATTCTTCTTCTGAAGATTTTTTCCAGTACCTCTCTTGCCAGCATATGGTTTCCACAAAGCATTTTTGCATTGTTTCCGTTTCTTTAAACTATTTTTGTGGTTCCAACTAAGCAGGTGATTGGTCTGCTGAAGTTCTAGATTAAAAGGGTTGCCATCTATCATTGCTTAGAAACAACGCCATTCGAGTATTTGGTGCAGTGGTCGGAACTTCTGCTAATTGTTTATTGCAACCTCTTTTCCCACTAGGTGGCGGCACTGCCTGACCTTCCTGTGATGATATCCTTTTTTCCATTTCCAGGTGGTAAGCCCCCTAGCCACCTAGATGTATTGGAGGGAGGTGAAGCTATTTTAATTTGAAGTTCGAAAACTGTGATGAACGATTTTTTATTCTAAAGATGCTTGGAAGATTTGTTGCGTTCTTATAAGTGATGCACTTCATCACTTCATAATTCAGCAACGACTTTCAAATAAAAATTCTTAGCAAGAGAATGTTTTGTGGAAATTTGAATCTTTTTTTGTAACACTCTAGAGCGCGGTATATCTCTTTCACATCCAAGTTGTGGGAGCTTAATTGACGAAATCCTATATCTGTAGACTAATCACCTACTTAAGCTTTTTCAATAACAAAACTATACTGAAATCGTTAAATGATTATAAAATTTATTCTGCGGCATATTTTTTTTTCATTTAAGTGTGCGTAGTAATAAAAATCAAATATTTAAACTAAACTACCCCTTATAAGGCTTAATGAGTTTGAAAAAAATCAATTAAAAATTAAATTAATTGGCGCCTACACTTAATATAGAAGAAAATCCAAATGCCACCATTTAAAATACGATTGAAAATTAATTACAATTGTAAAACAAATTAAAATAATTCTTATCAATTTCAAAAGATCCCAGCAAGCAGCATATCAATTTAAAATAAATTAAATTCAAATTAGTACCAGACAAATTATTTAAAAATTGTTTCTTTTTTCTTTTCCCTAGAAGTCATCATCATACTCGTAAAATGATAAGAACAAAATAATTATCATTTAATATTTACTATGATGACTAATGACTACAATACGCTCGTTCTAGATATTTTTAACGAGAGCTAAGCAAAAAAGTTTTTCTTAAAATTTCAGTAAAAACAATGGAAATAAGAGACGTTTTACCAACATTAATGTACGACCCTCTTTGTATTTTATACGCAAGTACCGGCAAATTGATCTTTATTTACTCGTATATAATATAAACAAAAATATATAAAATGTAGAGTGTAGAGTCTGATTGATGTTAATTACACAATATGCTGTTGAGATATGATAAGATATGCCCTCATCTTATAATAGAAAATATCATGGGAAAAAACAATCACATTCTTTTAAATATTTCTCTTATCAATCTTAAAGAAGAATGTTAAAATTTTAGTTTTGTTTTCTTTTTGTGGTAACTTTACTTAGCTTTTAAGGGTCAAATGTGGTTTAATATTAAAAAAAGTGGTATAATACTATGTTCAGACATGCACTTTTATTGAGTCAATATTCGGTTTATTGATTACAATATTTTAAGTGTTTAGGCATAATATACGCAGTTCAGCTGCTTATTCAATATTCATTTGAGTTGTCAAATATCAATAGAAAGTGTTCGGAAAATTGTAATATGCTCACTGAATATACTTATGACAGTGCTGTATTTCAAGTTTTAATCAATATTATAACAATTTATGAATTTATTGAGCAATAATTAATTGACATTTCATATAAAATATTAAGATCAATAATGCCGTTTATTGCGATTTACTCAATATAGGTGCATATCTGAACATAGTATAAGATATTATCGTAGAAAAGCTTTAAAAGTTGCAGAATTTTTATAAAAATTATATGAAATTTAACAAAAGAAACCTAAATATAAATACAATAAAGGGGGTTTGCTGTCAAGAACGGAAAAATAAATCAAAATCAGCTGTTCGCGGTTTACAATTAATTTTTATCCGACACTTGCGGTACTAGTAGTACTAGTACTAGTAGTTGCCGTAGTCTAAGAGGTATTGTATTAGCTTAGTAGAAGTGGGGCCTCTGTTCAAACCCCGGCCAGACAACTCCAAAACGAAAATTGAAAAGAATATTTCGTTGTCCACTGCCTTTCAGCAGACATCTGGCGAAAACTCTGAGTAAATCAAATTGCCATGAAAAAGTTTCTCAAAAATCTGTCCTTTGAAGTCGGCTTTAAACTGCAGGTCCCGCCACTCATGTATAAAATTAACACACACAATATAAGTCATGTGAGAAGCTAAGTCGTAATACTGACTGACTATGTACCTTTAGTATTGTTTATGTACCTAGCCAAGTCAATCTACCATGTTGCGAAAAAGTCCGTCCTATTCAGAGGTATGAGGTAATGAGGTAGTAAAAAAATATTTAAAAGACACAAAAAGCTCAAACGAAAATGAAAAATAATTTAATGGAAATGAAGAACTGTCAGGCAAAATGGTAATAGATAGCACAATAAAGGAAGGAATTCTAAAAGCAATAAAAAACTTCTTTGTAGACTTTTTATAGCAATTTCATTATAAAGTTTAGGTTTCTTAAATTTCTTGAAATATTTTATATTTATTTTTTTTGCGCTGTTATTATATCGGAAATTAAAATTTATTTCGATTATTTTATTTATAACACACGTTTCCTGCTACATTACCTTCCAAATGTTTCATTCTTTTGGACTTTGTTTACTTACAAAATAAAGTAAGAATTAAGAAACCCCATAATTTGGCAATAACATCTGTTTTGTTTTTGTTTTCAGTGTTAAAACCAACTGTTCCAATACAGCTTATAAACAAAAAGAACTGTTTTCCGTTCTTTATATAAAACGTCTGTATTGCTTTTGTTACAATTTTATTAAGTATGATTGTGATCGAAGATTCATAGAATCGTTTTAAGCCTTTATTTAAGTTTTAGAAGCCATATTTTTAATAACATTCTGGCTATAATATCCGCTGAAATATGTTGCCAATTCGAATTTAAGAATTAAGGCATGTTAGGGTGGCCAAACTATATTAATTGATGTTATAAAGAAAAAGAAATTTTTGATCAAGGGGAGAGTGACAGTCAAGGGAGAAGAAATAGACACACTTAGGCCATGGATACACCATCTTCCTAATAAAAAAGACGTATTTGTATGAATGGCTTCTCCTATTCCCGTAGCGCTTCTGGTGTTCTAACAAATTTTTTGAGTCACGTCACTAATTTTGATGTTGTTTTCGATTAAGAAATTTGTCATTGATTTCTTGTGGTTTTATGTATTACAATTAGAAATTATATTCTAATATGTCAAGAGGTTCTAAAGTTGCCGTAGACTAGTAGGTAGTGTGTTGCCTTATTGCACGTGATTCTACGATTCAAACCACAGACTTCTCGAACAAAACGACGTCCTCTGAGCAGGTTTCTGGAAAAAACTCTAAGAGTAAATAAATTTGCCATGAAACGTTTCTCAAAAATCTGTCGTTCGGAGCCGAATTTAAACTGTAGGTCCCGCCACTCATGTATAAAATTAACACACACAAACATAGGAATGGTTGTTATGACCAATTATGTGTGTACAGTGCTGTTGAATAAAATAGATTCACCATGATCTAAAAGAGACGCTTCAATTTTTTGAAATGTAACGGAATCATATTCATAAGAGGTCAGTAAACAAAGTGCAGTTACTTTCTTACATATACTCCTTTGTATAAGAGATTTAGATATAATAAACTTTTCGTAGAGCAGATGAATCTATTTTTTTGAACAGCACTGTATGTACCAAGAGGTAAGCGAAAAGAGTGCGACAAACTGAATTGCTGGTGGGAATTGAGCAAATTCCCTCAATGTGGACAGAGTAGAATACTTTCAACTATCCTACCCTACCATATCTTTAGCCAAAAATTAAAATGAGTTAACAACGTTATCTTGAATATTTTCAATGGTAATGTAACAATTCCCCATTGTCACTTGTTTCACGTACTCTAGGGTGCAGAGCTAGATCATTGACATCTTCTTTATCTAAGAAAAGTTTGTCCCCAAATGCGATTTTCAACATTTCATGTAAATTAGGAACTTCAAGCCCATGTTTTACACAAACATTTATTGAATGTGTACACCTAGCCATTAAGAAATTATCGAAAATGAGGCAGGGAATGTTGTGACTACTAAGAGTTCCACATACCATTAGCTTGGAAAACTCACAATGCCTGAAAAATGATGATTGCAGGACAAGAGGTAAAAACATCGAAGCGATTGAACACTTTTTATGTCATTACCCAGTCTTCGTATAATAGAGATCCAAATAATTTGGTATTGAGCCCATATCTCAGATATTCTTCTCAGGATTGAAGTGGAGATACAAAGCTTATATAGAAAGTAAGGTTTGTATGCTTTAATGGTGAGTCTATTTCATACCTTAGGTGTGTTCAGATAGGCATTATAAACTTGAACCCTAAGTATTCTTCCACTCAACCTATGTTACACAAAATTATATGCATATTTGCGTATCTATTCCTGTCGTCTGTCACATTACTTTTTAGTAGAAAATAATCAAGATCGAATGGGGTTTTCGCAGGTAAATTCCACTTGGCACTACCCACTCTTGTTAATTAAAAAGCCTGTAATAGTATGTGGTTTAATAATTGTGGCCATAGTTTGCTTAAATATGATTCACCTCCTCCCCTCTTAAATTAGTGTAGAACATTAATAGCAAAAAATACACAGAATGTTGCCAATCTAGCGGTGTTTAAATAAAACTATTGATTGAGATTGTTATCAGCAGATGGTTTGTGTATATTGGTGATAATTGTTTCAAAAAAAATTTCTTTCTTTCTGTTATGTAAAGAATCAAAATGCCAGGGTTTTGTTGTAAACTGTTTTCTATTTCGGAATTAATTTGTATTCATTGAGACAATTCCCGTCTATTTATCAAAGTCGTTTGTTAATCATGATCATGATTCATTTGAATTTCAATGGAAGCCAACTAATAAACCCAATAATATTGTTTTGAATATGTTTTGTTTTATTTTTGTTTTTTCGCATTAAAAATTTGTTAAAGAATTATAAAATATTCCCCCAAAAAAAAACGAACTCTTTCTCAGAATGATTTGAAAAAACAAGCGAAATATTTTTTATGGGATTTTAATTTTTTACCGGAATAAATTTAAATTTTATTTTGCAAACTGGGTTTTTGTTAACAGTTTTCGTTTTTTCTTCTTCTTCTTTTTCTACAGATTCAAACTGTTATTGTCTTAAGCCATTATGTATTTGGCCTGCTACTAAAAATTTTTACAACTTTCATCATAACATTTTATGAGGATTTGAGTTTGTTTGCGGCCATTATGAATCCCTCATTTAAAACGCGTACCAGTGATGAAGCTCTCGATGAACACTTGCAACAGTTGAAGGCTTCAACGGCACAAAGGAAACAAAATTTACAAAAAATATATGCCACACCCAAGTCAACGGCATTAACAACACCGCCCACACCACCGCCACCAACAACACATGAACCCATGCGCATGCGCAGTGATTCCACGGCCACAAGTATTTATGTTGTGGGCAATAGTTCAACACATAAGGATCCCTATTCCAGTCAAACCACAACATTGGATCGTAAACAAGAACAACGCTTGTCATGGACCAATATGCGTAGAAGAGCTGATGGTAGTGGAGGCGGCGGTAGCATTAGTGCTGGTAGTAGAAGTGGCCTTATGGTGCCGCCACCAATAACACCTTCTCCGCAAACTACACGCAGTTATATATCGAATATTACCACAACAGAAATAATCAGTACTGCTGGTGGAATTAGGGGCATGGGAGGCAGCAGCAATGGCGGCCACGGTGGAGTTGGTGGTACCATAAGTGGCCGTACAACAGCCACTTCGGGACGCATAAGTTCGAGTGGTGTTACAACCATTAGCGGTAGCAATAATACCCTTAACGATATTCATTCGGATTATCATAGTCAAGATGTCGGTGCCGGCAGTGATTTTCATAATTTCTCTCGAATTGGTGGTGTATCGCCAATGAAACAGAATCTTTCCGCAAATGGCAGTTTTAATTTGGCCAATGGCAGTACGGTGAAATTGTTAACAGCCTCGGATGATGAATCAAACCAACAGGTTAGTATTTCTAGTATTTAAAAAATTTTTTGTGTAAAATATATAGATTTGCAGTTTTCTGTTAATTATCCTGTTCTAAGATAAAATGTACTTTTGGTACCATATAATAGCCCCTTTTTGTTACAAAGTTTATTACCAAATTGTTGATATTTATTAACAAAACAGTATAGAGGATATAAAAATACAGTCGCTTTTCAAAATTCTTCATTTAAAAGTAGCTATTGAGCACATTATAATCATTAAATCATGATTAAGGCCGGTGAATAGTACTTTTCTAAATAAAATACTTTATTCTATCAAAAAATTCGAATTTTAAATAATCATGAGCGAAATAAAATTGCAAAGAAAAAATATATTTTAAAAGAGGTTCTTTGCGATACTATTTTAAAAAAGGGGAGAAAAGGGCAATGACTTGAATAAATACTTTGGTACTTTTTTCAATGAAATAATGGATCAAATTTTACTACACAATAAGAGCAAACGAAGGCAATACTTCTCGCTCTCTACTCTACTCCCATTAATCTTCATTATTTTGAAGACAAACTCTGAAAATATTTCGAATTAATTAATGTCCATGGCATGCTCTTCTTTAATTGTTCTATAAAAAGTACTTTTTCCTTACAGAAGGGGTCTTGTGGAAATTTAAATTAACTGCATACTCGTTTGTCATTCAAACGTTTTACAAAACATCAATTAATTTATTGTTTTCAATGGAAAAAAAGAAAAAAAATTAGTTTTATAAATAGTTATAGACAGTCAACCAAGTCCATTTTATTTAGCCTCAATTAAAATGTTTTAATTATTATTACAGCACATTACAATTACAATAAAAATAACATTGCATTGACATAGACATACTCTGATAAAGGGAATTTCATTAGGGGTATTCACTTGAAATAGTGATTCGTCATAGAACAGAGCGGTCTTATGAGAATTACAAATAATCAGATCATAACTAGTTTATCAGTAAGTTAGTAAATTTATTGCTCAAAACAGCTCAAACTCTGGTGGAGAGTGTTTTTCCGCTTGCAAATATAAAATGTTGAGCGACCGAGTTTAAATAAGATCATTTAAGCTGCCAAGAGCAATGTCGATGTTCTCGACTTAGTAATGTGCCCACTTCATAAATTGGGAATTCGCCGTAGTTTGTTTGTTAGATTATTAGACGTGAGGCCACGGTTCAAATCCCAGGAAAAGGAAATATGAAGAAATATTTCTTCGGCGACTCCTTAGCAGTCTTCTGTCAAAAACTCTGTGAGTAGGTTAGGTTAGGTTAGGGGACGTGTACTTTGTCAATTAAGACAAGTACAGTACCCGGAGGTCGAATAGACAAATTGTACAACGTCCTAGTTTCTCACACCACTTATGTTGTGTGTCTTAATTTTATACATGAGTGGCGGGACCTACAGTTTAAAGTCGACTCCGAACGACAGATTTTTGAGAAACTTTTTCATGGCAATTTTTTTCTTACTCTCAGAGTTTTTGCCAGAAATCTGCTGAGAGGGAGTAGCCGAAGAAATACTTTTTGTATTTTGTCTTGATGTCTGGCCTGGGGCTCGAACCCTGGCTTTACGTCTAATAAGCCAGCACTCTACCTACTAGACTACGGCGACTTCAACTCTGAGAGTAAATAAAATTGCAATGAAAAGTTTCTCAAAAATCTGTTGTTCGGAGTCGACTATAAACATACATACATACATAATTGGTCATTACAACCCTTCAGTCAGGATTACGACCTAGTTTCTCACGCCACTTATTTTGTGTGTGTTAATTTTATACGAGTGTCGGGACCTACAGTTTAAAGTCGACTCCGAACGACAGGGGTATTAGAAGCTAGGTCGTAATCCTGACTGAAGGATTGTAATGACCAATTTTGTACTCCGGAAATGGTTAAGAAAATTCACAAAATGGTATCGTATTACTGTCGCCTAAAAGGTACAATAGGCGTTTTAAATACTCTCTATGTTATATATTTATCGAAAATTTCGAGATGAGACTCTTCTGCACAAATGAACGATATCAGCGTCATGAGTATATATATATATATGAGTTCAGCTTTGATCGGCGATCTATTCTTAGAAGTCTTCTAGCTACAGCTTTGAGCATAAAGAATTGCTTTTGAAAGACGTCGTAAAAACTGTAGATCCCGCCATTCATGAATAAAATTAACATACGCCATGTGGGTAGTTTGAGAAACTAGGTCGCACTCATGACCAAAGGATTGTAATGGCCAATTAAGGAAGTAAGTAAAGTAAACGTATAAAAGCAAGCCATACGTGGAAATGTCAGCTGCTAAAGAAGGCAAGTCGTAAAACAAATTAAAGAGACTGTCGACTCTGAATGGAACATTCTCGTGAGTTCCTTATTGGAACTTGAATGCTTGTCGATCATGTATTCAGTATAGTATCTCGTACTATATCGTTAATATTGAAATCCAGAGGCCATATATTGCTATGGAATGGTGTGTACTAGAGATGAGCGATATTTTCAAAACTGTGATTTAATCACGGTGAGTGATAATTCACTGGTAACTACAGTGATTGAAATTGCCAACTAACAGTTACTAATAATGTCGTTCTTTCAAAATTGTTACATACTCAAATTCATTTAATTTTATTTTAAGCGAGACAGAATTACTATCAGATGATGCTGATTATTTACTTTTGTCTTTTATACATGAACTTTCTGTGAAATTTAATTGTCAAACTTCATATAAAAAAAATACATTAAAAATAATAACATTGATGACACCACTTTGATTTTGTTTAGTAGTCTTTTCGTAGTATGTATCTAGTTGTCTCTTTCTTACGACTTAATAAAATACGTTATTGTCATTATTGTTATCTTTTGGAATACTGTGATCACAATCACTGTTTTAAAGGAGAGTGATTAACAAATGACGTTCACTGAGAACAACGTTCTTCAAAAATCACTGGATCGCTCATCTCTACTGTGACGAATTTGTTACGATTAAATTTAAATTGGTGCGAGGCTTAAACATAAATATTTTACTTAACCGGGCAACTGTATTACGTTAACCGGTTTTAATTTTTCATCTTTCTCATGAATACCCTTAATGTTTATGCAATTATTATTTGCCATCTAAAAACGGCTGGTCTGGCATGTGAACAATTTAAATTATTCAATTAACAAATAAATTGAGAATTTATTTTTTGTTTTCTGTTACTTATTGTTATTGTTTGTTTATGATTTGTTTGTTTGTTTAAATAAATACGTTTTTTTTATTGAAAACTACTGCTGTTTTGCTAATGATCATGAGACATTTCCAGTTGCTTTTTGCAATAATTTTAATAAACTGTTTTGACATTTGATTGACATATTGTTTTTGTCAAACTAATAAATTAATATAAACGCAAAAAAAATCTTCCATAAATTTATGCAATAAATATAACAATGATGCGTAAAATAATCGCAATAAACAAATCTATTTCGAAAGTTTAATATTTTTTTGACCCTTAATTTATTGCTTAATTTTGAACGAAATTCAGTTTTTTTTGTTGCTCAATCTATTTCCTCTCATTGCATAGGTTTTTATTTAATTACTGTTTTTAAATCAATCCAATAAATTGCTATTTACTCAACGTTATTGGTTTTTTTCTTTCTGTTGTATTTCTTTATTTATTTTTTTGGGGCGAATGGAAATTATGCCACAAGTGCATTTACAAAACTTTGGCTAGACATAAACAGACGGTCAGTCATCCAATAATACAACAAAAATTATCAGTTTCGCTTCGATTTACAAAACGAATATTTATTTTAAATTTTCAATTGTAAATTGATACTTTTCGATATACAAACGGTTTCAATTGCTTAATGCTTACGAAGCATTTTTAAACATTTTTTGCTGTTTCCAGTTACAATAAATATTACATCAAAAAATGTTGACAGTGCAGAACAGTATGAAATAGTTTTCCATGGAATGATAATTGAATTTTTGCAAGCGTATGTACATACTAACAAGGCAGGTAAAAGTTATTCTGAGTATGGAATTTGCAAACAATAATTGAATTTTTAGTAACAGAAACAATTAATAAAACCTGTAGAAAGTGTGTTAATTCTGTACAGGAAAATCAGATACTAAAGTTTTACGTGTCCATATTTGAGAAACTTTTTTCATGGGATTTGTTAGGTTAGGTAGGCACAACCTTCGAACTATGAATTCTGGACGTTGGGCATCCCTTTAAGCAGCTGTAACCTTATAATTGAGAATGCGATCGTAGATTCCAATATTCAACAATAGATAGGAAGCTTCGGACAGTGCAGAAAATCGGACCAAGGCTGTATGGAGATCGCACGGCAAGTCTGCCACCAATAAAGCACGCACACTATGTTTGTCGGATTTATTACGAGGCGTCGCATTATAAGCAATTATGCGACGTGCATTGATCTTAAACAGTTCGCAAGTGATTCCTATAGAAAGAAGATGAGACTGTTTTTCAACGACTGTGTACATGCGCCATGGTCTAGTAGCTAGTGTGTTGGCTTATTAGACGCGAGGCCTCGGTTCAAAACCCAGGTCAGGCATCTTCAACTGAACGAAATATGAAAAAGTATTTCTTCGACGACTTCCTCTCAGCAGATTTCTGGCAAAAAATCTGAGAGTAAATAAAAAACAGTCCAGAAAAGTTTCTCAAAAATTTGACTTTAAACTGTAGGCCCCGCCGCCACTCATGTATAAAAATTAACGCACGCAACATAAGTGGTGTGAGAAACTAGGTCGTAATCCTGACTAAAGGGTTGTAAGGACCAATTATGTATGTATGTGCACATGCGCGGCACTATGTCGAAGGAGAAAATGCTATCTTGATGCCTACTATATGGCGGATCTGGATGAACCGTCTGGACGTTCTCTGTAATTTTCGAGATTATTAGGAAGCATTGTATTATGAGTACGCATGCGAGGCGTAATGGTCTTCAACACCTCGAAGGTAATTCCTGTAGAAGCTGACGGAATGAGGAAGAAGATAAAACTGGTTTTCACCGACTGCATACGTGCCCGGCACTATGACGAAGGAGAAAAAGACATTTTGGTGCCTACTATATGGAGACTCTGGATGAACTGTCATGCATTGATATTGGCAGTCTAATTTGCTTCATCAGAAGCTCCAAGTGAATAAAAAGACATTTTGGTGCCTACTATATGGAGACTCTGGATGAACTGTCATGCCTTGATATTGGCAGTCTCATTTGCTTTATTAGAAGCTGCAATTCGGCCAGGAACTTGGAGATAAATAGAAAAGTGTGGTATCACAATGGGTCCTATATGGCCATCCTTTTGATCACGTCTGTGTGATTTCTGGGCAGTGATACATTAAGTGACAGACAATTGTTACATATTAGAATTTATATGGCAGAAATTAAAAATTTATTCTAGTTTTTAAATATTTGTTGAAAAATACTTTATCGATAACTATAAAGGCTACAAGCATAAAAACCTTGAATGATTTCTTAATAAAGGGTCCGCCAAATAACTTTTTTTTTTTGAAAATGCTTTAAAAAAACTATGAATATTTTCTCAAATTTCTTTTTTTATTTGAAAGTACAATCCTTCCGGTTAATAATGGAAAATAATTTTATTCAAATAACTGCGTCGGCTAGCCATGCAGTAGCCTACAACAGAAGATGCCGATTTTGGCAAAAAAAAAATCATCTTTTCAGATGAAGCTCATTTTGATCTTGGCGGGTATGTAAACAAGCAAAATTGTCGCATTTAGGGCACAGAAAACCCGCACGCATACATTGAAAAGCCGACGCACTCAAAACGAGTCACTTCTTCGAAAATGAGCAAGAAGTGGCCGTTACAGTCAATGGCGATCGTTATCGGGCCATGTTGAACGAATTTTTGTTCACAAAAATTGAAGAGGAGGATATTGGCATTATTTGGTTTCAACAGGACGGCGCTACGTGCCACACAGCCGAAGCTACACTCGATGTTTTGCGCCCTGTTTTTGAAGATCGCATTATCAGCCGCAGAGCTGATGTCGTTTGGCCAACTCGGAGCTGCGATTTGACACCGTTGGACTATTATTTGTGGGGTGCCGTCAAAGATAAATGTTACGCCGACAAGTCAGAGACAATTGACGCTTTAAAGGACAATATTCGTGAAGCGATTGGTGAAATACAGCTGCACACAATCGATAATGTGCTTAAAAATTGGACCGATCGTGTAGGCTATTGCATGGCCAGCCGAGGCAGCCATTTAAATGAAATTATTTTCCATTATTAACCGGAAGGATTGAACTTTCAATAAAAAAAAATTTTAAAAAATAGTCAGTAGTTTTTTTTTAAGCATTTTCAAAAAAAAAGTTATTTGTCGGACCCTTTATATTTCGAGAACAACTTTCTTAGCCAAAATACGAAAAAGAAATTTTAAATGAATTCAATTTCCATAAAATATTTGAGTTCTCGTGATAGTTATAAAATTGTCTCAAAATTTTTAATAACCTCGTTGACGCGTATCGCTTATATTTAATAGATTTGAACTTCATTTTTATTAATTTAAATACAAAATAATTAATAACTCACTTCTGGCAGAAGCATAACAATAAAACTCGTGTAACAAAAAAATTTTTTTTTTTATTGAAAACAACAGACTTTTTTTAATTGTTCATCATGTAAATTAAACTCAATACCCCCTTAGAAACTAAAATTTTTTGTTCGTTTTATGATTTCGTTGTTTTTCAATTTTTTTTTGTTTATTTTAATAACGACTTTGACTTTGAACAGCAAAAGCAACAGAAATAGCAACAGAAACAGCAGCAGCAAAAAGTGTGAAATAACAAGTGCAATGAAAGGGAAATAAATTTTATCTACAAATGTATCTAAATATTGTTTTGTATACGTTTTTTTCAGTTTTTTTCTTTTTTATTCGTTTTTAATATTTTGTTTCAATTTTTTGTTTCTTCTGTGTTTTCATAACAATTTGCGGTAAACTTGAAAACTGAAAAAAAAGTAACAGCAACAAAAGCAACAAAACAAAAAAAAAGAGTAGAAAAATAAATTCAAATTATTCATAAGCATAACAATACTATCATAATACTTGTAAAAACAAAACAATATCGTATGAAAATAGAAAAACAAACGTACAAATTATTAACACGCTATACCGTAATATAAAGCAAATGATAAGAATTTTTTTTTTCACTATTAATAGACATTTATTTTGCATGCAATTGTCGCAATTAAAGTGAGAAATGCTTCCGAGATTCTCTATACTGCGGTTATAATTTTTTAGAATTCTTTAGCAATAAAATAATAATAAAAACACTAGTTACACTACTACTAACTAGGTTTACTAGTAGCTATTGTATCGTATTGTTTCAAAAACATTATCTTTATTTTAAGTTAAAATGTGCAATAGAGTACTTGATGACATAATGATCAAAGTAGTCTTCTAGAAAAGAGGAATAAATTGGAGTCTAGACATACAATCCGAAGACTTGGATTACGTAGACCAAATCTGTCTTGATAGGCAAGACAAATCACCTAATCAGTATGTCAATAACAGCATGCTCCTAAGTGAATATTGAACAATACAATTAAACAACAGATGCACAGGCTTGTTTCAAAAAGGAAGGTTAAACAATTAAGACGCAAACAGCTTTTGCTATCTCGGTAGTATAGTTACATCATGCAGCGTTATGGAAGACGTAGTCAACAAGATATTATTCAAAGAAAGATCCACTGTAGGAGACTTAACTGTGATGCAGATATGGAGGAATTTCAAGTATTTATTTATAAATATAGTACCTGTGGGTTAGTTATCACATATTCTAGTCGTAAACCTTGGGACCGGAAATCTATCCGACGAACCTAATTATAAATATATATATATGTTCCTCTTACTCCTCTAGGGAACATAGACGAACCTAATTGCTTTCTTTAAATCAGCCAAAAAAGCAAAAGTGTTCTATATAAAAAATTCATGTCATCGAATCTAAAAATGCCTGTCATCAACCAAAAAAATGCATGTCGTCGACCAAAAAATGCAACTCATTGACCAAAAATGCAAGTCATCGACCAAAAACTGTAAGTTATTGACCAAAAAATGCAATTCATCGAGCCAAAAAATTCCAGTCACAAAAAAATGCAACTCATCGATCTAAAAAATGCAAGACATCGAGCCAAAAAATTCCAGTCATCGCAAAAAAAATGCAAGTCATCAACCTAAGAAATGCATGTCAACGACCAAAAAATGCTAATCATCGACCTAAAAACATGCAAGTCATCTACCACAGAAATGCAACTTGCGAAAAATACATCATTTGGTTGGTTCTATAATATATAAAGGAATATTAACTCAATGAGAATTATTAAAATTTTTAAGTTAATTTCCTTACAATTTAATTTTTTATCGATATTTTGACTGATTTCGTTGCCTATAGCTCCGGTTTCAAGTAAAGTTCTATCCTAAGGAGAACTGTTTTGGAATCCTTGATACCATGTCTCTATGCAGCCCACTAGGTCCACTTACCCCACAAATCCATTTTTTATCCGATTTTGACCGACAATTTGACAAAAAGTTCGCTTCGTCGCTTATATCTCTGGTCCCAATTAAAGCCCGAAAGTATGGAAACCTGTTTTGGAATCCTTGTTGCCATGGCTATCCAGCCCATTAGGTCCGAAAACTGTTTAAAATTTAAATTGATTCAATACCTATCTAGTCTACTAGATCCGAAAACCGCACCTTTTTAAATTTTATCGAATTTTACCCCATTTATGGGGGACAAATCGACGCCTCCGTTCTATAACATTCTAAGTCGAAAAAGTGTGTTTTGTGTTATGAGCTCTCAAAGTTTTAACGCGACATACGACCATATGTGTATTCTAAGGAGATTTTTCCCTATAACTTCGGAACAGATCGGCGCATTTTAACCAAATTTTGACAGTATTTAAGTTAGAGAACGTAGAATTTAAAAATGTCCGTTATAGAATGGAGGCGTCGATATCTGGTAAAAATTCTTATATTTTACAATTAATTTTCATATTAATTTTTTTTTTAAATTCAAAGGTTGAGCTTTGTCTTCTCTCTAAATTTTCTCTATTTCATGATTATTTAAGATTTTCTTTATTCACTGTTCCAAATTTTTAACTAGGTTAACTTAGCAGTCTCTGTTAACATAACACACACTCACTCCAAAAAAGAATCTAACTTTCGGAGCTAACTTCACACACAAATGTTATTCGTTAGCCATTCCTTTGAGGCGGAACAGTACATAATTTAACATTCGCGTGCTATGCTATTGTCAACTTGATGAATTCGGTGGGCACACTTTTTAATCTAATAGTGAACATATTGTCACTCCACTTAAGGAGTTGAACGCCTTTTTTGAAATATAATGAAATTAAATGAATGAAATGAAGTCGCCGTGGTCTAGTAGGTAGTGTGTTAGTGTGTTGGCTTATTAGACGAAAAGCCAGGCTTCGAGCCCCAGGCCAGTACATCAAAATAAAATACAAAAAGCATTTCTTCGGCGACTTCCTCTCAGTAGATTTCTGGCAAAAACTCTGAGAATAAATAAGATTGCCATGAAAAGTTTCTCAAAAATCTATCGTTCGGAGTCGACTTTAAACTGTAGGTACCGCCACTCATCTATAACACACACAACATAAGTGGTATGAGAAACTAGGTCGTAATCCTGAATGAAGGGTTGCAATGACGAGTTATGTATGTAAATGAATGAAATTCATTAAAATGCAAAAACAAATGTTTAACAATTCAACTCGAACTTGAAAGATCCTATATAATCTATACTGATTGATGTTGAATATATAAATAAAAATTCACCACTTTAAAGCGTACTTGCAACAAAAGCTGGTCTTGTTTTACAGCATACTTTTAGGATTTTATTTTATTTTTATTTGCTTAACAATACAGTTCTGAAACCATTGTTTAACAAATTAAAAAAGATTGCAATCGAAGTTTAATGAATCCAATGGATTTTCTATTGCTTTTACTTACAAAAAATTAGGAGGCAAATTTTAATACAATTTTAGATTCTTGATTAGATTTCGATTTAGAAATCAATTCAAAAGAAATGGATGAACTATAAACAATAATGGAAGCGATTTCGGTTTCATGAAGTTTGTTGCTTAAGTCTTTTGTTTTCGCTTGTGCATGCAAATTGTAAAGCGGGAAAAGTAAAAAAAAAACTTTAATACAAATTAATTTTTTAATTTTATTTTTTGTTTAATATTTAACTTATTAAAAAAAACAGTTACGGTAATTGAACACAAAACAATGTACACATTTTGTAGTTGTTGTTGTTGTTGTTGTAATATTAATAATTATTGTTAATAGATAATATTAAAAAATCTTAAAAAAAAAAACTTATAAACGCTGTTCAGAAAAATATAAATTTTTATGTTTTGTATGGTAGAGTTTTTTTATATTTTATTTAATAAATATTAAATGTTTCTTGTATAGGAACAATTCATATTGCCATGCTTAAAATTTCAAAGTCATTTGAAATTTTATTTTGTTGTTGTTGCACTCCTCCGTTTTAGTTTAATAAACCTTAAATGGTGTTTTTTCTTGTCTTGTTTTTTTTATGTTTTTTGTTGTTTTTTTTTCTTCCACTTGCCTATGGTCAAGTTAACAACTCGTGCCGGTTTTTTTCTTTTGTGCAAAAACCAGCTCTGGCATTATTAAAATGCTCGTTTTAAGAAATGCAATATTGTTTTTTTAATGTTAAAAATCAATGTTGGTGTTATTTAGTTGTTATCAGCAAGCAGCAGCTTCGTTTAGCATTTGTAATTTGTAATGACGTCACTAATTGAATAAATTGTGAATTGTTGATAATACAAGTTGTACGCCAAAATGTGTTACTACTCTGCTTATTTATTTATTATTTCTATTTGTTCACATTGTTGTATATGTACATACATTTATATGACATTCGGTGTGACAAATATTTGTACGCAACAGTTTTATAGGTTTGTTTTTAATTTATTTTCACACTTTTATTAACTTATTTGTTCGTAACTTTATTTATGTATTTACTGGTGGTGTGCTTACATTTTGAAGCATATTTTTTTTCTCTTTTATTATTATTGTTTTTATTTTTGTTTTGTGTCTCTTATTTTCATTTAATTCGGTCAATAAGCAGATGACAACTATTTCAGGTAATATGTATACTAAGCATACTAATCAAACCCATTTTTTGTCTTTGTATTGAAATCTAAAATGTTTTTGGAATATCAATGAGTGCCGTTTTCATGAAAATATTTTCTTAACACACTTTAAATTATTGATTTTAATAATTATTATTTATAAAGTATGCCTAAAAAAGTAAAAGTTTAATATTAGATTTTGTTGTATTAAATGCATTTGGTGAAATTACGTTTTTTTTTTCTCTTCTTAAGTAACCTTGATGACAAAAAAGAAAAAACCAAAATTCACGCACCATAGCAATGGTTAAGTCTTGCATACTAAATTTTGTTAACCAATGAAATTAGGTTTTAAAATTTCTAAAAATATTAACGATTTAGGTCAGTTATAGATATGCAATGATAAAGTTTTATCGATATCGGTTTTTTGATTATACGAATAGATGGTGTTATGACCAGTAATATGAAAAGTTAAGAATTTATTACGACTTGTAATCGTAAAACTGGTTTAGTTTGAAATAAAATTAAGGCTGTAAGTAGACTATGAACGTAAAACTCTTGTTTTTGTTTAAAAATAAAACCACTTTAGTTTTAACTAACTCGACGTGAGGCCTCGGTTTAAACCCCAGTTCAGACATCTAAAACATCTCCGGCGTTTTTCTCTAAGTAAATTTCTGGCAAAAAATCTAAGAGTAATTAAAATTGCCATGAAAAGTTTCTCAAAAACCTGTTGTTCGGAATCGACTTTAAACTGTAGGTTAACACACTAAACATAAATGGTGTGAGAAGTTTAGACGTAATACTGACTGAACGGTTGTAATGAGCAAATATGTTTGTAAATAGGTTAGGTTAGGTCGGAGGGGTAGCTCTGATATCAAAAAGCTCACTTGAGCACGCATAGCGGCCCGTTGTGATGCCACGGGTGAACGCAGTCTCTGTACTGACCAAGTTCCACCAAAATCAGGCAATATATGTGAAGTTTTGACGAAAAATATTTGTATATTTGCTCATCTATTCTTTACGAATCATAAATTTTATTAAATATACTCTGGTCTTGTGTCAATGAATTCACTTCGCCCCACGGTATTACCCATCCGGCTAGTTCTACTTTCACTTGCCTTCTCTAAGTATAAGCCAGTCGACTCCATCTTCAGTTGTTTTTCAGTTTCCAGTCTCTACGGCATTTAATTTAACGGCGTTTTAAGATCTTCTTAAAGTATGGCCAATCCACTGCCATTTACTTTATTTTACGACAGAGATCATGGGCTGGTGACTGGATTCTTTCCAATACTTTGTGTTAGGCATCACTATAGAAGAGAATATTTGTAAGATTCACAAACAGCTAGATCTTCTGCATACAGTCAAAGAAAAAAATCTGCATTCACCTTCAACTGTTTTCTCCTCAAAGTAATTGCTCTCAAATAGAGTGCACTTAATGCGAAACTTTTTATAATCCTTACAGCATAAAATAAAATTTTTTGTTTCACTGATACAGCTTTTTATCTTTTCAAATTATCTTCCCTTAATTGATCAGGGGATCTAACTCGGTGTGGATATAGTGGATAAAAATCATTCATAAGCAAACATTTTTTGTTGTGATGTACAAGGCCCGAATAGTTTTTTTAAAATGACTCCCATTTTTTTCACTTTATTGCCACAATTGAGCCTTTGCTTCAGCATTATAACCATAGACCCATGATTCTTCATCCCTTAGGTGACATTTGAGAACCAATGATGTCTTCCAATAGTTTTGTTTTTATAGAGCAAAGAAAAAAATAATCCAAATCCCATGTATAATCTTTGGAACTTGCCTCGTTACATGAAATCATACGTGAACTGCCTCATATACACATTTGGTTATAAAAAGTGTACGTACACATACATGACAATGTAATATTCTTATACTTGCAGTATGTATAGTTTGTTTATAAATCCATAGATTCATTCATTCATTCATTCATTCACTTTTTATGTTGCTATTGTTAATTGTTGTTAATATTAGTTTTACAATTTGTTTTTTTTTTTTGTCTCTCTATTGTGTTTAATTTTTTTGTTTTTTTGTTTTTTAACTTGTCATTTTTCACACTCTACTTTTTTACAAGAATTTTTTTTATAAACTTGTAAAGTTTTTTTTAATGTATGTTTTTTTATATGATTTTTTTTTTAATTAAAATTTCAAAATTATTTCCTTTTTCTCTTAATTAACTCAAAAAAAAAAACAACACACACACATAATTCAACAAAAAGTTTTTTAAAAGCATTTTGACCAACTTAATGATTGTGTCAACTTTACTTTGAAATAACAAAATAAGAAAAAAAACGATGAAAGGAAAACTCATGAATGACATGAAAAAAATCTTTTGTTATGAAATATGGTCGTAGCTTTTTTCTGCAATTCACAATGAATAGCAAATAAGTTTTATTACCTTAAGAAAAACATTACTAACCGACAAAAAATAAATAAATAAATAAAATGAAAATATATTTGAAACACTTTCTCTAGAACTGATGAACCAAATAATTGTAATAAAAGTAATGAATGTTTTAAACAAATTGTTTAAATAACCAACAAAAAATAAATCTACTCTGGCGAAAACTGTCAATTGGGAATACACATACATAATTATACACATATATGTAGTCAGGTGGTTCCAAAATATTCCAATTTTCGTTGATCTTGAAGTCATCTTTGAATAATGATTGCATACCGCAGAGTACGCAATTCAGTTGCATTTGCAAGGACTGATCATAATCGGAGAGAAGTAATCTATAAATATCTCGAATTGTATGTTACTGTGCCTTCGCAATATTGCTCCAAGCATTGGTCAATTTTATAATTACTCACTAGCCTTCCCTGTAGTTGCCGTAGTATAGTAAGCAGTGTGTTGGCTTATTAGACGTGAGGCTAAAACATATAAAACAAAACGAAATATGAAAATATATTTCTTTGGCAACTTCCTCTCAGCAGATTTCTGGCAAAAACTCTGAGAGTAAAATCAAATTGCCATGGAGAAGTTTCTCAAATAATCTATCGTACGGAGTCGACATTAAACCTGTAGATCCTGCCACTCATGTATAGAATAAACATACACAACATACGTAAGTGTGTTAGAAGCTAGGGTGTAATTCTGACTAAAGGGTTGTAATGACCAACTATGTATGTATGTGAACTTTCCAATATTGGTTTGGCTATAAAACGTTCCTACTTAAAGTATTTGGGGGTGCCAAAGGAAGCATTGACACAAAACTTTCTGGTTACTTAAAAGGCGAGTTTCTGAATTCACTTTATGACAAGGCAGGTCAGTATTTTTTATAAATACAGATTATATGAACAGCTTCAGATACTCATATAGACGTAGCGATAGTTGGAATTGTTTGTAAAATGAATTGTTTTTCAAAGAACTGCTTTTTTCCCTGCTTTACGCTTTTACAAAAGAAAACATTTTGAAAATTATTTTTTACCCGGTTTTTTTTAACTTTCATTCATTATTTCCGCGATCAACCCACCTCCTAAAGTTTTCATAATTGTAGGGTATCTTATGCTAAAGTATTATTACATGTAAATGTGTTAAAATTTTGTAATACATTCTCTACTTTACAGATTTCAAGTATCATTTCCATAGATTTGTCTGTATGTGAATGTGATTAAGTTATTCATGGTGACAGTGTTTCCACTGAAACTGCTTTATTTTTTTAATAAGAATTGAAACAACAATAACTAAAAGAGAATAAAAAATCAAATAAAATATGGGTTAAACTGACTTACCCCGTATAGGGCTTATTGGTTGGCCATTAAGACTTTAGATGGTAAACATGCACTGAAAGAAAAAAGAAATGATACATTTTTTTTTATTAATATAGTATAGAAATCTTATTTATTTAACGCTAACAATACAACACCAATTTATATAGAATACATAGTTTTGAAACAAATTTTTATAAGTGTACTACTGTTCATATGAGATTTTACTAGTGTTGTAATCTTATATTTTAAATTTATTAGGGTAGTAACGACTAACATTTCATCATGGTTTTTTAAAATTTTAAAAGGTTTCATTCCTCCTTCAAATGTATCACTCAAAAGCTCTTTAAATATTCAGCGGAGATCAATCAACATCTTGGAATGTTACATCCAATATTTTATACAACGGCAAGTGGGAACCTTGCCAAGTCTTACCGATCACCTGCATAACTGGAAAGACAAGATCGGTAGAAACAGAAACCGAATAAGAAGATGCGGATGCTTTGTCCCTATTATTCTTAAAGGGATTAAAGGAAATATAATAGTTACGCAATTAAAATTGAAACAGAAAGCTTTGAGAACATTGTTCAGCCTGCACTTAAGCCGTGGACTTCAGAACTCCGGATAGCGTTTACCTCTGGCCTAAGTGGGACCTTAACCTTCAAGGAAAGTTTACCATCGGACCTAGATTAGATCTTTATTCGTCACCATGTTTTTTGAAAAAGTTTGATTAAAAATAACAGAAGATATTGGCTGCCTTCCAAAATGTTAGTTGCTTTGTGTTTGAATAAAGTATCGTGTTTCATAATGCCGCTGTACAAAATATATATTTACAATGTATTCTATTTCAAAACATTGTCGATGTGTATTTTAAACTCAGTCAAAAACCAATCAGGCATCGGATTTATAGTTGATGCATTGTTTCGTTACTTTGCATGTCTACATAGTTTATATACAGTAGTAGAACTGCATACAAACTTTGTATTGATACATTTTGGAAGGCAGCCATTATGTTCTGTGTAGTGCAGCAGGCCAAAATTTATGGTGCAAATCTAAACTACAAAGCTCACAGGCTATCCAATAGACTCCTAGAGCAGCCTGATAGTAAGTAATCCTTAAGAATAGTGAAAGTTTTTGCTCACGAAGCCTATTTGAGGCGCTATTGCTTTATAGGATATTTTAAAGGGATAAATGGGATTCGTTCCGATAGTCGCCAAACGATAAAAATGTACGGGTATATACAAATATTCTTGTTAAAGAACGTTGTGGTCATTTACTGTTTGTTTTGAAGATTAGTGTAGAAGATTGAGTTTCATTACTACGGGAATGACCCTTAATCATACACTGCATTGTCTTGGAATAATAGAAAATAAGTTACAGGAAAAGGGGTTGTTGTAACAGTTCGGTTGTTGTCTCCGGAAGCTTTTCCCTGTATTTAAAATATAAGATGGTAAGTTTTAGTTTAATGTATTTGGTTGGTTGTGTGCCATGTTATTCGGTGGGGATGGGATGGGTTGGAGATGGAATTGTTATTTGCTGGTTATGTGTGTACGATGTCATCGTCATGTAGTCGGTAGTTCGAGGAAGTCCGCTGTTGTCGTTGGATTCAGCCATAGATCTAATGGTCGCAGGACTGTCGGTTTAGCTGGGCAACTAAAGATGTGCGCCGTGTCGTGTGGTGCCCGGTTGTATAAGGGGCGGCTATCCTGGGTTCCCGGAATTATCCTTGCCCCTATTGCACTATTCAGGAAGTTCGACCATCCTGATCCAAGCTGGGCCAGAATGGTTCTCGAAACCCTTGGTAGTGCCTTTCGGTATCGGATATAGGTGGGTATGTCGATTTATGACCCTGTTGTGGCGTCTCTGGCCGTCGTGACAGTAGTTTGATGTAGGGTGTTTTGTGCCTCCCTTACAGACTGTGGGTCCACTATTGAGGGTATGAGGTGAGTGATGTCCGAGTTATAAGTTGTGAGGTCTTGTCTTATGCGTCGAGGGGGGGATCGTTCATGACTATGTGGTGGTAGCAGGCTATGAGAAATTGCCTAGTCAGTAGCTCATTGTGCTTTCTAACTGTCAGCATTTTGGATTCACGTGGAGGTGGTCTATACTGGTCATCATTACGCATCCGGTAGCTATTCGTAGGGCGTTATTCTGTATCGTCTGTAGTGCCCTCCATTGTGTATCGCTCAAGAATGATGTCCAAATTGCAGCAGCATAGTTGAGGAGTGACCGTCCGATAGCCTTATAGGTGGTGAGGATGGTTTCCTTATCCATTTCCCATGTGGTGCCTGCTAATTCTTTTAGGACCTTGTTTCTCTTCTTCACTTTAGCGTTGATGTTAGTCGCATGTGCGGCGAAGTGAAGTAGGTTGTCGAAAGTGACCCCGAGAATCTTTGGGTACCGAACAGTGGGAATGATGTTGCCCTCCACTGCGAAAAGGGGTAGCGGTGTGCGGTAAATTGGTAAATTATTGATTCTTTTCTATGACAAATTCAAGACGGTGTGACAGACCAGAGTCTCTGGCTGGAGGCGAACCCTCTAATTCGACACTTGCAGATTAATACAGAAGTTTTAGGTATGATTTTGGTTTTTGATATTATCTTCTCTTGGTAAACAAAGCAGGACACAGGGCTGCTGTCTGGTTGGATTATTAAAGGTATTTGAAGCCTCTTACTTGAAATTCGAAAACAATGACGACATTTTTCGCTTTCTTCGGGTTTTAAACTTGAATAGATGGTGTTTGCAGTCAAGTACTATACCTTGCTACCATACTACCAAGAATATGTTGTACCCTAATAATACAAAAATTACTAGATGTTGTCTAGCTGTGACATATAGCGTTTTAAATTACAAACATGATACTCAGTAATACGAAAATCTCTGGTCAACATTAAGCTGGTGCTTTTCTTACTACATATTCGTGTACTACTTCTGGGGCCACCAATGGCCCTCTCTCTTCAAAAGTTTTAAGCTGTAACTGGTAGGTAACTGCTTAGTGAAAGGAATGCTCTGTTTTTAGATTTCCTATTATATTTAAAAAGCATACAAGTGTTTATTTGTAATGCCCTTTTGTTGTTGCTGTTTTTTTTTCTTTTTTGTTTTTGCTGCTTAACATACAGAAGTATTTTATGTACATGTGACATGAAAATTGCACATTTCTTTAATGAAATTGAAATCTTTTTAGAGTACCTTTCATATAATTGTTGTTATTGTTTTTAATTTTTTTTACCTTCACGCCCGTGTTAATCCATTGCTACTCATGTAACACTTTGAGTAAAACTAACCATGGGGTGGAGTATTATAGACGGTCATCAAATCATAGTCATACTGACTGACTGACTTGACTTCTCTAATGGCATTGTTTGTAGCTGTTTTTAATTTATTTTTTTACTACTTTTATAGGGTGTTTTTTATAGAGGTATAGAACTTTAAGTTGCAATAAAACAACGATGGATTATTCGATTGACATGAATTTTATTTATCCGAAAGATAATCTTGTGGCATATGACCGCCCCGGCTGGCGCGGATGTAGTCCAATCTGGACGTCCAATTTTCGATTACTTTTTCCAACATTCGTGGCCGTATATCGGCAATAATACGGCGAATGTTGTCTTCCAAATGGTCAAGCGTTTGTGGCTTTACCGCATAGACAAATGACTTTACATAGCCCCACAGAAAGTAGTCTAGCGGTAGTAAATCACAAGATCTTGGAGGCCAATTCACAGGCCCAAAACGTGAAATTAGGCGGTAACCAAACGTGTCTTTCAATAAATCTATTGTGGCACGAGCTGTGTGACATGTTGCGCCGTCTTGTTGAAACCACATCTCCTGGACATCATGGTTATTCAATTCAGGAATGAAAAAGTTAGTAATCATGGCTCTATACCGATCACCATTGACTGTAACATTCTGGCCACCATCGTTTTTGAAAAAGTACGGACCAATGATTCCACCAGCCCATAAAGCGCACCAAATAGTCAGTTTTTCTGGATGTAACGGTGTTTCCACATACACTTGAGGATTACCTTCACTCCAAATGCGGCAGTTTTGTTTGTTGACGTAGCCATTCAACCAGAAGTGCGCTTAATCGCTAAACAAAATTCGCTTATGAAAATCGGGAACAACGGTAATCTCGTTTTGGGCCCATTCGACGAATCTACGCCTTACTTGATGATCGTTTGGCTTCAATTCTTGCACGAGTTGGATTTTGTAAGCACACAAACCAAGATCCTTCCGCAAAATCTTCCATAAAGTGGATGGACACAGATCCAATTCCTGTGCTCGATGGCGGATGGACTCATTCGTGTCATCCTCAATGCTACGCGCTACAGCAGCAATAGCTTCTTCTGTACGCACCGTACAGCATCTCTGGGGATACGAGTTATCAATAAGAGTAAACGTGTTGCGAAAACGTTCCATGGTTAATCGAATTAACTGCTCTGATGGACGATTTTGTCGACTAAAAATAGACGTAGTGCGCAATAGGTTTTCCGCACAGAACCATTATTTTCGAAATAAAATTGCACTATTTGCAAGCGTTGTTCAGGCGTGAGTCTATTCATGATGAATTGCCAAACCAAACTGAGAATAAATCACTTGACAGCTGTTAAATCGGTCGCCGTCTTGAAAAGTAACGCCAACTTAAAGTTCTATACCTCTATAAAAAACACCCTTTACTTTTATTATTAAAAACTTTGTTAATGTTGTTAGTATTGAGGTATCACTATTGTTTTGCTGGGCTTCACACTTTGGAGTACCGGGGAAAAAAAACAATAGAAGAGAATAAATTAATAGTATGGCCACCTGTTTAGACCCAATTCCATTGGATAGAGAGATGTCTTACCCACATAATAGCTGTGTAGGTATTATTGAATTAAATTGTTTACAGGCTTTTAATTCAAAATATACAAACAATAAAGATATATTTTCCAATTCTTTGCATTAAACGTTGTTCAATTACAAGACTATCGTACTTCTGGCTTCAAAAATTTTTTATTTGGTAATAAAACTTTAATAGTTAATAATTATAATTCACAGAAAATAACTTATCGCTGAATATTTCTTTGTTGGTTTTTGTGTTTTTTGTTTTATGTTTTTATTTTTTTGTTTTTGTTTTCTTTCAATATTTTTTCACTTTCTAATTAATAATTACAATACTTTTTCATTTCAATATGAATGGGAGTAGTTTTGCATCAAAATGAATGAAATAAACGAAATGGACGATTGACTGATTTGTGTGGTGGTGGCACAATATCATTGCTTGGCTTTATTATGTTGCATTGAAAGTCTTCTTTTGTTTCACAAACATTTTTTATTTTAACATGTGATGGAATTATTAGAAAACTTTTCCTTTCATTCATTTTATTTTCGGTTTCTACCGAAATTTATGCAAATTATTAGAAATTAGAAAATATTTTCTTTTCTTTTTTTATTATTAAAAACCATATTCTTATTTAAATGAAACAGAATTATTTGCTTGAGATTATCGTAATAATCGTGACATCAAAGTATAATAGAAAATAAATTTAAAAAACTTGCGTAAAAGTTATGCAAATTAGAATTTCATTTTCTAGATGAAGAATTTTAATTGTTTTGTGAAATCTTATGTAATGATTCAAGTCATTATTAAATGGAAACCAGTCCAAATCCAGTGTGCTTTGATTAACCCTATTAGAGTTTACTGAAACCAAATAAATTTAAACTGAATAGCATAATATTTTAGGAGACTGTGCGTTATTCTCCAGTTGTTTCCTTATTTCTGATTAATCTTCTGATTGTTGCATTTTGTTGGATTTTATATAAAGGCATCCAGCCTGTTGTACTTTTCTAGATAAGCAATTTGACATAGTAACCCTGTAATGTGACTAGCCCATTGATTAACAGCTTATCTTGGGTAAGAATTCAAGATTTCGACCTACTTTTCTAGAAGAAAGCAGAGAATTACATACAATGTGCCTGTAATTTTTCATTTCCAAACCAAACATTCGACTGTTTTCTGCTACAGATTGCAACTGGCTTCAATTATTACAAAAAGAAACGCATTGCATTTGTATGCAATTAAAGGTAAAAAGTTTAAAATTGTAAGAATAAACTTACTTACATCAAGTAACCTCTGTTTAGTTGAGTACTAGTTGCCATTTTGAACGCCTATTACGACCAAATGGGCAAAAACTGGCCGCCTGTTTCCTTCATACACAACATGGTGGAGTGAAAAACTACGTCGTAATACTGACGTAATTAAGTAGGCGCTTAACTACAGAAGTTTTGTGTTAACGTTATCGTAAGTGATATACTTTTCAACGTCAGTCAGAAACCGGAAATTTAATCCGTTAGTTTTGTATGGATTAGCTATGTGGACTCACACATTGAAATTCTTTTTTATCCTGCTTTCAATACGGTTTTTTAGCTTTCAAACAATTAAAATAATACCTAGGTAATCGTAAGATTCGACGCTTTTTATTTTCTTTATTGGCCATACAAAGCGTACTGCATCTTTGTGATCAGTAGTGATGCCTCTTTATTTCTGGAAAACCTTAAAATTTAAACTGACAGGGAATTGTGAGCAAATTATGTGCGATGTCGCATCTATTATGGCCTGTTTTGGACACAACTAAAATAGCTATAACATTGGAATCCAACCACAGTACTTGAAATTTCAATCGGTTATGTTAGCGGGTAGCTTGCCGTTCACAGGCAGATTTACTCGGTGGCCATACGTTACGTTGTGTTACCCAGTGTGAGATAAGCCCCCTTGTCATGATCCATTAGTTGTGGCTTTGACCCATCCCGAGCTTTGGAACTTCAATAACTGATTAGAAGATGTTTGCTACGCTGACGACTGTGTTTTTAAATTACTACAGTAATCCTTCGATTTTCGTCGCCTCGATTAACGTTGTTACGATTACGTTCGCAAATTTTTTGTTCCCTCTAACTTCATGTTGCGTCGTCATTCGATTTACGTCGCCTTTTTTTTTTGGAGCCAACTGCGACGTAAATCGAGGGATTACTGTAACTTTTAAGTTCCTTGCTAAAAACATACTATTTTGTAGCATGGGCAATATGAAATTCGGTTTACGTCATTTCGATTTACGTCGCAGTTGGTTCCAAAAAAAGGCGACGTAAATCGAGGGATTACTGTAATAATCACGCATACAACACAAACTAAATCAAGTCAAACAGCAGGTCTTTGTTATCATTAAATTCAAAATCAAATCCATAGACACCAGGCCCCCGGTAGCATATTAACATCAACCGGTTGCTTTAAAATGGAAAACAACATTTGGAGCGAAATCCATCCTAGCAATATGTGTGTAAATACCATTTCAATGTAAAATCAGTATTGCTCTCTGGGCAGAAAACTCAGCCTTACTGCCTTAGCCATTGGCAGAATTTGAGTATTTTGTAAACCGGATTTTAGGATCTTAAACAGAGGTCACAGGACAATTTGCCTAAGATGGCTAAGCCATCTTTACAAAAGGTGTAATCAAAAGCCAATGTATGTCATTAAAGTTTGAAGAGCGTGATCGAAGAAAAACATTCTTTGATGACAGAATCGTTCAATTAAACAATACTTAACCCTCTAAGGCCATTTGATATGTTCCATTCAAACGTGTTCAACACTATTATAGCGGAAACCATGGGCTATATTGACTATAATTGCTATCAAAGTTTTTAATTTTCTTTATTTAACCTGGTATTTTCATATTTGGCTAAATTTAAATACAAATTTTGGAATTTATAGGAGCCATCGAATTCAAAATCAAAATTTTGTTTCCTGGGCAAACAGAAATTTATATATTTTGCTTATTTCATACGACATACATACATATATGACATGGTCTTATAAAAGTCACGTCGCTCTTTGAGGCATTTAAATGATTTTGAGACAACAGACACAAAGAATTGTTCCCCTCGTAATGATTAAATAATAATTACAAAAACAACAAGAAGTTCTTATTTTCTTTTTTTGCTAAAACTTGCAATTAAAATTCAAAACACATTCATTATGAAATTTTATTAGAAATATCCGATTTCAGTAATTGTTTATTATTTTCATTTTTATTGTAAGCTAAACCCTCTCCCCTCCTTCATAAAATAATAATTTTAAATATTTTTTTTAGGAAATTAAGAAATGAAGAAAGAAGAATGAAAACAATAATTATTTAAGTTATAAACTGTGAATACTTTTAATTTAAAATTGTATTCTATTTAAATTATAGACTAACCATCCATATAGACCAACACTGGCGAAATATTTTTCCAATAGAAATCATAAATAATTTGATATTTTAAATTGTATAGTATATCGCAAATATATTACAACAGCATCATGTAATAAAATATGTATCAGCATATAATTTGATTGTATCTCAATTACTTTTAATTTTATTGCACGCGTACCTACCTTACAGTACAGTAAGCGTATCTCTAGTTATACTTGCAACAGAGCTGGTTTCGTTCACTGTTGTATGGTATGGATCATATTAAAAGTGAATGGCATTGTTCAGTAACTATAACAATAATTTTTCTTGTCAATGGTCATACGTATGTATATAGTATTTTGTAGGGTTTTAAATTATACTTTCCAAAGATTTTAAATGTTTTGCAAAGAACTTTAAATGTTTAAGAATCAAATATACTGGCTTAAAAACACTTTAGTACAGGAAAAATCTGCCAATAAAGCAACAAATAATTTCGTTGACATTATCTTCGTCGAGTATAACAAATTCTAAACTTGTAAAGGACAATTCAATATCGACCTTGTTTTATACATTTGTTGTTGGCCGCTGTTTTCCAACAGACTGGCTGCCTTCCAAAATGTGTCAATACAAAGTCTGTATGCAGTTCTACTACTGTATATAAACTATGTAGATATGCAAAGTAACCAAACAATGCATCAACAATAAATCCGATGCCTGATTGCTTTTTGACTGCGTTAAAAATACACATTGACGACGTTTTGAAATAGAATACATTGTATATATTTTGTACAGCGGCATTATGAAACACGATGCTTTGTTCAAACACAAAGCAACTAACATTTTGGAAGGCAGCCACTATGATGCTTCCAAGCACCACTAATGCATTCTAATGCTGTTACTCATCCGCTGGTTATCTTAATTTTAAATTTAGGGTGGGTGCCTCGATGGCTTAGTTAGTAGTGTACTAAACTTTAAGTGCCTAGGCCATGGATTCGATTTCCACCAGCTACTCTAGGTATTTGTGATTGCCTGATCGTTTTTCTGACATTATATATGACAATAGAAAAAGAAGAAAGTGAGAATTATTATTATTAAAAAGTAATTCTCGAAAAAAGGCTAGGGTATGTACATATATGCAGTGGTCATTAAAAAAATTGCCGCATATTACCCCCTCTTTCCTTTCTCCTATAAAACTATCTTTCCTGTATGCCATCACAATGTACTGCATGAATAGGAGTCATCCAATGAGCGTTGGCCTCGAAAAGTATTTTCTTTTATCTTCTGAGTGTAGTAGAAATTTTAATTTTATAAGAGTATAGGTATACATATCACTCGATCTTGATTTTCGAAGGTTATTGCAAAGCTAAACAAAAAAAGGGCAAGCGCAGGATGCCATGCAATGGTGATTTATTATAATTATTAGACAATATGCGCAATAACTTCACTTAACTCACTTTAACCAAATCACAAAGCATCAATTTAGAAATCTTTGTATCATTTGTATCGTTCGAAGAATGTAAACTGAACGATTTTTTCGCTTAGTAAGGTTACATCATTCAAGTGACTAATAACACAGCCCTGCAAATTTGGACTTTTTTTGTGCAAATAAGATGGATCCAGGTGTTTTCGAAGGCATTTTGCGCGCTGAACACGAATCTGGTTTCATAAACTTTCCATCACGTCAGGTTTTCGAGAAAAAGGGTCGAGTAAATCTGATTAATTTTTATAAACCTCGACCGCCATATTGGATCCGCCATTACGAATTTTTTAAATCTGAATGAAGATCTGTAATCAGCGACCCCAAAAGCCCCTGAGTAACAATTTTCAAGCAAATCTGATTAATTTTTAAGGACCTCCGTAATGTGTTTCCTTTTCTTTTGCACCTCTTGACATAAACCCACCCCCTACTTTAAGGGTGCATGCAAACAATTTGGCTTTGGGCTCATTTTGAAGAGCAAAGATCAATTGTCAATTTCTGATAATAGCGATGGTTCTAGCACGTCAGTGTTTAGCTCTACAATGTTTCAAAAATGGCCAAAAACGCTATTTTTAGGGGTTTCAACCCCATTTTTCTCGAAAACCTGACGTGATGAACAATTTTTGAAACCAGATTCGTATTCAGCGTACAAAATGCCTTCGGAAACACGTAATAATGAGTTCTGGTGAACAAAAAATGTACTTTTAATTGCTCTTTTATTTAAGAATTCAGCCCACTCGGTAAGCGTCACAAGCTGCTATAGGCCCTAGCGTTAACAACAAGTTGTTTCCTTCTTTCTGACCTCCAAGCTTACCATAGTTATTTAAGGCGGCGCAACTTCTGAACCCCTGCTTTATTTTCGTGTACATTCTTGCACATCTGGTTATTCACTATGCGAATTTGGCCAATGTGTTGTACAACACCAGCTTCGTTTTTCAAATGAAATATTTGAAGATAATGTTTAATAAGATCGAATTATTCATCGTTTCTTCGTATTATTCATACATTTGTCTAGACTTCAACTGACTGTAATTGATTACCCGCGTTATAACGGGTGATTTTTTAGCTATTATCTTTTTGGCAACACTGGTTTAAACAGCTCACGCACGTTTCGTGTTTTGTTTCACTGTCAAACATCTTCAGTTTGGTCTATAATTTAACCATGAATCGTCTTACAAACGAACAACGCTTGCAAATCATGGATTTTATTATCAAAATGTGTGCTCTGTTAAGAAAGTTCATCGCGCGCTTCTTCCATTTTATGGTCAGTTTAATCGACCCACTGAAGCGGCTATTGGGACTATTGTGACTAAATTTCGCACCAAATTTACATTGTTGGACATTAAACCACCAACACGCTTACGTAGAGTGCGAACTGAAGAAGATATCGCAGCTGTATCGGCCAGTGTTAATGATGACCATCAATTATCGATTCGTCGCCGTTCGCAGCAATTGGGCCTCTGTTACTCAACAACGTAGAAAATTTTGGGGACGGATTTAGGTGTGAAGCCTTTCAAAATACAGCTGGCGCAAGAATTGAAGCCGAACGACGTACCGCAACGCAGAATTTTTGGTGAATGGGTTCTTGGAAAGTTGGTCGAAGATCCAGTTCTTTACCGAAAAATTGTGTTCAGCGACGAAGCTCATTTTTGGCTCAATGGATACGTAAAGAAGCAGAATTGTCGATTTTGGAGTGGAGATCAGCCAGAAGCATTGCAAAAGCTACCAATGCATCCAGAAAAAGTCACAGTTTGGTGCGGTTTATGGGCTGGTGACATCATTGGACCGTACTTCTTCAAAGATGCTGCGAATCGTAACGTAACTGTGATTGGTGAGCGCTACCGTGAGATGATATCCAACTTTTTTTTTGCCCAAAATGCAAGAGCTTGACTTGCATAACATGTAGTTTCAACGGTGACACATGCCACACAGCACGCGTAACAATGGACTTATTGAGAGGCGAGTTCGGTGTACATTTTATTTCACGTTCGGGACCGGTCAATTGGCCGTCTAGATCGTGCGATTTAACGCCTTTAGACTCTTTTTTGTGGGGCTATGTTAAAGCTCATGTCTATACAGACAAGCCCTCTTCAATTGACGCATTGGAAGACAACATTGAAGCATTTATTCGTGAAATACCGGCCGAAATGTTGGAAAGAGTATGCCAAAATTGGACTAAGCGGATGGACCATTTGAGGCGCAGTCGCAGTCAACATTTGCATGAAATAATCTTCAAATATTAAATTATATGGACCGTACTATCGATTCAAATAAAGATTTCATGAATTTTCCTGAATTTTATTTGTTTTTTTTTGAAAAATTTTCCTGTAGCTCTTAAAAAATCACCCATTATAAACCCCACGATGTAAATAACACAATTCATAACATGATTTCATTAATATTGTGGGAACAGAAAATAGTAAAAGTTTACCAAGTTTAATCTATGACTGACAGAAATCGTTACCACGCATTTAAACGTTAGTGGACCTGGAACGTTTCTTATTCTTCAGTTTGAGTACTTATTTCAGTCATTTTATTTCAAAAAAGTTTGAATTTCTTGGTATTTGAACTACTTTTGTCCATTGTCGACTAGTTAATCCAGTGATTTTATAGACTAAACTCTGGGTCTTACTCTGAAGGCAAAATATTAAGGGTTCTTGAGCCATCAACGAAATGGAGATAATGACAAATACCATAGATATTTTATTAAAGCCATAAGTGGGTATAATTTAATTTCAGTACTATTCACAGAGACAATGTCACTCATTCCACCCTACTCTATAAACAAATTTTAAAGCCTCTGATTTAGAAGAAGTACAAATTTATATAATCGTTGCTGTTTAATGAAATTTTCATGTGAATTTTTTTCTATTTATTAAACTGTGGGATCTGCATAATTTCTTTTTTAGGCTTTGAAATGAAGTATGTATGTGAAACACCTCTGTATTTAAGTGTTAAATTTGAAAATAACTTTGTATTGTAAAAAAAAACCAACAACAAAAAAAATAAATTATTTACTTATAAAATAAACATAAAAATTGTTTAATTAATGCAATAAAAACTAAAATGCTTATGGAAACCAAAATAAAGTACTGCTGCATCATGTTTTTACAATTTAACCAACAAAACAAAAAAAAAACAACGAAAAAGGCAACACATTTTCTGCGTGATTTTTATTATTTTCATAACAAAAATTTCCTTTTGTTGAACGCCTCATGTTAATTTGAAAATTTTTATATTTCCGCTATTTTTTATTTTTTTTTTTTATATAAAAAACTAATGCTCATAATCAAATTACTTAATATATGTATGTATGTATGTATTGTGTGTGTGTTAAAAACGTCTTCTTATTTGACTTTCCAGCTTTCGCACTTATGCTGTGTACCTTTTTCTTTAATTTTTCATATCTGGCGTCACATTCATGCCTTAATAGCTATTTTCTAACGGTATTTGTTAGAACTTATCTCAAAGAAAAAAACAACAACTTTAGAAAAATGGAAATAAATATCCATCATTATGTACATACATGTTAGATAACTTCCCTAAAGAAAAATAATAAAAAAATTAACAAAAAAAGCTGCCTGGAAATGTTTCTGTAGGTACTGTAAACTGTAAATACCTCCCACTTGTATGTAATTAAAGAGCCAGAAGAAAAACTTCTCTTGCATGTCTGTAAATCTTTGAAATTAATATTAATCACACAAACAAAACAAAAAACATTCTTAATTTTAGTTCTTCGCCGTCAGATTTCATTATTTCTAAACAAACGAAAGAAAGAATATTCTATACGAGTATCGTGAGATATGAATGGAAAACAAAACAAAAAACTAAAATAAACAGAGAATAAAAACTATTCAGACATGAATAAAAGTAGACACGTTGAAAACAGCTTTGCAGAATTTTACTTGGACAAAATAATAGGTGTGTGATTTGTAATTTAGTTAAAATTTGATTTATTGTCAAAAAATTAGAAAAAAAAGGAAGAAAGTAAGTGAAATAATATTAATTAAAAATAAATTAAACATTATATCAGACATAATTAATTTTTAAGATGGGTCGTGGGCTCCATTGCAGTAATGACGAAAGACTCCTCGTTCTTAAACTTCGCGAGCAAGATAAAACCAACAAATTTATTGCAGATGCTTTAAATCGGTCTGAGAATTTTGTAACCAACGCTTAAAAAGAAAAAAATAACGTTGAAACACGAGGTAGACATAGAAAAACTTCAATAACTACAGACAAACGCATAGTCACACTGTCCAAACGGGACCCTTTTAAGTTATCTAAGGCGATTGCCAGAGAATTGAAAATACAGTGTCATCACGAACTGTGCGAAGACGATTACAGACAGGCCTACAAGGTAGGATAGCTCCCAAAGTTCCTCTGCTTAGAATAAACAATTTAAAGAAGACGAAAAATTTTGCCTTGGCTCACAAAGATTGGTGTCCACATCAAAAGCTGGTCTTTTTTTGAATTCACTTTCTTTTAAACATAATTTACTGTTATTTTTCCTTCCTTATCACTTTTTAGAACGTAAAATAAATTAATTTAATAAAAATAATTGACTAACCTATGACGTATAAATAAAACCGAAAGTATACTGATATAGTTTGCTATGTGATTCACACCTATTTTTTTCGGCCATATGTGTATGTAAATAAGCGGTCTACTGAAAAAAAACCATTATATTTCCAATTATAATTAGGATCATGGGTGCCCTGGTAGTCTAATGGGTAGTGTGCTAGACTATTGAGGGTCGTGTGTTGGATTCCCACCAGAGACACTGTTCTGTGACACTACACCGAGCAAATGGTCAAAGTTACTCAGCTCATTCTAGTCAACATAAAAAGTATAAGATTTAGTGGTAGAACCTATTTCACAGATTTGTCTCAGACCTTTTAAAAGGGTCTATCATAAACCTTCTTCCTCATCGCACACCAGTTACATAAGTAGATGATTGGTCTAGGATGATGTCAAATTTATTTTTTGTTGCCTAGATACATACATATGTGTATAGGATGAAGTGCTCAGCAACTTTTTATCGATTGAGCTCTATTCTTTCTTATGAGGGGCGTTGTCTGATCTTCTTATGATATTCGTTGGTGATATTATACTCTCTAGTAGATTTTAAAAGCCATAATGAACATTTTTTCGCTTTTTAGATTAGATTTGAACCTGGATTACTCGAGCTTATATTTGAGCTCTTTAAGCGCCACTTTATAAGTGCTGGGCGCTATAATAATAATGCAAATTGATGAGTGTCGAGAATAATTTCGAATCGCTTGTAAAATGGGTGGCCATAAAAAGGTGGCCATATTGCAAAGAAAATTTTTATCTGCTGAATTGAAATAATATCGAGGCATAATTGAAGTGGTTAGTGAAAGGTTATAAAGCGTATGTCGCTTATGACAATGTAAACGGTTGTGTCCAGAGCGAGACTAACTGGCGCAATTGGTATTTAAGCCGGGATTAATGGTCAGAAAGATATTACTACATATGTACTCTGAACTATTGCTCTACTGGGGCCCATATCTTATTGGGTGCCGTATGTATACTTCTAGTAGGTAGTGTGTTGTCTTATTAGACATAAGGCCTCTCAGCTGATTTCTGGCAAAAACTCTGAGAATAAATAAAACTGTCGTGAAAAGTTTCTCAAAAATCTTTCGTTTGGAATCAAATTTAAACTGTAGGTCCAGCCACTCATGTATAAAGTGAACACACACAACATAAGTGGTGTGAGAAGCTAGGTCATTGTCCTGGCTGAAGGGTTGTAATGACCAATTATGTGTGTATCTACGTACAGTGTTGGAAAAAAATAATAGATACGATTACTGGTTCATCATTTAAATGTTGTATACTTTTTCGTTATAAACTTTTATAGTTGGAAATTACTGTCAAATTCTTCCTAATGTAACGGGATTTTATTATTTGCTTTCTTTATTGCTTTCTTCTCTTTTAATTTATTATTTTTCAAGAAAAAGTAAGAAAATACGTAATTTAGCTGGACAAATTAATAGAAGCGCTTTTCTAAAACCGTGTTTAAATTTAAAATAAATAAACTTTTTACATGAAATATTTAGAAGTGGTAAAAATTGAGTTAAAATACCTTTTTTTTTGAACATTTGTAAAATTTTCGGGTTGAGTGTGTGTTTTAAATCTTTCAAAAAATGGGTCGAGGCGTTCATACCACTGATGCTGAAAGAAATGTTATCCGTAAGTTAAAATCTGATGGCTTATCACTTAGAAAAATAGCACACATAATGAAGTGTTCTAAACATAAAGTATTTATGTGATTCACTATACAAAAAATATCGAAACTAGAGGAAGAAAGAGGAAAACGTCCACGCGTTCTGATCAAATTTTAGTACGTCATTCCAAAAAAATTTTTTTTGAGTCATTTAATGGGCTTAAAAATATACCAGATACTCCAGTAACAAGCAGTACTATAAGAAATAGGCTCGAAGTCCAATGTCAGTACCTCTTTTAAGTAAAACAAAAATATACAAAAAAAGTTACAATTTGCCAGATAACACCAAAGTCGGAAAAATTGGAACAAAGTGCTCCATCAGACGGCAAAAGTTTTGTACGTCGCTTTGCCAATAAAGAGTTTGATCCAAAATGCACAAAAAAGACAGTCAAACAGGGTTGCGAGTCCCTAATGATATGGGGATGTTTTCAATGTTTTTTGATGCGTTTCTATTATTTTTTCCAACACTGTACATATACTTCTACAAACAGATTATTTGAAATAAATAGTCTTTAACATGCGGATATCTTTGGCCTGTAGGAAAGAAATTATGTCCCATTAGGAACACGTATTAGTAGTGACTTCTCAAGACGTTCGAGAACTTGTTTTTAAGGTTTTGAAACGTCAGAAATATGAACCGAACATGGCACGTATTGATTACCATGTGTGAATAAGTTTGTTGTTTGTTTGTCTCACTCAATACTTTGTTTTATTATAAAAATTAATTTCTATGACAGCCATAAATAATATTAAATGCAAAAATGCAACAAGTAATCAGAGTGATGCATATGTGATATATAGGATGGCGTTTTAGTTGGAAATTTGATGCAAAAGTAAAGGATTTTTTGATGCTGTTTTTATATTAAAATTATGTTCAAAAGGCCAATGCAAATAAAAGTTAATGTTAACATTAATTTTGTATCATATTAATTAGTGTTTTTTCTTTTCTTTTCAGGTAATTATTACTTATTTAACGAAGACTATTTTATCTTTGGGTATGTATGATATTATTTGAAAAGTTTGGAGTAAATACAAGGATGTATTCACCTGCTTTATGTTTTTGTCTTATGTTTTTAACTTGTTTATAATTATGTTTTTATAAATTCCAATTTTATCTGCTCTTTTGACAATTACACCCATATTTACTTGACCATAGCATGAGAATTCTATGGAAAAGTAAAGAAATATTGGTTACCCGTTGCAGAGAATCTTCACTAACTTCGGGCATTGTTGTACCACCATACAAGTTGTGGAACACTAAACCTTGGATAACGCCGTTCTAAATAGATTCCGATACTTTCTGAACACAATTAAATCATAATATTGGAATCAAATTTTTTGCAAATAAAAAATTTTAATTTTTTTTATAAAAAATTGGCGATCACAGTCTGTTCCCACAATTTGTTTAGTTGATACTTTTTGACCCGCCATTTTATTGCTATTTTTTCGTGTTTTTATATATATTTCTTTTTGCCACAAATGTCTATGGATTATTTCATTTTTAGTTTATGTTTTTTGTTTTGACCATTTTTTGAAATCTATTTTTAAATTGTCTCTCTCTGACTTGAAGGACATCATGTATTCCAGAAAGTGCTTCCGCAATCCAAGGTATGGGCGTTGTACACACAACAATAGTGTTTTATAGTGCTCCTATTTTGGGTTGGTTATACAGGCCTTCTGGTCTATACTACAACATCTAAGACTGAGAGGAGAGATGCGATTTTTCTTTTTTTGATATTCATTTTGGATGTTTTTTTATATTTGATTCCATATACAAAGCCGGGACATGTAAATTGAGTTTTTTTCCATTGTAGTTCTTTAAATTATATATTCAAGTAGTTTGTTTGCAATTATTTGGTTTGAATCATATTTTGACGAAAGTTTTAAGTTCACATTTTCAACACAATTTAAATGGGGATGTGTTACAACCCAATGACAAAGTGGAACATCAGACCGCCGTACTAATGTTCAAATTGAAAATTTTATTTATGTTGCACATTGTTAGAAAAGGATGCTGGGAATCATAAAAATTATTTTGCAGATAATTCAGTAAACGAACAATTGAAATCATTGTAAACATACTATATAAAGCTTTAGAGTGGGTGGCTGCTTGACCATCCGTATATTGCGTTTTATAAGGAAATGCATTCCAAATGCGTTCGATGAATGGGGGCAAATGCAAGCTTTTGTACCTTAAGCTTTAATACAAACTACTGCACATACTATTGGGCACACTATACACCATTCAATTTTATTTTGGTACAGAAAAGCTCCAAAGGAAGCTGCAGGTGTGGTTGTTATATCTGTGCACACAAAATGCAAAAAAGTTGTATATTTTTTTTTCACAAACTTAGCTGCATAAGCTCTTATATTGGCAATATCTAAGGGTTGTGCAATATTTTAAGGGTTGTTGCAGATGTAATTTTTGGCAAATAAAAACAATGATAACCAATGAATTGACAATAATAAATAATTAAAACTTTTAAACAATATTAAGTTATAATGAGTCCTAATAAGTAAAAAAGTTTTTAAATAAAATGCATGTAATTTTGATTCCAACAGGATTTGAACTTAGGTTCCTCAAAGTACTTTTCATTTGTGTATGTTCTCTGGCAAATAGTTAACATCATTTGCTAAACTGAGCATAAATAATTGCCTTATTTCATACATATGTATTTTAAAGTTTAAAAATCATTAAAAAAAATTAAAAAATCTCAACTCCACCTAACACGCAGCAAACCCTTACTGATCGGGCAGAAAAGGATGTTTTGTATTTAATTTGTTTAATTTTATGCCACTAGCCACAATGTAGTTTAAAAATAGATTGATAATGTGGAGTTTTATTAGCTTTTCAAATATGTTTTTTTTTTGTTTTTGAGTTGAAGTTTATTCAAGTTATCGATACCGATAAATTTTATAAGAAAATATGATCAATCAATTTCTATTTATGTACGTGCCAGTAAGCTAATCTTCCACAGATATAATCTACTTGCACTAATGATTATCCCAAGCTCTGAAGTACCTTTTGGCATAGCCTTGCGCTCTTTCACTGATTAAGTCCTTATACGTTTAGAGTGTTGATACATATATTCCTTTGCTTCTATACACATCAAAATGGATTAAAATGCATAGACCAAATTCGATGATGTCTCTATCAAGCTTCAATATGTCTTATTGGCCGTTTAAATTTTTATATAAAATGGTCGTGTTCTCGCCAGAAATTTTTTAATGGAAGTAGGCTCAAATTGTTTACAACAGCAAGCGCATTGGTTTGGCATCTTATACCCAAAATAACCATTCTGGAGAATATTGTTTAAGTGTTAATTGAATTGATTAAATTGCTAGTTATTTCTGATACAAAAAAACGATAATCTTAGGTACGTTCCACATTTTTTAACCAACACTGTACGGGTAGATGCCTTAAACTACGTACTGCAATAGTGTTATGAACATCTGCTTGATCGAAACTAAAATTAAAGCAAATCGTGCATTAAAATTTGAATGAATTTAAAAAACTAAAATTGCAAATTTCAACAGAAAATAGTAGCATTTTGCAGATATTTTTACTCAGTAGCACAGTGTAGTACAAAAAAGTAGCATACACGTGCATAACTTTAAAATTATTCTTTCGATTTAGTTGACTGCGCCAACTAGTTGTTATACGAATGTCTGGGTACTGGGCTATAAGTAATAATTGGACATTTTGCAGATATTTTTACTCAGTAGCACAGTGTAGTACACAAAAGTAGCATACACGTGCATAACTTTAAAATTATTCTTTCGATTTAGTTGACTGCGCCAACTAGTTGTTATACGAATGTCTGGGTACTGGGCTATAAGTAATAATTGGACTGAACTCGGTATCTCTAAAAGAAGAAATTGATACAGCTAACTAGAGAGGATACTTTAACTATGAAACTCTTTGTATGTTATTCCACAGATTTTAAACACTTAAGATTCCAATAGAATATGGATACTACTTTACCAACCATTACTCATCCGAGAGGAGAAGGTTACTAGAATTTACATGGTTGTTATCTCTCACTGGTGACCATAGCTGCCAGATTTGACGATATATCGTTATTTTGACGATTTTGAGCTTCAAAAATGTCATATTGACGATTTGACGATTTATGCCCTTATTTTGACGATTTTTAAAAATTAAAAATTTACATCATATTCTTTACTTTAGTAAATTAAAAGCCACTCTAAGTTTTGTATTTACTTAGCAATTGTTACTATTCGAAATTTATGTTAGTAAAAACAAGGAGTAAAGTATTATATTTTTAAGTTACTTTCGATTACCTGTGATGATTTTTCTGTATTTTATTCCTTTTTAACCCCTTAAAAGCCAAAAAATTACAACTCCTAAATAACCTAGCAGTTGAGAATAATTTATCACTTGTCGTTGCAGACAATTTTAAAAATTCGAGCATAGTTTCTAATATTACCATAGGAAGAACAAAGGCAAGCGCCGTTATTTTTTATTTTTTTTTTGTACGACCAACATTAAAGGGATGGATGGCATTGTGTTTGGAACTATCAAAATATGTTATGGGAAGAAGGAAAGAGAGAACAGTGTTTATGGACACTAGCCTTGTATATTTTTATACCATAAGTAACAGGAAAGACCTCTGCAGGAATTGAGTTCCACATACGAATAGTCCGACTAATAAACGTATTTTTTCTGTAATGCAATGTGCGATCCACTGGCCAATCGACCACATACGGATGTGCTGGCCGAGAAAGACGAGAGTTACGTAGGAATATATGATTTTCCTTAATTTTTTCGAGCAAAATCCTTTTGTAGTAGCGATAGAACAGTGAAACACAAACCGCATTGCAATGATGCTCCAATTATTCAGTGGAGTTTGATACACTACCGTCATTAACGAGCTACTACGGCCTCTCCTGTACACGGTCGAGAAAAAAATTAATAAATGAATATGAGGGCCGCTAGCTTTTAATTTCTAGCAATTTTTTTAAATGTTTTATTTGAACTCAGATATGTGCCTACATTGACTTTTATATGTTTTACTACAATAGAAATAATTTTGGTTTTTAAAAACTTTTAATTTATTTATTTTTTCTGACGATTTCAATAAACGTCTTTGACGATTTTGACGATTTTTTCTCAAATATTTGACAATTTGGTGCCTCATTTATCTGGCAGCTATGCTGGTGACCACAAAATTGACCTATGCAAGAACTTAGTATTAAAAAATAATGGAGTTATTGGTAAATAAAAATAATTAATCGATAAATTGAAGTCGCCGTAGTTTAATAGGTAGTGTGTTGGCTTATTAGGCGTGAGCCAGTGATTAAACTCCAGCTCAGTTATCTCACACAAAGCGAAATATTTCTTTCGGCGACTTCCCCTCAGCAGACTTCTGGCAAAGAAAGCTCTGAGAGTAAAATATAATTGCCATGAGAAGTTTTTCAAAAATACGTCATTCGAAGAGTAAAATAAAATTGCCCTGAAAAGTTTCTCAAAAATCATTCATTCAGAGACAACTTAACACACACAACAATGGATGGGGTATGAAGCTAGGTTGTAAACCTGACTAAAGGCTTGTTATGTCCAATTACGTAAGTAATATATAAATTTATTATATACAGAATATAATATACAGAACAGAAAAAGGAAATAATCAGAACTTTTTTCATAAGAATTTTTTCATTAAAAAAAAATAATTCTTTTTAATAATAGGTGTACATATACTCATTCTTTTGATAACAATTTTTATTACAATTGCAATTATAAAAAAAACCCCCAACCATAAGACATATTAAAGAGGTACAAGAAAAATCAACGAATTGTAACGAATTTTTTATGTATCTCTATATAGAAATGTAAAGATATATGTAAAATATAAACATATGTATTGTATGTATGTATGTATGTATATACATAATTAAGTATATAAATTACAATGCATAAATAAAACTCTACATGAGTATTTATAACATCCTTACGTTTCAACGCCTGAGGTTGAGTGACGATTACTCACCTGAACGAAAACTTTATGACCATACTGTAAAGAAAAGAAGAAATAAAATATTAAAATAATAGTAATAGCTTTAGAAAACTAAGAAAGAAAATATTTAGAAAAAGAAATGAAATAAAAAAGAACAACAAAACAACAAAAAAATAATAGAAATAATTGCCTGGGTAAAAATGAATCAACAATAAATACTCCAATGACTTTCAATTCTGAAGTTATTCCAAATTTTTTTCTTTCTTTTAAATTAGTTGACTACCGAAATGGCATAAAACCTTGGTAGTTTATAATAGTTTTGGTGATATTAAAAATCTTGTTTTGGAATTGATTTTAAATTGTTTTACAGCCATATAAAACATAATTTTTATGAGTCGATCCGTCTTTTTTTTTGGGCATAAATGCCTAATTGGCTCATAAATGCTCATAAATGCTAAAATTAAAAAAATTATTATTTGCAGAGCATAACCGAAGTATGTGGATTTTAGACACTTTGACGTTTAAGTGTGGCTTTCGTACAGTAAACAGCAAAAGTAGTACTCTGCATACAGTATGCGCTTTTATTGAGATTCGTTGTATGTGTTTGAATTCAAAGCAACAACACAAACAGGTTGATTTGTAATTTGTATTGTTAGATGTAGAATTTTTAATTGTTGAATAATTTAATTTATGGAAAGTTTTGTTTTTGTAATCAATTAATGAGTCATTGAATTAATGATAAGCAATTTTAAAACACTTGGATAGTTTCATGTTTTTTTTTTTCTAGAAACTTTACATTGCAAACACTTGTTGCAAAAAGTAAACTTATTGTTTGAGAATTCAATAAAACAAAATCTTTTTTGATTTTTTATCAAGAAATCTTTGTTTATTCATCCTAATCCATCAAAACACTAGTGTCAAACCAATCTTCGAAACACATCACATCATCTCCTTTTATGGATCTTTTTTTTGGGTAGAGCGCACTATAAGATTCCACGTAAAATCTGGACACCTTTGACACTTATAAAACACCATTGTTTGGTTCACTTCAAAATCTGGAACTGTGTGTATATGATGACCAGCGTTGCCATTTGGCAAGTTTTCCCTTTGTTTCCAAGTTTTTTGTGATGAAAAAAAGTTTTCATTAAAATTTTGTTTTCTAACAAAACAAATTTAAATTTTTTCAATAAATTCAATAATAACGAGAAATATTTACTTCCGGACAAGTTAGCAAATAAACACCAACAGGGAAGTAACAGACCCCACCGGCCTCCGGTAGTCCCTTTTAAAATTTTGGTATTTTAGTAGGAAACAAGTTTTTCTTGCTAAAAACAAGATTTTTTCGAGAAATAAAAAGTTTTAAATAAAAATTACTGGCAACGCTGATACTGACTTAAGTCGGTATGATTTATTTTATCAAATTGTTATACAGACGATAATTTATGTTACATACATACATACATAATTGGTCATTACAACCCTTCAGTCCGGATTACCACCTAGTTTCTCACACCACTTATGTTGTGTGTGTTAATTTTATACATGAGTGGTGGGACCTACAGTTTAAAGTCGACTCCGAACGACAGATTTTGGAGAAACTTTTCATGGCAATTTTTATTTACTCTCAGAGATTTTGCCAGAAATCTGCTGAGAGGAAGTCGCTGAAGAAATATTTTTCCATATTTTGTTTTGATGTCTGGCCTGGGGCTCGAACCCTGGCTTTACGTCTAATAAGCCAACACACTACCTACTAGACTACGGCCAACATACTACCTAATAATAATTCATGTTACCTCACGGAAATCGAGTACGTATAATATTGGACAAAGCTTTGTTTTCGGCATACAATTTTATTTACATTTTTATTTTTTTTTTGAAAGATTGGATTTTGATTTCGATGTCGGACCCATGGCTTATAACTCGCTTTTACTTTCACAGGCTCTTCACCATTTTCTCAACGTTCTGCGGCATTGATCTCTTATCGGCCTAATTTGTTTTAGCCTTTTTTCTTTTAAATCAAATTTTGATGAATAGAAAAACGTTCAAAATATAAAATGTTAATGCACGATTTGCTTTCCAACACTTTTTATCATTTAAAATATAACGAAACTTTAATTTTAGTTTCGATCAAGCAGATGTTCATAACATTATTGCAGTACGTAGTCTAAGCTATCTTTTGTACAGTGTTGGTTAAAAGATGTTAAACGTTTTTTTTTTGTACAAAAAATAACTACCAATTCAAACAATTGATTTACACTAAAACAAAATTTACTAAAATAGTTACTTAAGATTTAAGACCCCAAAATAATTCGCATGCTATTGTAAATTAATTTTCCGATAACTGCTGTTATTAAGTAAAATCTATTATTAATTTAAATTAGTTCTTTACTCGCATTAGTTTTTACCACCACTGTACAATAACTTCATTTCGAGATGTAAACAAACTTAACAACAACACAATTAGTGTGTTCATAAAAAGCACTGCTTTTCTCTTCTCTTGTGTACATTAAAGCGTACTGAAGAAGGTTTAAATCTCAATGACTGAGTGACTGACGACTGTCAGATTGAATGAATGAGTTTTCAGCAGCAACAATAATAACAACAAACGCCAACACTATCACACAACAGCAAAGTGTTAAACTGTTGATAGTGAGTGAGCGCAAGCAGAGCGAGCAAGTACATACCAAAAAGAAAAACAACAACAAACGAAGTTTTAATAATTGTAATCGTTTTTGTTATTGTTGGCTCAACAAAAAGCAAAGCTTGGCTTTACTATAACAACAACGTTTTATTATTATTTTTTTCTTTATTATTCCTCTGATTTAAGGTGCTTTGATATGATTGTTTACATTGTTATTATTATGTACTGTGATTTATTTTTGCTCTCTCTCTCTCTTCCTCTCTTTTGCTGTATTTTACTGTTTTCTTTATTTTTTAATGAAAAATCATAGACTTGGTTGGAACGCTGGTTAATTTCAAACGCATATTTAGTTTTGCATTAAAGAGAGCGTGTGTTGGTTGATACGGCTTTAACAAGTAAAGAAAAGAAAAATTTAAGAAAAAAAGCGGAAAAAAGTATAAAACGTTTCTAGTTTCACGGATTTTCGGCAAAATTAGTTAAAACGTCCAAATTTAGAAGTTCAAAATAAACAGAAAACAAGAAAAAGAAGAGATTGTGAAATAAATTTTTTACCAAAAAAGTCATTAAGAAAGAAATTACCTAGAAAAAAAGGTTTTGGAGTGAAAAAGCAACAGAGAGAGAAAGAGAGAGAGAGTATAAAAAAAAAGTAAAAGAAAAATAGTACACGACAATAGTTATGGGCAATAAGAGCACCGCATTAAAGACGTGTTAAGCAAGTTTAAGTTAACAATTTTTATTGCGCTGACACCCAATTTAATTTATTGTTATTGCCTTGCTGGTGCTCTGTTATTGTTTCTCAAGAATTTTTGTAGTTGTTTTCCCGAATATCAAGTACAATTTCTTGAGCCGCCGTTAGTCAGCCAGTCAACCATCACTGCACACACTGCGCAATTGTAAACGAGCAGTAAAGCACAACACAACACAAGAGCGTTTAAAGCGGTCAGTGCAATGCAGCGCAGTGTAGTGTAGTGTAGTGCGGCGTTATAAATTCGCGTTTACGTTTATTAACGTGTTATGTTTTGTATGTGCACATTTGCGGTATTATTTGTTGTTGTATTGTATCAGTATAAATTAAAAATGCTTCTTTGAGTGTGCCTTTATCATTATACAGCAATTTTTTATTTTTTTTGTTTCCAACCATCTTTTCCTTTTTAATCGAGTTCAAAATGTCATGAATTTACGCGCTGTTTCGAAATTGAAAAAGTGTTTATTAAAAAAAAAATTTATTAAACAAAACAAAAATGAACTTACAAATAACAACAGAAAGTATTATTAAAAAATATTAATAAAAATAACAAAAAAGGAATTAAAATTATGTTTTCAACTGAAATCAATAAAAATATAAATTAAAAAAAATATATAATAAAATCACCTAAGAAAAGATGTGTCATTTACAATCTTCATATTAACAATATGCATACATATCTACATATGTATATATATAATCTATATATAACCATAAAGCTTTGTCTTTGATTGTTAATTCCATTTGGGTTTCTTTACAACTTTTTGTAATTTATTGCCCAGCAATATCTTATATTTTGACGGTTTGTGTTGAGGTTGGTAACAGTTTGTAAGTTTCCACCTTTAACTGTTACGATCAATATGTAATATTGATATTAATATGTATCTATTTATTCCCATTGATTTCGCTTTGAATCTGTGTTAGATTTTGCTATATCCGACGTAAAAGTATAGTCCCAGAGTAGTGTTATTTCATGGGCGTAGAAATAAATTGAATCAAAGCTTTGATAGGTATAACCAGTGTCTCAATTCTCTGTATCACGATTGTTAATTTTTTTTTTGCAAGCTCTTGTGATTTTCTCAGCCTCCTAAATATCATAGTCTGCAAGTGATTAAAGCCCGGGTTCGTATCCCAGGTCAGACATCAAGCAAAATATTTCTTCGGCGACTTCCTCTCAACAGATTTCTGGCAAAAACTCTGAGAGTAAATAAGCCTGATATGAAAAAGTTTCTCAAAAATCCGTCGTACGGAGTCGACGTTAAGCTGTAGATCATGCCACTCACGTATAAAATTAATGCACACAACATGAGTGATGTGAGAAGCTAGGCCGTAATCCTAACTGAAGGGTTGTAGTGGCCAATTATGTATGTATGTATGTATGCAAGCGTATAATGGCTGCCTTCCAAAATGTTAGTTGCTTTGTGTTTGAACAAAGTATCGTGTTTCATAATGCCGCTGTACAAAATGTTTACAATGTATTCTATTTCAAAATGTCGTCAATATGTATTTTTAACGCAGTCAAAAAGCAATCAGGCATCGGATTTATAGTTGATGCATTGTTTGGTTACTTTGCATATCTACAAAGTTTATATGCAGTAGTAGAACTGCATACAAACTTTGTATTGATACATTTTGGAAAGCAGCCAATATGTATGTATAAAAGCAGTGCTTTTAGATCACCCCAAGGATCTTTACTCTTTGGGAGTTATTTACCAACAAAAATAAGATATAGTGATCTGTCAGATTTACTGGATAAAATATTTGTTTTGAAACGAAGCTGCTTCATTATCTAAAATTCAAAATTGTTTGCTAAGTTTGAACCTATGATTGCTCGGGTTTGTAGTCAAATATTCTAACCGCAATACCAACAACCAATTCTAATTGGGTTACACAATATTAAAACCGTGACCCTTATTTAGATTTCAAGCTGCCTGTCCTGCAATTTCTGCTTTGTTGAAAGAAAATTCGTTTTGCTGGTTAAGCAGTTAGGTTAGATTGGCGGATAGATTGCCGTTCATAAAGAACTTCACTCGGTAGCCCTTCTAGTAAGCCCCTTGGTTGCTTTGAACCACCCCAAGCTCCGGATGAAACCGGCTAGACACCTTAGTGGCACATAAGCCATCATGCCCAAATCTTCAAACGTTCTCTTACCCCAAAACCGATGACGTCTGTTTTGAAGTTCAGGGCACCACTCACATAAAAGGCGTTGTACCGATTCCGATTCTTCCACATCATGACAACTTCTATTGTCAAGCAGTGGCAAGTATTTAAATTTTTTAAGTACAAATTTGGTTGATCTGTTGTAAAACTAATGGATGGCTTGTTACTTTACCTATGAAAAATCTTTAAAAATAAATGATTTGCAATTGTTTTTAAAATATTTTGCCCTATATTCCCTTTCTCTAAAAGGTATTAAGTAATCTTGTAAGCAACTTTGCAGAGGCCGATTTAAAATTAAACCTGTTTCAGATGATTTGTTTTCAATTTTTTATTCCTCTGACGACATTGATTAAAATTTGCTTATAACTCGTGGCATTTGCAATAGAAATGTTTGACACAAATAACGATTTAGGTCTGGTCTTAATGAATACAACATAATCTGTATTCAAAACATTATTTCATAGGAAATGATGAAAGTACCTTACCTGGTAGTGAAGGGTGTTAAATAGACGCCTTTAATACATATATTTTTGTTTCAATTTCAATAATCAAATATGTATTGCGTTTGTTTTTTGTTTATTAAAAACAAAATCTATTATAATAAAACAGAAGACACAATAATCATTTTCTCATGCAAATTTTAATCTGAATTGAATTTCAAAATGATATTTTATTTTTCAATTAAAAAAGGTTGACTGGTTTTTATAATTGTATGCACAATAATTCCACATAAAATGATTGCAACATTATTTCAAATTTATTATCATGTTCTTGACTTTGAATAAAAATTTTATAAGAAATTGATAAAAACAAAAAAACTTAATTTTGGGCAACAAAACAAATCAAAAAAAAGTGAATAATAAAAGTGATAAAGTGGCCATTGCCATAAAAATTTTGACCACATGTTTTTTTTCTTGAGTATGAATTGATGTTGTATTACAAACCACAAACTTTCATTTTTATATGTACAATTCAAATGATTCATCTTAACAAGGAGTTCAAAATTCATCAGAAATCGAAAGTTAATTCAATAAAATTTTGTTTAGAAATACAAGCTATTGTAGACAATTTGAACTTTGTGACCAGTCTGGTTGGCATCTTTTTTATTCTCAGTTGTTACATTCAAAATCCCTTAAGCAATTATAAGAAAGCCAAATGCTTCTACTTGAATTGTAAATAAGTCGTTCATATTTTTATGAGGGTATCATAGATATCATTTGTACGAAGATACCAAGCCTTGTTGTCATTCTCCTATTAGATTGCATGCATTAATATGGAATAAATTTACAGCTTGACGTGTACAATGTTGCACAAGGTCATTTATTTTAGGCTGATATATGTATGTACATACTCATTTCAATATTATTTTATTATGAGGTGGCCCATGGTTAAAGTGTTTTATTTCAAACCCGAGAAGCAAATCAAGAGCAAAAGTGGAAGCGTTCTGACCTCTGTACATCCCAGAGAGAAAACCATCATAGGAAATTCATGCCGGGTCACCTTTTGTTAAAGAGTTAGGCTCAATCAACTTGTAATCTGACCTTTCAGTCAGGATTAAGACCTAGCTTCTCACACCACTCATTTTGTGTGTGTTAATTTTATAGATGAGTGGCGGGACCTACAGTTTAAAGTCGACTCCGAACGACAGATTTTTGAGAAACTTTTCATTGCAATTTTATTTACTCTCAGAGTTTTTGCCAGAAATCTGCTGAGAGAAAGTCGCCGAAGAAATATTTTTCATATTTCGTTTTGATGTCTGACCTGTCTTATTAGACACGGTCTAAGAAATATTTTTCATATTTCGTTTTGATGTCTGACCTGTCTTATTAGACCGTGTCTAATAAGCCAACACACTGCCTACTAGACTACGGTATATACCCATTTCAATATTATTTTATTATACATACTACTGTGGTGGCCCATGGTTAGAGAGAGAGAAATCCTACCATCAAATGCCAGAGGAAAAGTCGAAGCGTTCTGACTTCTGTACATCCCAGGGTCACCTTTTGTTAAAGAATTACAGCCCTTCAGTAAGGATTACGACAAATCTTCTCACACCACTTATGTTGTGTGTGTTAGTTTTATCCATGAGTAGCGTGAACCTACAGTTTAAAGTCGACTCCAAACGATGGAGTATTTTTTCACAATTTTTGTCAGAAATCTGTTGAGGCAGCCGTCGTTGATATATTTTTTCAAATTTCGTTTTGAACAGTGGCCTCACGTCTAGTAAACCAACACACTACCTACTAGACTACGGCAACTACAACCCCACCGCTACACTCAAAACATTTTAAAAAGGGCCTTTGTTTCTACGCACCGACAAACTGTGCCCGAATATTGGGCTGAACTCCTCTTCTACGAAAAAATGCTGCACATTTTATTTTCAATCGTGTTTCTAAATTTCTTTACTTTGGAAAGAAATCAAGTAACTTGGAAAATTGTCAAGTAACTCTAAAAAGGAATATAATACTTATTATTTTTGAATTTGTGAGAATTCGCTAGGCTTTGTTTATCTGAGCTGTTTTAATGAGAGAGTCTTAACGTTGGTTGAGGAGATTAAAGGCTCGGTATTTGTTACATTATTTTCTGCCTCCTATTTTGCGAATCGTTCAAACTTTATTAGCGTTCTAAATTTCTGACATGATTAGAAAATATCTCATCGTATATTTGTAGACTATGATTTGAGGTTAAAAAACTTGACATTTGAATATCGAGTTTTATTTTTAATAGAAGATTGACATTTGATAACAAATATTGTTAAGAAAAAATAAATAAATTAAACACCAACAAGTTCAAATATAAAAATGCAAATTATTTTCAAGTATTAACAAAAAACGCCAAAAAAAAAAACGTTAAACATCCGGTTAAAAAAAATCGAAATTTACATAAAAACTAAGCAATAAAATCCAAAAACAAATTTCTGAAAAATATATTAAAAAAATTAAAATATTTTAATGAATATAAAATGAACGAAAAAATAAAAAAATAATAAAGCAAAGTAAAATAAATATTATAAAATGACTAAATAAATAAAAGCAACTGCTAAAGTTTTTATCAAATAAATATCCGGTTTCAAATAACTTTTGTAATAATAATAAATAAATATTAAATTAATTTGAAAGCGACATACGTTAATTAGTAATTGTTAAGTTATTTATTTCTATTTTTTTTTCTCAACATTTTTCTTTAAAGCAATGCTTGCAACAATTAATATACACTGTTAAACAAAGAAGTAAAAGAAGAAAAATATTAAAAAAATCGAAAAAAAAAATGTTTTCAATAAAATTCTACTTCAAACAAAGTGTCTAAAAGCTAAAAACTAAAAAACAAATTTCACTACATCTTATTGGCATTTAGAATTTCTTAATCTCATAAAAATTATAAACAAAAAAATTTAAATTAAAATATTTCCTCATCAACCAAATGCAAGAAAATGACAATTTTTTATGTTCATCTGATGCAAAACGTTATAAAATTTGTCCGAAAATGGAAATACCAACAACAAAATATTTAGCAGATTACCTTTATGTTGTACACGAGGATGTGCCATTTCGTTATTATCGCAAAGTAAGTTATTTTGATATCTTTCGCCACTATGTTACTCGTTTTGATTTAATCTGAAATCTGATTCTGATTTTTCTGTATAAATTTCTCTCTTTCTATTTCTATTTGATTATTTAGTTAAATAACTAATTTACACCTTTTTTTTATAAATATAAATGTATGTACTTTGAGCATTTAGTAATAAAAATAAATGAGAATTAATTACAGTCTATCTAACCCAGCAAACATTTCGTAGCAATAATTGATTCGAGCCTCATGTAATTTATTAATTAATTTAATAGTGTCTCAGAAGAAACTTTTCAAAGAAATTTTATTGTACCCTCAGAGTTTTTGCCAGGAAAGTGCTGAGAGGAAGTGGACCAAAGAAATATTTTTTACATACATATTTCATTTTGTTCGAAATATCTGAGCCATGTTTAATTAGCCAACACACTACCTACTAGAACGCGGCGTTAACAATTTTCCAAAAAATGAATTTAATAACTTTACCTAACCCAAAAATTGAAGTTAATAACTTTACCTAACTCAAAAATTGAAGATTTACAAACGCCGAGGTAGTGATAATTCGAATGTATCTGCAGCATCATAGTTATCAAACTGCCATCTTCATCAAATCGACTATCAAATCTAAGGAATTTATGAATTTTTCTCACAAAATAATTAAGAGTATAATATTTCAGCACTGTAAAGAGTATTTCCACGTAAAATATTCCATTCACATCTGATAGAATTGGAGACGCCTTCGAGAGGCAGGCATATGGACGTTCTTTTGGCTCATTCACGTAGGTCTCATACGAGCAAATTGCCATAAAGAGCAGTCCAAACATCCAACATCACACTCAGCGCAAGTTTGTCGTTTGTTTCTCCATGGGATTTTTGTCGAATTCCGAATCGTGATCTTCCTATACAAATAGTCACTGCAATGGATTTCTGAAACGTTGTGATTGTCTCTACTTATATAGTCAATCTATTCGACTTCGGTTTGGCGTACTTGTCCGTGTAGTTTGTTCGGCGAGTTCTTGCTTATCGAAAATCCAGTCTCTCTGTAGCCGGGATCCGTAAATATAAATTTTACTCTTTTTCACATCCAATATTTCTTTTGGCAAGTAATTTAGTAAGTTTTGAAGGACTTGGAATATAAACGGACATCAGCATCTTTTAAATTTGCTCCAGTTATCGAGTCTCATAGTGTAGGTTAGGTTAGAGTTGAAGTGGTAACTTTGATACCAAGGCTCCCTTGATCGAGCATAGCTGCCCGTTGTGATGCCACAGGTAAGCATAGAGTAAATGTCAACTGATTGCCGTATGATTTTTACATTTGTGCGCTTCAACAAATGATATTCGCTTTCCGTGACTGGATGACTACAATTCCGTGCTGGATCCTTTGAATTCCTCTGTGAATGAAAAGCGCTCACACTATAACAAAATTATGTTTTCCACACTACATATGGCAATTAAACAACGCGTTATTTTATTTATAGTACAGTTTTATAACATACCAATGACAAAAATTGTTAACCAACCAGCCCTCTTAAGCTGGAAAACAACTCTCATGTATGGACCGGAGCTTCGGAGTTGTCATTAATGATAATAAGGCATTCAACTCTATTGATTCATTCGATCATTGTCACAATGTGGCTTATGCTTTACTGTTCTGTCGCTATTAATTATCCACTAAGTCAAGAAAAATGAAAGGAAAAAATGGTAAATCGGAACCATCCCTGCCATCCATCTTAAATAAAACGTTTTCTTTTTTTTTTTTTTTGTTTGTGATGTAGGGTATCAAACAAATCGACTATAATTTTCATGTTAATTTTTCTTTCTTAAAAGTAAATAAAATATTGTTTTTAAAAACATATTTTAACATTTTCTTGAACTTGTACTTCATCGGTTAACTTTGGTATTATTTTACCTTAAAAAGGGAAGTGCTTTGCGGCAGTGAGTGTGGTTTTGTATTGTTTTTAATTTAATTTTTTTATTTTTAAGTTTAATGAACTGTAATTATGCTTACGTTTGAAATTAATTTTGCTTCCTTTCTTTTTTTTTTCTTCCATTTTTATTTCTCGTATATATACTCTACTTTAGTTATTAGTTATGATTTGGAAGAAATCATTAATAAAAGCGAGAAAAATTGAATTTGTTTTGATGTGTCGAATCTTAAACCGGCATGAATGTGATGTGAAACTGTTACAGGCAGCGCTGTAAATCGTATATTGATTTGCTTTGATATGATTTGATTGATATTTTTCTTAAACCTTTAAATGCCAAGTAAAATTTTGTACTTTAATGTTCCAAACCATCTATTAAAAGTATTTGACAGATAGTTTTCACTAAATCGAGAAAATTTAAAGTAAAGAATTTACAATTATGCAATGCATTGTATCGGAAATAAATAATCGATTCAATACATAGCTCCAAAAAGAGGAAGAAACACCTTTTAATGAATTTTTATAAAAACAATTGAAAATATTTTCCTGGTAGTCTATCATCTCTGAGTTTTGTTTTATATTGAATACATATTCAATGCTTTTTAATCTAAAAAGTCATCCAATTAGAATCTAAACCATAGAAATCATCTCAATCAATAGTGTAATGAGGGCAAATAAATAAATAATTATTTAATGATCGAAGCTTATTCATTAATGCCAAATTTATTGTGTAATTAAACATGCATTATTTGAAATCATTTAAAATCTGATTTATTGAGATCAAGAACAATGTCAATCATGTTTGCATATCATCGTGATTGATATTATAAATACGTATACAGAAAAATTAATTAAAGCATGAAGTGAATTTGTTCATAAACATTCTCATGATGGGTGCACTATACAAACTAAAAAGCTCAAATATTGTGTAACTCTCGTACCCATACATATTAATTGGCCAATACAACACTTTAATCAAGATTAAAACCTAAATTCTTACATCACTTTAACAGTGTGTGTTAATTTTATCCATGAGTAGTAGAACCTACAGTTTAAAATCGCCTCCGAATCACAGATTTTTGAGAAACTTTTCATGTCAATTTTATTTAATTCTCAGAGTTTTTGCCAGAAGACTGAGGAGAGGAAGTTACCGACAGAAATATTTTTTCCCCATTTCTGTAGGGAATACTGTTTGCAGATTATGACAATTAGATTATTATGACAAATAGAAACTTAGGACCTGCTATAATCACTAGCTTAGCTGGAAAAGACAATGAACCAAAGCTAGAAAATATAAGAAAAGTGGGGAGCACATTATGACAATGAATGAGCTGTTTGAAATCTAATGTATTAAGAGAAAATTTGTTGCAGGGTGCGATAAATTCAAAAGCAAAAATTTTATTTAATCGATTTTATTTCTTCGGCTTAGCTGCTATGACCATTTGGATTAGAATGTTTGGGTTAGGTTAGGTTTGGTTAGAGGACGTGTACTTGTCAATTAAGACAAGTACACTACCCCCGGAGGTCGAATTGACCCATTGTACAACGTCCCTAGTTTTTCACACCACTCATGTTGTGTGTGTTAATTTTATACATGAGTGGTGGGACCTACAGTTTAAAGTCGACTCCGAATGACAGAAATTTGCTGAGAGGAAATCGCTTTCTGTATTTTGTCGATATCTGGCCCGGGGCTCGAACCCTGGCTTTTCGTCTAAGCCAACACACCACCTACTAGACTACGGCGACTTTAAAACTATTTCCCATACCGGGAATCGAACCCGGGCCTTCTGGGTGAAAGCCAGATATCCTAGCCACTAGACCATATGGGGATTGGGTTTCAATGTTATGAAATCAATCGTACCAAAGTACAAATTTTACCAACTCATAGAGAAGTTTAATCTTTCCCTAGATATTAGAAACGTAGTCCAATAAAAATTCCTAAATAAGCAATATATGAGTCGTTTATTTTGAAAGTGGTTTAAGTCCATTTTTAAAAAAAATTTTGTTAATGATAACAATAATCACAATTTTATATAATCTTTTTTTTAAAAACAATTTAAGTCTAGTATCATTAAAATCGCTATGATTTGGGGCACTTGAAAATTAGCTAGTTAACGAAATGCATAAAAATTTATTTTAAAACTGGTTTAAGTCCATTGAAATCCATAAAATTGTAACGTGGTACAGTAACATGGTTGAAAATTGTGCAATCGGCAGAAAATAATGCAGATATTATTGACCACAAGTTTTTACTATCAGGACATTCATTTTTGCCAAAAGATAGTGGTTTTGGAGTGATAGAAATGACTTTGAGGAAAAATAATTTAATGTATGTCCCCCAGGGTTACTAAGAAACCATAAAAACATGTCGAAAGAGTAACAAATATTATATTATGAAACATGAAGATTTTTTTCTACAAAACCTCTGGAAGAAGCAATTCATAAAAGATTAAAAAACTCTAATGGCGAACCTGTAAATTGGCTAAGTATATGTTGGATGCGATTTATAAAAAATGAACACTAAAAATGATTTATAAAGAATCTATGGAAGTGGATACAGAATTCAAAATACTTAATTTATTATCTTGTCGGGGAAGACCAAGGATCTTTAGCAAAATAAAATTAACACCATTATACAAAAATGTACGTCCCATTCCAACTCCTAAGTATAAGGATAACTATTTAGAGAAATCACTATCACTAGTGGAGTAACTTTAAGTGAAAAAATTAACTTATAATAATATTAAACAAAGAACACAAAGTGGACTTATTCGTTTTCACAAAAAAAATCATTTTATTCATTTTGAAAGTGGTTTAAGTCCATTTGAGGTTCTTAAGCACAGATTATTTTTCTAATAAAGTTTACAAAACGTATTACGTTATATATTCTAACATGTTTAAGGTCACATAGCCATAAAAACAACTTAATACCAGTTAACAATATTTTTGAAACAATTCAAACGCAAACTCCTAAATATCTCAATATAAGAAAAAATGGACTTAAACCACTTTCAAAATAAACAGCTCATATCACTCATCAAACCAACTATCATGCCTAGTTATTGCAAAAGTTCTTCTCTAAACATAGAGGGGCCATCAAACTTATCATGCATGCTATGGCACATACAGCGTTCTTGAACCATTTGGAGCCCTAAGTTATCATCTTTAAAATTTATTTCTTTCACATTACAATTCAGTGTTTTTCGTATGTTTTTTTTGTTGTTTATTTTGTTATTTTTTTCATAATTTTTAGAAAAGTAATTAAAGAAATTTCACCCATTCAGAGAGAGCAATTAAGAAAATGAAATTACCAAAAAAAACTATATTTATTACTTACATTAACTGCAAAAATAAAAATAAAAAAATTAAGTAAAAGCACGGAAAAGGTAAAGTTTTCTTAAAGTAAATTAAAATGTCAAATTATTATTTGAACTACTTTTACAATTAAATAAATGACTGACTGTGTGGCCGTGCCTGTGTCTCTATCTTCTGTCTTTCTATTCAGTTTATTTTATTTTTCTTTTTGTCTGTCTTTCGGTTTCGGTTTTTTTATTTTATAATCGAAAGTAATTTTATTTTTTTTTTGTCTTTCTTTAAAAACTTCTTCATTTTTTTTCTTCCGCATATAAAAAAGAGTTGACTAATTGTTGTTGTATTTTATTTACTTCTTTCAAACGTTTTCATCTATTTCTTTGGTATTGTATTTGAACTGGGTTAATCTTCATTATTTTGCACTGTTTTTTGTTGCCTTTTCATTTCCATTTCCATTGTATAATGACTAAATTTATTTATATTTTATTATTAATTTATGGTGCGAAAAAAAAACATTTTTAATGCACCAGTCAGTGTTGACCAATTTGAAGCAGCTAGAAAACGAACTGCTTTCATTTATGGGAATTAAGTTTTCTTTCTTCTCACCAACGGCCCTAAATGAAAGGGCAATTTTTCATCTTAATGGCAATTAAAGGGCATATCATATCCAAGATATTCAAATAATATTTTATTTACTTTTTTATTTTATATTTAATGGCCATGGTTCAAAGCTTAGGGCAGACATCTCCAATTAAAACGAAATATGAAACAAATATTTCTTCGGCAACTGCCTCTCAGCACATTTCTGCTAAAAACTCTGAGTAAAAAAGAAATTGCTATTAAAAGTTTCTCAAAAATCTGTCGTACTATCCCGGGATTTTTCGGGACAATTCGGGATCGAAAAATCCAGAAATATCCCGAAATATCCCGGGATTTCGGGATTTTCTCTTAATAAAAAAAAGCTAAAAACAATTGTTTTATTAAAATTTCATTAATTTTTGATCTTTATCACAATACACATGTTATAAAATAGAAAAACACAACCAAAAATTAACAAAAATAAAAATAATTCACCTGTGTCTCCATACATACTTATACATATGTAAAAAAACACATTAGTGAAGAAACAAATACCTACCATTTTAAGAACATTATTTAGAGTCCAAACTATATATGTATATTAATTATATTCATTGTTTTAAGTAATTTTTTAAAAAGATCAAAGACGCTAATATTTCATCGAAGAGCCTTAATTTTGATGCAAACGAAAACATCCTTTCCATCGCTGAAAAACATTTTTCGCAATCTACACTAGTGGGCAAAATGGTTTCAAGATAGCTATATGCAGAGTAAACTATTCACCTCTAACACCTCGTGCTTCAATCACATCTATTTCTTTAGAAAGTTGATTGTCTAAACCGTCAGCTGTATAAACAGATTTTATTGGGCTTCGAGGGCAACATTTAACTTTTTAACAAAGGAAGTTGGGTTCTTATTCAGTTCGATGTCGAGTGATATAGAATATTCACTTCATTGTTGCACGATACACTGGAAAAACTACATGAGTGTTACTTAATGTAATATTAAATAAAAAACAATGCCGTAGACTAAATTTTTTCATACTTTATAAAGAGTATATGTATGAATTTACAATCCCGAAAATTCCCGGGATAAGTTTTAAAAAATTTTTGTAGTTCGGGATTTCCCGTTTGGCATCGCTAGTAGGTAGTGTGTTGGCTTATTAGACGTAAGGACCGAGTTCAAAACCCAGGTCAGACATCAAAACGAAAATATGAAAAAATCTTTCTTCGGCAACTTCCTCTCAGCAGATTTCTAGCAAAAATTCTGAGAGTAAATAAAATTTGCCATGATAAGTTTCTCAAAAAAAATCTGTCGTTCGGAATCGACTTTAAACTGTAGGTCCCGCCACTCATGTATAAAAATTAACGCACCCAACATAGGTGGTGTGAGAAACTAGGTCGTAATCCTAACTAAAGGGTTGTAATGGCCAATCCAATCATTTCTATAATTTATCCCTGCCTCTGTCGAGTTGTGGCAAAATTAATTTCAGCTCTCTCTTAAATTGTAAAGGGTTCAACAAATTACGAATTGTTTTATTTCATGTAGAATTTTTGTGAATATTTTTTAGACATAAGGAGGGGGTTCCCATCTCTCTTGAACTAATAATGTCATCAGATGGGCCAGTAGGTTGGTTAGAACTTCATCGTCTGTTATATACAGGAATCTGATAATTTGCTACTGCCCTCGCACTTTGAATTGATAGTGCGACTTTCGGGTATAAAGCACAGAAAGAAGTCTTATTTCATATACAAATGATGCAACTTAAAAGCGAATTAGCTCTGAAAGAAGAGTTGAGTATTGCGTAAAAATCTAAGATAATCGAGTAAAAGACACTGTGAATGACAAATTTCGATCTGCAATGATTTTCCTTAAAATAATTTGCATTCAACGTACCGGACTAATATTTGCTGATCTGATGCTTTTATGCATGCTACAAAGCCAATCGATATTTCGCCAGCTTGGAAGTGAATATCAATTATTTTTAATTGATTCTCGAGTGTTTTGTTTGTGATAGAACAACAAATATAATCCTTTTGATTGAGAAGTACTGCTACTTCTGACGCTTGAGTTTTCTTTTATGCGAGTATTCACAATGGAAAAATTTTTTGGGATCGAACGAGGAAATGTCACACTTAACTTAAATCTAAATTTCAGAGGCAAAAACCCGTCAAAAATTGGGTTCAGAATCACAGTAAAAAGGTCATAAACAGAGACAAAAACTGAGCTGTATTTTCTTTAAGATTAGTTTTGAAATTAAATTTCTGTTTGACCTTTAAAATAGAATGTAAGAAAAATGATAAAAATTACAAAAAAAATTTGCATATTTTTATAATGTCCATATCCAATGGTTTTATTATGAATAATTTTTACATGTTAGCGGTCTACTTTGTCACAAACAAGACTTGCAATTAATTTTATAAAAGAACACATAAACTCCAGTTCAGTAATTATTTAATAACACAAAACAATGTGTTTAATAAACTGTATTTAAATTTTAAATAACTTGATATAAAACCTTGAAAGCTATTGCTTTTTTATAATGGCAACACGTTACATTTGAGTAACTGTTAAATAAAATATAATTTTACAAAATCTATTTCATTGAAAAATTAAAAAAAAAATAAAAATTTTCTTGTAATTCTAGACAAAATGTTCGGTATTTCGTGGTCTTGTTCTGTGCATCTGCCTAAATATAACGTACGCCAATGTGGTGCGTTTTCCCCGAGAAATGGATAAATACGGTCTGGCGTATTTAATTCCATACATAATATTATTATTTCTAGTCGGTCTGCCCATTGTACTATTGGAGATATCAGTGGGACAATTTTTGGGACAAGGAGCAGCACATACCTGGAGAGCATCACCCATATTTAAAGGTAAATATAACAGTAAAAAAAACAAAAAACCATAACATTGCTCAGAAACTATAGTATGACGTCGACTGCAGAGACGTGGTCATCGAGCTCAAGGTCGTAAAAATCATTTCAATTCCGAACAAATGTCAAAATTTGTTTTGCAATGTTATTTTCAAATTCCTTGGCTTAATTCATAAGACTATTCAGGGACGAATTGGTCTAGAGGAGATGGCGAAAAGGAGAGTAATGTTCTTCAACATTTTGGTACAAGTCCAGATTTATTTTTCAGGTGGATAAAGCACTTGTGTCTCTACTAAGCAGGTGATTTCACTGATCAGTCACAAATGCAGTGCAAATGTCTTCATCAGCAGATCTGGATGCTTCCTCTGCGATATAAAAGACTGAGATATAACATCCTCTTGGGTTGACAGGCATTCCTACCTGTTTACCTATCCTCATGAGGTTCGTTCTTCTGGCAATACTGAAATAATCAATTCTGATTTGAAATTTAAATTTGTTTACTCGCTAAGGTATGCAAAGTATTTTAGACGTTTCAACATTTGTTGCTTACACTAGAGAACATAAAAGCGAAAATGATCTAAAATAAATCGTTTAAAATTGAAAAATTAATTTTTATTAACTTTTTTCTAACCAACTTTTTTCGATTAATTAATTTACTTTAAGTTAATGTATTTAAATATTTATTTTAATTGCGTAGGAGCCTGCATTATCAGCCGGTTTGCATCCTGGATCTCAACAATATGGGTTTCATTACAAGCCGTCATGGCTTTGGCTTATATGGGCATGTATTCCTTTAATAGTTTCCCGTTCAGAGAGTGTTTGGGTAATTTACGTTTAGCTGCGGTGAGTATCGAAACCAAATTGAAACGTTCAAATGAAATAAATGAAATCTAATTTTCGTATATCTATTTTACAGGACGGCTATGCTTTAAGCAATGTTAGCGGTCAAGAGTGTATGGATAAGACTTTTCTCACACCTTTCTGGGAAAATCCTTTATTTTTTGGTTTATTATCAATTGGCTTAATTGGCTTATGGGCTGTGGTAATGCTGTGGTAAGCATGAATTTCGAAATTGTATTTTTTGTAATTGTTAAACATTTTAATTTCTTTGTTTTTTTAGTACCCACAATGGCCGCGTATTGAGACGTGTATTATTTACATTTGGCTTGTTGGGATTTTTGCTTTTATGCTGCATTACCGGCTGGGAGATCCATAACTCACTCGATAAAATTACACCATATTTTCCTCCCTTGTATGGTTTTACCAAAGAATATCTTTACGAAAGTAACCTGTGGTTTAGTGCTCTCATGCAAGTGATATTTGCTTTGAATTGTGGCTTTGGCGTTTTACCCATGTTAACCGGCAAATTCCTATACAAAGGAGATGCTGTCCGAACTTCGGTCGTATATTTGTGTTTCAATCTGTTGGTAAATGCCATTGCCGTAACATTATTTATGATACAATTCGATCATTCTGCGAATGGAGCCCATTTGATAGAGGAGCTAAAACCCTTGACCACTATATATGATCGTATTTTATATGATAAGCCCTCCCATGAGTTATGGGTAAAGATGTTACCATCACTGATTAATGCTTTAGTGGTCATTTGCTGTTTTATAACCATAGTGGTGGGTATATATACTTGCACCCGTTTAGTGCCCCGCCATCCCAACTATGTAATAAGTTTGGTGGGTTTAGTGGCTTCAATTATATCCTTATCTGCACCAAAGTTTTATATAGCACGGTTATTAGATTCACGCATAGTGGGCACAATGGTTATAACAGCTTTAGTATTCGAACTCATTGCAGTGACTTGGATCTATGGTGTAAAGAATATCTACACCGACTTGGAATTCTCCATAGGCCGTCCAATATATAAAATCTGGCTAGGGCTTTGGTGTTTATGTCCAGCCATATTGACTGGTCTATTGGTATGGTGGTGCTCTGATGATGATGAATATGACGTTTTGCCAAATATTATACCCAGATGGGCACCCATTTTATTTGTTTTATTTATTATTGTGATTATTGCCTGCATACAAATATTTAGACAAGTGGAATATAACTTCTTTGGCATGATATGTGAGGCTTCAAAATCGGCCAAAGAATGGGGACCGGCAGATCCATTGGCTAGACATGCCTGGAAACAATGGCGTTCGGTGTGTCAAGATACAGGTCAACGAGATTTTACTTTGAGGCGTAGAGGAACAAGAGACTATACGCATTCCATTAAGAAGGGTCAATACTCCAACTCAAATAAATATACGAATGGTGGTGTTAATCATGCCAATAATCAACACAATTGGAAATCTTCTACGCCAGGCAATAGTTCACCCAATTATAGTGGTTCTGTATTTGGTGACTCTGCCATAGAGGAGGACATAAGTGTGGATAAGTTTCCCGGCATTTCACAATTTGTGCCATTTCATAATACAGAGGCAAACACCAAACCCTCACGGCAATCTCACAGATCACGCAGCCAACAACGTACTGCAAATCAAATGCAACATCAGCTACCACCACAACAAACACAAAGACAGCCACATCACAGCAGTCAAGTAGAGTTACGAAATCAAATTCCAGAAACTGCCAAACATCGTGAAGTAGTCTACATTAGACGCTTATCCTCCGAAGAGGGTCAACATGCCACACGCATAGAAATAACACCCTCAAATGAATCAATATCATATGCACCCACCCGCAATCCTATGGCCCGCTCAAGTGGTTCCCATGGCAATGCAAATAACTACGTTAAACGTTCTTCAAGTTCAGCGAAAATGGAAACAAATCGAAATATTTCAAAACCAACACCATCGGTTGGCGATGTAAATAACGAGCATATATGTTGGCGTAAGTTCTCCATGATTCCCCAAGAGTATTCAACGGAATTGTGATTTCTTTATCCTTGAAGACAGAAACAACGAATCTAGTGATTTTTTTTCTTTATTTAAATTGTAAATAATTGAAAACTAAGCAATGAAATAAGTAATTGAGTTTCACGAAGTATGAAAATTGGTTGGTATTGCCAACTTTCACTTGCAGATAATCTTAATTATTTAACGAACTATCCCAAAAAAAATGGTAGTGTTCCTCCCATACTACACAAAACATTTCCAAATTATGTAGAAAAAAAAGACTTATTTTCTAAGGAATAAAAATAAAAATAATTATTATAAACGAAAAATAAATCTAGAAAATATAAGCAAATCATTGTAATAAACGTATGTACATACATAGTATAGCAATTTTTTTTTAAATATAAATATCTCAAATCGATCTGTTAAAATTAAACTATGCCCACTACAACGATTAATTATAGAAATAGTAAGAAGTCACTGTTTTTTTTTTAATTTTGCAGAAGGGTGGTGTTATTTAATACATAAGCTGTTACATGAAACGAATGCCATATACACTACATGTAAATGCTAATGTGAAGAACCCCCCTTCCTCTACATTTCGCAATACATCATCTAATTACATAATTGCATTAGTTTTTTAATTTTCCTTTTTTTTTTTTGTTTGTTTGTCGTAAGCATTTATTATGATTTTAATTTAATATTATTTAGAATTCCTTTTTTTAAATCTACTATTAATTAATTACTAAAATTATTATTATTTGTAGTTTGTAACGTATTTTGTATTTGTAAACGTAATGTTTTAAGTTCATGTAAATATATTTAAAAACATAATTACATACACATATTATTAGAAACCAAATTATTTAAATTTAGGCAAAAAACAGAAAAAAAGATATATTTCTTTCAATGGCAGAGAATTTATTGTTCTCCAATTTATTAAGAAATAAAAATAAAAACATCATCAATTCTTCAAAAAGCTTTTCATTTCTTTTTATTTCCACGTAGCTAAAACACTCAAAACTAAATTCACTGATAACTTTAGAAATTAGAAGTGTGAGAATAAACTTATCTATTGAGAACATGGATAATCTTCTCCGAGAGACTTGACTTACTCCCAATTAGAGCTCATCCTATATTTGTTGGTGTAAAATTACAATGTAGTCACCGTAGTCTACTAGATAGTGTGTTGGCTTATTAGACGTGAGACCACGTTTCAAACCACTGGTGAGACATCTCCAACAAGTAAATAAAATAGCCAAGAAAAGTTTCTCAAAATCTCTCTTTCAGAGACGACTTTAAACTGTAGCTCTAACCACTCATAGATAAAATTAACACACACAACATGGCTGGTGTGAGAAGCTAGGTCTATTGCTATTTCCACGTTTAAATGATTTACGGGACTATGGTATTGTGGTCATAAAAAAATAGAGAGAAGAAATGCAGGCCTACCGTGGAGAGAGCTTTACAATCATTATTTCGATAAAAGCGAAATTAATTTAATAAAATGTATGCTTTGCTCTGGCATAGGTAAATTCAGCCAATGGTTTCTAGTTGCTCAAGAACCCGTTGACAGTAGAAGGACCGAATTCCGTTTGAAACAGGGTTGTTGGTAGATTTAAAGCAAATCTTGTTATCTGTACATCCATAAAGATATTCTCTTTATAATTGAGTCTATGTTTTAGTATTTGCTTTGAACGTGTTACAGGTCTGTGTTAGTTGTTTGCTTGCCAAACGAAAAGAAGACTAATCACGTCTTCATGCATTAGTTAGCAGAAATGAAACAATCGGTGGTGTGGGCTTTCACATTTTTACCACTCTTTCATAGCTTTTGTCAAAGCCTTCGATACCACATACAAGGAAGCAATATAGGCTGTCAAGCTCATAATATTAATCAAGGAAATATACATGGAAGCGAGTACTCAGTTGAGAGAGAGAGAGAAAACCACCATGCACTCAAACACCAAACGACGTTTTCATTATCGCCCTGGTTTGGGAACAAGCATTACTAAAATCAATCCAACAACAGCACCAATTTAAGATCAAGCCATTGAAAACGTTTACAAGTTTTGTCACAGTATAATCTCCGCCAATTGTTGTTTCACGAGAAATCTAAACAAAGTAGGGTTCTATTAAGAGGCTTAAGAAAGGCCCTATAGAAATTCTAGCCAGCAACCGTTTCCAATTCAGCTTATGCCATATCACCCAACAGAGCCAATGCAATGGGAAATAAAATAGCGAAAGTGAAAATGGCTAGGTCATGCTCTGAGGAAACCCGCCCATAAGATCCCCAAAGCAGCAGGATAAGAACACATTTAAGATTTGGACCACACTTAAATTCAAATAAAAAAAAACTATTAGCTTGGCTAGTAATATCACTTTTTATGAGCACGCCATGTCGCCTACTTTTTTGACATATAATTTGCTTTCGTAGTTTTCTTTTAAATCTTAAGTGTATTTTACGGGCGCACCATAAATTTTTTATAAGAAAAAAATTTAAAACGTACCTTTATATCATCAGCAGTTTGTCTATTAAGACGAGTCCGTAAATTCATTTAAATCGTTCTTGACTTGGTAAGTACCAAAAAGTATTGAGGTCACAAAAGTTATTAAATCAAACACCAATAAATTTAAATATTTTGCACACAACTCACAACCCGAAAAAATTATTAATTATTTTCACCACTTTAATCACTTTTTACATTGAGGAATAAAAAACAAAATGAAGGCATCACAAAAAAAAAGATTTGAACTGAAACTGACAATGCAGACAAGACGATTACATGAATTCGCCTTGATGCAAACAAAACTTTTCACATCTGGTCAGATTTATATTTAAAAAAAAAAAAGTAATCAGCTGATCTACTGCCACCAATTCGCCACCGTGTTTATTTTGGTTTGTTTACATTTTCTTTTACAGACGCTTTGTGCCACAAAATAATACAGAATTGAAACCTTTGACGTTTAAAAACGCTCAAAGCAGCACTTTAACCTACCTCGTTGAGGGAGAAACAAAATATTTTAATGTTTTGCGAATCAAATGTGTTAGAAGCAACAGATAGACAGAGTGAAAACTGTCGGTTAAAGTAGAAAAACTAAATGTAAATAAACAGTTATTTTGTGTTAAAAAAGGGATAATTTGGAATATTTTTTAATTTCTTCAATGAAAAGTTTAAAGATTCTTAAATATTTAAATATTAATCGAAATGTGTGTGATTTTCAGTCACAATGAATATAGTTTCTTGTGCAAGAGATAATTAAGAAGCTAAATATTACAAGATCAAAATAAGACGTACTGCTCATAAAAAATTTTTCTTGCTGAAAGTTGCCAATATTTTTTAATTTCTTGAAAGAAAAAGTTAAAAATTGTTATTGTTATTAGTTGTTTTTATTATTTATTAATAGTTTTAGACAAAAATTACATTTTTTATTAACTCTCGCCAATATAAAAAACCCACCCCGAAAACTAAAAAAAAACATAAATAAACAAAACAGAGTTGCAAACAGTGAGAGACAGAAATATTTTTTGGTAATATTAGCTGTCTCTTTCTCCATGGAAAGTTAAATGTCAAACTGTTGTTTCTATTCTGTATTATTCTGTGCTATGTGCAACACATTGCTTGTGGCGCAAATAATTAGTAGTATCGTTATTCTTCATACAAATATCTTAGCTTTAATTGATAATTATGACGACCGAGGAAGCTAACAATTACAAGGAATACACATTAGAAGCCGATTCTGAATTGCGTTTTGAAATTGAAGATAAAAATGCTAAGGTTCACATTACGGTAGGGGGAAAGTCATCTTGTGAAAAATTTTATACAAAAAAGTCAAGTGTTTCTGGTTTTTAGCTTATTTCAGGATTTGCAGAAATGTTTGGCACTGAATTGGTGAAAAAGAAAAAATATGAATTTGGCGTTGGAGCAAAAGTGGCCATATTTACGTATCATGGTTGTGTTCTGCATCTAACTGGCAAAACAGATGTGAACTACATATCAAAGGAGACACCCATGGTGCAATATTTGAACTGCCACTCGGCGTTGGAACAATTACGTGAACAAGCGGAAGAAAAAGATGAACGTGGACCAGTGGCTATGGTAGTAGGTCCAATGGATGTGGGAAAAAGTACATTATGCCGAATATTATTGAACTATGCCGTACGTTTGGGTAGAAGACCATTGTACACGGACACTGATGTCGGACAGGGTGCACTTGCAATACCCGGCACTATAGGCACAATACTAATAGAGAGACCTGCTAGCATTGAAGACGGCTTATCTCAAACTGCACCTTTGATATACCATTTTGGTTACAAAACACCATCTGGAAATAGTACCCTTTATAAGGTTGCAATAAGTAAAATGGCCGATGTCGTTTTAGAATCTATGAATGTGAATAAAAGAAGTAAGAGTAAATAGAACTATGCTAAAATGAAAAATATAACACTTTCTTTTCTTGTTTATTTTTAGCAAAACACTCTGGTATTATAATTAATACTTGTGGTTGGGTGAAAGGCGATGGTTATGCCAATTTGGTACACACTGCTCAGGCTTTTGAAGTTAATGCGATTTTTGTTTTGGATCAAGAACGCCTTTACAACGAACTATTAAGAGATATGCCCTCCTTTGTGAAAGTTGTATTGTTGCCGAAAAGTGGTGGTGTGGTGGAACGTAGCAAACACCTACGATCGGAGTGTAGAGATCAACGTATAAAGGAATATTTTTACGGTTTAAAGACGCCGTTCTATCCATTTTCAATAGAAGTAAAGTTTGCCGACTTGAAATTGTATAAAATAGGCGCACCACCTCTACCAGATTCATGTATGCCTATCGGTATGAAGGTATAATCTCTACATATAATTTTTTAATTACAAATAGTTATTAAACTAAACTCATCTTCTTAGGCTGAAGACAATAAGACAAAGCTTGTGGCTGTAACGCCAACTTATTCACTTTTACATCATATTTTAGCAATTAGTTTTGCAGAAACTACAGAGGAAGATGTCATAGGCACAAATGTTGCTGGTTTTGTATGTGTGTAAGTAAAAATGAAATTAAGTATTTAAAAAACATTTTTATGGTATCATTATCACTGCTTCTAGTAAATTATTATTCTTAAAACTTGATCGTAGAAAATTATTCAACTGTAATTAAAAATATTCATTCTCTTCTTTTTTTTACTAGAACTGGTGTTGATATGGACCGTCAAGCTATAACTGTATTGTCACCGCAACCTCGACCGCTACCCAACACGCTACTATTGCTCTCGCACCTACAATTCATGGACAGTCATGCTTAATTTTGATGTACAGTACAAAATTTTAAAAAAATTAACAAATGAGCATCTAGAATATATTTTTTTAAAAAATAAAGAAATTTTATTTACACCTAATAGTTCTTATTGTATTATTCTCTTATGTATTTGGTTGTTTTTGAACTTTCGCCAACTCTGCCTTAAATTTAGCTATAGTTTCACGAGCCAGCTTCAGTTTATCCTTTAACGTGTTAATTTCACCTTTAACTTTGTGCTTGACGTCTATTATATTTGCCAGAGTTTTTTGTTTTTTAGCTTCAACTGAAAGAAATGTAAACATATTATAGTAGTCTAAGATTACAGGAACTTTAATGGTCACTTACAATCAGTATCATGCGTATACGGCCCACTGGTTAACGGTTGAACATTCATAAGAAAGTGTTGCATTAGCTGTGTCGGTTCTTGAAAAACAATTTCTTCATAAGATTCTGAGACTAAACCTTTTTTAGGATCCATGGTGGCTGTAGAAAGTTCTCCATCAACGATGGGTGATTGAAACAGCTTTAATATATGATAACAGGTAACGGGCCTCTCTGTGGGATCGTGAAAATAAATCTTTATGACCACCTCAAATTCTCCCCAACCAGTTTCGGTAATTTCATATGGTGGCTTCGTAACAATACGATTGGGATTTGCATAGCTTTCATGCAGTTTAAAGTGGACTTTTTTAACATAGACAGACATGTCCTCATTGTGATATGGTTTCACATACACTTTCCACTGATGAGTATGGCCATCTTCTTCACGCTTTTTACCAAATGAACGAGCTATATTACCATAAACTATTGGCTTAACAATAGTTAATCCTTTAACACGACCACCGGAATCTGGACCAAAATCAGTAGGAATATTTAAACTGTTCATAATTTAAAAATATATTTTTACTATTCTAGAATTTCATTTGCGGCTCTTTGTGGGAATATAAACAAACAACAGCGTTGAAATATTCAGTACTTTTGTATTTTTTTCAGTACTTTTTTATTTAAAAAATATTGCAGTACCCACGCCAAGCTTTCAGTACTTTTTTCATCAAATTCGTTTTTTTTTGTTCGTTCAAAAAATAAAACAAAAACATAATGGATTGTTTTGTGTGGAATTAATTATTTGTCGCTGCTGGTTGGAAAGAAAAGTGTGGTGTGGAGAATTTTTATAAAATTACCATTTTATTCAAAAAGGTACTCTTTCAGTACTATTTCAAAATTTCAATTTTGCAACACTGATAAACAAACTTATTTCACAGCATTGCCTGCTTGAAAATTTTAATTAACAAGGTGCGTCATGAACTAATAAATAAAGATATACTGACCTGCATTTCGAAATTGGCGATTTTTGTAAGCAATCTTCATATAATGAAGAAATTTTGGTCTATTTATCGGAAACCATAGAGCTATATCAGTATTCTTATTTCGATTAATTCCAAGTAAGTAAGTTAGTAAACTGACAACTGAGGTAGTAAAGTTTATTTAATTTGCTCGCAGTACAAAATGATTAAGTTCCATAAGTTCCTGTCTATTTGGAATAACTTTGTTGGTAAATAAACAATAAGTGCTTGTGAAAATCGGTTGTCCCATTTGAATGCATACATATTGAATCCATGAGAACAAAAAGTTATGGAACAGAAAAATTAGTTGAGTCAGAATGTTGATTAATTAACAAGAGGTGTTGGCAACTCTAGTAGTGTAAATTCCTTAAATCAATGCTACCAATATGTCAATATTTTATTGGCTGTCATATAATTCTCTTTACTAGTAAGAAAATCACTCTCAAAACCAATTTAAACGCGGTGGGCCGTGGACGTGTGTTGTTTTTTATTGTTAATAAGAAATTAGTCAGTACTAACTAGATTTTTTCCATCGCATCATTTTAGAATTATATTATTGTGATAAAAACTAACAAATATATGTTGTTGCAAAATAGAAGAACAGTGTCAAGTTCATCTGTATCCACCATCCTTTAATTATGTGCTAGTGAAGAAGTGCTTTTCACTCTACAATTAACAAAAATATTTAATATTCCCTTTGTATTTTGTGTGTATGTATGCGACTGAGTGTGTATGAAAAGTGAAAAACATCACATATTTTTAAGAAAAAGTTGATAATTATTGTTATTTATAGCTTTAAAAGCAAGTAAAATTAATGTATTTTTATACATAAAATTTAATTTCAATGAAAATTTGAGAAAATTCTTATTTTATGTGCAGCGAATAGAAGAAAAACAATTTGCAAATATGTGGTATAATATTATAGCGGTATTACTGCTATTATCACATTTACGAAGCAGTGCAAGAGCTGGTAAGTTAAGAAGTGTTGTGAAATCCATTATACCCTTTTATTACTTTAATTAATTAAGCCAGGCTTTAATTATTTATTTCTTTTGGGCGTGTTCCGTATGAATCGTCGTTAATTTAAAGAGTGAAGAATGACTTGAATTTTTAAGAGTAATACCGAACGGAATGAGAGAGTTAGAAAGACACCTTCTCTTTGTAATGTGATCTTTTAAGTTTTCGTTATTCTTTGTTTTGATTTTCTTATTTGTTTACAAATATTATTTTCAAATGCAAACTGTTATTTTACAAAAGGGAGAAAAAAAAGTATTATTTGTACTCAATTTATATTATTGCTTCCAAAGGGTTTCAATAGGACATGTTATTTTTTTAATTTATAAAATTGGCTTATTAAAAAAAAAAAAAATAATAATTTCAAATTAATTAGTTAAACATTTTTTATTCATAATATTTTTGGATTAATTTTCTGAACAGAAAAATTTTTAATTTCTAAGCCAATCTTATAAAACACAACCCAAAACTATTACGACCCGTCGCTCTTATTTACAACTTCGTTGACAAGAAATTAGCCTCAATAAAAGGGATGGGGTAAAATCGATTGTTACATATTGTGACATATAAGAGCGACGCTTTATATGAAAAGTGCCAAAAAGACATCAAACAAAACCGCACTTACATAAATATTCAAAATAAAGTCTCAAAATTCACGTTAATGTTATGATCGATCACATTTTAGTATAACTTCGTATTATACTGAAAGTATACTTATTTAATTGGTCATTACAACCATTTAGTTAAGATTACGAACTAGCTTCTGTGTGTGCTAATTTTTTTCCATGAGTGGTGGGACCTACAGATTATACTCGACTCCGAACGACAGATTTTTGAGATAATTTTCATAGCAACTTTATTTACTCTCAGAGTTTATGTCAGAATACTGCTGAGAGTTAGTCGCTGAAGAAATCTTTTTTCAGATTTCGTTCTAAAAATTGACTCAAACCTGAGGTCTAATATGTCAATACACTACCTACTAGACTACGGCGAATTTAAATAGTTTCTACTTTATTTTCTTTTAAAGGCTTCAATTTATTGGTTTTTTTATGCCAACAGAACAAAATTCTTATGAAATCAAGTTATGAAAAAGGTGTTTAAAATTACTTTAGAACAATACCATGAATTAGGTGTGATTGACATAAACACTTACATTGGATATTATCGATCAATAGCCTACTTACACGACTATAGAAATTTTTAAACAAAATATCTCTATCACAGAAAGTCCATTAAAAATTTACGTTTTTAGTATAAAACAATTCATTTTAAGACTTTTGATACAGTTGAAAAGCTTGTATCATGTGTTTACCGCTATTTGTGGATTTTCTAATATTATTATGAATCGGTAGGAACATAGACAGACAGACCTTTTAGTCCCGAATTTGTACTTAAGGAAGTTTAAAACTTTTTTAAAGTGGACCAAAAGGACGAAGAAAGGAGTAAGCTTTACAAACCAAATAAAAATTGCAGAATGAATCTTGAATAAAGTATTTTGCCATTCAACCCCTTCATTTTCAGTTGTACTCCAGTGAATGGCGTACTTGAACTGGCATAAGGTGATGTTTTGTTTTATCTGATACGAGGGATATACAACAGCAAAGGACTTTAGTAAAAAAAACCACCCTCTGCATGCATATGCTTTGTTTGGTTATTACAAAATGGATTTAAATCACGTTAAACAGAAATCTACAAAAACTTTTCAATCTAAACTTTCATTTGTATTTACATTTGTTGGAATTATTTCAGCTTTTTTTCTGTTGCATTTGGCTGTCGGATTTAGTTTGTTTTCATTATTTTGTAGTTACTTCATACAAAGTATAACAAACTTTTTTAGAATTTAGTTTTACATGCTTGTAATTATTCTTTTCTATTATAACTAACTTATAGCGCAAACACATTTAATTAGAGCAAAAGTTCAAACATTCAAGGAAGTTCATTTTGTATTAAAAATCTAATGAAATCGTTTTTTTGTCTTTGTCCAGCAAAAATCACGGCGATTGCATGTTTTATACATTTGTGTGTGACCCTAATACTTTTCATGTCCATTATAATAATGGTTTAACGGGTCTAACCGAACATGTTAATAAACATTTAATTATGAAATTAAGTCGCGTAAATTTAACAAACTTTAATTAATATTTGCATTAATATTTAAATACGTTTTTTCCCTAATTCTGTTTGGATTTAAATCCTTTTTAACCTTTTAATTTAAAGTGTCCCGATAGCCCAATAAATAGTGTGTGTTATAGTCCCACCAGAGCCTTTTGTGGTAATCAAAAAGTAACAAAAAATTCTAATACCCATCCCATGTATGTATATTAGTCACTCCGTCTTTCTCTCCCACAAACTACTTTCAGTATTATAACACAATTGTCATCCTTTGAGGGTTTGTCTCACAAACTTACTGCACAAGGTGTAGTAAAAATAATTATTTTTGTATCTCTTTCTGTGTACTTGTAATTGAATCACGAAAGTTGAGGTTAGAAATATAAGGTTTTGTACTAAACCAACTTCTTTGACAGTGTTTTCTTTTTGTCTAATCACGAATTTAAATTTACGTTAGCAATGAGAAAATACATCGTATTCTATAGTTTTTGTTCTATAAAGCCTAAAACGTAAATTAATTTTGTTTTCATTGGACTAGAAGCAGAAAGATGTTCGAAATCACTTGGAAATATGCGAAAATAAAATGAAATTTAATCTGAATTTTACAAGAATTAAAAAAAACCCCAGGCCAGACATCAAGACAAAATACAAAAAGAATTTCTTTGGCAACTTCCTCTCAGCAGATTTCTGGCAAAAACTCTCAGAGTAAATAAAATTGCCATATGCCATAATAATATTGTCCCACCACTCACGTATAAAATTAACACACACAACATAAGTGGTGTGAGAAACTAGAACGTTGTACAATGGGTCAATTCGACCTCCGGGTACTGTACTTGTCTTAATTAACAAGTACACGTCCTCTAACCTAACCTAACCTAAAAAACCTATTGGCTAACCGAATTTCCATCAGCAAATTGCTGATGATTCGCAGCAAAATCAATAACCATGTTCAGCTGAAACCCCCGTTTCGAATCACACTAGAATGAAACTAACGACGGACAGGCCATAATGGGAGTTCAATGCCTGTGTGATATGATTGGCATGGAATTATTTTCTAAAAAGTGCTTCTCTTGAAGCAAACTCCTAATTGGGAGCTAAATTTTTAACCTTCAATTATGTTGAAAGGTTTCTTATGCATCCGCCTTAGAGCCCAGATTACTTCATAGTGCTTTCTATGGCAAATAATTTTGTTAATGAAAAATTTTCCATTATTATTAGCCTGCATTTTGCCAATAAGAATAAGAGCTAGGTATTGGAGTTACTATCTAGAACTGTACATATGTACTATGTATATGATCGTATGCAAATACGTACATACATATGTATATGACCTGGATGAGTTCATCGCTCCAATTGTTCCAAGTAAAACCTCCAATTTCATACAAAAGTAATGAATTTCTTGGTACTAGACCTTATAATTTAAGGAAAAGACGAAAATGAATTGAATAAGTTATGTTCTTATAAACAATTTCGACAACACAATATGCCTTCCGTAAAAAAAGTATTTTAAATTATATAAATTGGAATTCTCGAATTATTTCTTTCCTTATTCATTTTTCCTTTCTTTATACATTTGGGTTTCTGGTTTACTTATCCCCACTTAAAATCATGTCATGTCAAACAGGCTATCTTTAATTAATAAGCAACTACAACTACAACATATGAATTAATATAAACATAAACAAAGAAATTTTCAATTATTGTATATACAAAAATATATTTGTTGTTGTTTTTAATTTCATAAGAGATACTTTCTTTTTTACATACGACCGTCTATATATAGTATTTTTAGCAAATGATGACGATAAGCACGGCGCGTACTCATTCATTATCCAAAATGTTTTCAATTAAATTTAAGAAACCACAAACAAATTTATAAAAAAAGAAACATGGAAATTTGCCAATGAAATAAGAAAAAAAAGAATTATTTAATAATTTACCAAAATATTTGCATTTTTGTGTGTACCTTTTTTTTCTTAAATGCTTTTTTTTTTCGTATTCATAACAAACAATTCTATTTGAAATATTTTATTTCCTTCATTTATTTATATATAAATATTCTAAATTTATTTCAGATTCCTATAGTGATTATTTTTCTGATTACGAATGCAACACACCATTATTGGAGAATGCCGTATTAACGGCCACTTCAGCTTTAAATGACCGTGGACCGGAAAATGCGCGCTTAAATGGTAAGTCCTTATGCTGTAAATTCCACATGGATTATATTTTTCATTCAGATTCTTTTCTTTGCTTTGTCAGCTTTGTCGAGTTTATTTAATTTTAGTTTTTTGTAGAACCTATTTAAAAAATCTCTGTGAACAAATAAACAACTCTTAGACGCTTTTTGCACGTTCAAAGTACTTTGAAAATTAGTTTGACAAACTCTTTTGCATTTTCTTTTAAACTTTGTTTCGCTTTTGTACGTTAAAAGTACTTTGATGAGTAGTTTGACAAACTCTAGATATTTTGTTGTTGTGTATGCAACCATCGGTAGACGACGAACGAAGAACACATCAAATTTGCGTGTACAGCAAACTGAGAACTCAAGCCCGCTCGTTTTGCCCCTCTCTCCTGCAAGCTCCAGAGTTTTCAAACTAATTTGCAAACTAATTTGAACGTGCAAAAGGCGTCTTATAACGAAAATATTAATTTTGATGTGCTACAATTGGTTTTTTTAAATTAAAAATTGTCAGAATTAAGTTTATAATATTAATAAACATTTAATGCAGTTGAAATAAAAATGAACATTATCTCAATTAAGATCATCATGTATCATAGAGCCATATATTTTGTTCACAGCAGTTAATTTTTGTTGTTGTACACTGTAATTAGATTTCTTAATGCAATTGTTAGTCAACGATTTGATTTTGTATTAAGTTGTTTTATTTTTTCGCATTTAAATTATTTTTAAGTTTTAAATTAAATTTTTTTACGGTAATAATTGTAGAAACCATTCCTTCACCATGAACTTTGATTAGGTTATTATAATGAAAGCACGATTTAATTAAACACTTTTTTCGAATACATATGCATTATTTGGTTTTATATTTTAATTTCAGCTTCACAAATTATTTCAATAAATTTAATGAAATTTCTCTCTGCTTTTACGGTATAGTGTATTCTGTATAGTATTTTCAATGTTGGCATCACTGTTTCTATTTTGTTCTCTCTTTTAAGATATTCGTTTTTCTCTTTATTTTGACAGTTCTTATTAGAATCGTATTTACTTTTAAGCATAAAACAACTCAACATTCTATTGTATTTAATGGTTTTGAGTTTAATTAAAGATAATAAAAGAATTTTAAAGTAAAAGTATAGAACATAATAATTTAGTGTAGATAATGACCAATAAATTACAAACAACACGATGGGCAGTTGATCTAAGCACTTGGCCATCGCCCACTATAAATCAACTAACACAAGCAATTGCCGCAATACAACCAGAGGAGAGGATTAGACTAATGAAGTTTTATTTTATCAATGATTTCCTATCGTCATTAGTGGGACGTTTACTTATGCGTAAATATGTCAGCCAATCATGTAATTTGCCCTATGCAGATATTAAATTTGCCAGAGATGCAAGAGGGAAACCTTATTGGCTGCGGAATGAACAGACTACAACGGATGAAGAAAGTTGTCGTATGCCAAATCTTAGTTTTAATGTGTCACATCATGGTCGATATGTAATACTAGCCGGTGCAGTGGATAGAGAAAATAATGTAAATGATTTTGGTATTGGCTGTGATGTTATGAAACTGGAATATTCGGGTGGTAAAGATTTAAAGGAATTCTTTCGTTTAATGCAAAGGAAATTTGCTGAAGGTGAATGGAGATATATACGCCAGCCGCATTTTAATCAACAACAACAAATCAAAGCATTTATGCGTCACTGGTGCCTGAAAGAGTCCTATGTTAAGGAGCTAGGCGTTGGTATAACCGTAGATTTAGAAAAAATTGTTTTTTCTGTGGATAACAGTAAAGATCTAACAATGGAATCTCAAACTCTATGTTCAACGACTTTAAAATGCAATGACAAACCAATGAATGATTGGCATTTCGAGGAACACATGCTACATCCAAAATATTGCGCTTCAATTGCATTTCGCAATTTTAAATCTGAAGCTTTAGAGAAATTTGAAGTATTACACGTCGACGAACTTTTGCATGCGTCCCCTTTACAAGATGAACCAGAAATCATAGATTATTGCCGTCAAGCCTTAAATAAACCCTTAAAATAAATAAATATCTCCCTGGTTTAATTTTTTTGTCTTGTTTCAGTATTATATTACAGTTAGACATGTAATGAAATAGCCAACAAAGTTTGTTATTTATGATTTTCTATATCACGTTGTGACAGGAATTTGTGTCGTTGAGTCTTCGATATTTTGCGTTAATTTCTTTAGAAGTTTTATCAATGTTTTTAATAAATCAATTCACTAGGAAAACATGTTTATTTTTTATTTCAATTTGTTAGTTTTAAAGTTCTGTTGCTATAGCAATAGTTTGCTATACATTTCAAACAACATCATAATTTAGGACAATAGGTGTTTGTTCAAATATTGTAAATTAATCGTAGCAAACAGTTGAAAAGGGCTAAATTGGCATTTGATTTTTAGAAAGGAAGAAAAAAAATTTATGCATACAACATGCTTACATAAATATGTGCCGATATCACTTAGGTTTACAACTAAACACTCAAAAATTTAAATTGTGAGGGTTTAAACTTTGTTTAAAAACAAATTATGCTTCTTTAATAGTACTTTTCAAGTGAACATATTACGATTATCTATTAAATGTTATCTAGCTTCTAGATAGGTGGTGCCAGTTATTCTTAAAATTTGAATTCGAAATTTATTTAAATCTAAATCTGCATTACTACAGCGAAAGCAGTTTCCGTCTTGCGTTGTTATACTAACCAGGTATTAAAATTAATAGAAACTCGATCATATGGTTGGTCTATGTCTGGTGCCTGATGGGTGTCGTGTGTACCCGTACCAAAGTTCTATATATAAGAACCCTGCCCTAAACGATAATTCCTTAGCACATCCATAATTTTAAATGTTTTGACATGAAGGACACTGCAAGAATCGCGAGCTATCGCATCAATATCACCTCTCGTCATAGCTTGCAGAATTTCCGACGCCTCAATACTAATATTCTGGATGTCAACTCAACAGATATGGAATAGTATTAAATGCTCTGCATGTGCTGCATCAGTCGACGGTCGTAAAAGCATTAATATCTACCTATGCAACAAGGTGCTAAGCGAACACATGTCAAACAAAGCAATATCATCAACTACTAAGGAAAGAGGATTATTGCACAGTTGACTGATCTGTTACAAAAACCCATATAACACGGTCTACCTATTCAGCGATCCTGCCACGCCTACCGCCTTGTGTCCGATATATGTACTTGCCATAGATCTATCTCTAATCTTTTCATCTTTAGACATCAGAATTTCGTTCTTAACCTGTTCAACAGTGAGACACTACCGACTATGGTAACAGCAATCATTAAGAAGTTTTATTTGTGATTCTAAAATGATAGGTCGCTGTAGTCTAGTAGATAGTGTGTTGGATTATTAGACGTGAGCCCACGGTTCAAACCACAAGGTCAGAAATCTCAAACAAAACGAAATATGAAAAAATATTTCTTCGGTCGATTGATAGCAAATACTCTGAGAGTTTATAAAATTGCCATGACAACTTATTAAAAAGTAAACTGTAGGTCCAGCCACTGAAACCAGGTCGTAATCCTGACTAAAGGTCTCAATTATGTATGTGTACTACCTGATACGTTCCAAAATTTAATTTCCTGTTGATTGAATTTTGAGAGGCCTGTAAGCTGGTTGTGTTTCGTACAAAAATCAAAGTCAGAAATCTCTTAAAGAATTAAAAGCTAACGTTAGGAGGAACTATTGTATGTTGAATCGTTTGCTTTACTTCTTCTCCAAAGGTGAAATTCTCATTACAAATATATTTTTTTTATTAAAAATAATGTCATGGTCCCTGTGTGAAATTTAGTGACACAACCATTTTGTACCTTGAGAATAAAAGTAAATCCACATTCATGCCAAGCTGTATTTGAAAAGGATATCAAATCACACCTATTATTATAAAAAAAGGGGAATTATAAAGCTTTTGTTTGTCGCTAATTGTTTTCTTTTCTTTAGAGTGCATAAGAATGCAAATGTCTTAAAAAAACCAAAAAGAAAAATCATTTGTAATGCCAACTGAATGGAATAGTATTTCCACATGAATATAATTCAATAAAAGCACACATAGTGTGAATAAGCTTCTCATACTTTAAGGCGTATTTCATTTGTTAGTAGAAGTCGTTAATAATAGACATTCTTTGAAATGGCTTCTTCATGTGAAACGTTTTTATGCACCATTTGATTTATATTTTTAGTTGCAGAAATTTTTTTAGTTGCAGAAATTTAAAATGATAAAAACTTTGTTATTTACTTAACAACAATAACTAATAAATAGTTTCGTAATAATGTAGACTTCGTGTTTTTTTTTCGTTCAAAAGTAAAACCTAACAACTTTAATTTTGTGGCCACTTTTATTTAACACCCCCTTTTGTGAAATTTTAAAAGGTTCTTCATGTTTTAGCAAAGGCCATGGTACTTATGTACGCTTTCGAGTAGCACCCCATTTAGATATGAGTACTTTTTTTCGGTTGTTGTTGTAGTAAAGCGTTAAACAATGGTTATTTGTTGTATATTTCAAAGTAAATTTATTTTTTATATACAAAGGCGAATACACTTTTACAGAATTATTGTTGTCTACACTTTGTGCAGTGATTGGAATGCAATTTTTGTTTTTATTGTTTTACTTTTAATTGTACTGCTGCACTATTATGGTTTAAAGTATCTCGAAAGTAGTTTCCAACTGTTTGTTTTTATTATTATTATCGCTATACGTCTAATTCTGTTTTGTTTTATTTTTATTTTTGCCTCGTTATTAATTTTCATGTGCAGATGTTTAACAAGTATTAGAGAGGAGGGGTTGGTTTTTGTTAGCTGAAAATTACAAGGGAATTTGTTGGTTAAGTATTTAACTTCTTTGAGCAACTAAAATTTGATTTCGTTTCAATTGATATATCCTATAGGGCGTTACTTTTAATTGTTCTTTTATTGTTGATAAAATGCTTAAATTTTATAATAGAATATCAATAAAAATCATTTTAAAGTTGTTTGTAGAGAATAAATCAAAACTTACTAATTAAATTTGTTTCTAGACTTGTATTTGAGATGGCGTTGTGTGTATTTGATGAGGTGGTTTGATTTCTTTTTTAATATCTCCAGCTCTCCTTGTTAGCTCCATGCTTAGGTCAATCGCACGTACTACTGCTGAGTTAAAACTGATTTCATATTAAACTGATGGCTCATAATTTATCTAACATCTTTCAGTCTGAGCATGACAATGCTATGAATCCGTAGAACATATGGCATATCGAGAATTTATTCCCAAAAATGTTGATTGTTGTCTGCGGTTAATTCGTCCAGTTCTTTATTGAGCCTATATCCGCAACGAAACAAATGAGAAAGAGGTAAATACATCGGATAAAATTTGATTTTTTCAATGTTCAGGAGAACAGGCTATGATGTCTGAATTTTAAAAGGATTTGAGGTACGGATATTCGAGCTTTTATATTTTTGCCCTAATTTAGAAGTGCCAGCGCTTCAAAACGAGATGGCTTGACATACTACATTAACTCGTACCTGAATACAAGGACATACAAGCATTAAAAGCCCTTTATTGCCTAATTCCTAGCATGTGATCGAGCTAAGTGTCCAATTTGAATTTTCATTTAGATTAACAGTACAGTTCGAAGTCGCCGTAGTCTAGTTGGTAGTGTGTTGGCTTATTAGACGTAAAGCCAGGGTTCGAGTCCCAGGACAGACATCAAGATAAAATACAAAAAGTATTTCTTCGGCGACTTCCTCTTAGCAGATTTCTGGCAAAAACTCTGAGAGTAAATAAAATTGCCATGAAAAAGTTTCACAAAAATCTGTCGTTCGGAGTCGACTTTAAACTGTAGGTTCCACCACTCATGTATAAAATTAACACACACAACATAAGTGGTGTGAGAAACTAGGACGTTGTACAATGGATCAATTCGACCTTCGGGTACTGTACTTGTCTTAATTGACAAGTACACGTCCTCTAACCTAACTTAACAGTACAGTTCAGTTCCCTGTCACCGCTGTTTGGGTCCTATTAAATATATTCCGTATCGATTTCTATTCAAAAAACTCACCATACATATCCTTACTGCTCCCCTGGCTAATGAGATTAGGCGATAACATTGCATATTGCGTGTAATGATTATTTGGTCGTTTTAAAGACTTAAATTATAAATAATCATGCGACAATACGTTGACCAACCAAGTACAATACATTGCGCAACACAATAAAAATGTTTTTTTTTTTTTTTTTGTAATTATTTGATTGCGTTTTGAGGGTAATTTAAATTATCTTACAATCCCTACACCATATTAGCCTTGACCTATTCACTTGTTTATCTTCCAAACTAAATCCATGCCAAATATTTGTGTTTCAACGTTTTTCCTTCTATCTTTTGTTAAGTCACGTTTTCTTTTTTACTTTTAAATTGAGTGACGGTGTTTAGGGTTATTAAATTCTATCTCTTGCTGTTTTTCCATCCACCCTCTCTTTATTTCTATGCTGTTAACACCTCTTAAGCATTTGCTTTTGAATACTAGGTCAGGCCAATATTTATTATCTTTTTTTTCTTTTGGGTGGAATAAATTTTATTGTCAACGTTTTTGTGGAAAGGGAGGACATACAATTTTGATAAATAGATGATGAAATTGTTTAAAACATTGTGAAAATGAAATAATTGTCATATTACTGACAAAACGAAACAGTCATCAATCATTTAGGAAATATACAAACAAAGAATTTTGTATGGCTAGTTTAAGGCAACACATAAAACAGAGTCGGAGTTATTTATATGAACTTTGTTTTTATTTAATTAATATTTTAATTTTTATTATTTTTATTTTATTTTGACACATTTGGTAAACTCTTTGTATTACATAAACACTACTTTAGCTGGTACATCATGGTCTGCTAAAAATTCGGATTTTGATCAACGTTTGATAATCGATTTGGGTAATATTAAAAATGTTACACATATTGCCCTGCAAGGAAGGCCACATAGTAATGAGTTTGTAACTGAATATGCCATTAGTTATGGCATAACTGATTTAGAATTTGCCGATTATAAAGAACCCGGAGGCAATGTAAAGGTAAAAAGTGTTACAAAAACCACATACACTATCCATATACATATGTATGTACATATTAAAAACAAAAAAAAGGTGAAGGATTCACATAAAATGCTTTTAATTACTAACCTACTTTACTCTAACGGAAGCACTTTAATATGTTATCTAGTTTCCAGTATGCCAAACGCTTTACACACACCCTACTTTCTATTATAATTTAATATTAATTTTTAATGTTTTACAAATTTATTTATCCTGTTAATAATTTATTAAACAAACTAACTCCTAATGATTAACAAATTAATAATACTATATGTCACAAGGTAATTCGGCATGGACTCCTGTTGAAAATACTTACAATCACTTCTTAACTATTGATTTGGGCTATAAAAGCACTACACGTAAAATTGCCACTATGGGACGGCCACTTACTAATGAATTTGTCACTGAATATATTGTACAATATTCTGATGATGGTGAATATTGGCGTTCATATGTAAATCCATCAAGTGAACCACAGGTAATTATTTTACTGGTATTTAAAAAACATTTTTTTTTTTTAATTTTTGTTCATGTCCTACATGTACATATGTCGGCCACACAAAAATATTCTTGTATTTGTTTTAAATTTAGAAAATTATATGGGGGAGGCAGGTTTTCCATTTCGAGTTTCATTTTCAAAACTGAATTAACCTTTCATTGGTTGTACAATGTGTATCGCACATATTTTTATAGATTTATTTGCCCCCAAATACAAAAATTCGTTGTGAGTAAAAGATTTCTTCGGCGCAATTATACGTGAGTTCTTCAGAAAAAAATTAATGATCACATAAATTCTTGCTGATGCTTTTAAGACTCAAGAGGAAACATCGTAACAGTTATGCCCAATTACTATGAAAGCATTGCTTTCTAGCGGTCATATTTTTAGTTGGACTACGGTAAAGAATAGTTTTTATATCGGCTGCCTTCCAAAATGTATCAATATAAAGTTTGTACGCAGTTCTACTACTGTATATAAACAATGTAGATATGCAAAGTAACGAAACTATGCATCAACTATAGGGACTCCACTCCGAAGTAATACCACCGTAGTTCCGGAGTGGGCACAACAAGTCCATGAGACGAGGGGGGGATTTAGTGGGTGAGGGCCCCACACACGGAGGATGTGACGACTTCCTCTATGGTGCGGTTAGGTACATTTACCCCTCCTCGGCGTGAAAAAAAAAAAAAAAATGCATCAACTATAAATCCGATGCCTGATTGCTTTTTGACTGCGTTAAAAATACACATTGACGACGTTTTGAAATAGAATACATTGTATATATTTTGTACAGCGACATTATGAAACACGATAATTTGTTCAAACACAAAGCAACTAAAATTTTGGCAGGCAGCCATCTTGTGTGGAGTGAAGTCTACTCTAATTTTTCATTTAACTTTGCGTTTCCGTGCTTAAGATGTAACACCGGTTTGTTGGTAGTGGCTTTTAATTGTTTTTAAAGGGTTCTGGGTGGTATTAAGCACATACCAGTAAGTCGCCGTAGCCTAGTAGGTAGTATGTTGGCTTATTAGATATGAACTGAGACAAACCCTAGGTCAGGCATCTCCAACAAAGCGAAGTATGAAAAAATATATCTCCGGCGACTTCCTCTCAGCAGATTTCTGGCAAAAACTCTGAGAGTAAATAAAATTGCCATGAAATATTTCTTAAAAATCTGGCGTTCGGGATCGACTTTAAAACATGTACAGAGGTTCCGCCACTTATGGATAAAATTAGCACACACAACATAACTGGTGTGAGAAGCTGAGTCGTAATTCTGACTGACGGGTTGTAATGACCTATTGTGTATGTTATGTATGTATGTATTAAGCTCATACGACTAAGTCGCCTTAGTCTAGCAGGTAGTATGTTGGCTTATTAGATATGAACTGAGACAAACCCTAGGTTAGGCATGTCTAACAAAACGAAATATGAACCAATTTATCTTCACCGACTTCCTGTCCTTCTGGCAAAAATTCTGAGAGTTAATAAAATTGTCATGAAAATGTAGGTCCCGCCACTTATGGATAAAATTAACTGATGTGAGAAGCTAGGTCGCAATCTTGACTGGAAGGTTGTAATGAACAATTATGTGTGTATGTATGTATGATGTTCATGAAGTAGATTGTTTTACCTGAAAGCAGCAAAAGAAAAATCTACCAAAAAAATAAAACAATAATGAAACTCGAAATTGAAAGCTCCCCTGCAGGATTACAAGTTTGATTACAAAGATTACATTTTAATAGCGCATAACATAATTTTAAGTCCTCTAAAAAATCGGTCATGTTCAGAAATAATGTCCATATTTTGAGCAAAAAAAAAGCTGGAATCTATTTAAGAATGTTAATACCAATGGGTTCTGAAGGTAAACTATTTTTTTCGTTTATGGTTATGGTTAATCTATGTTTGATACTCATCATTTCTAACACAAAATTAAAACGTTTTTAAATAAAAAAAAACACAAATTTTTTATGTTAATCAATATAGACTAAGACACAAGACTAAATCAATTTAATTTGTTTATTATCAGATGTTTAAAGGCAACTCCGATGGCAATGCCATACATTATAACATTTTCGAAGTACCGATTATAGCACAGTGGATACGTATTAATCCTACACGTTGGCACGATAGAATTTCTATGCGTGTTGAACTTTATGGTTGTGAATATGGTAAGATTCATTACAAAAATAAAATTTATTTATTTCAATAACATTTCTTTTAATTGTAGTTGCTGAAAATCTCTATTTTAATGGCACTGCTTTGGTGCGCTACAATCTGCTGCAGGAACCTATTGCCTCCACGCGTGAATCCATACGCTTTCGCTTTAAAACAGCCCATGCCAATGGTATCTTAATGTATTCACGTGGCACTCAGGGCGATTATTTTGCATTACAATTGATGGAGAATAAAATGATTTTAAATTTGGATTTGGGTGGTGGCATCATGACATCACTATCTGTGGGCAGTTTATTGGATGACAATGTATGGCATGATGTGGTAATATCGCGTAATCGTCGTGATATTATATTTTCTGTTGATCGAGTTATTGTACGTGGCCGCATCAAAGGTGAATTTAGTCGTTTAAATCTTAATCGCGAACTACTGTTGGGCGGTGTTCCCAATGTACAAGAAGGCATATTTGTTACACAGAACTTTACCGGCTGCATGGAGAATATATTTTTCAATTCCACCAATTTCATACGGGACATGAGAGAGAGCTATGACAGAGGTGAAACCTATCGTTATAATAAAATTAATACGGTATACGCTTGCCCATCTCCACCCATTTATCCTGTTACGTTTACAACACGTGGTTCATTTGTACGTCTGAAGGGTTTTGAAGGTCAAAAATCTCTTAATGTTTCATTTTATTTCCGTACCTATGAAGACAAGGGCATGATGTTCCACCACGAATTTTCCTCCGGTGGCTATGTACGTGTTTTTCTTGATAATGGAAAAGTTAAAGTTGATTTGAAGTTGTCGGATAAGCCTCGCATTATTTTAGACAATTACGATGATCAATTCAATGATGGCAAATGGCACTCATTTGTTTTGACCATACAACGTAATCGTTTGGTAGTCGATATCGATCAACGTCCCATGGCTACCACCAAGAATATACAAATAACCACTGGCGGCGTTTACTACATAGCCGGAGGTGTTGAGAAGAGTAATGGTTTTGTTGGATGCATGCGTTTAATTTTAGTTGATGGCAATTACAGATTACCCAAGGACTGGGTACAAGGTGAAGAAGTTTGTTGTGGCGATGAAGTTGTTGTAGATGCTTGTCAAATGATCGATCGTTGCAATCCGAATCCTTGTCAGCACAGTGGTGCTTGTCATCAAAATTCCATGGAATTTTTCTGTGAATGTAGTCATACCGGCTATGCTGGAGCAGTGTGCCATACCTGTAAGTTTTTTGCAATTGTTTGCATATGTAAATTTGTGTAAAATGTCCTTTTATTTTGTAGCCAATAATCCCTTATCGTGTACAGCTTATAAAAATGCCCAGAGTGTTAAAAATCGAGTAAATATTGATATTGACGTTGATGGCAGCGGACCATTAGCACCTTTCCCAGTCACATGTGAATACTATAGTAAGTAGTTCTTTGTAGTGATTTATATACACAATATTTATTTGACGACTTTAACTTTCCATTTTTAATAGCTGATGGTCGTATAATAACCACCTTGGGCCATAGCCAGGAACATACCACAACCGTAGATGGTTTCCAAGAGCCTGGCTCCTTCGAACAGAATATATTGTATAATGCGGATTTAAAACAAATCGAGGCACTTCTGAATCGCTCGCATACATGTTGGCAAAGATTAAGCTATTCATGCCGATCGTCTAGACTCTTTAATTCACCCTGTAAGACAGCCTAATTACAATAATTTTTTGTGGTTTATTACTATAAAAATCTCTAATTTTTTTTAGCGGAACCGGGTAATTTCCGTCCATTCTCATGGTGGATCTCACGTCATAATCAACCTATGGACTATTGGGCTGGTGCTTTGCCAGGCTCGCGAAAATGTGAATGTGGTATCTTGGGAAAATGTCATGATCCTACTAAATGGTGTAATTGTGATTCAAACAGTTTGGAATGGATGGAAGATGGTGGAGATATTAAGGAAAAAGAATATTTACCAGTAAGAGCAGTTAAATTTGGTGATACCGGTACGCCACTGGATGAGAAACAGGGCCGCTATACATTAGGACCATTACGTTGCGAGGGCGATGATTTATTCAGCAATGAGGTAACCTTCCGTATAGCTGATGCCACTATCAATTTGCCTCCATTCGATATGGGCCATTCGGGTGATGTTTATTTGGAATTTAAAACCACTGTAGAGAACGCTGTACTTTTCCATGCCACAGGTCCAACTGATTATATAAAATTGTCCATTATTGGTGGCAATAAATTACAATTCCAATACCAAGCCGGCAGTGGTCCACTGGGTGTTAATGTACACACCAGTTATCATTTGAATGACAATAAATGGCATACAGTTAGTGTGGAACGTAATAGGTAAAGATCTGCTGTGCTTTCTTTATTATTTTCTGCAGAAATTTTAATTGTTTATAAAACTTACAGAAAAGAAGCTCGTCTAGTGCTGGATGGTTCTATTAAGGCCGAGGTAAGAGAACCTCCAGGCCCTGTTAGAGCATTACATTTGACTTCAGATTTAGTTATTGGCGCCACAACAGAATATCGCGACGGTTATGTAGGTTGTATACGCGCTTTATTGTTAAACGGTAAAATGGTTGATTTGAAACAATACGCCCAACGTGGTCTTTATGGTATTTCTTCGGGCTGTGTGGGTCGTTGCGAATCAAGTCCCTGTCTTAACAATGGTACCTGTATTGAACGTTACGACAGCTATAACTGTGATTGTCGTTGGAGTGCATTTAAAGGACCTATTTGTGCCGATGGTAATTAGGCAATACTATCTACTACAAAGCTTTTCTAACATTCCGTTTTTTTTTTAAAGAAATTGGCGTCAATTTACGCAGTGATTCTATGATACGCTATGATTTTGAAGGTTCTTTCCGTTCATCTATTGCTGAAAATATACGTGTTGGCTTTACAACAACCATACCCAAAGGATTCCTTTTGGGCTTCTCATCCAATCTAACTGGCGAATATTTAACAATACAAATATCGAACTCAGGTAAGAAGAGAAGGAAATTATTAATAATGTTCGTTAACGTTATAACGTAATTCATTTATTTGTAGGACATTTACGTTGCGTATTTGATTTTGGTTTTGAACGCCAGGAAATAACATTCCCGAAAAAGCATTTTGGTCTTGGTCAATATCATGATGTACGATTTTCTCGTAAAAATAGTGGCTCCACCGTTGTCTTGCAGGTTGATAATTATGAACCGGTCGAATATAATTTCGATATAAAAGCATCGGCCGATGCACAATTTAATAATATTCAATACATGTACATTGGCAAAAATGAATCGATGACTGATGGCTTTGTGGGTTGTGTATCGCGTGTACAATTTGATGATATCTATCCATTGAAATTGTTATTCCAACAAAATCCGCCATCGAATGTTAGATCAAAGGGCTGTAAGTATTTGCAAACGAATAATTTTGAAGATGTTTCCTTAACATACAATTTATTTTGTTTTGTAGCTCAATTAACTGAAGATTTCTGTGGTGTGGAACCTGTTACTCATCCTCCTATTGAAGTAGAAACCAGACCACCACCTTTAATTGATGAAGAAAAACTACGCAAAGCATATAATGAAGTTGATTCTGTGTTATTGGGCTGTAAGTAGCATGAAATTCGTATTAAATTTTAACTTTTTTTTTGTTGTTTGCCTCATAGATGCAAAAAAATACAGAAGGATATGACCTTGATTATCCGTGATGGTCGGGATCGGAAGCATTTCGGATAATCGATTTTCCCGGTTAATTGAGTACCAATATTGGCTAGTTTTTTAATAGATATTTTTATTAGTTAATGAATATGTACATATTTATATAAAAACTAAATAATTAAAGGATTTTATATGCATACATGCTTCAAAAATATGAAAAAAAACCGCACTTCTCAAATTTCTAAATTAAACTAAACAGGTTTACATGTATGCTTCTGACTCATCGTATACTAAAGAGGGAAAACCCCTTTTGCGCTTGTTTGTCGAAAATAATAGAAAAAACTTTTTGTTTCTAATCACGGATAATAGAGGTAATCACGGTTAAATGGTGCAGAAAAATTTAAGCCGATCCAAAATAAAATTAAGTCGATGCAAAAAATTTTCTTTTTCCATCCCGGATAATTGATGTTGCCGAATCGAATCGAATCACGGATAATCAAGGTCCTACTGTAATTGCTTTTTAAAATAATATTTTATTTAAATGTGGGAATGATAAGTAAGGTTTAGTAAAACAATTCCATTCTCTTTGGACTCGATGACTTTATATGATATGATTTTGATTACTGTTTAAATGCAGTATTGTTGAACCAGGCGTCAAAAACGAATACCAACACTAAGATAAAAGGAAAAACATAAGCCAGGTTCATCTTTTTATATACACACAGTTACTAAAGTATACATACGCTTAAAAAATTGCCGAAATTTTTTAACTAATACGTTTTCGTTGAAAATCTTTATAGTTTCCTTGATGTTAAGACGGTCTTCTGCATTGGTTAAAAAATTTCTGAAATTGAACTGAATTGTGGCCCTGCACAGGCCCACAAAGGTATGTATCCGATTTACAAATTTCACAAATTTCTGAACCAATGCACAAAACCGTCTTAAAATCGAAGAAAGATGTCAGACAAATATTTTCAACGAAAACGGATTGGTTAAAAAATTTCTGAAATTTGTTAACTTTTGTGTGCCTCTCCAGGCCCACAAAAGTATATATGAGGCCCACAAAAGTTAACAAATTTCAGAAATTTTTTAACCAAGACCGTCTTAAAATCGAGGAAAGCTGTCAGGAAATTACAAAGATTTTCAACGAAAACGGATTAGTTAAAAAAATTTCTGAAATTTGTTATACGTATGTATACTTTTGTGGCGGAGTGTATAAAAATGAATGTGTTTTTATTTGTTTGTGGGTTTGTTTGTTTATTTGAAGTCTATAGACGGCTGGACCGATTTTCTTGAAATTTTCACAGTATCTTCCTGTATGTCTGGAAGGAGATATTGGCTAAAGTAGGCAAGGTGCCACGCCCACATACTCAATAAATATTTAATGTCGCATATCTTATAAACTGCAACAGCTAGAGTCCTCAAATTTTGTATGGACGACTTTTGCCGATTGGCTATATTGGGCATGTCACCTCCCATAGTCTATATATATAGATAAAAATGAATGTTTGTTTGTATGCAATTAATAGAATCGTAAACTATGCATTTGATCATGATATGATCTTTAGCAAAGTTGTTGCGCATGAGCCGACGAAGGTTTCTAAGTTAGTATGACCAATTTCCGACAGGTGCTGGCTCCGAAAATTACTCAAAATGAATTAAATCGCAAACTGTAACTTCTTTAAAATAGTTGTTGCGCATGAGCCGACGGAGGTTGGTGCGATTAATTTCCGATGGATTGCGTCAATGAAAATTATACAAAATGAATGACAAGCAATTGGTCGACCTACACCTCAAGCACGGAAGAAAAGAGCATTACGAGCCTCAGAATCAGACGGACAACTAGCGTTGAGACTGGAAAATCTTATATGCCGCTGAGACCCGTTCGCTTGAACCACTTGAACAACGCGAAGCGAGATTAGAAACTGGTCGAATGCGTCCTACTCAGGCCCATTCATCTGAAACATCAGGACAACGGGAAACAAAATTAATAAAATGATTCAAAATTAAGTGGACATTTGTGTAATGTCTTTCCTTCAAATTTATTTTAGTTGGTGGCGCCGCAACACACGCAGGGTACAGTTAGTAGAAATATAAATATTGTTTATGATGCTATTAAGTCACCAAGTGATTATTAATTGTTGGTTTTTTAGCGAAAAATTTGAAATAAAAACAATTAAAAAAGTCTTTGTCAATACGGAGGAGGTTTTAATTTTTAAAATGGCAACAAGTTACAATGGACTCCTTTCTTAATTCTTAGAAATAAAAGAAAATAACGAAAACAATTTTAAATTTTTATTGTACTAAACTTGTATTTCAGGTCTTCTCGTTATACTTTTCCTGTTGTTGTGCTTAATGGTGTTCTTGATTGGCCGCTATTTGCATCGACACAAAGGTGATTATGTTACACATGAAGATCAGGGTGCTGATGGTGCTGACGATCCGGATGAGGCTGTAGTCCATTCAACAACTGGCCATCAAGTTACCAAACGAAAAGAATGGTTTATATAGTTCGGAATGTCACCGTCAACCGAATGGTCAACACAGTAATACACGAATACACTAAAGATCAACGATTAAACGATATCCAGGCGAAAATTGTAATAACCACAGAGAGAAAAGAGAAAAAAAAAAACGTAAACAATATAAGACGACTTGAAACAGAATAGAAAGACTTCTTTTTAAACAAAAAAACAAAAATCTAATTTGAAAATGAAAACGAAAATTACCTAGAAAAACACAAATAAAAGCTGGCCTTAAAACAAAAATTGTAAAAAAGAATTGTAAACTGAGTATGAAAACAAATTCACCAAACCAGAAAAATTTTTTTAAACACCACGTATATTAACAATGCTGAAATGCGTTTTTTGCATTCATCAATAAGTTACCGACTGCCAATTTTATTTTGCGCATAAATTTACAAAAAAAAAAAAGAATTATTTAAGTATTGAAGGTATTTCATTTTTCACTAATAAATCTTCAATTCAAGTCTTGTTTTAATTTATCAGGCTTTAATATTGTATTACTTACTTCCAACATACAACGCAAAGGATTTCTTTTTTCTTATTAAGCTTACGATTATTTTTTTTTTATTTTACTTATGCATAGTTTTTGTCTCAAATACTGTTTTTCGTTGATAATTTATTTACTTACATATTATTTTCTTTATGCCGTCCATTATTTTGTACTTTTCTTTTTAGTTTAATTTAATTATAATTTTAATTTTTAAGTCATTTTTTTGTTTAATTAAGTTATGGCAATATATATACAAGTTTTTATTTTTTTTATTTTAAATATACATTTCTTAAGTTATAAAATTCTAATAAATTTGCGTTTTGTGTATATATACGTAAATCTCTTACACAACACAGTATAAAGTCTTGTAACGAAGTCCAAACGAAGCATTAATTGTAATATGATAATAATTTTACAATTCTTATTGTAGTATACACGTTATATAAAAAGCTAAATATATACAAGAAACGTGTCATTACATTCCATTCTAAGCATACACCATAAATACATACATATATAATTGTGTTACAATAATAATTTTTAAAATAATTTGTCTTTCTTTTAATGCATACATACTTTGTATTTATATTTTTTTCTTCTTATTATGTGTAGCTATTAGGTTTGTTAATAATACAAATAAAACAAAAAAAAATTATAAATTAAAAATTTTTACAAACAAATTTAAAAAATAAACGAAAAAACAAAAGATTATAATGATATATTAATACTACAACAAATGTTTAATTTATTTAAACTTAAAAAACAAAAAATAAATAATTAAAATACTAAAATGAAGTAAATTTATAACGGAAGAACGACTTTATAATTCCTATGAGAACATTATTAAGACGTTGAAGTCATTTGGTAATAGATTTAAAGAAAATTTAATCTATTACATACATCTTGTAGGGCTATAGGCAACCATTATAAGCCTATAGAGTTTTCTTTTTAATTTTTTATTTCAATATTTAAGAAAATAATAATTAAGCTATCAATAATTACAATGCTGAAATCAAATGGTTAAAAAGTCGACTGAAATATAAAATTATTTGTAAAGCTAGGCATGTTATTAATAATTTTTCTATTTATTAATATTTATTAACGTGAACTTAAATTATTTTTGAATTTTAAACTTTTAAACATGGACAAAAGTTTAGCATTTAAGTTCAAAGCTGTATTTATTCGATAACTTTATTTTTTTCTACAGCGGCCGCACATTCAGAACCCTATTTAAATTATAATTGATAAACACATTTTCCAAGCAATTTGATGTTCTTTTCGGACATTGGCCATGGCTGTAGTGCCCAAAATGGGCTTCTGGTATTTTTTCCTATATGCCGAAAATGAGAACTTTTGTTTATGATGTAATTTTTTGCATGGTAAGGATGAAAACATGCCAATAAAAATTGTTTGAAGAGAATCACATTCTGTGTATCTTCCATGACAGGACCCTTGTCTTTTCGTGTAAATGATCTTCACACATCCATTTGCAGTCCTTAGGGATTGGGAACACTACCACAGTTTTTCGCCATACGTATAGTGGATCATGATGGTGTATATAGAGCGAGAGCCAAAGATTAATATTCTGAAGAGTTATTGTAACGTTTTACAATGTTAACGCACATGTAAGCTTTCTTCCATTCCTCAAAAATATATTGTTTTCAACATCGCTTTGAATTCTCACTATCTGCAAGATCAAAAGCCTTAAGTGGGGAATAAAATAAATTGTAGCAGAACCTGAAGCTCACGTTGTAGGGAGTAGCATAGCAAATAAAAATCGAACAGAATAGTGAAGTTCTCTTATAATGTTGCCAGATTACTTACATAATTGGTCATTACAACCCTTCAGTCAGGGTTACGACCTAGCTTCTCACACTACTTGTGTGTGTTAACTTTATACATGAGTAGCGGGACCTACAGTTTAAAGTCGACTCCGAATGCCAGATTTTTGAGAAACTTTTCATGGCAATTTTTATTTACTCTAAGATTTTTTTGCAGAAATTTGTTGAGAGAGAGAGGGTTGAACCGTGGTCTCACGTCCTACTAGACTACGGCGACAACCAATGTTGCTAAAAACCTTTTCAAAAACTTATAAATTATTTATGAATTTTTTAATGGATATTTGAACTTAAATGATTGGATTTGGCAGAATTTGAATACATTGTGTGGAGATAGTTCCCTTAAATTGTATTTTTTTGTAATTATTCGATTTCTTGCAAATAATTTGGGGATCAATAAACCCCTATGGAGACTAATAATACTTTTTGAAAATTTAGACTTAAATTTTCATCTCTTTGAGAACGTAGCAGATATGATTTTTTCAACGTTGTCAGACTACTGCTGTTAAGATTGGCGATCTCTCTATATATTTTGGATTGTTATAAAGGTGGGGGTTTAACAGAATTTTAACAGATCCATTTTCCGTTTAAACTTAAAATTAAATATTAAAATTTTTTTCAAATTTTTTTTTCCTTCGACTTTATTACGATTTTTTCTTTACTTTTCTATGCTAAAAAATTTCTGTTTTAGTTATAAGAATGAAGAAAAATATAAAAAATAAATACTATAATTATATTAATAAATTGTTGTATAAGTGAGAAAAAAAAGAATACAAAGAGAACAATAAATTTTAATACATTAAATATTAATTGCAAATTGTTTTACTAAAAATGCAAAAATAGATTTACATATGTCCAGATAGTTTATTGGTGTGTAGGTAGTCGATGGACCCTAGTCTCTATGCCACACCGAAAATATGGACTTCGCCCGCAAAAATTAGTTGTATTTGGAATTGTATTGTAATAAATAAATAAGTAATCAGGATTACGGCCAGGCTTCTCATACGATTTATGTTGTGTTCGTTAATATTGTGCGGGACTTACAGTGGAATTTCGAATCCATACGTCTGACGTGAGAAACTTTAACTATGGCTGCCTCCAAAATGTGTCAATACAAAGTTTGTATGCAGTTCTACTACTGTATATAAACTATGTACATATGCAAAGTAACCAAACAATGCATCAACTATAAATCTGATGCCTGATTGCTTTTTGACTGTGTTAAGAAATACGCATTGACGACTTTTTAAAATAGAATACATTGTATATATATTTTGTACAGCGGCATTATGAAACACGATACTTTGTTCAAACACAAAGCAACTAACATTTTGGAAGGCAGCCAAAGCGATCATTTACTCTCAGAGCTTTTGAGAAGACTGCTAAGGGAAGGTCGCTGGAAAATTTATATATTTTTATTTTTTAAAATTTTTGTTTTGGGACGTCAAAGCCGACCTTGAACTCTCGAACTCTCGCCTAGTAAGCCAACTCAGTACCTACCTACTAGACTACGACCATTTTCGTACTTACTTTCTTAAATAACAATATTTTAACCTTTTCCTTGTTTAGTTTGAATTATAATCGAATTCTAAGCTCTTCGATCGCATGCACATCTTGCATCAATTTTAGAAACATAATCTCCAACCTGATCCTTGCATTGGAACTTTGGTCTTTCTGTTATGCGTTTGCTCTCAGGTATATTATCGAAATAAGTTGCGCAAGTACGTCAGCTATATTGTCAACCTCTAGGTAACTATAGAACAGTTAACACCATTTCATAGCACAATTGTGCAGAGAGAACTCACACGCATTCTTGTGCTTTTTGATTTAGTTGTCGATCAGACTGCGACAATAACACATGTGTGAAGGATGCTTTATCATTTTATTTCAGAATAGCACTCAAAAAATATTTTATGTTAAAAGATGCTTTTGATAATATTAAAAAATTATTTTTTTATTTTTTTGTCTTAAATTATTAAGCCAAAGATAGATAGCTTTATGTATGTTGATGAAATGAAAATCAAAATAGCGTATATTACTAACACCTTTCTATTGCTGTAAATAAATAAATTCTCTCAACTTATTTTCTCTCTTTTACTCACTAATACACGACCAAAAAATTTTTGGTAACCCCTGCTATAGAACCAATATTGGAGTAATCGATAGAAACCCTCTATTGAAACCCTATTAAAGAATTTTCAGTATGATGTACGTACTGTCTAGGGGTTAAATAGCAGCTTGGTATTCTTCAATAAACTGTGATAATGATTTTTTAGTGCGTCTGTTTTTAAGGACAATCGGCCTGAGTTATTTTGGCGAAATAATGATAGCTTAAGGAACAATGTGAGATTGAACGATTCTGAGCACATTCCACCGAAGTTATCGTTAAACCATTCTTGTTTAGGGTGAATGTACTGGAATAACACAAAACATATACATATGTATGCTAAGGCCACTGTTAAAGTGTAGTCAGTAGGGAGGTCCATATATGTATGTAGATAATGTCATTAAATTATGAAATGCCATAGTGTTGTTGCTTTTAGTATCATGTGATATTATTAGCTGCCTATTTCACCATTAATTAAGGATAGTGAATAATGCCCTATTAAACCTAGTCTAGTGATATTTTTTCCAAATACGATATAATACTACCATGATACGACATTAAATACGTCAAGTAAATATAACTTTTTTTTGAAAATGCTTTAAAAAAAATCTACTGAATATTTTCTCAAATTTCTTTCTTTATTTGAAAGTACAATCCTTCCGGTTAATAATGGAAAATAATTTCATTCAAATGGCTGCCTCGGCTGGCCATGCAGTAGCCTACACGATCGGTCCAATTGTTAAGCACATTATCGATTGTGTGCAGCTGTATTTCACAATTTATAAGGAAATTATTTTCAAGCCTAAGTGGGTACATAAAAAAGCAGTTTTTATGGGAAAAGCACTACAAAATAGCAATTTTATTTAAAACATTTCTTTTCTGTAAGCTCTACTTACCCTTAAGTTCAGTTGTGTTTTGAATTAGTTTACCATTGTTTTTGTTTTTCTCAGTGAGTTTTCCAAATAAAACAAATTTTTGTTAAATTCCTTTTTTCTTCTTTCTTTTGTTATCATCATTTTATAATTCGTTATTAAATTTTTATTCGTTTTTCTGTTATCTAAAGTTTAAGATTCTAAAGTTAATCTTCCAAATTATTAAATTAGTATGTATACACATACATATGTATGTAAGTATGTATGCATGTACATATATGTATATGTATTTCCATGGGTTGTCCATAAGATCGATAGTGTCACTAAATATTGTATTGCGTTATTAATTTACTAAACAAAACAAATAAATTTTCTTCTTTCTTAAATTTCTATGACCATAATTTGCTATGTATAGTATGCATGTATGTATATAATTGTAATAGATATATATGTATATATGTAATTAATTATTATAAATTTCAAATGAAATTGTTTTCTTGATTAATTATTGTATTTAAAATTTTAATTTTATGTACAATAGACAGACAACTTGTACAGTATAGAGTTTGATTTGATTTGTTTGTAGAAAACGAATTACAATTGCAAATGACAATGAGAAAAGTGAAGGTTTTTTAAACAGAAATTAAGTTTCAATCATTCTGGAGTCAATTGTGAACAGAAAAACTATAGGAATTACTCAGACGCCACTAAATTTTGAGAGTACATTATCACTCATAAGCACAATGTGAGCAATTGTCGCTGCAGTCGTTATAACTTAATGCGTATGACATCCCCAAAGGTTAGGTTAGGTTAGAGGACGTGTACTTGTCAATTAAGACAAGTACAGTAGCCGGAGATCGAATTGACTCATTGTACAACGTCCTAGTTTCTCACACCACTTATGTTGTGTGTGTTAATTTTATACATGAGTGGTGGGACCTACAGTTTAAAGTCGACTCCGCACGACAGATTTTTTGAGAAACTTTTTCATGGCAATTTTATTTACTCTCAGTTTTTGCCAGAAATCTGCTGAGAGGAAGTCGCCGAAGAAATACTTTTTGTATTTTGTCTTGATGCCTGGCCTGGCTCGAACCCTGGCTTTACGTCTAATAAGCCAACATACTACCTACTAGACTATGGCGACTTCTGACATCCCCCAAAATAAATAACTGTAGCAGCCGCCTAAATACGCCACTTATAATCAAAAGGAAACTATCACAATGTGAGCAAATCCCTGCAGTCGTCATAACTTAATGCGTCTAACCACATCGATATCGCTGCAAAGCGGATACAACACAAGATTATTTCGGCAACAAGACCAGCCACAAAAGCAGATGGGCCCTTATACTCTACGAAGTATATTTTACCCGAAAACACTATGAATAGATAAATCTGCTTACGAATACAGTATTCCCCAAATATAAGTACCCCGGATATAATAATTCCCCACTTAGTAGCACTGAAACTCAGGCGATCTTAATTTTTGCTTTAAAAGGCACTGAAACTATTTCGATGTATGCATCCCGCTTTTAAGCATTCCCCGCTTATAATCGCGAAAAATTGTAACTCATATTCACCTTAAAAAATTCGTTTATATGCATCCGCTTTAGGACAACTTTCTTTTCAAAATTTATCCTGTTCTGTAGATCCCACGTTAGTGCGATTAAACACTTCTGGATTTCTTGGAAGCCAATATTCCTCATTATTAACGCCATATGGCAGATTTATTCCAAAGTGATAAAGTATTCCTTATGGTTTCATTCTACTTGAGGCAGAGGCTGCACTCTGTTCCATCCAGAAGACATAACCAACTGAGGCAACACAATCTCAAATAATATTCTTCTACTTATATGCCTCTGGCCTCTGGCAAGTCAACGGCCTGACACTCTGCCTAGTTAATGCTATAATTGGACTATTGACTATGTCTATAAAGTCAGCTGAGGATCCATCTATTTCAGCATTTTGTTCGCAGTGATCCCGAAGTGACCCTTAGCACCCAGCAAATTACAACTTTAGTCACCACACCGAGTTGTAGAAAATGATCAAAACCCTCCCGACTAACCGGTATACAAAGCCAATGATACCAATGAAACAAATAAAATTCTATCAGCTTGAATGTCACGCGGCTATTTGCTCTCAGTTACGGGTTTTCGATATAAAAATTCCCCGCTTATAAGCACTGTCCTGCATTTTTTGAAAGTGTTTATATCCGAGAAATACTGTATGTACAAGCTTAAACAACTGGGTTTGATGTTTAATTACCTTCATTTTACGGATTTTCAGACACTTTTTACGAGTAAAAGATTGAGCTGGGTTCCAAAAAATATCTCCAACGATGGAACGAATTATAGAATTTAATACAATTTTGCGCCTTTTCAGACGCAAGAAGAGGGAGCAGGAAAGGCGTGAGCGTGAGGAAGTCGAGATGTATAGATGTAGGAATGACGCTCGAAAATTTTATCAAAAAGTTAAGCGTCTAACCGAGGGTTATAAACCCGGAGCGTCTTCCTGCAAGGACGAAAATGGAAACTTAGTAACAGATCCGCAGGGAGTACTGAGGTTGTGGAGGAAACACTTCTCTACTCTGCTACAAGGCGATGACGGCATGCCTTTAGTGCTACAGAAAATGAGGGCAAAACAAAGTATGTCTTATCGACAAGTAGAGACGAGCGGCGTATTGATTCTCAGATTACGGCCGATAACTATACTTTTGATACAGTCAAGGAATTTATTTATCTTGGCTCCGCCGTTACCACCACAAATGATGTCAGTCTGGAGATCAAGCGCAGGATCACTATTGCCAACAGGTGCTACTATGGTCTCAATAGGCAATTGAATAGCAGAGACCTCTCTCGTACGACGAAACTAACACTCTACAAGACGCTCATCCTTCCCGTGCTTCTTTATGGCGCAGAGGCATGGACTCTATTAAGTACTGATGCAGCAGCCTTGAGAGTGTAAGAGAGAAAAGTGCTGCGTAAGATCTTCGGTCCAGTACGAGTTGGCGATGATTTTCGCGTCCGATACAACAGTGAGCTGTATGAGCTCCTCAACGACATGGACGTTGTACAGCGTATTAATATCCAGCGGCTGCGTTGGCTCGGCCATGTCGTTCGAATGGAGGAGGATTCTCCAGCGAGACGGGTATTTGATGCGGGGATCTGCGGAAGTCGGCGAAGAGGACGACCTTGTATCCGTTGGAAGGACCAAATCGAGGAAGCCTTGTCATCGATTGGTGTGACCAACTGGCGTAGGCGCGCAAGAAGCAGAAGCGCCTGGAAGGATGTGTTGCGGCAGGCCGAAATCCGTTAATCGGGTTGTTATGGCCAATTAAGTAAGTAAGTAAGTAATACAAATTTACGAAAATCAATCTTTTCACGATTTTAGTTACTTTATAGCTATAGAATTAAGTTCGTTATCTTTCTTTTCCCTTAAATGATGCGAAAAAAAGAAAAAAAACGTAAAAAAATTGCCACGCCTACTTTCTATAAAAATTTTAAGATTTTTAAGTCTGTAAATATCATTTGTAATTGTAATTCATTAATTTTCGATTTCATTTAATATTATTTTATTTTATTTTTAATAATTTTTCTCTTTTTAAATATACAAATTTTTTATAAAAATTGTGAGGGAGGTGTATAGTAAAAAATATGTTTAAAAGATGGTGGTGGGTTCAAAGTAGATTGAAATTCTAAAACAATTTCTGGTTTTTTTTTTAAATTTTAAATTTGTTTTTTTAAGAAGTTATTCTAACAATAAAGACATATAAATACACACAAAATATTGGTTTTAATACTTTCTAAATAATTTCTAAAGCTAAATTGTTAATTTTTTTATACGTATTCTAATGATATAATTTATGGTTTTTTTTCTTGAAAGTCTTGAATTGTTTCAATTACTTTGTTTTGTTTCTAAGTTTCATAATTTTGATTATTAATTATGATTTTATATTAAATAATATAGAATAGAAATTCTACAAATAATAATAAAAAGAAAAACTATTTAAATAATTAAATTTAAAATAAAAGTTATAAACAATGAATACTTGTGTAATGGTTAAGAATTTTGTCAAAAATGTTGAAGAAAAACTCCAGGTATTTCTATTGGGGTCGATGCTTAATCTGCTAAAAACATTGGTCATTACAACCCTTCAGTCAAGATTTCGTGTTGTGTGTGTGTTAATTTTATATATGAGTGGAGGGACCTAAAGATTAAAGTCGACTGCGAATGAAAAATTTTTGAGAAACTTTACATGGCAATTTTATTTACCCTCAGAGTTTTCACCAGAAAGCTGCTGAAAGGAAGTCGCCGGAGAAATACTTTTTCATTTCCGCTTAGCGTGGCTTCACGTCTCATAAGTCAACACAGTACCTACTAAAGACTACGGCGTCTTAAAAAACTATTGCTGCTGGAAATTAAAGGCAGTGATAATATGCTCGATATTGAAACTAATGACTTCTGCAGGATCTGTGGTTCTGAGGAGAAGAAAGAGACTGTCTTTCAGCACATGTGTCAATGCCCTGCTCCTGTCGTGAAGAGACAGACGGAGATTACTGACCTCTCATCTTCAGACATCGTTGGCCGAGCTCTCTTATATAAAGATTGCTGCATTGGCATATTTTATTTTGGGATCGGCATGGTTTTCTCTGGGAAACGATTAACCCCTGGATAGAATTAATTGTGGTATCACAATGGGCCTTAATGCTGGCATAAGTGGGACCTTTTTCTTTAAGGCTGTCCACCACCTAACCTAACCTCTTTACATTGCAGTGGAAAATAATTTTCAAAGTGGAATTCAAGCAGACCAGTGTAATTGCTTTATATTTCGCGAAACATTAACATTAATGAATTACCAGCTAGGTGATCATGTTAATATCAGCTCAGCGAATCAGCTTGTGAGGTTACGCGTCTAGTTTAGTCAACTTTTATGAGTAACATAACGTCCTAATTCTAACGTAAACTGATTTAAAGAATTTTAACATGTCTTTGACTTCCATACGTATGTATCTTTAGAAGTAATTGATCTTTTAAAGAAGGCTCGTCACCATCCCATGATGCGTATGAAAACCAAAACCATTTTATTGCAACAAGCTTTCATCGTAATAGTGGCCACTATATACACTAAATCTGAAGTCTATATGTTCTATATAACTCATTCCGGGATTTAAAGCATTATACTTTCAAGCAGCAAATGCTTTATAAACTGCTCTGAAGTGAGAATGGAGAAAATAGAACACATTGCAGACATACATTTTCAAACAATTGTTTAGTCAGTAGAGTATTGTCATCCTAAACGTTAGTTCCAGGGTTCAAACCTTAGCTTTGAAATCTTGAGAAAAGAAAAATTAAATAATATTTCTTTCGGCGTTCTCATCTCAGCAGTCTATTGAAAGAAAGATTCTAAGAAAAATTGTTTGGCATGCAAAAGCTTCTCAAATCAGTCGTCCAAAGTCGACATTAAATTGTAGGTTCACACCAGAGATCAGAAATGAATCGTTTTTTCGCAAATCATAAGCGCTCATGAAATTTTGAATATAAGTGAGTCAACAATATTTAAATTTAACAACATACTCTGATTCATTCGTACTCACTACAATGTTGATTTATAAATATGAGTACAATGAGTATGAGTACAACGTTGACATCGAACTCATACCATTCGAAATATGTTTGATTCATAAGCCTACTCATTCAGATAATTTACTTTAGAAAAGTTCTTATAATACTTATAAATGATTCGAGTGAATCGAATCATTCATCAAAATTTACAGTCTTAGTTGTTGTTGCATTTACAAAAAAAGAAAAGATTCATAAGCAAAAAAAAGCAGAGCAGCAAGCAGCGCAAACACACAACCTTCTAGTGAGTATTTCAGTGTTCGTACGGGAATCATACTTATTTTGTGATTTTTTGTATATGTTGTTAAGTATGAATACGTTGAGTACTTCAAACTTTAAATATGAGTAGTATGAGTATAATATTAAAATATTCTGTAAGGACGTTGTACAATGGATCCATTCGACCTCCGGGTACTGTACTTGTCTTTATTGACAAGTACACGTCCTCTAACCTAACCTAACCTATATTAAAATAAGTATGAATGCGTATACATAAGTATCAGAAATTATAAGTATGATTCGATTCTACTCATCTTTTTGAATACTCTTTGCTGATCTCTGTGAACTTCACGCACAACAAGGCAAGGACGTAATGCTGTCTAATGGGGGTTGTAAAGGTCAAGTATTATTCGAATAAAAATAAAAATTAAATGATTACGTTTTTGTTTAAATTTTCAGTACGTTGCGTTAATTTTTACATTTTGTTGACTACCGAGCAGCAAATAAATGGTCCTGATTTCGAGAAAGGTGGAACTAATATTCAACCAGCAACATAAAACGTTATTGAATGACCTTTCAAATGCTATACTTGTATTCCATAATTATTGAAAACCATGATACCCATTATAAAAAAGTATTCAATGTTATAGTTCTTTGGGTATTTTTTAGAAATAAATAAAATCTAATTTTATAAACAATTTCTATTTTGTATATATGTATGTATGTGTGTGTTTATAATTAACTTTAAATATAAATTATATTACTAGATACTATAGTTAATCACAAAATATTTAAATTATTTTTTCTGATATTTTTTTTTTAATTTTTTAAACTGCCTTATCATTGTTTTCAATTCGTTGCAGTATATTACGCATTACGTTGTAAAGAAATATCGAAAATAATAAATTAATCGAGTATTTTTTTGTTTTTTGTTTTTAATTTTTGATTATGTTTTTGTTTTCTTAATTATTGTCGTTTCATTTGAAAAAATAAAATAAATATTTTGAGAATTATACAATAATTTTTTTTTTGTTTATTTTATTTTTTTCTAAAATGTTAAACATATCTTCATAGACATCAATTTTGAAGAGTTTCATTGGTTTTGATAAATTCTATAATAAATTCTCAACTAGAAAATTAATTAATTATTAATACTATAGATTATATATATGTTGATATGCATTAATTGCACTATTTGAACTAAAAAAATATTTAATAATTTTAAATAAATTTGAATAAAAACCTAAATAATAAAAATTTATTATGGTTTCCCATAAGTGGGAAAAGAATTTTAAACAAGAATTTATTTGAACTAATATTGGATAATAATTTAATGAAATACTAAATGGAATCATATAAATTTCAATAGCTATAATACATCTTAACTAGATAAATTATTGACGTTCTATTTTAATTAAAAATCAAATATAATAAGGGGGCTAATTATGGAATATAATTAAGGATGTAATTTCCGCATTTTTTTATTAACAACAAATATAATTTGAAGCATCCATTTGATGGTTGCAAAACCGCCTGTCTGCCACACAGTTGAATAAAAGCGTAAAAATAGTAAAAACTTGATTTCGAAAAAAGTGATAATTTAAGGAACATATGGGTGCATATCAAGTGTTAGGCAGGGAATTGTTGTCGTGAACTCCGAGCCGCAACCTGGGGTACCCTACAAAGTTTGAGGAAAGTACAATAGATCGTATAGTTGCAGTACTCTGGCACCTCACCCCACTACAGATACTATAAAGAAATTTAATGAGATGTGGTCCGTCTTGTAAATAAAAGCTTTTTTTTTTTTTTTTTTTTTTTTTTTGTAAAACCAGCACTCAGGGGATGAAATCAGCAATATTTTCTTCTCTAAGGGCCATTATTACAACTTGGCGTTAAACTTTTTTTTCTTTTTTTTTTTTGGTAAAACCAGCACTCAGGGGATGGCCTCTACTCATGCAGTGCATTGTGCAGGTTTAGGAAAATAGGTTATAGGAAGGTGGAAAGAGGGAGTATTGTTTGTGGACATTTGATTTAAACTCAAGATGCGAACGGCAAGGAAGCAAGTTGCTGCTAGGTGACTATGGACGTCCTGGAGAAAATATTGCTTCTGTTATAGGAAGTTTGGCGATAATTTGTCAATTACACGGTTTGATTTGATTCTGTACGTTTACCCACGTTAAGTTGAACTCACGCAATGGTTTAAACCGGCTGATCATTCACAGCGTCGTAAACTGATTGAGTGCAAAAACAATAGGCTTTCAATGCTGATTTTTCGATAAAAAATTTCTTGAGCGATACAGCTTATTTCTTAATCGGTGATTGCATTCGGAGAACTAATAAATAAAATGCATACGAAAGAAAAACGTAGGTGTCCTTATGTGCAATATGGCGTGGAGGTGTCATTATCCCGCGTTTTTCTTTAGAAAATAATCCTGGAAGGATCGTTTTACCGATTTATTTTGGCTTGTAATTGAAGATTATAAACTGACCAGAATAGGATTTCAACAAGACTACCCACACAATAGATTCTGGCTTTATTGCACGATAAGTTTCCGAAAAGAGTAATTTCGGTCACCAAGTTCATGCCAATTGATATGCATTTCATTGAACTCCCCCAAAGTTCGTGTCTACGTGGATAATACCCTAACTTAACCATAAGTCAGTACAGGTTTTAATTAATACGATGTATACTTGCCAATAATGCTGAAAACTTTGGGTATAAACGAATAAAATAAATGGAATTAGATAACTGAATAATGAATTTGTAACAAATTTGTCTCTGTAATATAGCCGTCGAAACGGAAGACTCGTGCGTGTATAAAATATACAGATCAAAAAACGTGAATTGAGATAAAGAACATAGCTAGGAATAAAGACAATTTCTTTTATGGAATCGAAAGGAACAATTTTATGAATGTCATTCAAGAAAGGCAAACTGAAAAAGCCGTACCTGTAGTAGGTTGCTACAGTGAGTGTCAAAAGAAACTATACATTAAAAAATATATACATTAATAAATTACCATTATTTTTATTCTAAAATTGTTTCATTGTCAGTTTTTAAAATTGAAAAAAAAAATCGAAATATTGTCAAATTTTTTCGGGCACTCTCCTTAAGTGTTAAAAGTTGAATTTGGTTGTTTGTTTGATTGTTAGAATTTTATCCTTAGTATACAGTTTCGCTTGATGCTCACTGTATTTGTAAACTTTTTTAATATTTCTAATAAGTACGACATCTCTCATAAAGAAAGAATATTTATATTTTATGTTTACCAAATTAGTACCGTTGAGATCTTTAAATTTTATGTGAGAAATTTTAGTATTTAGCGTTCAAAGCCCGTTATTAAATTCTTTAGTGTGCTTTAATTAATAGATAGATATGTAGTGAGTTGCAGTAGGGTTTCTATTGTATTTCTATTGCAGAATAAAAGTTTTTGTTTTATAATATATTACAGCTGAAACTATACAATTCCATCTTGTTCTTGGTAATAAAAAATTAAAAAAAAAAACGTTGAAATATTAAATAAACAAATTTAAAAAATATTGATATTAATAACTAAGCATTGTTCCATAAACAAATATCAACTAATTTAAGTTTTGTTTTTTGTTTTCTTTGCTAAATAATACTCACATGAATAAGTTTCAGTTTTCTTCCTAATATATGTACGTATGTACATTACGTTATAATTACTTCACTACTTTCACAATTCGATTCTATTTCGATATCAATGACAAATTTTCTCAAAACATTTCCTTTTCCATATTCTCTTTGGGGTTGTAAAAAATATGTGTTTTGTCTTTGTAATATGTTTCTTTATATATACAATTCGATTTTGTTAGTCGTTTAAATAGAAAAATATTTGATGCTTTTCAAAGGCATCATAACAATGGATTTTCTTTTTTACGTTTAAATATACATGTTCACACACATATGTAAATATGCTGGCAAAAAAAATAGTCCAATCCAATCCAATCTTATGCTTTTAGTCAATAGCTTCTTCACCAGGTTGTAAAGTGATACCATTACCAACGGTTTTCATACGGTCTAAAAGCCATTGGAACAGTTTATCTCACAATATTGTGCAGACCACAAACAAGGCAATAACGAAAAACATCATGGCCACTATGTCTTTGTGGAGACTGCGATCTTTTGAAAATGGTCGCGTTATATAGGATTCTTTGCGTGTGCGATTTAACAGCCACAGTGGTATAACCAATTGCATAATGTCCGGCACCATAAAACCAATATCGCGTACAATTTGATGAGCATAGCCTTCACCGCGTAAAACATTGAAAAAGAATTGATCAAAACTGCTGGCGATAACATGTAGTATGGCTATGCCAACAATGCAAAAGATTTTCTTCGTTGTAACCGTATTAGTGCTATCGGCTAAATGCATTACCATAACTGTTGATATAATTTCGGTTATCTGCACAAGAAAATACATACAAAATATATTTCGTTAGCGGAGTTAAAAAAATGAATAAAAAAAATTTCTCATTAGCTTACGTACGTACCGTAAAAAACAATTGATGATTCCACTGCTGGTAGTAGTCATCGTTGTAATAGTTCATGTATGCCCACCACGCATAATAATGCGAAAATATCGACAGGCTAAATAGTATCAACATTGTGTAGCGTAAACGTTGCTGTAGTATTAAGGCTATTAAACGTTTAATACACTCGTACAAGGCAATAACGGCAAATACAGTTAACAGCCACATTTTGAATGTATTTTGTGTAGCATTGAAATACATGTGCTTGTAGGATGCCACACCAGACTCGTAGGGACCCTTGAACACTGTATCCCAGCATGAGCACGTACAAAAGTGCTTATCAACGTAACGGGCATAATTCTCCCAAAAATACCACAGTATGGCAATGTGTGCAGGTGGTATAAGTGCCGGTGCTAAGCTGCCACAAGCCGCTGGCAACCATTTTGTATCGAACATTTTTTTATGCTACAAAATTTTGAAAGTTTTACTTCTTAAATATCCGAATTAAATTTTATATCAACATGTAGTCTGTTTATCAATGTTAATTTGTTGCAGTTTAAGCTGAAAGAAAACTTTTTAAGTTCTGGTTTTAAAGAATTTTGCTTTTAAATTTTATAAAAAAAATAATAAACACAATAATAATGTTATTTAGGAGTTTATATTTACAAACATGTTCTAAGTATTGGTGGATATAGTTTTTCTTTAAGTATACCTGAGCGTTTATTTCTTTGCGTATTTTAGAAATGTAAAGATGCGGCCTAAAACTAAACGTATATTTTTATATTTCTTTGTGTTCCTAAACTTATACTTACAGGCATTTCACATACATATGTACATACATACACATATACATACATACATAGTTGCTCACTACAACCCTTCAGCCCGGATTAAGTATGTTCATTTTATTCATAGGTGGCGGGATCAACAGGTTAACGCCGATTTCGAACGACAAACTTTTGAGAAACTTTTCATGGGAATTTTATTTACCTCTCAGAGTTTTTGCCAGAAATCTGCCGAAAGGAAGTCGCCGAAAGAATATTCCTTCAGTAACTATGATTATTTAACCTTGAATACGTGCTTACCCTCTATTAACTCAGTCATCTATAACTGTGCCATTGAACGTCAATGTTGCTCTGAGGTATGTAAAATCATAAAAAAATGAAAATCCTTAAAGATCTGACATCCATACCAAAAACTTTCGTTCACATCCAATCTGACTAAAGCCTTAAACTTCTTGTCCTACTTTGTCTTGCAAACAATTTATCATAGAAATGATAGATATGTCATGCATAAAACGGAATTATTGCTAATCACTGGTCGTCATATCCCCTTGCACGTGGACATGAGTATTGGAAACGAGGTAATTAGAACTAAGAGCTCGGTGAGATACCTAGGAATAAGACTGGATCCCAGACTGAAATATGCGGAACAGATTAAGTACTCGGCTAACAGAGTCCAAAAGTTCGTAGGGCAGCTCAGCAGACTAATGGCGAATATTGGAGGCCCGCTACCAGCGAGAAGGAGACTCCTGATGGAATGAAATTTGGGCCGAAGCGCTCAATGTTAGAAAGCGAGCGTACTCACTTATATCGGTACAGAGAACAGCTGCAGTGCGTAACACTTCGGCGTATCGTACAGTATCCGCGCCAGCCGTACTTGTGATTGCAGGTACAATTCCCGTGGATCTGCAGGCCGCGAAGCGGATGGAGATTTATAGGGCGAAATTGACCGGAAGTTATACAACAGGTTCCTTCAGGCAAAGCACCATCTCAAAATGGCAACGCCAATGGGATGAAGAGGACAGAGGAAGGTGGACGGCGAGACTTATCCCGGAAAATCGGAGAGGTAAACTACTACACTACACAGATGGTGTTGATAGTTGGAACGATCACGGCCGCTAACATTGTCGGGGTTATGATGGCGAGTAGAGATAATTGGACTTCAGTGGCGAATTACGTGAAGTGTATCCTAAGGCTGAAGAAGAGAGATCTCTAGGCTGCAGGACATGTAGGAACGCCGGCATAGATGATACTTGCACACGTGTCAAACAAAATCCGACACAGGGACCTGGACGAAAGGAATAGATGTCTCCTCAACTTTCGACACGCAATCCGGACGCGGATATGAATACGCAGCGGCCAAAGGGCCAAAATGACTCCACTCCAATGTAATACCACCGTAGTTCCGGAGTGGGCACAACAAGTCCACGAGACGAGGGGGGATTTAGTGGGTGAGGGCCACGGGAGGCCCTCGAAGGATGTGAAGATTTGCTCTATGGTGCGGTTAGGTACATTTACCCATCCTCGACGAGAAAAAAAAATCATAGAAATGAAAACACCTGGGGGACGGCTCCTTCACATACATATATGTACTATATTGTGTTGGAGCCAGAGAAACAGCTTTGGAGGAGGGCAAAAAGAGGGAAGTAGTACTTATAAGCGATCTAAAGGCCAATCCATAGTTCTACTCTGTAAAAATATTCGATTTTCCCCTTCACTTCACTAGAGCACATTCCATTGTAGTATCGATAGAAACATTTGATTTGATTATTTCTACTTAAACACATGTATCGATAAAACAAGCACAAGCCACTATGAACCATTGAATCGATATGCTCGAATCGGTATGATGTATGTGTTTAAGAAGTCTCGAAATAGATTTTGAGGCACTTTAGTTGCGTTCCTTTCTCGGTCGAATGTAGGTGGTGTAAATAGTAAGAAGATTAGATGGAGTGAATTATTAGTTCCTTGATTCGGCACTTGAAAATTATCCGGGCTTCAGCAAATGTTGCATAAAAATTACGAGCATAGAACATCTAAAGTATCTAACAACCCAGTATTTATGCTAATAATCCACTTTAAGTATTACATGCTCAAAAATCGACCCTAGTCATACGACTTTATTCAGTCACATACCTCTACCCCCAAATAGTTGGCATACGTCAAAGGTTGTCTGTAAAAGTGTAACTAAAAGCGGTAAAAAAGCGAAGATTAGATCTCGTCAATGTCTCAACCGCGAGATTACAAATGACTGTGGAACCTCTTGACATTCAAGGCCAAATCTTGATACTACCCATGACTTTTTCTTCCTAACAAATGCAATAATTTCATGAATTTGTTTCATGTTTTCATGATTGTTTAAGAATACAATCTCGGCAATAGAGGAAAACTCAGTAGCCCCAGCTCAGCATTAGCTCGTAATACCGACCAAAAGAAATAAAGAATATTTCAACATTTTTTTTGATTATTATTTTAGAAAAGATGTGTACAAAAAAAGAACAGAAGAGCTTTAATTTTCTAAGAGAAAATATATTGATAAGGACAGATATAAATTTCAAGGATCTGTGTTATTGGTAAACCCCATTCAAATTAGATGCAGAGGATCAAAAAGTACAATTTTAAAGGAAAATATTTTGCCTTCTTTTTCAGCTCCAACATCTATATTTTGAAATTATTTATACAGGATATCAATTGCGATTAAAAATTTTGGCTTGAATATATCACACAAAACCGTATCATTTTCAATAAAAATCAGTCCATAATTCTTACCAGCCAACCAATAATTTTAATGCCGTATTCGATGGTTTTGGTTAAAATCTATCAAAATTTATTAGAATATAAACACAAAGAAATTTATAGTATATCGCTTACCATTCTAATAAAAAATATGGATTCACTTTGAGCAACTGGTAACGTATACTTTATTTAAAAAAATAATATGTGCCCGTATAAAATATCAATCATACGCCCACAGGTAAAACAGTATTCAATGTGTCACAACAATTTTAGTTTCTCTGCATAGAGGAGTCAAACAAATGCAATTGGAAATGAAAACGTTTTTCTTTTGTCATTTCCTTTCAAAAGAATATTAAACAATGAAATCACATATGAATATAATAAATTCGTATTATTTTGTATACTAAAAGGGGGATTGAGGGTTGCTTAGCTATTGTTATTGGTTATTTTTGTTAACAAAATAGAACAGAAAAAACAACAAGAAGAGAAAATCTATATGTGTAACACCTCTCTAGAGACTCATATGTTTGAAAAATTATAGTTTATAGGTTTAAAGAGATACACACTAATGGCAAGAAATTGAGCAGTAGTAAAGACTGCAGGGATTTTATAATCTTGCTATATAGGCCTGCAATAGAAAATTGTGACTCCATTACAGGTTCAAATTAAAAATCAAATAAAATCAAAAAATTCAATGAAAATCATTATATTGGGGGAGATCATGTGAAGATATATACTCTCTCCGAGTACTTCATTTTGATCTTTACTGTTCTACAAACTTTAACAGATGGATAGACGATCGAGACTTTATGGCATCTTTCTAATTGGTCATTATAACCCTTCAGTCAAAATTACAACCTAGCTTCTCACATCATTTATGTTGTGTGTGTTAATTTTATATATGAGTGGCAGCATCAACAATTTAGTTTCGGCTCTGAACGATAGATTTTTTAGAAACTATTCATGGCAGTTTTATTTACTTTCAGAGTTTTTGCCAGAAATCTGTGTGAAGAAAATCATTTTATTGGCAGCTCAGGATAAGTATTTCCTTTTCTTAGCCAAATAAAAAAGTGAAATTATAGATATTGATTCGATTCTTCGTTCTGATGTGAAATGGATTAGTTTTCTAGAGACGATTGGAGACACTGTTACTAGAAATTACTTGTGAATAAACCCTCAGCGGTTATAGTTTTGCCACTCGATTGAATGAGTATCATTTACGCCGGGATTATTTCAACATTCATGGAAATGCGATTGGTAGGGTCCGGATATAATGGAATTCCGGATGTTTTTTACTATGTATAGGATCTACAAGAGGTTATGCCTTTAGCAGGGTCATAACATACAAACATAGTTAGTCATTACAACCCTTCAGTCACGATTACGACCTAGTTTCTCATACCATGTGTGTGTGAGTGGCGGGACCTGCAGTTTAAACTCGATTCCGATTTCAGAGAAACTTTTCATGCCAATTTTATTTACTATCAGAGTTTTTGCTAGAAATCTGCTGAGAGGAAGTCGTCGGAGAAATATTTTTTTTCATATTTCGTTTTTTTGGAGATGTCAGACCTGGGGTTTGAATCGTGGCCTCACGTCTAATAAGCCAACACACTACCTATAATACTAAGACGACTTCAGGATCATAAACGTACAAGGTCATAACCGTACAATAAAATTGTTAAAAACGAGCAAGAATATGTCATTATTTGTCGAAATTATTACAAGTTATTGCATGAATGAAAATGCGACTGAGAGCGTAGAACTAGTATCAAAATTTGCATGACATTTGCATGAACCGCAATACATACATATTTAGAATACATACATACATATATAGAATTTACGTTACTCTAAATAATACTTTTGCATCTCTTTTAGAATCCACTACATATTGCAAATGGGATCTTTGCCAGGGTTATTAATTATGAATATCAGAAGAACGAACAGGTACTACATTTGTCGTGGGTAACAAACAGAGGAAGAAGGGCTGACATGTGAATCTGTTTATGGTTTAAAATATTTTTGCTCTTATTTTGCCCTTAAGTGTAGATATATCAACAACGATAATCAGTTCTCAGTACAGCTGTATGCGGCACCAATATTAAGTTTAATTTATTAAAAGCATTTGTTGAAATATTTAAAATAATTGTCAGGCACAAATGAGTTCGAAATAATTTTTTTTTCGTAATTGCACGTGCATCATTAAAACTGCCACATTACATGCATACAAATACGCACACAAACACACATTCAACATATTATCAACATAAGCAAGTGAGTTGCCAAAGTAACATAATTTCTGTCTCTTACAAACAGTTAAAATATTTATTCAAAGTGTTGTTGTTGTTGTTGTTGTCGTAAATGCATATAAGCATTAAATTAAAAACAAAACACAATAATTTGTCATTGTGTCAATGTGTATACGGTAGGCCAAGGGGTAGTAAGTAGTGATATGTGTGGGGGTTTATAGCGCGATATGTTTGTTCGATAAAATAATAATTTTTGTGTGGGAATAAAAAAAAATTTTTTGTTTTTTTTTTGAATGATATTTTTGGATATATGCAGAATATTTGCATGCATATTTCATAGTGTCTCTCTCTTTTGCTGACAATTATAAAAAGAGTTGCCATAACTTGACTCAGTTTGAAGACTAATGTGATTTATAGAAAACCCGAAATGTTTCCAAAATTGAATACGACCATGCAGCTACAGAATATTAAACCAACAGTTGTTGTTTGTAGATATATGGCGGGATGTGAATTTCATAATATAGTTAGTTATATAGTTGAGAATATGTTCATCTTCAGCGATTAAACTCATTTCTGGATGAATACGTACGTAAACAAATAAAGTTGTAGAATTTAGGTCGAAGATAATTCACATGAGATCCAAAAGCGTCCAACGTATCTTGGTGTGGATTTTGAGCTGCTGGTGTCTTTGATCCATATTTTCTTGAGATGACGATGGTCAGGCCATCAGTGTCGATGTTTAAAACCTTTTTTGCGGGAATTGGATGATCTGGACACCAATAACATGTGATTTCAACAGAACGATGTGCCAAGTGCTTAAGTATATCGTATTGGATATTGGGGGTGAAATGAATTGGATAGCGATATTGTGTGATTTGATCACGCAAGACTTTTTCTTGTGGGATTTTCTTAAGTTACAGCAGTATACATATTTGGACTGAATTCAATGATCTAGACGCTTACGACATACGATCACATCAGAACGGCGCTAAGTACCACCTAACTCATGAAACATTGGATATTCTACTTGAGCGATTTGAGGCCATGGTCATCTTATGTGGAGGTAATGTAAATTGGCTACCGATATCATGCAATTTGATCCCGTTAGACTTTTCCTTGAGGATTTTCTGAAGTTATAGGTGGATGTGTTAGACTTTCTCTTGTGGGATTTTCTGAAGTTATAGGTGCATGTGAATTAATCACAAACCACAGCAGTCCTCTAAGCTGACATAATCAATGCCATCGTTTAAATTCAGCCTAATTTATGCGCTAGAGTCATTGAAAATATGACAATTCCGATACCCTCCACCCAAAGAAGTCTCCGTAATCTAGTAGATTGTGTGTTGGCATATTAGACGTGAGTCCACGCTTCAATCCCCAGGTCAGACATCTTTAACAAAACGAAATATGAAAAAATATTTCTCCGGCGACTGCCTCTCAGCAGATTTCTGGCAAAAATTCTAAGAGTAAATAAAATTGCAATGAAAAGTTTCTTGAAAATCTGTTGTTCGGAGTCGTCTGTAAACTATAGGTCCTGCCATGCATATACGAAATTAGTACACACAACATAATTGGTGTGAGAAACTAGGCCGTAATCCTGTCTGAAGGGTTGTAATGAGCAACTATATATGTCCACCCAGATAGTACGTGGTAGACATTTGAACGATATTGTATTCTACGCATAAGGGCAGCAATAGGTCTTCCAAACGATAACAAAATTTTGATGATATCTCACCCAAACTTTTTTATTTAAATATAAGGGTGGGAATCGCTTAATGAAAGATCCGATATTACTTCTTCAAATTTGCATTTACACACATAATTGGTCATTACAACCCTTCAGTCAGGATTACGACCTAGTTTCTCACATCACTTATGTTGTGTGAGTTAATTTTTATACATGAGTGGTGGGACCTACAGTTTGAAGTCGACTCCGAACGACAGATTTTTGAGAAACTTTTCATGGCAATTTTATTTACTCTTAGAGTTTTTGCCAGAAATCTGCTGAGAGGGAGTCGCCGAAAAAATATTTTTTCATATTTTGTTTTGATGTCTGGCCTTGGGCTCGAACCCTGGCTTTACGTCTAATAAGCCAACACACTACCTACTAGACTACGGCGACTTCACTTCATTGATTCATCTCCTTTTATTTTATCTTTTTTTTTATGGAAAACATGGCAACTCTATTAACATTATGCGCGTAAGAGTGATGATGTTTTGCAGACAATGTAATGTAAACAAATAAATCGTGTTGTGTTTTGCAATAGCAGCACCAGCACCAGCAGCAGCAACAACAACAACAACAACGATGTATAAAAATTGAAAATAAAATGTAAATATAAAAGAAAACAGCAACAACAGAATTAAAGGCAAATAAGAACGAGGTTAGTAACCGAGATGCCGGTAAGAAGTATACATACATTACAAAAACCAAAAAAAAAGAAAGCAAATGACATAGAATTAAGAAAAACAGAAAAAACAAAAACAAATATAGAGAAATTCTTAATTGGTCTTGTGTTTCTTCTTTTCACTCTCGAATATTTAAATTTCTTGTTATGAAATCAATTAAAAACAAACAAATTCTTTAAAAACACACTTGAAAAGAGTTTTTTTTTAAAAATTTTTTAAAATAATTTTTGCTTAGTGGCAGTGTATGTGTTCCTGCTTTATTTTTTAATACAGCATCCATATAATTTTCCTTGGCAGCGAAAGTATGTAAAAGCACTGGAATATTCTTTATTTAAATAAATTTGCCATAATTTTTGTTATACTTTTCATTATAATTTTCTTTTAATTATTTAACAATTTGCACTTTTTTAATATTTATTTAATTAAACATTCTTTTTTTTTGATTTTATGTGTTTTTTTCTAATTTATCTTAAAAACTTTTTGTTGGTAATAAAAACAATTTTACATCACACAGCAGCTTTACAAAATCAACTGAAAATTTATGTGTGCATGAAATTGTCGAAAATTGTTTCCGTTTTTTTGTTCTTACTTTTTGTTTACATTAAGCTCTCTTGGTTTTTGGTATTTGCTCTCTTACATTTGCGGTATTTTACTCTTAAAATAACAAAAATTCACCTCCCTTGTTGGTTGTTATTCTATTATTCAGGATGGCTACAAACGAATACTAACAGTTGGCAACCTCTGTTTGCAAACAACGGTTTTTTTTTGATGGTGTTTTGTTTTGAAATTATTGGCGCTTTATTATAAATAAATTCTTTAAAAATTTATTGCTTTTGAATCTATTGCTTTATAGTTTTCTTATTTATTTTATAAACAAATACAATAAATTCTGTTTTTTTTAACAAAAATAATGCTGGCAAGCGATGCCTGTTTTTTAATTGCTAAACTCCCCCTTTGGCTCGCTGTCTACTTTCTCTTTGGCATCTTCTTGCTTGTGAGTAAAATATCGTTATTTGTGTGGGGTTTTTGCTGCTTAAATAAGCATTTGTTTAGGGTTTTACTGTGTGTGATAAATGTTCTTACCTTTTGGGATTTATTTTAATTTATATTCACTTATAAAAAGGCTCTTTTTAATGCTTCTCTGAACATTTATTTATTTCTTTATTTTTCTTTTAATATAATTTGTCTATATTTCAATTACTTAAAACTAAAAAAAGCACATTTAGAAAAAATATATACGATATTTAGATTTTTTCTTCTTTAATTCTGTGGTATTTTTTCTTTCTTTAACTTCATTTTGTTTGTATCACATTTATTATTACAATACATTTAAAAGTAATTGCGCTAATAAAATTTATAATTTGTTATTTTATACTTTATATAATTTATTTAAATAATTTATTATGTTTCTTATATTCGTTTCCAAGTATTTATTTGTTTTTATTTAAAAAATAATAAAAAAAAAATTTATTACCACAAAAAAAGTTTAAAAATCAAAAAAAGAAAAAAAATTGACAAGATAAATTATAAATTTTCTTTTTTTAAATAGAAAAATTAAAAAAGTAGCATATCCAGGATTTACAAAAGTTTCTATATTTTTACACATGATTTGTGTGTCTTTAATAACTTATATGACTCTTTAGAGGGTTAAGAACTGTAATTTAACCTCACTTATTTTGGTTAGCTTTAAAATTGTCAAATTTTTCCACCAACAAAACATTCTTTGCACGAAGTTTTGTTTGAAATCGTTGAAATTAAAGGAAAATTGCTTGTGTTAATTTAATTCATGAGCGTCGACAAATTTTGAGAAACCTTTCAGCACAATTCTATTTACGCTCAGAATTTTTGCGAGAAGACTCCTGAGGAGATGTTCTATTTGCTATTTCGTTTTGTTTGCGATGTCTAAGATGGGGTTTGAATCACAGACTCTCATCTAAAAAGCTCATGCATTATCTACTAAAGGGTCCGCCAAATAACTTTTTTTTGAAAATGCGTTTAAAAAAACTACTGAATATTTTCTCAAATTTCTTTTTTTATTTGAAAGTACAATCCCTCCGGTTAATAATGGAAAATAATTTTATTCAAATGGCTATCTCGGCCGGCCATGCAGTAGCCTACACCAGAAGATGCCGATTTCGGCAAAAAATATCATCTTTTCAGATGAAGCTCATTTTGATCTTGGTGGGTATGTAAACAAGCAAAATTGTCGCATTTGGGGCACAGAAAACCCGCACGCATACATTGAAAAGCCGACGCACCCAAAACGAGTCACTTCTTCGAAAATGAGCAAGGAGTGGCCGTTACAGTCAATGGCGATCGTTATCGGGCCATGTTGAACGAATTTTTGTTCACAAAAATTGAAGAGGAGGATATTGGCAACATTTGGTTTCAACAGGACGGCGCTACGTGTCACACAGCCGAAGCTACACTCGATGTTTTGTGCCCTGTTTTTGAAGATCGCATTATCATCAGCCGCAGAGCTGATGTCGTTTGGCCACATCGGAGCTGCGATTTGACACTTTTGGACTATTATTTGTGGGGTGCCGTCAAAGATAAGTGTTACGCCGACAAGCCAGAGACAATTAACGCTTTAAAGGACAATATTCGTGAAGCCATTGGTGAAATACAGCTGCACACAATCGATAATGTGCTTAAAAATTGGACCGATCGTGTAGGCTACTGCATGGCCAGCCGAGGCAGAAATTTGAATGAAATTATTTTCCATTATTAATCGGAAGGATTGTACTTTCAAATAAAAAAAGAAATTTTAGAAAATATTCAGTAGTTTTTTTTAAAGCATTTAAAAAAAAAAGTTATTTTGCGGACCCTTTAGATAACGGCGAATTAGAGCCATTGAGAAATCGCTGAAAGTCTCTCAAGCAGAAATTTCAAAGTGTTTTAAAACAACGGCTTTCATCGAAAACCAAGTATAAGTTGGTTATCTTGTGAGTTTAAATCTGTGAGATTAGTAGTAGTCTGTTACACTTTGTGAAATCTTTTGTATTATTAATGAAATACATTTTTTTTATTAAATTTAATACCAATTTGTCGCATAATACTGTCTGTTTCCCTTTAATGCCTTGAGTGTTGGTGTGAGTAGGTAGGTAGGTAGATGGAGGTGGCACCCAAAAAAGTTGGGATAGACAAACTTAGACTATATAAGACACATTGTGATACCACAGTTATCCACTTTCAACTATTTGCGGAATCATTCGGAGCTATTGATGGAGTAACTTACTGACAGTTAGTTTAAATAATCTACAGAGTGAACACCAATGTGTCTTTTCCTCCTCCGAAATAGTGTTCGGCGTGTACCTAATGTGTGAAGAACAGTTTGCTCCTCTTCCTGATTACGACAGCTCCTGCAGAAGTCTTTTGTCAAGTGTTCAAGACCAATGTGCTTTGTATGAGTGGCCATAATGCAATGCCAAGTTATGATTCCAATAATCAAACTTATTGTACTCATTCTAATAAAGTAAGTGGCAGTAAAAAAATAGAAAATTAGCACCATACGAAGTGCAATTGAGATGTCCAATTTTAGAAATCTCTTTGTATGAAAAATATAAAAATGAACTGAACTATCTGAAACGAAGGAAATCATATGTAAAGTACGACAAATCAGAATGCTCTGCATTGGTGGTACTAGAAGGTATTATAAGTTGATGAAATCGGGACAGGCAGACTACTTGTAACGAATAGGCTGCCTTCCAAAATGTTAGTTGCTTTGTGTTTGAACAAAGTATCGTGTTTCATAATGCCGCTGTACAAAACATATACAATGTATTCTATTTCAAAACGTCGTCAATGTGTATTTTTAACGCAGTAAAAAAACAATCAGGCATCGAATTTATAGTTGATGCATTGTTTGGTTACTTTCCATATCTACATAGTTTATATACAGTAGTAGAAGTGCATACAAACTTTGTATTGATAAATTTTGGAAGGCAGCCATACAGTATACAGATGGCAAGGTATTTGGTAAGACCAAAAAGTTCTCATGTATGCTGAGTGAAATCGGCCTGTACAGTCACCTGTACGGTATACAAATTAGTTGTTTCGGAAAGTATGTTGTCAGATCAGTCAAAAACTATTTAGAAAATAAGATGGAAAAAGGTCATAGCTGTTATGGTCAGTAATTTGATTAAATTGAAAAATTTGTGTTCGATTTATTTTATAGAGTTTGAAGCACTTTGGAGTAGGGTGAAATAATAACTTTCATATAAAATAAAATAATAAATAAAAATAAGTTTTAAATACGAGTATCTTGTGGTTTTATGTTTATATTTTAAAAACGTAGAGGCTTTAATCATAAATATGTTTCTAAAGTAGCGTTTGGTGCCTGCTTAAAGATTTTCCGCTCAATGATATGCCAAAATTTGGTACCCACATACATAAATATTTTTGCTTAACATTATTACAAAATTAATTTTTGTTATATTATTTTAAATACACAATTAAATCTAAACAATTGTACTATTTAGGCTATTTTCTATAAAACAAAACAACATTTATACAGACATTAACAATTAATCGCTACATTAAATATAAAATTTTTATTTTAAAGCTCACTTTTTCCATAATATTACCAACTACACTCGTAGATATTTGAAAAAAAAACACTTTTTATAAAAGAAAGAACACGCGGTATTAATATAAGGTGTAGTAAAATGTAATCCATTATGTTTGTATAAAATAAATGGAAAAATTAGGCATTAGTGTGGTTGATAAATAATATTTTGATCGAATAATTTGCTGGTAAAGCAGAAAAACAGTCAACGACTGTTCAAACTCGAAAGCGTAACGGTTTTGTCAATAATGTCATTAACCAAACCCATCATTATTATCCATTATTGCAAGTTTCCATCTTTCGAAAACAGTCTGCCCTATTTCCTTGAGCATACATAGGCAACCTATTGGTATTTATTTGCAACAGAAACTTCCATACCAGAGATCAGCAATGAATCGCATTTTCGCTACTCATAAGTACTCATGAATTTTTGAAATTAACTACTCGTGATTCATTCTTACTCACTACAACGTTGATTTATAAGTACAGGTTGCAATGAGTATGAGTACAACGTTGACATCAAACTCATAACATTCGTACTATGTTTGATTCATACGCCTACTCATTTAGATTCATAAATTTAGAAGAATACTTATAATACTTATAAATGATTCGAGTGATTCGAATCATTCATCAAAATTTACAGTCTTAGTTGTTGTCGCATTTACAAAGAAAGAAGAAAGACACATAAACAAAAAAGACAAAGACAGCACGCAGAGCAAACACGCAACCTTCTTGTGAGTACTGTAGTGTTCGTACGCGAATCAAACTTATTTTGTAATTCGCGTGTACGAAGAGTCACGGAGAGTCGAAATCAATCACATCATGCATATTGTTAAGTATGAGTACCATGAGTATTTCAAATTTTGAATATGAGTAGTATGAGTATGACATTAAAATAAGTATGAATGCGTATAAGTATCAGAAATTATAAGTATGATTCGAATCTACACATCGTTTTCAATACTCATTGCTGACCTCTGTTCCATACATAGTCCCGTATATAAGCGATCTCTAATTTACGTCTGTACATTTGCTTTAATAGTACGAGGCTATCTACTCCCCCACCTTTCTGAAGATCGACAGTTCAACTTGAAAATCTAAGGATTTCAGGAAAAATATTAGCGCCCTCTCCCACATTAATTTCAGAGCCGTGAGTGATAACTGAGATGTCATATTCTCTGATGGTGGTTCTGCAAACCAATTGTCTTTGTATGGCATTTTAATATTCGGTGGACTTAGCTTTTTTCGGCTTTTAAACAATGCTTCGAGGTTTACTCTTGAACCTTTTCTATTGCGTATACGAAAGGAAGCAGCTTATGCTAGGTTAGGTTCCTTCGAGGGCCACCTCGAACCACCACCTAATGAACTAATTAAACAATGCGTCTATGAACCTTCTCGATCGCGTTTACTAAAGGGAGTAGGTTAGATTAGGTTAAGTTTCTTCGAGGGCGTCAGCCACCTAACCTAACCTAACTTAACCTAAAGGAACTAATCAAACGATGCTTCGAGGTTTACTTCTCGACTGCATATACGGGAGCGAGTAAGTGCTCATTAAAAGAGTAGAGAATCCAATTATATTCCTTCATTAGGCGACTTGTGTCTCTCTCTGCGAATATATACGTTTGTTGTCGATTGGTAAGGGTGTAGTATAAGGTGTTACAACAAAATTTTGGTGTTTAACGATGCTAATCGGTTGTGGAACACTTTTCCATCGTAAATTATTCCTATTTCTTACAATTTGACGAGTTAAATATTCTAATTTCATGGCCATACACTTTATTCCCTCTTTCCTCACTTCCAAAATGGGTTTTCTTAGTTTCAGTACGATGCTCTACGTGACTAGATGATACTCTTCTACGGCAAACCTTTAATTTTGATTCAAGCAATCAATAAAAGGCCACTATCAGGGAAGTAAGAAAAAGAAAAGTGTGGCAACATCCCTACACATCATTTATAACTCCTTGAACTGTTTAATTGTGCTATCACACACGAGACTATTTTTTAAGCCGCACAATTTTTGTTCTTTCAGTCACACATGAGACTATTTCATCCGCCATAAAATTGTATACATGTACTCTAACGCACAACGAAAGACTAAATATGCTGATTTATAAATGTATGTGTATTGGTTTTGTGTTGTTTATGTATTGGTTTGTGTGGGGTAGAAGCTGGTTGAAAAATTATGCCAACAAAAAACCACTCTCCTCACCTCTCTTGCCTACAAGTTGCCGTTTTGTGCCAGCATAATTGTTCTCGTGTGTGATTGCCCATTGGAAGGTTTCACGCGGACCAGTGTACCAGATAGTTGCCTTTTTTAAAAGGGGAATATAACGATCTAGTCTTTCAAATTGCAACAGAATGCAACCAGAATTTTATGCAAAAATAATGTCTACAGTTTTGCAGCATATTTGATAGTATTTCAATGGAAATGGTGTATTGGTGAGTACTTAAATTCTAATTTGAAATATTGTTTACTAATGGAAATGGTGTAAAATTAAATGTAATTGTTAGAAAACTAAGAAGAAAAACGTTTTCTAATCAATATCTTAAAATCCATAAGCTGCCTTATTCTATTTCTATTCTCCGTAAAAAATCAAGGACTTTCCCTGTCAATAAGAATCTTTTATTTCTACGACAAAACGGTCGTAAAGAAACCCATTTCTTTATACATTAAAAAAATTTTTTTTGTTTGTTCTAAAGTTTTTAAAACTTATTTCAAGGCCTTTATTTCAGTTTGGAGTGAAATGCTCTTTAAAATCCAGTCTCTGCTGCGGGATTTTGAACCGGTTTGTCCAAATTCAAATCATCCACTTCCAAAACATAAACACCAGCATCTTCAGAAGATACTACAGGACTGATGTGTTTCTTAAAAGGAGAGGATTTCTTAGGGCGCTTCTGTGGTATCTGATGATGGCGGTACACACTGGTACCGTGTGCTGAACCAGTGCCATAAAGTGTGGTATTAACCACACCGCCAACGGTTATATTATCGATGCATACCTTGGATTTTATACTATTGCAGGCATTTTCTTGCTCATCATCATTATTACACAACTCGGCACGATTTTGTGGCCGCCTGCTGGTTCTAGTTACATACGAAGAACGTGTCAGGGAATTACGATACACTGTACGACGTTTACAGAATAAGCGCTGCAGTTCATTGCGAAAACGTTTATGTGAGATTGTATAGAGGAATGGATTTAAGCAAGCGGCTGTTTTACAAAACAAAGCCGGTATCATGGATCTGGTGGGTGTCAAATAACGTTCTAGACCAAAAACCCCAGACATGGCAACAATAGCATATGGGGTCCATGCCAAAAACCACAAACCAATCACCAATAGTACAATGAAAGCCAAACGCACTTCCACTTTATGTTTATTACAATTGCTCTGGATATCCTTGGACGTGATGACAGCCTTCAGTATATGAAAATAACAGTAGGCGATAATGAAAAGCGGTACACACCAGGCGCAAAAGAAAAACGTAAACATGAAGATGCGAGCATTCATGCTCTTGTCCAGATAGTCAAACGAGCAAGTGGTTAAATAGCCTTCGGGCACATAAACCGAAAGTCCAATCTCCAGCAGGGGAATTGAGGAGAAGAGTAATGCATCCAACCAAGCCAATAGCATTAAGGAATAATAGTATTTCGTCTTATAATTCAAACGTAGCGGACTTAATGGATTAACCACAACGCTATAGCGATCCCAGGATATAACTGTTAACATGGCAATTGATGCTGAGCCGCTAAAACCACCAACAAAGGCAAACAGGCGGCAGCCTAAAAAATAAATGAAAAAAAAATTTTTTTTTTTAAGATAAAATTATTTTCCACCTTGAAACTTACCCCAGTCACCTAGAGCTGGTCCACGCATAAAATTATTATACACTGCAATGGGGTTCTTGATTACGATTAAAAAATCGCTTACGGCCAGATTGAATACCAATATATTGGATGCAGTTCTCAGAGATTTGCATCTGAAAGGATGACAAAAAAGAGAAGAATTTTCATAATTTGCAGTTACACTGTGTTACAAAATTAAACGGAAATATATATGCAGGTGTTCTCGTATATCAAATGTGGTATAGTTTGTTAAAGTCCACAGGCTGTTGAAGCAACGAATGGCACTTTCAGCAGATAATACTATTCGCTTCAGTATTCGAAGCCTTTTCCAGAATTTTTTTTCTTTTTTATTGATTATTACAACCTTCTAGTCAGGTTTACAACCTAGCTTCTCACATAAGCTAGGTTATGTGTTATAGTGGGACCACTATATCGTTCGGAGTGACTTTTCATGGAAATTTTATTGACTCTCAGAGCTTTTGTTATCAAACTTCTGAGAGGTAGTCGCCGAACGAAAAAATTTTTTATATTTCGTTTTGTTCGAAATATCTGAGCTAGGGCTTGAACTAGGGGTCTTGTCTATAGGATAGGATAGGGTAGGATAGGATGGAAAAATCTGTTATGAAAAATCAGCTTCTTCGTGGCAGTTAATATGATTAGGCATATAATAAGTTCATTTTTAACTGTGTGATCGATAACAGATTTATCGATAAACCTTGACGATCCTTATAATCGTGAAAAATCAGCTTCTTCGTGGCAGTTAATATGATTAGTCATATAGTGAGTTCATTCCGGACTGTGTGATCGATAACAGATAACAGTTATCGATAAACCTTGACGAGCCTTATAATCGTGAAAAATCAGCTTCTTTGTGGCAGTTAATACGATTAGTCATATAATTAGTTCATTTCGAACTGTGTGATCGATAACTGTTTTATCGATAAACCTTGACGATCCTTATAATCGATAAAATTGATTTTTTCATTAGCACCGGCTTCTGCCTATCCATCTTTATGGTACAGCGATCACTTTCCATACGTTATACTTACAGAATGAAAGATAATTTTTGATACTCTATGGACTTCAATAGGTTCCTTATTTGAAGAGACTTGCATATACATAGTGTGGTTCACACTTACCTTGCAAACATATAAATCACCAGACCATTGCCAGTTACGCCAAATACAAATGTAAGTATATACAGGGTACCCATCACATAATACGACATATCGCTAGGCGGTTCAAAGGTCAACCAAAACGGATTTATGCGGGCAATCATCCTATAATCGTAAGCTCCACGGAAGCCTTTTAAAGCCGGATATAAACTGGTAAGAAATTTACAAAAATACAAATCAAATTACTAGATATTGTTGCAGAATGTCTACTCGCAAGTAATTACAGTGTGTAGCAAAAGTCGAGACTAACATTGAAAGTAATTTCATTTTCTTTAAAATACTTACACTTCATTCAATTCAATCAAACCATTCCTTGAGGAATTGACATATTTGGTGCAGTTGCTGGTATCATTTGCCGGTAGACATACCACCAATTCGCTGCTTTCCAAGGACTCCTTAGAAGGTACGATTGTAGAATAGGCTTTTACCAAAGAGATCAAACTTAACAGTACTGATGAGACCGTGTATTGATTAAGTTTGCATAGAAACTCCAACAGATAACAGCATTTGTGATAGAGCGGTGTGAAGTAGTTAAAGACAGTGTTTTTAATTGCGAACCATTGGTAGTGTTGCCAACTAACTAGTCCGCTTAGAATTGTAGTTCGGGTGGTGGGTGAATCAGTTTTTGTTTCAAATGCTGATTTTATTTTGATTTTTCGATGTTTATGATCTGATAGTTGCTGTGTTACTTGCATTTGATTTTTACGTTTCGGGCCAAAGGTTGACTTAAACTTTGCTTTAATACATGTACCCTGTTTATCCATTGTAGTATTAACGTTGTTAGTTTTATTGTTATTGTACTTTGATTACCAACAGCACATGAATTAAAAATAACGCCAGCAGCTGCATTTAACTTGTTGCCATGGAAGCGATGTTTCATTCGTAGAGTTAAAGGATACAATTGATTTGATTTTGAACAATTGGAGAGGATTTCGTGGAATAATTTTTATTTCAATAGAAATACACAGTCATTGTATTGTTATTATTGTTTAAATTTAGAAATTCCTTGTTATTCAAGTCTAATTAAATATTCTGTAAAATAAAGGCATATGAGATTACGTTTGTACATCAGAATTTCTGAATTTATTAAAAAAAAAATTAAAATAATGAAAAAAAAACTAAGACAGTCAGTTAAGACTCATGACATCCTACTCATAACAACTTGAGCCAATTATATCCCACGTTTAGATACTTAGGACCACGAAAATATAGTTTTAATGCTCACGTGAAACTGTGACTTTTGGCTGTCAAATAACAGTTCAACTAACTCTTGTTTTGTTTTCATCTTGACAACATCTTTAGAAGCGTATATCCACAGGCGTAGCGTTGAAAAGGTCTGAACGAACTAAATAGCATGGTACAGGAAAATCAGGCTGTTTTACTACGAATTTAGATAGCAACTGGCTTGGATACCCATAGTACATCTAATTTGAAAATAAACGAGACGCAAAATATTTGCTGAATATTCTTAGTTGGACATATAATGAACGGACATAACGATTTTTAAGTATTACCATATGTGAAGGATCATTGAAGATATAGAACAGATACACTTAGTCGCAGTATTTTAATTCCAAAGAGACGTCTCTGGGGTCGCATGCAAAGCAGAAGGCCAATGCTTCCTTTTTTCTTCGGCATAACGCCGTAGTCTAGTAGATAGTGTGTTGGCTTATTAGACGTAAAACCAGGGTTCGAGCCCCAGGCCAGACATCAAGACAAAATACAAAAAGTATTTCTTCCTCTAAGCAGATTTCTGGCAAAAACTCTGAGAGTAAATATTATATAAATAAAATATTATATTAAATAAAATTGCCATGAAAAAGTTTCTCAAAAAAAAAAATCTGTCGTTCGGAGTCGACTTTAAAACTGTAGGTTTAAAATTAACACACACAACATAAGTGGTGTGAGAATCTAGGACGTTGTACATTGGGTCAATTCGACCGCCGGCTACTGTACTTGTCTTAATTGATAAGTACACGTCCTCTAACCTAACCTAAGCTAATGCTGGACAAAAAACGCGTAAAAACAGCTTCCTCACCTTTTTCGTTTCTGTAGCTCCTGCAGAATTTTTGGCCAAAGTGTCAACAACAATGCATTGCGCAGAGTGTAATATTCTGTAATGACTTTAGTAACTAAGCGTGCTTCTTTGTGCGTCCTAGATCTAACCTAAGCTAAATTTGGTGCAACATATTGCCTATACCCAAAGTGTTAACGGAATTCATTACTGCATTATCAATTCAATTCGGAGTTTGCTGGTTTTCAATAGTGTTTCCAATGTAAAGAAGTTTCCCAAGAGACTGATGGCTGTACAATATCTAGTTTACTAGAATGCCCTATGTCCTGATATTCAGGTGATATGACAATTGTACCGTTTTTCATTTCGTTGAAAGCCTACCCGTAGTCGTACATCATTCTATAAATCATCATGTTAGAGTCCAGTACTTTCACAGTTGCCTGGCTATGAGAAAATATCAGCCCGTACGGCCGATAATTTAGCCTGAATGACGCTGCAATGATCCGGTAGCATTATCGTATGAAAACAGGATCAAAATATAACGAATGACAGTATATACTTAAGTTATTATAAAACACTAAATGATAACTGATAGAGGCAAGGAAACTGCCGGGAAATAGCTTCACAAGGAAGATGTATATTTTAAGCATTTTGATATTTTAAGTGTGTCTTAAGAAACTTTTTAACGACCGAATAAACTTGAGAATAGGAGCTAACCTGTGCCTTTATGTAGTCCAATAAATAAGATATTGGCTGCCTTCCAAAATGTTAATTGCTTTGTGTTTGAACAAAGTATCGTGTTTCATAATGCCGCTGTACAAAATATATACAATGTATTCTATTTCAAAACGTCGTCAATGTGTTTTTTTAACGCAGTCAAAAAGCAATCAGGCATCGTATTTATAGTTGATGCATTGTTTCATTACTTTGCATATCTACATTGCTTATACACAGTAGTAGAACTGCATACAAACTTTGTATTGACACATTTTGGAAGGCAGCCATTCTGTTTGATACTCTCTGTATATTTTTTCTTTGCCGAATTTGAAATTTTATATTTCCCACAACTATTATTATTTAAGCAAACAATGTGGAACCTTTAACAAATAATAGAAACCTTGATATTTAATTAAAACTTCATACATATTCAAAATAACATTCGCATGTAATTACCACGATAATAAGAAAATTATCTACAATGCAAATAACGAATAAATATTTTAATATTTATTAAGAGAAGATTAAAACCACAAGATTATGTTTCAAAAACATGCCATTTTAAATTTTATATTCATAAACATTCTTTCCTAATAATAATTAATCATAACAAATAAGTTGTTGCTTAAACTTTCTTAGTCCGTTTGGAATGTTAACAATTAAGGTTGCAATAAGTCACACCTACTAAGCAGATAGGTACGTAGGTAGGTTGGAGTGGTAACTGTGATGCCAAAAGCTCACTTGTGTATTACTTGACAGGCATTTCGTTAAAAAAGGAAACTATTAAAATACTTATGTTGATCTAGATAATCCTTTAATCATTAAGTAAAGATAAGACCTACTGGGAAATATTACCACCATATGCCCATTACATCATAGGAAAAAATGAGTTGTGGGCTACTGGATAAATTTTATGAAGTTTAAGCAGAATTTGTGACGATTTGCGATGACGATTGAATCAGGTGAAATACTTTTATGTTATTCTAGATAGAAAATTGAATTAGAAGCAACATCTGGATGCTGGGATTACAAAATATGACAGAAGCTTTCTCATATGCGGAAGGGCTATTAAATTAAATGGGGCCCTCACTTCAAGAATAACACGCTGACTCTACAGCAGTGTAATTAGACCCATACTAATTTATTCTTCAGTAATGTGATGGCAATCGATGTATTAAAAGCGCTGCAGTGAAATAATTCAGAGCGTGCAAAAAATGTATTGCTTGGGGATAAGTGGTGCGATGAGGAATTCACATCACGATTAAGATACGGTTTTATATTACGCGACATTTGTGTTGTATCATCTCCAGGAAATATGGAATGGATAACCAGAGCTACGAATCGTATTATACATACATACATACATAATTGGTCATTACAACTCTTCAGTCAGGATAACGACCTAGTTTCTCACACCACTTATGTTGTGTGTGTTAATTTTATACATGAGTGGCGTGACCTACAGTTTAAAGTCGACTCCGAATGACAGATTTTTGAGAAACTTTTCATGACAATTTTTATTTACTCTCAGAGTTTTTGCCAGAAATCTGCTGAGAGGAAGTCGCCGAAGAAATACTTTTTGTATTTTTCTTTTGATGCCTGACCTGGGGCTCGAACCCTGGCTTTACGTCTAATAAGCCAACACACTACCTAGTAGAGAACGGCGACTTCAATCAAATCGTATCACCAGAGACTCTGGCAGAGAGTATTGTGATACTGGATGAATGCACGATAAATACGAATTTATCCGACAGGATAGCACTCGCGATCAACTGGTAAAGTTGACGTATAGCGATTTTAATACCTTTACTGATAGCCAAATGTCAATTAAGGCAATGTCATACAGGGATACAGGTTCGAGAACTATCAGAAAGCTTAGAAAGCATGACACAGTACGCATTTATGGGTCATCAAGGAGTAATCAAAAATAAGGCAGCAATGATACTCTGCTTAATAGAGCTACAGAATATTATTCCCTAAGCATGGATAAGCCAACGCCGTTCAGTGTATTGAAAACCAAGCCGAGAAAGTGGGTAAAGATGCCGTATCGACTATTGTGGAACAATGACACAGTAGAAGGGATTACAGAGATACTCTAGGGCGCTAACGATAAGGGAAAAATCATGAGTACTTTACGGACACTCAGCCGTACCTGCACCGTATTGGCGTATAGGAAAATTATGTATGCAAAGTTTATGGCGAAGACATTGAAACGTTAACTCGAGATTTCAATATTTCAAGGATGACACTTTACCACACATAGTTTAACCTACGTACGGATACGATTCTAATGCAAATGGTATGCACGATAACTTTGATGTTAGAGATGCATCTCGCTTTGTTAAAAGCAATCTCAAAAAATAGTTTGAAAGTGGATTACGTACGAAGGTACTTATCGAAGCAAACTAAAGGAAGGATTTCTTCATTATGAGTTTCCATGAGCTGGTCAAAGGATTGGTTCTGATCTTTAGTGTCAGCAATTAACGAGATTAAATGGCCAGAATTGATCAGCAGGAAAGGTTTGGTGTACCACAATGGTAACGTCAGACGATAAACGTCTTTGATAGTCCGAAAAAAACTGAGAGAGACTGTATGTATCCTGCGCACTGGTATTCTCTTAAAAAATTTCTTAATAAATTTATATTCTGTACAGGCCTGGCAAATTCTCTGAGAGCAAATTCTCCGGCATTTGATGGTAGGAATTCTCCTCGGATTTTTAATAAAGCATTCATAACCACTCTAACCAACCATAATAAAATAATATTGAAATGGGTATATATGTACCGTTGTCTAGTAGGTAGTATGTTGGCTTATTAGACACGGTTCAAACCCCAGGTCAGACATCAAAACGAAATATGAAAAATATTTCTTCGGCGACTTCCTCTTAGCAGATTTCTGGCAAAAACTCTGAGAGTAAATAAATTTGGCATGAAAAAGTTTCTCAAAAAACTGTCATTTGGAGTTTACTTTAAACTGTAGGTTTCGGAACTCATGTGTAAAATGAACACACACAACATAAGTGTTGTGTGATATCAGGTCGTAATCCTGACTTGGGGTTGTAATGACAAATTATGTACGTATGTAGAGAAATGTTCGCGATTAAAATGGCACTTGTTTGATTTGATAGAGTTCGTTTCAAACGTAAAAATTTGTATCATATTTGCAATCGAACTTTTTTGAACATTTAAATATAAAAGCAACCCCTGACGAATATTAACTGAAACTCACCACTATTTTCAGTGCCGGCATTCAATAAATTTTTATTTAAATTGTTCATCATAATAAAACACACCTTTTACCCAACTCCACTTCCTGTTAGAGAGAGAGAGAGAGAGAGTGAACCACTCTCATATTAAAAAGAACATTTTTATTACGCCACTTACAAATTGTTTCCAGTTGGATTTCATAAAAAAAACGAAAAACTTTTTCAAGATTTTTTTTTAGTGGCGGATAACAGACCATTCAGCCAACCAGCCGACACAATTACCTTTTCAACGAGAATGGAGAGGAAAAAAACAAACTACAGCAAGCGATGGTTGTTAAGATGGGTTTTCAGTTATTCAGATTCAATTTCAGATTAAACAAAAACTACTCGAATTGAAACTAAAAATTAAACAAAAAATGAAACTTTTTTTAATTTTTTTTTTAAATTTTCTTTTTTTCTTTTCAATTGCAATGCAACCAAGGAAAAGAGACCATAAGTAATATATGATAGAATTTTACAGAGAAGGTAAATTCAAGTAAAGAAAGCAATGGTGGTCACAGACGAATATAATATACTCTACACAGCGGAAATCAGCAATGAGTATTCAAAAAGATGAGTAGAATCGAATCATACTCGTAATTTCTGATACTTATACGCATTCATATTTATTTTAATATCATGGACCGAACATCTACTCATATTCAAAGTTTGAAGTATTTATCATATTCATACTTAACAACGCGTATGATGTTGTTGATTTTGACTCTCCATGACTCAACATTTAAAAGATTCACAAAATAAGTATGATTCGCATGTGAACAATAAAACACTCACTAGAAGGTCGTGTGTTTACTCTGCTTGCTGCTCTGTCTTTTTTGCTTATGTATCTTTTTTCTTTTGTTGTAAATGCTACAACAACTAAGACTATAAATTTTGATGAATGATTCGAGTCACTCGAATCATTTATATGTAAGTGTTATAAGAGTATTTTTCTAAAGTTATGGATCTAAATGAGTAGGCTTATGAATCAAACATATTTCGAATGGTATGAGTTTGATGTCATCGTTGCACGCATACACATTGCAACCTGTACTTATAAATCAACGTTGTATTGAGTATGAATGAATAAGAGTACATAGTTAAATTTCAATATTGTTGACTCACTTATATTCAAAATTTCATGAGTGCTTATGAGTAGCGAAAAAACGATTCATTGCTGATCTCTGCTACACACTATTTTCCACAAGAATCAACTTGGGATGACAGATTTGAAAAATTTTTATTTTCATGGTTATTATTAATATGGCCAGTAGTCGCTTTCAGAGATTTTGCCAGGACACTACTGAATGGTATGGCATTAATACCTTCCCTAGGTCAGAACAACAACGATCCGACAATAGTGACATTTTGAAACGTTCCTTGTAATTTGAAACTTTTCATTCCCTTACTACAACCCTAAACTTAAACACAACCTACCTACGGTAGCGTGAAAATGTTTCTCAAGATTTAATATTCCAAGTGGTTATTGAACACAAAATAAAAACTTAGATTTTCTTGTTTCAAAAGTATCTTGTTTAAGCGAAAATCAATAAATCCTCTGAATGCGAATAGTTTTTGATTCTGTGTTAAATTGTATTTCATTTCATTTTTTTATTTTTGTTTTGTGCATCATTTTCAATGATTTTTTTCACTTTCCGTTCTCTTGTATTCTTCCAAAGGTAAATACCCGCATTAGAATTTCATCCCTGACTTCTGAACTGTTTTGGATATTAATGCCAAGGGTGATAAAGGTTTATGCTGAGATTTAATAAAAAAATTGTTTAAAATATTTGGAATTAAATATACCAGTAAAGCTTAAAGGATTAGCACATGGTGTTGGAATTAAAATTAATAAAAAGATAATTAAAGGCGTGAGTATGAACAGCATAAGGCCAACTATTCGAACAAGTGCCAATGAAAGGCGTTACAGTAACTTAAACTGTAGGCTTAACAGAGCGGGAAAGGTATTCCTAATCAAATTAATATCTAGACAGACCAAGCTGACAAGTATCTTCTGGCTGTTATAGAACCCAATTAGGCAAAAAGTGCAGATAGACGTCAATAACTGCTTTCTAGGCTTACGAAGGGTTTTCGCCTAACAGCACAAAACGGATTCTGAAACTTCACAAGCGAGAAGACCGTATTGAAACGCCAAATCGTGTAATCTCGATAGCATCATAACGATACCGTTGAAGTAAACAGTGCGACTTTAGCTGTGAACGTTTAGAAATTACAGCAGAGACTTCTTAAAAGCAAACAAGAGTAGTGACGGGTTCATAAAAGGGATGAATTAGGTTATGTGAGGTTAAATTGGCAGTCGCTGCAATGAGCGTACTGTACATACAATTTTAACTAACTTCTCTCAGCCATGCGATCAGTTTTCTTTTAGCGTCCAAGTGCCGGACAGTAATAAATAAGGTGGTCTTAGTCTCCTTTTGTTCCTCAACGTTACAGCTCCTGCTGTCACACAGAGGCTAGTACGGATGCGCGAACACAGAGGCCAGTGTTTCTCTAAAATAGATTTTGGTCATGTTTAAGATGAATTTTTGCATATATTCGTATCGGACCATATCTGTCTGGGGTCTTTGCTAGTGGTTTCTTAACTTTCTTTTGCAAATGACTCAAGTTTCTTTGCAACCGTTTGTTTGTCCCTCTATAGAGGAATTTCAATCCTACGTGAGTTCAATTGAATTCTCTATTCTACCATACTTTGCAAGTGCATTGACAAATCCTCGGAGGTATTGTTACCTCCTCCAGAGACTCCAACATTATTGAACAATCTTAGATGTGATCGAAGTCGCCGTAGTCTAATATGTAGTGTGTTGGCCTGTTAGACGTGAGGCCACGGTTCAAACCCCCAGCTCAAACATCTCCAACAAAACCGAATACGAAAAAATAAAATAAAAATTCCTCGGTCACTCCCCCTTAGCAGTATTCTGGTAAAAACTCTGAGAGTAAATAAAATTGCAACGACATACATACATAATTGGCCATTACAACATAATTGGCCATTACAACATAATTCGCCATTACGGCCTAGCTTCTCACACCACTCATGTTGTGTGTGTTTATTTTATATATTAGTGTACATTTTAAAGTTGACTACGAACGACAGATTTTTGAGAAATATTTCATGGCAATTTTATTTACTCTCAGAGTTTTTGCCAGAAATCTGCTGAGAGGAAGTCGCCGAAGAAATATTTTTTCATATTTCGTTTTGATGTCTGACCTGGGGTATGAACCGTGGCCTTGTGTCTAATAAGCCAACACAGCCTACGGCGACTCCATTGCAACGACATGTTTCACAAAAATCTGTCGTTCGAAGTCGACTTTAAACAGTAGCTACCGCCACTCATGTATACAAATTAACATACACAACCTAAGTGGTGTGAGAAGCTAGGTCGTAATCCTAACTGAAGGCTTGTAATGACCAGTTATGTAACGTATGTATGTAATGTAAAATGTGGTGTACTCCACAGTTCTCTTTACTGTGTCAGCAAACATGCGTATATCGGTAAACTCTGATACCTGATGCGCTTAGCGTCAGTTTTAATAGCCACTGCTTTAGGGTAAATAGTAATACAGTAATCGGATAAAGCAAGTGACAAGCTTAGATTCACCTCTTGTGACAAAATTTCACTTTTGATTTTAGCGAGTCATCTGAATCCGTCAGGGAATATTTAGATGAAGTTATTCTAAGTGTGTATCAACAGAGGCATCTATTTGATATCTTTGTTGTAAAAGCAGGTTCAGGTTTAGTGTAGTCGGTAGGTACATATATTCTGATCCAAACTATACTTCCCTGCTTTTAAGACGCTGACTATAATTACTGTATTCGCAAACATTTTTTTGCCAAGATGTCTGGTGGTATTTTTATTAAAAAATTTAAAGGATTTTTTTATATAATATATTATAATTTATTCTAAATCTTCACAAATGTTACAACATCATTAACTTTAAATTCATGATTTCGTTGTTAACGAAGGTAATTTATGTAAAAAAAAAATAATGTAAACTCTTGAAATAAAATAAACCTCCCCTTCAGGTTAGAACACCAGTCAGGCTTTGGGTATTATTTGCCCATGTATGTAAATGATGTTTAAAATAATCATTTAGATTTGCATAGACGACTGCAGATATTATGAAGACGATATTTCATATGAAATTATTTTATCTTTGCTTTTATTTTAAATCTTAAGGTTGCCAGGTCTACCAAAGAATGTAATTATTCCAGGTAATATGATAATCCATAACATATGAAACTAAGTTATCAGATGTGTTTCCATCAATTTTTTTTATTATTCTTAGAAAACATTAGACACACGTTAAGGAATATTGTCTGGCACATAATGTTATTCGCTATTTCTCTTTAGATTTTTTAATATTTTAATGCCTTATCATTGCTTTACGGTAATAACAAAACATGTCATTTGAGATTATGTGTTAGATAACCAATCTCCCCTTTTAGACAGTGTCATCGCCAATCGTTCGGGTAATCTATTTCATGAGTTCATTCCCAATCATGCAATTGATTAAAATTCCTTTAGGCATAACACTTTCTCTTCTTTTGACAGCCTACCACCAACCACCCCGTTCCGCTGTCTTGCAAATAGCTGTCAAAATTTTAAAATTATGCAGAATGAAATTTAGGCTGCGTTTAAAAAAACAGTGGCACACAAATGTTATGTAAATTGTTCAATTTTTTTTTATGAATTTAAACGTGAAATAATGTTTTAGACAGCTGTTTAGGCTGTATGACATCTTATACAATTTTTTTTTATTCCTTTCCGTTTATTTAAGGAGTATATAGTACATAGCTACTACAAAGCATATCCCTTTTACGGTATGTTGCCTTCTTTTTTCTTGGCAATAATCAATTGATTAGTCTACTGTAACAGGTTCTGGATTGATAGGGTTGCCTAAGAACTATGCCTTCTATAAAAATGTATTATGTATGGTTGTATTGGTTGTAGGGATGAGGGTGTTTGCTCATTGAGTTCTAGTATTTCTCAAGGTATTTAGCTGCCTGATGTTTCTATGATGTTCGTTGTTAACATGTTATTCTGTCAGAAGGTAAAGGGGCTCTTGGATCATTGCCATCATTGGATCGTTTTAAGATTAAAAAAGTTAGGTTAGTTAGATGGAAAAGTTAGAAGTTTTCTTTGGCTTTTAAGACACCAATGACACTTGGGAGATGTGAAGATGACAAGATGCAGATGCAGATAAAGAATTTAAAACTCTGACTAGAGCTAAATAACGTTAAGCTGGCATGGTGAAGCACAAAATCCTGTTTGTTTTAAAATATTATACCTCCGAGTTGTTTGTTCAGGTTTAAAACAATAAATGGTTCCTAGTAAAATTACGGTTCCTGGTAAAATACGGAAAATGTCGGGGATGTGGCAGCAAATCGTAGTATAATAAATGAATTTTTGTTATGAAAACCGTACATATGTGTACTCTTGCACGTCTGGGAGCGAAAGAATCATTACAAAATGCAGTCGTTTTTTTCTAAATCATCTTAATATTCATCCCGAAAAACAGTTGCGACGATTTTTTAAGTTGACAAATCTACCTTGATCTTCTTTGACAACGATTCGCCCAGAAAAAACCTTTATTTTGATGGCGGTTTCATCTTTGGTGTTCTATGGTAGATCTAAGATTCGCTCACGATTTCGAAACCATATTGTAGTTATAAATTGCGGACGTTTTTTTTAAATCTTCTTAACACGTTTATCGCCACGGTAATATCAGAAAAATTTTCACATGGGCCACGGTAACTTTATTAGATAATTTAGTTAAAAATGTATCAAGGAAACTTAATGTATCACAGAAAACAATTTTTTTTCTCAAAATTCCCGGAAAAACACTATTTTTTATGTCAGACATATATGACGGACATGGCCCTATATTTAAACTTTTTTTCGACAAGCCGATACAATAAGTATTAACCTGTTGTTTTGAACACAGCGTCGTTTGCGTCGGACATTTGTGATTTACCAAATCGCTTGCGTCAGACAAATATGACTGACATGGCTCATGCAAAACTTCTTAGCGTCAGACACATATGACTGACATGGCGATAAACGTCTTAAAGTTCATTACAAAAAACAGTTGCGACAAATTTATTGGCTAACAAATCTACTTTGATCTTCTTTGACGAAGATTCGCCCAGAAAAAAAGATTATTTTGATGGCGGTTTCATGGATCTACGATTCGATTCGATTTCGAAACTATATTGCGATTGAACAGGGCGAAATAGCTCTACGAATTGCACTTATACGGTACCCATCTTGTGTACAGTTTATTCATACCCAAGTGATCAAACTGAAATTACTGTTTCATGTGGAATACTTATAGCTTCGTATAGATTCGTGTGTATTTTTAATCTCAGATATGTAGGTCAACACCAGATCGTGGATTCTGTAAAAATTATATCGAGAGTATAGAACTCAGAAAGTCGCCGTAGCCTAGTAGGTAGTGCGTTGGCTTATTAGACGTAAGACTACGGTTCAAACCCCAGGTCAGACATCAAATCGAAAATATGAAAATATTTCTCCGGCGACTTCCTCTCAGCAGATTTCTGGCAAAAACTCTGAGAACAAATAAAATTGCCATGAAAAGTTTCTCAAAAATCTGTCGTTCGGAGTCGACTTTAAACGGTAGGTCCCGCCACTCATGTATAAAATTATCACACACAACATAAGTGGTGTGAGAAACTAGGTATCCTGACTAAAGGGTTGTAATGATCCATTAAGCATGTTTCGCATATCAAAGTGAACATTCAAAATTTCAGCTATTGAGTTATGTGAAAGAGTTCAAACCCCAAGGCAGATATCTCCAACTAAACGAAATTTGAAAAAAATATTTCTTTAGCGATTTCTTTTCAGCAAATTTCTGGCGCGAACTCTGAGAGTAAATCCAATTGCTATGAAAAGTTTCTCAAAAATCTGTCGTTCAGAATCGACTTTAAACTGTAGGTCCCGCCGCTCATGTACAAAATTAACACACACAACATAAGTGCTGTGAGAAACTAGGTTGTAATCCTAGAGGAAGGGTTGTAATGACTAATTGTGTATGTGTATGCCTATGTTTTCCACAATTTTACGCATTTTCATCATCATATCTAGATCAACACAAGACTGTGCATTTTTTCTAATTGTATCGGTAGTAGAGGACTCAATTAGGTTTTCCACAACGTGCTTGTGCGGCCACAAATAATTTTAGTAAAGCACTTTGCTACATTGGCTTTAATGGCGTAGAGTTCCTATAACATTTATCAAGCTTGGTCAAGCTTTCTAATCTGTTGTTCGTAGTCGACATTAAACTGTAGATTCCATCACTCATGGAAAATATTGATACACACAACATGGGTGGCTAGGAGAAGCTAGGTTGTAATCCTGGTTAAAGGGTTGTAATAACCGATTAAGTGAGTGAGTCAGTCAAGGTTTGAGATAAAACAAAATAATAATGCTAAATGAGCACATGACATACACTTGTTCCATTTTCTTCTGAAATCACGTGGCTGTCTGTTATCGACAGCTGTTACATACAAACTAAATCACGCAACTTTTTCAAATTTCGACACTAGGCAACTGACAGATGCGTTAGTCTCAGTTAAAATATACGAATTCAATTGAAAACAAAATATCTGGAAAAATTACACTAAATTAAATTGGGAATAAAATCTCCTCATATTTACACACAAATTCGTTAATAATTTAATTATTTATTTTGTTTCGATAATTATCGATTTCATTGTAGGTTATCGTGCAATTAATTAAGTTGTTTGTGAAACCTTTTGTGGTTTTTTCGCAGAAATAATTTAATTTTTATGTTTTCCTCATATTTTTTTTGCTTGTAATTTTTCTGATTATTTTTTTTTTTGTATTCCTAGAAACATATTTACGTACATACGTACATACATGCATACAAATGTTTTAAGAATTCTTTTGTTTTAAACTAAACAATTCCTTTTTGTTTTTTCATCCTTTAAGTTATTGTTCTAAATGTCATAATGACGTTTACGGAGATGTTAATGGTCATTGTGTTTGGTTTTATTTGCCTTTTATAATTACCAGGATGGTTTACATTGTTTTGAATTTTTTTCTTAAATTAGGCATAAAAAAACTTTATAAAAAATAAACATGGAAAAAGGAAAACGAAATGAAAAAAAGGTAAAAAAAGTAAACATAAATTTCTATTCAAAGGATTTAATTGTCCATGATTGTGGAATGATTGTTATAATATACGAGTAGTTGCGTTACTTCTTGAATACAAATCTTATTGGCCTAATAAAAGGGGAAGAATTTTAATTGTCAAGGTAGGAGTAGGTATTATCGATTATTATATGTAAGTGTAATGAGAAAAAAAATCCTATAATTTTTGCATAGAATTCTTTAGCATAAAACCAAATAACTTTTATTCGGTCAAATACAAAACGTACTTCCCATGTAGTGTCCTTTTTATAATTTCATTTCATTCTAACTCTTCATTTGAAATCCTTATCGCTTTGGTGCAGTAGGTAATTATTTAGTGCAGAGTCGGACTTCAAAGATGATATCGACGCCTCCATTCTATAACGTTCTAAGTAAACTTAGAACGTTTTTAATGTTCTTGCATTTTTAAATTTTACGTTCTCTAACTTAAATACTGTCAAAAATTGGTTAAGATGCGCCCATCCGTTCCGAAGTTATAGGGAAAAATCTACTTAGAATACACATATGTATAGTCGTATATCGCGTGAAAACTTTGAGAGCTCATAACTCAAAACACACTTTTTCGACTTAGAATGTTACAAAACGGAGGTGTCGATATAGAAGAGATCTTAACCAAACTCATTGAGATTCATACCAGAGATCAGCAATGAGTATTCAAAAATATGAGTAGAATCGAATCATACCCATAATTTCTGATACTTATACGTACTCATACTTATTTGAATATCATGGGACTTCTACTCATATTCAAAGTTTGAAATACTCATCGTATTCATACTTAACATCATATGTGTTGATGTTGTTGATTTCGACTCTCCATAACTCAACATTGTACACGAATCACAAAAGAAGTATGAATCGCGTACGAACACTAAAATACTCACTAGAAGATTGCATGTTTGCTCTGCTTCCTGCTCAGTCTTTTTTGCTTATGTGTCTTTTTTCTTTTTTTGTAAATGCAACAACAACTAAGACTGTAAATTTTGATGAATGATTTCTAAAGTTATGAATCTAAATGAGTAGGCTTATGAATCAAACATATTTCGATTGGTATGAGTTTGATGTCAACGTTTTACGCATACTCATTGCAACCTGTACTTATAAAGCAACATTGTAGTAAGTACGAATGAATCAGAGTACATAGTTAAATTTCAATATTGTTGATTCTCTTATATTCAAAATTTCATGAGCGCTTATGAGTAGTGAAAAAATGATTCATTGCTGACCTCTAGTTGCAATCCTAACTAAAGGCTTGTAACGACCACTTAAGAAAGTAAGTAATCCAGTTTCACTTTCCACAATCTATGTCTATTTAAAACCAATCAGTACCCGTCACAAGTAGTATCAGATTCAGGAGTGACGTACATATTTCCAAGGCAGAACATTCTCACAGAAAATCCGGTAGAGGTGCTTCTTCCTCCTTGTCCAAACAGCTCCCACAGTTATCATAAGTTGGATAGATCATACGCTCAGACATACATACATACGAGAGGTCAGAAATGAGTATTCAAAATTTCATGAGTGCCTATGAGTAGCGAAAAAACGATTCATTGCTGATCTCTGATTCAGACGTCCAATTAGCAATTTATATGGCTTCGAGTTCTTTCAATGGCAAACAATACATACATACGTCCATAATTGGTCATTACAACCCTTCAGTCAAGATTACGACCTAGCTTCTTTCACCACTTATGTTGTGTGTGTTAATTTTATATATGAGTGGCAGGATCTACAATTTAAAGTCGATTACGAACGACAGATTTTTTACAAACTTTTTCGTGGCAATTTTATTTACTCTCAGAGTTTTTGCGTGAAATCTGTTGAGAGGAAGTAGCCAAAGAAATTTTTTTCACATTTCGTTTTGTTGGAGATGTCAGAGCTGGGGTTTGTACCGCGGTCTCACATCCAATAAGCCTACTAGACTAGGACGGCTACAACATTTCTGTATATTTGAGGGCATTGAAACATTATTCAATCAGTGAAGCTCTTCTGGGTTTTTGCAGGCCTCTTCAGGACTATGATCTAGTTTCTCACACCACAATACTACTCTTATTGGCCAAACAGACTGCAAAATTTTTGAAAAGGCATCGACCGCTATCGTTTCACCATGTCGGAAGAGACTCTAATTCTTTTGTGGTCTTCAATTCTTTTTAAAAATGTATTGGGAATTGATTTCTAAAAGCAATTTCGGAGAATAATCTTTGTGTCATGGATATCAGACTTTAATATTGAAAGTACTTGGCATACAATTTCTTCTGCCTCAGGAAGGTCGGTACACAAAAAGTAGTGAATGCATATAAATTTGTTGGCACTCTATTTTGTGCCCACTGTTCGGGTCAAGTAGTTTCTGAATTGATTTGAAGCTTTTTCTGATACCATGTGAGGATTCAGACAAGGCGATCCACTATAATACAATCTACATAACTTCTTCATGGAGATTAGTTTGCGGAAGGCGGGAGTGCATCGCAATGGCACTTTTTTTGAAAAAAGTATTCAGTTGCTTGCGTACGCTGACGACATTGACATCATGAGGCGTACTAAGCGGGGTGCTCCTGCTGCTGCCTTTAAGGCTATTGAACGGGAGTATATAAGGATGAGTCTGGGTGTGACAATAAATGAGAGCAAAATGAAGTATATGTTGTCGACAAGTAGGGACATGCGGCATATTGGATCCCAGATTACGGCCGATAACTATAGTTTTGATATAGTCAAGGAATTTGTCTATATTGGCTCCGCCATTACCACCAAAAATTATGTCACTCGAGGGATCTAGCGCAGGATTGCTTTTGCAAACAGGTGATGCTATGGTCTCAATAGGCAATTGAGTAGCAGAGATCTCTCTCGTACGACAAAACTAATACTCTACAAGACGCTTATCCTCCTCGTGCTTCTTTATGGCACAGAGTCATGCACACTATTAAGCAGTGATGAAGCAGCCTTAAGCGTGTTCGAGAGAAAAGTCATACGTAAGATCTTCGGTCCAGTGTGAGTGGCGATGATTTCCGAATTCGATCCAACAATGAACTGTATGAGTTCTTCAACGACGCATGGACGTTGTGCAGTGTATTTACATCCAGCGGTTGCGCTTGTCGTTCGAATGGAGGAGAATGCTCTTGCGAGTCGGGTATTGGATGAGGGAAGTCGACAAAGAGGACTACCTTGTATGCGTTGAAAGTATCAAATCGAGGAAGCCCTGTCATCGATTGGTGTGACCAACTGGCGAAGGCGCGCAAGAAGCAGAGGCGTGTTAAGATGTGTTAAGGCGCCTGAAAGGACCCGTTAATTGGGTTGTTAATGGCTTTGCAAGTCACGTACTTTGAACACAACACTACGCCCTCGAATGTGAATGCAGCTAACTTCTAGCCTTGTTGTATTAGGGTAGGGTGACCAAAATCATATTTCTTTGATTTTATTAGTTCTAAACTCTCACCTTTTTTGGCCATTAAAAGCATTCTTTGTTACATTTTTTCGATAGAATATCATTATGAAACCAACAATACTCCATTGTCGCTTTACCAACTACAGCGTTGAATAAATAAAGTGTTCGTAACATAATATTTCTTTGCAATAAAACGAAGAAGAAAAGAAAATTAAAGCAAAACAAGAAATTCTTGCTTTTAACTTCATTGTGGAATTCAAAAAAAGAATTTTTTTGAATAACTTTCGGTTTTCTTGGAAACCGAAAATCATTAATTTTGACGTTCTTTTAACGTTTCATCAAACAACGTTTCTCAAACAGAAAATACCTTTATGTTCTCAAGAAGAAGAAAAAGAAGAAAGAAAAACAGTTTTTTATCGTTTAACAAACCTTATTGACCCATTTTAATGAACCCTCAAATTTCGTTGTTTCCTTGTTTCCTGTTTCCCAAAGCCTCTTATTTCGTTACAGGCACAAAACGTTTTAGAATTTCAAACGTATTTTTCATTTTCATATTGCCTTGTAAACTATTCTGAAAGAAGATTTAAAATGTTTTTGTTCCACTAAGACTATTTACACACAGCATCAGACAATATTTGTTTCGAAAACTCCATCAATTAAAAAGTCTGTTGCTGCGTAAATAGGCTCCTGCAATGGAAAATATTTTTTAAATGAAATTATCTCTGCTCGAGCATAAAATTTTTAAAATGAAATGTTTTTCTTCTGCTTTCATCTGTTAAAACTTTATGTTGGCATTTGACTAATAAGCTTCATTTAAAATAAATAAATGCCTTCCAACATATGGACCACAGACAGACAGGCCAATTAAAGAATTTGAATTTAAACGTGAACATTACATTTACAGCATACAGCAGGCACGCCATATTTGTACAAGGTGGCTGCGTTTTTACAACAAATATATGTAAGTGTACAAACCAAACAAATGTTTTCTTTTTGTTGTAGGGAAGAAGGTATTCTGGGCAAGAATACCTTGTACTTCTTACAGGTGAAATTATTGAACACTGTGTGATTGGACTAATGGCAAGTATGTATGTATAAGTATCAGAAATTATGAGTATGATTCGATTCTACTCACAGTTTTGAATACTCATTGCTGATCTCTTGTACGTATGCATGTCTAAGCGTATGATCTATCCAACTTATGATAATTGTGGGAGCTGTTTCGACAGGGAGGAAGAAGAATCGCTACCGGATTTTCTGTGAGAATGTTCTGCCTTGGAAATAGGTACGTTACACTTGAATCTGATACTACTTGTGAAAAGTACTGATTGGTTTTTAACAGACATAGATTGTTTAAAGTCAAACTGGATAACTTACTTATTTGATTGGTCCTTACAACCCTTACAACCCTTACAACCAAAGATCAGCAATGAATCGCTTTTTCACTACTCACAAGCACTCATAAAATTTTGAATATAAATGAGTCAACAATATTGAAATTTAATTACTCGTGATTCATTCATACTCACTATAACGTTGCGTTATAAGTACAGGTTGCAATGAGTATGCGTACAACGTTGACATCAAACGTTGACATCAAACGTTGACGTCAAACTCATATCATTCAAATATGTTTGATTCATAAGCCTACTCATTTAAATTCATTACTTTAGAAAAATACTTATAAATGTTTCGAGTCACTCGAATCATTCATCAAAATTTACAGTCTTAGTTGCCGTTAGGAATTTACAAAAAAGGAAAACAGACATATGAGCAAAAAAGATAGAGCAGCAAGCAGAGAAAACACACAACCTTCTAGTAAGTATTTTAGTGTTCGTACACGATTCAAACTTATTTTGCGCTTCGTGTATATGTTGAGTTATGGAGAGTCGAAATCAATAACATCAACACGTATGATGTTAAGTATGAATATGATGAGTATACTTCAAACTTTGAATATGAGTAGAGGTTCCATGATATTAATATACGTATGACTGCGTATAAATATTAGAAATTATGAGTATGATTCGATTCTACTCACCGTTTTCAATACTGTGTTATTTTTTATGCATGGGTGGCGGGACCTACAGTTTAAAGTCCATTTAATTTAATCTCAGAGTTTTAGCCAGAAGTCTGTTAAGAGAAAGTCGCCGAAGAAATATTTTTTCATATTTATTGTTCGAGATGTCTGAGCTGGGGTTTGAACCATGGACTCACGGCTAGTAAGTGTACAGACTAGCTTCTAGATTACGGTGACTTTAAACTGGTTTAAGAAGACGGAATTTTAAAGTTATCACATTTTCAGATTATCCGAGAGAACATACATACATACATAACATAACTGGCCATTATAACCCTTCAGTCTGGATTACGGCCTAGCTTCTCACACCACTCATGTTGTGTGTGTTAATTTTATATATGAGACAGATTTTTGAGAAACTTTTCATGGCAATTTTATTTACTCTCGGAGTTTTTGCCAAAAATCTGCTGAGGGGAAGTCGCCGAATAAATATTTTTTCATATTTCGTTTTGAAGTCTAACCTGGGGTTTGAACCGTGTTCTTACGTCTAATAATCTAACACACTACCTCCTAGACTACGGCGACTTCCGAGAGAACTTGCGTGGTAAATTTGCAAGCAATGCGTGCATTCATAGGAATTTCAATTTAAAACCTTTTCAATAATTTGGCTCTTCATTTGCTTTGTTTTTCACTTAATGAACTCTTGTCCTTCATGGTCATTTTCGCAACTCATCCTACAACATGCTTTAGGCGGAACAAGTCACGACTGATAAAGTTGCCTTAATTACCTACAATACTGTCAAGGTTAATAGCGTTACCAACAAACGGAAGATAAAAAGTCTTAATAAGATCATCGAAAATTTTGAGTACACCGATGATGTTGTTTTGCTGCAGCAGGTATTGTTTAGGTTAGCTTTGGGTTCAATAACAACAAAACAGAATCAATGCGCATTAAACCTCCTTCTCTACAAATCGGATACAAAATACCGGACGTCCAATATTTGACATATTTAGGTAGGGGAGTGGATGGTAAAGTCTCGTAGTCTAGTCGGTAATGTGTTTGCTTATTAGACTAGAGCACGTGGTTTAACCTCTGCACAGACACCTCTCAAACAAAACGAAATATGAAAAAAAAAATATTTCTTTCGCTAACTTCGTACAAAAAACTCTGAGAGTAAAATAAAATTGACACGAAAAGTTTTTCAATTCTGTGGTTCGGAATCGTTCACCTACTGTTCATTAACATACGCAACACGAGTGGTGTGAGAAGCTAAGTTGTATTCCTAACTAAAGGGCTGTAATTCCCAAAAGGCAAATGACAATGTATGACGGATTTACATTGATTTTGACTGACAGGAAAATGACAACATATACGCTGCTGAAAAAAATTCAAAGAGCAGAATGCTAAATAAATCAGCTGTCAAATTGTATTTGTTGCTTTAACGGAGAAGCGTTGAATGAAACACAGTACTTACGGAAACGTGTATTTCAATTTGTTTTTGTCGGTTGACAATGACAAAGTACAATATATGACGGAATAAACGTGACTTGCATTTAATATTCAAAATTTTCGAAATAATATTTACAACTTGATAATCATTCCTTGTGGGAAAATAGGTTATTGATCTGCTTTAAAAATCTTTGAATATTAAAAATGATTTGATAAAAAAATATTGAAATTAAAACTGTTTATTTTACTATGTTTGGCACTATGTGTGTGCTTGTTTGGAAACATTGCCTCAAGTTTTTTCTAAAAACATACCTGATGTTACTTTAATTAAAAAGAAAAACCAAAAAAATTTTTTTTCATTTCACTTTAATTAAAAATCGATGGCTTAAAAAGGCATTTTACTTGAGGGTCTTTATGTGCATTTAAATGTCTAGTATTAGATGTAGTAAAATATTGATATCAATTGTCATTATCTCAGCTTTTTATAGCATTTGATATGATTATGTTATAAAGAGGATACGAAAATCTTGGTCTTACAAACTGAATGTAAGACTTACAAATCAAAATTGCTGGAAATCATTTATTAAACAGGCTAACGATGACAACATGTTATAAAATTAGCTCCAGTAAGCAAACAACGAAATATTCTTTTAGTGGTTTTAAAATCACCTGGCAAGATAGTGTCTAGCAAGGCTATAAGCTGTTAAATACCTGTCATCTAAAATATAATTTTTCGTGAAAGGTTTGTCATTTACGAATATGCATCGTTGAATAACCGAAGAACACATAAAAAATAGTTTAAAATCAGTACAGATGTGGCGATTCAAACTTCACCACTTTTCAAGCATATCCTCTGTTCTCAAGATTGTAAATAAATTCGAAGAGACTGCAAACGTTACAGATATGGTCAGAACAGTGCTCAAATGCAATGTAGATGTACTGATTGGCTGCTTTCCAAAATGTTAGTTGCTTTGTGTTTGAACAAAGTATCGTGTTTCATAATGTCGCTGTACAAAATATATACAATGTATTCTATTTCAAAACGTCGTCAATGTGTATTTTTAACGCAGTCAAAAAGCAATCAGGCATCGGATTTATAGTTGATGCATTGTTTGGTTACTTTGCATATCTGCATACATAGTTTATATACAGTAATAGAACTGCATACAAACTTTGTATTGATACATTTTGGAAGGCAGCCAAATTCGAAGAGACTGCAAATGTTACAGATATGGTCACAACAGTGCTCCAACGCAATGTAGATGTACTGATTGGATGTTAGAGCAACAAAACTTGATTAATCGAATAAAATTTTCTTCAGCAATGAAGCTTATTAATCTGTTGGTAGTTCTCATATTAGGCTTTCGAAGAACACATGGGTGACTTTTGATTCGGCAAAATTCCAAATGCACTATGGTCTCGAGAAGACAGAGGTGTTGCCTTCAACTAAAAGCACTAAGGTCATAAAATAATTAATTTGTTTGGCCTGCAATTGAAGATTATAAACTCGAAGATGTGTGGATTCAATAAGATGAGCTACAGGACCGATTATCCAGTGTTTACATGACAATCAATTTGGCATTTTTACTTACTTATTTAACTTGAAGTCGCCGTAGTCTAGTAGGTAGTGTGTTGGCTTATTAGACGTAAAGCCAGGGTTCGAGCCACAGGGCAGACATCAAGACAAAATACAAAAAGTATTTCTTCGGCAAAAACTTTGAGAGTAAATAAAATTGCCATGAAAAAGTTTCTCAAAAATATGTCGTTCGGACTCGATTTTAAACTGTGCGTCCCATCACTCATGTATAAAATTAACACACATAACATAAGTGGTGTGAGAAACTAGGTCGTTGTACTTAACTTACCTCATTGCTCATTATAGTCCTTTAGCCAGGATTACGACTACCTTCTCACGCCACTCATGTTGGGTTTGTTACTTTTATACAAGAGTTGTGGGACGTACAGATTAGATTTTTGAGAAGCTTTTCTTTGCAATTTTGTATACACTCAGAGTTTTTGACAGAAGACTGCTAAGAGGAATCTGTCGAAAAAATTATTTGTTTGTCATTTTGCTCGCGATGCCTGAGCCACGGTTTGAACTATGGTCTCCGATCTAATAAGCCAACATACTACTTACTAGACTACATACATAATTGGTCAGTACACCCTTCAATCAGAATTACGACCTTGTTTCTCACACCACTTATGTTGTGTGTGTTAATTTTATACATGAGTGGTGGGACCTACAGTTTAAAGTCGACCCCGAACGACAGATTTTTTTTGAGAAACTTTTCATGGTTTTTGCCAGAAATCTGCTGAGAGGAAGTCGCCGAAGAAATACTTTTTGTAGTTTGTTTTGATGTCTGGCCTGGGGCTCGAACACTGACTTTTACGTCTAATAAGCTAACACACTACCTACTAGGCTACGATGACTTAAATTATTTTTTGGTGATTTTATCAATTTATTGTCTTGGCGAGATCAATTGACCACTAAAATCATGAGAATAGACGCCGTTAGATTATTTTTTGTGTGGCTGCTTCAAAGAATGTGTTTACGCGGATAATCTCCTAACGATGGAACATTCAAAAACCAACATTGGTCAAGCTATTGCCGAACGACCGCGTAGAATAGGCGAAAAGCTAGAAACTATCTCAAAAGAATCGAATACTGCCATTGATCCAAAGACAGGTCGTTTCAAGGACCTTATATTACGTTTATAATGATAAGGTTCAAGCATTCTGAAAACTAAAAATTTCGTCGAAATCATATTTTGAATGTTACTTTGTGACCGATAAAGAGATAACCATTTATAGTGGAAGATATGCCGCGTATAATATATACTCAATGTTTTTTAAACGGAAATAATTTTTATATATTGCATTTGTATCTTATACACTAGATGAGGTCGTATATAAAAGGACGGACTCATTGAATAATTTCGTTCTTTTTAAGTGCAAAATTTTTTATTTCAAAATTTTTTTTCAGATTCCTTAACTAGAATTCACAATATTTTAAAGGCTTTTCAAAAATTTTTTAAATTTTTTTTAATTTTTATTTTAAAAATTTCTTTTATTTTCGTTAAAATAATTTTTTTTCTCTTTTAAATTCACCTTAAATTTGTATTTAATTTTCTGTTTTCTTTTTTTTCGTTAAATTCAAAATATTTTCGTTATAATTTTATTTTTATATTTTTTGTTTTTGCAACACTTCCGTTTCCTTTCGTAATTTTCAAAATTTACCGCCTAACGAATAAATGATTTTTTTTAATTCAACTGACATTTCAATTTCTACGTTCGTTATCATATTAAACCGACCCGTTCTTTTATTATGTTTGTTGTTGGTTTTGTTCATTTGATATACTGTTTCATATTGTTGTTGCCATTGTTATACATATGTATGTATTTAACCGGTATTCTTTCTTCTTACATGTCGACATTTTCACGGTCAAGTTTCAACTGTCGGCTTTCACTGGCAAGGTCAGTCCTTTTATACTACAAACAATTCTTCAATTTAACTTTTTGGTTTTTGTTTTCCTTTCTTAGTTTTCACTCTCTCACAGGATGCTGCGCAATTTGTTTGCGTTTTTATTACATAAAAAGAAAGAGAGCGAGAGCGAGAGAGAGAGAGCGTAAATATGGTAGAGCAAAAAAATGTATGCATTCTCCATTCATTAACGTTTTTCATTAGTTTCTGACACCTGTAAGGATGTTATAATTATGTATGTATGTGCCTCTGTATGTATGTGGGTATGTATGTTGTTAAAAAGGAAATTAAATTCAATAGACTACTTAATTTGGGGTCTTGAAAATGTACGTGGGTGGTTTGGGAATTTTCGAAATTAAACAGAATTTTGTTTGTTTTATAAGGGATACTCCTTTGAAAACGCTTACAATTAGCCGACGCGTGAAACGATGATTTTGTTTTAGAAATGCTTCTTGAACGATATAAAAAGAATTAATTTAAGCAGGCCATCGGGAAGAAAGAATATCCAATGATGTCAAGGCAAAATCTGTAATAAATGTTCCGTAATTTTAAAAGATTCAAACGAGCATTGTTTGAAAATCATCCTGGATATGCCATGAGATATGAACGCGTAATATTCCATTACGACAATAATTGCGCGATTAATTAAGCTCTAGCTTAGAAAACAGTGATTCTCGCTTCAATAAGCTTGACTTTAAACTATTTCAGCCCATATTGGCCTCTCAAAATGAGCAGTTCTTTTGGCAAGAAAAGTGGGTAGGTGCACCAGTATGGACCATCCGTCCCTACCTTGAAACAACGCACCCTTTGAGCGTGTTTAGGAGAACTTTGCTCGTAGAGCCCTACTTATTTGCAAGAAATGATGATTTCTGTTAGAAACGCCAACTATATTTTCATTTTGTGGATCTAATTGCTCACAGAGCAGGTGTGAATTTAAACGTTGTGTGTAGGGATGCAGCATAAAACGTCGGTCACCATTCTCTTGAGGTATGCATCGATTTTATTGCAATTCAGCAGTGATACGCAGACGAAAATTAAATCCTTTTTACGAAGTCATGAATGCTGTTCCGCCAGCTTTACTTGTTTGCTATATGGAAACGGCTTTCTGTACATTGGTTATGGCATAAAAATAACATACGCGATGTCCCACGGCTTTCACCAGAATCAAGTCAATAACTTATGGACTTCCAACCAAATTTTTTACCATATAATGTCGATCCAGTGCTGTAGTTCTAATAGCACTGTAAATGAGAATTGATAAGTGCCAGTTCTCGGGCTGAAATTCAGAACTCAAAGCAGCTCAAATAGGATGACGGTGAACACTATCAACAGTGAACCTAGTCAATGCCTTATGGACTTCAAAACAAATTTTTGATCATATAATGGCGATCTAGTGAGGTACTTCTACTGGCGCTGTACCTCAGAGATGATTAAAGACGTAAACCTTGGATAAGTGACAGTACTTGGGCTGAAATTCAGAACTCAAAGCAGCTCAAATAGGATGACGGTGAACGCTGTCAACAGTGAACCTAGTCAATGCCAATGTTTTTGACCATATAATGGCGATCTAGTGCGGTAACTACTGGCGCTGTACCTCAGAGAAATGACAGTGAACTTTATTCATGAAAAACTCAAGCACTTGCTATTAGGGCTACATTGCAGGGTGTTCAGCCTGTTATTACATTGAAATTACAGTTAGTTAAGCAAGTACTACACAAGATCTATGCGAGGGTGTATACTACCTATAATAGGTTTAATACCTCCTTAAGACGGGAAACTTTTGAAATAAAATGTGGAAACGGGTGTGCTTAATTGATATCAATACATACATACATAGGCTGCCTTCCAAAATGTATCAATACAAAGTTTGTATGCATTTCTACTACTGCATATAAACTATGTAGATATGCAAAGTAACCAAACAATGCATCAACTATAAATCCGATGCCTGATTGCTTTTTGACTGCGTTAAAAATACACATTGACAACGTTTTGAAATAGCGTACATTGTATATATTTTGTACAGCGGCATTATGAAACACGATACTTTGTTCAAACACAAAGCAACTAACATTTTGTAAGGCAGCCATACATACATACATAATTGGTCATTACATTACCCTTCAGTCAGGATTACAACCTAGCTTCTCATACCACTTAAGTTGTGTGTGTTAATTTTATACATGAGTGGTGGGACCTACAATTTAAACTCGACTCCGAAACACAGATGTTTTTGCAGAAACTTTTCATGGCGATTTTATTAAATTTCAGAGTTTTTGCCGAAGAAATATATTCTTTCATATTTCGTTTAATTCGAGATGTCTGACCTGGGATTTGAACCGTTATAGGCTACGGCGATATCTGATATCAATTCTACAACTAAAACACTCATACATTTGCCTGATGTCGTAAAGAAAAAAAAATTATTTCACAATTGAATTCCATTCAGTCGTTTATCCTATGCCTGTCTTATCCCCGTAATAGTTTCGTTGCAAATTCTTGTTCATTCCAAAAAATCAAAACCTATTGCCGCTATCATAGACAAAAACACATAATAAAACGCAGAAATAAAATGTCTATCAGTGAAGGTCTTTAAATCTTTAAACCGTATTAAACCATAACCATTGCTAGCGAATGCATAACACATACTCAGGAGATTATTTCGTTTGTCATAATCATCAAAGAAATAAATAAAAATGACGGAATGATTTTCATACTTTGCTCTGTTTTCCTTTTCTTAGCTTTTCTCCGTATTTCTTTAAGATTTTCAACATTCAAAAGAAAAAATGCTGAATTACGGATGTCATTTCTTAATAAACGTAGTAGTTGGGGAATATAACCATAGGCAGGCAGGCCTGAGAAGCTGGAAATATTAACAGTAACAACGGTAACAGCCACAACCACAACAAAAGCAATAGGCATTAAGAAAACTAATCTGAAATACATTCTATTTCTCACTAGCACTGTAAAAGGCACAAGCCTAGGCGTATACATACACTGATTCATTACTTTATGGCTTTGGTTTAATACACACTATTTTATGGTTTGGTATGAAACGAAAAGAGGCACAGTGGTCCTAAATGCACAATTTTTCAAAAGAAAAACAGAAAGCGCTTGACTTATAGAAAATAAGTCGCCGTAGTCAAGTAGGTAGTGTGTTGGCCTATTAGACGTAAAGGCTGGGTTCGTATCCCAGGTCAGAAATGAAAACGAAATATGAAAAAAAAATATTTCTTCGGCGACTTCCCCTCAGCAGCCATGAAAAAGTTTCTCAAAAATCTGTCGTTCGCAGTCGACGTTAAACTGTAGGTCCTGCCACTCACGTATAAAATTAACACACACTACATGAGTGGTGTGAGAAGCTAGGCCGTAATGACTGAAGGGTTGTAATGGCCAATTATGTATGTATGTATGTATGTAAAAATTTATATGGAAAGGGACGATTAAAGCTATAAATCATATTCTACAGAAAAAGCACCGTGGACCATCAGTTAGTCTTCTAAAGGGCTTAGTCGTCCAATATCTGCTGGATTAGAAAATATATGAAGCAGATTATATATCATCGTACATGCTTATCCTCTAACCGAATCTGCAGATGTTAACATAAACAACGATAAGATAGGAAAGGGGGAGGTCCTCATTGCCATGAGTAATTTGAATGCTAAGATAAGCAGATATAATCATAGGATGAAACAGATGACGGAAAAGCATAGAATGGGCGACGATGAGCTCTTTATTATAATTTGTAACCAATTATTTATCTGCAGCTCCTTGTTAGTACTGGAGTATCTTCGTACAGGGTCACAATTAACCAAATGAACTACTTTTGTATTAGAAATTCTGGAAAATCTTCCATAATCGTAGGCGAGAAGGTACTTTGCTCACAGCCACTACGATTGAAAGTTTAGATAGGTATTGAACCATGGGACATAATCGAAAAACTTTCGAGAGACAAAACATCTAAGGGGCATAGCTTTAGAAACTAAGGACAAATGTATGCCTAGTAAATGTAGATGTGGTCGCCGTAGTCTAGTAGGTAATGTGTTGGCTTATTAGACATGAGGTCAAAGTTCAAAATCCAGGTCAGACGTCTTCAATAAAACGAAATATAGAAACATTATTTCTTCGGCGACGTTCTTTCAGCATATTTCAGGCAAGAACTCTTAGAGTTAATAAAATTGCCAGGATAAAGTTCCTCAAAAATCTGTCATCCGAAGTTGACTTTAAATTATAGGTCCCTCCACTCATGTATAAAATTAACACACACAACATAAGAGGTATGAGAAACCAGGTCGTAATCCTGATTGAAGGGTTGTAATGAGCAGTTATGGATGTGTGGTAAATGTAGAACAAACTGAGGAAACTGAGAAAAACAGCTGAACCTAGCTGCTACAAAACTAGCTGGAGAAACTGTGCCAATAAATTCTGAATGCTTAGAAATCTTTCATATCCGTTTCGGAATAAGACAACAGAGAGATCTTCAGTGATCTACTCTTGTTCCTTGTCATAGAATTGAGACTTCCTCTCTTCTTTAGAAGTTCTCATACGTTTTATAGAAGACTTGAATTAACGACATTTACGTCGTATGTGTATTTTACAATAACAACTGCAGTGATATTTTCTCATTGAACTCATCCCTTCTCGAGTTTCAGTTTAACGGAAAGTTGTTGGACTCTATGAGCAAAGTTTCTCTTCACTACCAAGTGTAGAAATCTTCACTACTAAGTGCAGAAATCTAATAAATTCCATGGAGGTAATCATTTACTTATTATAGTTTACGACAGATGGCAACTCTATCAATCTAGAATTTGTCTCTATGATCAAAGTTTCTCTTCACCACACTTACTAGCGAAATCTAATAAATTTCATAGAGGACATTATTTATTTATCATAGTTAACGACAGACGGCAACTCTAGTATTCTAGAATTTGAATAAAGTTTCTTAAAGAAACTGAAGTTACAATTAAACACTGTTTGGGGACAGGGAATATAAGCATAATTTATTAAAAAATGATGCTAAATTGTTAGTTGTAGTCGCCGAAGTCTAGTAGGTAGTGTGTTGGCTTAGTAGACGTGAGGCCACGAAATATGAACAAATAAAGGGTCCGCCAAATAACTTTTTTTTTGAAAATGCTTAAAAAAAACTACTGAATAATTTCTCAAATTCCTTTTTTTTATTTGAAAGTACAATCCTTCCGGTTAATAATGGAAAATAATTTCATTCAAATGGCTGCCTCGGCTGGCCATGCAGTAGCCTACACGATCGGTCCAATTTTGAAGCACATTATCGATTGTGTGCAGCTGTATTTCACGAATGGCTTCACGAATATTGTCCTTTAAAGCGTCAATTGTCTCTGGCTTGTCGGCGTAACACTTATCTTTGACGGCACCCCACAAATAATAGTCCAACGGTGTCAAATCGCAGCTCCGAGGTGGCCAAACGACATCAGCTCTTCGGCTGATGATAATGCGATCTTCAAAAACAGGGTGCAAAACATCGAGTGTAGCTTTCGGCTGTGTGGGACTTAGTGCCGTCCTGTTGAAACCAAATGTTGCCGATATTCTGCTCTTCAATTTTTGTGAACAAAAATTTGTTCAACATGGCCCGATAACGATCGCCATTGACTGTAACGGCCACTCCTTGCTCATTTTCGAAGAAAAATGGCAAAATTATGCCTCTGGACCAAACAGTGACTTGTTTTGGTTGCGTCGGCTTTTCAATGTATGCGTGAAGGTTTTCTGTGCCTCAAATGCGACAATTTTGCTTGTTTACATACCCGCCAAGATCAAAATGAGCTTCATCTGAAAAGATGATTTTTTTGCCAAAATCGGCATCTTCTATCGCTTTAAAGGACAATATTCGTGAAGCCATTAGTGAAATACAGCTGCACACAATCGATAATGTGCTTAAAAATTGGACCGATCGTGTAGACTACTGCATGGCCAGCCGAGGCAGCCATTTGAATGAAATTATTTTCGATTATTAACTGGAAGGATTGTACTTTCAAATAAAAAAAGGAATTTGAGATATTATTCAGTAGTTTTTTTTAAGCATTTTTTAAGAAAAAAAGTTATTTGGCGGACCCTTTATTTCTTCGGTGACTTTCTTTCAGCATATTTCAGGCAAGAACTCTGAGAGTAAATGAAAAGTTTTTTAAGGAAACCTGTGGTTCGGAATCTGCTTTAAAATTTGGGTGCCGTAATTCATGTATACAATTAACACACAATAGCATAGGTGGTGTGAGAAGCTAGGTCGTAATCCTGACAGAATGGTTGTAATGACCATTAATGTATGTATGTATGTATGCATGTTTAAATTCCTATATTTTTGAGTTTTACAAGGTTATGTTGCAAATACATTTTCTTGAACAATTTTTTTTTTGGTCTTGAAATCCAGCTTTCAGCCCACTGTGCACCTGTTATAAATAAGTGAAGTGAAACACAAAATAAAAGAAAACTGCTACAAATTCTTGCTTTGTTGTAGACAAAGCGTAGCTTTCATGAATTAAAATATTGGATTCGATAAGATGTTGGCATTAATAAAAATAATCTTCACAAAAACTTCCAAATAAAAACACTGGCACACTTACACAAACTGCCACAGACAGACAGAATGACCGAAATATTAAAGGAGACACATATTGAAATTCAGAATTTGCAAAAATCTTATCAAACGGCCAGACACTGTTCACTCAGGCGATAATAATTTATTGCAAGTATTTGTTTTTGTTGCTTTTTCTTTATTTTTTCCATTATCATCACATATCATGCTTGTCTTACTATGATAACACAGTAGGGCTAATACCGTAAACAAACGTACATATTTGTTTGTTTTGTTTTTGCTTAAATCTATTATTGTTACGATAAATAATCTTAAATGGTTTGTTTTATTTATTTATTTATTATAATTATTATGATATTTATTAAACACGATTTTATTTTATTTGAAGCAGTTTGTGTTCTTCATCAATTGAAGTGTAGCTTTGTACTAAAATGTACTAAATTTTGTTTTTAAGCTGCTAAAAGGTCAACGTTTGCCAAGCTTATTTTTGTAGTTAAATTGAAATGCATTTGAAATATTTTAATTTTGCTTGAGTTTTTGCTGGCTTATTTGCTTCTTTTGATTTCCACTAATTACAGTTTAAATTGGAAATATTTGTGACTCTAGATCTAGACAATCAATAAAAAAGAAACGAAAACAAAATTAAGTGTCAAGTATATGGAAATAAATTCATGTTCTAATTGATAGGCTGTACAATAACGAAGCTTAAATACGATATAGAAGCCTATGATAGCATAAATGGTTTAAGTTGCAAAAGTTTAAAATGGCTTTAAATATGGTGTTAAGGAAATATTCTTCTCAAAGGCAATTCTTATAGGAGCTCCAGGACTTTTTTTATTTTTTATGTCCTGTCGGCATTACGAGAATTCTAATTTTGTACAGCAAAATCAAAAAAGGGCCATTATTACAACTTGCCGTTAACTAAAGGGAGGATTTTAACGGGCAGATAACTTGTTTTTCATTATTATAAGAGAACGATAAGTTGCCGTGGTCTAGTAGGTAGTGTATTGACTTATTAGACGAAAAGCTAGGGTTCGAGCCCCAGGCCAGACATCAAAATAAAATACAAAAAGTATTTCTTCGGCGACTTCCTCTCATCAGATTTCTGGCAAAAACTTTGAGAGTAAATAAAATTGCCATGAAAAGTCTCTCAAAAATCTGTCGTTCGGAGTCGACTTTAAACTCTAGGTCCCGCCACACATGTATAAAATTAACACACACAACATAAGTGGTGTGAGAAGCTAGGTCGTAATCCTGACTGAAGGGGTGTAATGACAAATTATGTATGTTATATAAGTGGACGATAAGGTAGAAGTGAGCGTTAAGCTAAAGAGAAGATAATCCTACCTTTAACTTTTAAAGTTAAGTTTATGTTGAACTTGCCATATTATATATTATTTTCAATACGGCAACTTCAAATATAAACAAAGTGAGCAAATACAACAAAAAAAGTGGTCCGTCGTTGCCACTGCGTTTAAATAAAACTTGTTTAATTGAGCAGTGTTATCGACATTGCTCCGCCATTGCCATATTTTTGTTAAAGTTAACTTTATTTTATCTGTAAGTTGTAATAACGAAAATAAGTTAAAGCTAACTTTACAGTTCCCTTTAGCTAAATGTATCTTTAACTAAACTCAAGTTTAACGGCAAGTTGTAATAATGGCCCTAACAAATCAGTAAATTACGTGCTTCAAATTTATTTAGCACGATTGGGGAAGTTTGTTTTCCAAAGAAAAATAATGAAAAACAAATCCGTGTACCATTTATTAAATTTTTTTTAAAATTATTTCACCTTTCTTGCCTACATTTCTCTGGGTTTTCTTTAATAAAACCTTTAGAAATATATTTTCCCTTTCACTTTCACCTTTTTTTGCTATTTTAATGTGTCCTTTGCGCTTCACGTTTCAGTTTCTCCCTTTCAATCCCTTAATTATGGGAAAAAAGGAGTTTTCTTCCAAATTAACGCCTTTAATGAAGAAAGGCAACATCAACTTGTGTAAATATTTGTGAAATTTCCTGACTTTTTGTATTTTTTTTAAAGCTTTTTAAATCGTAATTCATTTAACCCTTATTGTACCAGAGTGTCTTTATGGACAGGTAGTTATGCTATACAATAATATGCTTGCCATGAAACAACAGGTTATAAGAGGGAAACAACGCTTTGTATCATACGTGCATACATTTATGACCATAACAGCCCTTTAGTCAGGACAACGAACTAGTTTCTCATACAACCCATGCAGAGTGTCTTAAATTTATAAATGACGGGTCCTACAATTGCCAGAAGATGACTGCGAGAAGGCTACGGTGAATATTAGTTATCAAGGTTACTGGAGTCATATCACTTCGCTGCTCTGATGGAATCATTCTACAATAGGTTAGGTTAGGTTAGAAGACGTGTACTTGTCAATTAAAACAAGTACAGTACTCGGAGGCCGAATTGACCCATTGTACAACGTCCTAGTTTCTCACACCACTTATGTTGTGTGTGTTAATTTTATACATGAGTGTACAATTTAAAGTCGACTCCGAACGACAGATTTCTGAGAAACTTTTTCATGGGAGTTTTATTTACTCAGAGTTTTTGGCAGAAATATGCTGAGAGGAAGTCGCCCAAGCAAATACTTTCTGTATTTTGTCTTGATGTCTGGTCTGGGGCTTGGACCCCTTGCTTTACGACTAATAAGCCAACACACTACCTACTACTACTACTATGGCGACTACATCATTCTACAATACCTGCAAAAAATCCTTACAATATCGAATAGACAATACAACATTCATACATACATACATAATTGACCATTACAACCCTTCAGTCAGGATTACGCCCTAGCATCTCAACACCACTCATGTTGTGTGCGTTAATTTTTAAACATGAGTGGCGGGACCTGCAGTTTAAAGTCGACTCCGAACGACAGATTTCTGAGAAACTTTTCATGGCAATTCTATTTACTCTCAGAGTTTTTGCCAGAAATCTGCTGAGAGGAAGTCACCAAAGAAATATTTTTCATATTTTCGTTTTGATGTCTGACCGGGTATTTGAACCGTGGCTTCGCGTCTAATAAGCCAACACAATACCTACTAGACTACGGCGACTACATAGACAATACAGGACAGCCAAACAGTCAAATGAATAGGCTAAAATCTTCAAAAAAAATATCATAACAATGCATCATTAAGCTGCAAACGCAGTCCTGGAAGGCTAAAATTTACTTCGAAAATTATTTACTTACTTACCCTTTAGTCAGGATTACAACCTAGTTTCTCATACCATTCATGTTGTATGGGTCAATTTTTTCCTTGAGTAACAAGTAACGATAAATTTTTGAGAAACTATTCCATGACACTTTCATTTGCTGCTGAGGGGAAGTCGCCGAAGAAATATTTTTCCATATTTCGTTTTGTTCGAGATATTTGAACTGGGATTTAAACCATGGGTTTGCGTCTAATTGTCTATTGTGGTGTATGATGTCCCTTAGTCGGCTATTGCCTTACCTTGCTTTTCTAACTTTTTTAACTGATTTTTTTTTTATTTCAAATTCAAGAATTTAAAATTCGCAAGAAAGAAAAACCAAGACTTTAACGAAATTGTAGCGAATTTGCTTTCTTCTTCTTATTTATAAGCTGTTTAGCAAAAATTTTCTTGGTATTTTAAGAATTTTTTTGAACAACAAAGTTTGAGCAAAAACTTCTATTATAAGTTCACGTTAAAATTGATGTGACCATTAGATTGTGACCGCAGTAGGAGATGTCATGAAATTTTTGTTGAAATTTAATTTAAGAAAATTATTGAAAATTTTATTAAAAATTCATTTGCTCTTAAAGAGGAAAGGAAATCAAATTATTTTTTAGAACTTACAAGTAGTGTGAATTGAGATTTATTTGAATTGAAAATCAATTTTATTTGCTGTCTTTTGCTATTTTTCTGTTAATTTCATAATTGCATCGCTATTCACAAACGAAAAACAGTTAAATGCCAATAATTTTGAAACGATCCTCAAAGATATGCGTAGCTTTGCCATATCAGTGAATTCCGTTCGCCTTTTCTTGATTGTTTTGCGTAAACAGTCAAGTTGTAAGCAGTTGAGATAAGTATTGCATGTTTCACCGCATTGTAGCACCACCTAATGGTAAATTTTCTTCCCCTACGTATTAATTAGTCAACACATTCTCCCTTGCCCTTAAGCTAGTCTTTAAAGTTATTTGTGGAGCGTAAACGGCCTCAGTCAAAGTCAAAGTCTAGTAGGTAGTGTTTTTGGCTTATTAGGAGAAAGTTCGTGGTTCAGCCTTCGGCTCAGGCTCGGCTCTTGAAAATACTTCTTTCAGCGACTTCTTCTCAGCAGTCTGTAGCAAAAACTCCTCAAGTCTTTTTGGAGTCGACATTAAACTGTAGGCCTCACCACTCTTGGATAAAATTAACACACATACAACATGAGTGGTGTAACAAGCTAAGGATATAAATTTGTTTTCGTTTATTATACTGACTGTACAGCCTCTGCACTGACCATGTCCTTAGATTAGTGTGGTGAAATTCGGTCAATGTAGGGACTGCTCTTACCTGTGGCATCACAACGGGCCACTATGCATGCCCAAGTGAGCTTCGATATCTAAGCTAGCACTCCTACCTAACCTAACTAATATTCTGGTTTATAAATCATTATTCACTTTTCCATATTTCTTCGATTTTGTTGCATTTTGGAGACATTTTAAAAGAATTTTTAATTATCTTGTGGTTAATGTTTAGTGACTCTACTTTATCTTGACAGCTTCTTCCAATTTTTCAGTGATAGGCAAACAAAATGAGATGTATATATGCTACGAAATTGTTGTAACTAAATCGATTTACTCGCTGCTCATGTCCCTTAATCGGAAGAAGTACTTAGTCAACTAGGAAAGAAGATTCAGAAGGCGTTATACTCGTATAGCAATACTATCTGACAGTCAGACCGCCATTCGAGTACTTAGGTCTTATGATGTTGACCGAAAAATAATATGGATGAACGTAGTCAAGCTGAATCAGCTAGACAGGAATAACAGGGTAATTCTTTGCTAAATTTCACGTCATATGGAAATTTAAGGCATTTAATGGATGTACAACTTGACAGGAGGGGAATCTAACATACTGCTGAAGGTGTCAAAATATTGCTGTGCAATGGAAAGAGGAGTTTTGAAGAATATACATAGTAAAAGGGATGACAGAGAAAGACGGAGACGCGTCTCAATCGGTATTGTTACTGGTATTTTGCTTTTACATCGTTTAACATTAAAATAATAAACAATAGCTACAAAAATATACCAACACTATTATAAAAAAATTTGATAAACAAGTAAACAAAAATGCAACAACAAACACTGCCAGAATAACTGTAAACAAAATACACAAACAACAATAATGAAACAATGTTTATATTTATATAGATCTCGAGAACATTCATCAGACTGTTTACGTTACCATATAAAAGGCAAGGCAAAGCAGGCAACAGAGTTAGTAAAAGTTCAGTTAGTCTTGGGTGAAGACGCTGTGTGTTTGAAGAGAGTAATTGTGGTTGGAAGATCTCCGTTGCAAAGGTCTGTCGTACAATTGACTAGTAATTGCTATTATTTATGCAAAAGAGTGGAAAGCAATTGTTGTTGTTTACATCAAGTTGTATACAGTGGCACACAGAATTGTGCGAACAATAAAGAATTTATTTTTATTTTATTTGCAATCTACGTGCTCATATTTTAAATGTTTTTAAAAGGTAAAAACGTAACAATATGAAATTGAGAAAATCGTAACTTTTTTGTCGGGTAATTATAGCAGGAAGAGATTTGTATCACACTAATTATAAATGGCTTAGGGACAGTAACTGCCCTTCTGACTAAGGGATATTTGTAGAAATCACTTCAAGACCAATTGCCCAATGTTTACATACATTTTGTGATGAGGATAACAAATAAATAGGAATATTCGTAGGTAGTGTGTTGACTTATTAGACGTGAAGCCAGAGTTCGAGCCCCAGGCCAGACATTAAGACAAAATACAAAAAGTATTTCTTCGGCGACTTCCTCTCAGCAGATTTCTGGCAAAAACTCTGAGAGTAAATAAAATTGACATGAAAAAGTTTCTCAGAAATCTGTGTTTGGAGTCGACTAAAAAAATTAACACACACAACATAAGTGGTGTGAGAAACTAGGACGTTGTACAATGGGTCAATTCGATCTCCGGGTACTGTACTTGTCTTAATTGACAAGTGCACGTCCTCTAACCTAACCTAACAAATAAATCATCAGAGCACTCTTTTTTTTCATTTCAAAAGGTAACATCCAAGTGAAAAAAGGGCGAAAAATTAATCAAATATGCAGCCTGAAATCTTAGATTCCAAAAATGTATCCGATATGGAAGCGATAATGCCATCTTGTGACAAAAAACACTGTTGCAACTTTTGCATATGACCTCATGCTCATGCCATAAAAACGTCTAATTAACTACTGAGTGCCATGAAATACAACCCATAATAAGGATATATAATCTGACTAATAAATTAATAAATAAAGTTAATGCAATAATTTGTAAAATTTTCATTAAAAAATTCCTGCCTGCAATGGATACCATTTGGCATCAATAAACGCAAACGTTTCATGCAGCAACGTTGTTTTAATTTGAAGAAAAAAAATATTAACGGTTATCTGCTTACATAGATGTATACATACACATTACATATGAATTTAAAGGCAGACATACATATTTTGCAGGCAATTGGTGTCCTTTGGAAAATAAAATTGTAATAAAACACCAGACAACAAAAAATCGTGATACATTGTGTAAGAAACCACAGACAGAGTCCTGTGTGCTGGTAGTCTAGTAAAACAGAGCAGAGATGGTAGCTAAAAAGTTTTTCTCTGCTTTTCTTTTTTTTTTGTTGTATAAACTCAACATTGTTGTGCTAGGTTTTATAAAATTTATAGAAAATTAAATTTGAAGACAAATACAGAATTTAGAAGTTTACGAGTATCCCCAATTAGATGTTCATGTTAATGTTTTCGTAGATACTTTTTCTTTTCTAATGTTCAACATTATTCAACATGTTGTAAATGCGGCAAATTATGATGGTAATGTTCCTTTTTCTTCTGTTTTACTTTAAGTTTTAAACTTTAGAGGGCCTTACAATTTGAACACATCTTGGTACATCAACTAAAAGTTAAAAAGTTAGCAGAGAATAGAGGAGGGCTCCTTAAAGTTTTCTAAATTTAAAATGTCAGTGAATGAATGAAGTGGGTGCGACTTGTTAACATACACTGCCCGTCATAACTATAACCGCACCCCTATTAATGTTAATATTTCAGCCTGTACAGCTTGTAAGGAATTTAGTTTTTTAGTATAAGAGAAAATAGACGAAAACTTACATTATATAATAAAAATAAATTATTTATTCACTTTAGTTTCATAAATATAATTAATTTTAACAAAAACAGCTGTTTCATAGCTATAAACGCACTTTAACAAATTTAACAAAATTATAAATTAAACAAGAAATATATTTAATAATGGCTGGGACCTCCTTTATTAAGAATCAGCTCAAAAATCCGATCTGGCATACTTTGGACAAGTTTTGTCCCCATATCTTCACTAATTGCTTGAAATACTTTCTATTGGGTTTAGATCCGGAGAACAGGCGGGCCAGTCAATCACTTCTATGTTTTTTGATTTAAGCAATTCAATCGTCTGACGACCTTTGTGTACTGACGCGTTGTCTTGCTGAAAAATGAAAGTTTTTTCAGCCTGGGCTTCCAAGAAAGGCATCAGTTTTTCATTAAGAATGCCTATGTATTCTCCGGAATTCATTCGAGTGCTCAGAAAGGCCAAATCAAGCATTGCATTGCTGCAAAAGGCTCCCCATACCATTAAGTTTAGAGAAATATTTACTTACATAACTCCAGTTTGTTTGCAAATTTTTCTCTGTGAATTCCATCCGGGCTGTCTTGTGGCGCGTGAGTAATCTTGGCATAGTCATTAGTGATTGTCTGGTTATTGTTCCGGATTCATTTAGCACTCTACTTATTGTGGAATTTGACACTTTTACGCCACAATCGGCAGAAATCTGCGAAAGGCTTTTCATAGAAATGCTTGCGGCTTTAACAATTCTGCGTCGATCTCTTTCGGATAACTTGCTTTTTGGTTCTCCGGTCTTATTTTTGCCATACTAACTCTGGTTTTTGGGAAAATGTCTTACGCAACACTAAGAAATACATTAATTGTTGTGGATTTGCTAATTCAAACAGTAACTGACAATTTTTTTGTTTGAATAAAACTACAGTTATAATACTATAATACACCGTAAACCGATTCATGAAAAATTTCTTTTTATGTTGAGCAAAACGGATGCTGTAGTGCGGTTGTAGTTATGACGGGCAGTGTATTTCAGCATTTTTATTTTTAAATTTTAATTTCGTTAACTTTTCAGATGGCAATGATTCAACAACATGAATGGTGTGAAAAGCTAGGGCGTAATCCAGCCTAAAAGGTCTATAATGACCAATTAAGTAAGTAAGTAAGCAATGTTGCACGTGAACCTCATGAATAAAATAAAAAAAACTGAACCCCCTATAGATAAGAATCCTCGCAATGTATTTAAAGGATCATCGTTTAAGCATACACACTAGAAATATTTTATCACTGCACAGATTAGATGCAAGAGGCATGGACCGTATTAAGCACTGATGCAGCAGCCTTGAGAGTATTCGAGAGAAAAGTCCTATGCAAGATCTTGGGTCCAGTGCGAGTTGGCGATGATTTCCGCATCCGATTCAACAGCGAACTGTATGAGCTCTTCAACGACACATGGACGTTGTGCAGTGTATTAACATCCAGCAGTTACGCTGGTTCGGCCATTTCGTTTGAATGTAGGAGTATGCTCCGGCGGGTAACTGCGGAAGTCGGCGAAGAGGACAACCTTGTTTGCGTTGAAAGAACCAAATCAAGGAAGCCCTGTCATCGATTGTTGTGACCAATTGGAATAGGCGCGCAAGAAGCAGAGACGCCTGGAAGAATGTGTTACGGCAGGCCGAAATTAAGTACGTACACACAGTTACTAAATTATACGTACGGTTAAAAAATTTCCGAAATTTTTTAACTAATCCGTTTTCGTTTAAAATCTTTATAGTTTCCTTGATGTTAAGACGGTCTTTGCATTGGTTAAAAAATTTCCGAAATTGAACTAAATTGTGGCCCTGCACAGGCCCACAAAGGTATGCATCCGATTTAAAAATTTCACAAATTTCTGAACCAAAGCAAAAGACCGTCTTAAAATCGAAGAAAATTGTCAGACAATTACAAAGATTTTCAACGAAAACGGATTAGTTAAAAAAATTTCTGAAATTTGTTATCCGTATGTATACTTTTGTGGCTATGTGTAAGTAAGATTAGATGCAAAAAATGACATAAAAAATGCTTTTGAAAAATATAAAGTTGACATAACAGCAATCAGGCACGGCAGATGACGTATAGTGGTTGCAAATATCTACGAATTTAAACTCAAAAAACCCAGGTTCATCAATGCCTTCGATTTTTTAAAATAATTGTGCGCCAAAGAATTTATTGACGAAGAAACCTACTCTAACCACAACGAGAATAACGTCAACAACGGACATCAGAAAAAAGTCAAGTATTGTCACCATTAGTCAATGACTGATGGCAACCCCTACTGCTGTTCAAGCACTTGTTATAGTAGAGTCTACTAAGTAGACCGACCAAATACGCTCTCAACTAGACAATCTCGATTAAAGACGGTGGGACAAAGCGAAAAAAAGAAAAAAAATAGTAATGAGAAGTTGCGACAGATGCTCTGTCATCTTACATTCTCAAGTTTCTTTAAAGGAATGAAAATTAATACGAGACAAAAAATTGCAAATCAGAGAATATGGTAAATAACGCATAAAATCGCATGAAGAGATATTTACTGAAACTGTAGTGAAGAAAAGCACACGGTTTCGTTGCCAATGAAACACTAGGAATACTTTTCTAGCCTTGCGGACTTGGGCTTACCAATATAAGGATGTAATACGCGTTAGGCTCTGTGCTCCTCAGCCTATCGCAGAGAAACTGGAAAGGACTGAAAGGATCGTGTTGTGGAACTTTACTTGGAGATTTCGTAGTAGGTAAGAATTTTTGAATATTTTATCCCTGCTGAGCCATAATACATTCATCACTGTATTGTTTTGACATTAGGAAAGTAGGCTTTAGAATATGGGGAAAATAATGTGTCGCCAATTCAAGGAATGGGCAACTAGATACCACTGTCGTGATAAAGAAAGTCGCCGAGAGAAATATTTTTTTCATATTTCGTTTTTTCGAGATGTCTGAGTTAGCGATTGAACCACACTTCCTGCTAGGCTACTCTCGTCATCCATACCAGTCTGTAAGAGCCAATTTATGCTGTGAACGATGTTGAACCTCTTTGAAAAACGACCGGAAAATATCCAGTGTACACACATACATACATAATTGGTCATTACAACCTTACAGTCAGGATTACAACCTAGCTTCTCAAACCACTCATGTTGTGTGTGTTAATTTTATACAAGAGTGGCGGTAGCTACAGTTTTAAGTCGACTCCGAACGACAGATTTTTTTGGGAAACTTTTCATGGCAATTTTATTTACTCTCAGAGTGTTTGCCAGAAATCTGCTGAGAGGAAGTCGCCGGAAATGTTTTTCATATTTTCGTTTGATGTCTGACCTAGGGTTTGAGCTGTGGCCTTACGTCTAATAAAAATATCCAGTATAACTGAGGCAATTGGGACAACACCTATGCCTTATAACATGTCGATGATTGTAAGCTCTGTACCAGCATTGGCCAATTTATCGGCGATAGTATTTGGCTTGGCAGTCATATAGCAGCTGCTGTCGCATGATTCAAAATTTTTCAGGGATTCCCAACATTTCGGTATGTCGTTGGTAGTTGACTGTGGGCTTGATGATTAAAAAAAAAGATATAGGGTCGTTAATCTGTGCCTGGTCGAAGCAAAAAAATTCTATATTTGCTATGGCTTAGACATGGAAATGGCAAATGATGTTGTAGCCTGTAGAATGCATCCATGGCTGCAAGAAAAGAAAGTAGAAATAGAAGTATACTTTTCAGATCAAACATATTTACGATATTTTGGATAATATTTTGACTAAAGCTTAGTAATAATGAGGCTTTAAGTCTATAATACAACAGCTTGAAAAATGTTTTTGTTAACATCACCTTGAGAAATTTCTTAGAAATTGATTGCGATTTTCCAAAGCAAAGGGAAAAAACCAAAATAAATAAATACCAGCATTGTTAATAAAACAAATCACAATAAAATTAATTATTATTATAAGCAGATAAATCTGCTACAAAATAATGTTATAGGCTTCAGTGAACTTGCATAATGAAATCCCAATTTTTTTTATTTGTTACATTCAAGTTGAAAGAAAAACCAAAGAAAAAATTCTATAATTTTTTGGGATATTCAACAGACCAATATTAAAGTTGTCATCTTGAAATGTTTTCGTAGAATTGAAATAAAACGTGCCCATATCTCTTACCCGCCATTTAGTTGTTATATGCATTGCTGGGATTTTCATCATCACGCTGAATGAGTTTGGAAAGCCTTAAATGAAAAGAAAATGCCAATGTCAGCAGGTGGATTAAAATGATTTGGATTCACGTTATATTCTTTCATTTTGATTTTAAACAATTTTTTAAAACAATTTATTATTGGCCTTCATAAGCAAATTATTAGAGTATCTTTTTATAAATTTTAAACAGGGAAATGAAGAATGTAAATCTAACCCAATTAGCCAATTAAATGTTTATAAACAAATTTTTTTATTCCTTCATTTTCCTGTGAAAATTCCATGGGAAAAATAAAATCATGAAAAAGTTTTCATTCCTTAAACTAAGTTTTAGCTCTCTACAGCCATTGTAGTATCTTTTCTTAATAATTTTTAGTTAATTAATATAATTAATCGTAATTAATGTAATTTTTTGTTTTAATTTCATAAAGTAAAGTTTTCTATTCCAAAATGTCACGGTTTCTTCTGATAAGCATATGACCTTCAAATTTCAACAGTAATTGGGGGAGACAGAATGTTTGGATGAGAAAATAAATAACTTGAGCACACAGTTTCAACAGACAGACAGAATTGGTCATTACAACCCTTCAGTCAGGATTATGGACCTAGCTTCTCACACCACTTACGTAGTGTGCGTTAATTTTATACATGAGTGGCTGGACCTACAGTTTAAAGTCAACTTCGAACGACAGATTTTTGCAGAAACTTTTCATGGCAATTCTATTTACTCTGAGAGTTTTTGCTAGAAATCTGTTGAGAGGAAGTCGCCGAAGGAATATTTTTTCATATTTCGTTTTACTGGTGATGTCTGCCCAGGGGTTTAAACTGTGGCCTCATCTCTAATAAGCCAACACACTACCTACTAGACTACGCGCGACTTTACGCAGTTTCAACAATGTTCTCTAATTTCCTGCATAACGTCACGTTCATTAAAATTCTCATTTCTACACACACCAAGGCGTGACGTTGGTCACTTGAAAGACCTTTGACTGTCTTCTCCTTGCCTTATTTATGTCACCAGGACAAGCAGTTTCTTAAAGCTGGATGTTATATGTGTAATCCATCCGAAAACTCTTACACTCCTTACTTATCGTTGAGAATATTCTCAATAACGAACATAATAGGAAGATCAGGCAGCACAATTTCTTGAGAAAGAATAGAACTCTCCGGGTAAAGTTCCTGCAAAGTTTCTCCAAAATGGTAATTAAGAATGAAGTAGTCTATTGACGTATACTCTTCAGAGTTATTCTGAGAGTCTTATAACATTCTCTTGATTATAACATACCCTCGAGCTAATTTTTCTTTTTTAATGTGAGATCCCTTAAAGAACCCTCCATGTTATTTGATGTCAAACGTATTGGATTTGACACTATTTCATCAACAAACGGTTTCTTGGCTATTTGAATTAAAAATTGCTTCTAGGTAAGATGTAAGCACTCGATTCCTAGTCGCAGAAGTGAGTCCTGACAAGCTAGTCGTTCTAGTACATAGGACAGAAGCAAAGTTACCACAAGAGGTAAAACAAAAAAAATTTTATGAAAATCATTGTCATTTGGTAAGGAATCATATCACTTATTTATTTAATTATATTTTTATTACTCATTACAACCCTTTAGTCAGGATTACAATCTAGCTTCTCGCACCACCCATGTAGTGTATATTAATTTTATCCATGAGTGGTGGGACCTACAGTTTAAAAGTCGACTCCGAACAACAGATTTTTGAGAAACTTTTCAGGGCATTTTTATTTGCTCTCAGAGTATTTCCTAGAACCACAAGCTCGCGAATAACGGCTTCATATCACATATGAGCTACTATTATATGAATTGTAACCTATAATGGCAGCAATTGGATCGTATGAAGCAAGCATTCGCCCATAAGAGACTAGTTTTGGAACTCGGAGAGGAATTGCGTGCTAACAAAACAACACAAGGCCATACACATTGATTGACACTGTCTTCAGGGTATAGAAACTTGGTTAGGAGGTTCTAAAATATATAACCTAAAGTCGAGACTTATGACAACCTAGGAAAATCAATTATTTCAGTCTCAACGATACATTTTAAACTCGTCACTGACACTTATGATCAGTTAATAAAGAAATTTAAATTTTTGTCAGTAGCGACGTTATTACGCTTTCGTATTTCTTGTAAGGTGGACCAATTAACAAGTTTCGCTTCAAACTCCAGGACAGACATCTCCGATAAAACGAAATATGAAAAAAATATTTCTTTGGCGACTTCCTCTCAGCAGATTTCTGGCAAAAACTCTCAGAGTAAATAAAATTGCCATGAGAAGTTTATCAAAAATTTGTCGTTCGTAATCGACTCTAAACTGTAGATTCCTCCGCTCATGTATAAAATTAACACATAGAATAGTGGTGAGAGAAGCTAGGTCCAAGGCCTTCTCACTTTTTTTAATTTCTTCTTTTAAAAAATGTGTTGCAATTTTGTCTTCTATTTCCTCGGATACATTTTAATTGCTAACCGTTAGAAAAACAAAATAAAAATAAAATAAATTAATAAATAAAATGTTTAAAATGTGTTTACATATATATGTATGTATGTAGCCCCTATTAATAGTTTTTTCTTCCACCACGTAATGATGATTTTCAATTTAATGCGCACAGTGTAATTACAATATTATCGCGATTATCAGTTACTGCAAATGGGCGGTACACCTGACCATACCATACTTGCAGACAGACAGTAGGCTTTTATGGTGATTACATGAGTAGTAGGTTTGAGCATATGTCTGTATATATAATATAACGCATGAATATGTTTATAAAATATTTAAAAACTAAAGCATATATATACATATGTACATATTTGCTTATCGTTTTAAACATGATCAACAATTTCTTGGGAATATAGAAACATGAAGTAATCGCTTCCCTGCGAGTTTTATTGTGGATAAGATAGGAAAGATAATTGTTATCGGATGATCAGAAATACGTAATAACTGGTATGTGTAATTGAATAATACTTTACTATTATAAAATAACCATCGCACAAAGCCATATTTTGTCGTATATAATCTCTTAACATAATACAAATTCAACTTTTTTACGTCTGAATGTCTAAAAAAAACTATCAGATCACGAACACCTTTTATGACCCCGCAGAAATTGAGAGAGCTTGGCCGAGATTTAAAATATAAATGAAATGTTATATATATACTGCTATATAGAAGCATATATAAATATGGACTTAAGATCCTTAAAGTAGGTAGGTAGGTTGGTTGATGTGGCTGCCCATCAAAGAGAGTTGGGTGGACATACTTAGGCCACATAGGGTCCACTAGTTACGGAACCACTCGGAGCTCCTAATCCAGCGACTTGCTAAAGTCAATCCATAACAGTTCCTCTAGATCAACATCAATCCAACCAAACTCCCTTTTTCTCCTCTCTTAAAGTGCCGGACTTGTACCCAGTAAGTGAAGAACAGTCTTCTCCTTTTCCTCACCTCTGCAGCTTCTGCAGAAATCATTAGCAAGGTGTCCACGACCAATGTGCACCCATAATACAATGCCCCACAATGACGCTCAGCGTGTCTTTCCGTTGACGGAGTCAACGTTCGCATTGTCAGTTATAAGTTTACAGGTTCTCATAGGGATTCCCAAAGCCGAGAATTCGTCGGAGAGTCCGACAGTTATGCCCCGCCTGGCCAGTTCATAAGCTCCACAGTTACCCGGAATATCACTGTGTTCCGGTACGCATATAACATGGACATCATGTCGTTTTACTGCCTCGTTGAGATATCTGCGACAGCTGTCAGAAAGTATGGCAATGTTCCGCTTGGAGATGTTTCTGTCAACACCTCCGCCTGAAAGACGCTACAATGGTCCGACAGCCTTATAGACTAGGCTATTCTGAATATAATATGAAGGCCTCAAATTAATTTCAATACATTTATTTTTGCCATCCACCATTAAGACATTAAAGCCCGATGGTGGCAATGGTTTATTATTTGGGCGCCATTTTCCCGCTATGGCGTTGAGTGACCATATCGCATTCAGGGCACTATGAAATTATTGCTGTACTCCTTCTAAATTTTATGCTTCTTTATATCGTAACAAATATGGCACTTTCATTGGTGCACTGTAAACTGCCCTAAAAAATGATTCGGAGATAGCAATATCAGTGTAATACAATGACCCGTACTATCTTCAAATCTAATACCTCCGTAAATTTCACAATATAGTCAATAGCAATCAGAGAAAATTGGACTATATTTGGTATGCCAAAATCTTGCTTAGCAATGCTTAGCATATGCTTAGACGATGTCTATCAATTTTAAGCAACGCCGGAATCTATATATCCATCTATTAACCACTCAAGAACAACATTGGAACTTAAATTAGTTAAATTTTACTTTATTTTATTGTTAAAATAATGTAACATAAACATTTCGAATTTTATTTATTTATTCTTATTAAATCTTATTACTACTATCAGTTTTGTTATCATATTTATAATATTATTATAAGAAAACTGTCCTATTGTAAATAAATATTAACAACACTTTTTATTTCAAACTTTTAAATTCCCTTGAATACAACACTGCCGGTAAGAAAACGTTTGACAATGAAACATACAACAACTGCCAATTATTGCCGGTTATATGAAACAGAACGTTTTAATTTCTTATATTCCACAAAACAAAAAAGACTCGTTTCGTTTTCCAATCGTTCGTCAACAGAAATTAGTCAGTTGTTGTTTTGCCCGTTTCCACGAAAGTCGATAATTGCGCAAAGAAACGGCGTGTGTGTGTAGAATTTATCTTCGTTATGTTTTATTTATTATTTTTGTTTAATGTGCGGAGTTTTATAGTGTTCCCCCTTTAACAAATGCAATTACAATAATAACAAAATAAAATAAGAAAAACACCAAAAAATAAAAGTGCATTAAAGCAGAAGATGTAGAAGTAGAGAAGTGTTTTTCAAAGCAGAATTAATCGCAAAACAGGAAGTTGACTAACAAAACTTCCATAAATTAAAAGTCAAGGAATCAATTCAAAGAATCTTACAATGTTTTAATAAAACTTTTAAACATAAAATTGGTGTTGAATTTATAAAGAAGAAAAAAATCATTATATTTTTGCCAACTTCTTGTGAAGTTTTTCTGATTTTTTTTTCGTTGTGTTTCTAAAGGTGTACGAGTGTGTGTTTGTAGCTCTCTGACTGTGTTTACCATAGAAGAAGAGAAGCATACAAGAGAATATATGAAAAATAAAGTAAATGAAGTAAAAGAGATAAAAAATAAAATCAAAGAAATTCAATTTGTTGTATATCTTGGAAGTGGAAATTAAAATTAAATAAAAGAAAGAAATATTGAAATAAATTTGATTAAAAAAGCAAATAATATTAAACAAAATATTGTATTAAATTAAACGAAAAGCCTACTCAGTTACACTTGCGCATTTTGTGCCAAGAGTTTTACGAAAGAAAAATCGAAAAAAAGAGTCACTCGTAGAAACCATTGGAAAACCCACCACCTTACTACAATCAAAGGCATCGCAAACCTTATGGGAAAGAAAATAAAATTCAATAATCGGGTTATTTAACAAAGTGTTTATCAAAGCTTTGTTTTTTTAGTGTTTTTGTTTTATAACATCCATCATAAAATAGTGAGTTTGTGTTAAAATAATAACAATTATTAAAAAAAAATATCGTCTATCAAGTGCTTCAAATTCAAAAGGTAATAAATTTGCACAAATAAAATCAAAGAAACGCATTTATATTTATAATTGAGTGTGTGTGTGTGAGAGCGTAAAAAGTGAGTTAAAATTAGAGAATCTAACCTAATCAGCAAATGCAACCTTGTGTAACAACAACACCAAATGATCAACATGGACTTTATTTATAACGGACTTTATTTATAACCTTTTTTATTGTTGTTAACAATTAGTAACTAAACAACAAATATTAGATTAAATATTAAAATGGACTTGAAATAAACCACAGTAAAAGTGTTGAAATTGTTGTTGTTGTCAAAATCGTTTCCTTTTTATATCCACCTTTTCTCATTATTTGCTCCTTCCGCCATAATATCAAAGTTCTTTTCATAGAGTTGCCAAGTTGTTATTTAAAGCTTAAAGTTAAGATAGCAATAAAAGGAACAACTGAAGTTTAAAGAAAGGTTTTGCAAATAAAAATTTTTTGTATTTTTGTGGAATTCTGTTGAAATTATTTGAAATATTCATAAAACGCCGCTTCTAATATGTAGTGAATCTCCCATTTACGGCATATTTATACCAGATGACATTATTTCTATAACAGCAGGAATTTTATTTTTCTTAAGAAAAATGCTATCGTCAAAAGAAAGGGATACTCAGAAATTATCAGATACGCTGCAAAAGCGCCTTTAAGCGATAAGACATTTGTTGTTTAACTTAAGGCTGATAAAGTGGAGTACACTGTATTTGAAGGCGATAAATTATCGATACAGAAGTATGTGGGCATTTGTCATAAATACATTTATTCCATTTTTCCACAATCAATCCAAATGGTATTTATTTCTATGTATAGTTGAGCAAAACATTATTATCTTCCAAATAGTTAGACAACTCTATAAATAAAATAAATTTATTGACATGTGCAAGTTTTTGCTACGACGCGACTGTCTATACGTTACGTTGTTGTCATTGTTCGCGAAAACACAACTGAACAAATAAATGACTGTCGTATATATATGTTGACCAATAAGTAACTGCTACATTTACATAACGTAAGCCTCTGTAATGCCACAAGTAACTACTGTATATACTCGACGCTCGTCGCGAAATTTTTAGCAATCATTTTAGTAAGATTATAATGTATTGGGGCTTAAAATATAACCGTGGGGCGATTTTACTGTTTGGATAAAGAGATACCATAGGCATACAAATAAGTCTGATCAAATACTAAGTTGATTATGAGGAGAAACAAGAAATAAAACTTAGCCAACTAGCAGCCATGCTATTAGGTTCACCTAATGTAAATATGTCCTGCTTGAATCAAAACTTTCTGACAGATAACAGAATATATGCTGTACGTATGTTTTTCGGGGTGTTAAACATGTTCATCTTTTAACATGTTCGAGCGACATCTTGCACTATAATTGTTTGGAATCGCTCTGCTAAATTAACGTATGCAGTGGATGGTGACTGATCAGAGAAACATGAGTTAAGCACTATAGAAACTTAATTAGAACCTTTATTGTCCATAGTTTCTCCATTCGCCTATTGTTCTACATTAGAAAATTTATTCCATCAGAGTACCGCCAGGACATGTGGTAGATATCGATTGACAACTGATATTTCGGAAGGTATTTATGAATTAGACTTAGGATTTGATCCTGTCCCTGAAGTGATTGCCAATCTGTCCACAAAGAATAATTTTGTATAAATTATCGCCTTTTTTGGCAATATAATTCAGGAATTCTATGGTATATTTCCATATGGTCCATATTTGGTGTTATTGGAATCTCATAGAGCAAATGATAAATAAATCCAAATTCAAACAGAAACCTTTATTACAACTTATAATTAATAGCATTGTGCCAAATACGAAATTTTTCTGTCACGTTTCCGAGGAACACTAGAATAAAATGCTATTTCACAAATTTACAGCAATTTTAATTAAACACAGTTCAAATTCTTGGCACTCAAACGGTTATTATTATAAATTATTGTAATTGATTATCTTGATTAGTAATTAAAAAATGCTAATTATTCCCTGTAATTTTCAATTAGTAAGGAATTCAATTAAGGTTGTATAGAACTTTTATTCAAAACATCTTAATGAAGGGCTAAATAAAATACAGAACATTAATAATTTTTCAAATTATTAAAATATTTGCTTTTATAAATAATTCATTGAATAAAACACAGAATCCGTTTTTTCCCCTTCTACCAATTGAAATGGCAACTCTATATTATTATATTTTAACTTCTAAACAAATGTTTTATTTTTCAAGTTCTTTTCATACTTTTTCATTTGTCTGTTGTTGCACATTTATGTTGTTATACTTCTTTTTCAACACGTTTCTCTTTTGGTCAGATAAAACGAAAATTTATTTGTTTTCTTCCACTTCCAATTAATTGCACTTGTCTCTTTAAGTTGTACTTAGTAGGCTCTCTTCTCTCTTATCTTTTGCTTTTAACCACTTCTTTCTTTTACTGTTTTTAAACAAAACGGCAACAAAAACAATAACAACAAACACAACGGACTACCATTAACACTTTACCAACTGAAGTGTTGTTGTTGTTGTTGTTGTGCATGCTATTGGTCGTTAACGTTGTTGTTGTTATTGTTACAAACAAAAACTTATTTCGTTTATTTAATATAGATTCGTGCATGAGAGTATAAATATTCCCGAATGTTTCATTTCTTTTTTGTTTTTGTTCCTTAGGTTTGTTTACCCATTTGATTTTGTTTTTTGTTTGATTGCGTGTGTGTATGTGTTTGTATATGAGCAGAGCATGAGAAATTTTTGTTCTTGTTGTTTTGTAATATTTTTCGTCAGTCTCATATAATATTTTTCTTATTGGCTGTTGCTTTAATTGTTGTGTGTGATAATAATGTCGTCTCTTGTATTCTTTTTTATTTATTTTAAGGGCAAATAAATTAAGAACCCTCCGGTAAATTGAAAGGAAATAAATTGAAATTTCAAAAAGGAAATTTTCATTTTGGAATATTTATGTGATTTTTTTGATTGTCCGTGGATTACAATCACCGTTCATTTGTATGCGCCGCGCGTTTTTTGTGTTTGTCACGTGATCCCGTTTTGATTTTTTATGGATAACAAAACAGTTACTAAGCACAGGTGAGTTGTTTTTGTTTTTTTCTTTCTTTTTTTTCCTTTACCAATAATTTAAACAAATTTATTATGAATTATTAGTTATCCTAGGACAAATTGTCCTGATAAACATCTGTCATGGAAAAGTTTTGTTTTACATGCATTTTTACATATAAATACATATGTACGTATCGCTACATGTTTATTAAAAAATAGTTGTTCATTTTCTCACTCATTTTGAAAAAAGCTGCATACGATTAGAGATAATCGGGGCGAATTTAATCAGACATCACAGCAGCTGATGTCATGTATATACGACAGATATTTATGGCCCACAGAGTCTATTGCCGCATATATACGGCAGTTACTTATTTGTTCATTTGCATTTTTGTGAATGATAACTACGAGGTATGGTCAATAGGACCGTCATGAAAGTAGCAATGTGTAGTACAGCTGCGCCGTCGCGAAAAGGTTAAGGAGGCAGTGGTAGTGTTTCATTAGAGCGTCTGATTTCTTTTTATTCAAGCTGTCATAAATAGCAGTAATAACAGCCTTTGAATGTATTTTAATATACGCGCGAACTAGTTCCAAAGTTTATCTATTTGACTATTAAGTTATAAACACATTCAACGCGGTTAGTGCTGCGCTGCAACCTATCCAAAATACAATACAATATTCGTGTACATATTTATCTGGAAATGATTTAAAAGCAGCCCTAAAACAGGCGACGCTGCTGCTGTGCACTTATAGGCAAAACTAAATCAGAGCGCTAAGCGTTTTTTGGCTGTGAAAAATTCTCGTACCCGTACAAATTATTTGAAACACAACCGCGCGGCGTCAATGCTTTATAATTAGTAAATACTATTTTAATAGTGCGTTAAAGCGTGCAAATAGCTAAGATAAACTGTTTATTGTTTAAAATTATATTTTAGCTGTTTTCTGGTAAAACAGCGATTTAATAGCCATTATTTCATTTCTGTTTTTTATGTTTTGATGAAAACTTAAGTTAGTATTACTTTTCATCATACAACTTTAACGCTTTTATTTCGGTACGTCACTTCAGCGTCATCGCTGGGATAATAGTCAACGGAACGTTCATGATGTGATTTAGGCTAGTCAGTTAGAATAATTTCAATTTTTACTTGACAACAAATGGGTTAGTGCTGCTACTATAATAAGATCCATGAAATAAAAGTTTTAATAACACGCTGCATTCAATATAATTCAATTCCAAAGGGATTAATCAACTGATTATTTATATTTGTTTTAAAATAATTAATAAATAAATAATTAAAGCGTACAAGTAGCGTTAAAAGTAGTGGCGTACCATTTAGTGCCTCTTATGTGTTTATAACATCGTTTTCCTGGCATCTTCTGATAAACGAGAAACTGCATTTGTCATATCAAGGGCAATCTATTGGTAGAGGAGATTTATGAAGGTTATTTCGTTCATAGAGAGAAAGAGAGACCCAAAAAAGGGAGAAAGTTCTTTTGTTGACTAACGCTAAAACACTATACGATCTTAGCAAGTACGTAAACATACAAAACTTCCGTAAATTCAGCAAAAAAAATTTGTGTCAGGAGTTTCTTTTAAAAACCTCTAAAAAATCAAACGTGTTGGTTTTCTCTCTCAAATATGAGAAAAAAAAACAAAAAAACTGCGAATATAGCAAAAAATTAAGGAAAATGCCTAGTGAGAAACTATAATAAAATGTTTACAAATTTAATATGACCATTTAGTTTTACAATATCATACGTGTGTATGTACATGTGTACACCAACAATAACAATAATAACAACCAAAAAAACAACATGTTTTACAAATACCATTGAACAGCAAAAACAACAGTAATAACAACAATAATTGCAATACAATACTAAAACATGCAATGCCGCTCTTTAACAGTTTTGTTTATTTGTTGTTGTTGGTGTTTGTTGTTTGTCTGTAGTATTATATGTATGTCTGGCAGTATGTTGTTGTTGGTGGTGGTGGGTTATGGGGTCAGATTCATTTCATTTAATGTGTTTTTTTTGTCTTTCTCTCTCTATCTCTGTTTCACACTCAGCGCCACGACTATCTCCCTGCTGATACCATCATAAAAAAAATTACTCCCCACGAGAAATTCCTCGTTTTCTTGAGTGTGTGAGCGTGTTTTTTTTGCCCTTTTTCTTAACTATGAATAAAAATTGGATACATTTTATGTATTGGTGCTCTGGTCTGGCCTGGTCTTTGCCTACCCGGGCGGTCGATGTGTGTATGCTTGTATTTTTGTTTTCACTTGGAATTTCCGAAATTTTTTAACTGACATATACGGTGTCGTCAACTATAACATAAAAATAAAACCCCCCCCCCCACTTCTTTTATTTTCTCTGTAGTTTTACTCTTTTTTATTGGGAATTTTTTTGGGTTTTAACAGCCAATTAATATTTTTGGGAAATGTTGCATAAAATATGAAAATTTTTGGTATTGTTGTATTTAAACTCAGCATTTAATAGTGAACAGTGTTTTGCATCGATCGCTACAAATGATAGTTTGAAGGAGCATGTCTTCGGCCATACGGCGGGTGAGGTAACACTTCTTTGCCACTGTTTTCCAAACGGTTTGTTATCGGTGCCTCAATTTTTGTTTGATTGCATATTCAGAGCGTTTTTGCGTCAATGCTATTTTCAAACGAATTAATTGTTGTCTGAAAAGGTCCTTCGCGGTACTTTGGTACGGTTTTAGCAGTTTATAATGAATTACACCTTTTTGATCCAAACAAATGCTGAGCTTTACTTTGTCAAAATGTTTATTTTGCTTGACCGTAGATTTTGTCTGCGTTAGCTATGCTTCCCATAATATTTCTTACGTTTGGGGTTGACGTAATGAATCCTTTTACGGTTCCCACTAATAATGCGATTCAAAAATGGCTTTTTATGGGTGATCAAACAGCATTTCAGTATTACAAACGCAGCCAATTTCCTTGCATTTAAATGAATTCTGCAGCGCATGGCTGTACTACATGAGAGACAAGCCATCATCCTAACAATTAGCTGCTATGAAGTTTGAGTAGGGTTTCTGGATACGTTGAGCGTCTTGTAGAAATTCGGAGAAAGAAACAGTGATAAATTTGCCCAGTCCACAGGGACCAGTTTCTTTCTGTGGAATGATTAGCGGAGGGGAAGCACGTTTTCTCAAACCAAATCAGTTTGACAGATAGACTAGCGAAGAGATTTGACGCAAACTGTTTAGGAATAGCGTAAGAAGAGCAAACGGCCTTCTAAACGGGAAACGAACGGGCATATAAACTTGTCGCAATGAGGGAGTTTGAAATGGGAAGAGCGGTTAAGAGTTGCCGTATTCCAGTAGGTATATATAGGCTTATTAGACGTAAGGCCACGGTTCAAACCACAGTTCAGACATCAAAAACGAATATATGAAAAATATTTCTTCGGCGACTTCCTCTCAGCAGACTTCTGGCAAAAACTCTGAGAATGAATAAAATTGCAATGAAACGTTTCTCAAAAATCCGTCTTGAGGAGTCGACTTAAAACTGTAGATCCCGCCACTCATGTATATAATTAATACACACAACATAAGTGGTGTGAGAAACTAGGTCGTAATCCTAACAGAAGGGTTGTAAAGACCAATTATGTATGTATGTATGTGTAGGAACGGTATGGCAGAGCATGCTTCGGAGAAGGGCATTCATTCTTGTCAAGCTAGTAGAAAGTCTTAAAAGAAAATTTGACTCAAAGAATATTTGATTATTTGTGTTCTATTGATTCATTCCAGAAGAATCACCTGGGCTCGCATTAAGTATTAGGCAGGGTTATTTTGAGACTCCAAAAACAATTGTCAGGGCATCGTGGTAAACCCAATGTTAGTCAAGGGCAGTACAATCGCAGCACTTTAGATGCTCACAAAATGAAATCCAATTTTTTTCTAAGAAGTTTTAATTTGAAATTGAAAGAAAACTGAGTCACATTCTGTTTCTTTAAATATACGCTTTAGTTAGTGTGCCTATTCTTTCAACTGCCAGCGGTTAAGTTTTTTAATTGCATGCCAATAACGGTTTCATAAGGCCTAAGCTAAGCAACAAATTAATATTTATTAAAATGGGTTTTAAAAAAAAGGTTCTCATGAAAAATTGAAATTCAGTTCAAAGAAGAAAAACCTGCAACTTGCAACCAACCTGGCTGGCTGGCTGGCAACATAATGAGATTTTATAACTGCACTTATCGTTTTCTGCTGTTGTTGTGTTGATCATACAAAATAATTATTATTTAATAATAATATTATAACATAATCAACGTTTTTGAATCTCTGTACAGCGTTAAATAAAAAATGTAAAATGTTAAGCATCTGGAGTTTGCGTGCCATTAAGAGTAGCAACAATCACTGACAGCCAACGATGACGACGATGAATTCATTCATGCCTTTGAAGCGTTGATGGAATGTCTTGGCACTTCCTTAAAAGCGTTAAATCAAAGCAGCTACAACAACAACAATATTTTTTAATAGAGAAAACCGCCTACAATAACCATTAGAAACAATTTCATAATTTTTATGTGTTTTTTTGCTTTGTTTTCTTCTATTCAATGTTTATAATTATAATTTCGAGAAAAAAATCTCTTGTTTTTATCTTTTTGAAAATTTACTTTTCTTATAGTATGTTGAGGAAAGGCGGGAGGGGGGTTATAATAAATTAAAAAAAATCTCAAGAAATCTCACAAAGTCTGTATGTAATGAGCTGGAACAAAAACAGCAACAACAACGACAACATAAAAAAATTACAACTTTGTAAATGCTTCTTTGCCATGTACATACATATCATATCATAAAGCGCGTGAGACAGAGGAGCGAGCGGGCCAGGCAGGGCCGGGCCATAATTTTACAATTTAACCTTTTAACTTCACACACATGCAAGCGTTTTTATCTTTCTTTTTTTTTCTTGATTTTTGTTTCTGTTTTTGTTTAAAAAACAAAAAATAATGCTAAAGCGTGGAAATGTACCTGTTAATAAAGAGGTTCTTGGCATGTTTTATTTTTATTTTTAAAACTTTACATGCTTGTATGAAGCTCTCGAAAGAATACGAGCGTACTATGTACATACACTTGTGTTCAAAATAATAGGAGCCCCCTTCATTTAAAAGCAAAGTTTAAAACTAAGAAAAATAAAAAGGAAATATCAAATTTTTTTGACTTAAAATTTTCTTCTAATTCATTTTCTAATTTTTTAACACTTAATTATTTAGTTAAAACTACGAAAACAAAAAATATTTTATGTAAATAAAGCTTACTCTCAAAATTAATTGTTCAAAATAATAGGAGTGTTAGCAAACAACCTAATGATGTTTAAACAAATGGCACAAAAGTTTGATATTATCTTAAAATAGTAAAGTTATTTTAGTATTTGGTTGAATAACCTTTCTTTTTAATGAATTCAGCACATCTACGAGGCATTGAGTCAATAAGATCTTGGCATCTCTTTAAAGGAATTTGATGCCACGCATCGCGCATTGTGATCCATAGTTCTTCTGCATTTGAAAGTTTTTTTTCTCTGCAACATACTTCTTAACATCTCCCCATAGATGTTCTATGGGATTAAGGTCAGGAGACTGAACTGGCCACGCCATAACCTTTACCCCATTAACCCGAAACCACTCATTTGCCAATTTACTGGTGTGTTTCGGGTCATTATCTTGTTGGAATATCCATGTTAGAAGCGTGGAGTAAGGTAACATCACTTCTCTCAAAATGCCAACATAGACGTTCCTATTCATTATGTCTCTGATTGGATGTATCGGGCCTACACAATTATATGAAAACGTTCCCCATATCATTAGTTTTGCACCACCATGTTTAACTGTCTTTTGTGTATACTGAGCTTTATATTTGGTGTTGGGCGGACATCTAACATACTGTCTAGACCCAATGCCACCAAATAAAACAATTTTGCCTTCGTCGATCCACAGAATGTTTCTCCATTTTTCTTTCGGCCAATTGATGTGTTCTTGGGCATACTTTAAGCGTGCTGCTAACTGTTTTTTTTTGTCAGCAATGACACCTTTCGTGGACTTCTTGCGAATAAATTGTTGTCCATCAGACGCCTACGAATAGTAGGGCCACTTACGGCAAGATTCAGATCCTTTTGAGTTTTTTTTTTTGTATACGCCAAAGGATTCATTTTGCTGCATCGCACATTTCTGCGGTCATCGACAGTTGATGTTTTGCGCTTGCGCCCACGCGTTTCGAGCTTTTTTATATTTTAATGCATTTGCGATCATTCGATTGGACCAACTTAAGGTTTCCTCAATTTCTTTAGAAGTTTTGCCTTTTTTTTCGAAGATTTTTAATTAGTTTTCTCTTTTCCTCAGTACAGTGCTTTTCTCGTCCCACTATTACAAAAATTTATGTGAATCACTGTAGACAAAATTTTAACTACATTTTTCTATACTTATTTTTCACTTTTTTCTTTAAATTATGTGCTGTTATATTTTTATTTTTAAAAGAACACTAACACTCCTATTTTTTGATCAACTGAATTCAGGGGCAAACACAGAAATGAATAAATTTCATCGTAAATCTTTATTATTACGAGAATCTTTTTTGTATTTTATTTCTTACATATCGTTGTAACTACCATTTAAATATATCATGTTTTGCAAATTGGTACAATAAAAAATTTTAACTTTGAAGATATTACATGGTAGCACTCCTATTATTTTGAACACAGCTGTACATGCAGTTCTAGTGGGCAATAATTAATAAAAAAAACTAAAAACACTTAAAACCCACAAACCCCCCTTATGTTTTCTAAGTTATGTAAGTGCCAGTTTAAGCACTTAACCATTGATTAGGCTTATTTCCGGTTTTAAGTGAAATTTGAAAAATCTACTTGCAAGGCAAGTACACATACTTAAAGATAAAGTAAAACAGAAGAACACTATTTTTATGACACACTGTTGTCTTATAACAATTGAGACAGGGAACCATGCACAGTGTTGGTGGCAAAAATAGGGACACCTTTTTCTTTTCTCAAAAAATATGTCAAAATTTTTCGTATTGATGTGATATATTATGATACTTTGTGTAAAATTCTTATATAAATAAGAAATATAATATAAAGGTATTTCATATGTGCAATGATTCCTGTAGTTTAGAAATGGAATAAGAAACCGCGGTGAAATTTTTCCATGGTAATCCTGTCGTTTAGAAATGGAATAAGAAACCGCGGTGAAAATTTTCCATGGTAATCCTGTCAGAAGCAGTTCATTTCGATTCTAGTCAGTTTATTCTTGTTAATCAAACTTGAATTTCTGCTTGTGGTCGATTCAGTTCCAATTTGCTTTACTTATTCGACATAAATTTGCTGCAACTTCTCTGTTTCTGCCTTTAATTCTATGTTAGAAACGATGTGCGGCCAAAGTTTTTTAATATCTTTCACAATGAATCCACTGAATTGACTTTCAGGGGCTGGAGTTTTATGAAGAAGCCCGGTGAACCTTTTTATACGGGTTCCAATATCCTCTCTTCCTCTCTCTAGTCATCAGCAGGAAATACTGGCGAAATATGAAAAAGATTAAACATCCTTACTACCGTTATATCCTAAAAAGTGTGTACATCCAGGCTAATGTCATGAGCATATTTAAACTCTTTCAGACATCCATTCATTCCCCATAAAATGTCCCCTCTTATAGTGGTCGTTTGTAATAGTATAATCCCCACCTGACGTAATCCTATATTTGCCCTAAAACTCCTGACCATTAAGCGCTTGTTCAGTACTACGCATGCCACATCTTGGTGTAATACTATTATCAATTTGGTTATTTCACTGCAGAACGCTGAGTTCATTAACCATAGACCACCGAAAATACCTTATCACAGCAAACGGATAAGATTGTATCATAATGAGTGGCTCAGTGTACTAAAGTCGAACAAAATGCGGTTAGTTTTTTAGTACACATGGGAAATCACACGTTTGCCCCTCCTATAAATAAGAATATGTCCCTAAATACACCAAAATGGAGAATTAAGCACGTTAGCGCTAGGTCAGGTTAGGTTCGTAGTAGTTCGTGGTAGCTTCCATACCAAAAGCTCACTTGAGCACGCATAGCGGCCCGTTGTGAGGCAGGTGGTTAGCGCTAGGTAGGGAATTATAAATTTCTACTGAATATCTTGATACTTCAGCGTATACAAACTGGGCGAGCCTTTTGCTACAACTGTAAAATCGTAGTACCCCCAACGAACTGCGTTTCTCAATTGCTTGGACCTAACCACCATATCGAGCAAAATCACCTCTTTTATTTCTATTGAATTTAATAGACCCTGTCATGCCCAGACGTTATACAAATGAAGCAGGATCCGATCAAGTTTTGAAATAATAAAATGTCCCTATTATAGCTTTGGTGTGTCACTATTATTTTTTCCCACACTATAGGTACATATCTAGCAATTTTGTTTACAATTCCATTTAAATTAAGCAATTTTGTCTGCTCTTGTGTTGTCATTGAAGCGTTTTTTTTTGGTGCCGATGTAACTTTCAAGCTAAAATAATTGTCTCTACTTTAATAACTCTCAAAATATATTATTCTAGGCTTTGGAGGTTTACTTTTAGTAACTTTATTAATTTAAAAACAATTGAAAATCTTCCTCTAAAATTATTTTTGGGTCTCTAAAGTAATAACTCGGTTTTATTTAACTTGTGCTTCAAATATTCATCACCACCTAATTAACACGTGATTGACAACACTTTTCATCCTTCTTCTACATTAAAACACATCAAAATGTATACAACTATCTCCTTCTTTTCCATGTTGTTTGGTATTAACAACCAACAAAATTTGTCAAATTGCCAGCAAACATCAAAAACAACAACAAAAACACATTAAAGTAATAAAAACAATAAAGGCGGGTTCACCCACAAGTTTCTGAAACATTTTTGGTTCGCACAAAATTTTTTTTATATGGAGTTTGACGTTTCTCTCAGAGCGCGAGAGAAATTATTTTGTGCGAACAACTCTCAGTGTGAATTAAATTAATTTTAAATTTGGTCCGAACCATTTTAGAAAAGGTTGCCACACCATATGAAATTTATACAATACACAAATATTTGCAGAAGTTCATCGAAATTCCCAGGGCCCATGCGATGAAAATTTATAAATGAATCTACGTCATTTAAACGCATTTCGGAAACTAGTGAGTGAAAATACCCTTTGGCTTCTCTTTGTTTCAAAAGTGGGCTTAAAGCCGTCCCCTTGTTTATCTTTGATTTTCGTTTTTCATAAATATATTTCGCAAGTAATTTTACTTTGGTCACTTCAATGGCGAACAAGAGTAGCAAATGATTTATATCCATTTTATCCATCGCAGAACAAGATGTTTTTATTCTTACCAAATAATTCACCACAAATAGTGTTTATTTTTTGTTATAAATATTAATTTTTTTATTTCTTTATTTTGACACAAATATAATTAACTTTCTTAAGTTTATGCACATATGGATTTGTCATTTTTAATTAAATATGGCAGCACTGTTTTTACGAACAAAGTTTCTGAAATGGGTGAATCATGTTGCGGAAAACTCTCAGTAAGCAAGAAAATTCTCCGAACCAAAAATGTTTCAGAAACTTGTGGGTGAACCCGCCTTAAGAGCGTGACTTCCTAATTCAATTGACATCTTGTTTAACACAACAATAAGTATGTATGCATGCATGTATAGATGCATGTATGTTTGTTTTCCTTTTACTTACTTTCCACACTCTCTGGCTCTCCTTCGAAAAAAAACCATCTCTTACTCCTGTAGACAAATGCATGCCATGTGTTTTTGCCAAAAACAAAATGAAAAACAACCGACTCATCATCATCTCCATTTTAATTATTATGCGGCAAATCATAAGCATTTATATACCAATGAGTGTATGGAAGAGAGGGAGAGGGAGAGATGAAAAAAAATAAAAATAACGGCTGGTGGTACAAATCAAAACAAAAAAAGGTTGACGTTTTCATTTGTTTCGTGCAGAGTTGACATTTTGAAGTTTTTATTTCGCTTTGTGGAAAATAACTTCCGGTTTAACAACAGCACCAACAAACAGCCGAATATTTTATGTGCAATGGCAAGAGGTTAAAACTTTTATTTTCAATTTCATCTGCAATTTAGATGCTTAGCGTGGAATTTATTGAATTTTTTATATTTTTTTTTTATCAAGTTTTGACCAAATATGTGAGTGGGCAGCTGAGGTCAATAGCGGAGTAATGTTTTGGTAATTTGCAAAAGAGGCGAAATGGTTATGAGCAACTTATCTTAGTAGGATCACAGTTCCCCTTAATCAAGTTTAAGCCTTCTTTTATAAAAAAACTCCGGTTTTTGCAGAATAAAACCAGAACACCTACTGAAATGGGTAATTTGTTGTTAAGAAATGAATAACGTTGGAATAATTAAAAACTTACATGAATCGCAAACAGGGTAAATCGATGCCACAGCCGAATATTCACTATGCCACGGTAAAATTCTCTACCAGGAGCGATGCCAGAAGACTCGTCTCTTAAAAACTGCTGAAATAGTGTCAGATCGACAAAGAAGTAATCGAAAATAGTTCGGAATAGTGCGATATAACATGAAACCATAATATTCCATCGTGACAACGATCAACAACATTAGTCAAAAACTTTTTCCAACTTAGTGGTCGAAGGACTACATACATATGTAGACCAGCCTTCCCTAGTCCAGAACTCTCTTAAATGACACAAATTTGGTGAGATTGCTCCTTTATTTCATAAAATTAACATTCCTTTTGGCGTAGAATTCAGAGGCGCCTGAACAGTTTTTTAAATACTACACCTCACAGCTTAGGAAGTGATTCGGAGCTTAATTCAGGGATCTCCGACCTGAAAGACTGCACTTTGCATTTCGTTCTGGTTCAAAAGAATTTTTCTCTCTTCAAAACCCACTTTTTCCTTCTTTGATGACGACTCGCATAGAGAGACTAACTTTTTTACCTGCTGTGTCGGCTCTGGCATATTGTGGTGTACCCAGGTCTGGTCTACGATTACAAAACCGAGCAAAAGCTCATCCATATTTGGGTTAATCTACGGCAAACATTCCAACAATGTACTCAGAATATTACGATTGTGGTAATTTTTATCAAAAGCGATACTTATCTTGTAGAAAGTCCGAACTATGGTCTCGCTGCTTACATCGCCCTTGTTGTGTGGGGTAATTTTATCCAACAGTGGTGCAGCCTATATTTTAAGTTCAACTCCGAAAGGTAGATTTGAAAACTTTTCGTAATAATTTGTTTACTCTCAGATCTATTGCCTGAAGACTGCTGAATGGGGGTTCAAAAAGAATTTTTCTTTTGAGGATGTTAGAACCGAGGTTTAATCTTTCTCGAGTTCTCGTTTGGTAAGCCATCCATATTCCGTGGCAACTAACCAATTTATCATTCAAGATTGAAACTACTGCTCAATATAATATTGTTACGTTTTTACCTTTTTAAAAACGTTTAAATATGAGTTCGTTAATTGCAAACAAAGTAAAAACAAATATGTATTTAATTTAATTCCAGTTAAACTCTTTATTCTACACTACTTTTGTGTGCCACCGTATACAACTTAACGATACAACAATAATAATCTGTTTATTCACTTTACTGGATCTTTACAACCACGACTTATTTTGTTCATACGCAACTTCACACAAGGCTGACTGAATTCTTACTGACTGACTGCTGTCTGCTTTGTCCAGCCCTTTTATAGTCCGACACAACCAGTCTAGCGAACATTCTTGAAGTGGAAGGTTCGTGATCTCGCCTTCTCGAAAGCTCTATTGCTAATACATTGTTGTTTGTGTACTTTGCTTATGTTGTCTATCCCTTTTTGTCACATACTTGTCGTAGCTGGTTTTGATTTCATGTTGTTGTTGGTACCATGTGCAACCAGGTTCGTTGTATATATGTGTGTGTGCAGCTTTAGATAATCACCACGTCCATTGTATTCTTAGTGTTAGTGTGTATTTGTATCGTGTGTATTGTGTTGGTTTAGCTGGTAGCTTTTGTTTATCGTTTTTATTGTTAAACGATATTAGGTCGTTTCAATTTATGTAACAATATGTTTTTGGCTTCTACGATCTGTTACGTGTGCAATCACCGATTGACACACACCATATTGTAAATATTTTCAATTCTTTAAGGGTGTAGAGACCACAACTGATCATCTACAACGCTAGACACTTTCAGTATTTATACGAAATTTACTTGTGTTATGCATTGAGGATTCCACCGCACTGAATACTATCCTCCTTGGTTTGAGAGACGGGTTTTTCCGCAAAAAAAATAATTTCTAATGGTCTTACGAACTTCTTTCTTTTTCTATTTTTTTTATTAAAATCACTGCTGCTATTGACTGGATAGATGCACTTTGACAGGACCTAGCTTGTCACATCACTTAGGTTGTGTGTGTTCATTTTGTACACGAGTGGAGGGACGGGACCTACAGTTTAAAGTCGAACGACAGATTGTTTGAGAAACTTTTCAAAGCAATTTTTATTTACTATCAGAGTTTTTGCCAGAAATCTACTGAGAGGTAGCGTCAATGAAATATTTTCTTATATTTCATTTGGTTAGAGATGTCTGGTCTGAAGTTTGAACCGTGGCTTCACGTATAATAAGCCACACCATCTACTAGACTACGGCGACTATTGCTTTTCCACTTACGAGACGGGAAATACAGAAAGTCATGAACTTATTGAGCTGCTCTTGTGGCATCCAAATTTACAAAAGTCTGGTATTTTTATGCGAGGAATAACTTCCTAAACATCCAATACATTCAGGAAATAAAATCGCATTTTAAAAGTTCTCAAACCTAATAATTTCTGCCTTCAAAATAATTATCAAGCTTGGCCTTCAGGAATACAAACTATTTTTTCTAGAGATTAGCAGAGAGGTGTTAAAAAATCATTGGTTGTCAAAGAGTAGATATGAGATCATTATAATTCATTTTATATGTCTTCCGCCGCTTGCATACATAGCATGAGGATGAGTCAGAGTGGAAGGGTTTTTGTATAAAAATCAAGACGTTATTATCACCTCATTTGTTATTCACCCCTGAGGTGAATAACTAATTAGAAATAGCAAAACGTGTTAATATTTTGACCACAATTGAAAATAATGGCCATTGGCTACCAACAATAAATACTACAATAATAATTCAAGTGATTATTCTATTTAAAACCGCAATAAATAAAACCAACAACAACAAAACAAAGAAAAATTAAAAATAAAACTGAGAAATATAACAACAAACAAATAAAAGTAACAAATTATTCATAAGACTTGCAATTTTTGTACTTCAGTACAGTTGCCCCATCCCTGAAATGAAAAATAAAATGTTTTAAATTGTTTTTAAGCATAGTATTTAAACGCATTTCAATTTAACTCAGCTGTGTGCCAGTGTTACCTCATGTCTATTCAAAAACAAAAACAAAAAACAAGAATTAATGAACAACTGAATGACCAACTGGACTGGACTGGACTGCACTTTGGATTAATTAGAGACCCGCACGCATGCATGTACTCACTCACAGCTGATTTGTGGTTTTCATGTATGTTTTGAGTCCCCCCCACTCTGTTGCTGTTTTTCATTTTCATTTCAATTTTTCCGTAATGCATGTGGAATGTGGTTCATTAAATTCCTTGAAATGCCAACGTAACGTCGTAATGTTGATTTTTTAAATTGAATTAAAAAATTTTAAAATTTTAAAATTCAAACTTTAATACGTTTAAATGTAAAAGAGTCGCACAAACCCATGAAATACTTGTTGAAATAATTTTAAGGCATTCAAATGTGGAATTCAAAGTATTTTACAATTAGACAGACAATCGGGTATGTACTAAAGTGCGTTTTATTTAAACTTTAATTAAGTTTTGGGTTTCTTTTTTTCTTCTCTCGATTTGAAATTTAATTAAAGCTGATGTTTGCCTGTCCGTCAAGTCAACAAATATTTGTCTGTACTCAAATACTTTTTGCTTAGTTAACACGGTAGACGGTTTAAACTTTCAAACGTATACAGTGGGACCAATGAAAAAGGTGGCAAAAATACGACTCTCCCTACTTTGCGAAACGTAGAAGACGTGGTGTCTTTGTTAAAGCGTTTGCCTATTCCAAATAATTATTGAACTTCTGAAATTTGACTAGGTTAGAGGACGTGTACTTGTCAATCAAGACAAGTACAGGACCCGCAGGTCGAATTGACCCATTGTACCCAGTCTCTGGGGAGGGTGCATAATATTGTGCGATCGATCATCGATCGTCCATCATAGTCAGGTCATTATAGTCAATCGTCGTCAATCGTGGTCAATCATGATCAAGCATAGTCACATTTTTCTCCATTAACATAACATTTCATTGTTAACATAGTAAACTTTTCAAGTTCGATTTCTCAAGTTCTGAAATTACTCAGAATATACCACTAATTGGGTTTTATTACGAACTTCTTGGGCTACAATTTGCATATAGTCAAGCATATCAAGCATCCTCCCCTTACATTGTAAAAAAAGTAGTTTTCTTTGTGTAAGTTTTTTAATTTCCAAAACCATTGAATCAGTGGAACTGTTTCACTCAGGAACGTGTGTGGTATAATTCTTATGCTCTAGGATACATGCTCCAAGCGCCATTTTCGAATGTTTGGATTACCATTCTGCTAAACAGTTAACATTGCTCTGTTAACTTTAACATTGGGTTTGTTAATATTTTTGGTTTTTGTCTTTGCTACTCAAATTTAAATTTATCTTCACACACATGACCACTTTCTTGGTAAAGAGTGGGTCGTGAAGTATGATCCCATTATTAAAACGGATTATGTGCGTCATGCCTTAATCTAAGCTGCTGCATAACTTAGTGACTGTCATACGTTGACATAAGCGAAATACAGTGCTAATTCCATATGGTAGTGAAGACCAAAACCTTGCAGACTATGTTAATAATAATTAGATACAGATCTGATACGAGACTCATTGTGAGAGCATTGTGTTCAGGCAAATTGTGTGGCTGACAGCTCCGTTGTTAAGTGCTTTCTCCCAAACTGTTCTTTGCAGAATGGTCCTATCAAATCGATTCGGGATTGTTGTGGTACGTACATCAGTACAATAATATGGCCAAGCTTACTCAGCAATGTAGTGGATAAGGGGCAACCATTTTCTAGAACTCAGTAGGAATTTCCAATTCTTATGGGAATTTCGAACCAAGAAGGTGGAGGTGTTTGGAAAGGTACACATGGCGAATGGCAAGATTGAGAGAGGCAAAAACTCTTCTTAAGCTGTGGCTCGTTTGACACAATCCAAGCTTTTGTAATTACAATAGGAACAGATGATGTGAGTCCTGTATCGGCCTATCCAAGTGAGAGTAATGCCTTTTGAGTCAAGGGACATTTATACAGAGATAGAATTGCTTTAATCCCATTGGAAAAAGTCTCCAGAACACAAACCTTGAACCTGCGAGGTGTTAATGCAACTATGGAGGGAATTATCCTTATTAAGACCGAGCAGTATTCTAAGATTCGTCACAGTAACAGGGTTGGGTCAAGGCTGGTCGAATAGTCCATATGCTCACCGTACTATTGCATCTTCACACAAAAATTAACCACGTACATACCAACCAAAGAAAGTTTATTGGGAAGCCATGATAGGTTAGGTTAGGTTGGGTTAGAGGACGTGTACTTGTCAATTAAGACAAGTACAGTACCCGGAGGTCGAATTGACCTACTAGTTTCTCACACCACTTATGTTGTGTGTGTTAATTTTATACATGGGTGGTGGGTCTTCCAGTTTAAAGTCGACTCCGAACGACGGATTTTTAGGAAACTTTTTTATGGCACTTTTACTTACTCTCAGAGTTTTTGCCAGAAATCTGCTGAGAGGAAGTCGCCGAAGAAATACTTTTTGTATTTTCTCTTGATATCTGGCCTGGGGCTCGAACCCTGGCCTTACGTCTAATGAGTCAACACACTACCTACTAGACTACGGCGACTTCCAGCCATGGTATATCGCGTATATATTGTGTACCTAGGGCACTGTCTATACAAAAAAGGGGCCGATGGTTCTGTCCACATTTTTGGTTTTTGTCTTTGCTAGTTAAGTTCAAATTTATCCATACATACAGTGCTGGCCTTATAATTAGAAACGATGTTTCTGGAACAGAGTTCTCTCTGGAGTGACGAATCTAAGTTTAATTTGTCCCAATCTGATGGAAAAACCACATACGTCCTCCATACACAGCCTTTGATCCCAGGTACACAGTGAAAACTGTAAAACAAATTAACAACAAACATACATGTTGCTAAGTCGTTTCTAATTATAAGGCCACCACTGTATATTACAAATACACTCAATACAATAATTTGTAAAAACATGTTTACAAAGGTCGTTTTTTCTTGGAAAGTTGGTAACCCTGATGTGTAGAGCCATATTCCCTATACTTGCTTCAATTCGATTACAACTAGAAATCACTGTAAGTCCGGCCACTAACTTGTATTCTGAGGAATACAACACTGTTTCATATATCAACGGTCACTCTGTATGTAGTATGTACATAAATTGTGCAAAACAAACATTATTTTTATGATTTTAGGTGTGGAGATTATATTACAAAATTTATTATGACAGGAATTCATAAATACATTTGGACGACAGTCAAGTCGAGTTGAGTCGAGACGACTCTGTTGGCTGTCAATCATGTGTGCCAAACATATGTATAAACGTAGACAAAAATAAGAAGTATTTAGTTGGGGGGAAATTACAATATTTGGTTGGAAATAAAATACCGAAATAAAAAACAACAGATTTATATACGCACATACATATGTCAACGTTATTTAAATTTCAAAACATTGTTGCAGTTATTCGTCACAGTGTAAGAAATAAATTTGAATTTCAACGAAACAAAACAAAACACTGCGTTGCTGCGTTTCAATGTCAATTTTGTTTTGATCTAAAAATAAATACGAATTTTAAATTTAAAAAAAAACTTTTTTTTAATGAATGTATAAAAAATTATTAAAAAATTATTAAAAAATTATTAAAAAACAAAAATGTTGAAGAAAAAAAAAACTCGCCTAAACTGGCCATTAATTTGCCAGTCATAAGAATTTTTTTAAATTAAATTCATAATAATATCTCACGCGGGGCAATTTGTTTAAACATGAATTTGTTTAAATTTTATTTTTTACGTTCACAAATTATTGTTTTTTCTATTTTATTTACTACTTTTATATTTTTTTTATTATCAATGAATGAATGAAAAAGATAAACGAAACAGCGGGGATTAACCCATTTCAGGTGCAGCGATATTCTTTAATGAGTGATCGTTTGTTTTTGAGGGGGGGATTTATTATTTGAAAGCCAAATAAACTGACAGAATGATTGAAAGTTGTTTTAAACATTTGAGAATAGTTGTTAACAGTTTTCGTAATTGTAATTGGGCTTTAAGTAATTCTTAATAGTGGTGGAACTGTGAATACAGTAATACCTCGATTTACGTTACAGTTGGTCCCAAAAAAGGCGACGTAAATCGAAACGACGTAAATCGAATTTCATATTGCTCATACTACATGCAAAGTAGTATGTTTTTAACAAAGAACATAAAAAAGTTACAGTAATCCCTCGATTTACATCGCGGTTGGTTCCAGAAAAAGGCAACGTAAATCAAATGACGATGCAAATTGTTAGGTTAAGTTAAGGTAACAAAAAATTTGACGACGTATATCGAAACAACGTAAATCGAGGCGACGTAAATCGAAGGATTACTGTACATTGCAAAAAAATTTAGTAGGTACTGTGTTGGCTTATTAGACGCAAAAGCCAGGGTTCGAGCCCCAGGCCAGACATCAAGACAAAATACAAAAAGTATTTCTTCGGCGACTTGCTCTCAGCAGATTTCTGGCAAAAACTCTGAAAGTAAATAAAATTGCCATGAAAAAGTTTCTCAAAAATCTGTCATTCGGAGTCGACTGCAAACTGTAGGTCCCACCAATCATGTATAAAAATTAACACACACAACATAAGTGGTGTGAGACACTAGTACGTTGTACAATGGATTAATTCGACCTCCGGGTACTGTACTTGTCTTAATTGACAAGTACACGTCCTCTAACCTAACCTAACCTAAGTAAAGAAATTGAGAACAGAAACTGAAACTGCATAGTAGTAGGTTAGGAAAGGTGGCGGACTCCGCTTAAAGAAACGGTCAACATTTAGGCCCATTGCAATACCACAATCAACTCCAGCCGGGGATCAAACATTCCGTAGAGGAAACCAGTTCGAATCAAAAATAAATCTTGCCATTGCAGCAATCTTTATATTTGAGAGCTTTTATAGGAGATTGACAACTTACGACTCCTTATAACCACAGCAAGGCATCCACACATGAGGTGAATGACCTCAGACCCACAGTTCCTTCAAAAGTCCTTTGCCATCAGGTAGTGTGCCAAGTATTTTGGCATGCTTACCACATGAATAGTGACCCATAGAAATACATAGCTATTGTGCGATAGTTTGCCATGCGATTTAAGGACAGAAGTGAGTCGGTATTTTTTATCCATTCTGGTCCTGCTGAGTCTGGCAATGTTGAACGTACACTTCCGCTGCCAACGAAATTGATCTTCCAATGGAATTTAACTGAGGCAATGGAAGATGACAACCCTAACATTCTAGAACTTTCTGCAGTAATCAAATCACCTGCTATAACGGATAAACTAGATTAATGAACTGAAATAAAGTTCTAAGGTAGAAGAGGAGAAGTAAGTTTCTCAAAAAAATCTGTCGTACGGAGTAGACTTTAAACTGTAGGTCCCACCACTCGCGTATAAAAATTAACACACATAACATAAGTGGTGTAAGAAACTAGGGCCTTGTAAAATGGGTCAATTCGACCTCCGGGTACTGTACTTGTCTTAATTGACAAGTACACGTCCTCTAACCTAACCTAACCTAATTAAAGAAATTGAGAACAGAAACTGAAACTGCATAGTAGGTTAGGAAAGGTGGCGAACTCCGCTTAAAAAAATGGTCAGTATTTAGGCCGGGTATCAAACAATCCGTAGCGAAAACCAGCTCGAATCAAAAATTGCTATATCTTGCTATTGCAGCAATCTTTATATTTGAGAGCTTTTATAGGAGATCAACAACTTATGACTCCTTATAACCAGAGCGGGGCATCGATACATGAGGTGAATGAAAGTCTTTTCCTTCTCCTCAGTCTCACAGCTCCTTAAGAAGTTCTTTACCATCAGGTAGTATGCCAAGTATTTTGGCATACTTTCCACATTAATAGTGACCCATAGAACTCGCTATTGTGCGATAGTTAGCCATGCGATTTAAGGACAGAAGTGAGTCCATGTCTTTTTATCCATACTAGTCCAGCTGAGTCTGGCAATGTTGAACGTACCCTCCCGCTGCCAACGAAATTAATCTTCCAATGCAATTTAACTGAAGCAATGGATAGATGGCAACCCTATCATTCTAGAACTTTCTGCAGTAGACCAATCACCTGCTAAAACTGAAAACTGATAAACTAGATTAATGAACTGAAATAAATGTTCCTTAAACGAATGAAAAGAACTAAAAACCTACTTCATGCTACACAAATCTTTAACATTCAACGATTGGCTGATGAGTTGAGTTGAAATCGCCGAAGTCTAGTAAGTAGTGTGTTGGCTTAGTAGACGTGAGACCGCGGTTCAAACCTCAGGTTAGATATCTCCAACAATACGAAATATAAACAAATATTTCTTTGATGAATTCCTCTCAGTAGATTTCTCAAAAATCTATCGTTCGGAGTCGACTTTAAACTATAGGTCTCACCACTTATGGATAAAATTAACACACACAACATGGATGGTGTGAGAAGCTAGGTCGTAATTCTGATTGAAGTATTGTAATGACCAATTATGTACGTATGTACATATGTATGTAATCGGTATACATATGCCTTGCATCAGCAATGCAATTTCGAACGATGTTCTTATGTCCCGGAACCCATAGCATTGTTAGCTTCGAATGAATCGTGGACAATGACGGATCTTGAAACTACATTCGTTAGGAAAATAAAATTAAAATAAATTGTACCGGTACTATGCTCAACCCATGTACAAGGGGTAGGATATTATAAGATAGTAAGGACGGGCAGTTTCTTTGCAATCAAAATTTTGATGAATACAGTCAACCCTCCTATAACGTGGTGAGTGCGTACCTCACTATAAGAAACTCGGATTTAACCGTACAAACCAGGCTAATTCGTAACGTGTTCTATGGAAATCATCTACCGCGTTGTATGGAAACCGTGCTATAAGAAACTCGGAATTAGTACAAATCACATCATTCGTACTGCGTTATAGGAGGGCTGCCGCAATTTCAGCTCCGCGTTAGATGGAAACCACGTTCTGATAGTACCGCGTTATAGGAAAGTTGACAGCGCCGCGTTAGATGGAAACCACGTTCTGATAGTACCGCGTTATAGGAAAGTTGACTACACTTAGTGGCTCTTAGAACTTTTCAAAGCGTTTAAAAGCCTTGTGTTACATAATTTATGTATTGTTGTTGTTGTTGCCTTCATTTAAACATCTTTTTTTTTAAGTTTATGGGCCTCATTAATGTGATCGATGCCTTCCCAAAAAGAAAGAAAAAAAAAAAAACATTTTAATAACGTCTCGAGGGGGTTAATTTCTTATCTTAGTTGTTGACATACAAACATATTTCGTAAGTCAACACATAATTTTACGCACAAACTTTAAGCAAACTTGGAATTTGATTTATAATCTAAAAACAATAAAAACAACAAAAATAAATAAGAAAAAACAACAAAATACCTGAAAATGTCACAATTAGTAGTAGAGTAGTTACGTACGTTCCTAATGAATTGAATTTCAATTCATTAACCAACACTACCTTCAATCGCCAAACCAACACTCTAACCAACGGGGCTGCTGCTACTGTCAGCGTAGAGTTGTTTAATAAATAAATTACAATAACAACAACAACAACAACTAGAAATCTACAAATGTATGTATGTTTGTATGTAGATTTGGTGGCAGTAAAAATAGTAGATTTACGCACTATTTTTTGGTATTTTTTTTCTTACACGGGGAAGGAATAAATTTGATAGTGAATGCCTGCAGTGCTTTTGTGCTATTTTTCTGTGTTAATAAAGCAAATAAAAGCGGAATAATTTTTGTATAGAACAGGGCGTTACCCTGAGAGATGTTATTTCCAAAACAATGAAATCTGTGTGAGGCTTTGAAATTTTTGGAATTTTTTTAAGATTTTTAATTTTTAATTGTTACGGCTGTTAATGTGTGTGTGAGAATTAAATCGAATTCAACGCCAAATAACTTTTTTTTTGCTTAAAAAAAAAAACTACTGAATATTTTCTCAAATTTCTTTTTTTTATTTGAAAGTACAATCCTTTCGGTTAATAATGGAAAATAATTTCATTCAAATGGCTGCCTCGGCTGGCCATGCAATAGCCTACACGATCGGTCCAATTTTTAAGCACATTATCGATTGTGTGCAGCTGTATTTCACCAATGGCTTCACGAATATTGTCCTTTAAAGCGTCAATTGTCTCTGGCTTGTTGGCGTAACACTTATCATTTACGGCCTCCAACAAATAATAGTCCAACGGTGTCAAATCGCAGCTTCGAGTTGGCCAAACGACATCAGCTCTGCGGCTGATAATGCGATCTTCAAAAACAGGGCGCAAAACATCGAGTGTAGCTTCGGCTGTGTGGCACGTAGCGCCGTCCTGTTGAAACCAAATGTTGCCAATATGCTCCTCTTCAATTTTTATGAACAAAAATTCGTTCAACATGGCCCGATAACGATCGGCATTTACTGTAACGGCCACTCCTTGCTCATTTTCGAAGAAAAATTGCCCAATTATGCCTCTGGACCAAAATCCGCACCAAACAGTGACTCGTTTTGGGTGCGTCCGTCGGCTTTTCAATGTATGCGTGCGGGTTTTCTGTGCCCCAAATGCGACAATTTGGCTTGTTTACATACCCGCCAAGATCAAAATGAGCTTCATCTGAAAAGATGATTTTTTTTTTTGCCAAAATCGGCATCTTCTGTAAGTCGATCGCAGGCTCACTTAGCGAAGCGAAAACGCATTGGCTTCAACTCCTGAACCAATTGGACTTTGTATGGCGGCATACCAAGGTCTTTATGCAAAATTCGTCTCAATGATGTCTCCGAAATGTTCAATTGTTGAGAACGACGGTGAATTGATGTTGATGGCGCTTCACGCACACTTTCTGCCACAGCAGCAATATTCTCTGGTGTACGCACTGTGTTTGGCTTTTCACTCATTGGTTTATCGATGAGGATGCCAGTTTCTTTCACTTTTTTCACAAGATAACGCACGTACGGAGCTGACGGTGCTTCTCTTCTTCCAAAATCCGTACGCAATTTTCGCACACATTCTGCAACATTACCATGATTTTCAAAGTAATGTCGCAATATTTCCCAGCGTTGTTCAAGCGTATACACAACCATATTCGTTCAGCGGAAGGATAAAACCAATTATCTGTCAAATCAGACATGAGTTAAGTGTTACCATTCACGAAATAAGCACTAGTTGAAAAAAAAAATAACGTTAGATGGCGGACCCGATAGCGAAGACATAAACCGAAAAAAAAATGTTAACAAAGCCAACGATTCTGTTACTGTATAGACTGTACTCTACAACATTTAACGCACCTAAGGGAACAGACCTGGAAAAAATGGGAAAATTCGTATACGATATAGATTTCCCGTAAACTTTCTTGTTTTATTGTTTTGTGGAAGTACAAAAGTACTGCGATCACATGGTCTATTGTACTATGCTTAATCCAACACTGTTGCCCTGACGGAACTTAGAATACTGCTACGTGTCAATAAGGATTATGCGCTCCCTAGTTGCACTAACGTCACGCAGGTTTAAAGTTTGTGTTCTGAATTTTTTTTTCCACTGGGATTAAAGCAATTCCTTGCCTGTATAAATATTTCTTGACTCAGAAGGCATTAATTTAAATCTAAACCTGCATAGGCCATTACAAGACTCATAACTGTTTCTATCGTTATTACATATCAAAAGCTTGGATTGTTTCCAACGAGCCACAGCTTGAGAAGATGCTTTGCTTCTCTCAATCTTGCCATTGGACGTGTAATACATTTTCAAACTCCTCCACCTTATTGGTTCTAAATTGTTATGTATTTAACAGAAGTTACAAACAATTGTCATGGAAGTTATCATCCAAAGTTATAACATGGGAGCTTGGAATATGTATCACATCTCTTAAAAATTGTAACACATACAGTGGTGGCCTTATAATTAGAAACGATGTCTCTGGAACAGAGTTCTTTGGAGTGACGAATCTAAGTTTAATTTGTCCCAATCTGATGGAAAAACGTATGTAAGACGTCCTCCAAACAAGGCCTTTGATTCCAGGTACACAGTGAAAACTGTAAAACAATTTAACAAACATACATGTTTCTAAGTCGTTTCTAATTATAAGGCCACCACTGTAAATCCCTGAGTGGAACAGTTTCAATGCTACTCCATCATTGGTTTGGAATTTGAGAAATTGCGGTCGAAAAATTCAACAATGTCTGGTCAACAATGTCTGGGGAGGATAATCGAAATCTTTGAATTTTTTAAACAGCCCTCGTAGTTAAAGGTATTGTTTTTAAACTTGTAGCCAAAATGCTATTTTTTAGGAAAAAAGATTAAAAAAATTGTAACAAAAAAGTTGAAAATAGCACTGATTGAGGTATAATATTAAGGGGATTGGCCCCCTTTTAATTTTTTTTGTTATTCAAAGTATGTCGTTATGGTCGAATGGCGTCGAATGTGCAGGTAGCAAAAGTAACAAAAAATATTTTTTGTTCAATATACGAAATTAATGAATTTCCATTGGACTATACGGGAATCGAAAATTGTAGGGCTGGCTGTGAAGGCATCTCAATTGAGGGGGTATTTCATTGAAAATATTCATCAAGCAAAGGAGGATGTATATGGGTTAGAAAAAAACCTCTTTTTATTAAATTTTTCTTGATGTTTTTCTTTAGCACAAGTATTAAATTCTTAGGAGAGAGTATAACTGTCTATAACAGATTACCTACAATGTCCTGCTAACTTAATAAGTTCAGGCACTACACGATATGGCATTAGATTCGAACAAAAAGTCGACATAAACGTTTAACAATTCAAAGAATCAGAAGGATTATATGGGCATCGAAAAAATGCTTTCCGTATTAAGAGTTACTTAAGGAATCGACCTCTTTGGAACACCATCACACCCGAGTATCCCAGATACAAAGAATTATAAACCGTTTTGAATTACTTTACTGTAAAATAAGGGAATGGCCTTGTCTTGACGTATATATGAATGTATGAAGGCATTGATGCCTATGCGAGAGGCGTACGAAAATTAGTCCATCAGATGTATAGACGAAGATAATAGCTTGATTTTATATTTCAAGTCGCATCATGCAGAGAATATAGTGCTGTCACGAAGCATCTCATCCATCTTCTTATCGTTTTTCCATTAATGGTGGTATTTTTTTTTGTCAATTTAGCAGACAATTGGTCTGTAGTAGCAACTTCTGGAATGATAGGGTTGCCATATATCGTTGACTATGAAAATGTATTGGTTATAGTGGAAGATTTAGGATCCATTAATCCATTCCATTAATGGTGGTATTTTTTGTCAATGTAGCAAACAATTGGTCTGCAGTAGCAACTTCTGGAATGATAGGGTTGCCATATATCGTTGACTATGAAAATGTATTGGTTATAGTGGAAGATTTATGATTGTTTTTAGTAATGAGTGTTAACAACGCATGACAATCATGTGAAGTCTTCTAGTAATTCGGTATCTCGGAGAGTAAAATGAAATTACCATGCAAAGTTTCTCAAAAAACTGTCGTTCGTAGTAGACAATGAACAGTAGATCCCGTCTCATGAATAAATTCAACGCTCACAACATGAATGGTGTAAGAAGTTAAGTTGTAAACCTGACTAAGAGGTTGTCATGACTAAAGGGTCGTCATGTCTAAAGGGTCGTCCTGACTAAAGGGCAAAGGGTTGTCTCTACAACAACGGATCGTATTTTACACACAATCCCTGGGACAGTCGACAGTATTTTTCCTGGCAATGTATGTATGCCGTAAACTCAGAATATATTACTTTTCGTAATTCTTGCCTTTAAGAAATTCTTTTAAATGCCAGATTATGTATTGACCTGTAGTTTCTATAACTAAAGATCATCGTATCATGTACTGCTTTCATGCTTAAGCCTTATAGATCTCGATACAGCAGATTGTGATGATAAACAATTAATCGTCTACTTTCCTTGGGATACATCCCTTTAATACAAGGCGTGAACGATGTATCGCTGCATTAATATGTTACTCTTGTGCACACTTGAATTTGAACCAACTGAGTACACGTTACGGCAGGAAGCAAGAAATTCATAAAACTACGGAGATATTGCCTGTTATCTTAAATCTATTACAACATTTTTTTATCTTAACTTTTTGGTCAACAGTTGGTGGAACAGCCTTCAATCTATTTTTTTATGTCATCTTCAGTACGAATCCTTTTAAGCTGCTGCAACAAATTTCCAGACAAATTTTGATAAAAAAAAACGCCTGTTAGATGCTTATCACAATCAATGTCAAAGGTCAACAGCTGTTATTTATTTTCTTTCGCCCAAAAATTTGTTCAATTTTTTAAGCAAACACATGGCCTTTTTAAATTGAAACATTTGCTGCAACTATTGTATGAGGGCTACACTCTCTGTATACATACTTAATGATACTTAAAGAAACGAAAAGGAAGAAAATTAACAAATTATGACCACCACATGCCATATTGTTTGCTGCTGTTTATTGCCGCTGTACAGCAAGACATGAACCACCACTACTGCCCTTAGCATTATTGACGGCATGATTACATACAAAAAAATTCACTCCCTCTGGCTGGCTGCACACAGCACTGAGTTAATTCGATTGTGTTCTTTGTTTGTTCAGTCGTTCGTTGATTCATTCATTCATTCATACAATTATTCATTCATTCATTCATTCATTTGTTTACGTACGGACTCTTTGTTTTCATTTATTCATGGATTTGTTTGTGTTCATTATATGGCGCATGAAGATAATAAAGTTTTGATAAAAAAACAAATTCATAGTTTCGGTTTGTGTTTTCCTCCTGGTCTCTGTTCCCTGTGCGCCAATGGAAAAAATTCAAAAAAATGTTCTTTTAACATTCAGTGCCGTAAATGAATGAATTCTCTTTTAGTGGGGAATACGATCTAGCTTCTCCCACCACATATTTTGTGTGCGTTAATTTTGCGTAGGAGTGGCGGGATCTACAGTTTAAAGTCGACTCTGAACGACAGATTTTTGAAAAAATTTTATTTACTAGGAAATTTTTTTCCAGAAATCTGTTGAGAGGAAATCGCCGAGGAAATATTTTTCATATTTCGTTTTGTTGGAGATGTCTCACCTGGGACTTTGGACCGTGGCCTTACGTCCAATAAGCCAACATACCTACTAGACTGCGGCGACTTACCTCCTACGAATATATGGATTTCACAAAGCATTGTCTACTGTTGTTATATCTGCGCCTTCCCTTGTAAGGTTTCTCTGTCCTAGCTTCATTAGCTAGCTTCCCTTGTAAGGTTTCTCAGTCCTAGCTGCTATAATGTTTTGCATCTTTAGGTTTTAATTGGTTCGGTTCTCACTCCCGCATATTTCGTGTTTTTTATGGATCTCTGGAACTTTCTTCTGATTTCGTGGTAAATTTAGCTTTGAACCTGGAAGTTGTGATTTTTTTATTCATGTTATAATAATTTCGTTAGGCAGATGATTAAGGCGCCGTTTGTGTGTTGGCTTATTAGACTCGCGGTCGCGGTATAAATTCCAGCCCAGATTGCTGCGCAGCAAATGCTGCTTCTAATGTGTTTATAGCATTAAATTAGGTTCAAATAATTTCAGAGAGTCGCCGTTGTCTAAATAATGTCGTGGACAGATTGCGCCGTTTTTTTCTTATTAGGTCGAGGTTAAATTTCAGCACGGATTGCTGCGCAGCAAATGCTGCGTCTAATGTGTTTATAGCATTTAATTAGGTTCAAATAATTTCAGAGAGTCGCCGCAGTCTAGTAGGTAGTTTGTTGGCTTATTAGACGTAAGGCCACGGTTCAAACCCCAGATCAGACATCAAAACGAAAATATAAGAAAATATTTCTTCGGTGATTACCTCTCAGCAGATTTCTGGCAAAAACTCTGAGAGTAATTAAAAATTGCCATGAAAAGTTTCTCAAAAATCTGTCGTTCGGAGTCGACTTTAAACAGAAGGTCGCGCCACTCATGTATAAAATTAACACACACAACATAAGTGGTGTGAGAAACTAGGTTCATAATCCTGACTGAAGGGTTGTAATGACCAATTATGTACACACAGTTACTAAATTATACGTACGGTTAAAAAATTTCAGAAACCTGTCCGTTTTCGTTGAAAATCTTTGTAGTTTCCTTGATTTTAAGACGGTCTTTTGTATTGGTTAAAAAATTTCTGAAATTGAACTGAATTGTGGCCCTGCACAGGCATCACAAAGGTATGCATCCGATTTACAAATTTCACAAATTTCTTAATCAAAGCAAAAAATCGAGGAAAGTTGTCAGACAATTACAAAGAGTTTCAACGAAAACGGATTAATTAAAAAATTTCTGAAATTTGTTATCCGTATGTAAACTTCTGTGGCTATGTGTATGTTATGTATGTAATTTCAGAGACATATGAATCATCGGAACTACTCCGTGTTTATAGCAGTAAATTAGGTGCAAATAATTTCAGAGGCTTATGATAAGAAAGAAAGGGATCATCGAACTTTTTATTCAAAATATTTTTTTCAAATAAGATTATATCATACCTTTAAGGCTCTGTTCCATAAACACTTTAAATTAAGGAGGAGTTTTAAGTTTTCTTGTTTTCATTTTTTGTTACTCAATTAAATAAAAATATTATTTATTACCGAAAATCATCAGAAAACAAGGAAAATTACTTACGATGTGTAACAACAAATGGAAAAAATTGAGATAAAGTCATGAAAATTTTTGATTTTTTTTCTTTTGGAATTTTGGTTGTAAGAACCACGAAAATTTATTCACGGAAGCATGTTAAGCAAAAAAAGTAAAAACAATAAATGTTGTTTCTATAGTTTCATGTGTTTTTCTTCTGCTTGTGGCTTGTGTGTGATGAAATCTATTTTTCTTGTACTTTTTGTGGCTCGTATAATTTATTCTTTAAAAAAATTTTCGTTTAATTTGATTCCCATAAATCACTTCCAAAAAAGTGAACATCTGTAGCCACTTTTTTGTTTTATTTTGTTTTATTTTCCTTTTTTTTTTTTTTGATGAAAAATTCATGTTTAAAAGCCTGTGTCTACTAGTATGTCAAATCAGCATAAACACACCCACTTTTAAGTGTCGTTTTAATATTTTTTTTTTCGTGTTTTTCTTACGAAAAAAAAGCGAAATTTTTCTAGTTTTCAAACGTGCAATACGCGACGAGTATATTTTCCCAAGTTGTCCTATTTATTTGGTTTTAAGTTTTCGATTTCGATTTCATTTCTGCGTTCGACTGACACATGAAATTTGCGCCGGGTACCACTGACTATCTGTTGTAGTATTGCATTGGATTGGCGAAAACGAGGAAACATTTTCACAAAAAATGCTAATTTACCACCGTATCGTATCGCATTGTATCGTATACGTATACGTATACGAATCATATCGTATGTTAACGTATGTATCGCTTTGTATCGTCGTCGCCGTATCGTTTATGTTAAATTAAGTCGACAGACAATTAAAAATCGTTTTGTTTTTGTTTATTGGCAATTTCGCTAAAAGAAAAGAAAACTAAACAGGAAATTTCAATATGTTTGCTTGGTTGTGTAAGTGTGTTTGGCTGTAAAATCAGGAAAATATTCAAAAATATTTTTCATTTCGTGATTTTTTTCTTTCATTTCTTAAACAGAGCTGAGCAGTCCAGGTAAAGTTGATCTAGAGATTGTTATCTACTGGTATCGATTTTTCATTATCAGTTTTGTTATCGAATCTTTAAGCATTTATTCCTTACACAACATTAACTGGCATCAAACAAGTATGCCTATTGCATTTTCAAACCAATCGCTGTCCAGAACCAGGACATAACTTGGAGAATTTTACCGATAACATAGTTCTAATCGCCTTAGTCTAGTAGGTAGTGTGTTGGCTTATTAGGTATGAGGCCGTGGTTCAAACTTCAGCCCATATGTAGAGAACAAAACGAAAAATGAAAAAATATTTCTTAGGCAAGTTCCTCTCAATAGATTTTTGGTCGATAACATGCATTTTTTGGACAATGACTTGCACTTTTTTGGTCGATATCTTGTATTTTTTTGGCCAATATCTTGTATTTTTTTTTTTGGCCGATTACTTGCATTCTTTTAGTCACTGACTTGTATTTTTTGATCGATGACTTGCATTTTTTTTTGGCAAAAACTCTGAGAGTCAGTAAAATTGCCATGAAAATTTTCTTAAAATATCTGTCATTCGAAGTCTACTTGCAACTGTAGGTTCCACCACTCATGTATAGAACATAATTGGTGTGAGAAGCTAGATCGTAATCCTGGCTAAAGGGTTGTAATGATCAATTATTATTTTATTTCACTATATCTCTCCCTAGCACTTACAATTTCCCATCTCTGCAATATAATTTAACGTTTCTGCATTGCGTTAACAATTGTTGCATTAAAAATCCTTTCACTGTTGCATTCGCAACTCAGTTAACAAAGAAATAAAACTTTTGCATTCAGAGGCAGGCAGTGTGTGTTTTGATTTCTACAATCATATTTAATTATTGCCCCAAAGACATTTGACAAACGGCGTTTCGTTAGCGATGGTGGAACTGAATTAAATGTCAAGTTTCGATAATTGCAACTAATCGAACTGAGCTGTTTTCAATTGAATTGATTGAATAAGTTTGTAATTATGATGTGTGATTATGTGTGCAGTTAAATTCGAATTTAACTAGCAAAGATAATGAGGAGAAACAGGTTTCCTTATGGTCGGGCGTTGCTTCAGACCAGAGATATGGGCTACGAAGCTAATTGTTTTCTTCAAATGAGGAAGAAAAAGCGTTCTGTATAAATCTTTTTGTCAATGACTTGCTTTTTTCGGATGGCTTCCATTTCTTGGTATATGACTTGTATTTTTTGTTCGATAATTAGAATTTTTTAGTCGATGACTTGCATTTTTTTTGGTTGATAACTTGATAATTTGAAGTCGCCGTAGTCTAGTAGGTAGTGTGTTGGCTTATTAGACGTAAAGCCAGGGTTCGAGCCCCAGGCCAGACATCAAAATAAGATACAAAAAGTATTTTTCGACGGCTTCCTCTCAGCAGATTTCTGGCAAAAACTCTGTGAGTAAATCAAATTGCCATGAAAAAGTTTCTCAAAAATCTGTCGTTCGGAATTGACTTTAAACTGAAGATCCCGCCACTCATGTATAAAAATTAACAAACACAACATAAGTGGTGTGAGAAACTAGGTCGTAATCCTGACTGAGGGGTTGTAATGACCCAATTATGTATGTGTATGTATTTAATTTGATAATTTTTTGGGCGATGTCTTGCACTTTTTAGCCGATGACTTGCATTTGTTTGACGATGACTTACACTTTTTTGGCCGATGACTTGTATTTTTTTGGTTGATGACTTCCATTTTTTTGGACGATGACTTGTATTTTTTAGACGTTGACTTGCATTTTTTTTGGACGATGACTTGCATTTTTGGACGATGACATAAATTTTTTTAACGATGACTTGCATTTCTTTGGCCGATAACTTGCATTTCTTTGGCCGATGACCTGTATTTCTTTGGCCGATGACTTGTATTTCTTTGGCCGATAACTTGCATTTCTTTGGCCGATAACTTGCATTTCTTTGGTCGTAGCTTTCACTTCTTTGGCCGATGTCTTGTATTGTCTTGGCCGATGACTTTTACTTTTTTGATTGATGATTTGGATTTTTTTGATCGATTACCAGAGAAGTTGTTCCGCTCAGGAACCCGTGGGGTTTTATTTTTTAATAAATACAAGGATATTCCATTCTTCGTTTTCTTCTATGGCCATTTTTTGTATCTTCTGTTAAACACTTACATTTCTCCGTTAGCTTTCATATGGGCTCTGTTGAAATTTTTGGTTTCTGTCTTTACTAATTAACATATAAGAAAAGAAGTTTTAAAAATAAAAATTTTGAAGGACAAAAAAGTATGTGGAAATACAAAAGTGGAGCAATTACATCCGAAATGATTTATTTTTTTTATCGTTTTATTACTAAATTTTGTTTTTTTTATGGGCATAAATCATTATTTTTGAATGTCACATTAAAATGTCATTTAATTTTTATGATTTTATTTTGTAATCCTTGTTCTTTAATGTCGTGTAATAAAATTCGAAAACAAAATCAAAACCATCACGTTTAAATTCAATAGAATTTGTTGTTGTTGTTTTTTGATTCTGATTTGTTACCAAATTGTTAAATATTGTCAGTTTAAACATTGACGGACAAAAATCGATTGTGGGAAATAAATTAGAAGCTAAAAACTATAAAGGGACACTACAGTCGGTCACCATGTCTTCTGGTTTTATGGGATTTTCAGTTCCATTAAGGCAAATAAGACTCTTTTCTTCTTAGGCTTCGTCGTGTTTCTCTCGTTGCGTTGAAGCAGGTTCTAGAATATTAGGATTGCCAGTTGCCCTTACCTATAATCAAGGCCCCTTTGGGTTAAAAATTATTGGGTTGTTGTATTGGGTATATTGGTGAGGAATCTTGCTTAGTGGGGTTGTCAACTGATATTCTAGAAGTTGTTCTGACTCTTTGGTAATCGGAATTTCTGAAAGAATTATTTGGAGGTTGATTAAAGTCTCATACTTTGAAGTTCTAAAGTGTCACATACATTTGCCTAAACTCTGTATACCCCCCACCAATCATGGTAGCGCAGAGTTTTAATATCGAAATCAAAAGAACATGTTGGTTGACATACAAACAAAAATTAAAGAAACATCTGTCACAACCATTGGTTTTTTTCATTCATTTTGTAAATCGTACAAATGGACGACAACGACGCCACACATAAATTTGGAAATCATTAAAAAAAAAATACCAGCAGTTTTGTGTGTATATTGTGGGGAGAACTGTTGAACAAATGATTTTCTATTCAAATTCACATTAATCACGCTTTTATTTATTTTATTCTCGATTTATTTTAGTGTCCCAAAATGTTTTATTGTTTAAGACAATCAACAAGCAACGAGGTAGGCGAGAGAAGTTGACGCAACCTAGATATTGTCGCGTTAGTTTGTTTGTTTTTCTTTTTTTTTTTAATAGAAGTTTTCACCTAAGAAACGGCAGACTTCTGTGTGACAAGTGCATGGGGTTGATGAATTGGGTAAATACATAGGGGCTTATTGTACATTGATGATACTGCCAGACCGACCTACCTTGTGTTCGTAGATTATGTTATCTTATATACCCTCCGTTTAAGAAGTATAATATCCCCATAAGAGTATTGTTAGGTTGGCATATACAACAATATAATGCCTAAATATAAATGACAAATACTTCTCATGCATACTACGTTCTCTTCTTTGAAATTCTTTAAAGACCTCAATATCGGCATACGTCGTTTGATTAATTAAATTTAAATATCAAACATTTAAGCAATACGTTTCTTCAGAACAATGCACGACGAAATTGCAAAATAAGAAAAATATTCTAACGTCGTGCCCTAATTCCCAATGATTTACTCTTTTCTGAAATTATTGTTCAAGGTTAAACGATGTTACAATGTTGAGAGCGAACATAATTTTGATCAACTGTTTTTGCTACACGTTTAGTTTCCAAACCGTGTCCATAATAAAGCTTGCTTTTGCAGCAATATTTATATTAGAGAGCTTTGGGTCCAAAAAAGTCAGAAAATGAGAGGCCAAAAATCTCTTTCTTTCCAGGACAAGAAAAGGACACTGACACATAGGATGAAAGGTAATCTCTTTCTATCTTTCTCAGGCCTGCACAGCTACTGCAGAAGTAATTTATTGGAATGCGTTTCAAAAGAACAACGAGATGCGTTTCAAAAGAACATTGGCGCGTGATAGCCTCTATTATGCAGTGAATGGCCATGGGCTTTAGACTAGACTAGAAGTGAGTCGTTCGTTCTCTTCTTATCCACACATGTCCAGTAGAGTCTAGCAATATTGCACGTATCCCCTTGCTGCCAGTGAGACTAAGCTTCTGCGTAAAATGAGTTGAAAATTTTCAATTTAACTAAAGCGACCGCAGCACCTACGCTCTGTAACATGTCAGAGATTGCGAGAACCGTATCGACTTTGGCCAGCTCATCAGCAATGTAATTTCCGAATGATCCAAAATTTCCTTAGAAATTCCCGACGTTCACAGACGAAGACGAACGTTGAAACTATGTTCGTTAGGGGCTTAATCGCCGAGTGGCTGTCCAAGTAAATCGAGAGGTTTTCAAAGAAAATCTTGTCACCGAACAAGATTTGTGCAGGTTTCCAAATAGGAATGACCCCTGTCTAGTTCTCGGAGATAAATATGTCTCCAGATATAGTTTTTCTGGCGCCATTTTTGTGACACTATCGCACCTCCTTTTTTGAGAGTATGGCCGATACTCCTCCATTTTCATCACTTTAATCTCGGAGATCTGGAAAATATTGCTATAGCCTGGCAGCCTACAAGAAAGTTTGATGTCAGAACACTTGATAAATATTCTACATACATACATAAAATTACGACCTAGTTTCTCACACCACTTATGTTGTGTGTGTTAATTTTATACATGAGTGGCGGGACCTACAGTTTAAAGTCGACTCCGAACGACATATTTTTGAGAAACTTTTCATGGTAATTTTATTTTTACTCTCAGAGTTTTTGCCAGAAATCTGCTGAGAGGAAGTCGCCGAAAAAATACTTTTTGTATTTTGTTTTTGATGTCTGGCCTGGGACTCGAACCCTGGCGTTACGTCTATTAGACTACGGTGACTACTAATATTCCGCAGCTTACGCTTACTCACGCAACTTAGAGCCATCGGTATAAATCTCGAGGACCCCACCGAGAACAACCGGGTCTTTAGACCAGAGGTTCCTAGTTGGACTCATCTAGTCGAATGAGCTATTCAGAAAGGAACCATATAATCGACCTTAATATCTTTATCGGACCTAAGAATACTAACATGTGTCCATAGTCCAGGTTGGGTCAGGATTTGACCGCATTGAGACGATACCCCTCTCACGATGGATTAATCGGCAAAAAGGCTCGAATAATCTAGCAATTATCAGCAGGAAAGTGGACACAGAACGTAGGCTTTAAAAGCTGAGAAATGGGGCAAAATGTGGAATAAATGCAGTCCTATAAGTTGACAGGAGTAATCTGATAAGGTTGACAAGAGCATGTTAATGAAAGTGTGTTGACAAGAGCATGTTGCAAGGGTATGTTTACAAGGATATCTTTACAATAGTATGTTGACAAGAGTAGGTTGACAAGAGTATGTTTACAAGAGTGTGTTGACAAGAGTAGGTTGACGAGAGTATGTGGACAAGAGTATGTTGCCACGAGTATGTTGAGAAGAGTATGTTGGCAATAGTATGTTGATGAGAGCAGATTGACAGGAGTATGTTGATAAGACTATGTTGAGAAGAGTATGTTGATAAGAGCAGATTGACAGGAGTATGTTGATAAGAACAGGTTGACAAGAGTATGTTGATAAGAGAATCTTTACCATAGGGCAATTTCGTGTCAAGTGACCCAATTTTTAAAATCGATGTCTTCCGATTTGGATGAAATTTGCACCAAGGTTAGTACTATTGGATAGTAAGCCAGACATGGAGTTGTTCAAAAATAATGACCGAGTTTGGAACGTCTTAACGAAAAGCAAGAATTGCTAAAAACTTGGTTGCTGAGCATGGGGTTCATACACTTCCAAACGACAAGAAGGGAAAAACTTTAGCGTGCGAAACTGAAGCTCTAGTAACTCAATTTTATCATAAAATATTGAAATAATATTGAAAAATCTTATTCTTGAGTTAAAAAATAATTTTTTTTGATAGATATCCCACTCGCATCCCATTAAGCGATTATAAAGGCCTTAAAGAAAATTGTATAAGTTTTCTTTTGAGCAAAAAAAGGGCCCGTTTTGAAAAAAAATTAAAAAAAAAAATAATTTAAAAAAAAATTTTTTTTTTTAATTTAAAATAATTATTTTTGGAAATATTGATGAAATAGCTATCTAATATCCTTGGAAAATTTTTGCTAGGACCAATAGGTGAAAAGTTACACACATTTTAAAAAAACCCTGTATGACCAAAATGTCCAACTTTGGCCCCCTCTAACTCCGGCAGTTCTTGACTGCTGAAAAAGCTGAAAATTTGTGTCTGGCCTACTATCCAATAGTACTAACCTTGACGCAAATATCATCCAAATCGGAAGACATCGATTTTAAAAATTGGGTCACTTGACACGAAATTGCCCCATAGTATGTTGACAAGAATATCTTGACAGCAACAAGTTGACAAAAAAGTGTTGACAAGTATTCCTTAAATAAATTGAAATTAAGTGGACTCTCTTCTTCCACTGCCATAGACCTGCTTTCGTTAATATTTAACTTCAAACTATCCCACAGATATTTTCAAATCCCAGAAATTAAGGAGAAATGAGCTCCTGTCATTACTAAGAGGAGCCTGTTTCCAGAAACCAATTTAACGTTTTAGACTTTATGCTTTTTACTCTAAGTTCATAATGAACCGTAAATATAAAATTCCATGATGGAAATACCATGAAGAACCATATATTACACAGTAAATGCGAAAACGTTTATTTTTCAAATGTTTTCTGCTTGGTTTTTTGCTGTTATAAACATCGGCCAAAGGTGTTGTTGGCAATATAACCTCATTTAGAAAAATAAACAAATTATTGTTAATTAAAGTTACATTGGAAATAAAAATTAAAAATAATCAACAATTTATGACAGATCCAACAATATGACTGACAATTAAACAATACATATGTATTACAATTTATTTATTAATATATGATTGGTTGGTTGGTTAGCGGCTTGGTGTGGTGTGGTGTGGTTTTGTCATTGTATTTATATATCTCAGTATAGTTGACGTTCTGCTTCTTTGTTTCTCCAGTCAATATTTAAAGATAAATTTCAAAATTAATTGAATGTTATTTGTATTATAAGTTGTTTTTATGATTCTAGCTTTTAATACTTTTCATAGAAGAACAAGAATCGTCTAAGATAACAATAAAAAAAATAATCAAATAGAACGAGAGGTGTTGTAAGAATACCCAGAGTAATATGAAATGAAGTTAACTTACATACTTAATTGGTCATTATAATATTCTAGTCAGGATTACCTAGTTTCTGTGCTAATTTTGTCAGCGGTGGTACCTACTTTTTAATGTCGACTCCTAACTATTAAATTAATAAACTTTAAATAGCAAAGTTTTTGCCAAGAGACTGCTGAGAGGAAGACGAGTTGGTCTACTTCAGCTGGTTCTATGATGACAGGGTTGCCATCTGTCTTTATTTAGAAACGTTGCCGTTTGAAAAAGTATATTGGGTTGTTGGGTTGGGTCAACTTTACTCATTGTGCTCTACTGATTTCCAAGAGATGACGCTGTTTAAACTTTCTATGATGGTCGTTGCTGATGTCATTCTGACCAGGGAATTCCTCTTTTCTTAGTTTGATTACAATGAACAGATTAAATTGGGCCATCACCTCCGCGATGGTTGTCATTGGTTTAAAAAAATAGAATTCGTAACTAATCTGTAAAGAAGTTATCTAACAAATTGCTTGAATCTTTAGTTGACACGAAGGTATCCTGAATTTGACATTACCGGCCATTAGCATTCTATTTTCCAAAACATGATGAAGGCTATCCTGATCGGCTTTTAATTTATTACGCCTGATTTGATGAAAACAATACTCGATTGCTAGAGGCTTTTGACTGCATAAAGCACTTTAAAACTTTTCTAATGGCGGCCCTGTATCACACTTCGCAACTTTCCACGACGTAGCGACTGACCATAAAACGTCGAAAAGGCAAGCGAGTAAATAAATGATTGCAGTGTATATGCGGCATTAGGACCTGTGGACCAATACGTAACTGCCGTATTTACAGTCGCTGTGAAGCACCAAGTGACAGCTGTATATATATGGCATCCGTTGCGAAAGTGTTAAGACAATTAAAAAGTATCAATACCAGATACAATGTATTTTCCAGAGGGCCATGTTATTTCTAGAATATGTTTTCACATCTTTAATGCTCATAAATATAATGGAAATCATGTTTTTCCCTTTCAAAAACAATTTAATGTTCATGTGTTTCAGTTTAATCTAACAGGTTTTAGAATAACAGGGTTGCCATGTACCTTTTTTGTGAAATCATAGGAAACTTTGTTCATTGAATCCTATTCAATGACTGCTTGGTCTTCTTATGATATTCGTTGACGATGGGCAAACAAAACAAATTTTTATTGAAAATTTGTTTATTTTTAGCCCCTATCAGTCAACGCTTTACTAAGTAAGATCATTCTAGAGAACTTAAATATGAAATTTATAAATGATGACGATGACGATGATGTTGATGGTTGACGACGATGACAATGATTATATTATATACCAGCAGTTTAGTTCAGTTTTAGTTTCTTTTTGTGTAAAATTTGTGTTTCTGGAACAAACATGTACTCGGGCTGGTACAATGTTTACAATTGATTTGAGGTAAACCGCATTAGAAGTGGCAGGCAGTGTCACTACTAAGAGCAACACAAAGCAGAGCTCCTAATAGAGTCTAACAAATACTGAAGCAGTAGCAAGTCATCATCATCGTCGTCATCATCAATAAGTCGGACTGTAGTTAAAACAGTTAAAACTGTAGACAATTGCAACCGCTGCAGTAGCAGTGCAAATGGAAGTGGCACTGGCAGTCAACAAGCCAGCCAGCCAGCCAGCAGTAAATTGACGACGACATTTGAAATTGCACAACAACTGCAAAAACTCTGTAAAGTAGGTGGTCGTTGGATTAAAGCGTTCGATCGATAATTATTTATGTTTCTTAAAAGACAAAAACGAACGCTTTTTTTCCCTAAGTTCTTTAACACAAAAAAGAAACAGAGACACAGAATAGCAAACGATTGCGGTGGTAAGAACCAACCAACAACAACAAAAGTTTATAGAAAACAATCAAGTGCATTGACTCGCGTTTTTTGCTTTTTTTTTTTATTTGAAAAGCGGAATAATGGCATCAAATAATGGCCACAATAATGTTACCAAACGTTACCAAATTATCAGCCATAAATATGAGTGTATAATACCAATACCAATACAAATACATATAAAAAAGCATCAAATTCGAATTGATATGATTTGAAAATTGTCAATAAAATCATTGAAAATTAATTGAATGTTACTAATAACACTGTGCTACAAAAGTCAAACTTCGGCAGCGAGGTTAAGGCACATCTGTTTACTTATGAGTTGGAAAAAATTGCTCACTTTAGTGCATGATTTCATAATAAAACGATTGGAACCGCCTGAAAGCAATAGCAAACACATACATACATACATAATTGGCCTTTACAACCCTTCAGTCAGGATTACGACCTAGTTTCTCACACCACTTATGTTGTGTGTGTTAATTTTATACATGAGTGGTGGGACCTACAGTTTAAAGTCGACTCCAAACGACAGATTTTTGAGAAACTTTTCATTGCAATTTTATTTTTACTCTCAGAGTTTTTGCCAGAAATCTGCTGAGAGGAAGTCGCCGGAGAAATGTTTTTGCTATTTTGCTTTGATGTCTGATCTGGGGTTTGAAAACTGGCTACGCTACGGCGACTTCAATAGCAATAGCAAACAATGCTCACAAATGTTGGACAACGTTGGCAGAGAGTATGGTGTAAATTCAACAATGAAAAGTTACGTTAATGAAAGAATTTTTAGAAAAAAATTTAATAAACTCTTCTGTAGTACAAGTCTCACTTAAATTGTTTGTAGAGGATTCAATAAAAATATGTGGTGAACACTTTGTGTTTCCTCCATGCTAGAATTATTTCAATAGGGCGTGAAGCAGGCCTTGAATCTTAAGAGAATGGAAGAATATAGGTAACGTTATGGGTTACTTACAAATTAGGTGAGTAACGTATAAAATAGGAATATAGTAGATCAGTGGCCATTTTGGAACATATAAGAAATAGTACACCATACCCGACTATATGCAAATGGTATCTAGAGTGTCCTCTTTCGAACCGTGTGGGAAAGCTGGAATAATTTTGAGGGAGAGAATTATATTTTATGCCAATAGTCTGCAATAATTGCAAAATAGAAGAACAATTTACTATTGCCACTCTTAATAGCAAAGTTTACCCTGTTAGAAGCAAGAAGTGGCGCTGCTAAAAGTGTGTGTTTGCGTCTTTGGTTTTTTAAATTCGAATTTTTCGTCACACACATAGAAAATCCAGGGCGTATAGCACGAAACAGTTGCATTGGATGTCAGAGCAATTTTTACCTCTGAAAGAACAAATTTGGAAAAACACTCATGAGGATTTAGATAATATACAGAGCCTGCGATGCACTGCTATAACAGCGAGAGGAACATGTCCTAGTGGTGACACTAGATATTCTATTTAATTCCATTGCTTCTTGTAGTGAAGACCAGAACCATAAATAGTTTTTTCAATAGGGGACAGATTGAACACAGTATTTGTCAGAAGAAATCGTTACGTAACAGATCTAGCGGCTCTCAGCTCTCTTATTACTCGTCTCCCGGATGGAACTAGTGGACTCTTTCATTTTGTTTTTTTTTAACGAGACCGAGTTATAAAAGTGGAAGGAGGTAGTTTGGAAGCTATGTACCCACTTAAGAGAGGAAGGGGGTAGTTCAGAAGCTATATACCCACTTAAGAGAGGATTCATGTTGTAGCTAGCATACGGTTGGTTTAAAGACATGAGAGATGGTACAGACGCGGGGCTTTACGGATATAGCCTAGAATATTCGGAATCTATGCATAAAATTGTGAATATTTTTAAAGCAAAATGTGCACACAGAAGGTGAAAAGTACAGTCACAGAAAAAAGCCTACATACAACGGTTAATTTTTTCTCCTTTCTAATAATTTCTAGTTTTTATATTTTTTTATATTCACTTCTGTCTTCAAACATTCTTAATTGTTACTGCCTTAAATAAAGCTATAACAGCTTTTTTAATTTTAAATATTTGACCGGGAAAAAAATCACCGCTGTATGTTGAATTTTTTCTTTGACTGTACATGGTAATACTGTTTGATAGTGAGGCTACCATCCAAGTTTTACCTCCTATGAGCTTATTCTGAACGTAGTTGTAACATAGTGATACCAGGGAACTGAAAATTACAAAATACAGCCTTGTTGGCCTTCTCTTTTGCCAGTTAAAACATTAGAAAGGGCAATTACGAGGAGTCTCTGTATCAATACAATAGGAACTTGCATGACCGAGATTTTTTGCGCCGTGTTAATGAGGAAAAATGTTTTGTGATTATATAACCTTAAAAGCATTGGGGACTTATTTGAATGTTATCAATCCCTAGGTCTCTAGATTGTAGCAAGATAACTACAGTTGACGGGGGGATATCAGCGGAGGATAGGACAGGATAATAGCTCAATCCATGCACACATACATGACTGATACAGATTGACTAAACAGACAGATATTTTCTAAAAAAAAAGAAAGTTTACTATGAGACACTATTATTGAAAAGAGAAGCTTAGTTACTTACTTAATTGATCATTACAACCCTTTAGCCAGGATCACAACCCAGCTTCTTACAACACTCATGTTGAACGTGTTAATTTTAAACATGAGAGGCGTTATCTACAGTTTAAAGTCGATTCCGAACGACAGATTTTTTGAGAAACTTTTCATGGCAATTTTATTAAATCCCAAGAGATTTTGCCAGAAGACTGCTAAGAGAAAGTCACCTAAGAAATATTCTTTCGTATTTCGTTTTGTTCAATGCCAAGACATAAATTGATGAGTTGAACAGGAATTATTGCCAAACGTTCTAAACTGTAATCATATTTGGATTGTAACCGTTTAAGACTAGGAAAACATAGTTTCTGGTCAATGACACTTGGAGAGACTTTCCAACTTTATTGATTACATATTCAGTCAAACGATGTTACTTATGTACCTCAGAAACATTTGATTTCAAAACAAATTTTTCTTTTATCCAAAAAATTCTAATTCCAAGCAATTTAAATACAAAAACAAATTAGGAAATCATGTACAGCAATAAAATTTTTATGAGTTTTTAACGATATTTTCCTAAATTTTGCTACAATAACAAAACGAAGAATTTAAAAACAAAAATTTGTATTTGTATGTCTTCCTGTAGCACAGTGTATTGCATTGAATGAATTGAACTGATCAATAAATTCGAAAACACATAAAACTCTGAAAAACATGAACATGTTTTATTTAGTATTCCTATAAAAAGCAACTAAAATACATGATTTACGATGAAATTTATGACCTTGACTAACAATTGTTTTGTAACGAAAAGAAAAAAAAAATAAATTTTTAACGCCAAGAATAGACAGGCGAATGAGTGTCATGATCTTTTGGGAATTGACAAATTCAGCACAAAATGTCATTTTTCGTTCGTCTTCTAAAAAAAAAGTTTAGAAAAATAGAAAAAGAAAATGCGGAAAATAAAATAAATGAAAGGCATTTTAAAACAGAAGATCAAAAAGCAACAGGAGCTTTTGAATTTCAACAAAAAAAAATGTTTTAACGAATGTAAAAAAACTTCAAGTGTTTTTAAAATTTTATGAAGACGCCGTAGTCTAGAAGGTAGTGATGTTGGCCTGGGTTCGAGCCCCAGGCCAGGCATCAAAGACAAAATACAAAAAGTATTTTTTCGGCGACTTCCTCTCAGTAGATTTCTGGCAAAAACTCTGAGAGTAAATAAAAATTGCCATGAAAAGTTTCTCAATAAATAAAAATCTGTCGTTCGGAGTCGACTTTAAACTGTAGGTCCCACCACTCATGTATAAAATTAACACACACACAACATAAGTGGTGTGAGAAACTAGAACGTTGTACAATGGGTCAATTCGATCTCCGGGTACTGTACTTGTCTTAATTGACAAGTACACGTCCTCTAACCTAACCTAACCTAAAATTTTATCATGATCATGGAGATTTAAAAATTGAAAACATTCACCCAGGGAGTCCCCTAATAACCTATGACTACCTAATGTGTGATAATATTGTTACGTTTTTACCTTTTAAATACATTTAAAATATAAGCTCGTAGATTGCAAATAAAATAAAAATAAATTTGTGTTTAGTTTTAATTAAAATTCTTTATTATTCCCATAATTCTGTACGCCACTGTTCACAACTTGATGGAAACGACAACAATTGCTTTGTTTGCTATTCCTCTGTTTATACACTTTGCATAAACAATAACAATTACTAGACAATTATTCGACAGATCTTTATAACGGAGATCTTCAAACCACAATTACACTCTTCAAACACACCGCGTCATCACACAAGACTGACTGAACTTCACGAACTCACTCGCCTACTTTGCCTTGCCTTTTGTATGGCAGGAGAATGTTTTTTGTTTACATTTATTCCTGTAGTTGTTGTTTGTGGATTTTTGTTTAGGTTAGGTTCGGTTAGGTTAGCGTGGTAGCTTTAATTTACCAAAAAGCTCACTTGAGCACGCATAGCGGCCCGTTATGATGCCACAGGTGAACGCAGCCTCTGCACTGACCAAGTTCCTCCGATCCAAGGAGGGCGATTTTTGTTTACTTGTTTACCATTTTTTTATGCTGGTGTTTGTTGTTATATTAAGCAGTACGATAATATGTAAACAGGTTTGTTTACTGCCTTGTTTTGTTTTTGTAGCTTTTGTTTATAATTGAAATGTTAGGCGATGTAAAAGCGAAACACCAGTATTTAGATTCTGGATTTTCGTAACAATATTAAGAACGAACACCACCGAACTTGGGAAAGATAAGAAATCAATGAGCAAATTTAATTACAATGCAGCAACATTATATATTTTCAATCGTGGCTTTTTTTTGTAGAAAATTATATATGTCAACCCTATCATCCTAAAAGCTGCCAGCTGAAAGGAAAACTTGGCTAAAAAAAAAACTAAAACAAGACAAATTCGAAATTTAGTCAGTAAAATAGAGAGTGGCGGGATTTTCCCTGAAAATCTCTTAATTTGTTTGGACAGCCAGGCTATAGCGATTAAGACCCTAACGAAAGTAGTTGCAATGTCTATGAATGCCGAAGATTTCTCAGGGAAATTTAGGATCGTTCAAAGGTAACTTTTATAAGGGCTCTGGAACATAGGAACATTATATGCAGCTCGCAATCTCCAACATTTACAGAGCCTAGATTGCCTCAGTTAAATTTGAAATTATTCATTCCTTTTACGCGGAGACTCAATTTCGCTGGTAGCAGAAGGGTACGTGCAATATGGATTAGACGAGGACAACCGTCTTACTTATATCCTTAAAGTATATGGCCATTCATCGCAATTCTTATGTGCCACTGTCAGTTTAGTAGTCATGCCGAAAGATTTGGGATTTCGGCAGATGACTTTTGCAGGAGCTATGGATCTGAGGAAAAAAATAGAAACTGGCTTTCACCTCATGTAGCAGTGCCTTGCTCCTGTCATGAAATAAAAGTTGGTTTTTGACCTTTCTTTTTCTGGCATTTTAGATAAAGCCCTCTAATATAAAGATTGCTGCAATAGCAAGATTTACTTTGGATTAGGGTTGATTTCCTCTGGGAATGGTTCAATATCCGGGTTAAATATTGATTGTGGCATCACAATGCTGGCCTAAGTGGGACCTCTTCAAAGATAGTGATACTATTACTATTTATTTCACAGCCTTGGAATAAATTCTTAGATTTTGACATAAATGCAGTCGAATGGATTGGGAAAGAGTTAAACTCTTGCTTATGAAAGCTGTTGTCGCAAATCTCAGACAAAGAAAAAATGTTAGCAAAGAGTTATAAATTAAACCAGGCATGGAATTGAACTATAATTCATGTGATTAGAACTCGTAAGTGGACCAAAAACTGCTACAGACATGATTTTACGAGCTTGACAAGCAACTGGAAGAATCCTTGCCAAAGAAAGGAAGGACAGCTATATCTCTAGATGTAGCCATAGAGTTTTATTTTTGAAATGCAAGTGGACAAGTGAACATTGTGTTCGCTAAAATATGATAAAATTGAAAGCTTTTGTTTCGTCAAGCCTATACTGTAGTGTAGACATTCACGATGACGATGATCAATCAACCAATCAATCAATCAATCAATCACGCATCTTATGAGTAAGATTCAGTTAAGCAAAGAAGTTTTCTGTTTTCAAAAAAATTTCTCGATTGATGGATACTTGGAAGGAACTAGACAGACAGACAGTTCTTACAATAAACCGGGTATCGAAGCAATGGCTGCAATAGAGGCATCAAGCTTTAAGGAAATTGTGTTGAGAAATAAAGAAAATTTTACTTTTTTTTATTACTTTTTTATTTTGGTCGTATTCTTACTGTAATTACACTATTGAACTTCCCCATGTCTATTTTACAGTTGTATACAAAATCATTAATAATTAATTCAATATATTGAGGTCAATGATGCTCAATTTGTATTCTTATTAGATCTCTATTAACATGTAAATTAAATCAATAATACGTGTAAAAATCGACCATTTCCGCTTATCATCAATAACTAGTTAAACTGCCACAGTATTATTTATTATTCATTTGAAACTATACATACAATTTATTAATTAATTTAATTATAATGGAAATGTGTACATATGTATGTATTAAATGCATTCCATGCATACGGATTAAACAAAATTATACAGAAATTTCAAAGGAAATGAATCATTCATTCACTCAATCAATATCTCACAAGAATAGATACAATAAAAATTTGAAGTGAATTAGTAAACGAATGAATGAATAAATTTTAACAAGATTACTTTGAAAAATTCCATAAAAAACTTGGTCTAAAGTGCTGCTTCATTATATTCTAAGAGAGAGAGCCTCTTTTGAGGGTTTAAGCCGTTTCTTGTCATTAATAATGAACGACTGTTTGTCTATTCAGTTTCATAGAAACAAAATTCCATGAATTCGTTTAACCTGGAATGTTTTCGAGAAGAACGCGTATCCAATATTTATGAATTTTCTTAAGTAAGCTTTACATAAGCTCTTGCTTTTTAATCTTACTTTTCACACAAAGTGTGTCCTCCATCTTTTTATAATTGATTTTGCTCTGTTTTAGCGTTAATTATCAAGTTTAGTAGATGATTGGCCTACTATAACATGTTCTAGAATGATAGGGTTGCCATGTGACATATTATACAGATAGCCACCTTGTGCAAATATATTGTTGTATTCAATATGTTAAAGAGAAAATTTGCTCATTGCATTCTACGCTTTGTCAAGAGATGGAACTGCTTGACCTTTCTCTGATGTTCGTTGTCTGGCTTTAGAAAATTATTTGGAGGTTAAACAAGACAACATGGTCATTGTCTTCTGAATCTCATTTCATCTTCTTAGGTTAGGTTAGGTTACAGGACGTGTACTAGTCAATTAAGACAAGTACAGCACAGTTTAAAGTCGACTCCGAACGACAGATTTTTGAGAAACTTTTTCATGGCAATGTCAATTTACTCTCGGAGTTTTTGCCAGAAATCTGCTGAGAGGAAGTCGCCGAAGAAATACTTTTTGTATTTTGTCTTGATGGCTGGCCTGGGGCTCGAACCTTGGCCTTTACGTCTAATAAGCCAACACACTACCTACTGGACTAGGGCGACTTCAAAAGTCGTTATCTGGCTTTAGGAAATTATTTGGAGGTTAAACAAGACAACATGCTCATTGTCTTCTCTTGAATCTCATTTCATCTTCTTATATTATTTCTATTTTCTTTCATTATTTTGTAGTCTTTTCAGTAATGAAGGTTTTAAAGCAAAGCTAGTGCAGAAAGTTCTAGAATGATAGAGTTGCCGACTGTCATTGCACAGAAACAATGCCTTCTGTGAAAACGTATAATGTTGACATATGGGGCGTAAATCGTTGGCTCGCAGACTGACGTTGCTAATGACTTCTGCAGAGGTTGTAGATTGGTTGAGTAGGGAGTGAGTATTACTTACTCCATATGCCAGTGTTCGTCTCTGGGTCGATGTATACTCCTCACTTTTGTTGGAGTGTCTAATGGGGCTAAAGGAAAGCTTTAATGCTGATTGTCAAGACCGGTTAATCGTGGTTAGTTCACGGTATCACTTCAATTGAAGTCGCCGTAGTCTAGTAGGTAGTGTGTTGGCTTATTAGACGTAAAGCCAGGCCAGACATCAAAATAAAATACAAAAAGTATTTCTCCGGCGACTTTCTCTCAGCAGATTTCTGGCAAAAACTCAGAGAGTAAATTGAAATTACCATGAAAAGTTTCTCAAAAATCTGTCGTTCGGAGGCGACTTTAAAACTGTAGGTCCCATCACTCATGTATAAAATTAACACACACAACATAACTGGTGAGAGAAACTAGGTCGTAATCCTGACTGAGGGGTTGTAATGACCAATTATGTCATGTATGTATGTATTACTTCAATGGGAGTCATAACAGGTTACTACATATGTTTGCTCATGAGAGCGCACATGAATTAAACGAAGCTGCTGCAACTCTCTCTTATCCTACCCTAGTGGTGAGAAATTTTTAGGTGACTCGGCTTTTAGTTACTACACTACACGATTACTGTGGTCAGTGTGACTAGTCTTTTGAGAAGGAGATGCTATGGTCTTCTGTTAAAATATTTTTTATTATTTTTATTCCGTTATTCTAGCGCGAAAACTATTTACGAAGTTACTTTAGAATATTCAACAGCTTTTCGCAAGAAATCTAACGTGTTTCTTGGGAGAAGTTAACAGTGGACAGCGAAGGTTGTGCTGAATTTTGCCCATAATTTTTAAAACATACTGTATCAATCTAACATTGCTTTTTAGTAGCACATTCAAATATGTAGAAGCTATTAGCCTTTAGAAGCAGGCACAATTAACATTTTTATTCGCCAAATTCAGTGAAATACTTTTTAAGCACGTATTTAAAAATATTTCCGCTTCGAATATTATGGTAATAAAGATGGAAAAAAACTTTCGAATTTTGGGAAAACATTCCAAACATACCAAAATTTCTTATTTTGTAGCATAATTTTCTTCTATAGTTTCCATAGAAACGACTTCCTAAACTAAAAAAAAAAAAAATAAAAAAATGTACCTGTTCTCTGGTTGCTGTTATTGCTGCTGATCAATATGACACGTCGGTGTAACGTCGTATCCCCATTATGATGTTTTATGTTTATGGCCTTTAAGAATGTGTGTGAAGATAAATTCGAATTTGAAAACCCAAGACGCAATCCATAAATTTTAGCTGCGCCACATTTAGCGTTAACAGTGCAAAATTTGCTGTTAACAGAGCAAAAATTGCTCTTAACAGAGCACTGTTAACTGTTTAACAGTATCAAGCTGAACAAGGTTACTTGTTTAGAAGCTAATTTTAGGGCATATACTAGGTCTTTGAGTACCATATCATACTCAAAGGAGCGTTCCAAGGCCTCCTAATACAATAAGCAATATAGTCATATAAAAAGTGGCATGGTATTGTTGAAATTGGCTTTGCAAAAATACATTTTTGATTGAAAATTCTCTAGAAGATCAGTGGCCATTTGGGAACATATAAGAAATAGTACACCATACAGACTATATGCAAATGATAGTCCAGAGGGTCCTCTTTCCAACCGTGGTAGTGGGATAGCTGAAATAATCTTGTGAGTCGAGATTTTGAATTTTAAAAAAATCGATTTTTGGTCGAAATTATATGAAAATTCTCTAGAAGATCAGTGGCCATTTGGGAACATATAAGAAATAGTACACCATACAGACTATATGCAAATGATAGTCCAGAGGGTCCTCTTTCCAACCGTGGTAGTGGGATAGCTGAAATAATCTTGTGAGTCGAGATTTTGAATTTTAAAAAAATCGATTTTTGGCCAAAAATATATGAAAATTCTCTAGAAGATCAGTGGCCATTTGGGAACATATAAGAAATAGTACACCATACAGACTATATGCAAATGATAGTCCAGAGGGTCCTCTTTCCAACCGTGGTAGTGGGATAGCTGAAATAATCTTGTGAGTCGAGATTTTGAATTTTTAAAAAATCGATTTTTGGTCGAAAATATATGAGAATTCTTTAGAAGATCAGTGGCCATTTGGGAACATATAAGAAATAGTACACCATACAGACTATATGCAAATGATAGTCCAGATGGTCCTCTTTCCAACCGTGGTAGTGGGATAGCTGAAATAATCTTGTGAGTCGAGATTTTGAATTTTAAAAAAATCGATTTTTGGTCGAAAATATATGAGAATTCTCTAGAAGATCAGTGGCCATTTGGGAACATATAAGAAATAGTACACCATACAGACTATATGCAAATGATAGTCCAGATGGTCCTCTTTCCAACCGTGGTAGTGGGATAGCTGAAATAATCTTGTGAGTCGAGATTTTGAATTTTAAAAAAATCGATTTTTGGTCGAAAATATATGAGAATTCTTTAGAAGATCAGTGGCCATTTGGGAACATATAAGAAATAGTACACCATACAGACTATATGCAAATGATAGTCCAGATGGTCTTCTTTCCAACCGTGGTAGTGGGATAGCTGAAATAATCTTGTGAGTCGAGATTTTGAATTTTAAAAAAATCGATTTTTAGTCGAAATTATATGAGAATTCTTTAGAAGATCAGTGGCCATTTGGGAACATATAAGAAATAGTACACCATACAGACTATATGCAAATGATAGTCCAGAGGGTCCTCTTTCCAACCGTGGTAGTGGGATAGCTGAAATAATCTTGTGAGTCGAGATTTTGAATTTTAAAAAAATCGATTTTTAGTCGAAATTATATGAGAATTCTTTAGAAGATCAGTGGCCATTTGGGAACATATAAGAAATAGTACACCATACAGACTATATGCAAATGATAGTCCAGAGGGTCCTCTTTCCAACCGTGGTAGTGGGATAGCTGAAATAATCTTGTGAGTCGAGATTTTGAATTTTAAAAAAATCGATTTTTGGTCGAAATTATATGAAAATTCTCTAGAAGATCAGTGGCCATTTGGGAACATATAAGAAATAGTACACCATACAGACTATATGCAAATGATAGTCCAGATGGTCTTCTTTCCAACCGTGGTAGTGGGATAGCTGAAATAATCTTGTGAGTCGAGATTTTGAATTTTAAAAAAATCGATTTTTGGTCGAAATTATATGAGAATTCTTTAGAAGATCAGTGGCCATTTGGGAACATATAAGAAATAGTACACCATACAGACTATATGCAAATGATAGTCCAGAGGGTCCTCTTTCCAACCGTGGTAGTGGGATAGCTGAAATAATCTTGTGAGTCGAGATTTTGAATTTTAAAAAAATCGATTTTTGGTCGAAAATATATGAGAATTCTCTAGAAGATCAGTGGCCATTTGGGAACATATAAGAAATAGTACACCATACAGACTATATGCAAATGATAGTCCAGAGGGTCCTCTTTCCAACCGTGGTAGTGGGATAGCTGAAATAATCTTGTGAGTCGAGATTTTGAATTTTAAAAAAATCGATTTTTGGTCGAAAATATATGAGAATTCTTTAGAAGATCAGTGGCCATTTGGGAACATATAAGAAATAGTACACCATACAGACTATATGCAAATGATAGTCCAGAGGGTCCTCTTTCCAACCGTGGTAGTCGGATAGCTGAAATAATTTTGTGAGTCGAGATTTTGAATTTTTAAAAAATCGATTTTTGGCCAAAAATATATGAAAATTCTTTAGAAGATCAGTGGCCATTTGGGAACATATAAGAAATAGTACACCATACAGACTATATGCAAATGATAGTCCAGAGGGTCCTCTTTCCAACCGTGGTAGTGGGATAGCTGAAATAATCTTGTGAGTCGAGATTTTGAATTTTAAAAAAATCGATTTTTGGTCGAAATTATATGAGAATTCTCTAGAAGATCAGTGGCCATTTGGGAACATATAAGAAATAGTACACCATACAGACTATATGCAAATGATAGTCCAGAGGGTCCTCTTTCCAACCGTGGTAGTGGGATAGCTGAAATAATCTTGTGAGTCGAGATTTTGAATTTTAAAAAAATCGATTTTTGGTCGAAATTATATGAGGATTCTCTAGAAGATCAGTGGCCATTTGGGAACATATAAGAAATAGTACACCATACAGACTATATGCAAATGATAGTCCAGAGGGTCCTCTTTCCAACCGTGGTAGTGGGATAGCTGAAATAATCTTGTGAGTCGAGATTTTGAATTTTAAAAAAATCGATTTTTGGTCGAAATTATATGAGAATTCTCTAGAAGATCAGTGGCCATTTGGGAACATATAAGAAATAGTACACCATACAGACTATATGCAAATGATAGTCCAGAGGGTCCTCTTTCCAACCGTGGTAGTGGGATAGCTGAAATAATCTTGTGAGTCGAGATTTTGAATTTTAAAAAAATCGATTTTTGGTCGAAATTATATGAGAATTCTCTAGAAGATCAGTGGCCATTTGGGAACATATAAGAAATAGTACACCATACAGACTATATGCAAATGATAGTCCAGAGGGTCCTCTTTCCAACCGTGGTAGTGGGATAGCTGAAATAATCTTGTGAGTCGAGATTTTGAATTTTAAAAAAATCGATTTTTGGTCGAAATTATATGAGAATTCTCTAGAAGATCAGTGGCCATTTGGGAACATATAAGAAATAGTACACCATACAGACTATATGCAAATGATAGTCCAGAGGGTCCTCTTTCCAACCGTGGTAGTGGGATAGCTGAAATAATCTTGTGAGTCGAGATTTTGAATTTTAAAAAAATCGATTTTTGGTCGAAATTATATGAGGATTCTCTAGAAGATCAGTGGCCATTTGGGAACATATAAGAAAATGAAGAAAGTATTTTTTCAAAATAAATAGAATCATTCATTTTTCTTTTTGATGACATTGGAGTTCTTCTCCAAACATCTTCCTGAAGAACAATATTATTCTTCCGACTCGAATTATTTTTTAGTATAATATTCTTCTCTAAATACTCCCTTTCAATATCTTTCAATTTTGCTTCAACATATACGTACGACTTGCGTATATATTCTGTTGGTCGAAGAAATCTTTGTCCATCTAGTGTTATATTTTTCACGATATTGAAGTAGCTCTCTACTGGACTATTTGAAATACGTGTCTTCTTCTTTGTCTCTACATAATTTCCAATAATATTTGTCCACAGTGGAGCATAAGCTGCATACTTTTTTAAAAGTACTTTGCACAAATTTTCATTGTAATAAATATTATTATCTCCGCTTGTTGGAACGTTTTTTATTACATTTAAATATAGGCGCATACCTTTAAGATAAAATGGACTTTTTTTATATTGTACGTTCAAATCAATTATTTCATTATTTTTATCATCATCTTTCACACCCTCCTCTTCCTCTATAGCGCTCATACACTTTAATGCTTTTGTTACATCCTCCGTCACATACTTATTTGCACTTATAATCAGCATTCTTTTAAGCCAATTGAAAAATTTTACTATATCGCTTATGTTAATAGCATAGTTCATTTGTGCTTTATAAAATGAAATTATGTTAGGGATGGTGCAAAAGGATTCAACGTCTTTATATGCAATTTTAATTAAGTGAACCGAACATATTTGAATTATAACGAAATTGCACTTTTTCTTTTGAGTTTGGCACAGGCTATAACATGCTGTTATATATTCCTCTAGAGAGTGAATTCGTATGTGTTTATTAAATATTCTAATTAATGCATTTATGGAAGCCCAACTCCAATCAACGCACACCCTTTTACATAATGGCCATGAAATTTTGGTTTCTGCGCAAAATGTATACAAATATAGCAAAAATCTTTCTACATCCTCTCCATAGTGTGAGCTTAATAAAGCTTCGGCCACGGGAAGTAATATGCCACTTTCTTCTTCTTCTTTTTTAATATGAGCAACAAGAGAATATAAAAAGATCCTTTTAGAGCTCATTTCAGCTTTCTTAATAACACTTCCTGTTGCATCAAAGAACAAAGTATTTCTACTTAGTTTTAAAAGGATGCTCTTGTTGCAGTGTAAAATAGATAGTGTTAGATCCTTAAATAGGTAAATTTCAAGAGGAATGGATATTTTCCGAATAAATTCTGACCACGATTTTTCCTTTCTCATTTTATAGAGATCTATGAAAGGATCGCTATCTCTATCCAAACTTCTTAATTGTTCGGATTTTAATTTCCTTGCTGTAGAAGGTGTAGGAACTTCCTGCATATTTCCAATCATTCTCAAATTCTTTTTTTGTCCGATTAATTTCTTGTTCCGCCAATTTGCTGCCCTTTGGTATTTTATTTCTTGCTTAGCAATTTTTCTGCGGACTGCCCGGAGTTGAATGTTTTTATATGTGCAAGAATGCTTAAATTCATTTAAAGTTCCATAAATTACTGAAAGAATTTCGGTTTCTTTAAGAATTAGAGTAAATCTAAATCTACCGCAGCCTTTTGGAAAATATATACATTTTGCATATAGTTGCAGTTTTGTATTATTTTTGTTCCATCTATGGCTAGTATAGTTTATGGGGCAACTTTGGTTAAACATTTTAAATTGCTCTCTAGCATAATCTTCGAAAAATGGTACAGCTTCATTAAAATGTTTGCTTTCGAGATAATTTTTTTCTATGTAATAAAAATTACATTTCGACATTTTAAACTTGCCCACATAACATTTGAAAATAGAACTTCTTTCTTTAAGTGTATCTTCAGCAATATGTTTATCAGATCTTTCTTTATTTTTTTGTATATTGCTCCTTATCACTGAATATTCCACAATATCCGAAGCCGTATTATGTGATATTTGATGGTTTGGAGTATTTACGCTGTCAAATTTATATTTCTTATTTTCTAAACTGGTGGAACATAAAAAGTTTTCGGAGTTTTCTCCAAAAACATACGTCTCTATTACATTTACATTCGGTGTTGAGTCGTTTTGTGTATTGTTGATTAGAGTTTCATCAAGAAGAGACTCTAACAAAATTGGTATTTCCTCTTCTTGTTTATCCTCGGATGTTTTTGGGTACTCCTGCATATATTCTGATTTGTGGCAAGCGCAGTTGGAATTTTTAAAGAAACTAGCAAGGTCATTGGACTCAATTTCTAAAATTTTTACCACCTCGTCAAACAAATTTGGTGTTGCTTTTGTCTCAATACACAACTTGTGCAAATTATGCAGAGTTGTATTGAGTGAAAGGTTTTTAAATTCCTACAGTGGATGAAAAATTTATAATTAAAAACATTTCAAATGCTAAATGCATTCTGACATACGTTATCCATAAGTCATTTAGAGTATTTGGTTTAATTCTGTATTTTTGCATGTATTTGTAATGACTTCTACTTCTGGCGTGGAATTTCGTTCGCCATTTACTTTATTTGATTTACTTAAACTCCATGGACGTTTAAGATTTGGAATCAATATATAAAACAAAAGTATTTTAAACTAGAATAGTAATAAAAAGTTAAACCCCAAATATCGGCTTTATAGCAAACAAGTTTTTAGACTGTAATTTTTTTTCTGCTTGTATAGAATTTAACAAACAACAAAAAAGTAATTGTTATAAATTATTGCAAATTATTTCATTATACATATATTTGGATGTTTGAAAATAATGAAAAGGACTAGATTCCGGACAAAGAAATCGTTATATATTTGTCAATGTATTACTGTGATCTACACGACTTTGGAGAAAAACATTTTTTCGTTAAATAAAAGACTTACAATTAAAAAATTAAAAAAGTATTAAAGTGCAATAGTCATCCAAAAACATAAAATTTTGCAATGCAGTGCTAACCTTAAAAAATGCAGAATTTAACAATACACTTAATGACGTATTTTATATACATGATAACAATACCGTATGTTTTTCTAGAATAAAATTTATTAAAAGTTAAAATATATTATATTATTCTTACAACAAAAGTAAATAACGATAGACTTTCCCTCTTTTATACATATTATTATTATAATACAAAAGAGCTAAATTTTACTAAAAGTAAACGTCTAAAATTTTAAAAAGACATTTTTCAAAAATTTTATATTGTAAATTAAATCTCTCAAATTAGTAACAGCATTGTACAATAATTTTATAAGGAATGGTAAAAGCTCATCATACATACATACAGCTGTGTTCAAAATAATAGGAGTGTTACCATGTAACATTTTCAAAGTTGAAATTTTTATTGTACCAATTTGCAAAACATTATATATTTTAATGATAGTTACAACGATATGTAAGAAATAAAATACAAAAAAATTTTTCGTAAAAATTTAATATTTACGATGAAATTTATTCATTTCTGTATTTGCCCCTGAATTCAGTTGATCAAAAAAATAGGAGTGTGAGTGTTCTTTTAAAAATAAAAATATAACAGCACATAATTTAAAGAAAAAAGTGAAAAATAAGTACGGAAAAATGTAGTTAAAACTTTTTCTACAGTGATTCACATAAATTTTTGTAATATTGGGACGAGGAAAGCACTGTACTGAAGAAAAGAGAAAACTAATTAAAAATCTTCGAAAAAAAAAGACAAAACTTCTAAAGAAATTAAGGAAATTTTAAGTTACTCCGATCAAATGATCACAAATGCATTAAAATATAAAAAAAGCTCAAAAAGCGTGGGGCAAGCGCAAAACATCAACTGTAGCTGCGATACAGCAAAATAAATCCTTCGGCGTATGCAAAATAAATTCAAAGGGATCTGAATCGTGCCGTAAGTGGCCCTACTATTCGTAGGCGTCTGATGGACAACAATTTATTCGCAAGAAGTCCATGAAAGGTGCCATTGCTGACATAAAAACATGTAGCAGCATGCTTAAAGTTTGGCTGAAAGAAAAATGGAGAAACATACTGTGGACCGACGAAGGCAAAATTGTTTTATTTGGTGGCATTAGGTCTAGACAGTATGTTAGATGTCCGCCCATCACCAAATATAAAGCTCAGTATACACAAAAGATAGTTAAACATGGTGGTGCAAAACTAATGATATGGGGAAGTTTTTCATATAATGGTGGCCCAATACATCCAATTAGAGACATAATGGATAGGAACGTCTATGTTGGCATTTTGAGAGAAGTGATGTTACCATACTCCACGCCTCTAAAATGGATATTCCAACAAGATAATGACCCGAAACACACCAGTAAGTTGGCAAATGAGTGGTTTCGGGTAAAGGTTATGGCGTGGCCAGTTCAATCTCCTGAGCTTAATCCCATAGAACATCTATGGGGAGATGTTAAAAAGTATGTTGCAAAGAAAAAAAATACCTTCAAATGCAGAAGAACTATTGATCACAGTGCGCGATGCGTGGCATCAAAATTCTTTAAAGAGATGCCAAGATCTTATTGACTCAATGCCTCGTAGATGTGCTGAATTCATTAAAAACAAAGGTTATTCAACCAAATACTAAAATAACTTAACTATTTTAAGATAATATCAAACTTTTGTGCCTTTTGTTTAAAAATTATTAGTTTGTTTGCTAACACTCCTATTATTTTGAACAATTAATTTTTAGAGTAAGCTTTATTTACATAAAATATTTTTTGTTTTCGTAATTTTAATTAAATAATTAAGTGTAAAAAAATTAGAAAATGAATTAGAAATAAATTTTACGAAACATGCTCGCTTTCAAAAATCGAATGCATAGTGTGTACTATAGGAATTATATTCCAGAGAACAAATTGTTAATAGAGCATCGTATGACGAGGTTGTGCATATTATTGAATCATATATTATGCAAAGCAAAGACAATTTAAAAGAAGTCTAATGCACTTGCACAGTGGCATGAAAGCCTTATTTTGCAAAATAGCAAATATTATACAAATAACAATTTTAATATTTTAAATAATAAGTCTTAGTTGCTAACGAGTTCAGATTTTTAAAGCTTTTATTTTATTCAGCAAATATAATATATTTATTTTTAATAAAAATTTTAATCACATTTTTAGAGGAAACATACTAGTAATCATAAAGGCAATAATTGCAAATAATTTTAATTTACAAAAAGATTATAAAAATTTGGCAATTATTCCCTTATATTATAACAAAAAATTGTAGTTACTTACGGCTCTTTGGGCGTAGGAGTATAAGCGTAGCCTTTGTGTTCTATTATTTGCTTTTTTTAAGGTTTTCAATACAGGAACTAAAGCATTATATTTATAAAAAAAGTTTCGGTAAACCTCAGAATTCACAATACTTTTGAAATGTTCAATAGAAAGGGATCCTTTCACTTGTAAATTGCAAAAGTAGACCTCAAAAAATAATTTTTGAAATGCTTTTAAATTAAATTCACCTTTCATTTTAACACTTTAAAAAAACACTCTAACACTTTAAAAAAATTTGAGACTTAGAATCAATAAGCACTAAACTCTCGCAGGTTGAAAGCACAATAAAGAATGGTTTACCTATGCACCTTGGCCAATAGTAACTTTTTCAACTTGCACGAAATATAACTGTATTTTCGGTCGAAAGAAGGTAAGTCGAAATTAATATGTGATGCCAAATCGTAAAAGACTTATGAAAAGGCACTAAAAACGGCAAAATTGAAAAAGTTCCTGATAGGTTGTAATGCATCACTTTTTCAAATTAGCAAAAAACTGCCCATAAAAATTAATTTTTTAAAATATATTTTTTTTTAATTTAACAATTTAATTTAGCAACACTCAATAATGCTCTAATAACGCACAATGTACCATAGTATGACAATTTAAAGGAGTGCAGTATAGAATTATGCATTTATGTAAATATATATTTTTTATTATTTAATTATAAACTTTAAACTATACGTTTATTTTAATTCGTATTTTATGTAAAAATTATTAAAAATTTTGTAATATATAATACAAATAAACTTACTTACTATGTTTACTTCCCTGAAAAACTAATAATAAAAAGAAATATATTTGAATTAAAAATAAAGGATTGCATGTTGCTTTTTAATTATGTTTTCTTAAAAAAGCTCAATAAACAATGCCCTGAACACAATTTATGTACAGTAAAGTGCATAAAATATATGCTCATCTTCGTTCTTTTCTAAAATGATTAAATTTGTTTAAACCAGAATATTCAACAATAAGCAGAACTAAATATTGTTTAAAATTACAATTTTGGTATTTAAACTTTTATTAATTTGCACCCATTACCCTCTGTACCACTGTCTTCATTTCTACATGTGTGCAAATGATAGAAATATATTGGCACGAGTTAATAAAGAATGTCATTTTTGTGTGAAACTATCAATAAATAATAAAAAGAACTAACAATAATAATAATTTTTGACTTTTCATTCAAATAATAAAAAAATATTGGCAACTTTCTTATTTTGATCTTGTAATATTTAGCTTGTTAGTAAATTAATAGACTATGTTCATTGTGACCCAAAATCGCTCACATTTCTATTAATAATTAAATATTTAGAAATCTTTAAAATTTTCATTGAAGAAATTAATAAATATTCCAAATTTACGCAAAGTCAATGCTTATTTACACTTTATTTTTCTGCTATATTCGCCAGTTTTCACTCCGTATATATATCTGTTGCTTTTGATACATTTCCTTCACAAAACTTTTAGCATTTTTTCTCCCTCTAAAAAAGGGTTAAAGGCCGATGATTTTAGCGTTTTTAAAACGTCATAATTATCATGCTCTTCGTAAAAAAAAAACTTTTATGGTCTGGTAACTAAACAATATTAATAACAGTCCATACAAAATAAAAAAATAAAGGACTTCCCCTAAAAACTGATTTTTTCAATGATTCCATTTGCATATATGTATATATTTTCGTATTCCATATTTACATATTTTTTAAAAAATTCAAAATCTCGACTCACGAAATTATTTCAGCTATCCGACTACCACGGTTGGAAAGAGGACCCTCTGGACTATCATTTGCATGTAGTCTGTATGGTGTACTATTTCTTATATGTTCCCAAATGGCCACTGATCTTCTAGAGAATTTTCATATAATTTCGACCAAAAATCGATTTTTTTAAAATTCAAAATCTCGACTCACAAGATTATTTCAGCTATCCCACTACCACGGTTGGAAAGAGGACCCTCTGGACTATCATTTGCATATAGTCTGTATGGTGTACTATTTCTTATATGTTCCCAAATGGCCACTGATCTTCTAGAGAATTTTCATATATTTTTGGCCAAAAATCGATTTTTTTAAAATTCAAAATCTCGACTCACAAGATTATTTCAGCTATCCCACTACCACGGTTGGAAAGAGGACCCTCTGGACTATCATTTCATGTAGTCTGTATGGTGTACTATTTCTTATATGTTCCCAAATGGCCACTGATCTTCTAAAGAATTCTCATATATTTTCGACCAAAAATCGATTTTTTTAAAATTCAAAATCTCGACTCACAAGATTATTTCAGCTATCCCACTACCACGGTTGGAAAGAGGACCCTCTGGACTATCATTTGCATATAGTCTGTATGGTGTACTATTTCTTATATGTTCCCAAATGGCCACTGATCTTCTAGAGAATTCTCATATATTTTCGACCAAAAATCGATTTTTTTAAAATTCAAAATCTCGACTCACAAGATTATTTCCGCTATCCCACTACCACGGTTGGAAAGAGGACCCTCTGGACTATCATTTGCATATGGTCTGTATGGTGTACTATTTCTTATATGTTCCCAAATGGCCACTGATCTTCTAGAGAATTTTCATATATTTTTGGGCAAAAATCGATTTATTTAAAATTCAAAATCTCGACTCACAAGATTATTTCAGCTATCCCACTACCACGGTTGGAAAGAGGACCCTCTGGACTATCATTTCATGTAGTCTGTATGGTGTACTATTTCTTATATGTTCCCAAATGGCCACTGATCTTCTAGAGAATTTTCATATATTTTTGGCCAAAAATCGATTTTTTTAAAAGTCAAAATCTCGACTCACAAAATTATTTCAGCTATCCGACTACCACGGTTGGCAAGAGGACCCTCTGGACTATCATTTGCATATAGTCTGTATGGTGTACTATTTCTTATATGTTCCCAAATGGCCACTGATCTTCTAGAGAATTTTCATATATTTTTGGCCAAAAATCGATTTTTTTAAAATTCAAAATCTCGACTCACAAGATTATTTCAGCTATCCCACTACCACGGTTGGAAAGAGGACCCTCTGGACTATCATTTGCATATAGTCTGTATGGTGTACTATTTCTTATATGTTCCCAAATGGCCACTGATCTTCTAGAGAATTTTCATATAATTTCGACCAAAAATAGATTTTTTTAAAATTCAAAATCTCGACTCACATGATTATTTCAGCTATCCCACTACCACGGTTGGAAAGAGTACCCTCTGGACTATCATTTGCATATAGTCTGTATGGTGTACTATTTCTTATATGTTCCCAAATGGCCACTGATCTTCTAGAGAATTTTCATATAATTTCGACCAAAAATCGATTTTTTTTAAATTCAAAATCTCGACTCACAAAATTATATCAGCTATCCGACTACCACGGTTGGAAAGAGGACCCTCTGGACTATCATTTCATGTAGTCTGTATGGTGTACTATTTCTTATATGTTCCCAAATGGCCACTGATCTTCTAGAGAATTCTCATATATTTTTGGCCAAAAATCGATTTTTTTAAAATTCAAAATCTCGACTCACAAGATTATTTCAGCTATCCCACTACCACGGTTGGAAAGAAGACCATCTGGACTATCATTTGCATATAGTCTGTATGGTGTACTATTTCTTATATGTTCCCAAATGGCCACTGATCTTCTAAAGAATTCTCATATATTTTCGACCAAAAATCGATTTTTTTAAAATTCAAAATCTCGACTCACAAGATTATTTCAGCTATCCCACTACCACGGTTGGAAAGAGGACCATCTGGACTATCATTTGCATATAGTCTGTATGGTGTACTATTTCTTATATGTTCCCAAATGGCCACTGATCTTCTAGAGAATTCTCATATATTTTCGACCAAAAATCGATTTTTTTAAAATTCAAAATCTCGACTCACAAGATTATTTCAGCTATCCCACTACCACGGTTGGAAAGAGGACCATCTGGACTATCATTTGCATATAGTCTGTATGGTGTACTATTTCTTATATGTTCCCAAATGGCCACTGATCTTCTAAAGAATTCTCATATATTTTCGACCAAAAATCGATTTTTTTAAAATTCAAAATCTCGACTCACAAGATTATTTCAGCTATCCCACTACCACGGTTGGAAAGAGGACCCTCTGGACTATCATTTGCATATAGTCTGTATGGTGTACTATTTCTTATATGTTCCCAAATGGCCACTGATCTTCTAGAGAATTCTCATATATTTTCGACCAAAAATCGATTTTTTTAAAATTCAAAATCTCGACTCACAAGATTATTTCAGCTATCCCACTACCACGGTTGGAAAGAGGACCCTCTGGACTATCATTTGCATATAGTCTGTATGGTGTACTATTTCTTATATGTTCCCAAATGGCCACTGATCTTCTAGAGAATTTTCATATATTTTTGGCCAAAAATCGATTTTTTAAAAATTCAAAATCTCGACTCACAAAATTATTTCAGCTATCCGACTACCACGGTTGGAAAGAGGACCCTCTGGACTATCATTTGCATATAGTCTGTATGGTGTACTATTTCTTATATGTTCCCAAATGGCCACTGATCTTCTAAAGAATTCTCATATATTTTCGACCAAAAATCGATTTTTTTAAAATTCAAAATCTCGACTCACAAGATTATTTCAGCTATCCCACTACCACGGTTGGAAAGAGGACCCTCTGGACTATCATTTGCATATAGTCTGTATGGTGTACTATTTCTTATATGTTCCCAAATGGCCACTGATCTTCTAGAGAATTCTCATATATTTTCGACCAAAAATCGATTTTTTTAAAATTCAAAATCTCGACTCACAAGATTATTTCAGCTATCCCACTACCACGGTTGGAAAGAGGACCCTCTGGACTATCATTTGCATATAGTCTGTATGGTGTACTATTTCTTATATGTTCCCAAATGGCCACTGATCTTCTAGAGAATTTTCATATAATTTCGACCAAAAATCGATTTTTTTAAAATTCAAAATCTCGACTCACAAGATTATTTCAGCTATCCCACTACCACGGTTGGAAAGAGGACCCTCTGGACTATCATTTGCATATAGTCTGTATGGTGTACTATTTCTTATATGTTCCCAAATGGCCACTGATCTTCTAAAGAATTCTCATATAATTTCGACCAAAAATCGATTTTTTTAAAATTCAAAATCTCGACTCACAAGATTATTTCAGCTATCCCACTACCACGGTTGGAAAGAAGACCATCTGGACTATCATTTGCATATAGTCTGTATGGTGTACTATTTCTTATATGTTCCCAAATGGCCACTGATCTTCTAGAGAATTTTCATATAATTTCGACCAAAAATCGATTTTTTTAAAATTCAAAATCTCGACTCACAAGATTATTTCAGCTATCCCACTACCACGGTTGGAAAGAGGACCCTCTGGACTATCATTTGCATATAGTCTGTATGGTGTACTATTTCTTATATGTTCCCAAATGGCCACTGATCTTCTAAAGAATTCTCATATAATTTCGACTAAAAATCGATTTTTTTAAAATTCAAAATCTCGACTCACAAGATTATTTCAGCTATCCCACTACCACGGTTGGAAAGAAGACCATCTGGACTATCATTTGCATATAGTCTGTATGGTGTACTATTTCTTATATGTTCCCAAATGGCCACTGATCTTCTAAAGAATTCTCATATATTTTCGACCAAAAATCGATTTTTTTAAAATTCAAAATCTCGACTCACAAGATTATTTCAGCTATCCCACTACCACGGTTGGAAAGAGGACCATCTGGACTATCATTTGCATATAGTCTGTATGGTGTACTATTTCTTATATGTTCCCAAATGGCCACTGATCTTCTAGAGAATTCTCATATATTTTCGACCAAAAATCGATTTTTTTAAAATTCAAAATCTCGACTCACAAGATTATTTCAGCTATCCCACTACCACGGTTGGAAAGAGGACCATCTGGACTATCATTTGCATATAGTCTGTATGGTGTACTATTTCTTATATGTTCCCAAATGGCCACTGATCTTCTAAAGAATTCTCATATATTTTCGACCAAAAATCGATTTTTTAAAAATTCAAAATCTCGACTCACAAGATTATTTCAGCTATCCCACTACCACGGTTGGAAAGAGGACCCTCTGGACTATCATTTGCATATAGTCTGTATGGTGTACTATTTCTTATATGTTCCCAAATGGCCACTGATCTTCTAGAGAATTTTCATATATTTTTGGCCAAAAATCGATTTTTTTAAAATTCAAAATCTCGACTCACAAGATTATTTCAGCTATCCCACTACCACGGTTGGAAAGAGGACCCTCTGGACTATCATTTGCATATAGTCTGTATGGTGTACTATTTCTTATATGTTCCCAAATGGCCACTGATCTTCTAGAGAATTTTCATATATTTTTGGCCAAAAATCGATTTTTTTAAAATTCAAAATCTCGACTCACAAGATTATTTCAGCTATCCGACTACCACGGTTGGAAAGAGGACCCTCTGGACTATCATTTGCATATAGTCTGTATGGTGTACTATTTCTTATATGTTCCCAAATGGCCACTGATCTTCTAAAGAATTTTCATATATTTTTGGCCAAAAATCGATTTTTTAAAAATTCAAAATCTCGACTCACAAAATTATTTCAGCTATCCGACTACCACGGTTGGAAAGAGGACCCTCTGGACTATCATTTGCATATAGTCTGTATGGTGTACTATTTCTTATATGTTCCCAAATGGCCACTGATCTTCTAAAGAATTCTCATATATTTTCGACCAAAAATCGATTTTTTTAAAATTCAAAATCTCGACTCACAAGATTATTTCAGCTATCCCACTACCACGGTTGGAAAGAGGACCCTCTGGACTATCATTTGCATATAGTCTGTATGGTGTACTATTTCTTATATGTTCCCAAATGGCCACTGATCTTCTAGAGAATTCTCATATATTTTCGACCAAAAATCGATTTTTTTAAAATTCAAAATCTCGACTCACAAGATTATTTCAGCTATCCCACTACCACGGTTGGAAAGAGGACCCTCTGGACTATCATTTGCATATAGTCTGTATGGTGTACTATTTCTTATATGTTCCCAAATGGCCACTGATCTTCTAAAGAATTCTCATATAATTTCGACCAAAAATCGATTTTTTTAAAATTCAAAATCTCGACTCACAAGATTATTTCAGCTATCCCACTACCACGGTTGGAAAGAAGACCATCTGGACTATCATTTGCATATAGTCTGTATGGTGTACTATTTCTTATATGTTCCCAAATGGCCACTGATCTTCTAGAGAATTTTCATATAATTTCGACCAAAAATCGATTTTTTTAAAATTCAAAATCTCGACTCACAAGATTATTTCAGCTATCCCACTACCACGGTTGGAAAGAGGACCCTCTGGACTATCATTTGCATATAGTCTGTATGGTGTACTATTTCTTATATGTTCCCAAATGGCCACTGATCTTCTAAAGAATTCTCATATAATTTCGACTAAAAATCGATTTTTTTAAAATTCAAAATCTCGACTCACAAGATTATTTCAGCTATCCCACTACCACGGTTGGAAAGAAGACCATCTGGACTATCATTTGCATATAGTCTGTATGGTGTACTATTTCTTATATGTTCCCAAATGGCCACTGATCTTCTAAAGAATTCTCATATATTTTCGACCAAAAATCGATTTTTTTAAAATTCAAAATCTCGACTCACAAGATTATTTCAGCTATCCCACTACCACGGTTGGAAAGAGGACCATCTGGACTATCATTTGCATATAGTCTGTATGGTGTACTATTTCTTATATGTTCCCAAATGGCCACTGATCTTCTAGAGAATTCTCATATATTTTCGACCAAAAATCGATTTTTTTAAAATTCAAAATCTCGACTCACAAGATTATTTCAGCTATCCCACTACCACGGTTGGAAAGAGGACCATCTGGACTATCATTTGCATATAGTCTGTATGGTGTACTATTTCTTATATGTTCCCAAATGGCCACTGATCTTCTAAAGAATTCTCATATATTTTCGACCAAAAATCGATTTTTTAAAAATTCAAAATCTCGACTCACAAGATTATTTCAGCTATCCCACTACCACGGTTGGAAAGAGGACCCTCTGGACTATCATTTGCATATAGTCTGTATGGTGTACTATTTCTTATATGTTCCCAAATGGCCACTGATCTTCTAGAGAATTTTCATATATTTTTGGCCAAAAATCGATTTTTTTAAAATTCAAAATCTCGACTCACAAGATTATTTCAGCTATCCCACTACCACGGTTGGAAAGAGGACCCTCTGGACTATCATTTGCATATAGTCTGTATGGTGTACTATTTCTTATATGTTCCCAAATGGCCACTGATCTTCTAGAGAATTTTCATATAATTTCGACCAAAAATCGATTTTTTTAAAATTCAAAATCTCGACTCACAAGATTATTTCAGCTATCCCACTACCACGGTTGGAAAGAGGACCCTCTGGACTATCATTTGCATATAGTCTGTATGGTGTACTATTTCTTATATGTTCCCAAATGGCCACTGATCTTCTAAAGAATTCTCATATATTTTCGACCAAAAATCGATTTTTTTAAAATTCAAAATCTCGACTCACAAGATTATTTCAGCTATCCCACTACCACGGTTGGAAAGAGGACCATCTGGACTATCATTTGCATATGGTCTGTATGGTGTACTATTTCTTATATGTTCCCAAATGGCCACTGATCTTCTAAAGAATTCTCATATATTTTCGACCAAAAATCGATTTTTTTAAAATTCAAAATCTCGACTCACAAGATTATTTCAGCTATCCCACTACCACGGTTGGAAAGAGGACCATCTGGACTATCATTTGCATATAGTCTGTATGGTGTACTATTTCTTATATGTTCCCAAATGGCCACTGATCTTCTAGAGAATTTTCAATCATAGAATTTATTTTTGCAAAGCCAATTTCAACAATACCATGCCACTTTATCTATGACTATATTGCTTAATGTATTAGGAGGCCTTGGAACACTTCTTTGAGTATGATATGGTACTCAAAGACCTAGTATATGCCCTAAAATTAACTTCTAAACAAGTAACCTGGTTCAGCTTGATACTGTTAAACAGTTAGCAGTGCTCTGTTAAGAGCAATTTTTGCTCTGTTAACATCAAATTTGGCACTGTTAACGCTAAATGTGGCGCTGCTAAAATTTATGGATTGCGTCTTGGGTTTTCAAATTCGAATTTATCTTCACACACATCCTTTAAGAATCTCTTCTTTTCATTTCTCTTTTTTCTTCTTCTTCTGCCATCCATTACCAATCACGTTCTGGTTGTTTTGGTTTTGGTGGTGATGGTGTTGATGGTGGAACCCTCTTCTTCTTCTATAGAAGGAGAAGTAAAAAAAAATTGTTTTTTTTTTCATTTATGCTTTAAAAAGAACTGAGCACCAATAAAAAAAATCTTATAAAAACCAAGGCGAGTACGTGTATGAAAAGTTGTTGCAAGATGACAACAACTGCAACATTCTTGCCTTTTTATCTTTGGCAACAAATATGCAGTGCAACATGTGTGTGCTAAATTGCAAAAAAAAAAAAACATTTTTTTTCTTGTTTTTTTTTTCAGGCGCTTTTTTCCCTGTAACATGAAAAAATGGAAAAACAGAGATACTGCCTGAAAATATTTCATGTTTTTTTTTCTTTTGTTGCTAAAAATAAAAGTAAGTTGGGAGATTAACAACAAAAATGCAAGTGTCTCTTAGTATTTCTTTCTTCTTGTTTTTTTCGCGTTTTTCGTTGCTTTGTACTGTAAAACGAAAATATTTTTTTTGATTTTCCTTGGCTTTTTTCGAATGTTCAAAAACAGTCAGCAGGTATGGGCAAATGGTTGGTCCCTCCAATTTGGCATTCTTCGAGAAATACACTTTGGCGGTAACAGTACTGTAGGTATTGTATTGTTGATATTAAAACAGTTTTCCAGATTTCTAGCTGGATCGCGGATAAGCCACCTTACTGGAGTTAGTCTAGCAGGTTCTAGGATGACAGGGTTGCCATGTATTTGGTGCGTAACATTGCTTATTGAATCCTGCTCTGTCCGATCTTTCTATAATGTTCGTCGATGACGTATATTGGGGAAGTAGTGGAGCGCCTTAATTTTTTTTCAAATCCCAAAACCATTATGATAATATTTTTCGGCTTCTGCCAGATTCCAATCTGGATTTTAGCCAAGCACTTTAACTACTAAACTCAAGGCTGTGTATTGAAAGCCCTGAGTTTACTATTTCTTAGATAACAAATTCGTTGTCCGAAATTACTATTTTTGTGGTGCACTTTACAATTAGTTGGCTTGAGTTCGTCTATACTAAAGGATTCCATGAACTGTATGAACTAATGCTTAGCCAAAGTCATTACAAATAAAGACTACTGTAAAGACTTCTATAAAGGCTACTGTAAAGACTTCTATAAAGGCTACTGTAAAGACTACTGTAAAGGCTACTGTAAAGACTTTTGTAAAGACTACTGTAAGGACTTCTGTAAAGACTACTGTAAATACTACTGTAAAGACTACTGTAAAGACTTCTGTGAAGACTACTGTAAATACTACTGTAGAGACTACTGTAAAGACTACTGTAAAGACTTCTGTAAAGGCTACTGTAAAGGCCACTGTAAAGACTATTGTAAAGACTTTTGTAAATGCTACTGTAAATACTTCTGTAAATGCTACTGTAAATACTACTGTAAATACTACTGTAAAGACTTCTGTAAATACTACTGTAAATACTACTGTGAAGACTACTGTAAAGACTACTGTAAAGACTACTGGAAAGACTACTGTAAATACTACTGTAAAGGCTACTGTAAAGACTACTGCAAATACTTCTGTAAAGACTACTGTAAAGGCTACTGAAAAGACTACTGTAAAGGCTACTGTAAAGACTACTGTAAAGGCTACTGTAAAGACTTCTATAAAGGCTACTGTAAAGACTACTGTAAAGACTACTGTAATGACTACTGTAAAGGCTACTGTAAAGACTACCGTAAAGACTACTGTAAAGACTACTGTAAAGACTACTGTAAAGACTACTGTAAAGACTACTGTAAAGACTACTGTAAAGACTACTGTAAAGACTACTGTAAATACTACTGTAAAGACTACTGTAAAGACTTCTGTGAAGACTACTGTAAATACTACAGTAGAGACTACTGTAAAGACTACTGTAAAGACTTCTGTAAAGGCTACTGTAAAGGCCACTGTAAAGACTATTGTAAAGACTTTTGTAAATGCTACTGTAAAGACTTCTGTAAATGCTACTGTAAATACTACTGTAAATACTACTGTAAAGACTTCTGTAAATACTACTGTAAATACTACTGTGAAGACTACTGTAAAGACTACTGTTAAGACTACTGGAAAGACTACTGTAAATACTACTGTAAAGGCTACTGTAAAGACTACTGTAAATACTACTGTAAATACTACTGCAAATACTTCTGTAAAGACTACTGTAAAGGCTACTGAAAAGACTACTGTAAAGGCTACTGTAAAGACTACTGTAAAGGCTACTGTAAAGACTTCTACTGTAAAGACTACTGTAAAGACTTCTATAAAGACTACTGTAAAGACTACTGTAAAGACTTCTGTAAAGACTTCTGTAAAGACTTCTGTAAACATTACTGTAAAGACTTCTGTAAAGACTACTGTAAAGACTTCTATAAAGATTACTGTAAAGGCTACTGTATAGACAAACGGGCTTCTACAAAATCCCTTTCGAATGTCACATCGATGTCCAAGCTAGTCCGCGAATATCGTTTATTTCTTCGGAAAATGGCGGATTATTCTAAAGTTTCCATATACAGAAACTGAACAGCTCCTTGGGAACGACTACTCTAGAGATGTGGGAAAGCACATAGTGTTCCTATTTGACCGCCAGGTTTTAACTCTTGGCTTGAAATTTATTATCACGGGACACTGTGTAATTGATTGATTTCTACTGAAGTTGCAAGAGCGTTTTTCAATGAATGTGTTGCTTCCGAGCACTCTTGCGAACAAGTGCGTAAAGACTTATTTCGTTTTACCTTACTGAATAATTACATGATTGGTGTGACTACAACCTTTTGGTCAGGATTACGACCTAGCTTCTCACATCACTTATATTGTGTGTGTTAATTTTATTCATGAGTTGCGGGACCTACAGTTGAAAGTCGACTCCGAACGACAGGTTTGTAAGAAACTTTACATGAGAATTTTATTCACTCTCAGATTGTTTGCCAGAAATCTGCTGAGAGGAAGTCGCGGAAGAAATATTTTTTCCATATTTTCGTTTTGATGTCTAATCTAGGGTTTGAACCGTGGCCTTACGTCTAATAAGCCAACACACTATCTACTAGACTACGGTGACTACTACTGAACATGTGCTTAAGGCAATGTCATTCCAAATAGATATTATTGAAATGCGAACCCAAAAATCTACTGTGAAGGAACGAAGTTAGAGAGAAAATCTAAAGCCATTGTGTACTGATATTAAGAACTTATCCTAATACTCAGATCACTGCGGTTTCTTTCAAACGAAACTCATGGTTATTCTACGGAAGATTAAATGGCTGTTCCATGGTGGTAATTTACGGATATACTCTGACAACCCTGCTGCCACAAAGTCCGTTTCGAATGTCGTATCGATGTCTACTACTACTTCTGTCTGTCTAGCTACTATGGCGTATACTTCTCTGGGAAATGGCGGATTATATTTCCATATACAGAAACTGTACGGGTACACCCCCTAAGTAAACTGCTGATAGAGGTGTCTTTGGAAATGATTACGCTGTAGTTTTGAGAAAGCAATTATTGGGTAGAATTGTGGTCTTGTTTGACCGCTACGTTTACCTCCCAGAACTTTCTGACCTGAAATTTATTATGTAGCTTCTGTATTCACTGTGCCTAACCTAATTTGGAGGCATGCCCGGCGGCTTTTCTCACCATTGCGTACTTTCTACGGAAGTTGGTACTGGGAGAATTTTTTTTTTTTTTGTTTGTGAGGTAGGGTTTAAAATGCCTTCGCACTTACAGTGACCGTCGTCAGCTGTGTCGAGTGGGGCTTCCACTAAAACAATCCATCCTGCTCTTCTGGAGATACTCCCTTCCAGGGACGGCTATCTGCATTACTTCGGGAAGGGTCCAGAACGACGTCCTGTTAATTACCGTTGTCTACTCTCCCACGTCTGGATACGCCATATTTGAAGCCAGCTTCATGCTGTTGGCTCGTCTTCTCATGTATCATTCTGTCGTACTGTATCGAGGTCGACCATCTTCCTGCGGAGCACGCATTCTACGTATCTTCTCACAGCGCTCCACTGCGTCTCGCTTTCGAGCATTGCGTCAACAATGTTGTCGGGTGTGAATTCGCCAATCTGTTCCATCAACACATTCTTCTCGTCTTGCCATTTGATGCAATAGAAGAATGTGCGTTCAGCGTTGTCACTCATTTCCTCGCAATAAATGCAGCCAGGATCATTCACCTTGCGCATTCGGTGTAGATATTGTAGGAAATAACCATGACCCGAAAGAAACTAGGTCAGGAAGTAGTTAATTTCCCCAAAATTTCTCTGTGTCCATGCTTCTATAGATGGAATAAGTCTAGCAGTCTTCCACTTGTTTCATCGCTCCATCTACTTTGCTATCGCCATATTGTTTGAGATCTGACATCTGCGGTACTAATGGCAAGGTTTTCCCTCTTCGCTTTCCATAATCTTCTTCGCTCGAATGCCATCAACTCGATAGGTGTCTCACCGGTACTGGGAGAATGCAGGAAGACCGTTTGTAGTGCGTGCATACTGGAAACTCTATAATCGACTTCTCTAATGGAATACACATTATCGGAAAAGATTTTTCTCCAAAGACCCTTATGCAGGAAGGATGAATTCTGTAAAAGTTTCTATAATGTAGAGTGAGATTATTTATCTACTTATAAAGCTAAACCTAATGGACTGACTGATGTTGGATGATACAAATGGCTTCAGAACAAATTATATTCGGTACACAAAGTACCCTCGTCTACTAGTAATTTCATTCGCTCATGGCCCTAAGGTTTTATACTATAGGTCTGCCCAATATATTCGTATCAAAAGCAACGATTTTTTTTTCACTCTCCCAGTTATTTTCGAAATGTTTTTTTTTTCGTTTGTTGTCATTATTATTTGTAGTTGTTGCTGTTGTTGTTGTTTTCCCGATTTTTATTTTTATTTTCGTTTATGTTGTTGTTTTTGTTTTTGCATTTAAGCATAAATGTAGAGACAAGACCAACCACATTCCTTATTTTAATTCAGTTGAATTTGTTGAAACAATTTTTGTTTTCTTTTTTCTGTTGTTGCTGTTGCTGTTGCTGCTGCTATATTGTTATTAATGGTTTCAGATTCTGTGTTTTTTTTTCTTCATTCGTCTTTTTTTCATTTTCGCTGGCTCCTCGTTAATACGAATTGGCTGGCCAGCCAGTGTTGTTTTCCAACCCAAATGCTATAGTTGTTCTCATTTTCTGGTTTCTGGTGGTATCTCTACAACAGTTTTCTCCTTGCCCTCCTTCTTAAGGTCCAAAGTACCAGGCAACTTATTAGGTGCCATTAAATGAACGACGTTGTAACGAAGTAGCAAAAGCAAGAGCATCGGCAGCAGTAGCAAAACAGCACTTGCAGCGCCACCACTATAGTAGAAGTAGTTGTTGTGGTACGTGAAACTACTTTGGTATTGTTGCTGTTGCTGTTGCTGCAACATAATATTAAGAGATCATGGCAGCAGTTATAATGTTAATAATAAATAACGCAATATTTTCTGTTTTATGATTATAAATGGGGTGACCAGGTTATCTTGCCTTTGCCAATAAGATTGATTCAACATAATTTGAAATTAAAACGATCAGTTTAAAAAAAAGAAATGAAGGGATTTCTTTCTTTCTCTTCGCTGTAATTTGTAAGATAAAGAGAAGAAGGTTGATTCTTATCTTTTATTTTTTAATACAATACCATTCAATACAATACAATATAAAAAACTTAAATTATTCTTTCACTTTTTCTTAAAAGAAAGTCTTTAATTAAAACCCTGTGAGTTTCATAATTTTTATATTCGGGAGTTTATTTTAAAAAACTTTGAAAATATTTCAGCGCCTAAATTTTAATTGAATATTCTTTCAATATGGAAAAAACTCTTCTTTTTTCCTTCTTTTTTAAGTCCAAATTCAATTAGAATCAGAACAAATATTTCTTTAGAATTTTTGAGTGTTTTGAAGCCTTATGCGAGTGCAGAAACTGAAAAGAATGCAAACTTTTATGACACCTGCTACGCCACTAAGCATTTATTAATATTCAAGAGGCGTTCATTAGTTATGCTGAATAACTCACGGTTTTTGTCTCTTAAAGAATCCCAAATCGTCTACGGCAAGCACAAAATTTAAAAAAAAAAATTCCTACAAATTTTTTTAAAAATATTTTGGATGACATTGTACAATGAGTAAATCTGACCTCCGGGTACTGTACTTGTCTTTATAGACAAGTACACGTCCTCTAACCTTGGATGACATCAATTTATTATTTTTTTTTAATTACTGAATCACATTATTGATCCCATTTCACAGCTTCGATACATATAAAAACTACTGTTGCAGGTTCTATGATGATAGGGTTGCCATCAAAAACAACATGTGGCTTGTAGTACTGGATGTAGTAGTGAAAAACTTAACTATTGAGTCCGACTCTTTCCCAAGACATGGCTTTGTCTGCACTTGCAATGAAGTTCGTTGTTGGTTTGAGTGTTGCATTGGGTTTAGTTTAGTTTGAAGTCGCAGCAGTCTAGTAGGTAGTGTGTTGGCTTATTAGACATGAGATTCAAAACCCAGGTCAGACATCTCCAACAGAGGTTAGGTTAGGTTAGAGGACGTCTACTTGTCAATTAAGACAAGTACAGTACCCGGAGGTCGAATTGACCCATTGTACAACGTCCTAATTTCTCACACCACTTATATTGTGAATGATAATTTTATGTACGAGTAGCAGGGCCTACAGTTTAAAGTCGACTCCGAACGACAGACTTTTTTGAGAAACGTTTTCAGGACAATTTTATTTACACTCACGAGTTTTTGCCAGAAATCTGCTGAGAGGAAGTCACCAAAGAAATACTATTTGTATTTTGTCTTGATGTCTGGCCTGGGACTCCAACACACTACCTACTAGACTACGGCGGCTTCTCCAACAAAACAAAACATAAAAAATATATCTTCGGTTTTTCTGGCCAAAACTCAGAGTGTAAATAAAATTGCCATGAATACGTTTTTCAAAAATCTGTCGTTCGCAGACGACTTTAAACTATAGGTCCCGCCACTCATGTATAAAATTAACGCACACAACATAAGTGGTGTGAGCAGCTAGGTCCGTAATCCTGAATGAAAAGTTGTAATGACCAATTATGTATGTATGTTTATTTATCTCTTAAAGAATCCTAAATTGTCTGCGGAAGGCATTCAAATTTATTCAAAAAATTCTTTCAAATTTTTTTAAAAATATTTTGGATGACATCTGCGTTTTTTTTTTTTTTTTTTTTTAAATTACGGAAGTAGTTTCGATTGAATTCGATAATTATGTATGTATATGTTTACTTGTTCCTTAAAGTTTAAGTAAAGTCTAAGGCAGAAATATTAGTAGCGGCCTTGTGACAAGGTGGCGTTTAAATGCACTGAAACCGTACCTGGAATTTATATTAAATTATGATGGCATTGCCTACACTCTAACTGATTTAACAAAGAAAATACAATAAGTTCGGAAAAATTTTCTTATGACTTCTTTCTTCTTGGAACACGTTACACTTTTCCCAGCTGTACTCCTCCCTTAACGTCCTCCGACAAATACTGCCGTTTTAAAAGTTGACATAACTTTTATCACGTATCGTAATCATCTTTAGCCCATGATTCTTATCATGAAAAGAGTACGAAATCCTAACCTCAAATCTACCTCATCTTACAATTTCTGCTTTGGTTTCAAGTTTATTCATGAGATTTCTCCAGCTAAACCGGTTATTATTGGAGGTTCTATGATGATAGGGTTGCCATCACAAACAATACCCTCTGTAAAAATATGTTGGGTTGTAGTATTGGGTGTAGTGGTGGGAAACTTACCAAGTAGGACTCAGTATTTTTTCCAAGAGGTGGTTTTGCCGGCACTTGCAATAAAGTTCGTTGTTAGTTAGGGTGTTGTATTGCGGTTTGAACCTCAAGCTGTTGTATAATAATTCATCGTCCTATTTACCAGATTACGGTGACTTCGGCAAATCTGTATTGGTGCATCAAAAGTTCCTATTCAAAGTGAAGGAAAATACTACCAATTTTGAGGGCGAATTTCATTCGTTATTATTTCCTTGCTTTGTTTGAGCTGCAAGAAATAGAGGTCAGAATAGATTGCACGACTCACGTAGTCAGTAACAATTGATTCCCTTCCGATCTTCTGGCCCTATTCAAAAACAACATAACTTGAACGACAATTTCGACAATTGAATTGGTTTGTGGAGCTTGTTTTTGACTTTGAGCTAATTTACTTGACCTTTTTCGACTAGCCAGCCAGTCTTTCCTGTATGTTTTAACACTGCCGTAAGGACGATATGCGTTTGCTTAAATATCTGAGAATTTCCCTCGGGTTACTAGTTACAACATTGCAACATGATTTGACTGTCATTTTTTTTTAAGAAAACACTCCTTTAAATACCCGCTTTTCTCCCCCCTAAGTACATACTTTAATTTGCTTATTTGTTTATTTCTTTTTTTTTTATTGTGTTTCTAATCATTGAAAAAAATCTCCATAAATTCTTCCTAAAAGAACTTCTTTTTAGTTGCACATCAATCTGGTTGTGGCCAATTTATTCGTTGTCTGCTGAACTCATCAACGAAAAACAAACACGATTTCGCAACATCAGACTCAGTGATGTACAATTTTGATTAAGTTTTTTTTTGTTGTTGTTCAGAAATAGAAACAGCATTTGCGGATAGCAAGATAACAAAGAGAGAGAGAGAGAGAGAGAGAGAGATAATAAATGTGCTGTTGTTTAGTTTTCTTCAATTTACAATTAATTTTCTTGCAAGCAAAAAATTAATTTTCGTTTTCAATTAATTTCAAACATTTGCCTCAAAAAATAAATTTGCAGGCCTGGTAGGCAGGGCTGTGGAATGTTGTTATTTATCTTGTTTGTTTTTTATTTTCTTTTCGTATTTTAGGGGGACAGTTAAATTCTTTCTGTATTTCTTTTATTAGTTTCCTGATTACTAATTTATGTTTTAATTTTTTTCTTCTACTTTCAGGTAAGGCGGTTTGATATTTTTGCAAATAATTCAAAATAATTTTTGGAAAATCCAAAAAATTAAAGGTAAGATTATGAAAAGTTCGTTTAATTAATCGATTACTTGCGTTTCTTTTTCGATAACTTGCATTTTTTCGATGACTTGCATTTTTTTCGATGACATACATACATACTTAATTGGTCATTACAACCCTTCAGTAAGGATTACGACCTAGTTTCTCACACCACTTATGTTGTGTGTGTGTTAATTTTATACATGAGTGGCGGGACCTACAGTTTAAAGTCGACTCCGAACGACAGATTTTTGAGTAAACTTTTCATGGCAATTTTATTTACTCTCAGAGTTTTTGCCAGAAATCTGCTGAGAGGAAGTCGCCGAAGAAATAATTTTGTATTTTGTTTGATGTCTGGCTGAGGTTTGAACCCTGGGTTTACGTCTAATAAGCCAACACACTACCAACTAGACTACGGCGATGACATTTTCTTTAATTTTATCGAACTTTTCTCGATTTATAATAAAAAGTAAGCTCCGTCGGCTATATCGCCGATCGCAAAGGTTACCCGACTGTACCGAAAACTGTTTTCGAATCCTTGATTCATCAGCTTTCCAACCGACTGAAGAACAATAATGCTATAGGTCCGGATGACCTGCCTGCTGAATTATTTAAGACCAGAGGTAGTAAAGAGCAGGTAGAGTGCATGCACCAGCTTATCTACAATATATATGTGGCGAGGAAAGTATACCCAACGATTAGACCACAAGGCGCCTCTGTTCTGTTGTGAAAAAGGCAGACCACATGATGTGCGTCTACTATAGAGGTATAAGCCTTCTTCCTATCGCATTCAAGGATCTCACGAGCCTATTGTGTGAAAGACTGAAGCCACTCGTTAAAACACTGACTGGTCCCCATCAGTACGACTTCAGGTCTGGTTTGTCCACCATCAACCACCATCACCTTTCATTAATCGAGTAAAATTCGATAAAATATAATTTAAAACTTTCAGATACTAAATCTATTCTAAAAGTACTGCTTCGCTTTATAAGTACTAGTTTTAAAATATCCTTTTTAATAAAAAGTTTTTGGAAAAAGTACTTTTTTGATAAAGTAGTTTGCAAAAGTACCATTTTTTCCTTACACACGCTGACACACTGAAATAATTATCATTATTGTTCAAGCTATAATAAAAACGTAAAAGTACCGTTTTTGTTTGAAAGTACGATTTTAAAAAAGTAGTTTACAAAAATTCCAATTTTTCATAAAATTTCCTTGTGTATGTATTATGTGGCGAACTGAAATAATTACCGCCATTGTCAAAACTATAATAAAAACGTCAAAAGTATGTTTGAAAGTACAATTTTGAAAAAGTACCTTTTTTGGAAAAGTACTTTTTTGAAAAAGTAGTATAAACAAGTACTATTTTTCATTAAATTATCTTATTTATACCAAACGTCACACACTGAAATAATTACCGCCCATTTTTGTTTGAAAGTACTATTTGGAAAAAAATACTTTTTTTTAGGAAAGTAGTCTAACAAGTACCAGTTTTTCCTTAAAGTTATCTTGTTTATATATTATGTGACACACTGAAATAATTACCGCCATTGTTGAAGGTGTACTAAAAACGTAAAAAGTACTATTTTGTTTGGAAAACTACCTTTTCGACAAAGTAGTTTATAAAAGTACCATTTTTTCTTCATAAAATTACCTTGTTTATATATCATGTCACACACTGAAATAATTAAGGCTGTAATAAAAACGTCAAAAGTACTATTTTTGTTTGAAAGTACTATTTTGAAAAAGTACTTTTTTTGGAAAAGCACTTTTTTAAAAAAGTAGTTTAAAAAGTATTATTTTTTCATTAAATTATCTTATACCAAACGTGTACACTAAAATAATTACCGCCTATTTTTGTTTGAAAGTACTATTTGGAAAAAGTACTTTTTTAGAAAAGTAGTTTAAAAATGTAAAATTTTTTGCCTTAAAATTATCTTGTTTATATATTATGTGAGACACTGAAATAATTACCGCCTTTGTTGAAGATGTTATAAAAACGTAAAAAGTACTATTTTGTTTGGAAAAGTACCTTTGCGAAAAAGTAGTTTATAAAAGTTCCGTTTTTTTCTACATAAAATTTCCTTGTTTCTACATATATAAATTAAGGCTGTAATAAAAACGTCAAAGTACTATTGTTTGAAAGTACAATTTTGCAAAAGTACTTTTTTTGAAAAGTACTTTTTTGAAAAAGTAGTTTAAAAAAGTAAAATTTTTTCATTAAATTATCTTATTTATACCAAACGTGACACTGAAATAGTTACCGCTCTATTTTTGTTTGAAAGTACTATTTTGAAAAAGTACTTTTTTTTAGAAAAGTGGATGGAAAAAGTTTTTTTTCATTAAATTACCTTGTTTGCACATTATGTGACACACTTAAGTAATTACAGCCATTTGTCAAAGCCGTAATAAAACTGAAATTGTAATTGTAACGCTAACGCATCAAGTTTTAGCTCTGCTTGCTGTTTTTGTGCCACTTTAAGGCGATTATTCAAATCCAAAATTGGTACAAATGCTGCTTGTGGTTGCTTGGCTGGAGCCGTATAAATCATTTTTCATAAATGGCAACCGAGTTTTAGTTTTCCTTCTCCTCCACCTCTGCTTTAATTACTTCATATGAGTAAATCTTTAATTAAACTTCCTCGCTTAAGATTTAACGCAAAACTCTTTATATATAAGAGCTGCTGGAAGTATTTCTAATATCTGCAACTACAAATGGTGTAATTAAATGGAAATTGCAATGTTGAGGCAGTAAAATGCAAGAGAAAGAAAAAAAACGGCATTAAAAAGTGCGAAAGTTTTGAAGAAAAATTCAAAACAAAATGCCACTTATCGGGTTTGATTATATTCAACGCACTGTTTTCTTATGGCCAAAAAATGTTTATGGAGTGTCAGAGTCTTTTAATCTTGAGATTATGGCATGCCGTGCCGTGTGGTGTGATGAGGTTTATATGGCATGGTTTGCTTTGATTTCTTTGTATATGTAACTCCTTCCTTTTCTTAAGTAAACTAAATATCATCATAAATCAAGAAATATTTGATTTTAGTTCTCTTTTATTTTTTGTGTTGTTTTTTATTTTTTAAATAAATGAGTTTACTGACCCAATTTTCCCAAAAAAAAAAAAAAAAAAATCACTCGATGAACATGATGAAAACACTTGTAACGTAAGCACCTTTAGGGGACAGACGACGACACTAAAAATTGATGGAAAATTGAAAGAGACACAAGTCTCCAAAAGCTAAACTTCCTTAACTCACCTTGTTGTGCCTGCCACACCAATATTTTTTAATCTCAGCTCTGCTCTGCCTTGCACTGCGCAAACAGCATGCGCTGCATAACCGAAAAACAACAGAAAAAATTTTTTGTTTTTTTATGTCAGTAATGCGGCAGTTAAAGTAAACGCACCTGCACGCATAATGCTTTTGTGGTGGTTGCATGTGATCCATAAATTACACCATTTGGTTACACTGGCCACACCTACCTACTCTGGCACTTGGTGACGGCAATGGTAGAGTACAAGTGGTGTGTATCTATCTACGATATCTACGGTACGGTGTATCTTTTAAATGCTGGTATGAATTTATGAGATTTTTGTCATATACAAACATAATTTTTGTTTTTTTTGTTGTTGTTGTTTTTTCTGTAATTTCAACATAAAACTCATGTTTAAGATCATGGATACACTGTCATCTAATGTTGTCTTTGGGGTATTTGGTAACAAGTTTTGTCGGTTTTTTTTTTTCTAATTTTGTTTTCAATAATTTCGTTAATCCTTTAAAGAATTTTGAAAAGAAAAATTGTAGAATTAATGAAAATATTGTTACGTTTTTTACCTTTTAAAAACGTTTAAAATATGAGCTCGTATATTGCAAATAAAATAAAAATAAACTTGCGTTTAGTTTTAATTAAAATTCTTTATTGTTTGCACAATTCTGTGTGCCACTTTTCACAACTTGATGTAAACAACAACAATTGCTTTGTTTGTTATTCTGTGCCACTTTTCAGAACTTGATGTAAACAACAACAATTGCTTTGTTTGGTATTCCTCTGTTTACACTCTTTACATAAACAATAACAATTACTAGGCAATTATTCGACAGATCTTTGTAACGAAGATCTTCAAACCACGATTACTCTCTTCACACAAGACTGACTGGACTTCACTCGCCTGCTTTGCCTTCCCTTTTATATGACAAAGTAAACAGTCTGATGAATGTTTTCGAAGGCGAATTTTCATTACTTTGCTTTCTCGAAATCTCTATAAATGTAAACATCGTTGTTTACATTTATTATTGTAGTGTTGTTGGGTGTAAATTTGTTTACTTGTTTACCATTTCTAATGCTGGTGTTTGCTGTATTAAGCAGTGCGATAATATGTAAACAGGTTTGTTTACTGCATTGTTTTGTTTTTGTAGCTTTTGTTTATAATTTTAATGTTAACCTAAATAAAAACAAAACACCAGTATCTAGATTTTATCATTTTCGTAACAATATATTACCTTGTTGGGTAATACTTCCATCTCTTCCCCTGATATCGATGAAGAGCATTCTAAACTTCATCGAGTCTCATATTTAACATTTTATGCTACTAGATGATGGTGTATTGGCGCAGTTCACTTGAATACAATTTAGGCATTCAAATATGTTTGTACTTCACAACAAGTATGTGAATACCCAGCATCGATCCTTGAGAAATAGAGTGTTCTGTACAAACATGAGGCTTTATTGGCTCTGTTGGCCGTAGTCTTGTAGGCTTTTTACACGTGAAGCCGTGATTCAAACACCATTTGGTAAGAGGTTTGCCGATTTTTTCTAATTTTTTTAATTTCGTTAATCCTTTAAAGAATTTTAAAAAATTCGCAGAGTTATGGTAACAGTTCATCCCCTTCCCCTGATCTCGATAAAGAACATTCTAAACTTCATCGAGTCTCACATTTAATATATTATGCTATTACATACATACATACATAATTGGTCATTACAACCCTTCAGTCAGGATTACGACCTAGTTTCTCACTTACTTTACTTAATGCGTTGTCTACAGAGTAACTTGTTTCCAGACAGTTCTAGGCAATCAAAAAGTGGACATATTTTGATAAACCCAAGAGCCTGAATCAACGTCATCGTAGAATATCATCTCTTACCCAATGAATTATTTCTTCTCAAGAGTAGGACGTTATAAGCAAAGTTCCTTACCACCTCACCGAAACAACAAACCAATACATTACAACAAACCACAATACATAAGGGCCTAGAACCTGCCATAAGAAGCCAATCGCTTGCTTAATTGGAGAAACCTGATTAATAAAACTGACAAAACAACAAAATAATAAGAAAGTGGTGAAGATGCATAACAAAGGATTATAAGTACTCAAAAAGTTTACAGAATAGCTTCCTATCTCGTGTCAAATCTTTCACTTCTCTCTAACCTCTATCCAGGGGGGTGACCCGCATTTCTGTCCTAAGGCAGAGCGCTAAAGGGAAGGTATCTCAGTAACGAAGGTTCACTCCCTGACTTATAATTTTGCCATAATGAAGTGTTCTTTTCAAAGCAGGTAATATTATGCAGCCTGCAATTTCAACTCTCATTGATCTTGTTGGTGTTGTGTGGCATGTTTAACGCTTGATCAGTGTTATGGGATTTAGGGCACGTGGTTACTTCTATTCAACGACGCTATGGTTTGATTTGCCACAGGCTTTCTCAAGATCGTTGAATTACATTCGATATTGCCTATGAAGCTATTCTCCAAACATTGTGTCAATGTTTACACAGAGTTTCTCAAATACCCAGGATGTGTTGTATAATTTCCTCCTCCTTCCGTGGACTTAGGCAAAGGTACGATTATACAGTACTTCTGTATCAGTCGCCTCATTCTGTCTTGGGCATAAGAATTTTAAACATCTTACAACTGTTTCCGAGGGATTACAGATGTTAATTGTGCCATACGTTCTCTTTTAGCTAATAATGCAATAAATTCCTTATGTACTCAAAACACCAGGAGTGAAAAGCTCCCTACCCTGACAATGATGAGTCATTAAAAAAGAATTTCTATTTATTTTTAAGAGCGAAATAAAAATAAATGAAAATACGTTTCTAAGAAAATTATGATTCATTTCGGAACCCTCTTTTTAAAAATTAAAAATAAATTCATTTACTTACGTACGCGGACACACAAAACACAACACATTCCTTTCGCACACGAGAAAAGGGGAGCTATTTTGGGAAAAGTTCATGCATTTAATTTGCAACTCATCCATGAATCCCCCCAAACGCACAACACTTCTATGCTGGATTTTTATTTAAAAATAATTGAAAAAAAATTGAATAAACACATGACATTTGCCTGAGTAAGTAGAGAAACAAAATTTGTTTCAAGAGCAAAATTACAATCTAAATATAGAGCGAGCGTGTGTTGTCTTAAAGCGGCATTAAAATTTTTATTGTATTTGTTTGAAGGATTCAGTGTCACAGGAAACAGAAAATTTCTTAACATAATAAAACAACGGTACATACGATCTAAATATTTAGGGGCGTTTAGAAATTAGAATTTCATGGTATTTTTCAAAAATGTGCACTTAGGTTAGGTTATTGTTACGAAAATGAAAAATCTAGACTCTGGTGTTTTGCTTTTACATTGCTTAACATTAATATTATAAACAAAAGCTACAAAAACACAACAATGCAGTAAACAAACCTGTTTACAAATTATGGTACTGCTTAACATAACAACAAACACCAGCATAAAAAAAATGGCAAACAGGTAAACAAAAATCCACAACAACACTGCAAGAAAAATGTAAACAAAATCCACAAACAACAATAATAAAATGAATAAATGTAAACAAAATACACAAACAATAATGAATGTAAACAACGATGTTTACATTTATACAGATTTCGTGATGGCGAAGTCACGAACATTGGCCTTAAAAAACATTCATCAGACTGTTTACCCTGCCATATAAAAGGCAAGGCAAAGCAGGCGAGTGAGTTATTGAAGTTCAGTCAGTCTTGTGTGAAGACGCGGTGCGTTTGAAGAGAGTAATTGTGGTGTGAAGATCTCCGTGACAAAGATCTGTCGAATAATTGTTATTATTTATGCAAAGGGTATAAACAGAGGAATAACAAAAGAAAGCAATTGTTGTTGTTTACATCAAGTTGTGAACAGTGTCACACAGAATTGTGCGAATAATAAAGAATTTTAACTAACACTAAACACAATTTTATTTCTATTTTATTTGTAATGTACGAGCTCATATTTTAAACGTCTTTAAAAAGTAAAAACGTAACAGTACGCTACTAGCACTCTATTGGCGGGTTTACTTGGTGCATATACGGCTCTTTACGTTTTATTTGGTTAGGATTGGTACATTCCCTTCTATGTTCGTAATTTACAACTAAAGCAGGGAAAGACAAATTGAATCACTTCTAGCATCATTTTACTGCCACGTAAACCTTGTCGCCGTAGTCTAGTAGGTAGTGTGTTGGCTTATTAGACGTAAAGCCAGGGTTCGAGCTCCAGGCCAGACATCGAAACAAAATACAAAAAGTATTTCTTCGGCGACTTTCAGCAGATTTCTGGAAAAAATTCTGAGAGAGTAAACAAAATTACCATGAAAAGATTCTCAAGTCGTTCGGAGTCGACTTTAAACTGTAGGTCCCGCCACTCATGTATAAAAATTAACACACACAACATAAGTGGTGTGAGAAACTAGATCGTAATCCTGACTGAAGGGTTGTAATGACCAATTATGTTATGTACATATGTAAACCTTGTCCACTCCCGGTGTACAAACCTGCCTTAATCTATTTTTTGATACTTGCATTACAATGTATAGATTCTTACTTTTGTTGAGATAGTCCATATCGCTATGAAACTAACTCCAAGATCCACGATCTTTTTATATCGTATACTCTTCAGTCTGTTGCGTCTGCAAAATCTCCTGTATCTTAAAAGAAAAGGTTACAAAACCGGCTTTATATGATGGCGTAGATGGTATATCTTACACGTGGTTTGTGTCTTTAATAAGTAATATCGGCATTTTTAATAAAATGGAGCCATAAAAAGGGGTTAGGGTTGACCATCTTAAGCGATATAAGATGGAAGCGCAACATACAGTTAGTGCTACATACTGAAAGTGTTTTAGAATGGAAGCTGTACCTATCAGAAGTAGTATTGAAATGAAAGGAATATCAAATGCAAGCGGGGTCCGTACAGACTGTACAGACAGAAATCGGCCTTGATAAGAAGTGATTTGCACAATAAGGTGTGATATTTCTGCAATCCAATTCAGTTTTCTGTAATACAAATCAGTTTCCCGCAATGCAGCCTGTTTCTTACAATGCAATGCGAAGTTTCCTCATGCGGTACGGTTTACCGCAATGCAATGCGGTTTCTCTTTTCAAGCCCGTTTTATATTTCTCAGATTTGTCTTTTCATTATTTTATTTTTCTTTTAATATGTTTCTCTTTATTTATTGTTATTTTTCTTCTTCTACGTGGAAGTCATGTTGGTTATGGACCGCTGAGAAAATTCTCTAAGAGCCGCGCCTTTCAATGGTTTCCTACAACTGCGCCAGGGCCGAACTAGTAGTTCGACTTTTCTCATATGGGGAAGCGTTTTATTCATTGCGAAGCAAATTATTGGTAGGATAAGGACACCGTAGTCTAGTGAATAGTGTATTGGCTCATTAGACGTAAGGCCAGGGTCCAAATTCCAGGTCAGAGGTCCCCAAAAAAAAAAACGAAATTAGGAAAAAATATTTCTTCGGTGACTACCTCTCAGCAGATTTCTACAAAATAAAATAGCCGTGAAATTTTTCTCAAAAATCTAGAGTTCGGAGTCACACAAGAAGTGTGAGAAGCTAGGTTGTAATCTTGGCTGAAAGGTTGTAATTACCAATTATGTACGATGTATGTATATGTATGCAAGGCCACTACTATCATTATTTAGTCCTTCTCGATAAGATTGAGCACAGAGGCTCTATCTGCAGGTCGATGAAAACACATGGTGCCTCTTGAACAATTGCATTGAGTTGACAAGGAACAGGTTTCACGTTTTGCACCAGGCCGTATTAGATCTGCTTCTATTGAAGAATTACTGGACTTCATGCAGAGAGCAGAGAAATTTCTTCCAGTCCGCCCTTTTCTATGAGGTATCATCTGCTATACTTTGTGCACTGATAATCGTATAGGGGGGAGATAATTTGATAAATTATTCGTGTATTTTAATTATTTTAGCTTGGGGAACCTACTGAGTATGTCGTTAACGATAATAGTGGACAGACGTAGTTTCAATTCTTAGCTGTATAAGATCAATTACTGTATTACTAATTGAAGATCGGGTTTTACTGGATTATCTTCGAGAGTTTCGTGCATTTCAGATCTTAATAAACGTTGAAATACCGTGTGCTATTCCTCTAGACCTTGACAATGAAGGAAAAACAGTTTTGTAATGATTCAAAATGCTGAAAGACTAACTTACTTAATTGGTCATTACAACCACCATATCCATGAATGGTGGAACCTCTAGTTTAAAGTCGATTTCGAACAACAGATTTTTTGAGAAACTTTTCATGGAAATTTTTATTTATTCTCAGAGTTTTGGACGTGAAAATACTGAGAGGAAGGCGCTGATGAAATATTTTTTCATATTTCGTTTTGTTCGAGATGTGTGGACTGGGATTTGAACTACCATCTCAACATACTATCCCTACTAGACCTACGGCTACAGAAAGTCTAACTAGGGCTGCCTTCCAAAATGTTAGTTGCTTTGTGTTTGAACAAAGTATCGTGTTTCATAATGCCACTGTACAAAATGTTTACAATGTATTCTTTTTTAAAACGTCGTCAATGTATATTTTTAACGCAGTCAAAAAGCAATCAGGCATCGGATTTATAGTTGATGCATTGTTTGGTTACTTTGCATATCTACATAGTTTATGTACAGTAGTAGAACTGCATACAAACTTTGTATTGATACATTTTGGAAGGCAGCCGAGATGTTGAAATTAGGCTCACTGTAGACCCTGTTCGTTCATCGGCATAAGGTTTAAGCCACATGGACTTCTTAAGTATCGACTTCTGTGCTCGTCCATATGTGTTTGTACAGATTGAAGACAGCATAGTTGAAGTACATATAGGGGAGTTTACTAATTTTGGAATAAATCATAAAGGGTAGAGGCTTTAGACTTCTATTCGTTATGGCTAGATTTGTCTGTTCGTTATCTGAAGTATTCTTGAACTATGGGCTTCTTAAATATGCCTTAAAAGCCTAAATTTATTATATAATAACAGATACAGGCCTAAAGCCCTCTCAAAATACTCGTTTATGGTGGATAACTTGTCTGTAATGTGGTCTCTACAGAAATTTAAGTTTTGTGTTAAATCTGAAGCATGGGTAAATGGAGCAATATGGAGCATTATTGGGAGGTTGATGTCAATATTGAAAAAATTCCATGATCACCCAATGGGTTAAAATAGTATTTAATTTTTTCTTATGGAGGACACATTGTAAACATGGAAGTTATTAAGAAACTTATATGATGGACGCACACAGACTGAATTTTTTTTTTCATCTGCTGTTGCTTAGACTAACTCCATTAGTCCAAGAAAAAAAAAATAGTTTAACGTGTTTTATATACAAAAACAATTTATAAATCGAACAAGAAAATAAAAAAAAAGAAACAAAAAAACTGCCAATAATAAATGTGTCTTAACATGGATTTCGTTCGCTACACCCCACTGTAACCAACTACCAGCACTGCCGTAGTGTATCGTGCATTCCGGCACTCTACTCTACTAACTGTCCGTACAAGGAAGATCGCCCATTATTGACCGTCAGCTTAATTGCACTGATGCATGTCTAGTTTTCGAAGTCAACTCGATTGGATGCTGTTCGTTTCGGCTCCGTATTATGGTCAGTCAAATGGCGATTGTTTAGCTTGCTGTGGCCAAACTTGAATGAATGAAAGAATGAATGGCCGACTGGCTGAGATGGTTGGATGACTAGGTGACTGCATGTAATGTAATGGTTTAGTATGGTGGGCCGTTTTGAATCATACAACCATACATTGCTGTTGTGTGTTGCCTTGGATTATTGTTAGAAGACCACAGTTGATTGACGAGTTATTAAATGCTGGCAAACTGCAAAGTTAATAGATGGACTGAATGGTCGATGTTGTAATGGCCGATTCTAATAAACAAATTCATGCGATACAAACAGCACCGCAAACGTATATCGGATCATGTCTTGGTTTGCACGTTTTGCACCGCTTCACTTTGCATTTGCCTTGTGCACACACAACAAGTGTTACTCAGTTGATGTTTTGGTGTTTAAAAAGCGTTTATTATACCATTTGTAACCGTAGTTTTTCCATTTAATTTTCAAATTATTTCATGCATGCATATATGCCCATCCGTATTCTTTTCCTCTCAGGCTCATTTTGCTTTCCATCATCATCATCATCGCCATCGTCATTTTCACATGTTCATCATCAGGTTGCTTGAGTAATAATTTTTTTGTTTCTGTTTCTTGCTAAACATTTGACCATGTATGTATGTCTACTACTGCCCATACATACATATATGATCTGTGATAGTTCTGTGCATCAGTTTGCTTGTTTGCATTACTACATATTAATTGTGTATGTAGAGCAAAGAAATATTTTAATAGTTTTCTTAAAAAAGCTTTTTTTATTACTTAAAAAGCAAAAAAAAACCGAAGAACTAAAGTACACCGTTTCCAAATTGCTGCAATTCCTCGTAGGCATTGTAGTGAAACTTCAAGCAAGTATAGCCTTTTGACATGGTTTTGTATTAGATATCTTAGCAGGGGTTTGAACCACGGGTTCCTACTAGATTACATACACACATACATAATTGGTCATTACAACCCTTCAGTCAGGATGACGACCTAGTTTCTCACACCACTTATGTTGTGTGTGTTAATTTTTATACATGAATGGCGGGGACCTACAGTTTAAAGTCGACTCCGAACGACAGATTTTTGAGAAACTTTTTCATGGCAATTTTTTATTTACTCTCAGAGTTTTTGCCAGAAATCTGCTGAGAGGAAGTCGCCGAAGAAATATTTTTCGTATTTTATTTTGATGTCTGGCCTGGGGCTCGAATCATGGCTTTTCGTCTAATAAGCCAACACACTACCTACTAGACCACGGCGATTACGGCGATTTGTTAACCAATACCACTCAAAAATCTAGTCAGAGACTGTGTTGGTGTTTTCGAGCGTTTCCGACTAATCTAATTTATAGGACTAATTTTACTTACTTACAACCCTTCAGTTAGGGATACGACCTAGCCTGTCACCCCTCTAATGTTGTGTGTGTTAATTTTATCCATGAGTGGCGGAGGACCTAGAGTTTTAAGTCGACTCTGAATAATAGATTTTTGAGAAACGTTTCATGGCAATTTTATTTACCCTCAGAGAGTGTTTGCCAGAAATCTGCTGAGAGGAAGTCGCCGATGAAATATTTTTTGTCTTGGCTCTGGTTTGAAACGCGGCTTCACGTCTAATGAGCCAACACACTACATACTAAACAACGGCGACTAAAGCAATTCAAATCGGCCTAATCAACGACAAAGCCGAATATTCTATAATGCTCAGTTATTCGGTGGAAATTACAAAGGAATCAGCATCCAGACACTCCCAGAATAGGCGACGTGATATGAAAACACAGCATTCATCACGACAATCTGGGCCACATGTTGCAATAACAGTTAAAATCTGTTTGGATTATTGCGTTTGGGAAGCTATGTTTACACAAACCTTGCCCAGTCGCCCACAGGCAATTGTTAAATGTTAAAGACTTTCTTTGCATGAAGTGTGTTTTTTTATTTCTTTTCATTCATATAAGGAACTTACGACTGGCTTCTCTTCAACCCTACAGCTTTTTTTCCAGTTAATTAATCAAGTTTATCAGGTTTAGCATGTAATTTATATATTGTAATTTATATATTCTAGAATGATAGGGTTGCCATTTATCGTGTTCTAGAAGCAGAGTTCGAGAATGACAGGGTTGCCAGATATCGTGTTCTAGAAGCAGAGTTCTAGAATTATAGGGTTGCCATATATCGTGTTCTAGAAGCAGAGTTCGAGAATGATAGGGTTGCCATATATCGTGTTCTAGAAGCAGAGTTCTAGAATGATAGGGTTGCCATTTATCGTGTTCTAGAAGCAGAGTTCGAGAATGACAGGGTTGCCAGATATCGTGTTCTAGAAGCAGAGTTCTAGAATTATAGGGTTGCCATATATCGTGTTCTAGAAGCAGAGTTCTAGAATGATAGGGTTGCCATATATCGTGTTCTAGACGCAGAGTTCTAGAATGATAGGATTGCCATATATCGTGTTCTAGAAGCAGAGATCTCTAAGAAAATGTATTCACAGGGAGTTAGGAGGCTTCCTGAATGGATTATTGATAAAATTAGCCAACCATAGAGAATATTTATTTTGTCTTCTCCCAGAATCGAATCTACATTGCCCGGCTTTGTAGTGAATTCATATGACGCATCACGCCACCCCTGGGGTATTATTGTGTTTACAGAGGTTAGGAGGCTTCCTGAATTGAGTATTTATAAAATTCCCAAACCTTGGAGAACATTTATTTGGTCTCCTCTCACAAGCGAAACTAGATTGCCCTACTTTGTAGTGAATTCATACAACACTGCAATACAGCACCCCTGGTGGTATTATTTCGAAAGTCGACAGCACGAAAGAGCACACAGCAGACTTGGCAGGGGAAATATATTTTATGGAACTTTCAATACTTTTCGGAGATCACCAAAAATATCAACTCCCACTAAAGTAGAGGCTTTTATCAGCAATTACAACGTAGTACTTTTTATTCTAACTTCTTTTCTTCTTTCACTTTCGGCATTTTAAACAATCATTGTAGTCGAGGCAAAAGAAGAACGTCGAAAACTTGGAACGTCATTTGAAACAAATGGTTGTTCGACTGGGCAAGGTTTGTGTAAACATAGCTTCCCAAACGCAATAAACTAAACAGATTTTAATTGTTGTTATTGCAACATGTGGGCCAGATTGTCGTAATGAAATATTGTGTTTTCATATCTCGTCGGCTATTCTAGGAGTCTCAGGATGATGATTCCTTTCTAATTTGTACCGAATAACTGAGCATTGTGGAATATTCGGCTTTGCCGTTGATTAGGCCTATTTGAATTGCTTTAGTCGCCGTTGTTTAGTAGGTAGTGTGTTGGCGTATTAGACGTGAATCCACGTCTCATACTCCAGGCCAGACATCTCGAATAAAACGAAAGAAATATTTCAACGGCGACTTCCGCTCAGCAGATTTCAGGCAAAAACTCTGCGAGCAAATAAAACTGCCATAAAAAAGTTTCTCAAAAAAATCTGTCGGTCGCAGTCGATTTTAATATATACGGTGGTGGCCTTATAATTAGAAACGATATTTCTGGAACAGAGTTCTCTGGAGTGACGAATCTAAGTTTAGTTTGTCCCAATCTGATGGAAAAACGTATATAAAGCGTTCTCCAAACAAAGCCTTTGACACAGTGAAAACTGTAAAATAAATTAGCAAACATACATGTTTCTAATTATAAGGCCACCACTGTAGGTACCGCCACTCATGAAAACACATTACATAAGTGGTATGAGAAACTAGGTCGTAATCCAGACTAAAGGGTTGTAATGACCAATTATGTACGTATGTTTGTAAGGCTTTATGTCTGATTTTATGCCATCTTTGGACACATTTGGCTGCATGATTTGAACCTGAGGTGTCACAAACACTTCACGAATCAAAATAAAATTTTTTACTTTACCAAACAAAGAAATTCAAGTCTATTGTTGATTGAATTGTTATTCTCTTTACAACACTGTGTATAAATACTGTCACTTAAATTATTTCAATGGTCTTGGTGTTGTTATCTTCCGAGTGATTATCCGGCAATTGTAATTTAATAAGAGAATCTCTTTGTTTTGTAAACTCATGTTCGTATCATTTTTCATTTCAACTTCGAATACAAAAAAGTAAAACGACAATCATGATGACGTTGTTTCCATTTTTCCAAATCACAAGACATTGTTACACTTGCGCACTCCGTACGTACAAAATAGGGAACACATTTCAAGTGATAAGAGTGAGAGAGAGAGATTCGGAACAAAAGATGCCAGAAAAACTGTCACCAAAACAATTGTCACCAAAACAATTTATTTAAAACAGAACATTACTTTACTCTGAGTATTCCATTACAATTGTGTTTCTAAATTTCTAAAGAATTGAAAAGATTTTCCAAATACAATGCCTTGGGATACAATTACAGAATGAAAGTGCACTTCTGGTGGCTCATGACAAGTACAAGTACTTCTAAGCGTTTTAGGGTTGGGCTGGTTGAGTGTGATTGAATGACTGGTGTGTGTGTGGATCATGTAAATAATGTGTGTGTGTGTGTGAATTATTGGACCCTTTAAATACAGTGTATGCATGCTATGATCTCTTTTTAAGTGTCTGCTGCTGAATAGCTGTCAGTTAGTGCTTGCTTAAGTGGTGCTTATCTTTCACACACTCTCTCTGTCTCTCCCCCACTTTATTATAATGTAGCTATCCACACTACACCAACCATGTAATTGTTTACTATCGTGGGTAATTTTCTTCAAACATTTTTGTTTCTTTCTTCACTGCTAGCTATGCAATCCGTTACATATTTCTTAAGTATTCCGTTTAACATTTTAAAACGTTTCATTTCCATTTTTTTCTGATCAATTAATAGTCTTTGCACATGTAACCATATCGTGTTGGTATTCTTGTTCTTCTTGTCTCGTTCTCTCTCGCTCTCTCTCGCTCTCTCTCTCCTAACATGATCAATTTGCATTGGCATGCCACTTTAATATGCCGTTAAATAAATATTCATATTGTTTTTGCAACTGGAATTCTATGCCCCATGGCAAGCCAAGCCATGGAACAATGCTTTGCATTGCTAGGCCGGCACTACACAGCTTCTAACTGTCTGTAGAACTATTAAATATTCTTGTAATAGGTGTTGCACAAACAAAAAACAGCAGGATGGATAATTTTAATAAAAAAATGCTGCTTCAATCATTGGCAGTGTAATTAAAAAAAATTACGATTGAATCATTTGCATGAAAGCAATATAATTGCCTTCAAACAGGAACTTCGCAGTGGCTTAAGAGGGAGGTTTGGCCTTTAACATAAGGCATTCTCTTCAATAGATTCCTCCTCAAATAACTTTATCCCTACAAACGTTGCAAAACGCCTTCTTTTCAAGGGTGTTTTTAAATCTGTGATCACGTCAAGCATTGTAGCTGGCTCATGCTTGTTGTAGTCTGCTTGACCAAAATTATGAATTACAAGCAGCGATAATTTATGAACCTCTTCATAATCGCTTATTAACTCAAGATTATTCTCCTTTTATATGTCAAACCTTATGGTAAAACCTCGTATTACACTACACCACATGAAATGAATGCAAACATCTTAGCCTCTGCCCATATTGAGGAAATTCTCGGAATTGAACAAGCAGATTAGTTTGGTAAGAAGAGGGCTTCCATACCGTTGATGGGACCAGAACAATATTGTGGATTGGAGGTGAATGTTTTTGAAAAGATATGCTCAACGGAAAAGGGAGATAAAAAGAGCGACAGAGACTCTTCTCAAACTAAGTGTGTTTGAGGCTTAACTTGAGGTTGGTAAAGGGCAGGAGATACTCTTAGTCATGGTTGAGATTGTTTCAAGTCCAACATGCAGATTCTGTGGAACACATCTTGAAACCTGTACGGCATTAATGCACCCTAAAAGGAAACACCGTAGTCTCCGTAGTCTAGTAGGTAGTGTGTTGGCTTATTAGACATAAAGCCAGGGTTCGAGCCCCAGGCCAGAAATCAAGACAAAATACAAAAAGTATTTCTTCGGCGACTTCCTCTCAGCAGATTTCTGGCAAAGACTCTGAGAGTAAATAAAATTGCAATGAAAAGTTTCTCAAAAATCTATCGTTCGGAGTCGACTTTAAACTGTAGGTCCCACCACTCATGTATAAAAAATTAACACACAGCATGTGTGGTGTGCGAAACTAGGTCGTAATCCTGACTGAATGGTTGTAATGGCCAATTATGTATGTATGCATCCTAAAAGGAAACACCTGGACGTATAACAAATGCTGGGTAGGAAACTGGCATTATTGTTGATGCCGAGCTGCATACTTAAGTTTGTCAGGACAGGAGGTTTGAAGCAGACATTGTAGGAATACCCTAAAAAGTTGAAGGGGAGTACAATAGATCGTAGGGTTTCCGTACTAAGGCGACTCTTCACCACTACACTAATAGACGGACTGAGTTGAGTCGATTGTTAATCGCACTTTACGCAAGCCATGCAGGTTGTTTAAATTTCTTTTTGGCCCCACAATATTTCCTGCTTTTACTTTTACCCTCGATCGACTTTCTGGAACTATTAGTAGCGGATAAAAGCCCGTCAATTCCATTCAATACTAAATGCCTAAATTCCAACGGCCTTGGTAGGTACACATTGCTCTCGGCTGAAACTTAGCTATGTAATAATGACAGCGATCAGTTTATAGTTTCAACGAACACATCAGTTAATTTCAATTTTCTGAGGAGGAATAGTCTCGAGTTAATTTAAAGTCGACTGGAGTTCGTCTATAGTTGTAGTCAATTTTATGCAGCTACAGCGAGTATAATCAAGAGGTTTTACGTCACTTGATTGTCTTTTGAATTGTGTGGATTTATTGGAAAACAGGTTTGTCGGAACCATTATTTCTAAACAAATACGATTTAATGAGGCCTTTATGCCTGCTTCAATCAATGTCGGGTATATATTGCTCTCGGCAGCAAATTAAGCAATTTATCGACATTTGGCATTAGAAACAGCAATTATTAGAAATTTTCTTGCGTTTTTTAAATGGGCTTTATTTGAGTATAGAGATCGAGGTAGAATATCCACCGTTTTCCTACACTAGATGGAGTAGCACTGACTATTCCTCCCCTGCAATATGGATCATAATAACTCTCCGTCTGCAATGACATCAGAAAAGACCAGGTCGTCCATTGTCATTTGTGACTGAATCAAGTATGAAGCAAGCTGCCAATGATTTATCTGTGATCAATTAGTCGATCACCAGTAAGCAGACCTTTGTATGAAACAAACATGCAGCATACGAACCAGAGATCGGCAATGTATCGTTTTTTCGCTACTAATAAGTGAGTCAACAATATTGAAATTTAACAAGTCGTGACTCATTCATACTCACTACAATGTCTATTTATAACGACAGGTTGCAATGAGTATGCGTGCAACGTTGACATCAAACTCATACCATTCGAAATATGTTTGATTCATAAGCCTACTACTCATTTGGATTCATAACTTTAGAAAAATACTTATAATACTTATAAATGATTCAAGTGACTCGAATGATTCATCAAAATTTACAGTCTTAGTTGTTGCATTTACAAAAAAAGAAAAAAGACTCATAAGCAAGAAGACAGAGCAGCAAGCAGAGCAAACATACAACCTTCTAGTGAGTAGTTTGGAGTTCGTACGCGGATCATACTTATTTTGTGCTTCGTGTGTATGTTGAGAGTCGAAATCAACAACATCAACACGTATGATGTTAAGTATGAATATGATGAATACTTCAAACTTTAAATATGAGTAGTGGTTCCATGATATTAAAATAAGTATGAATGCGTCATGAAGTCGCCGTAGTCTAGTAGGTATCGTGTTAGCTTATTAGACGTAAAGCCAGGGTTCGAGCCCCACGCCAGACATCAAAACAAAATACCAAAAGTATTTCTTCAGCGACTTTCTCTCAGCAGATTTCTGGCAAAAACTCTGAGAGTAAATAAAATTTGTCATGAAAAGTTTCTCAAAAAAATCTGTCGTTCGGAGTCGACTTTAAACTGTAGGTCCCACCGCTCATGTATAAAATTAACACAAACAACATAAGTGATGTGAAAAACTAGGTCGTAATCTTGACTAAAGGGTTGTAATGACCAATAATGTATGTATGAATGCGTATACATAAGTATCAGAAATTATGAGTATCATTCGATTCTACTCATCTTTTTGAATACTCATTGCTGATCTCTGTTACGAACCTATTTATTTGAACATAAAGCGGAGATCTTTAGCACCAAAGAGATTATAATTGTTTCGGATTGTAGGAGATAAGGATATTCGTAGCCCTCATTTGTTTTAAACTTTCAATTACTTTCACGTTTGCAAGAAGTAGCCACTAATTGAAGCGTATAGCCTAGCTTGCTGCAGCCGATTAGTATTTCTAATACAATTAACGTAACAAATCGAAATTTATCACTTTCAAAGTCAAGGTTTCTTCCACTCCTATCTAAAGCAAAAAGATACGATGAAAATCATTCAATTTCTGTTACTTGAAGGTAAAATTAAAGCGAAACTCCTGTGATCAATTCATTTCATTTCGTTCGATCAAAAGGAACAAAAATGAAAACGAGCAGCAGCAGCAGCAACAGTAACAACAAAGAAACAGAAAAATAGAAAGAGAGATTTATGTTATGATTTCGTTTCGTTTTTTTTTTTTTTTTTTTGTTTCAATTTTCCTTTGTAGATATTTAAGAAGTCATGTCTACGATCGGCCGTTTATAGTGCAGAAACTATAAATTATTAAATTTAGTGTCGCTTTTGATACTCTTTTCTATTTTTTTTTTCGTTTGTGGTGTTTTCTGCTTAATTTTGCCATTTTGCTGTTTTAAATATTAAGTGGGCGTTAAATTGTAATAAATGTTGCACTGAATGCAAAACGATCATCAGCAACAGAAAAAAAAGAGAGAAAAACAGAAAAACTGAAAAACAATTTTTACAATTTCCAAGAAAGTAGGTGGCCAAAAGAGCAACATTACAACCTGGTCTCTGGCAGACCACTATCTCTAAAAGCTTCAACCGCCGCCGCCGCTGCCGCCACTACACCATCACCATACTGTTTGCCACCAAATAAATAGCAACGCCATCTATATTGATGATAATAAACGCCAAAAGAAAGACGATTTTAAGAGCAAAAGAGCAGCAAAAGATAAAAAAGAAAGATGCAAACGCTTGGCAGCAAAGGCTGGCATAAGATACCAATTTTTATTGCTTCATGCTTGTGCCACAGCCATCAAGCCATCGAGCCCAACATACATACATAACAACGTCTACAATGTACGTGTATGTTGTTGACTACTGTCTTGAAATTTGCGTGCTCTATTGAAAGACAGTTGATTAAAATTTAACAGACACGTTTATGCAAGATATTTAAAAATGCTACGAAAAACAAAAACAAAAAAAAACAATCGAGACTCTTCCTTGCCGCCAACACCACATGCTGCAACATACATTATTCCATATATCCGTACGTCTGTCTGTCTGTCTTTCTCTAGTTTAGTTGTTTTTGTGTGTGTGTGTGTGTGAAGAGAAAGAGTTCAACATTTTATTTTATGATAATATTTACATTTTTTTTGTTTGTTTTTGTTATTGTTGTTATAATTATAAATGCTGTTGCAACAAGTGAATGTGTTTTCCATCAGCGGCAAGCAGTAACATCATCATCATCATCATCAGGTGATGAGTATGATTTTTATGTTGTGTTGCATCATAAAAGTTTTTCGTAACGTATGCAACATCTTTAAAACATCAAGCTTATATAAGAAAATGTATATCAAGTGCTTAGCAACATGTTGCTACAAAAATATTTTTGAAAAGCTACTCAGAAAATTTACAACGTCTTTAAACACGTTGCTTAGATCGTAGATTATGTATCAGGTAACTACTGCCCATTAACATCTCGTTTATCGGATTTCGGCCAGCCTTAACACATCTTCTCAGGCGCCTCTGCATGTTGCGTTTCTTTGTTAGTTGGTCACACCAATCGATGATAGGAAGTTCTCAAATCCGCTAAGCCAACTTCTTCTAAAATACGTAAATGGTCATTACAATCCTTCAGTCAGGATTACGACTTAGTTTCTCACACCACTCATGTTGTGTGTGTTAATTTTATGAGTCGCAGGACCTACAGTTTAAAGTGGGCTCCGAACGACTGATTTTTGAGAAACTGCTCATGGCAATTTTATTGATTCTCAGAGTTTTTGCCAGAAATCTGTTGAGAGGAAGTCGGCGAAGAAATATTTTTTTCATATTTCGTTTTGATGTCTGACCTGGGATTTGAACCGTGGCCTTACGTCTAATAAGTCAACACACTACCTACTAGACTAGGGCGACTTCAACTTCCGCTAATCCTCATCAAATATTCGTCGCGCCGGAACAGTCACTTCCATCCAAATAACATGACAGCTCAAGCGCAGCCGCTGGATATGAGTGCTGGGCACAACGTCCATGTCGTTGAGGAGCTCATACAGCTTACTGTTGGATCGGTTGCGGAAATCATTGCCCACTCGCACTGGACCGTAGATCTTACGTAGAACTTTTCTCCCGAATACTCTCATGGCTGCTGCATCAGTGCTAAATAGTAACCATGCTTCTGCGCCACAAAGAAGCACGAGGAGGATGAGCAAATAGTAGAGTATAAGTTTCCTCATACGAGAAAAGGTCTCTACTACTAAATTTCTACTTACTTGTTGGCAAAAGTGATCCCACGCTTGATCTCTTGACTGACATTAGTTTTGCTGATAACAATAGAGCCAAGACACACAAATTCACTGACAACGTATCTACCAGCAGTGATTTTGGACTCAACACATATGACCCTACTTGTTGATAACATATACTATGTTGTGTCCGCATTTACTGCATTTACCCAGTTGTAATTATAAGCGTAAGATGGCCAACTTTGTTTCACAACATTGTTGTATATTTTTAAATACATTTTATAAACTAATTATTCATAAATAGTTGGCCATTCGCATTTTTGAACTGAAAATTTTAATGAAAAACAAACTAGTGTTTGTATACAATGTTTATAAACATTATTTATAAACATTTTTTTGTAAAATGTTTCTAAACATTCTTTTTCGTTATTTTTTTAAAAAACGAAAATTAAAATTCTTTTTTCTTTTATTTCAGAAATTCGACCATAATAAATGTATTCTAAGTGGATTAACTGAAAGATTGAAAGAGAAGGTAATATTTTTTTATATTTATTTATTTATTTATTTATTACAATACAATTACAAATTATATTCTAATATAGGCAGGGCACCCTTTTTATATTTAAACCACCATTCTTTAACGTTATAACATAACTGAAGTATCAAAAATATTTAAATTTAATCACTATCAGTATTACTTATAATTGAAAACAATTTTACTGAGAAGACATTTGCATCGGGTCCTTCTTTAAACGCTGGCTATCTTAAAAATTTTATAAAAAAACTAAAGATTATTATTCGTTTGAAAGACCTCTTGATGATGTCATTATGTATGGAATATAACATCATTCAAACGTCTGCCATGACTTCTCTCGGTGTATCACATTCCCAATGCCCAATTTTCTATAACTCATGGCCTTTGGGGACAGCCATTATTTTTAGTTCATTCGGTTTAAGAAAACCGACACAAGAAAATGTCTAACGGGGTCAAATCGAACGATATTGGTGGCTAGTTCATATCACATCAGCACGATATGCTTATGCCCCCAGATCGCTCGTGTAGAATATTCAATGTGGCATGAGCTATCTGGCACGTTATGTCGTCCTGTTGAAACCATTGCCGTTGGCGTCCAGTTCATCCAATTCAGGATAAAAGAAATTGCTAACCATCGATCTATAGTGCTGGCCCGGCCAACGTCGGTCTCAAAGAATACTGAGCGCCAGCCCAAAATCCACGCTACACAATAACTTTTCCGGTGTGCATTGCATGCTGTTTTCATATGGATTCGCTAATTTGGTTTGTTCACGTAAACATTTATCTTCAAGGGAGCCTAATGACTGACGAAATTAGGCTCCGTTGCCAATTGATGCAGGGCCCGAAGCGAACACACATCATTGTCTACAGTCGTTTACCTTAAGTTCTTGGGTCAGTTCAATTCTATTTCCAAAATAATGACTCAAAATTCACTGAAAATTGCTGAAGCCGCCATGCTATCAACATGATTGCGAACAACATGTTTATAAACATTTTTTATTTTGAAAATATTTTTCAAATTAATTTTCAACTTTACAATACTAATCTTAAAATTCGTTTAAGATGGTCGGTTTTTATTACAACTTTTACTTACCACAAGACATCAGTTTTGTCTAACTGACTGACTGACTGACACCCGCTATGTTTTCTTTTTAACATATTTATTGATTTTTCATCCAGTTTATTTTTTTTTTGTTTTTTTTTCTACAGATGTTGCAAGCAAAACTGCTGCATATATGTTTTTCATTATTTTTTTTTTATTATTTTTTTTCAAGTTGCAGATGCATTTCATATACATTCGTTATTCATGATTTGCAACGAATCCTCTTGGTAGAGGAGCATTGAACGTCATTGGATAAAATGTTGTGTATCCAATAAATAAAGCAACAGCACCATCACCATCACCACCAGAGCACCATCACTGCCAATTCCACTCACGCTTATTTTTTATTGCGATCATTTTTTTCTTGCTACTTCTACTTCTTCTTTTCTTTTTTTTTTGTTTTCTCGGTATTTCACTTTACAATTAAATTGTTAAATGTTGTGTCTTTTTTATGTATGCATGGCATGGTATACTTGTTGTGAGGATTTTTTTCTGAAAATTATTTTTGCCAGAAAGTAAAGAAAAATCTTACTTTCATTCGATTTGACCAACATAAAACAGAAAGATTTTTTTTCATGTTTTCTATGCTTCTTTTCAAAGTGCAATATTTAAAGGAATCAATTGTTTACGGGAGAAATTGGTAAACATGTTGCAAAGGATAGCAACATTTGGCAACATGTTTTAAAATTTGGCAACATGTTCTAAAATTTGCAACATAAAAATAAAGATTTTTTTCATGTTTTTATGCTTCTTTTCGAAGTGCAATATTTAAAGGAATCAGTTGTTTACGGAGGAAATTGGTAAACATGTTGCAAAAGAAAATTTGGCAACATGTTGTAAAATTTCGCAACATGTTCTAAAGAACGAAATTTGATGTTAGAATTGATAGTTTGTATCACTCATGGCTATGACTCATCAAATATAATTAAAATAAATCACTTGATCATTAAGATTATTCGACAGCATGTTACAGTAATGAAAAGTTTTTTTAAACAAATTTTATTTACTGGAATTGAGTTCATCTCAGACAACAACTTCAGCAAATAACCGTTTGGAGATTCTATATGCTTTCAATATTTGAATAAAGTGTTCCACAATATAGCCGAAATTTTCTCATGGGGGGCATAACAGTTTGCTGTCATTCTACAAAAATCCAATTCAACTCTATCGGGCTTTCCAAAAGGGCCTTTCCAAATTTGACAGTTGATAACGGCCTTTTTGTTGAAGCTTTAGTCAAGTTTTTTTGATTTTTTTTAAGGTGGACTTGCTAAAAAATTCTTAGGCTGATATAGCATTCAATAACACGTGCGTGTAATAAAATTTTTGTCATCAAAATAGGTGCTCTGTTCGGACCGCACGTTTTGTTCATTGTCGCCTATTTTACAGTAATAACCGTCCTACAGAGAAGACTATTCGTAATGTGGTGGATAAATTCATGTCCACTGGTTCAGTAAAAAACTAAAACCACTCGTATGTCGACCAAACGCATGAGCTGCTCAAAATATCTTCGCTTTCTGCGGGAGTGTGAGGGAGAATCTGAGGCAGCCGATTTTGCGCTGATCACAGGAACTCGATCTTTCGCTGATCACAACTTGGTGAATTTTGTGTAGTGATTTCAGCCTGACCCGGTACCTTAAGGTAAATGACCATTGATAACGACGTGTGTTCTCTTCGACTTCTGCAGCCGATGGCAATGAACCCTAATTTTCGTTGAAAAATCGTCTTCAGCGTTTATATCCATTTCTGGACCGACCCATACGTGAACAAGCAAAATTATCGAATTTGAGACGATACTAATCCACATGAAGTCTAACAGCGTCCATTGCATATCGAAAAATTCAAGCGTTTGATCAGTTCATCAGTTCATATTTCTTTGACAACTGCATTCGCAATCATTGGTAATGGCGAGCACTGTACCTTCGTGATTACAAGTTTCATTTGGCCTGACTTTGATAATCAGGACACCAACGACATATTGCATTAACAGGACGGCGCTATGTGATATACTGCTCATGCCACCTTGAATATTCTACATGAGCGATTTGAGGGCATAGTCATCTGAGGTGGAGGTGATATGAACTAGCCACCGATATCGTTCGATTTGACCCCATTAGATTTTTCCTTAAGTCGCAGTTGTATACGAATAAGTCACAAACCATAGCGGTCCGCAAAGTCAATATAATCCATGCTTTTATTCCCGCTCTATAGGTCCTCATATATAGCGATCGATGTCACTACCATCATCAGTAACCGCCTCCTCTCCTGTTTTGGGCCTCCAAGGTTAGGCATTATTCGGGCAAGTGCACATGATGTCGCCGCACACTTTCCACCGTTGTACGTCAAGTGTGTCCCCTAAACGTGAGCCTGTTATCAATCATTACTCCCAGATATTTAATCGCCTGCTTTGATCTTAAAGGCTGGTCACCTACTGTTATTGTAATAAGTTCCATCTTCTTCCTACTGCGTACAAGGCTTACAAGTAGTACATACGTCTTGTGATCAGCAGGTTTAAGACCTATTCCCGTGATCCAATTCCTGACTGTGCCAACCGCAGTGTTACACGTTCTCACCAATTCATCTAAATGTTTTCCCCTTGTCACCAGGCAGGGCAATATCATCCGCAAAACCAATGATCTGTGTACCTCTAGGTACAATCTAAGCCCCAGTACACCATCATACAAGACATTCCATAGTATTGGGCCCAGCACGGAACCTTGCGGGACCCCCGCTGATACCGCATATGTCTTTCTGCCATCATCTGTATCATATAAGAGCACTCTATCCTTAAAGTAGTCCTTAATGAGTTGCATCAAGTAGTTCGGTACGTCTTTCCATCTAGGGCTGTTAAAGTGGCATCCCAAACCGCAGAGTTGAATGCGTTTTTGACGTCCAGGGTGATGATAGCGCAGTATTCCTTACCGCACTCCAGTCAGCTCTCACCACTGATAGCATCCTTTGGTATCGTCATAGCCATCTCTATTGCATCCATTGTGGAACGGGCTTTTGAATGATGTTATATTCGACATGTAAGGGCTTTAATAGGTCTTTCAAACGAAAAGAAAATTGTGATGATACAGACGCACTTCGTTTTGTTTAAATTTAAAAAAAGAAAAAAAAAATAGGAAGTGCTTAATGAAAGAACCGATAGTTAACCACTCCACTACTTCTATTTATTGTTAATTTTGTCAAGACTTTTTCATTCGTTTTTAATCTTAAAAAGCTTTGTAAGTTTTATTGCCAAATCATCATTGCATTCTTTAACGGTTCTGGTTTTTGTGCTATCTCAAGAGCACTTGATATCGTAATCATTTCAAATAACCGCCATTAATTCATTTAAGCACTCTTGTTTAATTGTTTAATAATTTTTTTTGTTTTCTTCTTCTTTCCCGAATAAAATTTTTATTTTCATTATCTTAACCGTTTTCGAACCATAAAAAAATTTGTTATTTAATGGCCCAAGTCAGAGGAAGAAAATGTATTTGTGTCGGCAAAATTTCACTTTCTTTTATCGCTTCTAGTTTCCTTTTTATTTTTTGTTGTTGTTGGAATTTTATAGTCGTTCCATAATTTCCCATAGATTTACGATTAGTAATGTACTACGTCTCACATATTATGGTGTTCGATAATCCGCTCGTTGTATATCTACTCTACAGATATCAGGATAATTTCTGTCGAAATTTTTTCCCAATGGCTTGCGGCTATGGCCTAGGACCTCTGGGGCAAGTTTTTTTTGGCAGCATTATTGGAAAAGGAATGAAGCCTTGTTTTACATTTATGCTGACAATTTTTTTTGTATTTGCAAGAATTTGAACCTCGCTTTGGTTCATATTTAATAGATTAACCCTCTGGAGCACTACATCTCTAAGATTAAATCTCGCAATATGACAAGACAACGGGCGGATCAAATATATTTGATGCTATATATGTGCTATGGAGACCAGTATCCTTGCAATAAGAACTTATAGTACGATTACTGTGGCTATTAGGATACTCATGTTTTTCCGAAAATTTTTAACGAATGCTAAAGATGTACATCGACATTGAATATGTGTGAAGATAAATTCGATTGAAAATCCAAGACGCAATCCATCTATTTTAGCAGCGCCACATTTGGGGTTAACAAAACAAAATTTCCTCTTAGCAGAACAAAATTTGCCCTTAACAGAGCACTGTTAGCCATTTAACAGTATTCATCTGAACAAGCCCACTTGTTTAGGAGCTAATTTTGGGAAATATTCTAGATCTATAAGTACTATACTAAATGCAAAGGAAGGTCCCAAGGCCTCTTAATATAGGCAGCAACGTAGTCACATATTAACCGTGCTCTGTTAATAGCAAAGTTTACCCTGTTAGAGGCAAGAAGTGGCGCTGCTAAAATTGTGGGCTTGAGCCTTTGGGTTTTAAATTCGAATTTATCTTCACACACATCGACTTTAAAAGTTGCGAAGTACAGCTGGACGTTTGTAACTCCCTTTTAGAAAAATTCATCCAGAGAGAGAGAATTGAAGCTGATTTGGTTCACTGTCGCCACCATCACAAACTGCACAATTCTATGACGTATACAATATCAAAAAAGGTGCTGCATGCTGGACAGCATTAAGACAAGAGTGGCTGAGATTAGAAGAGGCAGTTGTACTGGTTTACGGTACAGCTTGTGCACTTTATCACGAACATGCAGGAAAAGTTGCGCATGACAACAAATATGGAGAACATACAATCTCTTACGTCCTGTAAGACATAGGTGGTTGCCCCTAAAACAGAATTAAAACGACAAAGTATGCGTATGAAATGCTTTATGCAGTGTTGACTTCTCTCCAATTATCTACGGGTACTAAGAACAGAATATTCAACAGGAATATTAACTCCGCATTGAAGGATGGTTCGTACGATTTTGTCTTTGCTGAATATGGGAAATCTTTAGTTCTGCTTTCCGGCACGCCTGATTTTGCTACATATCAAACGCTTTTAAAATTCTTTAAAAGAAAGCTTCATAAATGAGTAGTTTTGGACAGGACAGATCGTAAGAAAACCATCAGAGGAATCTACATGAAGTATCTCAGAGTCAAAGGAAGGCATGTGCACACATGGTTACATACATATACATACATACATACATACATAATTGGTCATTACAACCCTTTAACCAGGATTACGACCTATTTTCACACACCACTTATGTTGTGTGTGTTAATTTTTATATAAAAGTGGTGGGACCTACAGTTTAAAGTTGACTCCGAACGACAGATTTTTGAGAAATTTTCATGGCAATTTTATTTACACTCAGAGTTTTTGCCAGAAATCGGCTGAGAGGAAGTCGCCGAAGAAATATTTTTTCATATTTCTTTTAGTTGGACATGCCTGACCTGGGGTTTGAACCGAGACCTCAGGTCTAATAAGCCAACACACTACCTACTAGTCTACGGCGCCTTCACACATGGTTACAGAGTTTAACTTGACTGAATGTAGTTGGGTTGCATTTAAACGAATGGACGGCTCTAAAATATTTTGTAACGACCTATAAACCTTATCACGAACTATCGTCCTTAGGAAGTGTAATACATGCACAGCGTGTCGCAGAAGATACATGCTGATGAGCTTATTTCATGCAGATGAACTCATTGTCTTTTCGGGGATACATTTTAAGAACACAACTGCATCTTGACCTCGTGGTGGCTGTGGTTTGGACCCAAATCGCAGGAAGAGTCTAGTCAGTAGGCTCGGTGTGGACCTGTGCCGTGACCCAAAGATCGAAAGGAGTTTTAGATAGGCTCCGTTCCTAACCAAGGGACAAATCATGTCCAAATACATGGTTTCGAATTGGTACTCAGGTGTAGCAGTCTGCTACTTTTGGGGGCGTTGGTAGACAAATGATACAGTAGGACACAACAGGAATCGTTGGCGGTTGTTTCGAATTTAACGGCGCATGGCAACCCTATCATTCTAGAACATGATTTAGTAGACCAATCACTGGCTTACCTGTAAAACTAAAACAAAGCAATGAAAAAAGGAAACCAAATAAGACCCTTAGTAAGATAAGATTCGCAGACATGGTAACATTCTTCTTTTGTACACTCAGTTGTATTGTAAATGTGGACTTAGATAGCGCCTTGACTGGTTTCTTAGTTTTAATTCCTAAAGGAAAACTTCTAGAGATAATAATACGCGAATGTCATCCTTTTTTTGACGTATTTTCTTAACAATTTTGGAATATTTATGAGATTTTCTCAAAAAAATAAATTCGTTTTTTTTTTCCAATGACTTCAATTATAATTCAATTTCATGACATTTGTATGCCAAATATGCCTCAAGTAAACGCATTTTATTTGTCGCTTCAAATTTTAAAGTCACTTCCAGCGGAAGCTGAATATTTTAGAAAGTACTGCCACATACATACGTACATATGTATATGCTCTGCTCATATGGGCAAACTTTGTTTCTCCAAAAACGCAATTTTTTTTTGTGTCCGAATTTCTGCAACAGAGCCTTGTATTTTCTTTTACACATTATTTCCGTATGTAATATGGCGCGCCTGATTTCGCGCGCAATATTTCTTCCTTTATAACATTTCAATATTGATTTTATTATTGAATTAAAATAAAAATGCAACAAATCTTAATCGTCGTAAATCGTTTGGTTAATGAATTTATTTTGTTTGAAATTGTTTTTTTTTTTCTTCCACGAATTTCATTTCTTGCGCAATTAGTGACTCTCACATAATCAGTGTCTTTTAAGTCTCTGGCGACCTGTTACTTTCGGTTCATAAAAACCGATTTTTTCTCTTGCCGTCATATGTACGTCGTCCATAATGCGTTTCAAATGAAATGAAAATGAAATGGAATTTTTTTTTGATTTTTTTTGCAAAAATTTTTCACTGACATTCTTCTAATACGACTTTAAAATGATTTGCTGGAACAGTGGGTGAGAAAATTCAGTGCACGCCTAAAGAAAATTTTTTTTAAACGTTCTTTTCATAAGTGCTTAGGTTAGGTTAGGTCGCAGTGGTAGCTCTGATATCAAAGACCTCACTTGAGCACGCATATCGGCCCGTTGTGATGCCACGTGTGAACGCAGTCTCTGTACCGACCAAGTTCCACCAAAATCAAGGAAGAGAAGGAAGTTTGTCAACACCGAGGCCGCACTTCAAAGCACGACTACCCCACACTGGAAAACCAGCCAGAAAGTTTGATGAACTAAACTCTAGCCTTGACATCAATAGATGATAGCTCCGTCAAGCTGACAAGAAATGGAGAGCCCATCAACCTATATCTGCACCTCGCAAGAGATGGGCACTGACAAAGAAAGTGGATAACAGCGGATCTGCACCCACGGCAGAAGTCGGAAAATGGGAGCCGCATCCTTTCCGCGTGTCTACCCATAACACAGTGACCTGTAAGCATGGCCACTGTGATTGATATGATGCCACGACCAAGTCCAAGTAACTGGTTGGTATGCCTTCTATCCATCAGGGGCCAGGTGAGTCTAGTGGTAGAGCAGGAGTCCTCATTGGCCCAGGATAGGTTGGTGTCTAGAAAGAAAGGATTTTCGCGCAATGGCCAGCTTGACCGAGGCGAGTGACATACCCAAGTCTACTGAAGAGGATTCCGGAAGTAGTGCCCTGCAGTTCCCCGGAATATTACTATGTCCGGGGACCCAGACCAGTGAGACACTAAAGCACCCAGAAAGAAGGCGGATACAATGACGACATTCCCTGACGATCCTGGAGTTATTCACAACACCTGACAGATTTTATGGCGGCCCGACTGTCAGAGAAGACCGAGACACGGGTAAAAAGCAGCACCATTGACGAGGATCCATTGAGCGGCCCAGTAAATTGCCATCACCTCTGCCGGTAACACGCTACAGTAATCCGGCAGTCGGAGATACTATCTCTCAAAAACCTCCCCAAGATATTGCCCTACAATATTTTGACGAATCTCTTGCAGAATCTTTCGAAAAATATCTCAAAAAATTATGTCAAAAAGTCTGCCGAACAATTTCCTGAAGCCTTCTCAGGAATAGCCCTTGAAATGTCTTGAGGGCACTTTAAAAGAATCGTGCCAACAATATCCCAAAAAAATCTTTGGAAAAATCTGCCGAACAATGTCTCAATAAAGTATTTCAAAGAATCTGACAAAAAAAAATCTCTTGAAGACTTCCCAAGAGTCTCCCTTAAAATCTGTTAAAGGAACCTGTGAAAAATCTTGCCTAGATTATCCCAAAAAATATTCAAATATTCCATTCCAAGAGTATCCTAAAGAATCTTCTGAAAAATCTTCCGAAGAATGTCTCAAATTATTTCAAAGAATCTGACAAAAAATTTCTTGAAGACTTCTTAAGTGCCACACTTAGAATCCCTGAAAGGAATGTAAAAAGAATCTTGCCAAGAATCTTCTGAAAAGTCTTCCGTTGAACTTCCCAAACAATTTCCTGAGCAAGAGAGAGGTAGAGTTATAGCGCATAAAAGAGAGTGAGACGAATAGATAGCGCGGGGTAGAGGGACAGCGAGAGAGAAAGATAGCTTAAACAGGTTCCCGATGTAAATCTGTTTCAACCTCCTACGACAATTGTCTCGGATGTTATCGCCTCTGGGTAGTCATTTGCAAGGGGGTTAGGCCTCTTACTTTGATTTAAATTCGAAAAATATCAGAAACTGTTCCTGTTTTCGAACTTGGGATGCTTGGATTTGGCAACAATTAAATGTTTCGGACAGTTTTTGATTTTCTTTTCAACTTGAAAACACAGACTCTATACTTTATAAGAATATTTTGAAATAAATTCTGCATTCGTATCCCGAGCGACGGTAATATTTTAGAAATTTAAGAAATTTTAATTTTGTATGCTTACTTTTTAAAGTCACTGTAACTGCAACATATTCAACTCAACTGATTAATGCAACAGTCTTTCGCGTAAAAATAATTTTTTTCAATAATGTTGTCAGCGTTTTTTCCCCCCATTTAATAGACATTCAGACATACAGTGGACAGACAGTGGACTGGACAGACAGTGGACTGGACAGACAGTGGACTGGACAGACAGTGGACTGGACAGACAGTGGACTGGACAGACATGAAAATTAAAAACCGCTAAAACCAAATAACAAACAAAGAAATAATAAATGAAAGAGAAGAGAGAAAAAACATACACGCAATTGTTAAATAAAAGTGAATTTTAAATGAAACCAAACCAAATCAAACATACCCCATAATTATCGTACTCATAGACGTATGGTCTCGACCACATACCCGTAGATAAACCTCAGCATAAGCATTCTCTCTACCTGTTATAGTATGTTTGCTAGTGTATAACATAATCATGTGCATAGAGTTTCAGAGAACTTCAGTTGGGAATGATGTGAAGCCTAGAATGTCTTTCGATTTAATGGAAAAAAATGCTTAACGAACGAATTCTTTTCGTTCATTATTTTGACCACACCGTCTCTCTCCTTTTTTTCGTGTTAATTGCAAATTAGGAAGGGCTCAAGAGCATGTAAAGACGTGCAAGTAATTAACAAATAACCGTTAAATATGCTTGTAATTGGTAAGAATGTAAAATTAAATTAAATTTCACTTCATAAAATGCAGACAATTCTGCATTCTTTCATTAGCCTGGTAACCCCTATCAGCCTATATTATTAAAACAGTAGAGTGTCTACACTTAACAAAATTTGTTGTCACTAGTTTTACAACCTAGTTTTACAACCTAGCTTCTCACGCCAGTCATGTTATGTGTGTGTTTTAATTTAATCTATGAACGGTGGGACCTACTATGTATTATCGACTCTAATGGGCAGATTTGAAAAGTAACAAATCTCCAAAATAACATTAAAAGACTGTATCTATCATATCCTCTCTGAAACTTGAAGCCCTGAATCAGGCTAAACGAAGGAAGCAGAAAAATTGCATCTTAAGCATCACCAAAATCAGAAATCTGCTGAAAGAAATTCTGCTCTATTCGTTCTGAAAAATCTATACTCCCTCTAGCAAGCAATTCCAAATCAGACCACAGCTCAGTTCTCTTGTTTTCGTGTATAAGTTAAATTTTGTAATCATAGCTTCACAAGTGAAGTGCATTTCTCAAACATGATTCTACCGATAGTTAAAAACTTAGCCGATGAAGCCTCACTAATAATCCGAAAGTCATTTAGGAACCCTCACTGCTTGCCTCCCTCCATACCTTTCTTAGATTTTTCTTGCAATATGTGTTCAACGCCATAAGTATTAAAACAGCCCCCTTATTCGTGGCCGTTTCCCAGTAAGAATCAAAACAGAAACACCGTTGATAACACAAGTCCAGTATTCCGGTCTTCTTTTTGCATACGCATTGTGGCAAACTATTTTGGGTAACTCTCTGCATGTGATTCTAAACAGGCTTAATCTAGATTTTCTTCTCACTTGGCTTTTCAAATTTAATTAGCTTAGAGACACATGTTAAAAGTGATGTTCTGTAGTTGGTAAAGGGCTTGACTACGCATCCGAACAAACCTGGTTCGAATCGAAGTGAAATTGAACGTCATTGCTCAATAATTTTAATAAACGAAGGAAAGCCGCTAAGTACAGAGTTAAGTACAGAGTGTAATATTATGTTCAGATATGCACGTTTATTGAGTCAATATTCGGTTTATTGAGTACAATATTTTAAGTGTTCAGACATAATAATATATGCACTTCAGCTGCTTATTCAATATTCATTTAACAGCTGGTAAACAAAACAACTGGTTGTTTCAACAACATTGTTTTTATTTTGTCGTTGTTGACATTTGAGTTGTCAAATATCAACAAAAAATGTTCGTATAATTGTAATATGCATACTGAACATGCTTATGGCAGTGTTGCATTTTAGGTCAATTAAGACAAGTACAGTACTCGGAGGTCGAATTGACCCATTGTACCCATTGCATTTTAAGTTTTACTCAATATTATAACGATTTGCGTATTTATTGCAATATTGAAGTATTGTATAAAATATTGAGCTCAATAATGGCGTTTACTGCGATTTACGCAATAAAAGTGCATATCTGAACACCGTGTAACTCAATCGTCAATGTTTCTCACCGCTATACCCAATACAACAGCCAAATACACTTTCTGGACGTTGTATCTAGGCAATGAACTTTGGCAATTCTAGCATAATAGAACCTGCTCTGCTGGAAAAACGTGATTAAACATTTTAACACAGCGGAGCAATAACAAGTGTATTGAAGGAATTCTTCCTGGCTTCCTTAAAAAATGAAAACAAGAAAGGAAAGACATTCACTGCTGATCTCAGCACAGAAGATTATTTCGGTAGGTACCTTAAATACCGTTTCGCGAAACCTTTGCTGTTGAATCTAGATTTAATATGCACCTGACTGTTAGACATTTGTCTGCTTAGCTCACCTTTTGTGACCTTCATGTTGAGGACTTTATGGGTCTCTTAAAACCAATAGAAGTTTACTCTTTACGAGGATAATTTATCAGATCTCGTATGCAGTAAGTCTCTAGTTATAAAAGAAGTCATGAGTTCCGTCAAACTAGTGAAATAATAATCGCGAGTTTTTCTTGGATGACTGACTATGCATTCATGCTCCGCTTAGCCTATTTTTTCTGTCAGGGAATGATCATGCTCATATTGCATGCGCATATTGAATTGGAAGTGAAAAAGATGTTGTTGGAGGGAATAAAGACAGAATAGCGTTTGTAGACATTAGAAACTTCTTCGTTTATATACATACATACATACATAATGGGTGATTGCAATCCTTTAGTTAGGATTACAACCTAGCTTCTCACACCAGTAATATTGTGTGCATTAATTTTCTACATTAGTGGCGATATCTACAGTTTAAAGTCTACACCCAGGGACAAATTTTTGAAAACTTTTCATGGCAATTTAATTTACTTTCAAAATTTTAGACAGAAATCTGCAAACATATTGTTTTGTTGAAGATGTCTGGGGTTTGAACCGTGGTTCCACGTCTAACAGGCCACAACACTATTTGCTAGATTACGGCGGCTTCAACCCATGCGATTAGTGTAATTAGTGTGAAGTCGCCGTAGTCTAGTAGGTAGTGTGTTAGCTTATTAGACGTAAAGTCACGGTTCAAACCCCAGGTCAGACATCAAAACGAAATATGAAAAAACATTTCTTCGGCGATTTCCTCTCAGCAAATTTCTGGCAGAAACTCTGAGGGTAAATAAAATTGCCAAGAAAAGTTTCCCAAAAATCTGTCGTTCGGAATCGACTTTAAACTGTAGGTCCCACCACTCATGTATTAAATTAACACACGCAACATAAGTGGTGTGAGAAGCTAGGTCGTAATCCTGACTGAAGGGTTGTAATGACCAATTATGTATGTATTTTATGTGTGTAAAAATTCGAATTCGGTCTGTAACACGATTTACTGGCCTCAAACGGATGTGCTCCATGAGACAAATTAAATTTTCTTTGTAGGGATAAGGACATCGACTGATTTTTTTTTGCACGAAATGCTTGACTGAAGACATTAGTTTTTTAAATTTTCGTGGTGGAGGAAAACACCATCAGTTTGAATATTTCTTTAAAAGCTTTCCACTTAAATGCCGGTAAGTGGTTTAGTAGCGACATATGACAGTAAAATCCAACGGCAGTAAATAATGTTTGCCTTGCAAACGATCGTATTTTCATTACATAACTTGTGTTTACTTGTTGCTGTGTTGCAAAGTGTTTGAATTACAAATTAATTAAACAAATAAATGGAATTTTCTTTTTAAATAAAATAAGTTTTTTTATTCACTCTTTAACGATTTTCTGTAGAGAACATCAATAGTTTTGATCTACTGTAGCAAATTGTGTTGTAAACTTGAAATTTTTACTACAGCTTCGGTTTTATTTGAACAGCTGGGAAGAAAAATGTTTTTTTCTTCATTTAATTCCACTTGTTTGGCTATATTTTATAGAAAATATTTAATTTTTTTTATTTTTTTTCTTATTTTTTTCTTATTTTTTTCAATTTCAAATAGAATTGCATTGTAAATTATCTTAATTGCCTCTCTCCTTCTCTCTCACCATATCTGTTGATGGATGAATCATTGTTTTATTGTAAGAATAATTAATTTTTTATTTTAATTTATTCCAACCCTAGACAATAAATGGGAATATTTTTTTTTTTTTTTTTTTTTTTTTTTTTTTTTTTTTTTTTTTGTTTCGTTATCTACAGTGTGATGAATTTAATTACCCTGATTTACAAAGTTTGTGTACAATAAGGAACTTTAACCAAGTTCAGCGATAATTGCCTTATTTTATAGTAAAATTTTTCAGTGATTAAGTTATTTTACACCACTGCATTGGTTACTTAGAACCAATGAAGTGACAGGTGCCTGGTAAACATAGTAATGACAATTAGCTCATGTGCTAGGAATTGCTAGATAATAATACAAATCATCAACGGAATTAAATTCGAGCCAACTTAATATATTTTCTCGCATTAAATTCAAAAGGCCTTATAAATATGAGAGATTGGAGGTGTGTGTGAAAATAAATTTCAATTTGCAAACACAAGACGTCAACCAATTTAACACAGCAAAATTTGATTTCAACAGAGCACTGTTAAGCATTTTTCCAGCACCTATTTGAAAAAGCCCATTTATTTAAGTGCTAATTATTAATTATTGGATATATGCATACTTGGTCTAGGTTTAGTGCAGTAGTTCTTATAATGATAGAGTTGCCATTGTGCAAATATACTGTATGGTAGTGGACCCTACTATATTTCAAAATTTCGCATTGCCCAGCATAGCCCTTTGATGTTTGTTGAAGATGTTATCATTCTGTGAGAGGTTTAGGCAGGGAAAGTTCGAATCGATTGAAGCCTCTAAATTTTAAAAACGCAGGTAAATTTTTGGTCTTGTCCTGAATTCGTAAGTAGATCAAGCGGTTAGAAGCCTAGGGTTCCCATACCGGGTAGAATGTTTTTGAATTGATTGGATATCACGTTCACATAGAGAAAGTGTTTTTTCTTGTCCTGAATTGGAAATCAGACTAATCCCATACCGGCTAAAATGTTTTTGAATTGATTGGAAATCATGTGCTGTCGCATTCCATAACTAACAAAAATTCCAAAAAAGTTATAAATTCCGAAACCTAGCTAGGTTTTATAAATGTGTCTTATTGTGGCAGTTGTTGACAATTTTGGCCCGCGGGGAATACTGCTCGGGTAATGAAATCTGCCAGCTTTTTCAATAATCTTGTCTAATACGCATAGATGTCCGGTTACATTTTTTGAGGCTGAATTGCAGTTCGACACGCAATGTATATCGCCTGCATAGTTTCAAATCTCCAGTCTACGCAGTTCCCAAAGCTGATGCCGATACTGTGACTATTGACTCTATAGAGTACGCAAGTAAAGTGAGGGTGTTACACGCATATAACCCTGGCCTTCATATTTTTTTCACACAGGGGACTCTCAAGTTGTATACGGCAAGGCATGAACACAACGTAGACATTTAGTGATAAATATCAGATTTTTGGTGGAGGAAGCCTGTGCTTTAGGCTATAAAACGCCCTCATAAAACCTATCAATGCACGGTAGAGCGAAATGCTCGAATATTGTTCAAAAGTTGCTGAAAAATATTGACTAAATTCATAAAAATAATTTTATAAATCATAAAGCCAAGCCAAAAACCCATAATTTTAGCAAGTTTAAGGTTAACTTTATCGTACTGAAGTGTTGTAACATACTATATCACCTATTGTTACGAAAATGGAAACGGCATACCATCGTTTAACATTAAAACGATAAAAGAAGCTACACAAACAAATACAACGAACTTGCTTACATATACCAACAACATCAGTATAAAAGAAAAGGAGGCAGACAAGTAAGAAAGAAAGCCACAACAAACAACGTAAGAAAAATAAACAAACAACAATGAAGCACGAACATTCTACTACAAGAACCTTCGTCTGACTGTTTGTGTGGACATTTAAAAAGGCAAGATAAAGCAGTCAACGAGTAGTAGTAAGAATTCAGTCAGTATTGTGTGAAGACGCGTTGCGTGTGAGAACAGTCGTAGTTTGAAGATCGCCGTTGAAAAGATCTGAGTTGTAAGCAAATAGGAATAGCGAACAAGCAATTATTGTTGTTGTAACGTCAAGTTGTAAACGGTGGCACACAAAAGTAGTGCGAATAATAGTTTAATTGAAACAAAACACATATTTGTTTTTATTTTGTTTGCAATCAACGAACTCATATTTTAAACGTTTCTAAAAAGGTGAAAACGTAACAATATGCTTACGCGAGTAATGCTTTAAATATGGGAAATCGGAGGAAAAAAGAAAATCTTCATATGGTAGAGTACAATGTAATCGGATTGCATCCACTTATTTCATTGAGTTTTATTTACATTCTTGAATACACTTCACAGCTGTCTTTTTTTTTTTGTCTTCTGTAAGAACGCTTGTCTATGATTCAAGTTGCTGTGGCAATGAAATAATATACCCCCCAACACTAACAAATCGAAATATTTTTATTTTGTATTTTGTTTTTTAAATTCATATTTATTTGTTTTTATTTTACTTCGTATTTATTTAATAATAAAAAACACATTTTCGTCTTCATGATTGTCTACGTGCAGTGCATTGAAATTGAAGTGTCAAATCGCTTAAAACAAACATTTTTTTATAAAAATTACATGGAACGTGTTGTAAGTGCTAGACGAACAAAAAAATGGAAAACGAAAATATTAAAAATTCCTTTAAAATTGTAATTTTAATGCTAAAAATACTTACACAGAGACAGGAAGCTATTCATAAAGTTTAATGATATTATTTTGACGGAAATAAACAATTGGAGTCATATTATTCACACCCTAAGAGGAGAGCGCTATAGATTAAATCACTCCTGAATACGACATTAGATTAGGTTTGGGAATATGCTCATTTGTAGGTTTAATAATCAATCGAGTTAGACTAACATGCTCAGTGTAAATTCTTAAAACGAGGTATGTGAAGTGCTTTCTTTAGCCTGATGCGATAGACGACGATCCTAAATATATACACATACACATTTTGTGGTATACTTACTTACCACTAACAACCCGATTAACGGATTTCGGCCTGCTTCAACACATCCTTCCAGGGGCCTCTGTCTCTTGCGCGCCTATGCCAGTTGGTCACACCAGTCGATGACACGGCATTTTCGATTTGGGCATTCCAACGCAAACAAGGTCGTCCTCTTCGCCGACTTTCGCAGATGACCGCATCAAATACCCGTCTTGCCGGAGCATCCTCCTTCATTCGAACGACATGGCCGAGCGAGTGCAGCTGCTGGATGTTAATACGCTGCACATCGTCTATGTCGTTGAGAAGCTGATACAGCTTACTGTTGAATCGAATGCGGAAATAATCGCCAACTCGCTCTGGACTTTTTGCGGCACTTGCGTGTAATTTTATGCATAAGAAAGACTTGCCAAATTTTTTTCTCACTTCACATACTCAAAATTTTAGGGAAAATGGTGTTGAACCTCTTCGTTATTTGGATCACAACACCATTCTCTACCAATTTTTCTTTAACGAGACTAAGTGACATCCATTACCAGCTTTGACCGCTCTATGTTTGTCGATATTTTCCTCACTTCACACCTTGAAAAGTTTTGGGTAGTGCACTTCTTGGATAGGCCATGTATCTATTTTTATTCGGGTCACAACTTGTTTTGTGTAATGTTTTCGGAATATCACTCAACAGTAGGTAGATGAAGGCTTTTTATATTTTGACTTCTATTCAGGAGTTTTCTTCCTTAGCTCTCCTAATTCTTATCTATCTTTTTGCAGACGACAGCAATACTTTGCATTCTTTTTCATTTGGTCATGAACCAAACCGCTTCAGAGGTTAGGGCTTGACATAAAATATTAGAAATCAAAAGTAATTGACATCCTGGGTATGGAAATTCAATACGATGTTCATTAGAACCAATATGTAGGTAGAGACGTTAAAATCACAAATCTCCGAAGCAAACGACGCTGTGTTAAAAACAACAGGTAAATACTTATTGTATCTTGTTTGGATTCGTCAGATATATAAGACTGACACGCCTTGTCGAAAAAAAAAACTAAATATAGGGCCACGTCAGTCATATAGTATGTCTGACATAAAAAAATAGTGTTTTTCAGGAAATTTTGGCAAAAAAAAAATTTCTGTGAAACATTAAGTTTTCTTGATACATTTTTAACTAAATTATCTAATAAGTTACTGTGGCCCATTTGAAAATTGTTCTGATATCGTGGCGATGAACGTGTTAATTACAGTAGGGGTTTGTAACTTTACTGGAGTATTAGAACACTGTTGCAGTGTGTGTCCTTGCTATACTGCTTTATAGGTTTTTGCACTTGAATTAACCTTCTAGGAATCATATTTTACACTGCGTTTCACTTGAATAGCACACCGTACAAATTAAAATTCTCCCCCTATATCTTTGTAAAAAATAAAGATAGCGGATTGATTTTGGATTGCAATTGTAGTGTTATTTATAGCTTTTATTATAAAATAAAAAAATATTTCGATATATCCAGTTGTTTTCAAAATACAAAATAAAAAAGAAAAATACTCAAAAAATAACAATCAAATTCCGTTTCACTAGAATAGCACATATTTTAATAAATTTGGGAAAATTATTTTTTATAAAGGTTTTTAATTTTTTTCTTATTTTTTATTTATTTTTATATAAAAACTAAGATTTAACTATGAATTTCTAGTAGTGTGTTGGGCCTCCCTTGTTCAGAATAACCTCGTATATCCTATTAGGCATTGACTCGTACAAAATTTTCAAATAGTCGAGAGAAATTGAAGTCCATGCCCGTTGAATGGCTTCAATCAGTTCTGCTTTGGTTGAAAATTGTTTTTTAGACCCGTAAACTTTTCTGGCCAGCCATCCCCAAACATATAAGAGAGTTTTTTTAAGAGAAGCTTCAAATTCGTACGATTCTGTTGACAAAATTAAGGCTAAATTTGGTGTCCATGCTAGCAAGACCACTGTGTGGCGTATTATTTCAGGAGCAAATCAACTCAAACTACTGAAATTAAAGAAAAAACTACCACTTAACTCTGCACGAAAAGAAATGCGGTTGAAATTTTGTCGAGATAATATGGTATAGAGCAACGAGTGGAAGCGCGTTGTTTTTTCTGCCGAGAAGAAGTTTAATTTGGAGGGCCCTGATGGCTACAATTATTATTTTCACGATTTGAGGAAGGTAACTCACCAGTTGGTTCGATTACACAGTCGATTCGGCGGAGTTATGGTGTGGGGTGCGGTTTCCTATTATGGCACCTGTGAGCTCCAGCTTCTAAGTTCAAATATGAACGCTAAAACATATCAGGGTGTTTTAGAAAAGGCCTTTCCACAGTTTAAAAATTCTTTTTGGCCCATTGCCGTCGACTTTTCAGCAAGACTACGCCCTAATACATAATTCCCGTGTGGTCAAATCGCGCACAGAGTCCAAAAATTTCAATTTTTGAATTGGCCACCATACTCGCCGGACTTAAACATAATAGAGAATGTTTGGGGATGGCTGGCCAGAAAAGTTTACGGGTCTAAAAAACAATTTTCAACCAAAGCAGAACTGATTGAAGCCATTCAACGGGCATGGACTTCAATTTCTCTCGACTATTTGAAAATTTTGTACGAGTCAATGCCTAATAGGATATACGAGGTTATTCTGAACAAGGGAGGCCCAACACACTACTAGAAATTCATAGTTAAATCTTAGTTTTTATATAAAAATAAATAAAAAATAAGAAAAAAATTAAAAACCTTTATAAAAAATAATTTTCCCAAATTTATTAAAATATGTGCTATTCTAGTGAAACGGAATTTGATTGTTATTTTTTGAGTATTTTTCTTTTTTATGTTGTATTTTGAAAACAACTGGATATATCGAAATATTTTTTTATTTTATAATAAAAGCTATAAATAACACTACAATTGCAATCCAAAATCAATCCGCTATCTTTATTTTTTACAAAGATATAGGGGGGAGAATTTTAATTTGTACGGTGTGCTATTCAAGTGAAACGCAGTGTATTTACTTCACTGTTCTAGCCTTTGCACTGGAATAGCGAGAGTTGTCCTTTGGTCGAGCACAGAAGGAGTATCCAATTTTACTGATATATTACAACACAGTTGCAGCGTGTGCCTCTGCTTATCTGTTTTATAGGTTTTTTGTAGCTTTCATTAGACGTCGCTTTATAGTAGGTAGATGCGAGGCCACGATTCAAACCCCAAGTCAGACATCTCGATCAAATCGAAATATGAAACACATTTCTTTGGCGACTTCCTCTCAGCAGATTTTTGACAAGACTCTGAGAGTAAATAAAAATTGCCGTGAAAAATTGCTCAAAAAAAAATCTGTCATTTGGAGTCGACTTAAAACACAACATACAGTGAACGTCAAAAGTGTGTAAACACCACTGAAATAATTCATTTTCTTACGGTAGCGAGAAAAGTAAATGAGAATAGTCGAATAAATTTCCACAAATAAAAACGTTTATCTATTACTTATAAAATGTTAAAACAAAAACAACAATTCATGATAAAGGAACTTTTTTTATACTTAAGAACATAATAGAAAATTTAAAATTATAGTAGGTGTTGACTCACTTATGGCGCTCACTGTATGTGGTTGGCGAAAGGTTGTAATGTCCAATTGTGTATGTGAATGTTCCTTTCATTATTTCTATGCCATAGCCCTTCGATTACCGTGCACTTGAGGGTGTCCTATGGTCTGAGCACAGCTTCTGTAGTCTTGAGAGTTCTAGTCTAGCGCAATTCTTTAATATCACAGAGATTCTTTCTGAAAATATGGCCGTTTTACATGTCCATTTTTTACGTTTAGGTTGTCTCACTATGAGTCGCTGCTTCTTAAAGTTCCGTAGATTCGTATCGCGAACGATTTTGGTCTCGAATATTCTGGTTGTGCCTATGCAGTCGCCGTCGTCTAGTAGGTAGTGTGTTGGATTATTAGACGTAAGGCCAAGGTTCAAACCCCAGGTCAGACATCCCGAACGTAACAAAATATGAAAAAATATTTCTTCGGCGACTGGACTCTCAGCAGATTTCTGGCAAAAAATCTGAGTGTAAATAAATTGTCTTGATAAAGTTTCTCAATAATCTGTCGTTCGGAGTCGACTTAATATTGTAGACCCCGCCGCCTGTGTTTAAAATTAACACAAACAACATGAGTGGTATGAGGAGAAGCTAGGAGGTAGGATCCTGACTAAAAGGTTGTAATGACCAGTTGTGTATGTACGTCACTTATGCCTGTACGACAAAGTAGAGTTCACATATGCATTGGATGTTCTCAGATCTTTTGAATATTTGAGACCTTACTGTTTGCATCTATAGACAGCCGAAACTAACTTCATGTTTGGTTCGTAATTCTGTTCTGAGTTATTTATAGCGACTTTGGTTTTCTTGGATATTTTTCTTAACATTATCGGCATCTAGCACTATAGTCTGAATTTAAAATATCTTTTCTCTCAACAGACGATGGTGAACAGTTAGGGCGGTACAGGACAACCCCTATTTTATTCCAGCGTTAGTTGACAGTTGTGACGAACTGAGAGTGTCCTGCATTATAAATACTGCAAACGAATGCTTTCTAAGGAAATAAAGGACTTGCTGCCCCAAATTGCAAAGTATGTGGTACAAGAAAAGACGTTAAAATCTCCCTTTAAAACCACATTTCTAGACCGAGCACAATTGATTGCGTGAATAGGGGTTGTAAATAATTAATTAGGCTTAATTAAAGTCACCCTTAATGGAATCTCTCTCTAAATTATCATTTTCTTGAAGTAAAACACGTTTGTTATGGGTTTTTCATTCTTTTGGAAAAATATGAATTTTCTTGAAATAAAATTTTTGTTAAGAAAAACCTGTTCAAACGTCTTTTACTGTCACTTTTCATGCAACAATAATGACAGCCTTTAATAAATCATTTTGAAGTATTTCTATTGCATTATTTTGAAGCTCACTTCCCCATGAAATTCTTTATCTCAAGCTTTTTATTTTTTTATTTATTTTTCTATAATTTAATATTGTTGTGTCGCTCGATATCATTAAATAATTTACTGGGGGGGGGGGGTTGCTATTGTCTGCTTGTGCCATTTCGTTACGTTCTTAATCCCTTGGAAATTATACTCTGCCGTGCTCATTAAAGGTGTAAAAATAAAAACAATTTCAATTTTTATTTATAGTCGGGTGCTAATTTTCGTTTCCCTAGAGTGTTGTCTGTCTACCTATTCCCTTGGTAACGTGACAATATGTCACAAAAGCAAAAACAACAATGAAAATAAAAAAAAATCTAGACACCAGACAAATCAAATTCAAAGCGAATAAAAAAAGATAAAACGTCACCAAGAAAATAGAAAAACTTTGAATGGTTTTTCCTCTTGTTTTCTTTCAATTAATCACTCAGTGTAGTTGAAGTTGAAGTTGACGACGAGTGTATGCACGTATGTATGTGACACGTTGTAGTTTTCGTTTGTTGCCACCCAGTGTCAGGGTCAATTTTATTTTTAAAGTTGCACAAAACACGGCAATAACAACCTTTTTTTAAAACTTTACCATGAAAAGTTAGAAAATAGAAGGAAAAAGAAAAGAAAAACCAGAAGAAAAAAAATCTGAAAACATTGACAAAGAGTATGGGTTTTACCGTCGTTTGCATGCCAAATTTGTTTTCTTTGTGTCTGGCTACACAATTACTGGCTACATGTTGCTGCTGTTGCTGTTGGTTGGGGGTGGTGGTGTTGCCTGTAAGTGGTAGTTGCAGTTACAAACATGCAATTATTTTCGATGGCTACTAATTCGCTTGTTTTATGTCAGTTTATTTCGGGTAATTTTGTCGACGCGGCATTTATTTTTAATTTTTTTTTTGCAAATTGTTTTTATAGTCGTTCCATAAAAATAAGTATGTATGTTTTAGAAAATAGCTGAAAAGTTTAAATATTAAATGAAAATTAAAAAAAAAAGTATTTATAGGGTTAAGTATGGTCCATGCATTAGAAAGGGTCCGCCAAATAACTTTTTTTTTTAAAATGCTTTAAATAAAAAAACTACTGAATATTTTCTCAAATTTCTTTTTTTATTTCAAAGTACAATCCTTTCGGTTAATAATGGAAAATAATTTCATTTAAATGGGTGCCTCTACTGGCCATGCATTATCGATTGTGTGAGGCTGTATTTCACCAATGGCTTCACGAATATTGTCCTTTAAAGCGTCAATTGTCTCTGGCTTGTCGGCGTAACACCTATCTTTGACGGCAACCCACAAATAATAGTCCAACGGTGTCAAATCGCAGCTCCGAGGTGGCCAAACGACATCAGCTCTGCGGCTGATAACGCGATCTTCAAAAACAGGGCGCAAAACATCGAGTGTAGCTTCGGCTGTGGGGCATGTAGCGCCGTCCTGTTGAAACCAAATGTTGCCAATATCCTCCTCTTCAATTTGTGTAAACAAAAATTCGTTCAACATGGCCCAATAACGATCGCCATTGACTGTAACGGCCACTCCTTGCTTATTTTCGATGAAAAATGGCCCAATTATGCCTCTGGACCAAAATTTGTACCAAACAGTGGCTCGTTTTGGGTGCGTCGGCTTTTCAATGTACGCGTGCGGGTTTTCTGTGCCCCAAATACGACAATTTTGCTTGTTTACATACCCGCCAAGATCAAAATGGGCTTCATCTGAAAAGATGATTTTTTTTTTTGTTAGCCAAAATCGGCATCTTCTGGTGTAGGCTACTGCATGACCAGCCGAGGCAGCCATTTGAATGAAATTATTTTCCATTATTAACCGGAAGGATTGTACTTTCAAATAAAAAAAGAAATTTGAGAAAATATTCAGTAGTTTTTTTTAAAGCATTTTCAAAAAAAAAAAAGTTATTTGGCGGATCCTTTATAACATGTTCTAGAATGATAGGGTTGCCATGTGGCATATATTGTGCAAAACATATTGTTGTATTCAATATTTTAAGGAGAAAATTTGCGTAGTTTCTCACACCACTTATGTTGTGTGTGTTAATTTTATACATGAGTGGCAGAGGGCCTACAGTTTAAAGTCGACTCCGAACGACAGCATTCTATTTACCTTCAGAGTTTTTGCCAGAAATCTGAAAGAAGTAATCGCCGAAGAAATTTTTTTTCATATTTTCGTTTTGATGTCTGACTAGGGGTTTGAACCGAAGCCTCACATCTAATAAGCCAACACAATACCGACTAGACTAAGACGACTGCGCTGTATGATAACCTATAAACAATTTGTGGTTTTAATTAATTAATTTTAATTAATAGCTTGACAGCTAATTTTACGCTCTAGTCTTGTAGTTATCGATAACAAATTGTACTTTACTAATCGAGATGAGTTCAAATCATTGGTTTTTTTTTAATTCTCCTGCTTAAAAAAATTCACATCAAATTTTGTGCAACAAACGAACATAATTGCTTCAAATTATTTGCAAGAATGACAGAACCATGCTGGATTTATTCTTGATTGATTGAAGTTCTGATATGAAGTCACAAATTGTACTTTACTAATCGAGATGAGTTCAAAAATGAAGTAACTTTTCAAATTTTCCTGCTTGAAAGAGTTCACACAAAATTTTGTGCAACAAATAAAAAACATTGCTCCAAACGATTTGCAAGATTGACAGAACCATGCTGGATTTATTCTTCTGTGATTGATTGAAGTCATGATATGAAGTCACCGTAGTCTAGTAGGTAGTGTGTTGGCTTATGAGACTTAACGGTCCTGGGGTTAAAGCCCTGGCTCAGACATTTTGAACATAAAACATGAAAAAATATTTCTGTCGCCGACTACCGATCTGTCACTCTTCAAGCAAACACTTTGAGATTAAATACGTCTCAAATCTGTCGTTGTTCCCGCCACTCATGGATAAAAATTAACACACACAACATGATTGATGTCAGAAGCGAGGTTGTAATGGGGTTGTAAAGGGTTGTACTGCCCACTTAAGTTTGCTAAGCAATATAGGGAAAGAATTGTTGAGCCAGAGGTTCAAACCCCAGCTCAGACATTTCGAACAAAACGAAATAATATTTTTACGGCGACTTGATCTCATTAGGATTCTGACAAAAATTCTGAGAGTAAAAACAAATTGCCATGAAAAGTTTCTCAAAAATCTGGCATTCGGAGAGTCAACTTTAAACTGTAGGTCACGCCACTCATGTTCGAAATTAACGCACACAACATAAGTAGCATGAGAAGAAGCTAGGGGTCGTATTCCCGACAAAAAGGTTGTAATGACCAGCTATTTATGTATGTCACTTACGTACAGCAAAGTAGAGTTCACATATGCATTGGATGTTCTCAGATCTTCTGAATATTTGAGACCTTACTGCTTGCATCTGTATGTTGCCTAGACAGTAGAAACGTACTTCATATTTGGTTCGTAATTCCGTCGCATTGCTGTCCCTTATCGTAACTTTGGTTTTCTTGGATATTTTTTCTTAACATTACGTCCACCAGGCCTTTAGCATGATAGCCTCAATCCAAGGTTTCTTTTCTCTGAACAGGTGATGGTGAAACTGTAGGTCTCTGCATCGGAGATATTTGCCCGGATTTTTCTATGATGTCTGTTGTTGATGGTGTCCTGTTTTGTAGGCTTGAAGACTACTGGATGGATCATTAGAAGGAATGAAAGCTCTTACATTTGCTGTATTTGGAGCCCAGATATTTGGATATGTAGTGAAGCGTTTTAATCTCTCCAATATGGTTCTTTATATGAGTCTGGATTGAATAACTCGGTTGTTATTTTGACCTGCACTTGGAGACTTATTGAATTTCAGATTTTTAAAGAAGTTAGAAATAAAAAATAAATTTCCATTACTAGCTGCCTTTTTGCCAACACGAATCACTTTCAAATTAAAAGTTCATTGTGCTCATTTAAACGTATAATGTTTTCAAAATTTTTAGGGGTTAATTTAAATAGTTTTTCCCGTTTCTTTTCCCCTCTCATTTCTTTCTGTAATTAATAGCAACAAACCCATGACACTCTCTGAAAAATAACTTCCCTGTAGTGATAGCTGTTAACATAAAAATACCGCCACCATATCCTGTTTTAGTTGGACTTTAAATTCAATCCGGGAAGGGCAAAGTAAAGAGAAGGGAATGTGGGGTTTTTTTTAAAGCCAACAACAAATTTGTTCTATTTTTTCTTTTGCCATCCCTTTAAACGACACGCCAATCACGTTGTTTTATGTCTGCTAGTCAGACGGCTGATGATGACGACGTCGTTGTTTGATCGCGTGCAAATTGTTAATAAAACTAAGGAAAAACAACAACACTAACAACAACAAATTACTTTATAAATAAATACAAAAAAAAAAATTGAGAAATAAAACAAAGAAATTGAAATTTGAAATATTCGCCTGGTTTTTTTTTTAGTTGCTTAACATTGACATTCAATTCAAAGAATACATGTATGTTTCTTTTTTCTTTATTTTTGATTTGCTTCATTGGATTGAATGGCATTAGATGTTGGCAACGATTGAAATTAAAGTGTGAGGACTGCCTATTCGAGACCAAGTAATTAATTGGTCGTTTTCCTAAATGATTAAAGCGTCTTGTGTGTTTATGGTTAAATTGTTTAATAAGATAAGCATGGAGATACAATTAAGCTACAGTACTTTAGCTTCTGATGGTTTAGAAATACTGGTCACTTGGGTTTTTTTCTGTGATAAGAGTGTTTTAAGTTGCCTTAAAGTGATTTAACTACGGTAACTTTGTGCACCTCTCTTCCACGATTTGAATTGCCTCAATGTTACGGCCAGTCATGAATGTGGTCAATTTTATTAGAAGTATCATGTCTCGCCGTAGTCTAGTAGGTAATGTGTTGGCTTATTAGACGTAAGGCAACGGTTCAAACTCCAGGTCAGACATCAAAACGAAATATAAAAAAAAAAAAATATTTCTTCGGCAACTTCCTCTCAGCAGATTTCGTGCAAAAAATCTAAGACTAAATAAAATAAAATTTTCATGAAAAGTTTCTCAAAAATCTATCCTCGGAGTCGACTTTAAATTGTAGGTCCCGCCACTCTTGTATAAAATTAACACACACAACATGAGTGGTGTAAGAAGCTAGGCCGTAATCCTGACTGAAGGGTTGTAATGACCAATTATGTATGTAAGAGTGCTTTAAGTTAAGTTGCATTCAAGTGATTCATCTTGGGCAATTTTGTGCACATCTCTTCCACGATTTGAACTGCCTTGATCTTATGTCAGTCATGAATATTGTTAATTTGTCTAAGTAATGTACTGTTAAGTGTTCTCCGCAAGGGTTGAACAAACCCTGATAGTTTGAATTCGCCACTTTGCAGAATATCGAGGTAGGTCTGATTTATTCTAGCGAGGAATACAACCAGAGATTTTATTACACTCGACAGAGTTGTACGAATTCTGTTGCTACTGTTTCGATTAGGTGATGTCACCGCAGTCTAGTAGTTAGTGTTTTGGCTTACTACAAGCGAAACCATGGTTCAAATCCCAGGTCAGAATTCTCAAACAAAACTGAATATGATAAAATATTTATTCAGCGAATGCCTCTCAGCAGATTTCTGGCAAAAAATCCGAGAGTAAATAAAATAAAATTGTCATGAAAATTTTCTCAAAAATCTGTCGTTCGGAGTCGGCTTTAAACTGTTGGTCCCGTCACTCATGTATAAATTAACACACGCAACATAAGTGATATGAGAAGCTAGGTCTTTATTCTTACTAATGGGTTATAATGGATCAGGAAAAACGACGGTCGGTGTTAGGCTCAATTAAGCCTCCATTAACGTTAATTTTCGTATAGTAAAGGAGGCTCTCATTAGTATCTTTACCTTGGTCAGAGCAGGACATAGCGGTGTTTGTGTTCCCATTAATCAATCTTTTTTTTTACCGCATATCGCTTAATACCACAGTACGGTTATGATGGGCACAATGGATTAAGTGAATAGGGGTTGTAAATAATTAATAAGGTTTAGTTAAGGGCAACCTTAATGGCTTTATCTGTGGAAATCTCTCTCTAAATTACCATTTTTTTTTTAAATAAAAAAGGCTTGTTATTGGTTTTTTACTCTTTTTAGGAAAAATGTGAAAGGTTTAAAACAAAATTTTGTTAAAGAAAAACCTGTTCAAACGCCTTTTATTGTCACTTTTCATGCAACAATAATGGCAGCCTTTAATGAATTATTTTGGTTGCTACAGCAGTACGGTTGTAATGCAATGAGTTTAATGGCTTAACGATCTTATTTCCTCCAAATTACTTACTTATCGTACTTAATTGGTTACATTACAATTCTTTAGTAATGATTCCGACCTAGCTTCTCACCCCACTCATGTTGTGTGTGCTATTTTCATACATGAGTGGTGGGATCAAAAGTTTAAAGTTGGTTCTTAACGACATATTTTTTGAAGAATTTTTCATGGCAATTTTTATTTCCTCTCTGGAGTATTTGCCAGATGACTGCTGAGTGGTCGTTGCCGAAGGACAATATTTTTTTAATGTTTCGATATGTTCGCGATGTCTGACCAAGGAATTGACCGAGAAGCTCTTGTCTAATAAGCTAGCCTACTACCTATCAGACTAAGGTGACTACAACTTCCATGTTTTCCATAACACTTCTGTTCTCAGGGTAGGAATATTGGTGTATCAGTGTATATATTTCTCAATACGCTTCTGATGACATTTATTTCCTTAATTTTGGCTTGAAAAATAAGAGTCACATAAAGTTTGGTTTCCAAAATCCATGATCGATAATGTGTGTGAAGATAAATTAAAATTTAAGAATCCAAGATGCAATCCATAAATTTTAGCAACGCCACATTTGGCATTAACAGAGCAAAATATTCTCTTAACAGAACTAAATTTGCCCTTAATAAAGCACTGTTAGTTGTTTAGCAGCATCCATCTGAATAAGCCCGCTTGTTTAGAAGTTAATTTTAGGACAAACATTAGGTCTATGAGTACCATATTATATTCAAAGGTAGGTTCCAAGGCCTCTTAATATAATCAGCAAAAAAGTCCCATATAAACTGATATGGTATTGTGAAAATTGGCTTCGAAATTATTTATTTTTGATTGAAAATTCTCTAGGAGATTAGTGGCCATTTTGAAACATATAAGAAATAGTACACCATACCCGACTATATGCAAACGGTAGTCCAGAGGGTCCTCTTTCGAACCGTGGTAGTGGGATAGCTGGCATAGTTTTGAGAGATGCTTTTAATTTTGAAAAAATCGTTTTTGAATCGTTTTCAGCCCTTAAAACTAAAGATTTAATTGAAAATTTTGAGAAAATCCAGTAATTTGATAAGTTCTTATAGCACCTATAGATGCATTGTCTCTAAATAAAGAGTCCGCCAAATAACTTTTTTTTTTGAAAATGCTTTAAAGAAAAAACTACTGAATATTATCTCAAATTTCTTTTTTTCTTTGAAAGTACAATCCTTCCGGTTAATAATGGAAAATAATTTCATTCAAATGGCTGCCTCGACTGGCCATGCAGTAGCCTACACGATCGGTCCAATTTTTAAGCACATTATCGATTGTGTGCAGCTGTATTTCACCAATGGCTTCACGAATATTGTCCTTTAAAGCGTCAATTGTCTCTGGCTTGTCGGCGTAACACTTATCTTTGACGGCACCCCACAAATAATAGTCCAACGGTGTCAAATCGCAGCTCCGAGGTGGCCAAACGACATCAGCTCTGCTTCATTCTGTTTTAACTTTTGTTCAAATTGAATTGAGATTACAATCTCATTGAGCTGCAAAACCTTTCAAATAACATCTATTCATAAGGGTCTTTACGAAAATAAAGATAAATATTTTCTCTCAATTGTTTTTAAGTGGTGAGTATAGAACCCTCATCACCATCATATTATATTCCAAATTTTAATATGATTTTCATCAATTAAACATAAAAAGACGTACCATATCATGTCTATTACAGACTACTGTCTGTGAGTTTATTTATGCTGGTTCCAATGAAAATTATGAAATATTTTGCAGTTAATGATGATGTGAAACCCCCCCCCCCCCCCCTATTAAAACAAATCAATAAATGAATGAACGTATCTAACGTACCCATTCATGGAAAAAATTTACAATTAAATTCAGGTTTACTGCTGCACATGCGAGCCTTAAGTCTCTACATACGAGTATGCAGCTCATCAATGAATCTTCTCTTTACCCTGGCAGATGGTATAAAATAAGCGCGATTTTAAAGTGAAGATGAGTGTGTGTGTCTGATATGAAAAGGCTAAGAAGAAGTACTCTTTCACTTACTCTATACGATGGTAAATTTTTGTTTCTTCTTCTTCTTTGTAATGTATGCTGTATACTCGTTCATTCAAGCATTCATTCAAGCATTCATTCATGCATTTACTTGCCTTTATTGCTTTCGATTTGCGTGGTTTAAACATTTCATTTTGATGGTTGCAGATAAATCGTGGGCTCCTTTCCAATGTTTTTGTTTTTCTCTTCTCTTCTTTTCTTTTCTTTGAATCCCCAAAAGTTCTTGCTACAAAAAGTGAAAGACGACAAAACCAATCACAGTTTCACTTCACTTTTGTTTCACTTTGTGTTTGTTTTTTGATGATCAGAAAAGGAGTTTCGTTATTTCAAAAATATTATGCCCCAGCCGCCACCAATTATTTGTAGACTGAAGGAATTCCTTTAGAAATACTAAATTTGGTTATGTGTTGTTGTGCTTGTGTCAAAGCAAATGATTGGCGTTAGGTTAACTGCCTGCCAGCCTGCCTGCCTGCCAACCATAAAAATACAAAAATCAACACCTCATCTCTATCTACACAGGTTGTGTGGACCAAATATGGTTTCTTATAATTATACTGTGTAGTGTAGTGTACGTGCAATGTGTGGTTATTGTCTCGTTTTATAGCAGGTGGATATTGAAAGTTATCTATGATGGTGGCAATTAGTTTTTAACTGTAATTTTACATTTATTGCGATGCTGGTGTGATCAACTTTGAGGTGTTTTACGCTACGCTACAGATGGTTAATATGTTTGTTTAATTTTATGCACCTGCAGCTCTCTAATTCTGCAGGTCATTTAGTCAAAATTATTTTCAATTACAGTAGGACCTTGGTTATTCGTGATTCGATTATCCGGCAACATCAATTATCCGGGATGGAAAAAGAAAATTTTTTGCATCGACTTAATTTTATTTTGGATCGACTTAAATTTCTCTGCATTGTTTAGCCGTGATTACCTCTATTATCCGTGATTATAAGCAAACATTTTTTTCTATTATTTTGGACAAACAGGCGAAAAAGGGGAATTCCCTCTTATATATACGATGAGTCAGAAGCATACATGTAAACCTGTTTAGTTTAATTTAGAAATTTGAGTATGAATATAAAATCCTTGTATTATTTAGTTTTTATATAAATATGTACATATTCATTTATTAATTAATAAAAATTTCTATTAAAAAACTAGCCAAAATTGGTACTCAATTAACCGGGAAAATCGATTATACAGAATGCTTCCGGTCCCGACCATCGCGGAAAATCGAGGTTCCACTGTACTAGCAGAATAGGTTTTACTTTTACAGGGTACCTAAATCTGTCAGCGTGAAATCGCCCACTGCAATTGTATATGCGGTCCATAATATATTTTCAGTAAGCCTCAGACCTTTATACGAACTCTAATGCCACCCATTGGAATTCTGATCCTAGAAAAAACAAAGTTGTATGTGAGTTAAAAAACTTAACGTGAAGGCCATAGCGTCAGAACTTTTTATTCCGATAGGTACTGGCCATATTGTACAGAAAACTACGTTATAATCTAAAAGTTTGTCTTGATTTGATACCTTTCAGTGGACTTAGTGGACTAAACTCTAGTATTAGTATGAACTAAGGAATGACATGACTTTTCTACATACTACTACCGTCTACTAGAATCTTAGTTAGTCTATCAAGTCGTCGTAGTCTAGTAGGTAGTGTGGTGGCTCATTAGACGTAAAGCCAAGGTTCAAGCCCCAGGCCAGACATCAAAACAAAATACAAAAAGTATTTCTTCTGCGACTTTCTCTCAGCAGATTTGTGGCAAAAACTCTGAGAGTAAATAAAATTGCCATGAAAAAGTTTCTCAAAAATATGTTGTTCAGAGTCAACTCTTAAACTGTAGGTCCCAACACTCATGGATAAAATTAACACACACAACATAAGTGGTGTGAGAAACTAGAACGTTGTACAATGGGTCAATTCGATCTCCGGGTACTGTGCTTGTCTTAATCGACAAGTACACGTCCTCTAACCTAACTTAACCTATCAAGCACAAAAACATATTTTAATGCCTGGAGTTATCGCTGTGGTTACGTACACGTACATAACATAATTGATCATTACAACCCTTTAGTCAGGATTTCGACCTGGCTTCTCATACCTCTAATTCTGTGTGTGTTAATTTCATCCACAAGTGGTGGGATCTACTGCTGAAAGTCGACTCCGAGCGACAGATTTTTGAGAAATTTTTGACAATATTTTTCAATTTTTTCTTCGAGATATCTGACCTGGGGTTTGAGACGTGGTCTCACGTCTAATAAGCTAATACAATACCTACGAGACTACGGCAACTTCTCATATCCTTCACAAATCTATTGATGTTCTCCAGCTTTACTTGAATAGTTTCTTGTCTCATTCAAATATGACCGCCTAATATTATGCTATTGAAGACTTTATCTGTAATTTGTCTCGGAAAAGATTTCTTACTTGAGTTGACAATCAGAGGCAGACCTATCTGGTGGTCAGAAACCTGTAGAGCTGATTATATAAAAAGCTTACCTATAAACAGTTTCGCCAATAACAACAATAAGATGTAGACTTATTGACTTTATTTGTACACCAAAAACTTTTTATGGGCTTTCCGACGCGCTTTGAATTTATCTTCATTACTTTTTTCCCCCAAATTCACTTTGGTCGGACTTATATAGATCTCGACGTCTCATAATGTGCAGTTGAAGGTGAATGTTTTTAAGTTGCCAGGAGACAGAGAAGATATTAAACATCATCAAAAATTTGGATGCTATCTGAAGTTTCCTAGACACAACGCTTCCTGTGAAAATGCATGGGTGGTTGAGTTTGATATATTGGTGAGGAACTTTGCTTATTGAAATTTGACTAGTTGGTAGATTCATGGGGCCCAATGTCAAGTAGTAGCATGAGGCAACATCACATCACCCCAAAGTGGTGATTGTAATTCAAAATAATATTGCTAGTTCAAGGTACCTTGCCAGACACGTGAGTTTTGTTGTTGATATTATCCTATTCGAGAGCTGAGGAGGTTTCCTGTCAGACATGCGAGTTTTATTGTTGATATTATCCTCCTTGAGAGCTGAAGAGGTTGCCTGCAAGAATTATTTGGAGGTGGATAAAAGCGACGATGATATTTTTTTCATTTTCTCGGACTTTTACGAAACACTTTAACCTCTGCCTTTCGCCAGCAGACGTAATGTAAAGAAATTTGATGATTGATCGATTGATTGCTATTGAAATGACTCCTAATACTCCTAAAATTCAAATTTGCAAATTCGATAATATGATTGAAAATTTTCGCCTGTGACGTGACTTAATGTAAAGAAATTCGATGATTGATCGATGTTTGATATTGAAATGATTGACCAGTGATGTTCTGCTAAAACTCAATGAAATTAAATTGTTTTTGAAGCCGATTGTTTTACATGCGAGAATACGTGCTTACTATTTGGAGATGTATTGAAATCTCCCAAATTAGCAAAATTCGATAATATGATTGACGATTTTCGCCTTATCTCGTCTTCAAACCTGTGACATGGCTTAATTTAAAGAAATTTGATGATAGATTGATGATTGATATTGAAATGATTGACCAGTACTGCTAAAACTCAACGAAAATAAAACCTTTCTAAAACCAATTGTTTTACACGCGAGAATTCATGCTTACTATTTGGAGGTGTATTGAAGTCTCCTAAATTTGCAAATTCGATATTATGATTGATGATTTTCGCCTTATATTGGCTTAAAGCCTGTGACATGACTTAATGTAAAGAAATTTGATGATTGATTGATGATTGATATTGAAATGATTGACCAGTGAAGTACTGCTAAAACTCAATGGAATTAAATCCGTTTAGAAACCGATTGTTTTACATTCGCGAATTTTTGCTTGCTATTTCGAGATGTATTGAAATCTCCAAAATTTGCAAATTCAATACTATGATTGACGGTATTCGCCTTCTCTCGGCTTCAAGCCTGTGACACATGACTTAATGTAAAGGAATTGGATGATTGATCGACGATTGATATTGAAATGATTGCTGCTAAAACTCAATGGAATTAAATCCTTTTTAAAACCGATTGTTTTACATGCGAGAATTCTTGCTTGCTATTTTGATGTGTTTTCAAATCTCCAAAATTTGCAAATTCTATTCTAATCTATACTATGATTGATGATTGTCGCCTTCTTTCGGCTTAAAGCCTGCGACGTATGACTTAATGTAAAGAAATTCAATGATTGATCGATGATTGATATTGAAATGATTGACCAGGGGAATGCAAATTCGATATTATGATTGACCATTGTCGCCTTCTTTCGGCTTAAAGCCTGTGAGACATGACTTAATGTAAAGAATTGATTGATTGATGATTGATATTGAAATGATTGGCGGAAATACTGCTTAAACTCAATGAAATGAAATACTTTTTAAAGCCGATTGTTTCACACGCGAGTATTCATGCTTAATATTTGGAGGTGTTTTCAAATCTCCTAAATTTGCCAATTCTATGCTATGATTGACGGTTTTCGTTTTCTCTCTGCTGCCTGGTTTGCTACCACTGTGATATTACCTGTGTGATATTAACAAATCGATAATTTTCCTCTATAACGTCCTTTTGCAATCGCTTAACATTTATTTAAAGCTTTTACTTTTCCAAATACATCGATTTTGTGCAAGCATTGCAAACATTTTTCTTAAAAAACAATTTTGAAAAAAAAACTAACAACAGGGTAATTAGATGATGTTAAAAGATGTTTAAAGAAATAGTTGTTATCGGATATACTACTACCATACAAATATGTCGATAATTTATTAAGTTTGTTTTCCTTTTTAATCTCCTGTTATCATCACTATCATCTTGATCATCGTCATCATAACATATACAAATCGTTTGTGTGGTTATTTGAACGAAAAAATATTTGAAAAATTACAAACACTTGTCGACCATTTGGTCACCACCAATGGGACCTGTATAGTAAGTGAGTGAGTGAGTGTGGCCATGAAAGTGTTTTGTCCACTTTGCCTGGAGCTGGTGCTGGCATTTTATTGTACGATTTGGTTGTTTTTGTTGCTTCGTTTTTAGATTGTAAATATGGTTTTCAATAGAAAAACGTCGAAAACGTAACATAATTTAATGAGAGGCAAACAGAGATCGATTGTTTCGTTTAGTTATCGATTTTTAATTTAATTGAGCCACCATACGTTTAAGGCTTCTTTGACACTATTTTATGGCCATATTCATTCGGATTCATTGGAAAAATCAATTCGAAATGGAATAAATAATGTGTCAGTTTGATGTTAAATTCGATTAATTGATTCGATAAGTAAAAAAGATGGAATGTTTTTATTTTGTTTTAATTAAAAAGATTTTAACCATACATGTATACATACATATCACCTCACCTGCTGATTTATTTTATTGTTTCATTAATTTATTATGATTTTTTCTTTTTATTTCATTGCAGGTTAGTTTTCTACAGAAAGATTTCATTTCAGCCTCGTGAAGGTTTGTTAATATTTAATTAAAATATCACTGTTTTCAAGTTAATTTAGTTTCATTTCATTTAATTACGATTTTAAGCAAATTAGGAGATTTTTAATTCCAGTAGGATTATGTCTTTACTTTTACAACTTTTTATGAATATTACTAGCTGTACCCTGCGCGTGTTACTGCGCCACTAACAAAAATAAATTTGAATGAAAGATATTAATTACACAAATATCCAATTAATTTTGATTCATTTTATGGATTTTGTTTCCATAGCCTGAGTAGTACCCATCGATCGGGTCTCAGCGGCTTGTACTCCAAGATTTTCCCGTCTCAATGCTTCTTGAGGTGTAAGTCGACCAATTGTTTGTCGCTTTAGAGGCATGATTGCACGGGAACGACATGAAAAATGCGTTAAAATTTATTAGGATCTCACAATGTACAGAATCCAATTGAACCAAATAGCATTTTCAAAATTAAAATGTTTCAAACTTCTGATTGACATTTTATGGGAATGAGTTATGAGTGAATCCTAAAATGCCTGGTATTTCTCCGATCAACACATGGTCAAATGCACAGTTTACAATTTAATTCATTTTGAGTAATTTTCAGTGGCGCCACCTGTCCTAAATTGGTCATACTAACTTAGAAAACTTCGTCGGCTCATGTGCAACTACTTTGCTAAAGATCATAACATGATCAAATACACAGTTTACGATTTAAATCATTTTTAGTAATTTTCAGTGGCGCCACCTGTCGGATATTAGTCATACCAACTTAGAAACCTTCCCCGGCTCATGCGCAACAACTTTGCTAAAGATCATATCATGATCAAATGCATAGTTTACGATTCTATTAATTACATACAAACAAACATTCATTTTTATATACATATGTATGTATGTAGATTACTGTTCAAATAATCTTTAAAAAGATTAAACGGTTTACTAGATACCTTGTCCTATGCGGCAAGGAGGTGTCCAAGTGACTTTCAGAGGCCGATTGCCAGTAATTCTTTGAAACACAAACTTGTGCCAAGGACATTCCAATCTGAATTGCTCACCATTTCCAAACTTTGATAGATTGTTAATTTATTCAAAGTAATGTTACTTGGTGAGAAGCTAGGTCGTACGTTATAAGCTAGGGTTGCAATGATCAATCCAATCTTTCTGGCGACATACGATTTTTGACCGAATCAAGTGAATATAGAACATACGTCCATAATTGATCATTACAACCCTTCAGTCAGGATCACGACCTAGTTTCTCACACCACTTATGTTGTGTGTGTTAATTTTATACATGAGTGGCGGGACCAACAGTTTAAAGTCGACTCCGAACGACAAATTTTTGAGAAACTTTTTCATGGCAATTTTATTTACTTTCAGAGTTTTTGCCAGAAATCGGCTGAGAGGAAGTCGCCTAAGAAATACTTTTTGTATTTTATCTTGATGTCTGGCCTGGGGCTCGAACCCTGGCTTTACGTCTAACAAGCCAACACACTAGCTACTAATCTACGGCGACTTCAAATATAGAACATGCTGTTCAGAAATGAAACGTTTCCGCACTGAGGTAATTTTACATCGTTGGAGACAAATAGTTCTCGAACATGTATGATGTGTGGACCATAACACTGATGAATAAGAACTTCCCAACTTTTGATTTCTAAAATAGGTTTCTACTCTGCCTGCAACTTGTGCTCAAGCATCTCATAAAGAAATATTACGGCTGGTAGGTTAGGGAAGGTTAGGCCAGCTTTTAGGCCCATTGCTATTGCAACAATTTTTATATTAGAGGTCTTGGTAAAAGATGCCAGATAGTCAGAGTTCAAAAACCTCTATCTCTTTCTGACCAGAGCGGGGCACTGACACATGTAGTGAAAGACAGTTTCTTACTCCTTCTCATTGGGAGTGGTGGGTAGAGGTGGGGGTCCGTTAGAACCGCTATTGTGCAATGGATAGCCATGCGGCTTATTGCGGATGGTAAACTACCCTCAGAAAAGATTTCAACGTGAAGCTCCTGGTAAAATTAAATGATCTGTTACAATACAGAGTATCCGTACTTTGGGCACTTCCCCTACAGAAGTACTCCTTGTTATGAAGGATACTTTAGGTTGTGGAATTTTGTCTGAAAGACTTAACCTTAGGATATACTTTGGATGATCTGAGTATTGTAGAGTAGATAGAGATAATGGGTGGATTCTGAATGAAAGATCTCCAACTACTAGCATTGCCCTCTTCCCTAACAACCAAGAATTATCAGACCTGTTTACTGTGCAACATTCAGGTCTAAACTGGTTGATATACATCTGTCCCGACATCCTTGATGGACTCCTTTTTGTGTCAATTTAATGTGGGTTTCTGGTCACACGGATATCCTGGCCTGATGGACTTAAGTAGAGCAGACACACTCCTACCGAATACTGACCGTGTATTCGGTCATTGACTAATGTCAGATGAGCTAAGAGACTTACCTTCAAATGACTTCTGTAAATATTGTAGATCGGTTGAGCATAATCGTCTCTGACTCGATGCAGATTTTTTGGCTTACCTCCTCTCGAAAGTCTAACCATGGTAGCGTTACCAGATGTCATATCGATTACTGAATTCATTAAACTCTCTGACTGGTTTTTACATTGACTCTAAGAGAGTCATGCTTTAAATACGAAGTCCTTATGGTGATTGTGAAGAGCGGTTAATTAGAACTTTATGTGATATCACAGCGGGCGGCTATTCTCTTCCATTTTATAATAAATCTAGTTAAGAAAACTATTTCCAACAGTATATATTTAACAATAAAACTACTTTTTATTAAGAAAAAGACAAGTTCTTTTTGTTTGTGTTTCTTAAATAGTTTCACTTTCATGTCGAAAACGAAATGATTCTCATTTTTTTTGTTTGTTGCTATCAAATCCATTTCCTTTATTGTCTTTTAAGGAATGCATTCATTTCACTTTAAAATATTGATAAAATGAACCAGCCAGCCAGCCATTGTACCTGCCTGATTGTTGTAACACATACAATCAATTCCAATGGACCAGTTTCTCACCAGAGACTGGAGTTTTTTTTGTTAAATTTTTCTCCTCAAAATTTTTTTTTTACAATTTCACACGAATAAACAAAAAACACCAGCAACAACAAAAGAAATTCCACTTGCAGTTTCGATTTGAAAATTTACACACTTATTGACACACTAAAAACCGGGGGTAAAAAAAGCACCAAAGAAAAAGCGAATAAACGAACGTATGAACTGAAACAAACGTCGTCTGATGGCAATAAAAATACATCGTTTGACGATAATTGAAGTGCCTACACAAAACAAAGCTCAAAACACACAAGTGCATCAGAAACATTTTTTTTTGCTTTTGCCAGCAATTGATACTGGTTGACTGGCTGACTGCCTGTCTGACTCGTATACATGTTGCTGGTGGAGTATCAGTGAAATAAAAGAATTTTAAACCGTCTTTGTTGTGTGTGACTCTGGAGGAAACACAGAAACACAAGACAATGTGGAATATTTAAACAGTAGAAAGTAAATTGAGAAGATGTTGCAGTTGTTTGGTTGCAACAGTTGTTGGAATTGATTGTTTGCTGCCATTAAAATGCCACCACAATTATCATCAGCAACAATAACAACAATCGAACCCGAAAATCATCCATACAGACGCAGTAGATTTTACGATGACTAGACAGCCCAACCACACAGTCATTCGGACTGGCGGCTGAGAAAAACAAAGTCCAACAAACAAAACAACAAAAAATAGCCCCAGCAAACACAACATTGCAATGTTTTTTGTAACAATAAAACATTTTACAGACAATAAACGAAGCACCATCAACGCAATCAACTAAACAACCGAACATGCAACCAACTGGCGACACAAACATTTATTTCTCTGTAACTTATGACTGGGCTACTCCACCAGCAATAATAGCCTACAACAAACAGTAACGTACATTACGTCGTCATTGATAATTTTCAGTTAAACGCATTATTAACAGCAATTATTTGTTAGCAAACAAAATAAAAAAAAAATTTAAGAAAAAAAAAAATGAAAAACGCATTCAATAGAAAGAAAATAAATTGAAATGTGCTTTTAATTTTGGCTCAAAACTAAATCATTTCATCAGTCAGCCAGCCAGCCTTTGTGAATGAGGCCTGTCATCATAGTAAACGATCACGATCATCATCTTGATTTGACAGACTTTTTGTTGTCACAAGAAAAACAGAAAAAAAAAGAAATAAAAATTAAAGAAAAAAAGATAAAAACCCATCAAAATGACAATAACAATATGAACCAACAAAAACTATAACAATAAAAGAAATTTGGAATTTGAAATCAAATTGAAATTGAAATTTCATTCTCAAACAGCAACATGTCACAAATGTAAGATAAAAACAGTGAAATCGAAAAATACCCTACAGCTGAAAACAACAATTTCTTTTTTTTTTTTCTTTATTTGGCTTGCAGGAAAACTTTTTAATGAACATTTTTCTTCTAAGTGTGATTGTCGATAACTTTATACAGAAAAAATTTTTTAAGTAATAATTTTGTATAGAACCAAAATCTTTAGCAAAAGTTTTCTGCGAAAAAATGATATCGATACATGTTTTGTTATCGAGAACTTTTTGTTATCGAATATTTTCTATAGAAATAAATTTGTTGTCGAATATTTTCTATAGAAATCTTTTTGTCATCAAATATTTTCTAGAGAAAATTATTGTTATCAAATATTTTCTAGAGAAAATTATTGTTATCAAATATTTTCTAGAGAAAATTATTGTTATCAAATATTTTCTATAGAAAATGTTTTGTTATCGAATATTTTCTATAGAAAATTTTTTGTTATCGAACATTTTCTATAGAAAATTTTTTTGTTATCGAATATTTTCTATAGCAAATTTTTTGTTATCGAATACTTTCTATAGAAAATGTTTTGTTATCGACTATTTTCTATAGAAAATGTTTTGTTATCGACTATTTTCTATAGAAAATGTTTTGTTATCGACTATTTTCTATAGAAAATATTTTGTTATCGACTATTTTCTATAGAAAATATTTTGTTATCGACTATTTTCTATAGAAAATATTTTGTTATCGAAAATTTTCTATAGAAAATGTTTTGTTATCGAAAATTTTCTATAGAAAATGTTTTGTTATCGAAAATTTTCTATAGAAAATGTTTTGTTATCGAAAATTTTCTATAGAAAATGTTTTCTTATCGAAAATTTTCTATAGAAAATATTTTCTTATCGAAAATTTTCTATAGAAAATATTTTGTTATCGACTATTTTCTATAGAAATTGTTTTGTTATTGACTATTTTCTATAGAAATTGTTTTGTTATCGACTATTTTCTATAGAAAATATTTTTTATCGACTATTTTCTATAGAAAACATTGTTATCGAAAATTTTCTATAGAATATATTGTTATCGAAAATTTTCTATAGCCAATAGTGTTATCGAAAATTTTCTATAGAAAATATTGTTATCGAAAATTGTCTATAGAAAATGTTTTGTTATCGAAAATTGTCTATAGAAAATGTTTTGTTATCGAATATATTCTATAGAAAATTGTTGTTATTGAAAGTTTTCTTTATAGAAACTGTTGTTATCGCGAATTTTCTATAAAAAATGTTATCGCGAATTTTCTATTGAAAATGTTATCGAATATTTTCTATATAGAAAATTGTTGGTATAGAATATTTTCTATATAGAAAATGTTGTTATCGAAAGTTTTCTGTATAGAAACAGTTGTCATCGGAAGTTTTCTATGTAGAAAATGTTGTCATCGAAAGTTTTCTATGTAGAAAATGTTGTCATCGAAAGTTTTCCATATAGAAAATATTGTTCTCCCGAATTTTCTATATAGAAAATCTTGTTATCAAAAGTTTGCTATAGAGACACAGTTGTCATCGGAAGTTTTCTATATAGAAAATGTTGTTATCGAAATTTTTCCATATAGAAAATGTTGTTATCCCGAATTTTTATCAAAAGTTTTCTATATAGATAAAAGTTGTAATCGAAATTTTTATATATAGAAAATGTTATCGAGAATTTTCTTTATAGAAAATGTTATCGAGACTTTTCTTTATAGAAAATGTTATCGAGAATTTTTTAAAGAAAATGTTGTTATCGAAAGTTTTCTATAGAGAAAATGTTGTTATCGAAAGTTTTCTTTCGAGAAAATGTTATTAGCGAAAATATTTATCGTAACATAGGGTATATAGGCCTGTCACAAAAAAAAAGAAGGTGATTACGTTGCAGTAATCAAAACAATGAATTTCTTTTTATTATTTGTGCCTCATATCTGAGAAAGTCTTTTTGTTGATTTGTTAGTCAAACAACAACAACAGTAACAATTGCTGCAACATACATAAAGTTTGCAACAAATGAAAATTGAATAATGCGACTGTTTATGAATTTAGAAAGACGAATGCTACAAATGGAAAAACACACACAGAGACCAAGAGCCAATCTTATGAGGCATGGTAAATTTAGACGCATTCATAACGATTTTAAAGTAGGCAGATCAATAATAAAAAAGAAACAAAAACAATAACAATAACAACAACTGCTATAAGAAAATCTATGTGATTTTGTTAAAACGATAAAGTTATAAAATGTTTTTCAATTTCAAATTTTCCAGCATACTTTTTACGAGGCAATGTTTTTGTTGTTACTATTACTGTTGCTGCTGATGTTGTTGTTGTTGTTGTTGTAACAATAATAAATATTTACAACAAACGAAATTTCGTATTAAAATTTGAGTTTTTTTCTTTTTTGAAATTTGAATACAAATGCATCAAACACACAATGTTTTCGTTTATAATCGAATGCCTGAATATCGACAGTCAGTTTAGTCAGTCGAAAGACAGACAGGAGGCTGGTTGTTATTTTAAAGCACTAGACAGACAGTCATTCAATCACATAGATAAGCAGTTTGTTTGACTGCGTAGCATTTTTTTATTGTTTTTTTTAAATTTTTGATTTTTCTCTTAATAACGATTAAAAATGAATGAAAAATTTCTTGAAAAATTTAAACAATTGGAGAAATTTCCAGTTTTACCACTTAAAAGTGGGAGGAAACAATCAAAAGAATGTCTTTTAAAAATTGTGTGTTTATGTTAATTTTTTTATTTCAAAATTAATGACAAATTCAAAAACTATCGACAGAAGCTTTTCTGTTCAAACATTAAATTTTTATTTGAAAAATTTGAATGAAATAAATAAAAAAGTTTATAAAAGATTTAAGAAACATTAATCTTAAGAGGGCGAGATATATCACACATGTCATGCATGCTCTTCATTCAGTGTATTCAGATAAATTGTTTCTCTATTCTCCATTCATGCGATTGTTCAACAGAATTTTTTGTTTTATTTTATTGGAAATATTTTTCGGCATTTAATGCGTCAACAATCGATTTATTTTTTTTCTTTGGAATCGTGGCCTTTGTAGCAGTCACTGCTTAAAGTTCAACAAAGGCAGACAGTTCATACGAAATATTGGATTGCTACTCTATGATTGTATGCGACTTTTTAGGGTCCGTAGTCTAGTAGGCAGTGTGTTGGCTTATTAGACGTAATGCCAGGGTTCGAGCCCTAGGCCAGACATCAAAACAAAATACAAAAAGTATTTCTTCGGCGACTCTCTCTCAACAGATTTGTAGCAAAAAATTGCCATGAAAAGTTTCACAAAAATCTGTCGTTCGGAATCGTCTTTAAACTGTAGGTCCCTCCACTCATGTATAAAATTAACACAGACATTATGGGTGATGTAAGGAACTAGGTTATAATCCTGACTAAAGGGTTGTAATGAACAATTAAGTAAGCATTGAGTAATGGCTAGGCATGCTAGGGGTCTATGTTAACCTCATAAAGGCTCATAGATCGCTCAAAGACATCGAATACCGAAAAGAAATAAATTGCTTTCGTTTGATTCACCAATTCCAGATAATCTAACTCAGTCATCTTTTTTATCACAACAAATTTATCACTGGATTGATTAAACTTTCAGGCTGGCTGATGTTGATACCCAAGACCGTTTAATCAGTACATGTCAGTTAGCTCTGGAGGCATAGTTTTAAGTGAAATCATAATCGGCCACTTTGTGTGCTTCGGAAACCTCCCCCTCTCTTCTATCATTTTGTAAGGCAGATGGAGGAATGGATTAAGGAATTTGATCTACCGAATTCGAACTTGGGACTCTAAGGTTCATACACCACAATGGAAATAAAACCCTTAAGTTTAAAGCAAAGTTAATTACTGCTGGATTAAAAGGCGAAGAAATAACACCGCAAGTGTATACCTTAGCTTTAAATCGCGTTGATATTTCCCAGGAATGCACAAGGATTTGTATAGAATAAATAAGAATATTGACTGAAGTCGCCGTAGTCTAGTAGGCAGTGTGTTATGTGAGACCACGGTTCAAACCCCCTGGTCATACATCTCCTCGAACAAAACGGAATATGAAAAATATTTCTTCGGCGACTTCCTCTCAGCAGATTTCTGGCAGCAGATTTCTGTCAAAAACTCAGAGAGTAAATAAAATTTGACATGAAAATTTCTCAAAAAATGTGTCGTTCGGAGTCGACTTTAAACTGTAGCGCCCTCTTCTCATGTATAAAATTAACACTCACAACATAAGCGGTGGGAGAAACTAGGTCGTATTTCTGACTTTATATACAGTTATGTACATAAGTATGCATGATTTTGTATTGACTGTAACTTTGAATATGCTCAGATCCATACCAGAGGTCAGCAATAAATCGTTTTTTCGCTACTCATAAGCACTCATGAAATTTTGAATATAAGTGAGTCAACAATATTGAAATTTAACTATGTACTCGTGATTCATTCATACTCACTACAACGTTTGTTTATAAGTACAGGTTGCAATGAGTATGCATACAACGTTGACATAAAACTCATACCATTCGAAATGTGTTTGATTCATAAGCCTACTACTTATTTATATTCATAACTTTAGAAAAATACTCTTATAAATGATTCATTTGAGTGACTCGAATCATTAAACAAAATTTACAGTTGTTGTCGCATTTTTTTCGGAAATAATGGCCATCTACAGAGCCGCGCAGTGGATCCTCGATTACGGCGTTCCTTTCACCCGCATCTCGATCTTTTCTGATAGCCAGGCTGCCATAAGGTCTCTGACGAACGTTGCGAATAATTCCAGGATCATTAGGGAATGTCACCGCTGCCTAAACCTTCTTTCTGGGCACTTCAGTGTCACACTTGCCTGAGTCCCTGGACACCGTGACATTCTGGGAAACTGCAGAGCCAACGAGCTAGCCAGAGCTGGCGCACTATTTCCGGAATCCTCTTCAATCAACCAAGGAATGCCACTTACCTCGTTCAAGCTGGCCATCGCGCGGAAATTCTTCCGAGACGCCAACCTATCCTGGAACGATGAGGAATCCTGCTCCTCTGTTAGGCTCACTTGGCCCTCAATGGATAGAAGGCGGACCAACCAGTTTCTCGGACTTGGTCGCAACATCATCTCTATCACAGTGGCCATACTTACAGGTCACTGTGTTATGGGTAGACACGCGGAGAGAATGAGGCTTCCATTTAACGACTTCTGCCGTGGGTGCAGATCCGCTGAGGAAGAGGAGACTGTTATCCACTTTCTTTGTCAGTGCCCATCTTTTGCGAGGTGCAGATACAGGTTATTTGGCTCTCCAACCCTCCTTGGTTCGGAGCGACTTGGTGAGTACAGAGACTGCGTTCACTCGTGGCATCACAACGGGTCGTTATGCGTGCTCAAGTCAGCTTTTGGTATGAAAGCTACCACAATAACCTAACCTAACCTAACCTGTTGTTGCATTTACGAAAAAAGAAAAAGGACACATAAGCAAAAAAGACAGAGCAGCAAGCAGAGCAAACACACAACCTTTCAATGAGTATTTTAGTGTTCGTAAGCGAATCATAGTTATGTTGTGATTCGTGTACAATGTTTAGTTATGGAGAGTCGAAATCAACAACATCAACACGTATGTTGTTAAGTATGAATATGATGAGTACTTCAAACTTTGAATATGAGTAGAGGTTCCATGATATTAAAATATAGTATGAATGCGTATAAGTATCAGAAATTATGAGTATGATTCGATTCTACTCATCTTTTTGAAAACTTATTGATGATCTTTGATCCGTACAAAATAATTTTTTTGTGTGGAAGCTTTCAAATTTTTTAAGATTTGTTTGAAGTTTGAAATGAAGAGCTAACCTCCCATATGGTTTGTAGTAATGCGTGATTTTTTAAGAGCTAAAGAAAAATTTTTCAAAAAAAAAAACACATAAAAATCAGAAAAATGCATGAAATCTTTATTTGAATCGATAGTACGGTCCGTATAATTTAATGTTTGAAGATTATTTCATGCAAATGTTGACCGCGACTGCGCCTCAAATGGTCCATCCGCTTAGTCCAATTTTGGCATAGTCTTTCCAACATTTCGGCCGGTATCTCACGAATAAATGCTTCGATGTTGTCTTCCAAAGCGTCAATTGAAGCGGGCTTGCCTGTATTGACATGAGTTTTAACATAGCCCCACAATAAATCGCACGATCTAGACGGCCAATTGACCGGTCCCGAACGTGAAATAAAATGTTCACCGAACTCGCCTCTCAATAAAACCATTGTTACGCGTGCTGTGTGGCATGTGGCACCGTCTTGTTGAAACCACATGTCATGCAAGTCAAGCTCTTGCATTTTGGGCAAAAAAAAGAGTTGGATATCATCTTACGGTAGCGCTCACCATTCACAGTTACGTTACGATTCGCAGCATCTTTGAAGAAGTACGGTCCAATGATGCCACCAGCTCATAAAACGCACCAAACTGTGACTTTTTCTGGATGCATTCGTAGCTTTTGCAATGCTTCTGGCTGATCTTCACTCCAAAATCGACAATTCTGCTTATTTACGTATCCATTGAGCCAAAAATGAGCTTCGTCGCTGAACACAATTTTTCGATAAAGAAGTGGAATCTTCGGCCAACTTTCCAAGAGCCCATTCGCCAAAAATTCTGCGTTACGGTAGGTCGTTCGGCTTTAATTCTTGCACCAGCTGTATTTTGAAAGGCTTCACACCTAAATCCTTCCGCAAAATTTTCCACGTTGTTGAGTAACAGAGGCTCAATTGCTGCGAACGGCGACGAATCGATAATTGGTCGTTATCATTAACACTGGCCGATACAGCTGCGATATTTTCTTCAGTTCGCACTCTACGTAAGCGTGTTGGTGGTTTAACGTCCAACAATGTAAATTTGGTGCGAAATAGCCGCTTCAGTGGGTTGATTAAACCGACCATAAAATGGAAGAAGCGCGCGATGACCTTTCTTAGCAGAGCACGCATTTTGATAATAAAATTCAATGATTTGCAAGCGTTGTTCGTTTGTAAGACGATTCATGGTTAAATTATAGACCAAACTGAAGATGTTTGACAGTGAAACAAAACACGAAACGTGCGTGAGCTGTTTAAACCAGTGTTGCCAAGAAGATAATTGCTAAAAAATCACCCGTTAGCATGTCTGTCATAGCATGTCGTACGTTTAAAAGTCAGTTTTCTCTTCTGTCACTTATTTATTGTATTGTGTTGACAATTATTACTACGACTTCATAACAATGTTGCAATTTAAGAAAAAAAAATTTTTTTTTGGAAAAAATTTAATTTTAAAAATTCCATTTCCTGTTAAATTGCAAGAGAAAACTTTGAAAGAAATTAAAATGCAAAACATTTTTTTCTCTCCTTTTTTATATTTTATTTTCGATTTTGTTTTTCGCATCTAACATGACATAAAATAAAGTTTTTTATGTGGCACTGTGTCTGTAGATCATAGCCTCATGGAGTACGTTTATAATTATCAAATTTCAACCTTTTTGGAATACACAAGTCATCAGCGTATGTAAGTTTACAGAAACTACTACAACATGAACGAACAGCAATTGCAACAACGACAGCGACAGCGACAACGACACCGACACCAAATAAAGATAATGAAACGATTATATTACATTTTGGTGGCAGAGTAATTGACTTATCGTTTGGTGTGGCAGCTTTTTCCCTGGTGCTGCCTTGCCTGCCTTGTCTGTCTTGCCTTGGCTGCCTGCCTACCGCTTTTTAAGGAAATGAAATTTTAAACACAGTAAATCGTTAGTTTTCATTTTCGATTTGTTGTTGTTGTTGTTGGTTAAGGAAAAGTTTAAACCAACAACAACAAAAAAAAGGTTATTAGAGCATTAACATAATAATACCAAGCGTCACTGGCTGCCTGGCTGGCTGGCTGCATGGTTGTTTCGGTGGGCTGGTATGGGATGAGTTTTGTTAAGAGGCGCCAGAGGTGAAGATGTTGTTGTTGTTGCTGCTGTTGTGGCAGAGTAACACTTTTAACACATCAAAAATTGTTTTCTTTTGCCACTTTTACTGCAATAATGACAGCTTTTTTGGTTTTGTTTTTTTTTTTTGCTACTTTTTATTGCTCAGTTATTGACTGATTGGCTGGCTGGCCGGCTAGCTGCCTAGCTGGCTGTTGCAACAGCTAATTGTTAAACAAAACTCTGTGTTTTCTTCTTCTGTAATCCCTGAGATTTTTTCATTCAACACTGACTGTAGTTGCTCCCCAAAAAAAAAAAAAAGTGAGTTAAACGAAAGTGGGCGTCCATGTTGATTGAAAACTGAGGGAAGAGATGCAGCAAAAAAAATCAAAAAAGGAGTCATAATGATGGATTTTGTTCGTGTGCTAAAGACGATTATGACAATGACTGTGTGGATGTGTCTGTCTGTCTCTCTATCTGTCTGTCCATTGTGTTGATATGAAAAGAAAAGTACAAAAAAAAAACTTTTCCTTTTCAATTCAATGATTTAAAGTTATTGTGGCAAATTGCAATTTTTTTGGTTTTTGTTTTGCATAAATTTCATCAGCAACATCAACAACAAAAACATCGTCTTCAGAGCTCTGCATCACAGGCTCATTTATAATCCTCTGCAAATCAAATCTGTTGTTGGCTCATACATAAAATAATCGTTAGCAACTTGCCCCGTTAAGTTGTTTTACAAATTGCCCATAAATGTCGTTGTTTTTTGTCTTATTTTTGTTTTACCATTTTCGGTTTTGTTATTCCATCTTATTTTTGTTTTTTTTTTTGGCAATTTAATCAATCACACGTTCAATTGCAATTTTTTTTTTAAATTTTTTTCTCATTCCAAAATAGTTGCAACAATAACCATAACTTGGTCATCTAACCTGCCCAGTTGTTATTGACCAGTCGTCATCATCATCATCATCATCGTCATAGTGGCTGTCAGATACAAACCATTTTCGTTATGACTGGACGTTTTGTTATGGTTGTGCCAGCCAAAAAGTCAAAATGATGATGAAAAGTTCGATGTTTTCCTGAGTTTTTTTTAGGCAACATTCTCAAAAACGGTTTTTTCGTCTTCTTTTGTTTTGTTGCCAAAAACAGTGGGGCAAATCAAGAAAATCGTCTGTCTTTCTCAAAAAAGTCTCTTTTTTTTCTAAAAGTACTTTTTTAAAAAGTACTTTTTAGTAAACGTTTCTCCTTTAGAGAAAAATATGGTCCAAAGATAACTTTGCCTTTCTGTCTGTCGTCTGTCTTTCTGAAAAAGTACTTTTATTTTCTGAAAGATACTTTTTTCTGAAAAAGTACTTTTTTTTTCTGAAAAAGTACTTTTTAATAAACGTTTCTTCTTTAGGGGAAAAAAATGGCCCAAAGATCACTCTGTCTGTCGTCTGTCTTTCTGAAAAAGTACTTTTTTCTGAAAAAAGTGTTTTTTTCTGAACAAGTACTTTTTTCTGAACAAGTACTTTTTTTCTGAACAAGTAATCCTTTCTGAAAAAGTACTTTTTAATAAACGTTCCTTTTTTAGGGAAAAATATGGCCCAAAGATCGCTCTGTCTGTCGTCTGTCTTTCTGAAAAAGTACTTTTTCCTGAAAAAGTGCTGTTTTTATTTTCTGAAAAAGTACTTTTTAATAAACGTTCCTTTTTTAGGGAAAAATATGGCCCAAAGAGGAGTGGTTAGTCCTTTCTTGACTTATTGGTGTCTGTTGTAATGGGAGTACCTTAGCAGAACAACTAACCTAAATCTGTATCGGCCTTCAGTACTCTTAACCGTGCCTTGTGTGTTCCACCTGCTATATAGTCGTCGGATATAATCTTTTATATCTTTCCGCTTGACCTTTATTGTCAGCGTTTAGCAGCTAAAACTAGTGAACGTCTCTGGAAGACTGATCAATATCACAGCCTATCGAGTGTCCTAAGGGAATTTGGTACTTTCAAAAGTACCGAATACATACAATGACTTCTAGAAGAAGTTCACAACTTCTATTCCAGATAAAGATATTTCATATAATGACGGAAACTCACCACGTAAACTGGATGGAGTTGTGGGTAATGCAACCTCTTTGGAATCGGAAGGTATAGTTTAATAGGTAAGACTTCTTCACTGTTTTCCAGGCAGGAAGTGTCAGACATTGAGGCTGTAATGAGGTTTATTAAGAATGAAAATATTTCCAGTTAGCTAGGCGGTTGTCTAGGTTCTCTAAAGTGACGACCTCTAAGACGATTTATGACTACTGCTAGCCGCTCAGTGGGGTGTAGGGATATTTTCGGAGTTGACAGGTACAGTTTACTAAGACTATCTGACGACGACACTGTTTTCCAGGTAGAAGTGTCCTTCCTTCAGTATGCAGTAAGGATTATAAAGGAAGAAAATATTTCTACATAGCCAGGTGGTTGTCCAGGTTATAAAGTGACGACCTCTAAGACGATTTGTTATTGCCGCGAGCCACTCAGTGATATAGTGTAGCAGTATGTGACATTCACTTCATATATAGAAATGTTTCAGAATACTGCAGAAAGAATGAGCTGATCACACAACACAAAACCATGAAACTGTCTGATTATTGGAAATCCCATTGCAAATCTGTGAACTTAGAACTAACAATGCGGTAATGGATCCTGTAAACGGACAGGCTCAAATACGAGTGAGATAATGCAGTAAATCTTGTCAAGGCTAGATGTAGGGCGCACATAAAGACTGTTCAATAAGGTGGTTGGCTTGGCATTATGTCAACTTATGCGAGATATATTGGCCTTGGACGTAAGGCAAATAACTTCTGCAGCAGCTGCTGAAACAAGAAACGGGAAAACAAATTTTCTTCGCCTATTGAGTTCATGTCCAGCATTGTATTGGGCAAAGGATAAACAGACTTTGGTATCTAATATGCAGACGATCTCAATAATATACCGGGAATGGACATTAGAGCTCTGAATGGATTCATCAGAAGCTTTGAAATGTTCCAGGCCTAAGGGGAAGTGGACAAATGTGATCTCACAATGGACCATATATGGCTTTAGTGCTTGTTTTTCATTCTTTTGAGTTGGAAGCCACTTATATTTCTGGTTATAGTTACGTATTTTTTTTAGAGGTATTATTGTGTAGGTGCTACAATGCTTGATTACGAAATCAAGTTATCCTGGTGCGAAAAAACTTCAAACTTCTGTTAAATAAATCATCCATAAAGCCTGCATATATCCTATAGAGTATAACATTAGAAACTAATGTCATAGGAGCCTAAGACTTAGAAATGTTCCTCGTTAATACAACCAATACTTGTTTTCAAATGCCATATATACGAGAGATGGCAATCCTACTTTTGGAAGAAGAGAAGCACCGTCAGCTCCGTATGTTCGTTATCTTGTGAAAAAAGTGAAAGAAGCTGGCATCCTCATCGATAAACCAAAGCGTGAAAAGCCAAAAAACAGTGCGTACACCCGAGAATATTGCTGCTGCGGCAGAAAGTGTGCGTGAAGCGGCATCAACATCAATTCACCGTCGTTCTCAACAATTGAACATTTCGGAGACATCATTGAGACGAATTTTGCATAAAGACCTTGGTATGACGCCATACAAAGACCAATTGCTTCAGGAGTTGAAGCCAATTGACCATCCAATGCGTTTTCGCTTCGCTAAGTGGGCCTGCGACCGACTTACAGAAGATGCCGATTTTGGCAAAAAAAAAAATCATCTTTTCACATGAAGCTCATTTTGATCTTGGCGGGTATGTAAAGAAGCAAAATTGTCGCATTTGGGGCACAGAAAACCCGCACGCGTACATTGAAAAGCCGACGCATCCATAAAGAGTCACTGTTTGGTGCGGATTTTGGTCCAGAGGCATAATTGGGCAATTTTTCTTCGAAAAAGAGCAAGGAGTGGCCGTTACAGTCAATGGCGATCGTTGTCGGGCCATGTTGAACGAATTTTTGTTCACCAAAATTGAAGAGGTTTCAACAGGACGGCGCTACGTCCCACACAGCCGAAGCTACACTCGATGTTTTACGCCCTGTTTTTGAAGATAGCATTATCAGCCGCAGAGCTGATGTCGTTTGGCCACCTCGGAGCTGCGATTTGACACCGTTGGACTATTATTTGTGGGGTGCCGTCAAAGATAAGTGTTACGCCGACAGGCCAGAGACAATTGACGCTTTAAAGGACAATATTTGTGAAGCCATTGGTGAAATACAGCTGCACACAATCGATAATGTGAAAAAAAAAATTGGACCGATCGTGTAGGCTACTGTATGGCCAGCCGAGGCAGCCATTTGAATGAAATTATTTTCCATTATTAACCGGAAGGATTGTACTTTCAAATAAAAAAAAAGAAATTGGAGAAAATATTCAGTAGTTTTTTTTAAAGCATTTTCAAAAAAAAGGTTATTGGCGGACCCTTTAGAACTTGCTACAGTAAAGCAAACGTTTGCTTACCTGAACAAATTTTTTAATGAAACGGACTCAAAGCAGTGGAATCATTCAAGCAAGTAATAAAAAAAATAATAATAAAAAAGAAGTCAACGAAGGTACCGAAAAAAGTACTTTAGTACCAAAACAAAAAAATACTTTTTTTTTAGAAGGTTTCACGCAAAAAAAAAATCTGTTTTATTTTGATTTGCGACCTTTTTTTAGGCATCCACTGTGTCCAGTTTTTTTCTGTTTTTGACAAGGTAATGCCTTACAGTTGATGGATATTTTTCTGCTTGTCTTGAAAAATCTCGCCCCAGTTGACCACAAAAAGTGAATGAGAGCGAGTTATGGATGCCTATGAAGAGTGAGAGTTCGTAAAGGTTAATAACGGTAATAAATATGATCTCTTTTTTTCACAGACAGACAGACGATAAAAACAAATTTTTTTCATTACGAAAGTATTTTTTTTTTTGTTCGTTTTTCAACTTGATTTTCCTTTCAATCAAAATGATTTTGTCAATAAAAATCGTTTGGGGCGGCCTATGTTTTCGTTTCGTTTCGTTCATTCATTCATTCGTTCATTTATGTTTTTGCCAATAATTTATGAACAATTTGATTACAGCCTTAGATCGATCGATTGCCGCACTCTGGCTGACTAACTAAACTATGCGTCTCTATGCCGGTCTCTAGGTCTGTCTATCTGTCTACGTTTGTGTCCGTCCGTCTGACTGGCCTGGTGTAAATAAAATTGATGAAAAATTATTGCGAAATGAAATGATATGACTATGACTGGCGGTTTTTGATGGCGTTTCGCTTGCTGGTGGTGGTGCTTAAACTAATTTCCTTTTTAAATATTGTTGTAATCAATTGTTGTTCGCCTGCCTTAAGGGTGGACACACGGGGAGGGTGTTTTCCTTGGCGCTGGTTTTTTCCGATTTGTCTTTCAAAAATTTCCCTTTTTTTTCTGTTAACAAAAATACACTGCATTTCAGCCCAGCCGTTGGCCATTCAATAATTTTTCCTCCTTTTTTTGTTTTTCTTTTTGTTTTTATTTTCATTATTGATTTCCTTTTGTTAAAATTTTTTATCGTCCGTCGTCCACTTAAATGGTTTCTATTTGCATTATAATTTTTATTTTTGTTGTTGTTGTTGTTTCTCAGTTTTCATAATTTATGATCTCCTCTCAGTCAGTATGTCTGGTGGTGGTGGTGCTGCAGCATTTGATGCCGTTTGCTCTCGTAATAATAGTAGTGATACTTAGAGACTGCTTAGTGCTGGCGATGCTATTATTATGTTTTCGTTTGTTTTTGTTGTCTGATTTAAAGGTGGGTGGGTGGTTTGATTTATTCTCCATAATGAGTTTGAAGGAAATTTAAATTTTATGATCTGTGCGCGCCTCATGATGCAATTTAATGTGGCAATATTTTTTGTCTTCACTTGTCTTCGTTGGAAATTATAGTATTTGTGTTGTGTCCAATATTTGTTTGAAAATTTATGGATTATTTAACGCATTCATAAATGCATGACCAGAAAGGTGTCATAACTTAAGTTAAGTTAGTTTCAAGGATTGTTTCACAATATCCCAAAGAAAAATCCGACATTTTTACACAAATATCCTAAGATAGTCGCCGTAGTCTAGTAGGCAGTGTGTCGGCTTATTAGACCTAAGGCCAGGGTTGAAATCCCAGGTCAGACATCAAAACGGAAATATGAAAAAAAAAATTTTTTTTTCGGTGACTGCCTCTCAGCAGATTTCTGGCAAAAACTCTGAGCAAATAAAATTGCCATGAAAAGTTTCTCAAAAATGTGTCTTTCGGAGTCGACTTTAAACTGTAGGTCCCGCCACTCTTGTATACAAATTAACGTACACAACATAAGTTGTGTGAGAAGCTAGGTCGTAATCTTGACTGAAGGGTTGTAATGACCAATTATGTATGTATGTATCCTAAGATGTAAAGGCCACAAGGACAATGAAGTGAGAAATCTTGTGTGTTAAACTTTTCTTGTGTACTGGGCCTTATTACCCTGTTATTGTCATGTGTCTGAAGATAAATTCAAATTTAAAAATCCAAGACGCCACCCAGAAATTTTAGCAGCGCCACATTTGGTATTAACAGAGCAAAATTTGCCCTTAACAGAGCACTGTTAGTTAACAGTATCCATCTGAATAAGTCCGCTTGTTTAGAAGTTAATTTTAGGCCAAATACGAGGTCTATGGGTACCATATCCTACTTAAAGGAAGGTTCCAAGTGCACTTAATATAATCAGTAAAAAAAGTCCCATATAAAGTAGTGATATGGTATTGTGAAAATTGGATTTGAAAATATAAATTTTTTGATTGAGAATTCTCTAGAAGATCAGTGGCCCTTTTGGAACATATAAGAAATAGTACACCATAGCAGACTATATGCAAATGGTAGTCTAGAGGGTCCTCATTCGAACCGTGATAATGGGATAGTTGGAATAATTTTTATATCAATATATCCTCTATATTTCAACACTTTTGTTCGCTAATAATAATGATCATAACGAAAATTATATTTTATGTCAATAGTCTGCAATAATAGAATAATCCACCATTGCCACTGATAAACATTTAACAGTGCTCTGTTAATAGAAAAGTTTACCCTGCTAGAAGTGTGGGTTTGAGTCTTTGGTTATTAAACTCGAATTTATCTTCACGCACATGTTATCGATATATGCGTACTAGTTTAACCTAATGTCAAACTAGTTGCGCCAAACACCTAATACTGCTAATGATGGATCGGGTTTTAATAGGCCACTAATTTAATCCAAGATTTCAGATTCTGAAAGAAATGATTTTCTTGAGCATTTTATTCTTAGTTTCTGCAGAGTTATTTTTAGGTAATCGCAGTCATTATCACCATACCATTGATTCACAACAAAAAGTATTACAAAGTGATAATATTTGCTTTCACTTCATTGGAGCGTTAAATCCAATAAGGTTTGTAATTCTCCTGAGCTTTCATGAGACCCACAGCCACTGCTCCTCTTCTCAGTAATCTCACACATCTATTACAACAGACTATAGATCTGGTCTTAATAGAAAAGCAAATTTAAGGCATTTATCGCAAACATCGTGCTGATGAGAGATGGGTTTTCTTACACACATCTCTGAAACCCTAATAGATCGAATACCAAATCATTATCCAAATCGCTGATTGATCTGTATTTGCGCAGCAAAAATATCCCAAACGATTAATCAAAAACTGAATTCGAACCAGATTCTTAAATAAATTAATTGGGAGGCAATATACCTATTGAAAGTAAAGACTTTTTGAACGTTTATTCTCCAGAGAACAGAATTTTTCTTTGACTTTTGCCGAAACAATGGTGCGCTAATATTTGGGTGTGGTATTATACATAGTATAAATCTGGAGTATTGTAACACTGGAACAAGATGGAACAGCCTAAACGCTAAAACAGATCCCCGTTTAGTTTAGTCAGGTTTACCAGCTTTTCACACCACCCTTCTTTGTGTGTACTTCAGGTATCAGTGGGGAAATCTACTGTTTACTGTCTACTCCGAAGGAGATTTCAAAAGCTCAGAGCTGAGGTTTAAACTCTGAAGCCCTCATCTAGTGAGCCAACACACATTCTTTTACACTAGGGTGACAATTTTTCCATAAAAGAAGGTTTATGTTTTGCTTATTAAGAGTTCTCGAACTAAAAATCGCAAGTGTTGTGGTGACATGTACTGTTTTTGGTGAATTAGGTTATCGGGTATAAAACTAATATTGGTGGTGACATGTAGCTTGGACACAAACCCGACAAGTCTAGGTTCAATTTGGGGGAAAAATGAAAAATTTTTTAACGTGGATTTCGAATTTTATAAAGTTTAAAGGGTGTTACCATTTATTTCATCCAAGAAAACATCTGTACTCCTCTTTTGGAAGCGATAACGTGAACAATGATTATCACGAGAGATCAGACATCGCCACTTTGAGAGAAAAAGAGTAAGACTTAAGGATTAGAGTTTCTCACCGCTAGACCCAATATAAGAATTCAATCCAATACTTATTTACTTAATTGGCAATAAACAACCTGATTAACGGATTTCGGCCTGCCTTAACACATCCTTTCGATTTTATTCTTCGAACGCAATAAAATATCCGTCTCGCCGGAGCATGCTCCTCCATTCGAACGACATGGCCGACCTAGCGCAGCCACTGGATGTTAGTGTGTCGGTGAAGAGCTCATACAGCTCACTGTTGCACTGGACCGACGATCTTACTCGAATAATCTCAACGCTGCAACATCAGTGCTTAACAGAGTACATGCTTCTGCGCCATAAGGTAGCACGGGGAGGATGAGCGTCTTGTAGAGTATTAGTTTTGTCGTACGAGAGAGGTCTCTGCTACTCAATTGCCTATGAAGACTAATCCTTTCTCCTCTCTCTATAGTTCTCGACAATGGCTCGGGTAGCGGCTGACTTCAACTTTTTCCTGTATGCGGCGATTTTTGCTGCAGCTGCCTAGCGACACTCTTCATCGCATCAATGAATTCGTTGGCGTGGGCGTTCAAAACCAAGGACTGTTTCCGCAGTAGCGCGCAAGGAGTGGGCGATGTTGTCCCACAGTCCGGCAATGTCGCTTAGGTTAGATAGGAACGACGCAGCTTATCCGCGAGTTGAGCGGAGAACACCTCAGCTGTCCTTTGTGATCGCAGCTTCTTAACGTCCAGCTTTCACAATGCATTAGAGCGCGCAGACCTCGAGGCGCTAATGCCCAATCGAAACTTGCTGCGACAAGGTTGTGCTTATTTTTACGTGGTGGGTTCCAAGCCCTACGCATTAGTTAACTTCTAGCGGAAGAGGCCACGAGGAGGATATGTGTCAACTTGAATACAACAAGACAAGGATCATCCTGGAGGCCGCCACGTTGACCACAGTCAGAAACTTTACCTTGTTTGCATGCATCCCATACCTCCCAATCCGATACACAGGATCGTTCTACGGCTACCCTGACGTCCTAAGATGTTCTACCGGGAATATTGGACTTATGAAATTGAAACAAATCAAAGCAATCGCAATTCGAAGATGGAAGATACTTCAAAATATTTAGAAAAGAAATGATAAAATTTATGATAACCCATATATACACAGGGTTACCTATGCTATTAACGTATGTTTAAAGGACGAAATTGTTCCAAAAATTTTTTTTTTTTTCATGAATTCAAATTTTTTACAGGAGCCTATGTTTTAATAATTTTTTTTTTTTTCATTAATTTGCTTAGAATAGATTTTTCTCTTTTTTTTTTTTTTGGAAATGTCACTCCCTCGTATTCTGTTTCAATTGAAAAACTAAAAATTTGTTCTGTAACAGCTTCTAACAGTTTGTCTTCCTTCTTTTCTTTCTTTTCAGAATTTCAATTCAACATCCGTTTTAGTTTTGTAAACACAAACAAACCTAAAATCAGATGCTCTTTCAATGAGCTGAACATCTTCTCTTAAACTTTTTGTGTGTGCCGGCCATGTGATATGTTCATTAACTGAGAAAGGCAATTAAAAAAAATAACACAAACACAAACAAAAAAATCATACTAAAACTAATTTTATGTGTTGTGTATAACGACATTTAACTGTACATTTGTTTAAATGTTAATGTCTGTCTAACGAAAAAAAAAAAATTAATTGACTTACAGCCAGCCTGCTGCATACAACGATTTGACGATTTTAATTTAATTTTGCAAAAAAAAAAAAAAACGAAATAAAAAATAAATAAAAAAGATTTAAAAAGCAAACGATTATCTTTAATCACATTGATCTTCTTAAACAAATCGTTGTCATTATCGTCATACAAAACTACAGGTTTTTTTTATTATTTTTAAAGAAGATAAATTGTGTTTTTTTTAATAATTTAATTGTGAGGAACACGTGCTAAAAAAAGAGAAAAAAAAACATTTTATTTCCTTTCAAATGAAAAATAAATTTGAATGAATTAAAATTCAAATTTCCACTTTTTCTTCAACGACCCCACTGGGTGCTGCATCATCATCGTAAGCATAAGGTAAGTGGATGGCAGTTAAATTTATATTTTTTTAAGCAAATATTGTTTACAATTGTCGCAGACATAAAATAATAAATAAATATTAAATAATGTTTTGTGAGCATAAATTTGAATTTTGAAAACCCCAGAAACAAACCAACCAAATCTAGAAGAGCCAATTTTGTCATTGAGATAACAAATTCTGTTATTAACAGAGCAATGTTAATTATTTAACATACATACATACATAATTGGCTATTAGAACCCTTCAGTCAGGATTACGACCTAGTTTTTCACACCACTTGTGTTGTGTGTGTTAATTTTATACATGAGTAGCGGGACCTACAGTTTAAAGTCGACTCCGAACGACAAATTTTTGAGAAACTTTTCTTGGCAATTTTTATTTACTCTCAGAGTTTTTGCCGGAAATCTGCTGAGAGGAAGTCGCCGAAGAAATACTTTTTGTACTTTGTTTTGATGTCCGGCCTGGGATTTGCACCCTGGCTTTACGGGTAATAAGCCAACTCACTACCCACTAGACAGCGGCAAAAAATAGAATAGATTGCATGAAGGTGGTAATTTTCTCAAATCCCAAAATTATTCCAGATATCCCACTAGCACAGTTCAATAAGAGATCCGCTGGACAATGCTGATGTTAACAGAACAATGTTAATAGCTTAACAGCGGCACAAAGTAGATTAGTTTTAAAATCCCAAAATTATTCCAGAAATCCCACTGGCACGGTTCGGAAGAGAATCGTCTGGACTAACATTTGCATATAGTCGACTAGGTGTACCATGTCCCATATCGTCCAAATTGCCACTGAGACTTTGCAAACCTAAGACGCAAACCAACAAACTAAGCAGAGTCACTTTTGCCATTAAGACAAAAAATTCTGATATTAACAGAGCAATGTTAATTGTTTAACAGCGGCAACAAGTAGATTGGATGAAGGTGGTAATTTTCTCAAATCCCAAAACTATTCCCGATTCGAAAGAGAATCCTCTGGACTACTATACGCATGCAATCGGATTGGGTTACCATGCACCATATCTTCCAAAATGCTCACTTCTTCTACCGACTTCTAATGTTTTAACATAAAGGTTAATTTTTTTGGAACGTTTTTAAGTTCTGAAATTCTGTGTAGTATTCCATTAATAGTTGTAGCACATAGAGGAACTTTTAGGCACAATTTAGACCTGTTGGGATGTATATTCCTGGACCTAATGTCATATAAACCTATAATGTATAATGTAAATTACTGTTTCTGCCAAGCAGTTTACTGTGGTCTGTTAATAGCATATTTTGCCCTGTTAAAAACAATTTTTGCTCTGTTAAGACCAAAAATGGCGCTGATAAATATGTGGCTTTGTGTCTTTGGTTTTTAAATTCGAATATGTCTTCTCACATAATAATTAAGGTATAAAATATGGGCAATTTCGCGTCAAGTGACCCAATTTTTAAAATCGATGTCTTCTTGGCCAGACACAAATTTTCAGCTCTATCAGACAAGAACTGCCGGAGTTAGAGGGGGGTTTTTTTTGTGTAACTTTTCACCTATTGGTCCTAGCAAAAATTTTAGATAGCTATTTCTTCAATCTTTTCAAAAATAATTTTTTTAATTTTTAAAAATTTTTTTAAAATTTTTTTTTTAAAATTTTTTTTTTTTTAATTTTTTTTCAAAATTTTTTACAAAATCAATTCTGAAACTGATGACAGTTCTGCAGGAGATGATGGTTGTTCTAACTTTTCAGAAGAACCTATAAGACCTAATAATGAGTGCCAAAATCAACAAATAAAAAAGAAGTACAAAACGTCACAGAGTAGATCTGAAAGAATTCAACTTCTTACTCTTGCCACATTTCACATGGATTTTAAAAATTGGGTCACTTGACACGAAATTGCCCATATGCAATATTAAGGGATTTCTTTTTAGTACACCTTCTACAATAGTTTTGTTCAATCATATAAACCAGATCAATTTTTGAACTTTAATTTCGTTTTTAATTAAATTTAGTTTTGCTTGTTATTGTTTCAAATATAATTTTTAATTGCCAATAATTGTTAAAAAAATTGTTTAATATTGCGGCCAAGTCCACATTGTAGTAAAGTCTACGCCAAAGTACTATTCAGCCGTTTAAACGAAATTAAAAGTTTTTTATTTGTTTTAATTTTTAAAATGAAATGAAATCATTTTTATTTTTACCCTTGTTTGCCAGCAGTGCCAACCAATGCTTGATTACTTATCATTAAAATGGTAGCCAGAAAAACTAAAAAAAAAACTAAAATTATCAGTTTGTATCAGATATGAACAGAAATTTCATTAAATGATACTAGACACCTGTACAATCAATACACATTTATTTTTAACATTCTATTGCCAATTGGAAAAATTAATTTGGCAAATAAAATAAAAAAATTAAATGAAATCGATAGAGACCCAAAAGAGTTCACCGAAGCATATGAATCAAGTTGTTAAAAAAGAAAAAGAAAAAATTGAATTGTTTGTTATAAAATTTAGCACTTATTTGTATTCAGATAAGCAATAATTTACAAAGCTAACAATGTCTATAAAAAATATATCCAGTAATATCGGATCTTCTATTAAAAGCTTCATATCTTTAAATTTAAATAAACCGAAGAGAGGGTAAGATTTCATTGAAATTTCTAGCTGACGTTATGTGGGGAACAGAGATCAGCAATTAGTATTGAAAAAGATGAGTAGAATCGAATCATACTCATAATTTCTGATACTTATACGCATTCATACTTATTTTAATATCATGGAACCTCTACTCATATTCAAAGTTTGATGTACTCATCATATTCATACTTAACATCATACGTGTTGATGTTGTTGATTTCGACTCTCCATAACTCAACATATATACGAATCACAAAATAAGTATGATTTGCGTACGAACACTAAAATACTCACTAGAAGGTTGTGTGTTTGCTCTGCTTGCTCCTCTGTTTTTTTTTTTTTTTTTTTTTTTTTTTTTTTTTTTTTTTTTTTTTTTTTTTTTTTTTTTTTTGTAAATGCAACAACAACTAAGACTGTAAATTTGGACAAATGATTCGAGTCACTCGAATCATTTATAACTATTATAAGTAATTTTCTAAAGTTATGAATCTAAATGAGTAGGCTCATGAATCAAACATATTTCGAATGGTATGAGTTTGATGTCAACGTTGTACGCATACTCATTGCAACCTGTATTTATAAATCAACGTTGCAGTGAGTACGAATGAATCACGAGTAGTTAAATTTCAATATTGTTGACTCACTTATATTAAAAATTGCATGAGTTCTTATGAGTAGCGAAAAAACGATTCATTGCTTATCTCTAGTGTGGAATACAACATCATTAAAATGTCCGCCAAGCGACTTCTCTGGTCCATTTCTCTGAGAAATGTCTAATATTCCATTGGTCTAGCGCAGAAATCCAGTTAAAATTGACCGTTGGCATGTGTAGTATTTGCTTTGAGGACTGCTATAGTTTACAGCTTATTCGCATGCACTTGCGACTTAAGAAAAACCCACAAGAAAAAGTCTATCCGGGTCAGATAGCACGATCTCAGTGGCCACTTCACATCACATCTAACAGAAAAAAGGACTATGTCTTTAAATCGCACGAGTAGAATATCTATTGTGGCATGAATTGTGTGGCATTTAGAGCCGTTCTATTACAGCCACATGTCAGGCCAAAGAAGTTGGTAACCATCGACATATAGAGCATCGACATATTGACAGTGATATGCTGATTAACCTCGTCCCCTAAGAAATACTGACTGAAAAAATCTACACCAAACTGAATGTTTTTTTTGATGATGCATTTGACGCTCTTGGATTTCATGTGGATTGGTATCACCCCAAATTTGGCAATTTTGTCAGTTGTAGTTGTCAGAGCTCATTGAGGGAAACCACGTCATTGTCTCTGGTCACTGATGGCGATTTGGCAAATTTATCTAGAAAAACATGGTGGCCTCGACATGGTGGCCTTTATCTATTGTTAAAGTTCGGAAGTACGTGTTGGAAGATCCGATATATTATATATAGATTTAAAAATGCAATTAAAAAATCCAATGTCTGTCTTGAATGTCAAATTTTGATACTCTGTTGGTACTCTGCATATATAAACGTGGCGTTGGGAACATAATATGTTTGTGCTAGTATTTGCTAGGCTAATGGGATAAGCTACCAACGCAGATATGTTGACACAATCTAGCAGAATCCATTGTCGTGTCTATTATTGCAGCTCCAAACTGCTGCATATAATCCTCTTATATCTCTGCTGAGAAATTTTTTTCGTATTCCCCACATTACTAAGGTTCATAAATAAGCAGACATTTTGACCCTTGCTAAGCGGTGCAGTGTAAGATATTCTTCGTCCCTTTTTGTCTAGAATACTCTTGCACACGTCATTAAGTATGATATTCCCTCAGCCATCATGCAAAGGCCTACGGAATTTGATGTTTCCTGTCATTTTGCTTGTTCGTTTACGAATTTGGTTACAAACTTGACCTCAAAATGAAAATCATTTTTCTTGTATTTGAAACGATTTTTATTTCATTGGTGTGGAACTTTGGAGAGCTCTATTAAGAGATACCTCTGCACAGATCGAACAAATGACAATCGGAAGGCATAAGTTCCAGACTGTAAAACTTTCCAGCCAAGGTTTCTCAGTTTCTATCCAGTCATGGAACTCTACATGCTGCTAGTATTCCAGTTTTGGTCGTTTAAATTAAATTTCTTGCCATTTTTTTCATCGTAATTTTTACATTTGGCTTTAAAAATGATTCGATATTGTTTTGGTTTAGCAATGAATTTGATTAATTCCAATTTGAATATCCAAGACGCAAACCAGTATTTTTATCACAGTCAATTTTGACGTTAACAGAGCAAAATTTGAATGTAACAGAATACTGTCAACTGCTTAACAGTACTCATGTGAATAAGCAAACTTATTTAGGAATTAATTCCAGGACATATAAAGGGTCCGCCAAATAACTTTTTTTTTTTGAAAATGCTTTAAAAAAAACTACTGAAATATTTTCTCAAATTTCTTTTTTTATTTGAAAGTACAATCCTTCCGGTTAATAATTGAAAATAATTTCATTCAAATGGCTGCCTCGGCTGGCCATGCAGTAGCCTACACGATCGGTCCAATTTTTAAGCACATTGTCGATTGTGTGCAGCTGTATTTCACCAATGGCTTCACGAATATTGTCCTTTAAAGCGTCAATTGTCTCTGGCTTGTCGGCGTAACACTTATCTTTGACGGCACCCCACAAATCGCAGCTCCGAGGTGGCCAAACGACATCAGCTCTGCGGCTGATAATGCTATCTTCAAAAACAGGGCGCAAAACATCGAGTGTAGCTTCGGCTGTGTGGGACGTAGCGCCGTCCTGTTGAAACCAAATGTTGCCAATATTCTCCTCTTCAATTTTTGTGAACAAAAATTCGTTCAACATGGCCCGATAACGATCGCCATTGACTGTAACGGCCACTCCTCGCTCATTTTCGAAGAAAAATTGCCCAATTATGCCTCTGGACCAAAATCCGCACCAAACAGTGACTCGTTTTGGGTGCGTTGGCTTTTCAATGTGCGTGCGGGTTTTCTGTACCCCAAATGCGACAATTTTGCTTGTTTACATACCCGCCAAGATCGAAATGAGCTTCATCTGAAAAGATGATTTTTTTTTTTTTGGCAAAATCGGCATCTTCTGTAAGTCGATCACAGGCCCACTTAGCGAAGCGAAAACGCATTGGATGGTCAATTGGCTTCAACTCCTGAACCAATTGGACTTTGTATGGCGTCATACCAAGGTCTTTATGCAAAATTCATCTCAATGATGTCTCCGAAATGTTCAATTGTTGAGAACGACGGTGAATTGATGTTGATGGCGCTTCACGCACACTTTCTTTCTGCCACAGCAGCAATAGTCACGGGTGTACGCACTGTTTTTGGCTTTTCACGCTTTGGTTTATCGATGAGGATGCCAGTTTCTTTCACTTTTTTTACAAGATAACGAACATACGGAGCTGATGGTGCTTTTCTTCTTCCAAAATCCGTACGCAATTTTTGCACACATTCTGCAACATTAGCATGATTTTCAAAGTAATGTTGCAATATTTCCCAGCGGTGTTCAAGCGTATACACAACCATATTCGTTCAGCGGAAGGATAAAACTTATTATCTGTCAAATTAGACATGAGCTAAGTGTTACCATTCACGAAATAAATAAGCACTAGTTGAAAAAAAACGTTAGATGGCGGACCCTATATAACATTCAAACGAAGGTTTCAAAGAATTTTTCAATTTGAGAAAGTTTATTTTGTTAAAACTCTTCTATTTTGTATATTTCCAGAGGAGATCGGGGCTCATTTCTTAAATTTTAATTCGAATCTTTATTGCTTGCACTGTAATTACTACACAAGGCTTCCTATTCTTATAATTTACATCCGCATGAGTTTATCTTTTTTAAACCTTTTTCATAAAAACTTCCTATAAAATATAGTTCCTGCTTGTCATTTATTATTTGACTGTGAAAAATCGTTTTCTTTGATGCAAGTGTCACATTGTTTTTTCATTAATTTGGAGCAAAAATTTATTTAAATTTTTACGTTCATTTTTTTCATACTCTCGACGACGAGTGTCGCTTAAAATTTTCTAAAAACAAATTGAAAAGAAAAAATATTTAAACTGAAGAAAAATTCATTAAGAAACAATCACAAGAAAACTAACTTTCGCTTCTATTCACTTTTATTGACTCTGAAAAACAGAAATCCTAAGAAACACAGACAGACAGACAGACAGACAGACATACGGCCCGGCCGGGACGGACTAAACTCTTGGTATGGCCATAGTATGTATGTATGTATGTATGTATGTCTTAAGATTAATATTGAATAACCTCTTGTCTAAGCGCTAATTACTACCACTTGTAACATGTTGGTCCATATAAGACAACGAAAGACCAGCCAGAAAAAAAAACGAAACGAAACAAGAGCTCTGGCAGCAGAGGTGACTCTCCATATGCCCCATAAGGGTATTAAAAGCTTAAATATTTGTTTTTATTTTCGTTTATAGTCGTAGATTTTTTTTCTTCTTAAACTTGAGTCCACAAGCTTGCTCTACAGTTTTATTTTATCTTTTCACAAATATTTCATAGTTAAGACACAGTTTATGTTGTGTGACTTTTTTTCTTCTGCTTCTGCTTCTTCTATTTTTATTTTCTATTATTTCGTTAAATTTTTTCTATTTTTTTCCAATTTTTTTTTAAACGAAATCTTAAATTTAAGTCCGGATGGTTTGTTTTTCTTCAAAGAAATAGAAAAAAAACAACAACTTCAACTCCATACTAATTTGCATTACAAATTAGAAAGTGTGCTTTATTTAGCTGTTTTGCATTTCTTTTCTCTCTCTCTGTCTTGCTACTTTTTTAAGGAGCGATGATAATAATGCGTGATTTTTTAAGAGCTCTAGGAAAATTTTTCAAAAAAAAAAACACATAAAATTCAGAAAAATGCATGAAATCTTTATTTGAATCGATATTACGGTCCATATAATTTAATGTTTGAAGATTATTTCATGCAAATGTTGACCGCGACTGTGCCTCAAATGGTCCATCCGCTTAGTCCAATTTTGGCATAGTCTTTCCAACGTTTCGGCCGGTATCACACGTATAAATGCTTCAATGTTGTCTTCCAATGCGTCAATTGAAGCGGGCTTGTCTGTATAGACATGAGCTTTAACATAGCCCCACAAAAAATAGTCTAAAGGCGTTAAATCGCACGATCTAGGCGGCTAATTGACCTGTCCCGAACGTGAAATAAAATGTTCACCGAACTCACCTCTCAATAAGTCCGTTGTTACGTTTGCTGTATGGCATGTGGCACCGTCTTGTTGAAACCACATGTCATGCAAGTCAAGCTCTTGCATTTTGGGCAAAAAAAAGTTGAATATCATCTCACGGTAGCGCTCACCATTCACAGTTACGTTACGATTTGCAGCATCCAATGATGCCACCAGCCCATAAACCGCATCAAACTGTGACTTTTTCTGGATGCATTGGTAGCCTTTGCAATGCTTCTGGCTGATCTTCACTCCAAAATCGACAATTTTGCTTATTTACGTATCCATTGAGCCAAAAATGAGCTTCGTCGCTGAACACAATTTTTCAATAAAGAAGTGGATCTTTGGCCAACTTTCCAAGAGCCCATTCACTAAAAATTCTGCGTTGCGGTAGGTCGTTCGGCTTCAATTCTTGCACCAGCTGTATTTTGAAAGGCTTCACACCTAAATCCTTACGCAAAATTTTCCACGTTGTTGAGTAACAAAGGCCCAATTGCTGCGAACGGCGACGAATCGATAATTGATATTATCACACTGGCCGATACAGCTGCGATATTTTCTTCGGTTCGCACTCTACGTAATCGTGTTGGTGGTTTAATGTCCAACAATGTAAATTTGGTGCGAAATTTAGTCACAATAGCCCGAATAGCCGCTTCAGTGGGTCGATTAAACTGACCATAAAATGGAAGAAGCGCGCGATGAACTTTCTTAACAGAGCACGCATTTTGATAATAAAATCCAGTGATTTGCAAGCGTTGTTCGTTTGTAAGACGATTCATGATTAAATTATAGACCAAACTGAAGATGTTTGACAGTGAAAACAAAAAACACGAAACGTACGTGAGCTGTTTAAACCAGTGTTGCCAAAAAGATAATTGCTAAAAAATCACCCGTTAATAACCAAGCTTTAAAGTAAAACAACTGTGTTGTGGGCCTTCTTTGCCATTTTGTCAGTTGGGTTATGCCTAAATGACGTTAAATTTGCGGTTGTTTGTCTTAAATACGTTAAAAGTACGGTGATTAATTCATAGATAAACGATTAAATTGATTTCCAAGCCTTAAACTAGCCATAAAAGTTTTTCTTTCACACAACAAAAACAAAAAAAAAATACTTTTTTTATCCCTGTTTGTACTGTTTTCTCAAAGGTACTGACATGAGAAAAATTCGTGGAAAAGTTTGTTGAAAAGTTCAACTGAAGAACGTATTTCTACTGTCATGTATTGAACTGTTCATAGACGATTCTAACAGGGTTATGGTCCAATGAAAATAGTTTCAGTATTACGTTGCAGTTAAGAGGGATTCCCGTGCATGAGTTGCCTTTTATGTTTCGGGATTAGAGGACAAAAACAAATATTAATCATCGAAAATCGGTTTATTGTTTTTCAAAATATTCCCCATTAAGATCTAAACACTCTTGCATGCGTTTGAACCAATTTTCGAAGCACTTTTGCCACCCTGATTGAGGTATCTCCAAAACAGACATTCTGAACGCATCAACCGCTTCTTCAGGTGTCGAAAAACGTGGACCTCTCATTTTATTTTTTACGTACGGGAATAAAAAGAAGTCATTCGGTGCCAAGTCAGGACTATACGGCGGATGACTCATCAAATCGATGTTTTGAGTGCTGAAAAATGCAGTTGTTTGAGCCGATGTGTGAGAGCTCGCATTGTCGTGGTGAAGAGTGATCCGTCTTCGGCGGTTGGTTTTCCTGATTTCTTAGAAGACAACTGGCAAACAAATGGTTGTGTACCACTAAGAATTGACTGTTCTGCGTTGTTCTAGTGGTACGATTCCGACATGTCAAGTTTTTCCGAAGAACAGGCGATCATTTGCTTCGTGCGCGAGCAACTTTTGGATTTGGCTCATCTTGAAACATCCATACAGTCGACTGCTGTTTACATTCTGGCTCATACGCGTAAATCCACGATTCATCACCTGTCACGATGTCATAGACGTGTTTCGAAGCACCGCGATCGTATTTTTGGAGCATTTCTTCCGACCAATCGACACGAGCCTTTTTTTAAGCGATTGACAAATTGTGTGGCATCCAACGCGAACAAATTTTTTTGACAGTCAAATGTTCATGCAATATTGAATGTATGCTGGTCCCACTAATGCCTAAGGTTGTCTCAATCTCACGATAGGTCACATGACAGTCTTGCAATATCAGTTGGCGCACAGCATCAATGGTTTCCGGAACAACAACTGATTTTGGACGACCTTCACGAAATTCGTCTTGGAGTGAACTACGACCTCGGTTGATTTCACCATACCATCGATAAGCACTGGTCCTTGATGGAGCTTCATCGCCAAAAATTGAAGTTCATCGATGCACTGTTGTTGAGTTAATCCACGTCGAACGTTGTAAAAACTAATCGCACGAAAATGTTCACGATTTAATTAAATTTTTTGGGCGAGATGAATCTTTTAAGTTACTGTAAACAACACAAATAGCGCTCGTATGTCAAAACGTTCTGAGTACGTATAACCCCAAAAATGTCAAGCTTTACGATAGAGCTGTCAGTTGGCAGATTGCAACACTAGGGTTGCCAAATCCCGAAATATAAAAGGCAACCCTCGTATTACATGAGGAAACAAATGTCTGAAACTGATGTGTGTGAAGATAAATTCGAATTTGAAAATCCAAGACGCAATCCATAAATTTTAGCAGCGCCACATTTGCTGTTAACAGAGCAAAATTTCCTCTTAACAGAATAACATTTGGCCCTTAACAGAGCACTGTTAGCTATTTAACAGTATCCACCTGAACAAGCCCACTTTTTTATGAGCTAATTTTGGGAAATACTCTAGGTCCATGAGTACCATACTATATGTAAAGGAAGGTTCCAAGGCCTCTTAATATAATCAGCAACATAGTCACATACAAAGTGATATGGTATTGAGAAAATTGACTTTGAAAAGTAAAGTTTAGAGGCAAGAAGTGACGCTGCTAAAAGTGTAGGTTTGCGTCTTTGGTTTTTAAATTCGAATTCATCTTCACACACACATCTGAAACTGTTGAAACCATTGCTGGCATAAGTCAAAACTGTTTGCTATCTGCGTTATAAATTCTTATAATAATGGATGCAGTGGTAGTATCGTATTGGAATCGTGAAATTAGATGATATCACGCGCATGATGGCACGGACCCCATATGTCAACACCAACTCATCCATAAACTTTTTGATATTTAAGGGAAGACTGTTGGTTAAAGCTTCCTCTAGAGTTGAACAAAGATCTTTAGAATAAATTGGAAGAATTCCCATTCTTGGGCAGCATTATTGCAAAGAGCCACGGTACTATAAAGAATGGTGGGAGTAGTGAAAAAAATCTCATGGGAATTCTAATCCTTGGGTCATCGTTCTGTCAACATTAAGACATGGGATCTTGCGCCAAGCATATCACTACATACTGCCTCACTGGACTTACTATCACTTATGCGGTAATAGCTAAGCGGAGAAAAGCTAAGGAAGTTGCTAGCATAAATTAGGATGTCAGGATGTAAGAACTTGCCTTCTCAATATAACCGAGGTAATGAAGTCCCCATAGTCTAGTAGGTAGTGTGTGGTCGTAATCCTGGCTGAAGGGTCCTAATGACTAATGATGTTTGTATGTACGTATGTATGTATATCCTTAACCCAAAGTGCAACGTGTGGAGGAATTCGAATATTTGAGTAGCATTACGGCAAAGCGCTATGGAATTGTATAGGATGATGAGAGTAGAAATACATAGGCACACGAGAATCGTAGTCGTTGTGGAATCGTTCTATCGATGTTAAGACATGGTTTCTTTCCCCAAGAATGTCTCTATGGACACACTCTGCCTCTATTGGGTTCATTATCACTTATGTGGCAATAGTTAAGCGGAGAAAATCTTTGAAAACTCCTGCAATTAGGCAGGGTATAGAGACTCGTAGTCGCCGTAGTCTAGTAGGTAGTGCGTGGGCTTATTGGACTTGAGACCACGGTTCAAATCCCATGTCAGACATCAAAACGAAAAACATTTATTCGAGAAGTAGTATTCTCAGCAGATCTCTGGCAAAAATTCTGAGAGTAAATAAAATTGCCATAAAAAAGTTTTCCAAAAACCTATCATTCGGAGTCGACTAAACTGTAGGTCCCGCCACTCTAAGACGTAATCCTGACTTAAAGGTTCTAATGACCAATTATATACTTTGTATGTATAGACCCTTTCCTTTTTCGGTATAACTGAGGTAAGGGGAACATATCCGGCTTTAGAGCCACCGGTTTTAACATCTGCGTGAAAAGATAGCTGCATAAGCGAATATGCCGGGGTTTAAACAACCCTGCCGACCTAAGATATCATATCTTTAAAAACATGCATTGGCAAGAGAGTTACCTGACTGTCAATGTTAGTCTGTTGAGGACTTGATTCATAGCTAGTTTGATGTAAATTAGGCGATGGCTCCAAAATGAGGAATAGTGTCTGTAGCGCAATTTACGGATCCAACAGAAACGTTTAGATTCCACTGGGAACCATCACTGATTGTTTGTTGTTCAGGCTGACATCATGACAATTGTGTGCTGAGGTCAACTGATAATCTAATGGGTTTCAACCCCTTCCAAATTTTTTATTTTATTATTGTGCCGTGTTATATGTACAAAAGGTTTAACAAGATGGTTGGCAACCCAAATTCTTTCTAGAATGATATGACAGCAGATTCACGGGTACGTTAACTAAATGGGAATGCTGGTCTATTGGTGAGTTAGTTCGGAGCGAATTTGAATCGAACTGGACGAAGGCTACAAAACGGGCAATAGTGGCTGTGCTGGGATTTATTACAGAAATGTATTGATTCCACTGGGAAGCGTTTTTCTAAATGCTTTTTAGGCTGCGATCATGGCCATTGCTATTCAAATTTTCTCAGATTGCATGGCTGTCTTAAACGCACTTGGATCTCATCGCATAAAACCAAAAGCATCTAAGAAGCGTTGCAGAAACTAGTGCTTGAAAATGGAGCTTAAGTGTTGTGGGTATTCAGGTACCGTGGAGTAATGGACAACGTAACTGTGGATGCATTGGCTAGGATCGGATCCGTGATGCCTCTATAGGGCCGGATCTCTACTGCCTAACACCTCTTACTACTATTTTTAAAATTATAATATATGGAGAAAGGATTGTAACGCTCAAGAGGAGGGTTAGACGAACAAGGGAAGTTTGTGATTCACTCCGATGTTCACAAGTTTCAAAGTTCTGACCTCTAACTTTTTACGAATTTTCTGACGGGTTATTGTGGATAGAAAGCGCAGTTACTGCGCATGGTTTAGATAGGCGTGTTGGCAGACTACGTCGGTAGGATTTCCTAGCGTTCATTATCAATGCTGTAAATCATCTACACAAATTATGGAACAATTAGACACGCAAGTTCTTCTAAGACCTAGCGTCATGCAATTTTAAGGCATAATGATAATATGAGACTGTTGTGTAAACATTTTTCTCTTCTTCCTTAACCTACCACAACTTCTTTTAAAGAATCCATGAATTTTAGGGAAAATTATTACAAGATTTACGGCAAACAAGGTGTGGCATGTTTTTTTTTCGTAATAATTAACGCCATGAACAACATTTTTTTGCTTCTAAAAATATTTACGGCAGTTTTTCTTGTCTCACAACATGATTTTTTAATGCTGTGTTGAGTTGTTTTCCATAAGCCTTTGAATGATATGTACATACGTTGGCAACATTGAGGAAAAATGATTTTAAAACACTTTACGAGTATTTTTACTTTTTTATAGTGCACACTGTTGTATGTGATAGGGGGAATTGGCATATTGGTTGGAGTGTAATGTTAGCAACACAGTCGAAAATTGAGTCCATGCATCGATTTAAGCACCATACTAAGCGGTTTAGAATTACTTTCTGTGTTAAGTTGAACATATCCGTGCATTGCATGAGGCTTGGTATTCAAGTGGTAGCGGTAAGTGGCAGTTTTAGGCACGGGTCCAGTACTTTGCAACCTTTTCTGCACTGTCTCGGATTTGAATTAAATTTCAATTGCAAAATAATCAGTAAAAATTTCCACTGGAAATATGTTACCTGGTGCCAAGTGTTTTGTAGTCTTCAAGGTTTCTATCAGAGGACTCCTATAGTGATTTCGATATTTTCAGTTAATCAAGCTTCTAATATTAAAAGTTCTCCCATGTGTGTGAAGATAAATTCGAATTTAAGAAGTAAAGACGCAAACCCACACTTTTAGCAGCGTCACTTCTTGTCTCTAACTGGGTAAACTTTGCTATTAACAGAGCACTGTTAACTGTTTAACAGTGGTAATAGTAGATAGCATATCACTTTATATGTGGCTATGTTGCTGATTATATTAAGAGGCCTTGGAAACTTCCTTTGAATATGATATGGTACTCATAGACCTAGTGTTTGTCCTAAAATTAACTTCTAACCAAGTGGGCTTGTTCAGATGAATACTGTTAAACAACTAACAGTGCTCTGTTAATGCTAAATGTGGCGCTGCTAAAATGTATGGATTGTGTCTTGGATTTTTAAATTCGAATTTATACACGCACAGTTCTACCCTTAAAAATTCAAGACCACTTCGGGTCTTATGATTCAAAGGAAATTCATATCTTTATGGATAGTCCTGTAATTATTAAGGGTGTGAAGTGTTTTACTGTAAGAAACAGTCCACACTCAACTGTATTTGCGGGTGAATCCCCTAGAGGGAATTAGACAGACGCTTTAGCTCTTCGTGATAATGAAATTGCCCACGAATGTATCATTGCCTTTAGTTTTCCTACAAGAAGCGATTCCGTTGACTAAAATGGAAACTTTTGTTATGCAAATCGACCATGGTTGCTAGCAAATTTCTTGCTTGTTTTTTTTTTTTTTTGTGTGTGTTGATGTTTTCAGTGGCGCTGTGATGACTGCAAAGAAAAACTGTCAACCAAACAAAGACATTTGAATGTGTCCCTCTTTTTATACACTTTTTTTTGTTAATCGATAATGAAGAAAAGCAAAAAGACTTCAGCCAAGTGAATATTATACGTTGAATAAAAGCTAGCTTTGGTTAATTTTTTTTTTCAAATTTTAACTTGTTTGTTGTTGCCATTATTTGATTATTTTTTTATTGTTGTTATGTTTTTTTGGATTTTTTTTTTGAATTTTTTTTTGCCATTTTGTTCAGTTTTGTTGTTTCGTGTGCCATTAATGACACTTTTTTTCCTTGCGAGTCTTTAAAAATTAAAATCAACTGCAATGTCACATACTAAAAAGCAATGAAGTTAGACTGGATGTTAGATCCCCTGTTAGGGTGTTCAAAAAAAAAAAAAAACTAAAAACCGAATAATTGTATTATGGTATTTTTTTAATCAAAATTAGTTTGTATCGAATTGGTGGTTATAATGTTCTGATTCGGTTAATCGGTTTTTAGTATTCGGTTTTTTTGCTCAATTAATTTATTTAATCGATTACGATTTCATTTTTATTGTAGCTTTTTGCATACCCTATCGTGTTTTTATTGCAATGCAATATCGTTTGAAGTCGTTGTCGTAGACAACAAAAGTACAACAAGTTAGGGCAACATATCGCAAGACACTTAACAATTCATTAGACAATGATGAGGATGGTGGTGTGGTGATGACGATGACAATGATAAAAGACATGTGGGTAATATAATGTTTAAATACTCAGCGTTAATTGAATAGGGCAGAAAACACTTAAAGCAGTAGCAGTGTATGGTACATAAATGGCGAGACCCCTTTTTGTTCCATAAAAAACTAAAAACTTGTCCATTTTACAAGAGTAGGGGGAGACCTATTTGTTGACAAATGCTAGTTTTTAAATGTTCCAGCGTTAGCGGATTACTCACGTAGCTACAGGCTAATGTAGGCGCACAAAAATGTCGGAACGACGTTAAATCGGACCTGTGGCACCGCTTTGTTAACACTTCATATCGTCCATAATTCTTAGCAATGTGTGTGAAGATAAATTCAAATTTAACTAGCAAAGACAAAAACCAAAAATTTTAACAGAGGTAATGTTAAAGCTAACAGAGCAATGTTAAGTGGTTAACAGAAAATAGTCAAGGTAGGCTTATCGATATTGTGGGCAAATGGGACATGCTGCACATATCCCACTATATACAAATTGTAGCCTAAGGTGTCCCTAATAAAACCCAATAAGTCGTATATCCCAAATAATTTTGGAACTTGAGATATCGGGCTTCATATATACCCTATGTTAACAGTGTCTGGGTAGGATGACGGATGATGGATATTGTGGAAAAATGGGACTTGCTGCACATATCCCACTATATACAAATTGTAGCCTAAGGTGTCCCTAATAAAACCCAATAAGTCGTATATCCCAAATAATTTTGGAACTTGAGATATCGGGCTTCATATATACCCTATGTTAACAGTGTCTCGGTAGGATGACGGATGATGGATATTGTGGAAAAATGGGACTTGCTGCACATATCCCACTATATACAAATTGTAGCCTAAGGTGTCCCTAATAAAACCCAATAAGTCGTATATCCCAAATAATTTTGGAACTTGAGATATCGGGCTTCATATATACCCTATGTTAACAGTGTCTGGGTAGGATGACGGATGATGGATATTGTGGAAAAATGGGACTTGCTGCACATATCCCACTATATACAAATTGTAGCCTAAGGTGTCCCTAATAAAACCCAATAAGTCGTATATCCCAAATAATTTTGGAACTTGAGATATCGGGCTTCATATATACCCCCTATGTTAACAGTGGCTGGGTAGGATGACGGATGATGGATATTGTGGAAAAATGGGACTTGCTGCACATATCCCACTATATACAAATTGTAGCCTAAGGTGTCCCTAATAAAACCCAATAAGTCGTATATCCCAAATAATTTTGGAACTTGAGATATCGGGCTTCATATATACCCCCTATGTTAACAGTGGCTGGGTAGGATGACGGATGATTCATATTGTGGAAAAATGGGACTTGCTGCACATATCCCACTATATACAAATTGTAGCCTAAGGTGTCCCTAATAAAACCCAATAAGTCGTATATCCCAAATAATTTTGGAACTTGAGATATCGGGCTTCATATATACCCCCTATGTTAACAGTGGCTGGGTAGGATGACGGATGATGGATATTGTGGAAAAATGGGACTTGCTGCACATATCCCACTATATACAAATTGTAGCCTAAGGTGTCCCTAATAAAACCCAATAAGTCGTATATCCCAAATAATTTTGGAACTTGAGATATCGGGCTTCATATATACCCCCTATGTTAACAGTGGCTGGGTAGGATGACGGATGATTCATATTGTGGAAAAATGGGACTTGCTGCACATATCCCACTATATACAAATTGTAGCCTAAGGTGTCCCTAATAAAACCCAATAAGTCGTATATCCCAAATAATTTTGGAACTTGAGATATCGGGCTTCATATATACCCCCTATGTTAACAGTGGCTGGGTAGGATGACGGATGATGGATATTGTGGAAAAATGGGACTTGCTGCACATATCCCACTATATACAAATTGTAGCCTAAGGTGTCCCTAATAAAACCCAATAAGTCGTATATCCCAAATAATTTTGGAACTTGAGATATCGGGCTTCATATATACCCCCTATGTTAACAGTGGCTGGGTAGGATGACGGATGATGGATATTGTGGAAAAATGGGACTTGCTGCACATATCCCACTATATACAAATTGTAGTCTAAGGTGTCCCTAATAAAACCCAATAAGTCGTATATCCCAAATAATTTTGGAACTTGAGATATCGGGCTTCATATATACCCTATGTTAACAGTGGCTGGGTAGGATGACGGATGATTCATATTGTGGAAAAATGGGACTTGCTGCACATATCCCACTATATACAAATTGTAGCCTAAGGTGTCCCTAATAAAACCCAATAAGTCGTATATCCCAAATAATTTTGGAACTTGAGATATCGGGCTTCATATATACCCTATGTTAACAGTGTCTGGGTAGGATGACGGATGATGGATATTGTGGAAAAATGGGACTTGCTGCACATATCCCACTATATACAAATTGTAGCCTAAGGTGTCCCTAATAAAACCCAATAAGTCGTATATCCCAAATAATTTTGGAACTTGAGATATCGGGCTTCATATATACCCTATGTTAACAGTGTCTCGGTAGGATGACGGATGATGGATATTGTGGAAAAATGGGACTTGCTGCACATATCCCACTATATACAAATTGTAGCCTAAGGTGTCCCTAATAAAACCCAATAAGTCGTATATCCCAAATAATTTTGGAACTTGAGATATCGGGCTTCATATATACCCTATGTTAACAGTGTCTGGGTAGGATGACGGATGATGGATATTGTGGAAAAATGGGACTTGCTGCACATATCCCACTATATACAAATTGTAGCCTAAGGTGTCCCTAATAAAACCCAATAAGTCGTATATCCCAAATAATTTTGGAACTTGAGATATCGGGCTTCATATATACCCTATGTTAACAGTGGCTGGGTAGGATGACGGATGATTCATATTGTGGAAAAATGGGACTTGCTGCACATATCCCACTATATACAAATTGTAGCCTAAGGTGTCCCTAATAAAACCCAATAAGTCGTATATCCCAAATAATTTTGGAACTTGAGATATCGGGCTTCATATATACCCCCTATGTTAACAGTGGCTGGGTAGGATGACGGATGATGGATATTGTGGAAAAATGGGACTTGCTGCACATATCCCACTATATACAAATTGTAGCCTAAGGTGTCCCTAATAAAACCCAATAAGTCGTATATCCCAAATAATTTTGGAACTTGAGATATCGGGCTTCATATATACCCCCTATGTTAACAGTGGCTGGGTAGGATGACGGATGATGGATATTGTGGAAAAATGGGACTTGCTGCACATATCCCACTATATACAAATTGTAGCCTAAGGTGTCCCTAATAAAACCCAATAAGTCGTATATCCCAAATAATTTTGGAACTTGAGATATCGGGCTTCATATATACCCCCTATGTTAACAGTGGCTGGGTAGGATGACGGATGATTCATATTGTGGAAAAATGGGACTTGCTGCACATATCCCACTATATACAAATTGTAGCCTAAGGTGTCCCTAATAAAACCCAATAAGTCGTATATCCCAAATAATTTTGGAACTTGAGATATCGGGCTTCATATATACCCCCTATGTTAACAGTGGCTGGGTAGGATGACGGATGATGGATATTGTGGAAAAATGGGACTTGCTGCACATATCCCACTATATACAAATTGTAGCCTAAGGTGTCCCTAATAAAACCCAATAAGTCGTATATCCCAAATAATTTTGGAACTTGAGATATCGGGCTTCATATATACCCCCTATGTTAACAGTGGCTGGGTAGGATGACGGATGATTCATATTGTGGAAAAATGGGACTTGCTGCACATATCCCACTATATACAAATTGTAGCCTAAGGTGTCCCTAATAAAACCCAATAAGTCGTATATCCCAAATAATTTTGGAACTTGAGATATCGGGCTTCATATATACCCTATGTTAACAGTGTCTCGGTAGGATGACGGATGATGGATATTGTGGAAAAATGGGACTTGCTGCACATATCCCACTATATACAAATTGTAGCCTAAGGTGTCCCTAATAAAACCCAATAAGTCGTATATCCCAAATAATTTTGGAACTTGAGATATCGGGCTTCATATATACCCTATGTTAACAGTGTCTGGGTAGGATGACGGATGATTCATATTGTGGAAAAATGGGACTTGCTGCACATATCCCACTATATACAAATTGTAGCCTAAGGTGTCCCTAATAAAACCCAATAAGTCGTATATCCCAAATAATTTTGGAACTTGAGATATCGGGCTTCATATATACCCCCTATGTTAACAGTGGCTGGGTAGGATGACGGATGATGGATATTGTGGAAAAATGGGACTTGCTGCACATATCCCACTATATACAAATTGTAGCCTAAGGTGTCCCTAATAAAACCCAATAAGTCGTATATCCCAAATAATTTTGGAACTTGAGATATCGGGCTTCATATATACCCCCTATGTTAACAGTGGCTGGGTAGGATGACGGATGATTCATATTGTGGAAAAATGGGACTTGCTGCACATATCCCACTATATACAAATTGTAGCCTAAGGTGTCCCTAATAAAACCCAATAAGTCGTATATCCCAAATAATTTTGGAACTTGAGATATCGGGCTTCATATATACCCCCTATGTTAACAGTGGCTGGGTAGGATGACGGATGATGGATATTGTGGAAAAATGGGACTTGCTGCACATATCCCACTATATACAAATTGTAGCCTAAGGTGTCCCTAATAAAACCCAATAAGTCGTATATCCCAAATAATTTTGGAACTTGAGATATCGGGCTTCATATATACCCCCTATGTTAACAGTGGCTGGGTAGGATGACGGATGATGGATATTGTGGAAAAATGGGACTTGCTGCACATATCCCACTATATACAAATTGTAGCCTAAGGTGTCCCTAATAAAACCCAATAAGTCGTATATCCCAAATAATTTTGGAACTTGAGATATCGGGCTTCATATATACCCTATGTTAACAGTGTCTGGGTAGGATGACGGATGATGGATATTGTGGAAAAATGGGACTTGCTGCACATATCCCACTATATACAAATTGTAGCCTAAGGTGTCCCTAATAAAACCCAATAAGTCGTATATCCCAAATAATTTTGGAACTTGAGATATCGGGCTTCATATATACCCCCTATGTTAACAGTGTCTCGGTAGGATGACGGATGATGGATATTGTGGAAAAATGGGACTTGCTGCACATATCCCACTATATACAAATTGTAGCCTAAGGTGTCCCTAATAAAACCCAATAAGTCGTATATCCCAAATAATTTTGGAACTTGAGATATCGGGCTTCATATATACCCTATGTTAACAGTGGCTGGGTAGGATGACGGATGATTCATATTGTGGAAAAATGGGACTTGCTGCACATATCCCACTATATACAAATTGTAGCCTAAGGTGTCCCTAATAAAACCCAATAAGTCGTATATCCCAAATAATTTTGGAACTTGAGATATCGGGCTTCATATATACCCCCTATGTTAACAGTGGCTGGGTAGGATGACGGATGATGGATATTGTGGAAAAATGGGACTTGCTGCACATATCCCACTATATACAAATTGTAGCCTAAGGTGTCCCTAATAAAACCCAATAAGTCGTATATCCCAAATAATTTTGGAACTTGAGATATCGGGCTTCATATATACCCCCTATGTTAACAGTGGCTGGGTAGGATGACGGATGATGGATATTGTGGAAAAATGGGACTTGCTGCACATATCCCACTATATACAAATTGTAGCCTAAGGTGTCCCTAATAAAACCCAATAAGTCGTATATCCCAAATAATTTTGGAACTTGAGATATCGGGCTTCATATATACCCCCTATGTTAACAGTGGCTGGGTAGGATGACGGATGATTCATATTGTGGAAAAATGGGACTTGCTGCACATATCCCACTATATACAAATTGTAGCCTAAGGTGTCCCTAATAAAACCCAATAAGTCGTATATCCCAAATAATTTTGGAACTTGAGATATCGGGCTTCATATATACCCCCTATGTTAACAGTGGCTGGGTAGGATGACGGATGATGGATATTGTGGAAAAATGGGACTTGCTGCACATATCCCACTATATACAAATTGTAGCCTAAGGTGTCCCTAATAAAACCCAATAAGTCGTATATCCCAAATAATTTTGGAACTTGAGATATCGGGCTTCATATATACCCCCTATGTTAACAGTGGCTGGGTAGGATGACGGATGATTCATATTGTGGAAAAATGGGACTTGCTGCACATATCCCACTATATACAAATTGTAGCCTAAGGTGTCCCTAATAAAACCCAATAAGTCGTATATCCCAAATAATTTTGGAACTTGAGATATCGGGCTTCATATATACCCTATGTTAACAGTGTCTCGGTAGGATGACGGATGATGGATATTGTGGAAAAATGGGACTTGCTGCACATATCCCACTATATACAAATTGTAGCCTAAGGTGTCCCTAATAAAACCCAATAAGTCGTATATCCCAAATAATTTTGGAACTTGAGATATCGGGCTTCATATATACCCCCTATGTTAACAGTGGCTGGGTAGGATGACGGATGATTCATATTGTGGAAAAATGGCACTTGCTGCACATATCCCACTATATACAAATTGTAGCCTAAGGTGTCCCTAATAAAACCCAATAAGTCGTATATCCCAAATAATTTTGGAACTTGAGATATCGGGCTTCATATATACCCCCTATGTTAACAGTGGCTGGGTAGGATGACAGATGATTCATATTGTGGAAAAATGGGACTTGCTGCACATATCCCACTATATACAAATTGTAGCCTAAGGTGTCCCTAATAAAACCCAATAAGTCGTATATCCCAAATAATTTTGGAACTTGAGATATCGGGCTTCATATATACCCCCTATGTTAACAGTGGCTGGGTAGGATGACGGATGATGGATATTGTGGAAAAATGGGACTTGCTGCACATATCCCACTATATACAAATTGTAGCCTAAGGTGTCCCTAATAAAACCCAATAAGTCGTATATCCCAAATAATTTTGGAACTTGAGATATCGGGCTTCATATATACCCCCTATGTTAACAGTGGCTGGGTAGGATGACGGATGATTCATATTGTGGAAAAATGGGACTTGCTGCACATATCCCACTATATACAAATTGTAGCCTAAGGTGTCCCTAATAAAACCCAATAAGTCGTATATCCCAAATAATTTTGGAACTTGAGATATCGGGCTTCATATATACCCCCTATGTTAACAGTGGCTGGGTAGGATGACGGATGATGGATATTGTGGAAAAATGGGACTTGCTGCACATATCCCACTATATACAAATTGTAGCCTAAGGTGTCCCTAATAAAACCCAATAAGTCGTATATCCCAAATAATTTTGGAACTTGAGATATCGGGCTTCATATATACCCCCTATGTTAACAGTGGCTGGGTAGGATGACGGATGATTCATATTGTGGAAAAATGGGACTTGCTGCACATATCCCACTATATACAAATTGTAGCCTAAGGTGTCCCTAATAAAACCCAATAAGTCGTATATCCCAAATAATTTTGGAACTTGAGATATCGGGCTTCATATATACCCCCTATGTTAACAGTGGCTGGGTAGGATGACGGATGATGGATATTGTGGAAAAATGGGACTTGCTGCACATATCCCACTATATACAAATTGTAGCCTAAGGTGTCCCTAATAAAACCCAATAAGTCGTATATCCCAAATAATTTTGGAACTTGAGATATCGGGCTTCATATATACCCCCTATGTTAACAGTGGCTGGGTAGGATGACGGATGATGGATATTGTGGAAAAATGGGACTTGCTGCACATATCCCACTATATACAAATTGTAGTCTAAGGTGTCCCTAATAAAACCCAATAAGTCGTATATCCCAAATAATTTTGGAACTTGAGATATCGGGCTTCATATATACCCTATGTTAACAGTGGCTGGGTAGGATGACGGATGATTCATATTGTGGAAAAATGGGACTTGCTGCACATATCCCACTATATACAAATTGTAGCCTAAGGTGTCCCTAATAAAACCCAATAAGTCGTATATCCCAAATAATTTTGGAACTTGAGATATCGGGCTTCATATATACCCTATGTTAACAGTGTCTGGGTAGGATGACGGATGATGGATATTGTGGAAAAATGGGACTTGCTGCACATATCCCACTATATACAAATTGTAGCCTAAGGTGTCCCTAATAAAACCCAATAAGTCGTATATCCCAAATAATTTTGGAACTTGAGATATCGGGCTTCATATATACCCTATGTTAACAGTGTCTCGGTAGGATGACGGATGATGGATATTGTGGAAAAATGGGACTTGCTGCACATATCCCACTATATACAAATTGTAGCCTAAGGTGTCCCTAATAAAACCCAATAAGTCGTATATCCCAAATAATTTTGGAACTTGAGATATCGGGCTTCATATATACCCTATGTTAACAGTGTCTGGGTAGGATGACGGATGATGGATATTGTGGAAAAATGGGACTTGCTGCACATATCCCACTATATACAAATTGTAGCCTAAGGTGTCCCTAATAAAACCCAATAAGTCGTATATCCCAAATAATTTTGGAACTTGAGATATCGGGCTTCATATATACCCTATGTTAACAGTGGCTGGGTAGGATGACGGATGATTCATATTGTGGAAAAATGGGACTTGCTGCACATATCCCACTATATACAAATTGTAGCCTAAGGTGTCCCTAATAAAACCCAATAAGTCGTATATCCCAAATAATTTTGGAACTTGAGATATCGGGCTTCATATATACCCCCTATGTTAACAGTGGCTGGGTAGGATGACGGATGATGGATATTGTGGAAAAATGGGACTTGCTGCACATATCCCACTATATACAAATTGTAGCCTAAGGTGTCCCTAATAAAACCCAATAAGTCGTATATCCCAAATAATTTTGGAACTTGAGATATCGGGCTTCATATATACCCCCTATGTTAACAGTGGCTGGGTAGGATGACGGATGATGGATATTGTGGAAAAATGGGACTTGCTGCACATATCCCACTATATACAAATTGTAGCCTAAGGTGTCCCTAATAAAACCCAATAAGTCGTATATCCCAAATAATTTTGGAACTTGAGATATCGGGCTTCATATATACCCCCTATGTTAACAGTGGCTGGGTAGGATGACGGATGATTCATATTGTGGAAAAATGGGACTTGCTGCACATATCCCACTATATACAAATTGTAGCCTAAGGTGTCCCTAATAAAACCCAATAAGTCGTATATCCCAAATAATTTTGGAACTTGAGATATCGGGCTTCATATATACCCCCTATGTTAACAGTGGCTGGGTAGGATGACGGATGATGGATATTGTGGAAAAATGGGACTTGCTGCACATATCCCACTATATACAAATTGTAGCCTAAGGTGTCCCTAATAAAACCCAATAAGTCGTATATCCCAAATAATTTTGGAACTTGAGATATCGGGCTTCATATATACCCCCTATGTTAACAGTGGCTGGGTAGGATGACGGATGATTCATATTGTGGAAAAATGGGACTTGCTGCACATATCCCACTATATACAAATTGTAGCCTAAGGTGTCCCTAATAAAACCCAATAAGTCGTATATCCCAAATAATTTTGGAACTTGAGATATCGGGCTTCATATATACCCTATGTTAACAGTGTCTCGGTAGGATGACGGATGATGGATATTGTGGAAAAATGGGACTTGCTGCACATATCCCACTATATACAAATTGTAGCCTAAGGTGTCCCTAATAAAACCCAATAAGTCGTATATCCCAAATAATTTTGGAACTTGAGATATCGGGCTTCATATATACCCTATGTTAACAGTGTCTGGGTAGGATGACGGATGATTCATATTGTGGAAAAATGGGACTTGCTGCACATATCCCACTATATACAAATTGTAGCCTAAGGTGTCCCTAATAAAACCCAATAAGTCGTATATCCCAAATAATTTTGGAACTTGAGATATCGGGCTTCATATATACCCCCTATGTTAACAGTGGCTGGGTAGGATGACGGATGATGGATATTGTGGAAAAATGGGACTTGCTGCACATATCCCACTATATACAAATTGTAGCCTAAGGTGTCCCTAATAAAACCCAATAAGTCGTATATCCCAAATAATTTTGGAACTTGAGATATCGGGCTTCATATATACCCCCTATGTTAACAGTGGCTGGGTAGGATGACGGATGATTCATATTGTGGAAAAATGGGACTTGCTGCACATATCCCACTATATACAAATTGTAGCCTAAGGTGTCCCTAATAAAACCCAATAAGTCGTATATCCCAAATAATTTTGGAACTTGAGATATCGGGCTTCATATATACCCCCTATGTTAACAGTGGCTGGGTAGGATGACGGATGATGGATATTGTGGAAAAATGGGACTTGCTGCACATATCCCACTATATACAAATTGTAGCCTAAGGTGTCCCTAATAAAACCCAATAAGTCGTATATCCCAAATAATTTTGGAACTTGAGATATCGGGCTTCATATATACCCCCTATGTTAACAGTGGCTGGGTAGGATGACGGATGATGGATATTGTGGAAAAATGGGACTTGCTGCACATATCCCACTATATACAAATTGTAGCCTAAGGTGTCCCTAATAAAACCCAATAAGTCGTATATCCCAAATAATTTTGGAACTTGAGATATCGGGCTTCATATATACCCTATGTTAACAGTGTCTGGGTAGGATGACGGATGATGGATATTGTGGAAAAATGGGACTTGCTGCACATATCCCACTATATACAAATTGTAGCCTAAGGTGTCCCTAATAAAACCCAATAAGTCGTATATCCCAAATAATTTTGGAACTTGAGATATCGGGCTTCATATATACCCCCTATGTTAACAGTGTCTCGGTAGGATGACGGATGATGGATATTGTGGAAAAATGGGACTTGCTGCACATATCCCACTATATACAAATTGTAGCCTAAGGTGTCCCTAATAAAACCCAATAAGTCGTATATCCCAAATAATTTTGGAACTTGAGATATCGGGCTTCATATATACCCTATGTTAACAGTGGCTGGGTAGGATGACGGATGATGGATATTGTGGAAAAATGGGACTTGCTGCACATATCCCACTATATACAAATTGTAGCCTAAGGTGTCCCTAATAAAACCCAATAAGTCGTATATCCCAAATAATTTTGGAACTTGAGATATCGGGCTTCATATATACCCCCTATGTTAACAGTGTCTCGGTAGGATGACGGATGATGGATATTGTGGAAAAATGGGACTTGCTGCACATATCCCACTATATACAAATTGTAGCCTAAGGTGTCCCTAATAAAACCCAATAAGTCGTATATCCCAAATAATTTTGGAACTTGAGATATCGGGCTTCATATATACCCTATGTTAACAGTGGCTGGGTAGGATGACGGATGATGGATATTGTGGAAAAATGGGACTTGCTGCACATATCCCACTATATACAAATTGTAGCCTAAGGTGTCCCTAATAAAACCCAATAAGTCGTATATCCCAAATAATTTTGGAACTTGAGATATCGGGCTTCATATATACCCTATGTTAACAGTGGCTGGGTAGGATGACGGATGATGGATATTGTGGAAAAATGGGACTTGCTGCACATATCCCACTATATACAAATTGTAGCCTAAGGTGTCCCTAATAAAACCCAATAAGTCGTATATCCCAAATAATTTTGGAACTTGAGATATCGGGCTTCATATATACCCCCTATGTTAACAGTGGCTGGGTAGGATGACGGATGATTCATATTGTGGAAAAATGGGACTTGCTGCACATATCCCACTATATACAAATTGTAGCCTAAGGTGTCCCTAATAAAACCCAATAAGTCGTATATCCCAAATAATTTTGGAACTTGAGATATCGGGCTTCATATATACCCCCTATGTTAACAGTGGCTGGGTAGGATGACGGATGATGGATATTGTGGAAAAATGGGACTTGCTGCACATATCCCACTATATACAAATTGTAGCCTAAGGTGTCCCTAATAAAACCCAATAAGTCGTATATCCCAAATAATTTTGGAACTTGAGATATCGGGCTTCATATATACCCCCTATGTTAACAGTGGCTGGGTAGGATGATGGATATTGTGGAAAAATGGGACTTGCTGCACTTATCCCACTATATACAAATTGTAGCCTAAGGTGTCCCTAATAAAACCCAATAAGTCGTATATCCCAAATAATTTTGGAACTTGAGATATCGGGCTTCATATATACCCCCTATGTTAACAGTGGCTGGGTAGGATGACGGATGATTCATATTGTGGAAAAATGGGACTTGCTGCACATATCCCACTATATACAAATTGTAGCCTAAGGTGTCCCTAATAAAACCCAATAAGTCGTATATCCCAAATAATTTTGGAACTTGAGATATCGGGCTTCATATATACCCCCTATGTTAACAGTGGCTGGGTAGGATGACGGATGATGGATATTGTGGAAAAATGGGACTTGCTGCACATATCCCACTATATACAAATTGTAGCCTAAGGTGTCCCTAATAAAACCCAATAAGTCGTATATCCCAAATAATTTTGGAACTTGAGATATCGGGCTTCATATATACCCCCTATGTTAACAGTGGCTGGGTAGGATGACGGATGATTCATATTGTGGAAAAATGGGACTTGCTGCACATATCCCACTATATACAAATTGTAGCCTAAGGTGTCCCTAATAAAACCCAATAAGTCGTATATCCCAAATAATTTTGGAACTTGAGATATCGGGCTTCATATATACCCTATGTTAACAGTGTCTCGGTAGGATGACGGATGATGGATATTGTGGAAAAATGGGACTTGCTGCACATATCCCACTATATACAAATTGTAGCCTAAGGTGTCCCTAATAAAACCCAATAAGTCGTATATCCCAAATAATTTTGGAACTTGAGATATCGGGCTTCATATATACCCTATGTTAACAGTGTCTGGGTAGGATGACGGATGATTCATATTGTGGAAAAATGGGACTTGCTGCACATATCCCACTATATACAAATTGTAGCCTAAGGTGTCCCTAATAAAACCCAATAAGTCGTATATCCCAAATAATTTTGGAACTTGAGATATCGGGCTTCATATATACCCTATGTTAACAGTGTCTCGGTAGGATGACGGATGATGGATATTGTGGAAAAATGGGACTTGCTGCACATATCCCACTATATACAAATTGTAGCCTAAGGTGTCCCTAATAAAACCCAATAAGTCGTATATCCCAAATAATTTTGGAACTTGAGATATCGGGCTTCATATATACCCTATGTTAACAGTGGCTGGGTAGGATGACGGATGATTCATATTGTGGAAAAATGGGACTTGCTGCACATATCCCACTATATACAAATTGTAGCCTAAGGTGTCCCTAATAAAACCCAATAAGTCGTATATCCCAAATAATTTTGGAACTTGAGATATCGGGCTTCATATATACCCTATGTTAACAGTGTCTCGGTAGGATGACGGATGATGGATATTGTGGAAAAATGGGACTTGCTGCACATATCCCACTATATACAAATTGTAGCCTAAGGTGTCCCTAATAAAACCCAATAAGTCGTATATCCCAAATAATTTTGGAACTTGAGATATCGGGCTTCATATATACCCTATGTTAACAGTGGCTGGGTAGGATGACGGATGATTCATATTGTGGAAAAATGGGACTTGCTGCACATATCCCACTATATACAAATTGTAGCCTAAGGTGTCCCTAATAAAACCCAATAAGTCGTATATCCCAAATAATTTTGGAACTTGAGATATCGGGCTTCATATATACCCCCTATGTTAACAGTGGCTGGGTAGGATGACGGATGATGGATATTGTGGAAAAATGGGACTTGCTGCACATATCCCACTATATACAAATTGTAGCCTAAGGTGTCCCTAATAAAACCCAATAAGTCGTATATCCCAAATAATTTTGGAACTTGAGATATCGGGCTTCATATATACCCCCTATGTTAACAGTGGCTGGGTAGGATGACGGATGATGGATATTGTGGAAAAATGGGACTTGCTGCACATATCCCACTATATACAAATTGTAGCCTAAGGTGTCCCTAATAAAACCCAATAAGTCGTATATCCCAAATAATTTTGGAACTTGAGATATCGGGCTTCATATATACCCCCTATGTTAACAGTGGCTGGGTAGGATGACGGATGATTCATATTGTGGAAAAATGGGACTTGCTGCACATATCCCACTATATACAAATTGTAGCCTAAGGTGTCCCTAATAAAACCCAATAAGTCGTATATCCCAAATAATTTTGGAACTTGAGATATCGGGCTTCATATATACCCCCTATGTTAACAGTGGCTGGGTAGGATGACGGATGATGGATATTGTGGAAAAATGGGACTTGCTGCACATATCCCACTATATACAAATTGTAGCCTAAGGTGTCCCTAATAAAACCCAATAAGTCGTATATCCCAAATAATTTTGGAACTTGAGATATCGGGCTTCATATATACCCCCTATGTTAACAGTGGCTGGGTAGGATGACGGATGATTCATATTGTGGAAAAATGGGACTTGCTGCACATATCCCACTATATACAAATTGTAGCCTAAGGTGTCCCTAATAAAACCCAATAAGTCGTATATCCCAAATAATTTTGGAACTTGAGATATCGGGCTTCATATATACCCTATGTTAACAGTGTCTCGGTAGGATGACGGATGATGGATATTGTGGAAAAATGGGACTTGCTGCACATATCCCACTATATACAAATTGTAGCCTAAGGTGTCCCTAATAAAACCCAATAAGTCGTATATCCCAAATAATTTTGGAACTTGAGATATCGGGCTTCATATATACCCCCTATGTTAACAGTGGCTGGGTAGGATGACGGATGATGGATATTGTGGAAAAATGGGACTTGCTGCACATATCCCACTATATACAAATTGTAGCCTAAGGTGTCCCTAATAAAACCCAATAAGTCGTATATCCCAAATAATTTTGGAACTTGAGATATCGGGCCTCAAATATGCTATATATATATAGATACAAATATGTATACAATATAATATGTAGCAAACGTAGCTAATTTTTTATTTCATAGTACCTTTTAAAATTTTCTGACATATTAGATTTTAACAGAACAGATTTCGGATTTTAACAGAACAGATTTCAGATTTTAACAGAACTGATTTCTGATTTAACAGAGAAACAGGGTTGTTTATAATGGATGGAACAGTACAAGATTAGGTGTTTGTCAAACAGTTTATTATAACAATACACTGCAGTTTCGTTTGAAGGTGCTGTGGTCTAGTCGGTAGTGTGTTGGCTTATTAGACGAAAAGCCGCGGTTCAAATCCCAAGTCGAGTGTCAAAAAGATTTTTTTTTATTTTTTTAATACATATCAGAAATATAAAATTTATCAGTATATACTTATATCAATATTTCAATATTAAAATATATGTATTAGAAGAAAAAGTAAAATAATCACGCAAAAACCCTAACTCGGGATTGAACTTGTACATGATTGCGAATAAACAATTGAATTTCAAATTCATTCAGCTTTCAAAAATGTATGTATTTTGTTTTATGTATTATATTCTTCCTTTTTATTAAGCTTTTATTATTTTAAGCTTTAATTTAATTTAATAGTATATATTTTATATATTTAATATGTATTAGCAAAAATTTATATTTTTTAAAAAAGGAAAACACCCTTTTCATGTCCGATCTGCGATTCGAACCGTGACCTTTCGTTTAGTAATCCAACACACTACCTACTAGACCACAACGAATTCAGGTTCGTATGCTTTATATTTGATTTTAGTTACCATGACGGAAAGTGAACTTTGCAATTTTTTTTGATTAACTGTTTAAAAGTAAAAACAAAACTGGGGCTTCCCCGATGTTTTCATTGTACTACATCCAAGTGACGCATTTTAATCTCGCATATTTTGTACTGAAATGGTATTAACATAATAATTAATGATAATGAATAACAAAAAAGAAAACTACAATACATTAATATATATATTTTATAAAAACGAAAACACATCCTGTCCAGGGGCTAAACCAATCTGTTTGATATCATTGTTAAAAGTTGTAAGTACTAGACTGTTGAGGATATTTTTGAAATTATTCTCTATCATGCCTGAGTTCAATCCCTAACTGGGGTGGTTTTTGTCTGATTTTTTTTAAATTTATTATTTAATATAATTATTTAATTGAACTATTTAATTTAATTATTATTATTTGATGTAATTATAAAAATTAATAAAATTATTATAATTAATTAAATAAATACAAAATTTTTGAGAATATTTTTGAAACATGAATTAATTTAAAATTCACGTTGACTGCCAACTACGAGATAACTCGTAGATTGCGTTCCCTTCTAGGGAAAGCCACTTGTCCTCATTAAAAAAACATCAGTTTTTCTTTTTGAAAAAATAGAGTTTTTAGTAATACATATAATGTGAAATATCAAATTGTCATTTTTGGCCAATTTCCTGAAAATTGCCGCGGCAGTCAAATTGTTAAATAAATTCAATTGCTTATTCTCAATCATGACCGAGTTCAAACGAACGAAAGGTCACGGTTCAAATCCCAAGTCGGGCGTCAAAAAGATTTTTTTATTTTATTATTTTTTTTTCTAATACATATATTTTAAAATTGAAATATTGATATACATAAATATATACTGAATAATTTTATATATCTGATATGTATTAGAAAAAATAAAAAATAAAAAGAAATTTTTAGACGCCCGACTTGGGATTTGAACCGCGGCCTTTCGTCTAATAAGCCAACACACTACCGACTAGACCACAGCACCTTCAAACGAGACTGCAGTGTATTGTTATAATAAACTGTTTGACAAACACCTAATCTTGTACTGTTCCATCCATTATAAACAACCCTGTTTCTCTGTTAAATCAGAAATCAGTTCTGTTAAAATCTGAAATCTGTTCTGTTAAAATCCGAAATCTGTTCTGTTAAAATCTAATATGTCAGAAAATTTTAAAAGGTACTATGAAATAAAAAATTAGCTACGTTTGCTACATATTATATTGTATACATATTTGTATCTATATATATATAGCATATTTGAGGCCCGATATCTCAAGTTCCAAAATTATTTGGGATATACGACTTATTGGGTTTTATTAGGGACACCTTAGGCTACAATTTGTATATAGTGGGATATGTGCAGCAAGTCCCATTTTTCCACAATATCCATCATCCGTCATCCTACCCAGCCACTGTTAACATAGGGGGTATATATGAAGCCCGATATCTCAAGTTCCAAAATTATTTGGGATATACGACTTATTGGGTTTTATTAGGGACACCTTAGGCTACAATTTGTATATAGTGGGATATGTGCAGCAAGTCCCATTTTTCCACAATATGAATCATCCGTCATCCTACCCAGCCACTGTTAACATAGGGTATATATGAAGCCCGATATCTCAAGTTCCAAAATTATTTGGGATATACGACTTATTGCGTTTTATTAGGGACACCTTAGGCTACAATTTGTATATAGTGGGATATGTGCAGCAAGTCCCATTTTTCCACAATATCCATCATCCGTCATCCTACCCAGACACTGTTAACATAGGGTATATATGAAGCCCGATATCTCAAGTTCCAAAATTATTTAGGATATACGACTTATTGCGTTTTATTAGGGACACCTTAGGCTACAATTTGTATATAGTGGGATATGTGCAGCAAGTCCCATTTTTCCACAATATCCATCATCCGTCATCCTACCCAGCCACTGTTAACATAGGGTATATATGAAGCCCGATATCTCAAGTTCCAAAATTATTTGGGATATACGAGTTTTTGGGTTTTATTAGGGACACCTTAGACTACAATTTGTATATAGTGGGATATGTGCAGCAAGTCCCATTTTTCCACAATATCCATCATCCGTCATCCTACCGAGACACTGTTAACATAGGGGGTATATATGAAGCCCGATATCTCAAGTTCCAAAATTATTTGGGATATACGACTTATTGCGTTTTATTAGGGACACCTTAGGCTACAATTTGTATATAGTGGGATATGTGCAGCAAGTCCCATTTTTCCACAATATGAATCATCCGTCATCCTACCCAGCCACTGTTAACATAGGGTATATATGAAGCCCGATATCTCAAGTTCCAAAATTATTTGGGATATACGACTTATTGCGTTTTATTAGGGACACCTTAGGCTACAATTTGTATATAGTGGGATATGTGCAGCAAGTCCCATTTTTCCACAATATCCATCATCCGTCATCCTACCCAGACACTGTTAACATAGGGTATATATGAAGCCCGATATCTCATGTTCCAAAATTATTTGGGATATACGACTTATTGGGTTTTATTAGGGACACCTTAGGCTACAATTTGTATATAGTGGGATATGTGCAGCAAGTCCCATTTTTCCACAATATCCATCATCCGTCATCCTACCGAGACACTGTTAACATAGGGGGTATATATGAAGCCCGATATCTCAAGTTCCAAAATTATTTGGGATATACGACTTATTGGGTTTTATTAGGGACACCTTAGGCTACAATTTGTATATAGTGGGATATGTGCAGCAAGTCCCATTTTTCCACAATATCCATCATCCGTCATCCTACCGAGACACTGTTAACATAGGGGGTATATATGAAGCCCGATATCTCAAGTTCCAAAATTATTTGGGATATACGACTTATTGGGTTTTATTAGGGACACCTTAGGCTACAATTTGTATATAGTGGGATATGTGCAGCAAGTCCCATTTTTCCACAATATGAATCATCCGTCATCCTACCCAGCCACTGTTAACATAGGGTATATATGAAGCCCGATATCTCAAGTTCCAAAATTATTTGGGATATACGACTTATTGCGTTTTATTAGGGACACCTTAGGCTACAATTTGTATATAGTGGGATATGTGCAGCAAGTCCCATTTTTCCACAATATCCATCATCCGTCATCCTACCCAGACACTGTTAACATAGGGTATATATGAAGCCCGATATCTCATGTTCCAAAATTATTTGGGATATACGACTTATTGGGTTTTATTAGGGACACCTTAGGCTACAATTTGTATATAGTGGGATATGTGCAGCAAGTCCCATTTTTCCACAATATCCATCATCCGTCATCCTACCGAGACACTGTTAACATAGGGTATATATGAAGCCCGATATCTCAAGTTCCAAAATTATTTGGGATATACGACTTATTGGGTTTTATTAGGGACACCTTAGGCTACAATTTGTATATAGTGGGATATGTGCAGCAAGTCCCATTTTTCCACAATATGAATCATCCGTCATCCTACCCAGCCACTGTTAACATAGGGTATATATGAAGACCGATATCTCAAGTTCCAAAATTATTTGGGATATACGACTTATTGGGTTTTATTAGGGACACCTTAGGCTACAATTTGTATATAGTGGGATATGTGCAGCAAGTCCCATTTTTCCACAATATCCATCATCCGTCATCCTACCCAGACACTGTTAACATAGGGTATATATGAAGCCCGATATCTCAAGTTCCAAAATTATTTGGGATATACGACTTATTGGGTTTTATTAGGGACACCTTAGGCTACAATTTGTATATAGTGGGATATGTGCAGCAAGTCCCATTTTTCCACAATATCCATCATCCGTCATCCTACCCAGACACTGTTAACATAGGGGGTATATATGAAGCCCGATATCTCAAGTTCCAAAATTATTTGGGATATACGACTTATTGGGTTTTATTAGGGACACCTTAGGCTACAATTTGTATATAGTGGGATATGTGCAGCAAGTCCCATTTTTCCACAATATCCATCATCCGTCATCCTACCCAGCCACTGTTAACATAGGGTATATATGAAGACCGATATCTCAAGTTCCAAAATTATTTGGGATATACGACTTATTGGGTTTTATTAGGGACACCTTAGGCTACAATTTGTATATAGTGGGATATGTGCAGCAAGTCCCATTTTTCCACAATATCCATCATCCGTCATCCTACCCAGACACTGTTAACATAGGGCATATATGAAGCCCGATATCTCAAGTTCCAAAATTATTTGGGATATACGACTTATTGGGTTTTATTAGGGACACCTTAGGCTACAATTTGTATATAGTGGGATATGTGCAGCAAGTCCCATTTTTCCACAATATGAATCATCCGTCATCCTACCCAGCCACTGTTAACATAGGGTATATATGAAGACCGATATCTCAAGTTCCAAAATTATTTGGGATATACGACTTATTGGGTTTTATTAGGGACACCTTAGGCTACAATTTGTATATAGTGGGATATGTGCAGCAAGTCCCATTTTTCCACAATATCCATCATCCGTCATCCTACCGAGACACTGTTAACATAGGGGGTATATATGAAGCCCGATATCTCAAGTTCCAAAATTATTTGGGATATACGACTTATTGGGTTTTATTAGGGACACCTTAGGCTACAATTTGTATATAGTGGGATATGTGCAGCAAGTCCCATTTTTCCACAATATGAATCATCCGTCATCCTACCCAGCCACTGTTAACATAGGGTATATATGAAGCCCGATATCTCAAGTTCCAAAATTATTTGGGATATACGACTTATTGCGTTTTATTAGGGACACCTTAGGCTACAATTTGTATATAGTGGGATATGTGCAGCAAGTCCCATTTTTCCACAATATCCATCATCCGTCATCCTACCCAGACACTGTTAACATAGGGTATATATGAAGCCCGATATCTCAAGTTCCAAAATTATTTGGGATATACGACTTATTGGGTTTTATTAGGGACACCTTAGGCTACAATTTGTATATAGTGGGATATGTGCAGCAAGTCCCATTTTTCCACAATATCCATCATCCGTCATCCTACCGAGACACTGTTAACATAGGCTATATTTGAAGCCCGATATCTCAAGTTCCAAAATTATTTGGGATATACGACTTATTGGGTTTTATTAGGGACACCTTAGGCTACAATTTGCATATAGTGGGATATGTGCAGCAAGTCCCATTTTTCCACAATATCCATCATCCGTCATCCTACCCAGCCACTGTTAACATAGGGTATATATGAAGCCCGATATCTCAAGTTCCAAAATTATTTGGGATATACGACTTATTGGGTTTTATTAGGGACACCTTAGGCTACAATTTGTATATAGTGGGATATGTGCAGCAAGTCCCATTTTTCCACAATATGAATCATCCGTCATCCTACCCAGCCACTGTTAACATAGGGGGTATATATGAAGCCCGATATCTCAAGTTCCAAAATTATTTGGGATATACGACTTATTGGGTTTTATTAGGGACACCTTAGGCTACAATTTGTATATAGTGGGATATGTGCAGCAAGTCCCATTTTTCCACAATATCCATCATCCGTCATCCTACCCAGCCACTGTTAACATAGGGTATATATGAAGCCCGATATCTCAAGTTCCAAAATTATTTGGGATATACGACTTATTGGGTTTTATTAGGGACACCTTAGGCTACAATTTGTATATAGTGGGATATGTGCAGCAAGTCCCATTTTTCCACAATATCCATCATCCGTCATCCTACCCAGCCACTGTTAACATAGGGTATATATGAAGCCCGATATCTCAAGTTCCAAAATTATTTGGGATATACGACTTATTGGGTTTTATTAGGGACACCTTAGGCTACAATTTGTATATAGTGGGATATGTGCAGCAAGTCCCATTTTTCCACAATATCCATCATCCGTCATCCTACCGAGACACTGTTAACATAGGGGGTATATATGAAGCCCGATATCTCAAGTTCCAAAATTATTTGGGATATACGACTTATTGGGTTTTATTAGGGACACCTTAGGCTACAATTTGTATATAGTGGGATATGTGCAGCAAGTCCCATTTTTCCACAATATCCATCATCCGTCATCCTACCCAGCCACTGTTAACATAGGGTATATATGAAGCCCGATATCTCAAGTTCCAAAATTATTTGGGATATACGACTTATTGGGTTTTATTAGGGACACCTTAGGCTACAATTTGTATATAGTGGGATATGTGCAGCAAGTCCCATTTTTCCACAATATCCATCATCCGTCATCCTACCGAGACACTGTTAACATAGGGGGTATATATGAAGCCCGATATCTCAAGTTCCAAAATTATTTGGGATATACGACTTATTGGGTTTTATTAGGGACACCTTAGGCTACAATTTGTATATAGTGGGATATGTGCAGCAAGTCCCATTTTTCCACAATATCCATCATCCGTCATCCTACCCAGACACTGTTAACATAGGGTATATATGAAGCCCGATATCTCAAGTTCCAAAATTATTTGGGATATACGACTTATTGGGTTTTATTAGGGACACCTTAGGCTACAATTTGTATATAGTGGGATATGTGCAGCAAGTCCCATTTTTCCACAATATCCATCATCCGTCATCCTACCCAGCCACTGTTAACATAGGCTATATTTGAAGCCCGATATCTCAAGTTCCAAAATTATTTGGGATATACGACTTATTGGGTTTTATTAGGGACACCTTAGGCTACAATTTGCATATAGTGGGATATGTGCAGCAAGTCCCATTTTTCCACAATATCCATCATTCGTCATCCTACCCAGCCACTGTTAACATAGGGTATATATGAAGCCCGATATCTCAAGTTCCAAAATTATTTGGGATATACGACTTATTGGGTTTTATTAGGGACACCTTAGGCTACAATTTGTATATAGTGGGATATGTGCAGCAAGTCCCATTTTTCCACAATATGAATCATCCGTCATCCTACCCAGCCACTGTTAACATAGGGTATATATGAAGCCCGATATCTCAAGTTCCAAAATTATTTGGGATATACGAGTTTTTGGGTTTTATTAGGGACACCTTAGACTACAATTTGTATATAGTCGGATATGTGCAGCATGTCCCATTTGCCCACAATATCGATAATCCTACCTTGACTATTTTCTGTTAACCACTTAACATTGCTCTGTTAGCTTTAACATTACCTCTGTTAAAATTTTTGGTTTTTGTCTTTGCTAGTTAAATTTGAATTTATCTTCACACACATTTCTTAGCAGCATGGCAAAAAATTTCTGTTGTGATTGGGCCATACATACATTACGACCTAGCTTTTCACACCACTTATGTTGTGTGCGTTAATTTTATACGTGAGTGGCGGGACCTACAGTTTAACGTCGACTCCGAACGACAGATTTTTTGAGAAACTTTTTCATGGCAGGTTTTTTTATTTACTCAGAGTTTTTGCCAGAAATCTGCTGAGAGGCAGTCGACGAAGAAATTTTTTTTCATATTTTCATTTTGATGTTTGACCTGGGATTTGAACCGTGACCTTACGTCTAATAAGCCGACACACTACCTACTAGACTACGGCGACTATTGTGGCCATAGTGCTTCGAGTTAACGGTAAAAGTTTTTCTGTATATATTTTCTTTCTTGCACTGTGGGTCGTTTATAATGATCCTAAACGCCTTGTAATTGTTAAAAAGAATCACCATGTTTGAACGTTACATACTTAATGATCATTGCCAGCCTCCAGTCAGAATTACAACCTAGCTTCTCCCACCATTCATGTTGTGCGTCTTAGTTTCATCCATGAGTGTATAAATATGGACTCCGAACAACGGATTTTTGAGAGTTTTACCAAAAGACTGCTGAGAGAAAGTTGCCGAAATGTTTTTTTTATATTTCGATTTATTCGAGATGTCTAAACCAGGGGTTGAACCACGGTTCTTCGTCTAATAAGCCAACATACTGCTTACTCGATTGCGGCTACTTTACCACTTTTGAATCCCACCATTTAGGTTTGAACTATATTTACGAGTTGTTAAACGATTCACATTCATAAATAGAAAACGTTTCACGAAATAAATTCAGAATAGGTCACATTTAGACCTTATAGGCCAATTGTGATACCACAGTTTTCCCATTATACCCTACATATCCCCCAACTACATGGAGCTTTAGATGAAGCGAATCAGACTGCCAATGTAAATGCATTATTCCAGATGATCTATTTAGTATGCACCAAGATGGTTTTCTCTTCTACGACATAATGACGGGCATGTGTACGCACTAGGTGAATAAAAGTCTGCTCTTCTTTATCATCCCTACAGCTTCCGAAGAAATCATTTGCAAGGTCAATGGGTGCATGTCATGGGGGAACATAATGCAATTCCCTCTAATGACCACGACAACCATTCTAAGCGTGCTTTTTTGGAGTTTCAGAAATAAATCACTACAATTTTTAAAGAACTTTCGGATTTCTATTCTTAAAATTCTTAGAATTTTTTTTATCATATTTCTGATGTATCTGAAGATAAATTCGAATTTAAAAATCAAAGACGCAAACCAAAATTTTTAGTAGAGGGGGTAGTATGAAGAAATTCATTATTTTGGCAACTAATTGAACATTTTATTTAACACAAGCGGGACAAGGAAAACAAACTGTCATCATGATTTTTTTGTTATAAAACTTAAGATGTGTTCGAATTTGAAGAAACCAAAGACGCACGGACATTTTTGGTGTTAACAGAACAAATCTTAATGTTAACAGAATAGTGGAAAAAGGGTAACAGTGGTAAATATATACATATAGTTTTACAACTTTTTACGTACATACATAGGAAATCAGAACCAAGAATATGTACCCAAATGTACCCAATATGTACCTTCTATTTTATTCCTTTAAGTTAAATAATTGCAAAACTCTAAAGTCGCCGTAGTCTAGTAGGTAGTGTGTTGGCTTAGTAGACGTAAGGCCCGAGTTCAAACCCCAGATCAGACATCAAAAACGAAATATGAAAAAAATATTTCTTCGACGACTTTCTCTCAGCAGATTTCTGGCAAAAACTCTGAGAGTAAATAAAATTGCCATGAAAAGTTTCTCAAAAATCTGTCGTTCGGAATCGACTTTAAACTGTAGGTTGCGGCACTTATGTATAAAGTGAACACATGACATGAGTGGTGTGAGAAGCTAGCCCGTAATCGTGACTGAAGGGTTGTAATGGCCAATTATGTATGTAATTGCAAAATTAATGGTAATTTTTGAATAATTTGGTCCGGAGGGACCTCTTTCTAACAGTAGTTGTGATAATTTTGAAACTCGGGAAAATCAACCCTTCCATCCCACACCAAATATTATTCACAAATGATAATGATGATCATAATGAGAATTAAATTTTATGTCAATAGTCTGCAATAGTTGATGAAGTAGAAGGCTAATCTGCTTGTTGCCACTGTTAAACAGTTAACATTACTCTGTTAACATCTGTCACAAAGGTGACTCTGCTGACATTTTTGGTTTGTGTCTTGGGGTTTGTTAAATTCAAATTTTTCTTTACACACACATACATTATTTTACTTTCAATGTTATTAAACTCAATACAGAATAGGCTTTATATTTTAAAATCTTTGTCAATATTTTAATGGCCACTGCCTGTAGGTTTTATTATTTATACCTTTACTGCCGCCTTTATTTTCGTAACAGTTACTGGGTTTTATTGCTCTTTTTCATCAAATTGCTCTACTTTTTGGTTAACACTGTGTTAAGTTGTGCAATATTTTCTTGAAGGTCTACTGTTTTTTATTTCATAGTTAATGTTCTAAATGTTAAAAGTACTTGTAGTTTTTTTTTTTTTTTTTCTTTCCAAACATTAAACATATTCTCACAATTTATGATTTATAACTTAATTGGTAGGAAAGAAAAACTAAAAATTTAAACTAAAAAACCAAAAGTTTATTTGGATCTGATAAGGCCTAGCTGGCGAGACTTATAAGTTGCTAACGCCACGACCACCACCACCACCGTCACCAATGCTTTACTGCATATGACTCAGCGCTAATGTACACGATTTAACTGTTGCTGTTGCAGTTGCTGCTTGTCATTTATTAACAACAAGCATTTGACTTCAAATTGTTGTCGCTTTTAATTCGCCAACTTGAAATTGAAAATCCTTTTTTTTAAATGAAATTAAAATTTTAATTTTTATTTCAATTTTTATTTCAAAAAAATCCAAGAAAAATCACACACATTGCAAAATGTTCTTTGAGTAGAGAGATTGGTTGCTTGGTTGTTTGATTCGTTGCTTGTACTACATGTGACACACGAAATACTACATCAGCGTACATACGTGTAATGCGAATGAACAAAGTCTAACGTTTTATTTCTTTCGTGGTGAATAGACCACAAACAACCAACCCGTCACTACCACCACCACCACTGTGTGGTTCATGCATCATGCATCAAATGTCATTGATGATGGCAAAAAAAAAAAAAAACATTTGCTGTGCACAGTCAAGAATACAAAATCCATTAAATTGTTAAACAAAAACAAAGAAACAAAAACAAAGAAAATTCGAGCAAAAAAAAAAACCAACTGATTTTGAGTCATTGCTGGATAATTTTTTCCGTTGTTTTGTTTTTTTTTTTGTTGCTCTTTTACTTCTTGCCACACAAAACAAAGAAGAAGAAGAAGAAAAAAACCATATGAAAAGCAGTCCATCTATGGCAAAGTCTAATATTTTTATACCATTTGGGGGACACCACACACATGTGTTTATTAACAGCCATTAAGCCAATGTGTGGTTAGTTGGTTGGTTGGTTCGCTGGTTTTTTTTTTTTGTTATATTTTCTTGCCATTTTGTTTAATTTCTTGCTCAAATACCCAATAGACCAGACCGCAAATATAATAAAAACAAAAAGAGTTTGTTGTGTATGAATGAATAAACGTTTGTGAAAAAACCCAAACAAACAAACAAATGAATGAATGAAGGAATGAATAAAGAAATGAGTGATTGTCAGCTTAGCTGCTTGGCTGCTTGGCTTAGAAAAACAAAACAACAATTAAAGAAAATATCCATCAAGTTTCGTCGGCATAAGTGATATATTTAACACTCTAATGCCTCCTTGTTTTTGTAACAAATAAAGCTTTGGTTTGGAGTATAAGGGGTAGTATTAAGAAACTCATTATTTTGTCATCCAATTGAACGCTTTATTTAACACAAGCGGGGTAGGGAAAACAAACTGTCATCATGATTTTTGTATTATAAAACTTAAGTTCTATGTGAAGATAAGTTCCAATTTTATAAATCAAAGTCGCAAATCAAAATTGTTAAAAAAAACAAATCATGTTAACAGAGAAATGTGAAATGGTTAACAGTGGTTAATATTTATAGTTATACCAGTTTGTAAATGTACAGTCACACAGATAATTATACGTACCCCCTAAAAATCATTTTTTTAAAAATGATAATATATGGACAAGTCACCTGATTTTTGCGCCAAATTTTTTTGTTTTCCGTCACAGCCGAACAAATTATATTTGTTCTCATCACTAAATATTACATTCGTTCAAAAATTAGTTGACTTGTCCATATATTATTGGGCAAATTCCAATCGTGGCTTTTTTCTCGGCGCTCGGCTGCGGAAAGCGTTCTTTCTCAAAACACTTCGAACTGTTTCGGAATGCACAATAACACTGTGATCACTTTCCGAGGTATTTCGCATTTATACGGCTGAAGTCCTAGGATTTTTATCCACAATACCTTTTATATACCGGGTTACTCTTGGAGATATTTTATACGAAATATACGTCGCACGTATAATTTTCTGTGGTGCCATATTGGTTTTAAGCAAACTGCAGTCACAAATTCATAGATTTTGGGAATCTTTTTTCTTTATTTAAGTAAATGTGTCGTTACAGACGCTAATGTAAAGAAATTTAAGATTAGAAGTTCATTACTTTTTAAAAAAATGATTTTTAGGGGGGGTGACTGTACGTAAAATTATCTATTTGACTGTATATAGGAAATCAAATTCACGAATATATGTACATACATACATACCAGAGAGCAGCAATGAGTATTCAAAATGATAAGTAGAATCGAATCATACTCATAATTTCTGATACTTATACGCACAATTGAATCTCTACTCATATTCAAAGTTTAAAGTACTCATCATATTCATACTTAACAACACGTATGATGTTGATTTCGATTCTCCATAATTCAACAAAATAAGTATGAATCGCATACGAACACTAAAATACTCACTAAACATGTTTTATTAATAATAACAGACTAAATAATTTTCTTATAAACTACATTATAGCTATGTAGGCATGATATTGGTAGCAGAGATCAGCAATGAGTATTCAAAAAGATGAGTAGAATCGAATCATACTCATAATTTCTAATACTTATACGCAGTCATACTTATTTTAACATCGTGGAACCTCTACTCATATTCAAAGTTTGAAGTACTCATCATAATCATACTTAACATCATGCGGGTTGATGTTGTTGATTTCGACTCTACATGACTCAACATTGTACACGAATCATAAAATATGTATGAATCGCGTACGAACACTAAAATACTCACTAAATGGAAATGCAATTACTAAATTGTAAATGCAACAACAACTAAGACTGTAAATTTTGATGAATGATTCGGAGTCACTCGAATCATTTATAAGTATTATAAGAGTATTTTTCTAAAGTTATGCATCTAAATGAGTAAGCTTATGAATCAAACATATTTCGAATGGTATGAGTTTGATGTCAATGTTGTACGCATACTCATTGCAACTTGTACTTATAAATCAACGTTGTATTAAGTACGTATGAATCAGAGTACATAGTTAAACTTTAATATTGTTGACTCAATTATATTCAAAATTTCATGAGTGCTTATAAGTAGCGAAAAAACGATTCATTGCTGAGCTCTTGTGCGTATATAAATTCTCATTTAAAAATCAAAGACGCAAACCCAAATTTTTGCACAGGCAAGAACAAATCCTTATGTTAACAGAGTAATGTAAAATGGTTAACACCGGTAAATATTTATAGTTGTACAACTTTTTAAACATTTGATATATACAAACCTGGTCCGCGAATATATATACGGAATTTTATGTCAACAGTCTCTAAAAATTGGGGAAGTAGAAAATTAATTTACTAGTTGCCAATGTTAAACAGTTAATATTGCTTTCTTAACATCAGAATTTGTTCTGTTAATAACAAATGTGACTCTGCTGAAATTGTTGGTTTGCATCTTGGGTTTCCAAATTCGAATTTATATTCACACACATGAAATTAAGTAACATCAACTCTGCTCCGTAGACATGAGGCCTCGGTTCAAACCTCAGGTGAGAATTCTACATCAAAACGATATATGAAAAAATATTTCTTGGGCAACTTCTTCTGGCAAAAATTCAGAGTGTAAATTAAAATTGCCATGAAAAAGTTTCTCAAGAATCTGTTGCTCGAAGTCGACTTTATACTGTAGCACCCGCCAATCGTGGTTAAAATTAATACACACAACATAAGCGGCATGAGAAACTAGATTCTAATCCTGACTAAAGGGTTGTATGCCAATACTACTCGAGTAAATCAATGCAGGAAGAGAACCTCTTCTCCCTTGACTTCCAGAGAAGATAACCTTAGGTCAGATAACACAAGCTCTTAAGAAAGTGCAACTCTCTTCCTTACAACTCAATAAGCAAAATACCTCGGAATTAAATATATGTCGACTAACCCCGTATATTTTCCCAGAGAAAGTTGTTACTTGACGATGAACGATGATAACCCTATCATTCTAGAAGTTGCCACAGGGAACCAGAAAATTAAGTTAAAAGACTATATATTAATGGAACTCAACCAACGACCAACAACGAATTATGAATACTAAGAGGGTTAGAGAAGTAAATTTTATGACCGTTCTATGTTCCTAAAAGAAGCGAAAGGTAATTCCTTTATAGATCTTAACAGGGAACTATCAATAGCGTTGGTTTACTTACGTTCCTAATTACTCATTGCAAACCTTTAATCAAGATTACAACCTATCTTCTCACACCAGCCCTGTGTGCATAGATTTTTGAGAAACTTTTCATTACAATTTTATTTTACTCTCAAATTTTTTCAAAAAAGACTGCTGAGGGGATGTCACCGAATAACTATTTGTTCATATTTCGTTTTGTTCGAGGGGCCTGAGCAGGCTCCTTTCTAATAAACCAACACACTGTTTGCTTACTAGCCTACAGCGACTTCAGCCGAGATCGTTTCCTACAGTAAAGATCATCTAGACCCTACAAAGTCTATATAACTCGCGAAATGCAAAAGGTCGCCTGACTTTTTGAAAACGCCTCTAACATTCTGTTATATTTGAGTGGAGTCTACCATCTCTATTTCATTATGCGATGCTCGTAATCTGTTTTAACCTGTTTAAAAACCAACCTACCTCCTCTATTATTGCTCTTCTTATTGTGTAGTAGACCAGTAGAGTACTTGCATTTATTTATTTTTTTTTCTTAAGTCTCCAACTTAAATGAATATTGGTTGCATTGCTTGATTGTTTCAATGGCTGTCTGTTCAATTTTCTTGAGAAACAGTAGCCGCCAGCTAACCCAACAGCCAGTCAACCAGCCATTATTTAACCATTCATCCATCCAGCCAAGGTAATTTTTGCATTTAAGTTCGTTTTTTTGCCACTTTTTTTCGTCTTCTTTTCCTCAGGTTTAATTTTTTGTTTTATTTTTATTTCATTCGAATTCGTTTTTTAACTAAGGGGCACGGACAACAACACACTATCTGACAGCGTTGGGAATTATGGTCGACTTGCAATAGCAGTTTGTCAACGATAAAGTCGAACATGCTTTTTATCTGCACTCTTTATATGACCTTTTTTCTTAACTGGTACGAGACTTTTCAGTGCATTCAACGAATAAGTACAAGTATTAGAGAAAAGGGTAGATGGGATGGCACTCTATGTAGTGCCTAAGTAATGTGAAGAGAATAAGAAAGAAATTGTAAGGTAGTGGCAGTCATAAGGTCAGTTAAACTCATGTGCTGAGTTTAAGACAAAAGAAAAAATGTATTACCCTGTGCTATATAAGTGAGTTTTAGGCTTCTTTAAATGTTTTCATGGTTGTTTTCAATTTTAAAAAATCAAGAGACTTAATTTTCCTTTCAAATAAAGGCTCTTGAAATTTTTTGGCCGCCTAGAGGACCATATTACACAATTTATATCATCCTGCAGAAAATTTGGAATCAATGAGCAAAACTACAACTCGCGATATAACAACCCAATATAATTTCTGATAGGACTTCTGTTTTAGTAAAGGAGAGATGGCAACTCTGTTAGCCTAGAACATGTCTGAGTATACATATCAGTCATCAATATTAGCACGAAAAGCTTGAGTAATGAAACTAGAACAAACATTTTCAAATAGGGCTCTGTTTTACTAAAGGAAACTTGACAACTCTGCTATCCTAAAACATTTCACAGTATTTCAATCACCAACCTTACCATGAAAAGCTTTATTAATGAAACTAAAACAAACATTTTCTGATAGGGCATCTGTTTTACTAAAGGAAACATGGCAACTCTGTTATCCCAGAGTATGTCACAGTATTTCAATCACCAACATTACCATGCAAAGCTCGATTAAAGAAATCGGAGCAGTGTAAATAGTGAATAAAGATGAAATTGAAGTGGTTTTTATACTCTGATCAGAAGATTTTGCGGTATTTGACTATTGTAAGGCTTGTCAATCGCTTGACAAGATCTCAAAACATATGTTATGGTTGCTTCATTGCCTTGGCTTGTCGTTGCTCAAAGTTACTTCTCTAGCCTTCTGCAGACTGAGCTATCACCAAACGAAGATAATTGTCTCATTTAAATCTCTGTATTGTGGACTACCGGCTGTATAAAAGGTGTCTGAAATGCTGGAGAGTTGAAGAATTGTGAAAACAAGTGGGTTCTATAATGATAGGGTTGCCTTATGTCACTACCGGCTGCAGAAAAGTTCCCTAAAATGCTAAACACTTGAACAATTTTGAAAACTACCTTGTTCCAGACTGATAGGGTTGCCATATGTCACTCCAGAGAAACAATGCATTCTTTAGAAATATATTGGTTGTGATACAGAGAAGTTTTCCCATTGAATTCTACTTTTTCTTAAGAAGTGGCGCTTCCTACCTGACCCTCCACCTATGAGGTTCGTTGTTAATGTGATCCTCTCTGTAATGTTAGGGCTCAGAAGGCTTATTGAAAAAGACGTAAAAATATTTTTTATCCCGGTTTCAAAACTAAATTAGTCTGTTGCCGACTTTAACCAAGGCTCCTCGCAAAAACCCCCATCTATTCATGTGCGATATTTATGTATACAATAATGATCGAATGATTTGCATACACAATCGATTGTTGAAATTCCCCGGCTTATTTAAAATTGTGCACCACCCTGTGTAGTGGATTAACGGCTGAATAAAAGGTACCTAGAATGCTGGGAACTTGACCATTTTTGAAAACAACCTTATTCTAGATTGATGAGGTTACCATATGTCACTACCGGCTGCATAAAAGGTCCCTAAAATGTTAAACACTTGAACAATTTTGAAAACAGCTTTGTTCCAGACTAATAGGGTTGCCATATGTCATTCAGCGTCTTTGAAAATATATTGGTTGTGGTATAGAAAAGTTTTCTCATTCATTTTTACTTTTTCTCAAGAAATCCCTAGGTGACCCCCTTACCTATAAGATTCATTGTTAATAATATCCTCTCTGTAATTTTAGGGCTTTGAGGACTTACTGAAAAACAATGTAAATAATTTTTTTTATCCCGGTTTCAAACCTAAATTATAAGAGTCTGTTGTCAAGCGTTTTTGACCATGTTCACCAAGGCTCTATGCAAAAAACCCTAATATATTCAAGTGCAATATTTATGTATACAATAATGATCGAATGATTTGCATACACAATCGATTGCTGAAATTCCCCGGCTTATTTAAAATTGTGCACCACCCTTCAAAGCTATTTAGTATTCCATAAGAGGCAGGGCACAACAAGCTAATTTACAATCAAATGGTTTTTTGTAATAAAAATTTTGAATTGCGGACGGTAGGCTTTTCTTGGTCAATAACTTCTTTATAAGCAGAGAGGTGGGGGTGTTTAGTTTTAAGCATGTTTGCTTAAATGTCTGTCCCTACTCGTTTAAACGTGTAAATGTTAGCAATTGTCAGAAATAAAACATGTGTGTGTGTGTGTTTAAATTCCATGGGTTTTTTTTCATCGTTCCTAGGCTGGGTGGGGAAGTGGAATTGTCGTAATACTTTAATAGTTTTCCTCTGTAATAGTTTGTGTGTGTTTTGTGTTATTGCAGTTGTTTTAAAACCTTTTTTAATGTCTCTGTCATAAGTGTTTAAACACAAACCATGTCTCTTTAAAGCGTTTACAAGAAACATTTACTGGCTGATGTGTGTGTGTCTCTGTCAATGAGTGGATGTTGGTTGGTTGGTTGGCTGGTTGACTAACTCGCTGGTTTACTTGGTTGGCTTGTTTTTATTGTTGTTCTAATAGGCGATGACTGTCTCTTGGTGGTGATGGTGGTGGTGGCAATGTTTGAAATGATGATGGTAATGGCAGAGTAATTTAATAACTTTACGAGTGTTTAGGTTTCTAAAACCATAAACATTTCAAAAAGTGTTTCTGTGGCTATCAAATATAACCCCAACGAAAGCAAACCAAACACAAGGAAAGAAAGAATGAAAGAAAGAAAGATATGCTTAACGTAAGTCTACTTTTCTTCTCTGTTGTTGTATTAGAAAATATTCGAAGGAAATATTTATAATCAGTTGATGATAGCTGTTGTAAAGAAATATGAAGTGTTAATAACAACACTACCATGGTAAGAGTAATGACTGTGTCGGCCTCAATGGAACGCATTTAATACGAAAAGTGTTTCCATTCAAGTGGAAAAAGTGTAATGGGAACGTATGTAAGTCTTACATACTATAGGTCTGTAGAAGCAATACCGTTTAGTGAATTTAGTGTTTTCTGTTTTATTCTAGGGTATACTCTGCTCTATTCGGCTCTAACTCTAAGATATTTAATCTACTTTACTGCACTCTTATCGTCTGTGCTTCTTTTCTAATAACAATTTTGTTGGTAAATAAACTTTTTTCATACCTTATCTATAAGAGTCATACAGGGGCTTTTATTAAGCGCTTCCAATCATACATACATACATACATACATAATTGGCCATTACAACCCTTTAGTCAGGATTACAACCTAGCTTCTCACTCATCTTATGTTGTATGTGCTAATTTTTATACGTGCGGGACCTACAGTTTAATGTCGACTCCGAACGACAGCTTTTTGAGAAACTTTTTCATGGGGAATTACATTTTATTCTTAGAGCTTTTGCCAGAAATCTGCTGAGAGGAAGTCGCCGAAGAAATATTTTTTCATATTTCGTTTCGTTCGAGATGTCTGACCTGGGTTTTGAACGATGGTGTCACGTCTAATAAGTCAACACATTACCTACTAGACTAAACGATGACTAAACGAAAAGCACTTCCAATCATCAAATTTAAATAAAACAAGGTATGTGTGAGATGTCATCGACTTATTTTGTTAGTTTGAAAGACCTATCGATATCACGTCTCTTCTGGAAAAATCGCATCACAAATGTTATTGACTTTGAGGAACGCTGTGGTTTGTGGCTTATTCGCATACACTTGCTACTGAAGAAAACTCCTCGAGAAAAAGTCTAGCGAAGTCAGATCGCACGATCTCGGTAGCTAAGTCACATCACTTCCCCTTTAAAAGATCATACTCTCAAATCACTGGCATAAAATATTCAATGTCGAGCTAAGTAGCAAGCAACGTCGTCCTATTGAAATCACATATTAACGACTAGATCATCCAATTCAGACCAAAAGAATTTGGTAATCATCGATCGCCCTATAGTGCTCGCCTGGCAAATGTCGTTCTCAAACAAATATTGACTTAGAACGCCACCTGCCCAAACATACATACATAATTGGTCATTACAACCCTTCAGTCAGGATTTCGACCCAGTTTCTCACACCACTTATGTTGTGTGTGTTAATTTTATACATGAGTGGCAGGACCTGCAGTTTAGAGTCGACTCTGAATGACAGATTTTTGAGAAACTTTTCATGGCAATTTTTATTTACTCTCAGAGTTTTTGCCAGAAGTCTGCTGAGAGGAAGTCGCCGACGAAATACTTTTTATACTTTATTTTGATGTCTAGCCTGCTGCTCGAGCCCTGGCTTTTCGTCTAATAAGCCAACACACTACCTACTAGACCACGGCGACTTCACGGCCACCTGCCCAAAATCTACACAAAACCGTGACTTTAGCAGGATGCTTTGGTCGCTCTTGGATCTCGTGTGGTTTAGTATCGCCCTAAATTCGAAAACCTTGCTTGTTCACGTACCCATACATCCAGAAATAGGTCTCATCCCTGAAGATGATTTTTCGTTGAAAATTAGGGTCAGTTGTCAACTGCTCCAGAACACGTCCTTGTCTACAGTCTTCCATGGTGATTTGGTAATACAGACTGTATAAATGACAACTCATTTGACAGATGTAGCTTCAAAAGTAACCGTCAGAGTTTGAAAGGTTCTCTTACAAGACCATATTTTTGCCATTACCACTTCCACAAAGGATTTCCATCTTATCCTGTTGGCTGCTGTTATTTTATGCCTCTTCCCACTTAACAATATGCCAAAGGTTAAGCTCCGTTTGGCTGTTATTCTGCGTTATTTCTGTTTCGTTAATCTTTTTTGTTGTTCCAGCTAAGGAGGTGATTGGTCTGCTGTAGTAGGTGCTAGGATAATGGGGCTATTATCTATTTTGCCTAGGAATAACTCCCTTCGAAAATGCGCTGTAGTGGTGGGGAACCTAGATAACCGTTAATTCCTACCTGTTGCCCGTTAAGTGGTGGTACGGTGAATTTATATTTATTTTCATTTTCAGGGAGTAAGCGGAGCGGGCTTGTTAAATGAATTGTATTGAAGGGAGTGAAGCCGCATAATTTTTTTAATATCGAGCCAGACTGTAATAGGGGTTTATGAAAATTTTTAAAACGCTCTGGAAAATAGTAGTTACCACACGCCTAATAGTCTAGGTATCTAACCACTCGACTATTTTATTTAGATGCTTGCTTAACATTCAGATTTAGGTATACGATGTTGAAATTGGTTTTTAGCTTCAAAAAGTAGGCAGTTCTTTTGGAACGGAAACCATATTTTGCCAGAAATGTGGAATACAGTTAAAGCTAACAAAGGCCAACATTTTGTATACTCTGTAGTTAAAGCAATTGAAACTTTTTTATAATTTTTTTTAATTACAACGGGAAATGCCATTCAAAGGATATCATAAATTATTCAGTTTTGTTTTTTTTATGATATTTTAACACAATTTTTAAGTAACATTTAATCAGGAAAACTTATACAATCTCTACACGTTTTAAATAATAATCTAAAAAGTTTCATTAGAAACAATATAAGCCAGAGGCGAGGCCAACCAACCATACTAACTAAACTAACTGTGGTCACTTCATAACCATTTTATAGTCCTTGGCGGCAATTTAAAATGTAGAAAAATACAGGCTATAAATCATTACAAATGTATTGCTTAACCATTCTAGCCCCTCTTAACCACATTTCCTTTTAAGAAAAACAACAACAACAATAAAAAAATAATATAAAATAAAAATTTTTTAATTAAAATTCAAAGAAACTTCTGAGCTTGCTATACCAACCAACCATTATTTTATATGACGTCATATCCGTTTTCATAATGAAATTAATTTTTTTTTCTTTCTTTTTTTTAATTTTCTTTGCAGAACTTTTAAAGAAAAATAAAAAATAAAGAAAACGAGAAAAAATGAAAACATACCATGGTTAGCTTAACAGGCTGCAAATGAAATTATTTGTAAAGAAACAATTGAAGAAATTCTACAATGGATTCCTTAACGTCGCAACAACGTAAAGAAAATCCAATAAACGACGACGAAGAAAATAAAGTCGAATTAAATTCTGTTGATGAGACAACTCCTACAACCATTGCAACAACAGCAACAGAGCCAACACCAATTGATGGTATTGATGGCAATAGTGATGGAGATCATAATGCAATAAAGGCAACAGAAACAGCAATAGCAACAACAATAGCAAATGAAATTGCAAGGGTATTTGCCACAAATACTGTAACAGCAATTACCAATAATAGTAACCAAGAGACTGATTTAGCGGCCATGTCTACTAAAGCTATACATGATATACCACCAGTAAATTTGATTGCAACGACAGCAACAACCACAACAACAGCAGCAGCAGAAGCAACAATATCAAATACTTCTATGTCGTCTGCTGCGATACCATCATATATTTCTAATGAAACAGCAACTACAGCAACAACATCTAATCATCAATTTGTAACTCCTCAAAAACCATTACATGCCTCATCATTATCAGCGTCATCATCATCAGCTTCAGCATCAGCATCAAAGAAAAAACACAATAAATTTTCAAAATGTTTTAGCGGCGGCAACAACAACGACAACAACAATATCGGCGTTGGTGATCATGATCATTCGTCATCATCATCATTAACGAATACTATTGCCAATGCGGCCGCCTCGTCCTTGTCGTCGTCTTCATCAATGGCGGCATCATCGTCGGCAAATATGAAAACTTCTTTATCGATGACTTCATTGCCACCGGATGAAAAGCAAGAAAGTCGTGATGGCATCAAAGCCAAATTGAAGGTGGAAAGGCCTTACAATAGTTTAAAGGTAAGTCAGATCATTTGTTTTCATGTCTGTTTCGTTTATTTTTTTATTTGATTTTTTTTTTTTCCAAAAAGAAACATAACACGTGTGTCCATAATAAAACACTCATGTCCTATTCGAGACACATTTTGTATGCTTTTTAGCTCTCGCTTCTTTTGGAATATGTATTCTTGTTCAAAGGGGTGATCAATCATGTGTTTTAGAGACCATAAGAGATGGACTTTTAATTCTAAAGGATCTTAACGTGTCAATCAGTCTTGAATGAAATCTAGTTCTTCTGAATAACAATGCGTTCCACTACCAGCAATGTCCATCTTCTATTTGAAACGATTTTTTCTATTGACTTTACTAAACAAATATCTGTTGATTAATACAGTTCGATGCCTAGCATATCTTGATGTACCTCAGGCAAGACATTATCGTCTTATACTCCAACAGTCCTTCTATGAAACCACACATAGAGCTTCTGAGAATGTTGCGAGCGATACTTTAGTAAAAAACTAGGTATCCAACAGATCCTTACCCACAGTCCAGAAATCCTACCAATCAATCCGCACTCCTGTAAGCGTATATAGCGGTTTCCAACATGGACTTCCGAACTTGGGGAGTTGATAAGAGCCATATCTGTCAAATTAATTGTCATTTGTTCAGTATCTTTTACCAAATCAGCATGGACGACAATAGGGTATTCGCCGAATGGACTCTGGAGCAGTAGGCGACCGACCTTAATTTTCACCAAAAAACCACCTTCAGTGATGAGTTCCTTTTGGAGATAAATGGGTATACTTGAACGAACAAAATCGTCGAATTTGAGACGCTGCCAATCCACATGAATCCAGGAGTACCTAATGCATTCCAAAAAAGACATCGTTTGGTGTGATATCTTCGGTCCAGATATCTTATTGGAAATACCTTGGCCAGGTCATCACTGGTAATAGCGAGCACAACGATTTTCTCGATTGATTACAAACTTTTTGGCTTGAATTAGATGATCTGGACACCAACTGTATGTGGTTTCAACAAGACGGCACAATGTGCAACGTAGCTCATACCACACAAATTCTGTACGAGTAATTTGAGGGCTTGCGCATCTCACGTGGATTTAATGTGAATCGGCCACCAAAAGCATGCGATTTGACCACGTTAGACTTTTTCCTCTAAATTATACATATATGATGAATTGTGGGTGCTTAAAATTCCCTCATCTCGAATTTCCTGAGTGTCGGACAATGACAGAGAAGATGACTTTTGCTTGTGGATATACTTATGTATGTCAATACCCCATTATGATAGCTATGAGACACGTAGGATGGATCTTCTGTATATCCCTAAAGGACAAGATTTTTTGTCCAATGCACTTGTAATTCATTTTTCCTTTGCGTCTGTCTAGTCTGTTTAATCTCAAGAGAAGGATGCCATTCTCATAACTGAATTCGTTCCAATTAGCAATTGTACCAGTAAGTGTCTCCGCTATGTTGCTACCCGCTATCTCCCTGTGTTTAGGGTTATAAGTTATAAGGTTATAAGGGTCATAAGTTAATATGTGTATGTCGCTATTCAACATACTCTGATACTGATTTTTATATGAGACTGTCGTTATAGTCATTTTCTGATCTGTTTTATCAGAATATCATGCATGTATTCTTTGGTGTTCTTATTTTTATTGTATACATGACTAAAAGCGAAATCCAAATAGTACGAGTTTTGGCAGGGCCATAGTTTCTGTACTTTTGTGGGGTTTATATATTAGTCTTCATTCATTCATTATATGAATATCTGTTGAGAAAAAATTCCTCCCAAAATGGACAGTCTTCTAGCTCTTGCACTGCAAAATAAAAAATGCTTCAGTCAGAATCAAGTCGATATGTTAATATGATATGATATCTACAGTGAAGAGCAGAAGTGAGTACATGTAGATATTTACTCATTCGATTGAATTTGCATTCGTTTGATAAAATTTGTCGTTGATTTTTGTATAATTCAGTCAAGAACTGAACCATATATAGCCAGACACAAACCGCAATTGGCAAGTGCGTAACATTGTTACGTTTCTAGCTTTTAAAAAACGTTTAAAATATGAGCTCGTAGATTGCAAATAACATAAAAATAAATTTGTGTTTAGTTTCAATTGAAATTCTTTATTATTCACACAATTCTGTGTGTCACTGTTCACAACTTGATATAAACAACAACAATTGCTCTTCTCTGTTATTCCTCGGTTTACACCCTTTACATAAACAATAACAATCACTTAGCAATTATGGTCAGATGTTTGTAACGGAGATCTTCAAACCACGATTACTCTCTTTAGCCGCACCGCGTCCTCACACAACACTGACTGAACTTCACTAACCCACTCGCCTACTTTGCCTTGCCTTTTATATGGCAGGGGAAACAGTCTGATGAATGTTCTTGAAGGCGAATGTTCGTAACTTCGCCTTCTTGAAATCTTTATAAATGCAAACATCATTGTTTACTTTCTTTATTGGTGTTTGTGTATTTTGTTTACATTTATTTTTTTTGTGGATTTTTGTTTACTTGTTTACCATTCTTTATGCTATATTAAGCAGTACGATAATTTGTAAACAGGTTTGTTCACTGCATTGTTTTATTTTGTAGCCTTTGTTTATAATGTTAATGTTAAGCGATGTAAAAGCAACCAACCAATATCTTGATTTTTCATTTTCGTAACAATATTAACAATCGCTATGTACTCACTTCTGCTCCTCACTGTAGATACAAACCCCTTGCGGTATACAAAAATATTTCCTTATTTTATTATTATATTTGTCATGAAATTTAACAAATTTTCAATCAATTAACACTCATTTCACTTGCGTGTGTTTGTTGTTGTATGATTTTGATGCTTACTTGGCTGCTGCATTGTTAAGGTTTTTGAACTTGGTAAATACGCATGATTATAATGCATAACTATTGTTAGTAACTCCTACTAAATGGAAAGAAAAATAAACGGAAAATGGAAAATAAAATAAATAACTGTTAATAAACAAAACTTTCCAATCCTCAAGAGGAAAATACCAAAAAAACAAGAGAAGAAAGAAAGAAGGAAAAAAAATGAAAGAAAAAAAATTGAATGATTTTTATAACAAATAGACTTGAGGCATGAAATGAAATCTTGTCTCTGCATGGCTATAAATTCAGCAATAAATCCTAATTGTGAATGATTATGCAATCAATTGTCACCCAAGACTAAATTGCTAAAGCAAGCAACATGCATCACTAGACGAGCATTCAACAACATTAGTAGTGTGGCAGCAGCAGCAGCAGCAACAAACAAAAATTCCCACATACGATAAACGTATTAAAACCTGAAAATTGTTGAACGGCGACAATATTTTTTTTTTTTTTTTTTGTAAAAAGAAAACAGGAATTAAAGTTAATTTCAACAGTAGTTGGTGTTTTTTTTTGTTTTGTTTATAGGAGGGGAAAGTATGCCTACTGGCAGTAGTCTTGCGTTTCCTTAAGAAGTTGTGGCTCAAAACTTGGTTTGTTCTTTTCTTAAGGCAAACCATTCCTACACATTTAATCTGTGAATATGTGCATATGTGTGTGACTAACGATATAAAATTAAACAACACATGTGCCTGCCACTGTAATTTTCACATTTTGGTAAGCCCAACTAATTTTGTTTTTGGTCTCCATGCCTGTTATCCAACAGTGTGGTTTCGTTCGTTCGTTGTCATTCGGTAGTGTGGATAGTTTTTCATAATGATGTGCCGTTTCTTGGTTTGTTTGTTTCGTCTCTCGCACAAATACCAAAACAAATGTGTGTGTTTGGGCCAATAAATCATTGTTACGCAGCGCATTAATTTAAAGAGTTTTTTTTCCAGTAGCAAACATTGTAGTTGTTGTTGTTGCTGTTGTAAAATTTCTAACGCCTGCAACATTCAACAACAAACAACAACAAACAACGCCAATAACAACTGTCAACTGTTTAACACCAACAACATTACCATCACCATTATAATCGTTTACAATCGTCATCGTCATCGTCAAGCATGTCGTATTATAGATTGTGTTTATACGTACATGTACGAGCGTGCATTTTGTATTGCCAATAATAATAAGGCACAGTGGGATAAAGCAGACAAAAAAGCTCTGCTATTTTTTAATACTTATTTTATGGATAAAAGGCCTATTTAGACTCAGACACAATTAATACTCGTAACCATGAATCTAGAAAGGAACAGTTTTTGGCACTCGGCTTTCTGAATCCCATGAGGTCTGGTTTCCAGTAGAAATAAATTTTACAACTCCTTTGTAGGGTTAACCGCTGATTGTTGTTGATGCCTAGACGAAGACGTAAATTCCAAATTCTTCGCGTTTCTCAACCGTTAGCTGGTGGCCAGACGATTAGAGGGGATATCTTTCCATCTTTTATGAATTCTTCAGGCTGCGGTAGGTTTTCTTCATAATGGAGTCACGGCTTTCTTGATCCCATGGGGTGTGGTTTTCATTAGAAATGAATTTTACAACTCCTTTGTAATATTAACTGCTACTTGTTTTTGATGCCTAGAGGAAAACCTAAATTCCAGTTCCTAAGCGTTCTTCAACCGTTCGCTGGAGGGCAGTTGGTTGAACACTTCATTGTCTTTCTATAACTGCGACAATAGAGTATGCCGCACAGATAAGTCTGAGGACAATGTTTTTCTTGGCACACATTTACAGTAAAGACCAGTTAAGTAAGTAAGATCCTAATAGACAGCCGAAAGTATTTCTGTGCCAACAAAGAAAGTCTGAAGTCGTCGAAGTCTAATAGATAGTGTGTTGACTTATTAGACATGCGGCCACGGTTCAAACCCCAGGTCAAACATCTCCAACAAAACGAAATACAAAAAAATATTTTCTTCGGCGACTTCCGCTCAGCAGATTTCTGGCAAAAACTCGTGAGAATAAATAAAAATTTCCATGAAAAGTTTTTCAAAAATCTGTCATTCGTAATCGACATTAAACTGTAGGTCCCGCCACTCATGTATAAAATTAACACACACAACATAAGTGGTGTGAGAAACTAGGCCGTAATCCTGACTGAAGAGTTGTAATGACCAATTATGTTTTGTATATTTGTAAGGTTAATTGCTGATTGTTTGTGTTGCTTAGAGGAAAGCGTACATTCCAGATTCTTACCGTCTGTCCTCCAGGGAACGGTTGCAGAGACTGTCTTTCCATTTTCAATAAAGTCTTCAGACTGCGCTAGGCTTTCTTCATAGTGGAGTCACGGCTTTCTAGATCCCATGATGTTTGTTTTTGATGCGTAGAGGAAATCGTAAATTCTAGTACCATAGCGTTCTTCTACCGTTTGCTGGACGGCAGTTGGTTGGAGGGCCTATCATTCCATCATCAATAAAGTCCTCAGACTGCGCTAGGCTTTCTTTATAGTGGAGTACCATGATGTTTGTTTTTGATGCCTAAAGGAAAGCGTAAATTCCAGGTCCATGGCGTTCTTCAACCGTTCGCTCGAGGGCTTGAAGAACCTATCTTTCCATTCTCAATAAAGTCTTCAGACTGCATCGTCTTTCCATAACTACGACAATAAAGTTTACCGCATAGACAAGTCTGAGGGCAATGCTTTTCTTGGCCTCCATGGATATTTACAGTAACCTAGACATTTACAATTGACCGAAAATTCGAATAGCGAAACTACTTTTGACTTTGGACGCAAGGAAGACTGACGAAAACTCTGAGAATAAATAAAATTGCCATGAAAAGTTTCTCAATAATCTGTTGTTCGAAGTCGACATTAAACTTTAGGACTCGGCATCCGTGAATAAAATTAACACACACAACATGGGTGGTGTGAAAAGCTAGGTTGTAATCCCGACCAAAGAGTTCTAAGACTAATTAAGTAAATAAGATCCTGATAAACAGCCAAAAGTATTTCTGTGTCAACACGGAAACTCTCTGTTAAAGGTCGAGTCGGAGTCGACTTTAAATTGTTGGTTCCGCCACTCTTGGATAAAATTAACACACACAACATGATGGGTAGTGTGAAAAGCTAGGTTGTAATGCTGACTAAAGGGTTGTAAAGAGCAACTAACTAAATAAGATCCTGATAGAATGCCGAAAGTATTTCTGTGCCAACACAGAAAGTCTCTATTAAAGGGTGATATAGCCTACACTATGCCTACTTGGTGGCTTAGCTGTATGCCAATGGACATGGGACCACTTGGTTTTCTCGTCAATACTCGTTTCAAATGAATCCGTTGGGTTTATTACAGTTCCCTTGTAATCGTTTGACCTGATACGTTTGTTCCAACTAAATATCAGTCTGTAGATTCATTTTATTGGCGTGATTTTATCTACGTTTTCTTTACATACACTCAGCCACAAAAGTATACATACGGTTAACAATTTTAGAAATTTTTTATCCAACCCCTTTTCGTTGAAAATCTTTATAATTGTCTGACAACTTTGCTCGATTTTAAGACGGTCTTGGTTAAAAAAAATTCTGAAATTTGTTAACCGTATGTATACTTTTGTGGCTGAGTGTATCTTTTTCTTCGATTTTAAGACGGTCTTTTGCATTGGTTTAGAAATTTGTGAAATTTGTTAATCGGATGTATACTTTTTTAGTTCAATTTCAGAAATTTTTTAACCAATGCAAAAGGCCGTTTAAAATCGAGGAAACTATAAAGATTTTCAACGAAAACGGATTGGTTAAAAATTTCTGAAATTTGTTAACTATATGTATACTTTAGTAACTGTGTGTAGATGGCGCTGTCTTGAATATTTTATCGCCCGTAATGGGTCGATGCATAAACGTCATTTTTTATTTCATTCCAACAGCATTTTGCGCATACAAAATTGTCTTCTAAGATCTGTTGAATTGAACTTGAGTGTCTAGCAAATAAAGCGGGTACAAAATTGGGCATTTTGAAGGTACTAAATGGTACGTTCTATACTTTGGCAAACCGGTTTTAAAAGTGCTGGTAGTAGATCAGCACCTTTACATGTTGTGTTCTTTAATTTATTTGGAGTATGTGAACATTCGGCCACTGGGGTGGTATTTGTTTTCATAACTTCTTATACTTCTTTTGCGTACTATTGCCCCATGGTGCATATACTACTTTACGTTGGTAAATACAGTAGCATTTATAAGCAACATACTTACATGACCGATACTGGCAATAATTGCTATTGTGTTGTTTGGTTGTTTTTTTCGCTTTTCTTTTTTTTCTAATTAATTTCCATTTTCTAAGCATTTTCGTCTTGTATTATTATAAAAATTTTCTCAATATTTGTTGGTTATTATTGCTGCTGTTATAATCATAAACGAATTTCCATTATTACCTACAACTACAAATGGCGCTGACAACGACAACAACATCATCATCCGTCGTAGCATAATAATAATAATAATAATGGCCACAATAATAACAAAGGCGTCGTTGACGCCAAGATGGCTGTTAATTACAGTAGTTAACGGTTTTTTTTTCATATTTGAACAACCGTTGCTTATCTCGCTAAGCCAACGAGCAGCCTGCTTTGCTAGCCTCTATGCCAGCCATGCAATTTTTTCCTACACTGTCTGTCTGTATTGTATAGTTATGGTCGTCACTCGTCGTAATCGCGTTAATTCCGCGAGTGTGTGAGAAAATTTACGCTGTATAGCAGCAATAGCACAGTAGCAGACGCAGCAACTGCATTAATAAAATAATTTGTTTAATATTTTTTTAATTAATTATTTATTATATTCAATCAATTTATAATTTTTCAGTAACTTAATTAAGTTGCGGTAGCTAGAGTGACTGACTGACTGTGGCTTGATTGGTGGGGCTGCTGTGTTTGCTGTGGCCCCATAATCTCTCTTGGGAATTAATGTTTTGAAAGTTATTAACTGAATGCAACAACAAAACATTACTGACTGCTGACACAATTTATTAACTTTTTTTTTTATTTTACATTTTATTTGTTAATATTTATTTAATGTGTAGACATTTTGTTTTTTGTTTTGTTTCTTTTTGAGAAGCCATTAACTTGTTGCCTGGCATATAATAACAGTGTTTACACAAAATAAATTACCCCGTAAAGGTTGGTCATTAGCGATTATATTCCTTTAAAGCATTGATTTAATGATTTCCTCGTCTTAATTTAAAGCAATTGTTTCGGAAGTTGTGTGTTTAATTTATCTTTTGGGCTGAGTTACAAATTTAGAGAGTTAGGAGGTCATATCCTACATAAAGCGATATAAATTTTCCTAAGAAAAGTCAACACATTTTACGTCTCGAAAGAACAATCGATGATAGTTTATGTTGGTCGAATGACACTTTAATTTTTCAACTTTGACTGTACAAGTGCCCCTGCGCTGACCAACTTCCTTCTCTTCCCTGATTTTGGTGGAACTTGGTCAGTACATTGAAGTCGCCGTGGTCTAGTAAGTAGTGTGTTGGCTTATTAGACGTAAAACCAGGGGTCAAGCCCCAGGCCAGACATCGAAACAAAATACAAAAAGTATTTTTTCGGCGACTTCCTCTCAGCAGATTTCTGGCAAAAACACTGAGAGAAAAAAGAATTGCCATGAAAAGTTTCTCAAAAATCTGTCGTTCGGAGTCGACTTTAAACTGTAGGTCCCACCACTCATGTATAAAATTAACACACACAACATAAGTGGTGTGAGAAACTAGGTCGTAATCCTGACTAACCAATTATGTATGTATGTTGGTCAGTGCAGGGACTGCATGCACTCGTGGCATCACAACGGGCCGCTATGCGTGCTCAAGTGAGCTCTTTAAGATCAGAGCTACCACTTCGACCTAACCTACATTCTACTGCTTAGTTATTCTTGCGTTAGCTGCTTTTACGAAGTTATCTATCGTGTTCCAGTTGTAGCAACTTCATTGCATTGTTTGTTCTCCATTAGGTTCCCCTAACACTGTATTTGAACATAACGCCTTGCACAATCTTATTTTCATCAAAGCGTCCTTGATGAAAGGACGTCAACCGAACAACGATAAAGTTGGTTTGGACATCTCGAACAAAACGAAATATTAAAAAAATATTTCTTTCGGTGACTTCCGCTCAACAGTCTTCTAGCAAAAACTCTGGGAGTAAAATAAAAATTTCTATGAAAAGTTTTTCAAAAATCTGTCGTTCGAAGTCAACTTTTTAAACTGTAGGTCATGGACAAAGTCAACACACAAAACATTGGCGGTGTGTTAAACTAGCATCCTAGTAATCCTAACTAAAGGTTGGTAATGACTAATTAAGTAAGTAAAGGAAGTAACCACGTCCTTTCATATATTAGATTGAAACATAACTTCTAGCAAAGAAAATAAGGTATAAAGAATGTGCATTTTAACCTATTTTGGAATATTTTTCAAAAATATTTCAGGACGCGGGGGGAAAGATAGAAGGGAAGGATACAGAAACCAAGAGCGTAACAATGCGTTGTTCTCATCGTGCGTTTTTGTTGTTTGACCACTTTTTTATTTATTTTTATGGTGTTAAAAACAGACGTCGGCACCAATGTCCCTCAGGGGAAGAACATCTTCGGCTTTTTACACACATAGGACACGAACATCAAGAATGTTCGTTAAAAAGAGCGCAAAAATCTTGTCAGCTTTTAAAGAACAATGTTCATGTCGCTTTTTTCAGACTTCAATTGTACACCCAAAGAAATATCACAGTAGTATTCAGTAATATCAATGAGAAATGATTTCGATTTTTGGAAGAATACTTGTCAAGTTAAATACGGTGTCTAGGAATTTAGCGCAGTACAATTTTTCTATATTTTCCGATCACATATACATATCATTGGGTTAATAAGTAGACTTGAAATTATTACTAACAATTTTCCTCTAGGTTAACACATGCCTATGGTTATGGATTAGTGAGTGAGAGACAGAAAATAAGTTGAGAGAATTTATTTGTTCCAGCCATATAAAAGTGTTAGTAATATACTCTATTTTTATTTTCATTTCATCAACATACATATGTAAAGCTGTCTATCTTTGGCTTAATAATTCTGGATAAATAAAAATAAAATAAAACATCGATTTTATTATTAAAAGAACATAAAGCTATCCATCTTTGGCTTAAAAATTAGGCCATGTTTTTTTAGATAAATAAAAATAAAAAGAATAAAAAACCATTTTTTTTATTAAAAGAAAAAAAAACGAGCATTCCAAAACATTAAAAAAATATACTACGGGACAAAATAAAATACGCACAGCTAATGACATAGAACATTTTTAACACAAAATATTCTTCGAGTGTTATTCTGAAAAAAAAAAAAAAATGATAAAGCATCCGCAGTACATGTACGTCGCAGTCTGATCGACAACTAAATCAAAAAACACAAGAATACATACACATGTACATACGTACGATGAGAGCAACACATTGTTCCTCCCTCTCATCAAGAAATGATTTTTAAAAATATTTTGGTGAGAGCGGGTCGTAATGTTTCGACCCGCCCACTTATACATGATGCGTATTCTTTATATCCATATTCTTTGCTTCTAGTCACTTATCTTTCAATATTTGTGGTGAATCTACCAACTAATCGTATGCCCACCAACTGCTGCTACTGATTTTCTATCTTCGATGCCTCTTACGCAGAGATCTTCCTCATCCTAAGCAGAAGGATTTCAGAGATTTTTTATAGTAGCATCCTGAGCAGCTAATTCTAAAATGTAATAGAGTTTCTTTTGGTTGTGTTTTAGTGAATTCCTTCCCAGACTTACTTTGGCCATCTTCTTTCATTGTCAGAGCATAGCGTAGTCCATGTTACTCTTGAAGGTAAGACGATCATTAGTAATTAGATCACTTAGAATTTTTTGTGGACATTAAAGGAGTTTATATCGAGTCTTGTAATTCAAATTCTCAGTGTACTATTTATACTTAGATCATTTGAATTAATAATGAACCATAAGTCAACTAGAAATTTGATTCATGCCTTAGTATCCATCCAATAGAAGACCTTCAGAGGTCCTATATCCAGTATAAACACGAATTTTGAGTCTGTCCATCTGCCTAGTAGTTCCCCTGACTTTTGTCTTATTAGTCTCCATCCGCTTTAGTAAAACTAGAATTTCAGTAGCAATTTAGAAATTCGGCTGATTCGAAACTAAGCAGTTGCTAGCTTTAGATCGTTTTCAAATAAGAGCCTGAAGAGCAGCTTATAGTATATAGTTCACTAGCATCATCACTATCAGTCGTAACAATTTTCCGTCATTCGCTCTCGAAAGGTATAGACTTTGTTGCGATTCATTAGCGATTCGCTGATGGCAGTCTTGTCCTTAAGGAACCCTGAATTACAAAGTTTTGAATCAAGCCTGTTGAAAATAAAATTAAATGGTTTCTGTGCTGAGCTCTGAGGTAAACGAAAAAGTTATGGTAGGGTGCTGGAACTTCAAAACTTTTGGCTTCACAAAGCGTGCAGATTCTTTGATATCCAAGTAGCAGACGTGCTGCATGGAAAAACTACAACAAAATGGAAAATGGTGGCTACGGAGTATAGGATATAAATTTTTGTCTTATTCGAAGCAATACGGCAAAGAACTGGCTGTGTTTCTCTTTATTGGTGTTCACTTTTGACCCGTTCCCAAACTAGACAGAAGCAACCAATACCAAAACTGGCAAAGGGGACTTTTTGCGTCACCTAGCGTTATCAAATTGTATTAAAAACCGCAATCTGTTTCAATATTAATAAATTTTGTTATACTTGGTTGTACAGGGTGTTTTTTATAGAGGTATAGAACTTTAAGTTGCAATAAAACAACGATGGATTATTCGATTGACATGAATTTTATTTATCCGAAAGATAATCTTGTGGCATTACATTTTAAATATGATTTCTGGCATATGACCGCCACGGCTGGCGCGGATGTAGTCCAATCTGGACGTCCAATTTTCGATGACTTTCCAACATTTGTGGCCGTATATCGGCAATAATACGGCGAATGTTGTCTTCCAAATGGTCAAGCGTTTGTGGCTTTACCGCATAGACCAATGACTTTGCATAGCCCCACAGAAAGTAGTCTAGCGGTGTTAAATCACAAGATCTTGGAGGCCAATTCACAGGTCCAAAACGTGAAATTAGGCGGTCACCAAACGTGTCTTTCAATAAATCTATTGTGGCACGAGCTGTGTGACATGTTGCGCCGCCTTGTTGAAACCACATCTCCTGGACATCATGGTTATTCAATTCAGGAATGAAAAAGTTAGTAATCATGGCTCTATACCGATCACCATTGACTGTAACGTTCTGGCCACCATCGTTTTTGAAAAAGTACGGACCAATGATTCCACCAGCGCACCAAACAGTCAGTTTTTCTGTATGTAACGGTGTTTCCACATACACTTGAGGATTACCTTCACTCCAAATGCGGCAGTTTTGTTTGTTGACGTAGCCATTCAACCAGAAGTGCGCTTCATCGCTAAACAAAATTCGCTTATGAAAATCGGGAACAACGGTAATCTCGTTTTGGGCCCATTCGACGAATCTACGCCTTACTTGATGATCGTTTGACTTCAAATCTTGCACGAGTTGGATTTTGTAAGCACGCAAACCAAGATCTTTCCGCAAAATCTTCCATAAAGTGGGTGGACACAGATCCAATTCCTGTGCTCGATGGCGGATGGACTCATTCGGGTCTTCCTCAATGCTACGCTCTACAGCAGCAATAGCTTCTTCTGTACGCACCGTACAGCGTCTCTGGGGATGCGAGTTATCAATAAGAGTAAACGTGGTGCGAAAACGTTCCATGGTTAATCGAATTAACTGCTCTGATGGACGATTTTGTCGACGATAAAATGGACGTAGTGCACGATACGTTTTCCGCACAGAACCATTATTTTCGAAATAAAATTGCACTATTTGCAAGCGTTGTTCAGGCGTGAGTCTATTCATGATGAATTGCCAAACCAAACTGAGAATAAATCACTTGACAGCTGTTAAATCGGTCGCCATCTTGAAAAGTAATGCCAACTTAAAGTTCTATACCTCTATAAAAAACGCCCTTTATAATCTAATAATGCGGGCTTCTATTGTATCGCATTGAATTAAAATAAATTTATTCGGAGTGATGACTATCGTAAGCTTTAATTTTTTTCCCATACTCTACTCATATTCTTCATACTGTTTTAATACCCAGATTTTATTCATTTTATGCTTTGGAAAGGTCACACACGTTAAAACTTGGCAATTCAATTTTGTTTTCATATTTTTTTTTTATTTTTCTAAATTCTGTAATGAATTTCAACTGAGATAGATACAGCATACAATGTCCATTAAAATTCCAACTAAAATTGGCAGTAAAATCGTTCATTTTTAATAACGAATACCAACCTATACCACTACAGCAACAGTAACAGCTAAACTAATGAAATATTATCGATTACAAATTATCGGTTGTGTAAATAATAACAACAAGATTAAAAAAATAATTATAATCGCCACACTTCCTTTACTTATTCACTCCCTCCCCCCTCCTTACAATTGCCGTCTGTCTGTCATACGGCAAGTAATATAAGAGCATCAACGTTCTAATGGAATAACAAAGAATTCTTAAAGCCCAGCATGACGTTGTCCAAGTGTATTTAACGTGAAAATTTATGAAAAAAATGAAAAAAAAAACGTTGATTCAAGCATGTGTAAGAATTGAATAGACAAGATTTTATTGACAAGTTGTTTAGCTGCTGGCTGCTAAATGCACCAATAGCTCTGCAAAAGGGTGCTACAAAAAGAGACTTTTTTTAACTAAATATTTCAGTTTGACCAGACGATTGTATAGGTTCTAATAGCCGCTACTTAATGATAGATTCTTAGCTTTTGTCTGCTCTATTGTTGTCATTATGTGTGCAATATAACATCGTTCAAATGTCCGCCATGGCTTCTCTGGAAAAGAGAGCATGCGAATCCAATTTTTCATGACTCTGGTCTAAATTTTTCATCGTCAACCTAAATTTGATTAATGGCAAGACAAGGATTATCTTCTTGATGTGGACTGCTGTCGTTTGTGGCTTATTCGCAGGCACCTGCGAATGAAGGAAACCCCACTAGAAGATTTCAAATTCTGTGAACAGTCCATATCACCTTCACGTGAAATGGCAGTGTCCTCAAATGTGGCAGAAGCTGTGTGTACATACCATCGTCCTTTTGAAACGACATGTCTTTGGTGTCCAGATCGTCTTATTTACGCCAAAAGAGGCTGATAAAATTCAGCCGATAGTGCTTGTCGTTGACAGTGACATATTTCTCAAAGAAATATGGGCCGTTAACGCCGCCAGCCCAATAACAACACCAATTAGTCACTTTTTGGGTATGCATTGGAAGCCCTTGGGTCTCAAGTGTATTGGTATCTTCCTCAATTCGACGATACGAAATTTGTTCGCGTATTCATTCATTTAAAAAGGTGGTTTCATCGCTGAAGATGCTTTTTCGGTGAATATTAGGGTCAGATGTCCATTCAGCAAATGCAGTTCCTTGTCTATGGTCGTTTACCTACAGCTCTTGGGTCAGCTCGAGCGTAGTCTAGAGATCAGCAATCAGTATTCAAAAAGATGAGTAGATTCGAATCATACTCATAATTTCTAATACTTATACGCATTCATACTTATTTTAATATCACGGAACCTCTACTCATATTCAAAGTTTGAAGTACTCATCGTACTTATACTTAACAATACGCACGATGTTGTTGACTTCGACTCTCCTTTACTCAGCATTTACAAGAATCACAAATAAGTATGATTCGCGTACGGACACTATAATACTCACTAGAAGGCTGTGTGTTTGCTTTGCTTGCTGTCGTTGTCTTTTTTGACTCATTCATACTCATTTCATGAGTACTTATGAGTAGCGAAAAAACGATTCATTGCTGATCTCTGGTGTAGACCCAAGTTAGTACGGGTGCAGACCCAAGTCACGACTCGAAATTCGCCGAGATGTGGTATTCGAAAGACTGAAATCGCCTGCCTCGGATTCTCCTGCAAGCTCTCACAGATAACGGCGGTATTTTCGACAGATCTTACGTTTCGTCAACTTACAGGTGTTGGTCGATCGATTACTGAACCAGAGGACTCCGATTTATCCACCACATTGCGAACGTTTCTCTCGATAGGGCGATTGTAAAATGGGCGAAGCGTTTGTGAGGTTACTCGAACAGAACTCTCATGTGATGAAAACAATTGTTATTTAACAAATTGAACTAAAAAATTAAAAACAAAAAAAAAATTTTTTTTTTTGACTGATAAAGCTTTAACAAGATGGCCGTTATCAACTATTAAATTTCGGAAGTCAGTGTTAAAGGACCCGATAAAAGACAAGTATTGCCTAGGAATTATGAAATGTTCCTGAATAGAATAATACTGCTTGGCGTATACAATCTAGTGCATCAGAACAGCTACAAAATACTCAAACCTGACTGAGTTTTATCAACCACCAGATTTGTATTCGAATCACCATTTCGTTCTTGTAAACATTTCAATGGGAAAGATTTCCCTAGCTGCAAGCAGCTGACCATTTTGGCCCAAATCATTGGTGAACGGTTCAAACCAATTGAAATCTGTCGAAGGTAGCTATTGTAATAACCTACCGGAAATTGAGTGTAGTTTCTAGAGTTTTTTTCCCTTGAGTAAATGTAAAAGTTGTGCAAATGTAAATGACCAAACTCCTCGTGTACATCACATAATTTTTGGTTATTTCCTTCCGGTATATATAGGATTGCTTTCATTATAAGAATATTTTTTGACTTTTCTACAGCTTCTAGCAACTGATGCAGAGTCTGCTCAGACAATTTTTCTACTAAAAATTCGAAGAATTTTGAAATTTTGAAATTTCATTTTTATTGTACCAGATGCGCTCTTCTTCACATGTTCTTGTCACTCTTCCGAACACACATATAATATTTACTAATTTCAATGCTACTCCCTGTATAAAGCAAGAATCCATCAATTACACTCTATTGTAATACCCTTTAAAACCGGCAACACTAGCACCACCAACATCTTAACGATTTCATGAATGATTCGACCAGTTTTCGTATGTTAAGCAACGAATGGTCCTTCAGAGCACCATACATTTTTATGCTGCTGTCATTCCGCTTGATTGAATACAATTCAAGATGAGTTGCACAGGCAGCTATTCTATCGACTGCTGCTGCTGCTGACGTTACAAATTGTTGTTTTGAATTCTAGATTTCAGTAGGCAACAACAACTGGTTAAAATTGGAATTTGAGAAAGACAGTTAAAAAGTTTTTTTTTTTTTAAATGTTCAACATTTTAAACGCCATTTATTTTATATTGTTGTTGTAAAGCTTGAAGAGTTTTTTTGTTTTTAGCATAAAAACATAGGCTTTTTTCGTGCTATTTTTATATTTTATAAGCGAAAGAAAACAAAAAAAAAACAAAAGCAATAAAAAAAATTTATTATTTTGCTTGCGAGATGAGCATCATAAGCATAAAAACAATTGAAGTGCTATGAAGAAGATGTTCGTTCGTGAAGATGATGATGATAATGATTATCATCATTCGCAAAGCTATCGTAATAGTGATCGTCATCATTGTGGCCTTATGATAATGTTGCTTACGAATGACTCCAAAAACAAAACAGTGTACCTAGCTGGCTGGCCGCTTGCTGCCGCTATGCCTGACAGCGGTGACGCTATAAACTCGTGTGATAATGTGCCAGTAACTCGATTCGGCTGAACATCTCCAGCATTGGAACAACGCGTATTACAAGGCGTTAAATGGAAATAAACTTGTTTTTTTTTTTTGTTGTTGTTGTGACTTCTTGCTGTGCTTACGATCGTGTAGTGTTGTTGCAGTTTATTTAAACGCATCATAAACAAATAATTGCATGCGGCCTAACAAGCGTTTTTTAATTGTCCACCCATAAAACGACCGTTAAAAAGAAGTTTTTTTCTTGTGGTTTGTGGTGGTTTTGACCGATTGGTGTTGTCTTCCTTTTTAGATTTTTTTTTTATTTTTATTCCAATCATCGCCATAAAATGGTGTTTATGACCCGAACAGTTCTTTTTTATTTTTATTTTCACACTCTTCTGGTTTTTTTTCTGTGTTCCTTTTAAAAATGCTTGACTTCTGCAAGTATTACGCGTAATATGCGTTTCAACACATGGTTACGGATTTATTTTGAAGGGCTACCTGCCATTACTTGAAACTGAATTGGAAATTACACTGAAAATTTACATTCTTTTGGTAGTTTCTCAATAAAGACTTGACAACAAAGTACTTGGCAATAACAACAGCATCATAATAGAGTGATAAAAGGTAAGAAGCTTGTATATATGTTTAGCAATTCTCTGTGCAAAGTGCCAATTGCCCTAAATAGCTGTGTTCTATGGCGTAAATGAGAGATTATTAAACTTAAAAATGTGGCAGTAAGAAAGAAAAGAACGGTAGAGTAATTTAACATCATAGTCTTAACTGCTCAAAAAAGCTCCGAATTTTTGCCAGATAAGTGCCATTAATTAACGAAAGAAGCTGTATTGAGATCTCTGTGGAATATATTCTGATGTTGTTTCGATTAACATGACGTTGCTGTTGTCAAATCAATTAACATGGAATTACTGATGTGTAGTGGTCAATGCATCATAAATATTAGTGGCATAGTATTACGATTTTGGCTGCCTTCCAAAATGTATCAATACAAAGTTTGTATGCACTTCTACTACTGTACATAAACTATGTAGATATGCAAAGTAACCAAACAATGCATCAACTATAAATCCGATGCCCGATTGCTTTTCGACTGCGTTAAGAATACACATTGACGTCGTTTGAAATAGAATACATTGTATATATTTTGTACAGCGGCATTATGAAACACGATACTTTGTTCAAACACAAAGCAACTAACATTTTGGAAGGCAGCCTTTATATTGCACCCAAGAAAATGCTTTTACTAAGCATTATAGGTCAGGTTAAGTTAGGTAACGAACTTTTATTGAAAAACCAGTTCCCACTTTAGGCCCAAACATTTCTTAAGGGAAACTAACCTACATCCTCCTGCTTCCTCCTTCTTAGATTCACAGTTTCTGCAGAGGTCAGGTTGCCTTTCTTCTTATCCATAGCAGTGCAGTCCAGTAGAGTCTAGCAATATTGCTTTCTGCTACCAACGATATTGAGTTTCCCTGTGAAATAAGCGGATAATATTTAGTTTAACTGTGGCAATCGAAATACCTTGAAAAACACTGCATTCATAAATGAGGACGGGCTTCAAATAGACGTCGTTCGTTAGGGTCTTAATCGCATTCAATCTGTCCGAGTAAAGCAAGAGAAAGTCGTGATAAATTCAGCCATCCAAAAATCAATGGCCATGATATTCATGGCCATGATATTCACCTAGAAAACAAGCAGTTCCCTACTTTCAAATTGGGCATGACCTCCTCTAGAAAGCATTGCATTGGGAAGTTCCTTGGTGGGACATAAGATCAATATACTTTCAAAATCCTTCGGATCAATTAGTCTCACGTCTTTCATGTTGAAAACGCTTGGGAAAGTTTTGAAAAACTACATATGATATCCAGGCAACATGCTCGTAGGGCAGGCAAATTTACTGAGATAGCTCTTGTCGATATAATGGAAACCATTCAAGAGTGCCTGAATGTGTAGACTTCTTGACATAGAGTGCACTTTCGATATTACTCCCCACTAGGTCACAAGTAAGTCAAGGCGACCGACCTATGATATCCAGATGGATGACAGATATCCTATACACACAATCTGCAGAAATACACGCAGGAAGTGAAATATTGAGAGTCCACAAACTTAGGGGAAAACTTTGATGAGATTCTCCGCGATATCATTCAAAGATGTCTTGAGATTGTAAGTCATTGATGCATGATAGAGAACATGAGGATAAAATCAAGCAAGAAATCTTCCTAAATGAAAAAATATTCGACTCCAGGATAAGATAATATCACAGACAATGGAGGTGCAATGTCTAGGCATAACACTGGATAGTAAATTGGCATGGAGGGCTCACATTGACAGCAACTCAAGAAGAACCTGCTTTAAAGGTATGGCAAAGGTTCACAGCGAAATTCTGGGGATGGATGCAACCCTGGAATTATACACTGGATATATACCAAAATGATCAGACCAATAGAGACTTTTTGGGATTGACGGAACGAATCTGAAATCAGCCCAATTGGAGTTGGACAATATGGAAAGATTAGCATGTGTTGGTATAGCAAGGACAATGAGAGTCTGTCCTACAGAGGCACTGGAAGCACTGTCGGATTTAAGTCCGCTACGCTTGGTATACAGATACAGGGGCGAGGACACATACCTTCACAGAAGCGTGAGTTTTTGTTTCAGGATGAGATACTCAGAACCAATGGGGAAATTTTCTGGTATCATCCAAGTGAAAGTTTTTTTTTTTTAATGGGGGCTGTTTCGAGCTCAACGTGTAGATTCTGTAATGACGAGAGTGATGACGTTATTGACACCGATCAGCATTCGGAAGTGTGTCAGAGCGCGCAATAGGCTTGGAGGGCGGTACAATAGATCTTATGGTCATAAGTTGGAAGACTTTAGCGTTAATGAGAATGAAATGATCATCGATGATATTAGAATTGGAATTTCAACGTCTTGTATTATAGTAAGAGATTTGAGTCCTTACAATAATCTTTTCTTTACTCTTAAAAGAATAATGAAATCAAACTCAAACTGAATCCTTCTTTCTTAAAGAACATTGTAAATAATTCTCTTTACTTTAACAAAATTTTTCCTTTTTCTCTTCCAGAAAAATACGGATCGTAATTTGACCAATCAGTTGGCAAATATGCATCATCCTGGCCGCAGTAGTAGTCATCATGCGAACAATGCCAGCAGCAGCAGCAGTAGCTACAACAAGTTCAATCGCTACTCTTGGGGTAGCGGTCACAGTTCATCTTCGTTGCATAGTAGTGCTGCCACATTGGGCATTGGCTCCGGTAAAGATGATTTATGGGCTGCCATACAAACGAATTATAATTATATTATGGACACAAACCTCTTGGACACATGCAAAGAGGCTCGATGTGAAATAGAGGGTGGTGTTAGTGTTTTGGATAATACCCTGGATAAAAGTTTTAAGGTAAGTAGCTAAGATATAACAATTAGGTTGATGTTTAGGTCTTAATATTGTGGTTTAAGGCTTGAGTAAATGGGTTATTAGTTGTAAGTGGTGTGTTTCTAGAACCAACGGGTTATTATTTAAGGTGATGGTGAATTTATGGTTTTAGTCCGAACTAAAGTGTTTTGTTACATTTGCAATAATGAAAAATTTTCTGTTGCCTACTTTTAGTTGCTCGATGATAGTAATCGCTCTGTCTGCTATTATGAAGATCCCAAAGAATTGCGCAAATGGTTAAGGGATATGGAACAGAAATTGGAAAATGCTCCCACCTTATCGGAGGCCACCATGCTAACCTGTGCTGAACTAGAATCCCATCTAAAAGAACATTCGGTAAGTAAAGTATAGTAGAGGTTGGTTTTAAAAGTAATGAAGTGTGAAGTAAAATATTTTTTAAAATACTTGTTACTTGGTGAATAGGCCTCTGCAATCAATTGCAATTGAGAAACTTATATTTGTTGTCTCTGTTGTAAAATAAAATTAATTAAAGGCAGCCGTTTCAGATAAAATGAAATGATTTTGTTGGTGTGAATTGAGGTGAACAATGTTCAATTTACCGGACTCTATGGAGTTTGCTCATGACCGACAGAATAGCCCTCCTGTGCAATTTTGTTATGAAATGAAGTCGAGTGCTGCGAGTGAAATCGCCATAAGTCGGTTGTGGTGGATGATTTGGTTTTTAAAATTTCAGGCAGGTTTGTGAAGCCTTTTAGATACTGGTTAAAACTTGATTTAAGTGAGGTTGGATAGTAGGTAGTTGGTGGCGCATAGGGTGTGAATCCTAGGTAAACGGATATGGTGCTTTTCAAGGAAGGATGCAAGCCGACACCTTTCCGCATACTGAGCTTATATGGGCTCGATCTTGGACTCGATGAACGGTGTTTTTACTTAGTCCGGATAGAAAGCTGTTTTGTAAACCGAATATGTTTAACACGATGAAAAGGTTTCCATTGTCCTCTAACAGTTGGGGAAAAACTTATTTAATCTGTACAGCAGTGGTCAGACCTATACGGATGCCTGATATGACTGGCATCCATCCTTTGGCAAGAGAACTTTTTTGACCTTTTATTGGAAGGATTTCGCAGCTAAAACAAGTCAGCGACTCAGGGCGAATGGACAATAAATGAACGATTAAACGATTTCATTTAAATTTTCACAATTGGTTTGAAACTGGATAGAGCTGTGGGTGAAAGAACCTTTTCGGCGTCATTAGGTACATCGCTCACTCGCTAAGGCTACCGGGGTACTGCAGGGGGCTTGCGGCGTGGATTATTAAGGATGAAAAAACTGTATTCTAACTTGACGAGCTCTAAGACCAATTATGGCAAGAGTAAATCGCTTAATAAAATGCACGATATTCATTACAACCCTTCAGTCAGGATTTCGATCTAGTTTCCAGCACCACTTATGTTGTGTGTGTTAATTTTATACATGATTGGCGAGACCTACGTTTAAAGTCGACTCCGACAGATTTTTGAGAAACTTTTCATGGCAATTTTTTATTCACCCTCAGAGTTTTTGTCAGAATTATGCTGAGAGGAAGTCGCGGAAGGAATACTTTTTTTGTACTTCGTTTTGATGTCTGAAATGGTGTTTGAACTCAGGCTTTACGTCTAATAAGCTAACACACTACATACTCGACCACGGCGACTTCTAATAGCTCAAGAAAGGGCTCACGAAAAGTCTGCTTTAATTCCAAAGGAACGCATTCAACATAGTAAGTGGCGTTGTTATGGGCACTCATGCAAGACGCATTAGTCTTGAACATACGATGAACAATTTCTGCAGGAGCTGCAGAGACGAAGAAGAGGAGAAAACTATTCTTCACCTATTGAGTATATTCTCAGCTTTATGTGTGAACACAATTTGGTTTCTACTACGCAGACGTCCTTACTGATCCCTCGAGAATGGATATTAGGATTCAAAGTGAATTCATCAAGAGCTTTGCATTGCTCCAAGAGGAAACGAGGAAACGAACGATTTTGATATCAAAATGGATCGTATATGGCCTAAGTTTGTATATACCAACTACTTTGGGTTGACAGCCACTTTTACATACATACCTAGCTAGTTAACATAACGTTCAAAGGGCCTTGGATTCTAATCGCCTAAGATTCTAAACAGAATACTTCATGAATGCAACTGTCAAGATCTGTTTATTAATGTTTTTGTAAAGGGTCCGCCAAATAACTTTTTTTTTGAAAATGCTTTAAAAAAAAGCTACTGAATATTTTCTCAAATTTCTTTTTTTATTTGAAAGTACAATCCTTCCGGTTAATAATGGAAAATAATTTCATTCAAAGGGCTGCCTCGGCTGGCCACCATGCAGAAGCCTACACGATCGGTCCAATTTTTAAGCACATTATCGATTGTGTGCAGCTGTATTTCACCAACGGCTTCACGAATATTGCCCTTTAAAGCGTCAATTGTCTCTGGCTTGTCGGCGTAACACATATCTTTGACGGCACCCCACAAATAATTGTCCAACGGTGTCAAATCGCAGCTTCGAGGTGGCCGAACGACATCAGCTCTGCGGCTGATAATGCGATCTTCAAAAACAGTGCGCAAAACATCGAGTGTAGCTTCGACTGTGTGGCATGTAGCGCCGTCCTGTTGAAACCGAATATTGCCAATATCGTCCTCTTCAATTTTTGTGAACAAAAATTTGTTCAACATGGCCCGATAACGATCGCCATTAACTGTAACGGCCACTCCTTGCTCATTTTCTAAGAAAAATGGCCCAATTATGCCTCTGGACCAAAATCCGCACCAAACAGTGACTCGTTTTGGGTGCGTCGGCTTTTCAATGTATGCGTGCGGATTTTCTGTGCCCCGAATACGACAATTTTGCTTGTTTACATACCCGCCAAGATGAAAATGATCGTCATCTTCTGTAAGTCGATCGCAGGCCCACTTAGCGAAGCGAAAACGCATTGGCTTCAACTCCTGAACCAATTGGACTTTGCTTTTGTGTGGGTATCTCGATGAATAAGTTTTAGAGATCCATGTTACATACATACATAATTGGTCATTACAACCCTTCAGTCAGGATTACGACCTAGTTTCTCACACCACTTATGTTGTGTGTGTTAATTTTATACATGAGTGGTGGGACCTTCAGTTTAAAGTCGACTCCGAACGGCAGATTTTTGAGAAACTTTTTCATGGCAATTTTATTTTTACTCAGAGTTTTTGCCAGAAATCTGCTGAGAGAAAGTCGCCAAAGAAATACTTTTTATATTTTGTTTTGATGTCTGGCCTGGGGCTCGAACCCTGGCTTTACGTCTAATAAGCCAACACACTACCTACTAGACTACGGCGACTTCAAGAGATCCATGTTACCATCAGTAATAATGTTGGGCAAAAATATTCTGAGGCTGTAGTGTGTGTGTGCGGTTTCACTTCTGTGCTACAAAGTAGACGTAGTTCTTATTTGATCACTCACAAGTGTCAACCTTATCTTCAAATAGTTTCTTTAATTTCTTTCCAAGGTTATTTAATTTATCTAAAGTCAGTTTCACCAGCCATTTCCGTGTTTCTCATTGGAAAACTTTCTTTAATTTTTAGAATTTTCCATCTTTTTTTCTAATCATGTGAACGAAACATTCTTTATTTTCTTCAAAAACAATTTCATTTTCACCTTAAATGCTGATGGCGGCATAGCTGGTGTCTATACTGTGCTCAAGTTATGAGCACAATGGGGCACACATATGAGGAGAGCAAGCGTTTGTGGTAGCAGCAGCAGAATGTTAATGCAACTTTGATGTTCTTTTGTGTTTATGCCGCACACTTTCTGTAAAAGAAATGAAAACATCCGCGAATTTTTTTCTTTGGCTTGTATTAATCCAAATACCATCATAAATAAACATCGAATGTAAGAAAGAAAACTTACACTTGCAATCTCAATAATTTGATTTATTCTAGAAGAGGTTTTCAAATGATTTTCTTCTCTTTTCTTTTGCCATTTTATTAATAAAACATTTGATTTTCTATGAAGGAATCTTAGATTCAGCTTCTTTTTAAGATTTTCTTCTATGTTTTGTTTTATAAATTCCCACCAGCTGGGGAAAATTGTTTGTTAATTTGTTTTTCAAATAAAATTTTAATGGAAAAATTGTTGAGAAAAAAAAGAAAGATGCGGCGGTTTAACCTTCACAACAAATTCCAATGAAATTAATTTTTTTTTGCAAAGAAATTAAAAGCGAATGTAAAGAAATTCATTTCCAATCATTTTTCAATTTTATGTTACGTTCCTCTTTCGTTTTATTTTTTAATTTGCTTTTGATGAGGAATTCTGTGTGAATTGATTGATTTTTAATTGATTCAGCGAAATTAAAACGAATGGCAGCGTAGTGTTTAGCGAATTAATTTTTTCATTTTTTTCTTTCTTTCCAAAAACCGAATAAAACATAAGTTTTTAATTATAAAAGTGAGGAGATTTTACGATTTTTTTGTTGCTTTTTTATTTATTTATTTAAACATTAATTCATCATTAAAGTGTCCGAAAGCCAGTGTTGAACGTAACACTTTCTTTAATAAGGTTTTTTACGCCCCATTTCTCGAAGTTGTCTTCATTCAGCACACTATGTGTAAGGGTGTTCCGAAAATAATAACTCATATTGACTTCGCCTTCACGAAATCTCGATAAATGTAAACATCGTTGTTTACGTTTATTATTGTAGTGTTGTTGGTACATTTTTGTTTATTTGTTTACCATTTTTTATGCTAGTGTTTGTTGTTACATTAAGCAACACGACAATTTGTAAACAGGTTTGTTCACTGAATTGTTTTGTTTTTGTAGCTTTTGCTTATAATTTTAACGTTAAGCGCTGTAAAAGCCAGTATCTTGATTCTTAATTTTCGTAACAATATGTTTACGGATGAGACGATGATGATTTATAGTCTTTACTTCAGTGCCAACTGTCGTATTATTTGTCTCGATTAGTATTTGACGCCAGTCATATGATGACAGTGGTTTTGATGGAAAGAAGTTGCCGTATTCTTTAATAAAAGATTGCTTGAGCTTGACTCAACGCACAACTAACTGTCGTGATTAACTAGTCCTGACAATCAGCATTTGGGATTATTCACATTTAAAGAGGGAAAGTTTAGTTAATATTCGATCCGATATCTAGTAGCGCTAGCTTCATTAGACAATCAAGAAAAAGTAAGTCAGAGGCGGTTATTAGCAGATAAGTAAAGTTTCTTCGCATTCCTACCCACTATGCAATGACCCTAGAAAATATATGCCGTGTCCGAGAGACAGACACTACGATCTAATTTCAGTAGTTTTTCTTGTTGTTGCAACAGCTCTGCTGCTGTTTCCGGAAGTGTTTCCCTGTTGGATATTAAGAAAATGTAAATTTTATATGTTCTATTGTATGCCTATGGGATATTGTTAGAGATGGTATGGAGTCAAATGTGATGTTATGAAATGTGTACGTTGGTAGTGGTCGTCGTCAGAAAATTAGAAGTTCTAGCAAGTCCACTACTTGTGTTGGACTCAGCCACAAGTCAACTGGTCGAAGGGTTGTCGGTTTGGCAGAGCAACCAAAGACCCATGATGTGTAGCGATCCAGGGTCGCCGGAATAATCCTCGCCTTGTAACTGTTTAGTAGTTAATCGGCATGCTTCCAATTTAATTTTGGGCATTCTTTCTTAGTTCAGGACTTGTCAACGGCCAACGGTTGTAGCCTAACAAAGGTAAAAGGTACACATTCTGTACTCATTTGTAGATTGGTATTCGATAGTAGAGTGCCTTCTCCAGTCAGTTGATCAGCTTCACAATTAGCAGGGATGTTCCAGTGACTAGGAACCCATATTAAACTGACACAAAACTCCCGCAAGAATGGATCAAGCGAGTTGTGTCATATCCCAACTAGTTTAGGCCTGAAGGGTTGCATTTGCTGGTTATCTTTTTGCCGCTTGGCTGCCAGATAAAGTAAAAATGCTAAGATTAGTTCTGCAGCCTGATGTATGGCCACTACTTTGGTCTGAAACACACTGCAGTCAGGGAAATGGAGAGATATCGGAAGAAAAAGTCCTTCGGAGAAAATTCCATAGCTTTTCGTATTCGCCATAGACTAGTAGGTAGTGCGTTAGCTTATTAGACGTTAGGCCACGTCAGACATTCGATCGAAATATTAAAAAAATATTTCTTCGGCGACTTCCTCTCAGCAGATTTCTGGCAAAAATTCTGAGAAATAAATAAAATTGCCATGAAATGTTTCTCAAAAATCTGTCGTTCAGAGTCGACTTTAAACTGTAGGTCCTGCCACTCATGCATAAAATTAACAAATACAACACGAGCGGTGTGAGAAACTAGTTTGTAATCTAAAGGTTGTAGTGACCAATTATGTTATGTTATTGTATTCTCAAGGTTTCTAGAGAATCCCCACTGCGTACCATATCAGAAGATCAGTTTTCTTTGCTTGGAATTCTAGTGCAAAATCTGCTATGAAGTCAAGGAGCTTGCCTTTTATCGCTCGTATAGGATAGAATAGTGTCCTGAGGGAATAATGTGCCTGTGTGATTGAAGCGACTGTCTAGTTTAGTACGTAGTGTGTTGGCTTATTGGATTCAAACAAAAAGAACGCGAAAAGTTATTCCTTCTGCGACTCACTAAAAAATGTCATCTGTTGTTGGGGAGGCGATGTTAACCTATCGTATTCTCAACCTATTCAACATTTGTCGTATTCTCAAGTTTAGAAACGTTCGTATAGACTTCCCTTCCAATCCCCAGAGCGGACCATATCAGAAGACCAGTTTTCTTTGCTTCGAATTCTAGTGTGAAATCTGCTATGAAGGCAAGGAGCCTAAGGACACCCATATGGGAATGCCCAGAGGGAATAATGTGTCTGCACGATTAAAGTCACTGTCCAGTCTAGCATGTAGCGTATTAGCTAAGTAGCCAAGAAGCCAAACGAATACGAAAAAATTATTTCTTTCAGCGACTTCTCACAGCAGTCTTCTGACGAAAATTATGAAAGTAGAAAACTAAGAAAGCAGAAATAAATTTCGTCTGTCGCTCGGACAAACACAACATCGATGGTGTGAGAAGCTTGGTTGTAATCTTGGCTAAAGGGTTGTAACGACCAGTTAAGTGTGTAAGTTAAGTGGGCATTAAGTCGGATTGAGAAAAGTGTTTCACAGTGTCTGTTTCTAATTGAAAGCCAATTAAGCTTAGAAAAAATGCGCAATGCACACCAGAGATCACCAATGAATCGTTTTTTCGTTACTCATAAGCGCTCATGAAATTTTGAATATAAGTGAGTCAACAATATTGGAATTTAACTACTCGTGATTCATTCGTACTCACTACAACGTTGATTTATAAGTACAAGTTGCAATGAGTATGAGTGCAACATTAACATCAAGCTCATACCATTCGGAATATGTTTGATTCATAAGCCGACTCATTTAGATTCATACTTTAGAAAAATACTTATAATACTTATAATACTCATCAAAATTTACAGTCTTAGTTGTTGTTGCATTTACAACAAAAAAAAAAAAAAAAAAAAAAAAAAAAAAAAAAAAAGACAAAGCAGCAAGCAGAGCAACCACACAACCATTTATTGAGTATTTTAGTGTTCGTGCGCGATTCATACTTATTTTGTGATTCGTGTACAATGTTGAGTTATGGATATATAAGTATCAGAAATTATGAGTATGATTCGATTCTACTCATCTTTCTGAATACTCATTGTTGATTAGGTAAAATGCCCCAGGGCATCTGTTAAATAATCTAGTTGAGAACCAATTAAGTGTAACTTAAGGAAAGTGCGCAACGCACACTTAATCTGTGCCCCAAAAGATCTCCTTATTTGATCAAGGAGCTTAACATTGTAATTTTTATTAGAGGGGGGGGGGTTCATGTTATGATGAAAATGAATGCAAAATTCGTTAGAGTTTGCAAACTTGACCTGATGAGTAACAAAATTTTGTATTCTTTAGCTGGCTAGTGTAGTAGCAAACCACTCTGCCCTCTCGCTTTCGCTATCATCTGGTAGTATTAGCAAACGAAGTTCCGTTGCTCGTGTAATAGACGCTTTAAAAATTTGCCTCATTATAAAGCGTTTTGATTACAAAATATTTGAATTCAGCTTGTGGAAGTCGGAAAAAAGTATTATTTTTTTAAATAATTTTATTTTCTTTTTATTTTCTGTTTAAATAAAAAATAAAACATTAACAGGGGATTTTTTCTCTTCTTCTTGATAAGATCTACTTGTAGTCTGTATATTTTTTTGTTGTTATTTTTTTTTTGTTTTCATAAGTAAAGATCTTCTAATCGAGATATTGTCAATTTCTACTTGATTTTTGTTGTTGTTGTTTGTTATTTCTGTGTTGTTTCTTATGGTTTCTTACTGTCTTTGGCCAAGTGAAAGGTCTTTAACACAACGGAGAGCAAAAAAAAAAACAAGGCAATAAGTTTACCTGCTGGATGGCTGGGGAACGCGAACGGTAATAATAATAATATTTTATCAGTACCGTTATAGTTTTTATGAATTTTCTTAACGGTTTTTTATTTGTTGTTGTTGTTGTTGCTGTTAACGAATTTCAAATTGTTTTTAGTGTCATATTTAAACATTACAAAATATAAAGTATTTCTGTAGTTTTTCTTTCCTTCTTTTCTTTGTGTGTGTGTGTGTGTTTTTGTTGACCATTTTTGGCACAACAAGGATGTGCATAAAGGAGAGCTGATGCTGCTGCTGATGTTGCTGCATAAACGAACGATTGAACTCTGCTGCACATTGGCTATGGCTATGGGTATAGCCTTATGGAAGATGACGATGTTGACAATGACAAAAAAAAATTTTTTTCATTTTAATTCAACAAGTGTTTCTGTTTTTCTGTTTGTTTAGTTATGCTCCTCGTATATATTGTCTTTTGTTAAAATCATAAAATATTAGAAAAAAAAATTTCGGTTTTTTGTTGCTTCATTCGAGAAAAACAGGCAGAATTTAAAAAGTGAAGGTGGATTGTTTTTTTTCTCGTTTGCAAAAGCTTTCAATACACATTTTGGCAGTTACAATTTAGTGATCATAAGTTTTTCCTTTTTTTCATGGTTTTGTTCCAATACCAAGAAAAAAAAGAATGACAAAAACAAAAAAAAAAATTACTTACAACCACTACCAGATCCAGAAGAAAAAATCTTTGAAATTTACAAGTCTATTGAATGGAAACTATTGTGGAGCACTTTTCTACACAATTTTTCTTTTAATGTTGCTTTTAACGTGTTTTTTTTTTTTTGCTACTTTTTTCATTTTTATGTTCAATTGTTGTTCCGTTTTTTTGTTGCATTTTTTTTTAAACCAAAGCACGAGCCAAATTATAATAAAAAAAAAAAAACAAAAAAAAATGTAGGAAAACAGTAAAAATAGATCGAATGTTTAAAACTGCCACTTGACTTAAATTTTTTTTTTGTGTTTTGTTGCTTAGCTTTTGGGGAATTGGTTATTTGAGGAACCATCACCAGCATTTGCCATCACCAGCCACCACCACCATCACAACCGCCACCAGCATTGCTAATACCATTAAGCCATTATTACATGATGTTTTGTGTCTCGGCATTGTTATAGTTTTTCCTTACTACCAACTATACTTGTTAGATCGCGTACACCTCGTACTTTTTGTTTCTCAAAAACCATACGCCATATTTCTCTTTCAAATATTCATTTTTTTCTTTTTGTTTAGTTTAGGGAAGTTTTGTAAAACGTTTTCCAAAAACAAAAAAAAAACAAAAAAATCATTTTATGGTCTTTGGTTTGAACTGCATTTGCCTACCAAATATAAAGAGATCATGCTTACACTAATATATGTACGTAGGTAGGCATAGAAGTTCTCTAACAAAAATAAATACAAAAAGTTTTGGCTTTGATTTCTATTGAGATGTGTACTCGTAGTTGTTTTAATGCAGACACTTAACAAGTAGAAGTTTGCCATATGCATACAGTCAAAGAAAAAAGTCTACATACATCTGATAATTTTGATTTTTCTTCTCAATAATTCCCATGTTATAGTTTTTTCATATTCGTTTTGCTCTTCAAATACTCTTCACTCTTCTAAATGTCTTAAGCAGCTCTGTATCATCTTTTTTAATTTGATAAAAAGCAGCGGCAAAAAAAGTCTACATACACTGCGCCTTGTAGACTTTTTTCTTTAACTGTACTTCTTACATAAATCTATGGACCCAAATTAAAAGGCCTCAAAATAGCTTTAGGGTGATATTTTTTCTGCAGGAGCTGTTAAAACCAGATGGCTAGAGATTTTTATTTATTAAAGGCTCAGATCTCCTGTCAATCTTGGGTCTATATTGAGCCATAAGTACTTGGAACTACTGACCAGCTACAATTCCGTCTCATTGGGTACGGCGAACAAGAAATCTTGAGGGTAAAGAAGACTTAGGTTTAAGTTGATTCAAGCCATATGATCAATTAGACTGTGGTGACCTCGTAATCGGCGTATAATATTCAGAGGTGAACATTCTTGAAAATTCGTGATTTCGTTAACCTCAGGTTAGATTAGGTTAGCGGACCCCCCTTAAGCCAGTATTTAGTCCCATTGTGACACCACAATCAATTCTATCCGTGGTTCTAACTTCCACAAGCGAAAACCAACCTGAGTCCAAAATAAATCTTGCTCTTGCAGTAATTTTTATATTAGTCAGCTCTCGGTCAAGAGTATCAAATAGAAAGAGAACCTTTTCAAGACCTTGCTTTTTCAAAAGTAGGACCTTGACACATGATGTGAAAGACAGCATCGGCCTTTTCGTCAGACCCACAGCCAAGATTTCCGGCATACCTATCAAAGGAATATTGGATCGATGGCCATGCGATATATGGTTAGAAGTGAGCACGAGCCACAGCTTCTGCCGAAGTTAGTTGTCGAAGTGCAAAGTTCTTCTGCAGGCCTTCTAAAAGAATAGCGGACCATAAGAATCGCTATTGTGCGATAAATGGTCCTGCGATTTAAGGATAGAAGTGAGTCCTCTTTGCTCTTTTTATCTACACGTGTCCAGCAGAGTCTAGCAATATTGCATGTACCCTCTCGCTGCTGACGAGATTCAGACCCTCTGAGGCAATTGGAATACCTAATCTCTGTATCATGTTACAGATAAGGAGCTCTCAAGTCGCCGTAGTCAAGTGGATAGTGTGTTGGCTTATTAGACATGAGGCCTCGATTCAAATTCCAGATCAGACATCACCAACTAAACGGCGACTTCCTCTCCGTAGATTTCTAGCAAAAATTCTGAGAGAAAAATCTGTCGCTCGGAGTCGATTTTAAACTGTACATTCCGCCTCATGTCTAAAATTAATACCCACAGCATGAGTGGTGTGAGAAACTAGGTCGTAAGCTTGACTAAAGGGTTGTAATGACCAAAAAATTATGTATGTATGTACCTGAATGCTCTGGCTAGTCCATCAGCAAAGCAATTTCCAAAAATATCTTCATGTCCCGGAATTCATATTAAAGCTAGTTTCTAAGGATTCGAAATATCTCTAAGAAATCCTCGACATTTTATTGGACAAGGACGGACGTTGCAATTACATTCGTTTTGGACTTCATAGCTGCCTGGCTTCAGGGGAAAATTCCACCACTTAATAAGCTTTTCGTTAACCTTCATTGGAAGACATTTTTCTCTCTCCAGGCCTGATATCGTAACCTTGGAAGCTTGGAAGTTTTCAATTTCGGATCGTCGGTTATATCACATACATACATACATACATAATTGGTCATTACAACCCTTCCGTCAGGATTACGACCTAGCTTCTCGCACCACTTATGTTGTGTGTGTTAATTTTATACATGAGTGGCGGGAGCTACAGTTTAAAAGTCGACTCCGAACGACAGATTTTTTGAGAAACTTTTCATGACAATTTTATTTACTCTCAGAGTTTTTGCCAGAAATCTGCTGAGAGGAAGTCGCTGAAGAAATACTTTTTGTATTTTGTCTTGATGTCTGGCCTTGGCTAGAACCCTGGCTTTTACGTCTAATAAGCCAACACACTACCTACTAGACTACGGCGACCTCAAAACCTTTGTTGGAAGGATGTTTTTCTCTTCTTCCTTTTCCTGGTCTGATATCTTAACCTTGAAAGTTTTCATTTTCGAATCGTTGGTCATATTATGGAATTAATTTGTCTAGGCACCAAAGCTAATGTCATCGAGGCTCTCGACTACGCTGAAATTAATTCGGAAAAATTAGTCTGGCAATAGAGACCAGTTGTACAGATGCAAAGGCAAAAAGATCTACGTTGGCCATTATTCCTTTAGAAGAGGTTTCCATAGTATTGTGTAAGAATTCTCCAGTCCCCCTGGACAAAAAAAAAAAAATTCCTTTATGCAGTCAATACTGGCTTACAACCCAAAGACACCACGATAATTTTAGTTAATTTTAAATCTACCCTCGTTTATGCATAACTTATTAGATTGGTTATTCATATTTTAAGCTCAACTTTATTAAAAGAGATCTTGATGACAAAGAAACAAAAAAGACCCGAAATTTTTTTTATTTCTTTCGATTATTTGGATAAATATGGTCTCCGTTTGTGAAACGAAAGAAAAAAATGCAAAAAAAAGAAGGAAAAACAATTGTTAAAAAGCATTGAAGCATTAATAATTATGCTAAGCTTTTTATAAAAAAAAAAATAATTTTTTTCTCTAAAATTGAAAGAAAATCGAGTAGAAAAAAAAATCTTGTAACAACTGTCGCAAAATTTTATAAAAAAATCGTTTTTTTGGTGGAAAATAATTTGAATTTTATTTATTGCCAGAAAAATGTTTCTTTTTTTTCGTTTTTTTTTATTAATTTCGTCTATTCGAATTTCTCAAGTGTGAAATAGAGTTTGAAAGCAGCAAATACGATAAGAGAAAATCGTTTTATAATTATCGTAACACACACATGCATGCAAGCAAGCAAGTATTCAAAGACAGACCTTTTCTTTATCTTGGTAATGCATGCCTCTTATTCAACTCAAGTCTATCTTTGCTTTGCTTTGCATTCATTCAGTCATTCATGCCTCCCACTACTAATTTTCTTGACATAATTTATGAAATTTCTTTCTTTTCTTTTCTTTTCTTCACATTACTTTACAAATTTAAAAATTTTCCTTTTTTGTTAAATGATTAAAACGTGTAACTCAACGCCGCTATGTATGACACATGAGATGCAATGGTGGACTAGAATTAAATCTGCATGAATGCATCACCATTTTGTTTCCTCTGTGTGCTGTTTTTCCTGTATAATTTACTTCACTAGTGACCCAAAAAAGCAAGAAATTGAAGACAATAAGTAAGACATGAAAGTAAATTTCCATAGAATTTTAAAAACACATACGAAATATATGCACAAAGTTTTAATTAAGCTTTGCAATGAAATACACAAAATTAATTACTAGTTGGGACATTTTTTTGTTAGTCACTATGTACTATGTCATCAAAGTTTAAGGAGTGCATTTGAAAAAATTTGGTTCTGATTTTTTTGTTTTATAAAAACTAAAAATATAAATAAAATTATTTCAATATTTATTTACGTTAAAAAAACATTGCTTTAATCCATAGTTTCACTATGCAATCTTAAGGAGTACCGAAGAAAAAATTTGGGCATTGAATTTTTTTTTTGCGAAAACAAACTATGAATAAAATTATTTCAATATTTATTTAAATTAAAGAAAACATTGCTTCAATCGTCTCTGAGAATTCATAGTTTCACTATGCAATCTTAAGGAGTACCGAAGAAGAAATTTGTACATTGAATTTTTTTTTTTTTTTTGAAAAACTAATATTATGAATAAAATTATTTCAATATTTTTTTAAATTAAAGAAAACATTGCTCTAATAGTCTCTGGAAATCTATTGCTTCACTATGCAAACTTAAGGAGTGCCAAAGAAAAAATTTGGACATTGAATTTTTTTTTTGACAACCTAAAGCCGAGAATAAAATTATTTCAATATTTATATAAATTAAAGGAAACATTGCTCTAATAGTCTCTGGGAATTCATAGCTTCGCTATGCAAACTTAAGGAGTGCCGAAGAAAAAAATTTGGGCAATGAATTTTTTTTTTTTTTTTTGGAAAACTAAAAATATGAATAAAATTATTTCAATATTTCTTTAAATTAAAGAAAACAATGCTTTTATAGTCTCTGAGAATTAATAGTTTCACTTAAGGAGGAGAGCTTCACTTAAGGAGTGCCGAAGAATTTTTTTTTTTTTTTTTTTTTTTTGGAAGAACTAAAATTATGTATAAAATTGTTTCAATATTTATTGAAATTAAGGCAAACATTGCTTTAAAACATTCTAAGGATTCATAACTTCACTATGCAGGCAATATTGAATAATGAAAAAAAAAAAACACTGCCACGTGATCAGCAATAAATTTATCAATTAAATCAGTCGCTTAAATATAATTTTATTTGAAATGTTGTTCCTTTTCCTTTATCTTTAAATAAATATTTTTACAGTATATTTTTTTAAATTTCTTCAAATACTACTGTTTTTTATTAACAATTTTTCTTTCCTTTTTTTTTTCTTTACAGGTAAATATCGTTCATTTATTTTAGATTACTTTTTCAAATACTGAACAAATTTAAATTGTGGTGAGTTTTTGAAAAATATTGCTTAAAAACTTTTAAAAAAATGACAAACAAAGTATTTTTCTCGCAAAAAGATTTAATTTTTGTTCCAAAGTTTTTTTTAAATCCCCTGATGCACTTTTGATAAGCAGTTCATTTATAGCTTTGAGCACTTTCGATCAGTTAGTTTGTAACTCATGACCTCCCGCTTCGATCTTTCATGCTTTTTTACATTTTATAAGCAAATCTAACTTTTGTGGCAGCTGAGGAGTGATATTACTTACTTACGTACATTGTCCCTTTACTTAGGATTACATTCTAGCTTCTCACACCACCCATATGTGTATGAGTCAATTTTATCCATTTGTGCGGGAACCTAATGTTCTGCTGAAGGCTGTTGAGAGGAAGTCACCGAAGAAATTTTTTTTTTAATATTTCGTTATGTTCAGGATGTTTGAGAGGTTGAACCACGAACTCTCGTTCAATGGGGCAATGCATTATCTACTAAACTACGTTGAGTTCACATCGATGTTAGACAAAAAATATATTTCCGACAATTCTGTCCACGGTAGCCGTAAAAAACATAGGTTAAAACCTACTTATTTGCTCTGAACTCTTCTAATACGTAATTTATTTTAAAGTCATGTCTAAAGACCTATAAAAAGCCACTCAACCAATACTCAAACCTCGTTCTTTATGTCAAAACGAAGCAGTTTTCGTTGTTCTAGGTCTCACACAAAAAAAAAAAAAAAAAAATCTGATAATTTTTTTCCGTTTGGCACAATATTTTTGGATCATACCATAACTCGGTAATCGTAGGAAGCAAAAATCAAAAACCTACTTATCTCCTCTGAGTTTATTTAATGCACGTTTTATTTTAAGGTAGCAACATCCACCTGTTATGATTGTTTTGAGCGAATTGGGTTAGTTCTCCTAAATAATCCCTCAAATTTCAGATCTACTGATTTTAGATGAAGCAGTTTCGAGTCAAACTTCACTGCAATAAATAAAACTATTAAAAAAAAAACTCATGTCTTACATCAACCGAAATTACGGCATTATTAGCTACTTCAACGTTTTCATCACTTGTTGGCGTGATGGTTCGTGAAGTTATATCCCCGAATTAAGAAATCGACAAAATCTACGTTACTTCATACTCTATGCACTTTTTCAAAGTATATTGTTAGAACGGCTAGGATAGACAGATTTATGGCTTTCGCTTTAAACTAACTATGCTGCTCACTTAAGATGATGCTAACTTTTTGAACAAGTTTTGCACGAAAACAATTTCAAGAATTCACAACGTCTTTTAACGTTAGTGGGCTCTAGTTAGACTAAATCAACAAGAAAGATTCCATGAAGTAATCTTTCCCTAATCTAGTAGGTAGAGTGTAGTATTGACCTATTAGATGAGAGCCTGTGGCCCAAACCTCACCTCGGCCAGGCATCTCGAACAAATCCAAATATGGAAAATATATCTTTCGGCGACTTTCTCTCAACAGCCTTTCGTCAAAGACTCTGCGAATAAAGTAAAATTGCTATGAGAAATTTCTCAAAAATCTGTGGTTCGGAGTCGATTTTAAATTGTAGGTCCTGCCAACCATGAATAATATTGTTACGTTTTTACCTTTTTAAAAACGTTTAAAAATGAGTTCGTTAATTGCAAATCAAGTAAAAACAAATATGTGTTTATTTTCTCTTAAACTCTCTTTATTCTTTACACTACTTTTGTGTGCCACCGTATACAACATAACGATACAACAATAATTTGCTTGTACACTATTCCATTTCACACTTCTGTCCGCGTTAACACTAACAACTGTCCGTTAGATCTTCTCTGCTTACAACCTTTTTGTAAGCAATACCACTTGTACGTTCAAACCGCAACGCGTCTTCACACAAGGCTGACTGAATTATAACTAACTGCTGCCTGCTTTGTCCAGCCCTTTTATAGTCCGACACAACCAGTCTAACGAACATTCTTGAAGTGGAAGGTTCGTGTTCTCGCCTTCTCGAGAGCTCTATTGCTAATACATTGTTGTTTGTGTACTTTGCTTATGTTGTCTATCCTTTTTTGTTACATACATGTTGTTGTTGGTACCAGGCGAAACCAGGTTCGTTGTACATATGTGTGTGTGTGCAGCTTTAGATAATCAACACGTTCATTGTATTCTTAGTGTTAGTGTGTATTTGTATCGTGTGGCTTTTGTTTATCGTTTTTAATATTAAACGATATTAGGTCGTTTCGATTTCCGTAACAATATTAACAAACGCTACATGAGTGATGTGAGAAGCTAGATTGTTATCCTTACTAACTGGTTTTAATGAACAGTTGAGTAAGTATGTAAGTAATTTCAATTAATCTGGTATGCAATGGAGGTAATCTGGTGTGTAACTATGCTAGCTTGTATTAATACCCTCGTGTCCTTTTTGTATAAAAGCGTATATATCTTTGTAGATTCGACTCTTCTGGGGATATCGTATAGACGCTCCTGACTATCTCATTCGATTGATAGGTTTTATAAGTGATAAACTATCGAAAGGAGGAAATAAATTTATGGAAATAGTTGGGTATTTTTTAGATCTTTTTGATTAAATTTTTGCATAATTTTTGTTCTTATATCCCATTGTAGTTACTCTGCCAAAACATTTGTAGTCTATTCAAAAATATTTTTTTTGCTGATAAATTTGTATGCTTAAGACACATTAAAAATAAATTATAACTTGAATAGCCGCAAAAACACCTTTTTGTGGTTAAAAAGATAATGTCATTGCAACAATAACAACAACTACAAAATCTAAAACTGATGTTATTTGGCCTTTTCATAGCATTTTCTTATTCTTTCTTCATCGTTATTAAGAAACATGAGTTTTAGAAATTCAAAATTATTCCTTGACTTTCCCCCCGTTTTATTATTATTTTTTTCTTGTACTTTTTTTTGTTCTTTTTGCCCACTTTTTTTATTTTGATGAGGAAAAAGTACCACCTCGACAATGACAACAATGACGAGTCTGGTGGCGATAATGATGACGACGATGATGTGGTAAAAGGCTTTTCTCTTTTAACTCCTCCTCAACACAATAAAATGTTAGTGGTGTGTGGAGGAGGACGCGAGCGTCTTTTCTTCCTCTTCTTCATAAGAAATGTGTTTTTATAATTGTTCTTTTGATACGTGCACGTACTCTCTACTCTTAGTCTTTCGTTGGCATCACTGCTTTCATTCATTCATTCATTTTAATTCATTCTTTAGAAAACATATTCATTCATTCATTCATTCCTGAGACCACAATAGAAGTAACTACTCAACCTATCATGTTCATGCGATTTATTAACCATAATGTGTGGGTGTTTAGCCACAAACAGTTTTTATTGTGATTCTTTTAACCAACAAGCCAGTCACTCAGTCACTCATTCAGCCGGTGCTAATGCCATCTGATTTTCATAAAATAAATTTAAAAGATTTTATGCATGGATTTGGCACAATTAGAGAAAATAATGCCAGAAGAAAAGTAATGAAAAAACCCCCTTATAATAATAATAAAGCTGTTTACACTGGCGAAAATTTATAGGCCATTAATCCAAAAAAGACAAATGAAAAGGAAATATTTCCTTGGGTTCCTCTTTTAAGGCAAAAAAGAAATTCTGGCTTCCAGATGAATGTATTGCCCATCGAAAGTAAAGACTTGGGCTTATCTTGCTCACAAACTTTGTAAGTTTTGATTCAGAATTCCTTTTCTGCCGGAAACCTATCAACTTTGGCGGAAACCTATCAACTCTTGCAGCAAATATTCTGTTTTCAAGTATTTTCTGAACAATATTTTTCAATTCCTTTTCCTTACTTTCCTATTCCAAATAATATGTCCAGAAGCCTCCTCTCCAAACGTCCTCTATTCAAATAATTTATCCAGAAGCCTTCTGACGAAACCTCTGATGTCCAAATAATATATTCAGAAGCCCTTTAACCAAATGTCAAACGAATATCCTGTTATTGTCATATTGGGTTAAACGAAATCTTAATTAGCAATGTTCAGCACAAATATATTCGATAAAAACCCTTTTACAGCTTTCCAAAACACTTACTTATATTTAGTTGGTCCTTCTAACCCTTTATTCAGGACTACAACCCATCTTCTCACACTTTCTGACCAAATGTCAAACGAATATTAATTCTTGTCCTATTAGGCAAAAGGAGATCTTGATTAGGAACGTCTGCCACGAATATATTCGATACAACAACCTGTTACAGCTGTCCTGTCCACTTACTTATATATATTTAGTTGGTCCTTCTAACCCTTTGGTCAGCTTCCTCCACCACCTATGTACTTACTACTTACTTAATTGGCCATTAACAACCCGATTATCGGATTTCGCACTGCTTTAGCATATCCTTACAGGGGCCTCTGCTTCTTTCTCGCCTTTGGAAGTTCGTCAAACTACCGATGTCAGGGCTTCCTTGACTTGGTCTTTCCAATGCAAACAAAGTCGTCTTGTTCGCCGACTTCCGCAAATCCCCGCTTCAAATACGCGTCTTGCCGGAGCGTTCTCATCCATTCGAACGAGATGGCCGAGTCAGCTCAGATGCTGGATGTTAATACGCTGCACAACGTCCATATCGTTGATGAGCTCATACACTTCATTGTTGGATGGAATGCAGAAATCATCGCCAACTCTCACTGGATCGAAGAACTTACATAGGACTTTTTTCTTGACTACTCTCAAGGCTGCTGCATCAGTGTTTAATATTGTCCATGCTTCTGCGTCATAAAGAAGCACGGGGAGCATGAGCGTTTTGTTTGGTATTAGTTTTGTCGTACGAGACAAGTCTCTGCTACTCAATTGCCTATTGAGACCATAGTAGCACCTGTTGGCAAGAGTAATCCTACGTTTGATCTTCAGGCTGACATCATTTTTGGTGGTAATAACAGAGTCAAGATAAACAAATTCAATGACTATATAGAACATATAGTTATCGGGCGTAATCTGGGATCCCTACTTGTTGACAACATATACTTCGTTTTGTCCTCACCCATGTTGTGTGTGTTAATTTTATCCGTTAGTGGCGGTAGCTGCTGTAGAAAGTCCATTTGGACAGAAGGAGATCTTAATTAGCAATGTTCACCACCAATAAATTCGATCCAACAATCTGATACAGTTTTCCTGTACACTTACTTATATTTAGTTGGTCCTTACGACCCTTTAGTCGGTATTACAATTTTATACATAAGTGGCAGGGCCTGCAGATTTTTGAGAAACTTTTCATGACAAGTTTGTTTTACTCTCAGAGCTTTTGCCAAAAGCAGGGCTGAGGGCAGTGTCTGAGCATGTGTTTGAACCACTGGATTACATTTAATAAGTCAACACAGTACCAACTAGGCTACGGTATTTTTTGTAATACAACTTCTAGAATTCCTTTTTTTTTTTTTTGAAGTGTAGTATACAACTAACCATACACACGAATATGGTACGTTGTAAAAACGTTTATGAAAGTTGTGGAATAAATCTTTTGACTCATTTTCACCTACAGTTTTATTACAATAATTGTCTGATTTTCCATTGTATTGCGAAAGTTCTTTATGATGGAAAATAAAAAAGAAAATGAAAAACAAAAAAGAAAAGAAAAAAAAACGTTGATTTTGACAATGATTTGTTTTCATGTCTTCCTGAACTTGGCTAAGAAAAAAATAAAAAGAAAAAGGAATCATATTCAGGTGATCATTTAAACAGCCATTAGAGAGAAAGAGGCGTTTGATTGTTCTACAATGATATCGAATACACATGCATATGTATGTATGTATACTGGCTGCTGGCTCGGCTCGTATATTAACAGATGGTTAATAAAACGATAACTCTAACGAGGCATACATATATTAAAGATGACATAAATCACTTCAAAAAAGTCTCTGAAAGAAAGATGGATTTTCTTTCCCGATAAACTATAATACAATGCAATACAATAAAGGGTCCGCCAAATAACTTTTTTTTTTTTTTGAAAATGCTTTAAAAAAAACTACTGAATATTTTCTCAAATTTCTTTTTTTTTATTTGAAAGTACAATCCTTCCGGTTAATAATGGAAAATAATTTCATTCAAATGGCTGCCTCGGCTGGCCATGCAGTAGCCTACACGATCGGTCCAATTTTTAAGCACATTATCGATTGTGTGCAGCTGTATTTCACCAATGGCTTCACGAATATTGTCCTTTAAAGCGTCAATTGTCTCTGGTTTGTCGGCGTAACACTTATCTTTGACGACACCCCACAAATAATAGTCCAACGGTGTCAAATCGCAGCTCCGAGGTGGCCAAACGACATCAGCTCTGCGGCTGATAATGCTATCTTCAAAAACAGGGCGAAAAACATCGAGTGTAGCTTCGGCTGTGTGGCACGTAGCGCCGTCCTGTTGAAACCAAATGTTGCCAATATCCTTCTCTTCAATTTTTGTGAACAAAAATTCGTTCAACATGGCCCGATAACGATCGCCATTGACTGTAACGGCCACTCCTTGCTCATTTTCGAAGAAAAATGCCCCAATTATGCCTCTGGACCAAAATCCACACCAAACAGTGACTCGTTTTGGGTGCGTTGGCTTTTCAATGTATGCGTGCGGGTTTTCTGTGCCCCAAATGCGACAATTTTGCTTGTTTACATACCCGCCAAGATCAAAATGAGTTTCATCTGAAAAGATGATTTTTTTTTTGCCAAAATCGGTATCTTCTGTAAGTCGATCGCAGGCCCACTTAGCGAAGCGAAAACGCATTGGATGGTCAATTGGCTTCAACTCCTGAACCAATTGGACTTTGTATATCGTCATACCAAGGTCTTTATGCAAAATTCGTCTCAATGATGTCTCCGAAATGTTCAATTGTTGAGAACGACGGTGAATTGATGTTGATGGCGCTTCACGCACCCTTTCTGCCACAGCAGCAATATTCTCGGGTGTACGCACTGTTTTTGGCTTTTCACGCTTTGGTTTATCGATGAGGATGCCAGTTTCTTTCGCTTTTTTCACAAGATAACGAACATACGGAGCTGACGGTGCTTCTCTTCTTCCAAAATCCTGCAACATTACCATGATTTTCAAGGTAATGTCGCAATATTTCCCGGCGTTGTTCAAGCGTATGAACAACCATATTCGTTCAGCGGAAGGATAAAACTAATTATCTGTCAAATCAGACATGAGCTAAGTGTTACCATTCACGAAATAAGCACTTGTTGAAAAAAAAACGTTAGATGGCGGACCCTTTACAATACATACGAGTATATTGTAATAAAAATTAAGAAACCACACCGTTACTGTAATTGAAGTTGTTAAAAAATATAAAATCTTTATTCAGTATTTCGTTTCAAAAATATTTTCAAAAAACAAAAAAAACTACGACTTTCCCATTATGATTGATGATTTTTATCATCACTTTTCTATTCATTTATTTGTGAAAATTATAATAATTTACTCACTCTTCTCTCTATCATCTCTTAGTATACAGCCAGCAATTTATTAAGCACATTTACATGTGTTGCCATTTAAACAAAATTATAATCTTTTAACAACAAAAATATTGCATTTCAACACTTTTTCCATAGGAAAACACTATAATTTTGTAAAAATTTTCTGCGGAATTGCTTTAAAAAAAAAAAAAACTTTTTAATCTTAAATGGATGAGGGAAATACATATTTTATTTCAACACATTAAAACAAAAATCGAAAAGATTATGACAAGAAAAAAAGCTTAAATAATGTTTTACTAAAAATATTTTTTGCCTCCTAAAAGGCAAAAAAAAAATGAAAAAATCCAATACAAAAGAAGGTGATGTATCAATAAGCAACGCCTCTGGAAAAAATGTTTGTATGAAATTTTTGTGAAAATTCCAAAAAAGCAACAAGTGCAAGACTGTGGTATTTTTTGCAAAAGAAATACAGTAACACCTTTTGTAATTTATTTCTTCAATTCCTACAGTTTGTTTAATAGTGTGTTCACACATAAATTTTAATTGAGTCAATTAATTATTGAATTGAGTTAGCAAATTTGTAGTTCATACATCCCTTACTCAATTAGCATTTGGCGAAACCAATTAGCAGCTCTCAAAAATTAAAATTTGTTAATTTCACTTCAGTAGTGCCATAGTCTAGCAAATAATATGTTGCCTTACTACATGAGAGCTTATCAGTTCAAACCACAGCCTTAACATCGCGAACATAACGAAATATGTATTTGTAAGTAAATTGACTCAATTGGTTGTACAATTAAGTACTAATTGCGTAATTTATTAATTTTTTTTATATGATAAATTGAACTCATTTTTATCTTAAGTAAACGATTAAATGAAGTCGCCGTAGTCCAGTAGTGTTCGAGCCCCAGGCCAGACATCAAAACAAAATACAAAAAAAAATTCTTCAGCGACTTCCTCTCAGCGGATTTCTGGCAAATACTCGAAGAGTAAAATTTTCTAAAAAAAAAAGAAAGATTCTGTGGTTCAGAGTTGACTTTAAACTGTAGGTCCCGCCACTCATGCATAAAATTAACACACACAACATAAGTGGTGTGCGAAACTAGGTCGTAATCCTGGCTGAAGGGTTGTAATGACCAATTATGTATGTTATGTAAACAATTAATTATCTTGTATGAAAGATGGCCAAAAGCCAAGATCTCCGATCTGTCGCCGATCAAATACGTTCCTCCTAGTGGACAATGATTTCTGTAATTGGCCACAGTATATCAGTAACCTAGCGTAAGTACAGAGAATGCGATTTGAATTTTAAAGAATCAGTCTGCTTTGCCGATTTGACACGTGCAACAAACTTTAGTAAGTCACTCTATTTGAATTCTGAGACAATTTTCCAATATGTTTGAGAAAGTAGTTTAGTATTGACTGAATCGATTCACAGTTCCTAATAAAAAGAAATACCAAAGTCTTCTCTGCAGCTAAACTTAAAATGGAAATTTAAGAGAAACTTGAGTTGTGCTCTTCTGTTGTCTTGCTTGTTACCAACATGGTCCTTGTGTCCAAGAAACCAGAATGGGGGTTACAATTTTATACCAAATTATTGCATCGTTAAATTTGCATTTCGATTCGAAAAAAGAACAACAAGAGTTTCCATCACGAAATTCGTATTTTAAAATTTAATCACAATCTCAGGAACTCTAAGCTCCAAAAGAAAATAAAATCAGCAACGAACAATAGAAATATCAGACAGCGCCACCACTTGCAAAAGAGTAGAGCACAATGAACAGACTTCCTTCCTTCCAGGGAACATTGCTGCTAGGCAAAGGCTGATCATCCCAGTATCTGACTCTTTAAAACCAATCTCAATCTGCTATCAGCTATTTATACACAGACTACAGTGAGCGTTAAAAGAAACTGTACATTAAAACAAATAGACGTTAATAAATTACTGTTATTTTTTTTTTTAATTGTTTCATTGTTAGTCTTTAAAATTGAAAAACAAAATCGTAATATTGTCAATTTTTTTCGGATTTTTGGTGATTGTTAGAATTTTATTCATAGTGTACAGTTTTTTGATTTACACTGTACATAAATTACTGTAATTGATATAACTGTCCAAAGCATTAATTGCATTACATATGAGGCCATTCACAAAGCTTGTGTCTTAAACAAAATCGCTTATCAGATGTGCTGAATTTTTTTTCTTTTTTTGAACATTCCGTTTAACCCATGTAGCACCTATTCCTACATATGTATCTCTCTTAGAGCTGTTGTTGTAAACTCTTACTGTATCATTTTTAATAGCCTAGCTTACAATCTAGCAATATTTTAGAGGCTAATGTATGTACAATGAATGTTTTTTAAACACCATAACTACAGCGCTGTAATTCGCATTCGTCATGAGTTTCATTACACTCAAATCTTTCAATACGGTAATGTGCCCAGATTATGCATTAGAACTCTAGATCATCTGAAATCCCAATATCGGTTTGTCTGAGATATTTCTGATGATGTAGCATCATCTTCAGACTAGTATGGGGAGGGATTGATTTAAGTTTTCTTGTTATAAGCACGATGCTACACAATCACGTTATATTCCTTAAGCGAGGCTTTCTGTTGTACTGTAAAATGTCATAAATACGTTACGTACATTAAGTCGGACTAACAATCGAGCTTCTCACATTATCTATGTTGAGCGTATGTTAATTTTGTAGATTAAAGGGGTATCCTATAATCGATTTTCATTCCATGGTAGTCGATTAATTTCATTGCTTTCACCAGAAGACTGTTGGGAGGCATTTGTAGACAGAAATGTTTTTTTTTTTGTCGATATCAGAGTTCAGTTTTGGACTCGGAAATCTGCTCCAATTGTACGTTGTCGTTGTCTAGTAGGTAGTGTGTTGGCTTAGTAGACGTAGGACCCGAATTCAAACCCCAGGTCAGACATCAAAATGAAAATATGAAACAAAATATTTATTCGAAGAATTCCTCTTAGCAAATTTCTGGCAAAAGCACTGAGAGTAAATAAAATTGCCATGAAAAATTTCTCAAAAATCTGTCGTTCGGAATCGACTTTAAAAAACTGTAGCTGCCGCCACTCATGTATAAAATTAACATACACACATGATGTGGTGTGAGAAGCTAGGCCGTAATCCTGACTGAAGGGTTATAATTCTTATTCTTGAATTAATAAATAATTTTTTTGATAGATATCCCACTCGCATCCCATTAAGCGATTATAAAAGCCTTAAAGGATATTGTATAAGCTTTCTTTTGAGCAAAAAAAAAAAAAAATTGTTTTTGGAAAATTAAAAAAATTGTTTTTGGAAAATTTTTGCTAGGACCAATAGGTGGAAAGTTACACACATTTAAAAAAAAACCCTGTATGACCAAAATGTCCAAATTTGACCCCTCTAACTCCGGCAGTTCTTGACTGATAGAGCTTAAAATTTGTGTCTGGCCTACTATCCAATAGTACTAACCTTGGTGCAAATTTCATTCCATCGGAAGACATCGATTTTAAAAATTGGGTCACTTGACACGGAATTCCCCATATGTTATGTACATATGTAATCTGATCTAATATCTAGAATACGTTGACGACGCTAAATTTATAACGTCCCTTAACTGAAATGTTCATACTGCTTCTGTCTGTTAATTCTACTCAACTCTTAACTTTTTTAACTCGAATTTTTTTTTCATCGAGTCACGAGCTACGAGCGATCAATTTGAATCCCAATATCAGAATTGTTTTTATTTTTGCCGTTTAAAAATTATTTCAAAAAATTTTGGAGAATTTTATTTAAATCTTAATTTTCGGAATTCAATGTTTCGTCCATTCATCAAGGCTTTCACTGTGTGTGCATTATTTTCATGCAATATTGTATAAAAGCGATAAATCTACATACAATTATTTATGAAAGACTATGATTTTTACGACTTAAAACAAAAATTTCAAATGGGAATTATTGCAGGGGGGGAGGGCCGATATCTTTTAATGTTTTTGGTTTCATTGTATTCCAACAATTAACCATTATTACAACACAGCAATTGTAATAAGCTATTGAGTTGAGTATTGAGCTGTGATCAATAATAAGTAGAGAGATCGATCTATTGCAACAACAGCAACAACAAAAGCAGCAAGCCATAGCATCAACAACAAAAGGAGTAAATGGTCGCATAGAGGATATAGTGAAACAGTTGTATGTTGCATTTGAAGGAGGCGGTACACAGAGGACAATACAAATTGTATGTGACTTGACTGACTGACCACAACGAAAGAGTGCCTACAAAGCCAAGTACATATTATTCCATAATATATGTATGTTTGTGTCGTAAATTATTTTATACGATACGATACGATACAATACTCGTGTATTGTCGTCATATATTATTGTATTCCGTTAGTTATTGATGTGTGTGTGTGTGTGATGGTGTATTGAAGTGCTTTTCAATAAGTTTTATTACCACCAGCACAACATTTTTGAGGTTTCCTGTAATTTTTTCCCTCTATTTTTTTCTGTTGTTTTAATAAAAATTTGACTGTAGCTGCTGCTGCTGTTGCTGCTGCTTGTTCGCTTCTTGTCAGATTGAATATGAGATGCGTTTTCACTTTCAAATCATATATAAATTTTAAGTTTTTTTATTTTATTTTATTTTTTTCTAATATTTTCCTTGTCTCTTTTGGCCATTAAAACAGCAACAACAAAAATATAAGTTTTTTTTTTCCCTGAAAATAATTTTGCTTCATCGTCTTTATAGCCGCGACATATATTGTAATACAAATGCTCGCAATTGCTCATTTGCGTTCGACCAAGTAAAATGACAGACAGACTCCTCGTAGTTGTCGTACAAACACAGTGTGTTGTACATAATCAACTGTGGTCGAAAGAAGACAATGTATTTTGTTGTACGAAAAAAAGGGAAGTAAAAAACGCAAATAAGCATAATTTCATAAACATTTTAATAGTTTTTTATTATTAATTTTTACACAAATACCTTATGTGACGGCCTTAAGGTGGAACAAAAATTTTTCAAAGAACAAACAATACAAAAATCCAATTTAAAACCAAATTGCTTATTCATCAAGGTATCCATTTTGAATTTGTGTGGAGTAGGGATTAAAAAGATTGACTATAACAGTTTTGAATCTTGGAAAAGATGATACATTTTCATCATGGATTTCTAATTTTAACAATTTAGAAGGTTCTATCCCCCCCTCCATCGAATAACCTATACAGTAAGTCCCCAGATCCAGAGCGAGATTGAATAATCTAATGAGCAATAAGCTATTATACGCAACTAAATACCCCCATAAATTTTCACAGAGAACGTTGTTTCTAAACAGTTCCAGATGACAATCATATCATCCTAGGGCCTGCTCTGGGTCTGCCATAATCACATGCTTAGCTAGAGCGAAACGAAGCAAAGAAATACAAGGAAGATCGATGCTTTATGACGGACGTAGGTTTCTTAAAAGAACGAAAATGATTTAAATAAACTTATTCACCACAGTCGCCGTAGTCCTACCTACTATTAGACTGGCTTATTAGACGGAAAGCCAGGGTTCGAGCCCCAGGCCAGACATCAAAACAAAATACAAAAAATATTTCTACGGCGACATTCTCTCAGCCAATTTCTGACAAAAACTCTAAGTAAATAAAAATTGCCATGAAAAGTTTCTCAAAAATCTGTCTTTCGAAGTCGACTTTAAACTGTAGGTCCCGCCACTTATGTAGAAAATTAACACACACAACATAAGTGCTGTAAGAAGCTAGGTTGTAATCCTGACTGAAGCGTTGTAATGACCAATTATGTACATATGTATGTATGTATTCACACTGTAAGTCGCTGGTCTGGTACATGATCTTCACGTTGCACAGTCTTACCATAAATACTAGAAGTATTAAATATTAAATACGTTACGCACTTTAATTAAAGTCGCCGTAGTCTAGTTGGTAGTCCGTTGGTTTATTAAACGTGAGGCCACTGTTCAAATCGCAGGTCAAACATCTCCAACAAAATGAAATATGAACAAATATTTCGACGGCGACTTCCTCTCTCAATCGATTTCTGCCAAAAACTCTGAAAAATTGTCGTGAAAAAGTTTCTCAAGAACCTGTCGTTCAGAGTCGACTTTAGATTGCAGGTCCCGCCAGTCATGTATAAAATTAACACACGCAGCTTAAGTGGTGTGAGAAGCTAGTTTGCAATCCTTATTAAAGGGTTGTAATGACCAATTATTTATGAATGATTGTGTTAACATTGCATCTGGTGTACAACATTTGGTGCAATAAGGTGCATCTAGTCGATCACCCATATCCCTTTTGATGCCCGTTTTGATGCGTGCTTCTTTTTGCATAACCGACTCCAGTACATTGTAAAATAAAGCCGGTAATGAAATTACACATCTGTTGCACTCCTGGGTTCTCCCTGATGAGCTCACTCGGCAAGCATTCATGCAATACTCAGCTTGTAGCGATGTAAAGCTCTAATGTGATCCATTAGTTTACCTCTGAGGGCGTAATGTAATGACTGACCCACAATAATATATAAATTGGTGCAGTAGTAGTATCGTCTGAAGTTCACTTGTCCAATTCAAAAATCCTCCAGCAATATGTGCCATATTATTTTCCGCTCGTTCTATTTTATGTTGGTATATGGCACTAACAAAATCGGTGAGCAGATTAGGTGCGATTTACTCGTTGGCCCATATGTTCCATTGCGTTACCCAGTGTGAGGGAAACCCCCCTTGTCATGATCAAAGTTATGAGCAGGTTTACGGTCAAATACAATGCGTACGTTAGGCTCTCATATACCACGAATTATATTTAATCAATCTATAGAATGGTCTGGTCTCCAATACAAACTGATTGTCGAGCCTGCAACATATTTAGAAGGAAGGGTGTACACCAGACGTACTACATTTCATTTCATTAGAGTGCATGATTTTCCTTCCACTTGTTCACCATCATGCTGTATGATATTATATACCAAGTCGGTTTAGAGTGCAGAGGAATTACCGTAGATTCTCTCACTTCAACTCCTGGAAAACCTGCTTAAAACCGGGAAACATTAGAACATAATGTTACACTTGAGATCCATTTCAATGAAATTAAAGCCACCGGTAGAAACGCAGAGAATATTAAGTTACAAGGCCAACGAGTAGAATACGTAGACAGATTTTGTTATTTAGGAAGTGTCACAGAAACAGATACACATCAGCAAAGCAAGATCGACATTTGAACGATTCACTATGGAGATGCTCATAAATATCTCTCGCATGTGTAAATACAATTTTGTTTTGCGGAAGTAAAACCTGATTCAAAAGCATCATGTGCCTCAGAGTTATTTGCAGGATTTTCTAGTCCAATACCGTTTGTAACAGGGCTCTCTGACACGTAATTCAAAGATGATCTCTGATTGAAGCGAATTATCCTTCGAAATTGAAGTTGCATAGACCCACCCATCAGGAGAAAGCCCACTAGGATTCTGCTACTGTGGAAGCTTTAAGTCAAAGTCAACGAAAAACAACTAAAAACTGCGTTTACATCACTTAACATTAAAATGGTAAACAAGTAAATAAAAATACAACAACAAACACCAGCATAAAAAATGATAAACAAGTAAACAAAAATACAACAACAAAATACACAAACGACAATAATGAAACAACGATGTGTTTACATTTATAAAGATCTCGAGAAGGCGAAGTCACGAACATTCGCCTTCAAGAACATTCATCAGACTGTTTACCCTGCTATATAAAAGGCAAGACAAAGCAGGCGATCGATATGTATCGTACACAGAACTAAACCTTTAATTGTTTTCATAGCAAAAAGTTCGTTTATAATAGTTTAACTAGGCCTTAGTGTCTAAAAATTTATCACCTTAAGTGTTACACAACACACACAACATCATCTTATTTCTCCCTCACCTTTTACATACCCATTCAACTTGAAATGTGTAACCATTTGTGCCTTCCGTCGTCTCTATTGCATTACCTGCGATTGTCCATTAAAATTATTCTGTTATTGTAACAGCACAGCGACAGCAATATATAGCGGCAGCCCCCCCATTTGGTCATAGTGCTTGCTGCCTGTACTGTGTAATGCATTGCCTTGGTGTCTGCCTAAGTGGCTGGCTTGGCTTGTTCATTGGCATTATTGATGAATATGATGATGAATATCATCATTTCGTTACAATACTTTGTTACATTATAAGCTGTTAAGAAACGTTTGAATTTCTCCTCTTATCGTGTGTTTTTTTTCTAATTTTTTTATGGCTTAATCCGTTAAAAAGTGTTTTTTATTTATCGGGAAAAAAAAGTACGTTTTTTTTAATGAAATTAAGAAATATTGAGTCTCTCCTCCTATATAATGAATGAAACAATGATAATTCGATTACCAAATAGTCATATCATTACATGTGTTGTTGTTTTTTTGTTTTTGTTTATTTTTTTCCAAATTCTTTTTATTAACAATTGCGCCTTGTAATCATTTTCAACAAATGTCCAGAAAATGTTTTTTTTTCTTGTAACGATATTCGAAATTAAAGTTTCACTTTCTTTAATGATCTTTCGTTTGTTGTTTTTGTTGTTTTTGTTTAACAATTGTCTGAAATTAAAATATGTACGTTTTTTTTAATCCCCCGAAACCACTCTCGTTTTTCATTAACGTCTGATGACTTTACATTTCAAGTTATTTTTTTTTCTTTTTTTTGTTTCTTTATTATGTTGCTTTATTGTTGGCTTTAATTTCAATCATTTCTTCTTGATGGCTTAAAGGAATTTTTGTTTAAAAATAATTGAGAATAATTTAAGGCAATTCATTCGTTCATTCGCTCATTCATTCATTCATTCGTATTCATTTGTTGTAAAATAAAGTTACAACTTTATGAGTGAAATTTTTTTTTGGTAATCGTTGAAGTAATTAAATGAAACTGGAATTTGGTAGAAATGGTTTTTAAACAATAAAAAAATAATCTGATTTTGAAACGATTAATTAGAAAAAAAGACCGTTAGAGCATAAAAAAGATAATGTTGATATTAGACGTAGTGCCAGACGTGTCATACGTCAGTGGTTTGGAGCAACAGGCTTAATCTCTTTCAGAGACTTCACAGAGATCGTGGTATGTACAAGATAACAAAAAATCTGGGAAAGAATAGATTTACAGCCATTATATTGCTTAAGGATATCATTGTATGTTTGGTTATGTCGTAATTGTCATAATCTATCGTATCTTAACGCTCAACATATCCACATGACACTTTCTTCAGCATATAGAAAGGTATGGTGTACTGTACCCCTTTCCGACCTGAAAAAGAAAATGCCTTCAAAAGCACCCAAAAATAAAATGCTTCTTCTCTTGAACTGCTGAATTCATCAAATTATGCCCCTTTATAGACAAGTTTATGGAGTTGCAAATAGTACGAATTGAATGAGAGTCCTCTAAATAAAATTAGTAAGAAAGGAGTCCCAACAGAGTGCAAGAACTGCATAAGAGTTACGTTGTCAATCATGGCAAACAAGGCAATTGTGTGAACGTACTAAACGAACTCGTAGTCGCCGTAGTCTAGTAGGTAGTGTGTTGGCTTATTAGACATAAGGCCACGGTTCAAACCCCAGATCAGACATCAAAAACGAAAATATGAAAACGTTTCTTCGGCGACTGCCTTTCAGCAAATTTCTGGGAAAAACTCTAAGAATAAATAAAATTGCCATGAAAAGTTTCTCAAAAATCTGTCGTTCGGAGTCGACTTTAAACCGTAGGTCCCCCGCCACTCATGTATAAAATTAACACACACAACATAAGTGGTGTGAGAAACTAGGTCCATAATCCTGACTGAAGGGTTGTAGTGACCAATTATGTATGTACGTACTAAACGAACTATTAGTAGACGCTCTCTCGAACAATATTCCCAGCTAAGAGGTTGCTTTAGTCCACAACAAATCCAGTGTTGAGTTGATTAATTCCTGATTAATAAGCGCGTCCTGAGAATAAGCACGTAATAATCGGTCGAATGGTAATCACTTTCATAACTTCGTAAATGTATTGAATGTTCTACGTCACTGTGTCATATGCAGCGCACTTCACTGCAAAGCAATACCGCGGAAAATCGTAGCCTTTATGTAGATACTGTACACAAATGCTGCATGCCTTTTACAACACAGGGATGCTACAAGCAGATCTCCACTATCATATCTACTTTTTTAATGTGGCCATTGACAACAACGAAAGTGGCAACAGTAGCAAAAGGTTTCATATGGAATCTGACAACATTATGGCGAATTGCCGTCAGTAGCAAGAGGCATCGTATGGTATCTGATGACATCCTGGCGAAAGTAACGTCGACAGTAAGAGACTTCGTATGGAATCTGAGAACACCCTGGCGAAAGTAACACCACTTCCACGAGGAGTCGATCGTATGGTATCGTATCCTGGCGAAAGTAACATCGATAGCAATAAGTATTATATGGCGTCTGTCTGGCGAAAGTAGGATCAATAGGGGAATGCTACAAGCGGCCTCATTAATGTAAACATAGGAGTTCACTGAACGTGTCCTCTATTGCCGAAACTGTAGTAGTAATTGACAACATCACGGCGAAAGTGCCGCCTGCAGCAAGAGGTATCATAAGGCGTTTAAATGGCTGTAATAAAAACTCGGCTTATGCGAACGACATCTGTCTGTTGTCGCAGCAGCATGATACCTTGAAAATGACGTTAACGAAACACTACAGAAACAAGAAATCGAAGACGTCCATTCATTCTTGGGTTGTGTGAAACAGGGACTTCTAAGAGGACAATAAACAGTATCATTAATGACATGAATTAAGTTCAGAATTCCCAATAAATCCTAATGTGCTAAGTCATTTGTGAATCATACCATTGTTGTAATCTCCCTGAGCAATCCTGGATTTCATTAACAGATGCTTTTGTTAGAAATCTTCTAACCAAACACAATCAATAATCCTTAGCTCTGGGTGCAAACTGAAACTGAAATCCGTAAACGAACTCTAATTAGAAATTCTTTTGAATGGAACACTCAAGGCAGCCGTAGAAGAAGATCATCCTAATCACACTTGGCGGCAGCAGATAAATATGGAAACATTAGGAATAAATAAAATATGAAATGAGCAGAAAGCTGTAGCATCAGAGGAAAGCAAATTAAACATAGTCATTGAGACCTTATGCTACTGAAAGAAACAAGAGATTTTTGTACTCCTAAGGGACATGAGGCTGCCACTAAGCTTCTCATCCATCGTCTTTGGTTTTTTGAAGTCTTCATAAAACAAAATTTAATATCAAGCACTTGATTAATCTCTTGTAGCAGCTTCTAGGGGTGCAAACGCTTTCTATATAAATGTATTCTTTGTTTATCGTCTTCGTTTATCGTTCATCGTTCGCAAGCAATTGTATTTCGGAACTTGTTGGCATATTTACCCTGGTTGTGTCAAAAGCGTTTGCCTTATCGGTTTTATATAACATTTACATAAATTCTAAGCAGCTATATTGTTATGCGGAATGTTTGTGAAGGGGAAGTACTTTATAAAGCGGAACAAGCGGAACTTTATTTAGCGGTAATAACTATGCCTAATGTTGCGAAGTAAAGAAAGAGTTTTGGTCCGATTGGTGTTGCTATAATGAATAGGGTACGTGGATTGTGATTTCTTTTGTTACAGAACTCGTCAGTGAAGGCCAGTCAATAATGGTATTTTTGGAATGAATTCTCAGTTAGATTCTCGTACACCCACGGCTGAAACCACTCCAGCAAGAGGCATCTAATTGTCTATAATGGTGACTATTCCTACTGCAAAATGATTTCTAGACAATATCTCGATTTGATATGTTAATACTTACTTACGTCATTGAGCTCTTTAGTAAGGATTACAACCTAGCTTCTCACACCACCCCCATCTTGTGTGTATTAATTTTTGTCCATGAATGGAGGGACGTAAAGTTTAAATTTGATTCTGAACGCCAGATTTTTAAGAAACTTTGCATGACAATTTGATTTACATCTTAGAGTTTTTGCCAGAAGACCACAGAGAGCCGACAAAGAAATACTTCTTCATATTTCCTACTTCTAGATGTCTAAGCTGGAAAAGGTTTGCGTCTATGTTAATACTTTTGATATTTATTGCATGGGCATTGTGATAATTTTATTTGTAAAGTTTAAATGATTTCAAATCGCCTTGTGGTTACATATTTAAGGCTAATTTCGTGTAATAAAATGTTTGGAATTTCCAAAACGAAACGAAAAAAAATAGAAAGAAACACTCTGGAATTAAAAATTTATTTGTTTATGGAGTTGCATAATTTTATTTACATGTGATTGCCTTTATTGTTGTTGGCTATTGTGTGGAGCACTTTTATAGCCGAAATTCATTTGATTTGGAAACTATGTTTTCAATTGTTGTTGTTGATGTTGTTGTTTTTATTGTTTTACTTACTCTTTCTAATCACTTTAAATGGTTATAATAATGTTTTCTATTCAATTTTTTGTTTCAATTTTTATACACGAGATTGTATAGAAAAATGTATCTTTTTTCGTAGATTTAGTTTAATGCCACAAATTTTAAGTGCATGTAACAACTGTTTTACCACTCTAAATAACAATTGTTACCAAAATAACGCATAAACACTCTACTTTTTTTGGCAAAGAAAACAATACCGCAAAACGAAACGAAAGACTTAAGAAACAAACGCTGATTTCGCTTACATTTACGTGTTTAAGTGCATTTGTAATGTAGGAGGCGTTTTTATTATGCCCATCGTTGACTGCCTTCTTTTTCTTTATATTTTGTTGTTGTTCTTGTTGTTGTTGTTATCTCTCTAAAGGCCTTAACCAGAGACGGGCCAAATTAGCCAGGCAGCCAGCCAGCCAGTCATCCAATCTCGTTGCAAGTCTTGCAAGCAAACAATTTATTTTTATTGTAAAGCAGAGCACAGTTGTTACTCAGCAGCAGCATCAGCAGCTGGCAAAAGAGTTTTTGATGTCTTTACTACTAAAATACTTTGAAATACTTTTGAAATCTTCCGTTTTTGGTGTTACAAATAAAGTTATACACTCACGACACATAAGGACAACAGTCTGTCTGCATTTCTGCTCTACCCCAACCAGATAGATAGATAGCAGCGTACATACAGTAGAGATACATAAAACAGATAGACTACGACCCGCTGAACATATGTACGAAATGATGATAGTGGTGGTGGTGGTGTGATGGTCAATATGTATGAATAAATGCATAAATAAAAGTCAATTGAAATAGATTTGTTACAAAAATACAAACGAAAAAGAAAAAAAAAACAAATCACAACTTCCTTTTTGAAACGCATTTTCTTTTTCTTTTACATATTTCCTTCATTTTTCTGTCTTTTTGTCTCCAATAAAGCAAAAGCTTAGTAGTGCAGTGTCGCATTTTGTTCAATTCGTTACAGTTCAGGTGACTTTTTTGTGTGATAAATGCGTTCGATTTTTTATCGCCACTTGTGCAAGCATTTTGAATGTTTCATTTCCTTGTAGTCGTAAGGATTATTTATTTTCCTCTGTTTTACAAAACGAGATAAGGAACAATTTTTAATATTCAACAGGAGGAAGACATTATTCAAAAAAGCTCTGTTCGATCTTCAGTGAAGTTCAATAAATTCGTGTAACTAAGGCTCAACCAATCTTTTGTTCAACATTTGATTCTCTCTTCAAAGCCCAAATTTGGCCTACTCTGTCCTATGAGAGATCAAGCATTCTCCTCAAGAGCAATATCACTCAAATTCAACAAAAAACTTTGTAAATCCTTTGGCTCAACAGCGATGCCTAGAATGGGCATTTGCTACAGTGCCCATTGGACCTTACGCTCCCACAAGTCTATCCTTGTAGAGTGCTAAGCAGAAAACATTTTTGTACTACTGAAGTACATCTTTGGCCCAAGGTCTCAAAGACTTTATTACTTACTTAATTGGTCATTACAACCCTTCAGTCAGGATTACAACCTAGCTTCACATACCTCTTATGTTGTGTGTGTTAATTTTATCCATGAGTGGCGGGATCTACAGCTTTAAGTCGATTACGAACGAAAAATTTTTGAGAAACTTTTCATGGGAATTTTATTGTACTTTCAAGAGTTTTTGCCAGAAATCTGCTGAGAGGAAGTCGCTGAAGAAATATTTTTTCATATTTCGCTGTGCTCGAAGAAATGTCTGACCTGCAGTTTGAACCGTGGCCTAACGTCTAATAAGCCAACACATTACCTCCTAGAACACCAAAATAGTTTGCAAATGTAGATCTTATGCTTCTGCAAGTCTATCCTTCTAGAGTGCTGAACTGCGAGTATTTTTACTCATCAATGGAACACTTAGTTGGACCAAGGCCTCAAAGACTTTATTGTACGCAGAGCAATAAGACCAACTGTGGTCTGTTCGATCTTCATCGCTAAAATAAAAAATAAACAGCGAGTTCCCCTCAGCAATCTTGTGGTAAAACCCCTGAGAGTTAATAAAATTACCATGAAAAGTTTCTCAAATCAGGAGTTTCGGAGTCGACACTAAACTGTAGGGTTCGGACACTCATGGATAAAAATTAACACACACAACATAAGTGGTGTGAAAAATTAAAGTGTCACGACGACCAATTAGGAAAGTAAAGATATTCTCGACTTTAACTTTAAATTTTCATGCGTCATGTCACAACACGCTTGCCGAACATAATTTTCTGTTGTAGTATATCGGATGAAGGATCTCGCCGTAGTCTAGTAGGTAGTGTGTTGGCTTATTAGACGTAAAGCCAAGGTTCGAGCCCCAGGCCAGACATCAAGACAAAATACAAAAAGTATTTCTTCGTGATGTGTCACCGCAGTCTAGTAGGTAATGTGTTAGTTTAATTAAAGAGAGGCAATGGTTCAACACTTGGCTCAGACTTATCGAAGAAAACGAAATCTGAAAAAAATATTTCTTCGGCGGCTTTCTCTCAGTAGATTTCTGGCAAAAATTCTAAGTTGAAAATCAAATTGCCATGAAAAGTTTCTCAAAAATCTATCGTTCGGAATCGACATTAGGTCACACCATTCATGGATAAAAATTAACACACAACATGTGTGGCGTGAGAAGTTAGGTTTTAATCCTGACTAAATGATGTTGTAATGGCGAATTAAGTAAGTAAAGATATTTGTGAATTTAATTAAATCTCCATGCTCATGTTATATCACGCTTGCCGAACTAAAGTTTCTGTTTTACTGTATCTGATAAAGGTCACAAACAGCTTGAGTAGAGTAATCTACTATTAATCTCTCTGAAATCCCCTCCCGAAGATGTCAATCTCGGTTATATTAAGGCAAGTTTCGCTACCCAAGTTATGCTCCCAGCAAGAAAAAAATTTAAATCCACGAACTTTTCAAATGATTTCGTGTGACTATCATGTTGTCGAATTCCCACGGGAATATACTGAGAATCTGTATTGTTGTTTGCTAACAATCGTTATTCAATGAAGTATTTACGGACGGAGTTTAAATCTGGATTCTCCTGTCTTCCTTTAGGGTTTGATTGCCCCCTAGTATGCTTTTTTAGTGTGTTTTTGAGGGTCCACTATCCTCAAAGTATTCTGCATGCATCTGTTAGTGAAAATTGAAAGTCGGCGTCTAATTTTATGGTGACAATTAAGGGTTGGAGAGGCCCATATGGCAAAATTGATATGTAACGCTTGTGTTGTATGCTGATATTCTGCTCGTTGTAGGGAGTATGTTCGACAGACATTGTGTTGTTGGTGGGAAATGCTTCTGAGTTTAGATATTCAGCTTTCAACATTGTCTGAGGCGACTAAGCAATGTGGTTTGATATTGTTACGTTTATATATTAGCTCTCTAGATTGCAAATAAAATAAAAATAAATTTGTGTTTAGTTTTAATTAAAATTCTTTATTATTCGCAACAATTCTGTGTGCCATTGTTTACAACTTGATATAAACAACAACAATTGCTTTGTTTGTTATGCCTCTGTTTACACCCCTTTGCATAAACAATAGCAATAACTGAGCAATTATATGACAGTTGTTTGTAACGGAGATCTTCAAACCTCGGTAACTTTCTTCAAACACACTGTGTCTTCACACAAGACTGACTGAACTTTACTAACTCACTTGCCTGCTTTGCCTTGCCTTTTATATGGCAGGGTGAACAGTCTGATGCATGTTCTTGAAGGTGAATGTTCGTAGCTTCACCTTCTCGAGATCTCTATAAATGTAAACATCGTTGTTTCATTATTGTTGTTTGTGTATTTTGTTTACATTTATTCTTGAAGTGTTTGTTGTTGTATTTTTGTTTACTTGTTTACCATTTTGTATGCTGGGTTTTGTTGTTGTATTTTTGTTTACTTGTTTACTATTTTTATGCTGGTGTTTGTTGTTGTATTTTTTATTTATAATTTTAATGCTAAGCGATATAAAAGCAAATCACCAGTATCTAGATTCTTTATTTTCGTAACAATATTTAAAAATAACAAATTAGTGTCAGCGTTTTCGAAGGTGTGTTGTAAGCATCATTTTCACCGCAGGTCTGAAATGCGAGAAGAACATGTGCGAATTACATGAATTGTCGAAAGCCATACTCCGGTTTGATAATTGCAAACTATGCTTAGTTCAAGCCATGTTCAGATCATTAGGGTATCAGCTTAGAAGGCTCTCGATTTACCGGAAATATTTCCAATGTATTCGTCGCCATAATCGAATGATTGTCGTTTTTCTACAGCCAAACAAAAATTGTAACAAATTTTGATTTTTTTTCATTCGTTTTATTGTGAAACAGAAATTGTTTTTAAATGATAAATTATGATTACAAGCTTTGTTAGATGAGAAAAGTTAAAAAAAACAGCGCGTAGCGTAGTCCTATTTTAAATTAGAAGGCGGTTGATTACAATGGGAAAAATAACAGACCGACCATAGGCGTTAACAAAATTTTGAAAAAAAAAGAAAAAGAGAAAAAATGGTAAATTGCTAAAAAACAAAACAAAACAAAACAAAATGTTTTTAACAAAATTATTAAATCGTATACTTACTTCGAGTAGGAAAAATATTTGAAAATATCTTCATTAGGTAACAACAAAAAAGTAAAAATAAAAAAGAAATTATGAAAAATTATGGTTTGAAAATGGCCTTCCTTTTTGGTCATTTATAATGCTCGTATAATTTTTTTTCATTTTTTTCTTTGGTATAGAGATTGAGTTGTTACTGCAATCGTATCATTATTATGGTTGCGTTGATCCCTTGAAGCATTTAAAAGCATCGGAATTAAAAATATCAAAAATAAGACATCGTATTTCAATATATTTGTGAAGCACTTATTAGTAATTCACTAAAATTTTACGAATAATTTTTTACGAAATCGCTGAAAACAGTCGTGGACTTGTTATTCACGATTCTCATAAAAGCTGCCTTCCAAATTCATAGAAACTCCCTTGCTTGAACATAGGATTTTAGTGTTGTCCTCCATTCAATCCACCTTAGGCCGAAGTTAAAAGTATCAAGGTTTACAATGTAATTTTCAATAAAGAAACGAAGACAAGTTTTTAAATTTTAGTTTTTATGTCTGATAGATAGCTATGCTGTCATATTCGCTAAGCTAAGCTTTATGTACGATACGCAATTCTAAACGCTGCTCTTAATTTAATTGAAATTTATAGAGAATTTGGCTTCAAACTGTTGTTAAGCACCTTTAATCTCTAAGCCACCACAATCAATCCACACCTCACTAATTTTTCCCCGCCTGAGACAAACAAACAAAGTGAATTATTGCTCGCATATGTTTTACTCTACAGTTCATCACTGTGGTAAAATCAAAGCCATGTTAGACCACGGTTCAAACCCCATGTCGGTCAGACATCTTGAACAAAACGATAGAAAAAAAATGTTTCTTAGGTGACTTCCCCTCAGCAGTCTTCTAGCAAAAACTCTCAAAGTAAATATAAAATTGACATGAAAAGTTTGTCAAAAATCTCTCGTTTAAACTCGACTTTAAACTGTAGGCCCCGCCACTCATTGATAAAATTAACACCACCTACAACATGGCTGGTGTGAGATGCTAGGTCGTAATCCTGACTGAAGGGTTGTAAGTACGTAGTATGTACTATGTATGCATTACATGAAGGATATTGATATTTATCTCCTGAGTGCTTTTGTTTTGTTTTCACACACAATGATACATTCATCTAAAATCGTTTGTCTTACAGAAACAGGCTCATAACTTCTTCTCAATCTAGCTAAAACAGAATATGTTTGCTGTTGCTGCATATATGCAGCCAAGTTCATACAATCATCTGAACGTCTGGGCATTGTAGAAGCAATCGAGCAGGTTTTGCCCAAAGCAGAGTGCTCGTTATCTGCAATATTACCTTGATTGTCTCCTTTAGATATTTGTACCTAGTGCCTTCAAAGTTAGGAGTTTGACTCAAAATATCATCTCCTTCAGAGATACCTAGAATTCCCTTGTTTTTTTAGAAGGTTTTCAAGAAATTGTGTGACTCCGTGGCTCATCGTCTGCCGTATCATTTAGACATACCTGGCATTGGTTTCTTCGAAAAGTGTCGCACTGATCGCTTGATTTAATGTACCATTTGACTTGAATATACCATCTGCCCTGACTTCTTTAATTTCTATTGACGTTTTTTTAAGAAATTCATAGCTCCGTGGCCCGTCGATCTTTGTAAACCGTGGTCACGTTCTTCAAACAAACAAAAAAATATTCTCTTGTCTGTTCGTCTATGAAAAATACGCCATCTATTTCTCCATATAATCCGTAAAACCTCAATATAGTCTACCTCATTACAGCCAGCATTGATAGACGGTCAAGATTATGTCATTTGATCATGCATGTCGGCGTATCGCGATTCATATAGTCTACCTCTGGGACCTTTAAGGCATCTGCCTGTCCAATATCTGGCGATAACAACTGATGACTGTAGTCGCCGTAGTGTAGTAGAAATTGTCTTGACTTATACAACGCTTGGTTCTAGTTCAGAAATCAACAAAATGAAATACAAAAAAGAATATTTCCTTGACTTACTCTTCCCTGACGACTTCCTCTCAGCAGTCTTCGGGTTAAAAATCTGAGAATTAAATATAATTGCCATGAAATGTTTCTGAAAACATTATCTCAGAGTCGACATTAATATGCAGGTCCTGGCACCCATTGATGAAATTAGTACCACCTAGAACATGGGTGGTGTGCTACTCAAAAATTATACTCATAATTTCTGATACTTATACGCATTCATACCTATTTTAATATCATGGCACCTCTACTCATATTCAAAGTTTGAAGTCCTCCATCATATTCATACATTAACAACATGTATGATGTTGTTGAGTTCGACTCTCCATGACTCAACATTGCACACGAATCACAAAATAAGTATGATTCGCGTATGAATACTACAATACTCACTAGAAGGTTGTGCGTTTGCTCTGCTTGCTGCTCTGCCTTTTTTGCTTATGGGTCTTTTTTTTCTTTTTTTGTAAATGCAACAACAATAACTAAGACGGCAAATTTTGATGAATGATTCGAATCACCCGAATCACTTATAAGTATTATAAGAGTATTTTTCTAAAGTTATGAATCTGAAGAGAAGCTAGGCCGTAATCCTTGTAATGGCAAATTATGTATGTATGTATGTATGTATGAATCTGAATGAGTTATGAATCAAACATATTTCGAATGGTACGAGTTTGATGTCAACGTTGTAATCATACTCACTGCAACCTGTACTTATAAATCAACGTTGTATTGAGTATGAATGAATCAGAGCACATAGTTATATTTCCAAATTGCTGACTCACTTATATTCAAAATTTCATGAGTACTTATGAGTAGCGAAAAAACGATTCACTGCTGATCACTGATTCTGACTAAAGGTGATGTAAAGACCAATTAAATAAGTTACGCACTAGAAACCTTCTACTTTAAATTTATTAAGTTGCACATTAAATTCATTTCGTTGCTCATTTATAACTCCCACCTCTGTCTTAAGCACAAAAACAGTTAAAATCTTCAAATTACAATTTTTTTTTGTTATCAAACTTTGTCTATCAGTTAAACACAACAAACTGTAATAAATTGTTTGTTTTGAACCCAAAATCAATAAAAAAAAAAAAGAAAATTTGAAATCAATTGCCAACCGTTATAAATCAATATTAAAAAGTATACGTTTTTATGCGATTAATCTCGAAAAAAATAATTTCATTTTGGTAGCCACAAATAGGCTACTTTTGCTACATTATTTGAGAGGAGGGGGCAGTACAACTTATGTGATATGATCTTGGAAATAAAAACTTGACCTACAAAAAATCATTTTTCGTTCGTTCTTTTTTTTCATTATCAGATAAACAAAATTCAAACGAAATGAAGCAAAATTTGTGTTCATAATTTTCCCCTGTAATACCAGGTTTTTTTTTATTAAGTTTTAGTGGCGATCGTCGTCTGTCTTAAAAGCCTTCTTCCCTCATTCTAAGCATTACGTTGTTTTGCGGTTAATCTTATGGCTTTATCTCTGCAGTTTTTGTTGTTTGTTTGTTGTAATACCCATTCTATGTCTAAAAGTTTAATTCAACAAATTTACTCTTGAAATTGAGAAAAACTTTATTTCAAATGAATTGTTTTTCATTTTTTCTTCTTTTTTTTCGTTTCGTTTTTGAGGTAAAAGTCGAATGCCTAGAATGAATGATCATCATCATCAACATAAAGATGCAGATCAATACGACAAAAGCAAAATAAGAAAATAAAAAGTTGGCAGCATATAATTCCAGCAACGGATTTAAGTTTGTAATCCATTTGTTTTGTTTCTGTTTTCTAGACCGCATCTAAATTGATCTCATTTTATTGAATATTTTTTTTGTTTTGTTTTTTTTTGTTCTTTTGATTTTTATTTTGAATAAAATTATTGTAAATTAATCAATATATGGACGGACGGCAGTGATGATCATACTATAGTGATCATAAAAATAAATCGATTTTTTATAAATAATCGCAGATAAATTGAAAAATTAGTTCTTTTCCCATTACATTACTAAACAATGTTTCCGAAATGTAAAACAACGAGAGGTGTCTTAAAGAACACCACACCGTTTATAAATTGTCAATAAATGCAGATAAAACGTCTGTAAAATGCAACAACGCGCGAGAAATTTCTGTTAAACACTGCAAAATATTGTTACGTTTTTACCTCTTAAAAACGTTTAAAATATAAGCCTAGTATCCTTTTATAGTGTGTTTTTGAGGGCCCACTATCCTCAAAGTATTCCTCATGCATCTGTCAGTAGAAGTTGGAAGACGATCTCTTACTTTATGGTGACAATTAAGGGTTGGAGAGGCTTATAGAGCAAAATTGATATGTAACGCTTGTGTTGTATGCTGATGTTCTGATCGTTGTAGGGAGTATGTTCTACAGACACTGTGGAGCTGGTGAAAAACGCTTCTGAGTTTAGTTATTCAGATTTCAACATTGCCTGAGGCGGCTTAGTAATGTGGTTTGATATTTTTCGTTATTACCTTTTAAAAAACGTTTAAAATATAAGCTCGTAGATTGTAAATAAAATAAAAATAAATTTGTGCTTAGTTTTAATTAAAATTCTTTATTATTCGAACAATTCTGTGTGCCACTGTTCACAACTTGATGTAAACAACAACAATTGCTGTTCTTTGTTATTCCTTTGTTTACATACATACATATATAATTGGTCATTACAACCCTTCAGTCAGGATTACGACCTAGTTTCTCACACCACTTATGTTGTGTGTGTTAATTTTATACATGAGTAGTGGGACCTACAGTTTAAAGTCGACTCCGAACGACAGATGTTTGAGATTCTTTTTCAAGGCAATTTTATTTACTCTGAGAGGTATTGCCAGAAATCTGCTGAGAGGAAGTCGCCGAAGAAAAACTTTTTGTATTTTGTCTTGTAGTCTGGCCTGGGGCTCGAACCCTGGCTTTTACATCTAATAAGTCAAATTTCTAATAAGAGAAATTTCTGTTAATCACTGCAAAATATTGTTACGTTTTTACCTTTTAAAAACGTATAAAATATGAGCTCTCTAGATTGTAAGTAAAATTAAAGTAAATTTGTGTTTAGTTTTAATTAAAATTCGTTATTATTCGCAAAATTCTGTGTGTCACTGTTCACAACTTTATGTAAACAACAACAATTGCTCTTCTTTGTTATTCCTCTTTTTATACCCTTTGCATAAACAATAACAATTACAAGACAATTGTTCGACAGATCCTTGTAACGGAGATCTTCAAACCACGATTACTCTCTTCAAACACATTGCGTCTTCACACAACACTGACTGAACTTCACTAACTCATTCGTCTGCTTTGCCTTGTCTTTTATATGGCTGGGTAAACAGTCTGATGAATGTTCTTGAAGGCGAATGTTCGTGGCTTCGCCATCTCGAAATTTATATGAATATAAACATTGTTGTTTCATTATTGTTGTTTGTGTAAACATGTAAACAATTATTCTTGTAGTGTTTGTTGATGTATTTTTGGTTACTTGTTTACCATTTTTTATGCTGGCGTTTGTTGTTGTATTTTTGTTTACTTGTTTACCACTGGGTACTGTACTTGTCTTAATTGATAAGTACACGTCCTCTAACCTAACCTACCATTTTGTTTATGCTGGTGTTTGTTGTTGTATTTTTGTTTACTTGTTTACCATTCTAATGTTAAGTGATGTAAAAGCAAAACACCAGTATCTAGATTGTTCATTTCTGTAACAATATAATATCGGATACAATATTAATTACATCAGATAACTTTTTAGATTGATTGAAAGGCGAAATTTTAATGTTTATTTCGTTAGAAGACATAATTGCAATCACATTACTCTGTGAAAAGTTATACCCATTTAAAATGAGTATAAATTCCGGGCCGTGAAGTCGCCGTGGTCTAGTAGGTAGTGTGTTGGCTTATTAGACGAAAAGCTAGGGTTCGAGCCCCATAAAAAAAATAAAACACAAAAAGTATTTCTTCGGCGACTTCCTCTCAGCAGATTTCTGGCAAAGACTCTGAGAGTCAAATAAAATTGCCATGAAAAGTTTCTCAAAAATCTGTCGTTCGGAGTCGACTTTAAACTGTAGGTCCCACCACTCATGTATAAAATTAACACACACAACATAAGTGGTGTAAGAAACTAGGTCGTAATCCTGACTGAAGGCTTGTAATGACCAATTATGTATGTATGCATACGTATATTAATATCATTGAACCTCTACTCATATTCAAAGTTTGAAATACTCATCATATTCATACTTAACAACACGTATGATGCCGTTGGTTTCGACTCTTCATAACTCAACATTTACGAGAATCACAAATTAAGTTTGAATCGCGTGCGAACACTAAAATACTCACTAAAAGGTTGTGTGTTTGCTCTGATTGCTGATCTGTATTTATTGCATATGTGTCTTTTTTCTTTTGTTGTAAATGCAACAATAACTAAGACTGTAAATTTTAATGAAAGATTCAAGTCACTCGAATCATTTATAAGTATTCTAAGCACTTTTCTAAAGTTATGAATCTGAATGATTAGGCTTATGAATCAAACATATTTCAAATGGTATGAGTTTGATGTCAACGTTGTAAGCATACTCCTTGCAACCTGTACTTATAAATCAACGTTGTACTGAGTACGTATGCATCACGAGTAGCTAAATTTCATTATGGTTGACTCAGGCTGACTCTCAAAATGTTAGTTGCTTTTTGTTTGAACGAAGTATAGTGTTTCACAAAGGCGCTGTACAAAATGTTTACAATGTATACTGTTTTTAAAACGTCGTCAATGTGTATTTTTAACGCAGTCAAAAAGCAATGAGGCATCGGATTTATAGTTGATGCATTGTTTGGTAACTTTGCATATCAACATAGTTTATATACCGTAATAGAATTGCATACAAACTTTGTATTGATACATTTTGGAAGTCAGCCTCACTTATATTCAAAATTTCAGGAGTGCTTATGAGTAGCGCAAAATCGATTTCCAAATGAGGATTCTTGGCTAATTTTAGATGTGATGTACTAACTTTTTAGGGAGCTAATGGCGGTCTTAAGTTTGTAATTATTACTACTCGAGATATTATCGTATAGGATTTGTATAGTATTAGCTTTTACAGCCATTATCATTTGGTTTCCTGAAGTTGCTACAAAACCGATCACATTTTTTTCGATCTTTTTTTTTTTGTAAAATGATTGACCCTGATTTTCAATTTCCATATTCCTTGTCTTTAACTTTTAATAATTCAACGCTCTGTGAATTCATAACAATAAAACGAAACTGGGTCATGAACTGCAACGAGACGATATCATCGATGGAAAAATATTTAATTTCCTCTTGAGACAGGCAGTGAAATAAATAAAAATCTGGGTTAATTCTGTCATCAAACATCCTTGGCAAGCAATGAAACGAAACGAAATGAACGTACGAACGAAACGAACTTATAAACGTTATAAACGGTGTCAAAAGTAGTAAAGGAAATTCACTGATAATGGGAAAAAACTATTTCAACAACGAAAAGAAAAGAAACATTTTATGCAACCACGAAAAAAATCTGAAAAAAATCTGAAGAAAAAGAAGCACTTAAAACGGCACAAAAGACCAACAAAATTGTGGTAACTTAAGCAGCAGCAGGCAGGCAGCCAGGCAGCAGCAGCAACTGGCTGTTAATAAAGATCACTAAACAGCCAGCCAAGTCATCCCAGCACAGAACGTACTATTATCGCTGGAGCACTCACTCACTGTAGATTGCAATGTTAGACTGGACGGCGATAAAGTTGGCAATAATTTAAAGAAAGAAACATACTGCAGAGCTGCGTTATTGCAACAAGAAAAGGAAACCCATTTGAAAGAGATACAATAATAAAAGGCCTACGGCTCAATGTGTGAGGCATGCAACATGCTGGCTGGCTGGCTGGCTTGGTTTGGCTTGGCTGTTTGTTGTGGCTTAATAGACAAAAACCTACATTTTATTTTTATTAACTCTGCTGCTCATATACATTCATATACGATTTTGTGGCAATTTTTTGTCTTCTATTTATGGCCACCATCCACCGCCAAAGCAGAACCAGCAGCAAGCAGCAGCAGACAACTGGAAGCAGAACCATTACGTCTACATTGTTTTCTTCTAACAACCAAAACAACAATAACAACAACAAAACATAAAAGGAAGAATCTATTAAAGAAAATCATTTCTCTGTGGCCTGTTCTCTTTACAAACAATATTTTGTTTTCATATTTTATGTGGCATGTTTTTAAACTTTGTTGTGTGGAAAACATTTTAAAGAAGGAAGTCATAAGCTATACAAGTCTCGTTACCAACCTCATCTGCATCATCTGCATCAGCAGTGCCTTCATATGTTTTGCATGGCATCTAGCTTGTAGTAGTAGGGGTAAGACCAGCTTTGTCTTTGGCCTTCTCTGCTTTTAGGCAGCCTTATAGCAGAATCATTATTTAAAACGAATGTGAATTTTACGCTTTCTTTTTCAATAAATATTCTAAAAATACCCAAAACAAAGTACTCTGAAGCCCGCACCTTCTGCTGTAGAAGGATTATGAGCTGTAATCGTAAATAAAAGTTACCCTACAGTGGTTAGTTAAGAAACTTTGAAGAAGAAGGAAAATTTCTTATGGTCAGAGAGGTACACTGAGACATATTCTAAATATATTCCGATAATACATAATATTTTGGAGGTTATGTTAAGAGTGAAGTGAAATAGTTAAAAAGTTGATAACACAGAAAATGGAATATGTTAGGTTAGGTTAGTTATTTTAAGCAGGAAGTTGGCAATACTTATTCTTTTCATTTTCATAATTTCTTTCGGTTTGTTTTTGTTTCCTTGTTCCAGTTTCAGTCATTTGTGGTGGCTTTTAAAACACATTTTGGTATAATAGGGTTGCCATCTCTCCATATTATTTTCTTTATTATACTGAGTGTAGGAGCAGATGGTTGGATTTTTAGTTGGGGTTATGTTAAGAGTGAAGTGGAGTATTTAAGAAGTTGGCAACAGTGAAATGGAAACTAATAGGTTAGATTAGTTATTTCGAGCAGGAAGGTGGCAACACTTATCCTTTTCATTTTCATTTTCATAATTTCTTTCCGTTTTGTTCCAGTTTCAGCATTTAATTTTTTCCAACTAAGCAGTTGCAATGGCTTCTGAAGCAGGGTTTTGGTATAAAAGGGTTGCCAACTATCCTTGCCTATAAAAAAAAGGTTTTTATCCTGTGTGTAGAAGTGCAAGTGGTTGGGTTTTTTTAGTGACACGCTTTAACCTTCTAGGCCAGGTTAGGAAGAGATCCCACTTAGGCCAGCTTTTAGGTCTATCCATCAATATTCAACCCGAAGATCAAACATTCCCTAGAGAAAACCATTACGAGTCCATGATAAATCTTGCCATTGCAGCAATTTTTATATTAGTGAGCTGTTCGGTCAAGGATGTCTGAAAAGAAGTTGACAAAAACTACCTTTTTGTTGCGACAAGCGCGGAACTAACACTGACACTTGTGGTGAAAGACTGTCTCTTCATCCTCCTCCTCCTTAGACACGCAACTTCCGCAGAAGTCAGTTGCCGGAATGACGAATCTTTCGGCGTACTTTCCAAAAGGATCGCGTCATCCGTGGAAATCGCTGTTTTGTGTGAAAGATGGTCATGCGATTCAAGGACGGAAGTAAGTCCGACCTTTTCTTCTCTATACGTGTCCAGCAGAGTCTTGCAATATTGCACGTATCCTCACGCTGTCAACGAGATTAAATCTCCTGTTAAATGAGTGGATAACACATACATACATACATACATACATACATACAGACGTACATGCATACATACATACATACATACATACATACGTACATACATACATACATACATATGTACATAATTGGTCATTACAACCCTTCAGTCAGGATTACGAACCTAGGTTCTCACACCACCTAAGTGGTGTGCGTTAATTTTATACATGAGTGGCGGGACCTACAGTTTACAGTCGACTCCGAACGACAGATTTTTTGGGAAACTCTTCATGGCAATTTTATTTACTCTCCGAGTTTTCGCCAGAAATCTGCTGAGAGGAAGTCGCCGGAGAAATATTTTTTTTTTTTATATTTTCGTTTTGATGTCTGACCAGGGGTTTGAACCGCGGTCTTACGTCTAATAAGCCAGCACACTATCTACTAAGCTATGGCGACATAGTGTGGAGTGGATAATATTCAATTCAACTTAGGAATACTTCAGCCCTGCAACATGTCGGAGGTTGCAAGCTTCGTACCGGCATTAACCAGCTCAACAGCAATGCCATTTCCAACGATAATCCCTATGTCCCGGAACCAATAGAAAAATTTGCTTTAAATGATGCGATATTTTCCTGAGAAATGTTCAGACAGACGTAGAAACTAAGTCCATTAGGGAATTAGTCACAACCAGCCTGTTCCAGTAAATCAAGGGATTTTCATGTAAAATACCTCGACCATCCAACAAGCAATGCGCCACTCTTACTTATGGAGTCATCAATCAGCCAGTCTTGACCGACTCTCTATTCCCGATGTTATGTTTCTCTGTTGTTGCTTTTAATGTAGCATGACTATGGTATTGTTGTTATTGCTGCTGTAGCCATTGTAGCCATTGTAGCCATTGTCTGACTAAATGATGATCACAATGTATTGGTTGCGGTTGCGGTTCGATGAGTGACGGTTTATTATGCGGCACTAAAACCTAAGCTGAGTAGTCTCCTCTTGCGGTAGGAAACAAAACAGAAAATCGCGTTGCTTAATAAATTTATGAAATGGAAAACCGAAACAAAAACACACAATTTTCCACAGTTTTCTCGTTTTATTTTTCTTCTTTTTTCTTTTCCTTTTCTTAAGCATAAAGGAAAACGAATTTAATGTTTTTTTTTCGTTTTTATTCTCTACAGAATATAAACGATCATTTGTTTTCGAACAGTCCACATAAAAAGCGGCAGCAACAAAAACAGAAGACTGCCACTGCTTTTCATTTAGAATCTGAAAGTTGTTGAGGCAACAACTTTTACTTAAAAATCTTAAAATTTTAGAAAGAAAACAAACAAAAAAAAATTAAGTCGACTAAGATGATAATGATAATACAATACGGACGATGACGATGACGATGAAATTTAAAAGATGCAAACAAAAAGAAGCTTACGAAGAATAAAAATTGAAATAAAAATCATAAATTTTTGCAAATGAAAACAAATTGTCAATAAAAAAATAATAATACTCAGTAGGAACGTTATAGTCATTGATCAAGACCGAATGTAACATGACCTACAGATTAATATCTGTGGCTCTAAATTCCAGGGAAAAAGCACAAGATGTATTCGAATGCCTTAGGCTCCCCCTCAATATTGCAAGTCCTGTAGAAAACCAGGATGCGTGCATTCAACAAGCTACTGCTCACCTTCAGAGCGTTGTTCCCAAACAGAAATTCTTCTATTTTAGAACGGCTTAGCCATGGGCATAGTAGCCTCCAGATTCCACAATTTTTGCTATTTAACCAGATACTCTCCGTTTGATCCATTGATCGATCCACACAAAGAAGTAATTTATAGATGATCTAACCATGCCATACGTTGGATTCACTCACTTCTTACGTCCTCTTTCTACAGTTTATCTGCGTTCTGGTCCCCCGCAATATCATAGAAATCCTTTACACTGTACTCATCCATAAGAACTTTGAAATTCTATCTTCAGATTTGCGCTGACATACATACATATATACAAACATAAATAATTGGTCAATATAACCCTTCAGTCAGGGTTAAGACCTAGCTTCTCACACCTTGAAGCCAACACACAACCTACTAGACAACGACTACTACTGGGCTGACATTATACCCAATTATTGCCTTCTGTGCAACCTGTTTTTCCATATACAGTCACACAGATAATTTTACGTACCCCCCTAAATATCATTTTTTTAAAAAGTAATGAACTTCTAATCTTAAATTTCTTTACATTAGCCTCTGTAACGACACATTTACTTAAATAAAGAAAAAAGATTCCAAAAATCTATGAATTTGTAACTGCAGTTTGCTTAAAACCAATATGGCACCACTGAAAATTATACGTACGACGTATATTTCGTATAAAATTTCTCCAAGGGTAGCCCGGTATATAAAAGGTATTGTGGATAAAAATCCAAGGACTTCAGCCGTAGAAATACGAAATACCTCGGAAAGTGATCACAGTGTTATTGTGCATTCCGAAACAGTTCGAAGTGTTTTGAGAAAGACGGTTTCCGCAGGTTTCCGCAGCCGAGCGCCGAGAAAAAAGCCACGATTGGAATTCGCCCAATAATATATGGACAAGTCAACTGATTTTTGGGCGAATGTAATATTTAGTGATGAGAACAAATATAATTTGTTCGGCTGTACATAACAGTGATACTTTAGAATAAGTTTCTCATATAAACCACAATATATTAACACCCAGCCAATGGCCCCTATTTAAAAACACCACTGAGGGAAAAATTTTGAAGTGAAATGATCCTGTAGTTTGCTAAACAGAACCAAATGCACTTATTTTAGCAAGGCCCACCCTCTTCAAACATAAGAAAATTCCATTTTTGTTCGAGTGGAAGAGCATTTCTACTCTGTATGAACACTGTAGTCTAGTAGGTAGTGTGTTGGCTTATTAGATGTGAGGCCAAGGTTCAAACCCCAGGTCAGACATCGCCAGAAGACTGCCTTTCAGCAGATTTCTGGTAAAAAGCTCTGAGAGTAAATAAAATTGCTATGAAAAGTTTCTCAAAAATCTGTCGTTCGGAATAGACTTTTGAACTGTAGGTTCCGCCGCTCATATGTAAAATTAAATGTACATGTAAGTGGTGTGAGAAGCTAGCTTTTGTAATCCTTACTAAAGGGTTGTAATGACCAATTATGTATGTATGTATGCATGTATCAGAGATGAGCAATGAGTATTCAAAAAGATGAGGAGAATCGAATCATACTCATACTTTTTTTAATATCATGGAACCTCTACTCATATTCAAAGTTTGAAGTACTCATCATATTCATACTTAACATCATACGTGTTGATGTTGTTGATTTCGACTCTTCATAACTCAATATATACACAAAGCACAAAATAAGTATGATTCGCGTATGAACACTACAATACTCACTAGAAGGTTATATGTTTGCTCTGCTTGCTGCTCTGTATTTATTGCTTATGTGACTTTTTCTTTTGTTGTAAATGCAACAACAACTAAGACTGTAAATTTTGATGAATGATTCGAGTCACTAATTATTTATAAGTATTCTAAGCACTTTTCTAAAGTTATGAATCTGAATGAGTAGGCTTATGAATCAAACATATTTCGATTTGTATGAGTTTGATGTCAACGTTGTACGCATACTCATTGCAACCTGTGCTTATAAATCATTGTTGTAGTGAGTATGAATGAATCACGAGTACATAGTTAAATTTCAATATTGTTGACACACTTATATTCAAAATTTCATGAGTACTTATGAGTAGCGAAAAAACGATTCATTGCTGATATCTGGTATGTATGTATGAACCTTCATTTCCGAATGACGCGATAATCCTTTGAAAAATCCAGAGTTACAAACACTTATTGAAACACAATATAGTATAGTAGGGTGTGGAGTATAAAAAACTTTTTTCCAAATCATAATAGAATGGATAGAATGGCAAAAAGCAAATGTTGATGATGGTAGGTAGGTGCTGATGCTGACGTGCTGCCATGGCATAAGTAACAATATTTTGACCATTTTCAATCGGTAAAAAAAAAGTCAATTGTTTCGTTTCTTATTTCTTCTCGTACTTCTTTACGTATCCACTCAATCAATAATTATTTGTCAAATACTAAGCATCCGTGGAGAAAGACTTCTTGTGGCAACGGCAGTGATAGTGGGTGGTGAAAGTCGTTTTTGACAATCGATGTCATTCGATGCTCATTCGTTATGATTATTTTTCATTTTATTGTTGATCTTTTTATTACTGTTTGTTCGTTTGTTTGTTTTTATTGTTATTACCGCCACTCGATCAATTCAATTCCTTATAAAGCCACCATCAAGTATTGTTTTTCAAATGAAAAAAATTTACCACAATCTTGAGCTCTGGTCGTACGTCGGTCATACATGCAAGTGTCATTCGAAATCTTTTTTTTCATTTTTTTTCTTTTCATTGCAGTAGTAAAGCACATTAGTTTTCCTAAGTAATTATTTTTCTTTTTCGAATGCAATTACATTTGATTTGATTTGATTTGATTCCCTCATTGACTGACTGACTGTCGACAGTTAACAACTCCTACTGACATGAAGCGCTCGTTCTCCGCGTTAATTAATGATTTTTTAACTTTACTTTGGTTTTCATCGACTCCTTTAATTTGAATTTAATTTGATTTTAAAATCGTAAAATTATCTTCTTTTTAAAAGCTTTTCCTTCCTACAATTAAAATAAAATGTGATATTAATACACCATCACCCTTACCACACCACACCACACAAATGTCATTTCTATTGTTCGTCTGTCTTCTGTTTTAATTGTTATTTGCGAATAAGGAAAAAGGAATAGAAAAATGGGGTTTTTTAATGGAAATATTAACGGGTTTTTTTGGAATTCGTTTTCTATGGATTACGAAACAGGAAGAAATAGGAGGCTTATCGATAAGTTTAAAGGAAGTTTGACAGAATTACTGTGAAAATGAATAATCGCTTCAGCGAATTGTAATCGATTAATTTAAGTTAATCAAACTTAAGCTTTTGATTCAACATCCAATCAATAGGGAAGAGCTCAAATTGCAAATATCACATATGTAAACTCTACTCTGGTGTAGGGAAGAAGAACCTGGTTAATAACATACAGACATACAGTGGTGGCCTTATAATTAGAAACGACTTAGCAACATATGTTTGTTCGCTGTGTACCTGGGATCAAAGGCTTTGTTTGGAGGACGTCTTACATACGTTTTTTCCATCAGATTGCGACAAATTAAACTTAGATTCGTCACTCTAGAGAACTCTGTTCCAGAAACACATACGTACATAATTGGTCATTACAACCCTTCAGTCAGGATTACGACCTAGTTTCTCACACCATTTATGTTGTGTGTGTTAATTTTATACATGAGTGGTGGGACCTACAGTTTAAAGTCGACTCCGAACGACAGATTTTTGAGAAACTTTTCATAGGAATTTCATTTACTCTCAGAGTTTTTGCCAGAAATCTGCTGAGAGGAAGTCACCGCAGAAATATTTTTTGTATTTTATTTTGATGTCTGGCCTGGGGCTCGAACCCTGGCTTTTCGTCTACTAAGCCATCACACTACCTACTAGACTACGGCGACTTCCATAAACATGGTTTCTAAATATAAGACCACCACTGTAATTGGTCATTACAACACTTCACTCAGGATTACAACCTAGATTCTCACACCATCCCCACCGATCATATTGTGTGTGTTAATTTTATCCATGACTGACAGGACTTACAGTCTTAAGTCGATTCCGAACGACCGATGTTTGATAAACTTTTCATGGCAATTTTATTTACTCTCAGAATTTTTGCTAGAAATATGCTGAGAGTCAGGCGCCAAAGAAATATTTTTTCATATTTTGTTTAGATGGAGATGTCTGACCTCTGGTTTTCGAACCGAGGCCTCACGTTTAATAAGCCAACACATTACCTACTAGACTCGAGCGACTACAACTCACTCCACTTATTTTACAGGGGACTCAATCTCGTAGGCGAAGAGAGAGAGAGAGGGTACTTGAGAGGGAACGACACACATTTGTTCTTAAATCGTATGGCCATCCAACGCACAATAGCGATTCTTATGTGTCACTGCCCTCTTGGTAGGCAATCTGGAAATACTTGGCATTCTGCAGGTGCTTGTGGGTGTGAGGAGGAGGAGGAAGAGATTGTGTTTTTAGCTCATGTGTCATTGTCCCGCTCGTATCATGAAAATATAGAGGTTTTTAAACTCTCTCTTACTATCCGACATGCTTGACCGAGCTCAGGTTGGTTTCGTCTGGAGATTGTTGAAATAATCACTGCAGACAGCCGCAACTTGACCGGCCTACTAACCACATCGTCGATTGTAACTGGGGCAATACTAGAAACAGAATTGTTTGGTGTAAAAACATTCTCTAAGTAGTTGGCAAAAACGTCCACTTGCTGTTCTGCACTTTTTGCCCAATCACCGTGCTGTAGTCGTAAAGGGGATTCATGCAAAGTAGGTCTCCTCATTTTCCTTACTGCATTCCATAAACTATAGTCCGAGTCTTTCGTTGCGTCCAAATTTTGCAAGTATTTTTGCAGGTTCGACTCTTTGTCTCTCTGCAAAGCTTCACGCAGAAGTCTTTGGCACTGATTAAGTTGAGACTTTAGACCTGGAGAACGATATTCTTGCCATTGGCGTCTTAAATACCTGCTTCTATGTTATTAGAGCAGGGAAATTTTCGTTTTCTTACCAAAGGGGTAGAGGATGTATATACCCTAGCAACTTCAGTTAGGATGTTAGTAAATTGGCGGATGCCGGATTCAATTTCCTGTTCACACTTCAAAGAGATATTTGGTGGCAGATGCGAGCTTACGAACATTTCGTATTTTTTTGCTTGTGTCGTTTTTTTGTTTTTTTAAATGCAACAACAACTAAGAATGATTCGAGTCACTGGAGTCATTTATAAGTATCAGAAGAGTATTTTTATAAAGTTATGAATCTGAATGAGTAGGCTTATGAATCAAACATATTTCGTATGGTATGAGTTTGATGTCAACGTTGTAAGCATACTCATTGCAACCTGTACTTATAATTCAACGTTGTAGTGAGTATGAATGAATCGGGAGTATGTAGTTAAATTTCAATATTGTTGACTCACTTATATTCAAAATTTCATGAGTACTTATGAGCAATGAAGAAACGATTCATTGCAAATCTCTGTTTCCTATGGAGAATATTTAAATATTGATTCGTTTGGAGCATTTAAAATCCGCGAAAGGCGTTTTAAATTGAGGGCTGCTCTGCATTTACGTAGTTGGAAGCAAAAAAAAAAAAAATTTTTTTTGGTTTTAGAATAAATCTTATAAATTCGGTCATAAACAAATCCTAGTCTTAGTTATGTCTCAACTAGACTCTGTCTTTACTTTACTTTTTTTAATCATTTCAACTATATATTGAGTATGTTTTTATTTAATTTCACAGCAATTTAAAAAAAAATTTTTTTGTTTTTGCCTGTCTGCCCTGATTATGACCATTAACGCGACGATAATCAATGTCTTGGGCCGAGCAAAAACAATTAAATTTTTCTTAAAAAATTATGTAAATTTCTCTCTTTCTTTGCCCGGCTCTCTTTGCATTACTTTATCATTTTATCCGTAATTTATTACATAAAAATGCTGTTTTTTTTTGATGTTTTTATGATTCGAAGAATTTTAAGTTTTTTTTTTTTGTACCATCATCGCCATCACTTTACAAGTCGTTCAAGATTGGCTTGTAAATCTCGATTTTAATCTGCACTTAACAAGATAAATAAATGCATGCCTGCCTGCTTTTGCTGGCTTGCTTGCATTCGGGCTTTTTTTTTGGGGGGGAAATTTAAATGCAACTGCCACACAAAATCATTCATTCATTCCACACCTTTTGGTTTATTACGTTTAAAAACATATTTTTTTTAATTTGTTTTCTTTTTTACATTTTTATGAAAAGAAAGTTTTCAAAAAATATGAAATTGAGCGAGCCAGCAGAGCAGAAGAAAAGCAAAGAAAAGCAAAGTAAAAAAGTCTGTCAAACTGTCAAAATATATTTTTAAAGACTCCATAAATAGGGCCCCTTTGTGAGTAATAATGATCAGCCAAAATAACCAAATTAACAGACATTAAGGGCGGTGGGCAGGGAAGAGGTCAGAATCAAGGGACCAACCTAGTAGTCACACGCACAGACTATCAAATAAAGAAACATTTTTTTTACATGAATTCTGTCGATGTCGTAATTACTCTGTTTGAGGGCTGTTGGCTGCTGGCTGCTGCTGTAGCTTTTTTGATGATGATGATGGTGGTGATGATCAATTTGTAAATGAGAGATGAAGAGAAAATAAACGGCCTTCAGCGATATATAATTTAAAGATTTTTTATGTTGTTGTTGTTGTTGTTTTAATTTTTGAATTTGCCCATCATAAATAAAATATAATTAATGTCCGTCATTAAATGACATCATCAATATTCTGAATGAAAAGAATTCTTATAAGAAAATTAAGTTTAAAAAAAAAGAAAAAAATCTCGAAATTTTTATTTCAAATTGTAACGCTTTATGGTAATTTATTTGATTTTAATGGCGAAAACCGGGTGAAAAAACCCGATAACCGGTTTTAATAAAATTTCAATAAATTTATATTGCAGAGTGAAATTTTGGAAACTAGGTTAGGTTACGCTAGGTTAGACGCCGTACTCTAGTAGGTAGTACATAATTGGTCATTACAACCATTCAGTCGGGATTACGACGTAGCTTCTCACACCACTTATGTTGTGTGTGTTAATTTTACACATGAGTGGCGGGACCTATAGTTTAAAGCGATAAGGAGGGTGGTCGACATTGCAAGAGATGCAATAGAGGGAGAAAGATGGAGATTTGGCACCAAGGAGTACTGCGCGGTTGTCACGCTTGACGTTAGAAACGCGTTCAACTCGGCGAATTGGGGGCGGATTATGAGAGCCCTCTTTAACATGGCTACGCCGCCATACCTAATGGAGATTCTCAACAATTACTTTCAGGACAGGAAGCTAATATACCTAACGGATGAAGGAGAGCAGGAATACGTAGTGACGTCGGGAGTCTCGCAGGGCTCTGTACTTGGGCCACTACTATGGAACATTATGTACGATGGAGTACTTCGACTGCGATTGCCAAGCGGGACTACAATTGTGGGCTTTGCAGATGACATTACCATAGTCTCGGTAGCTAAAACGGTAGGAGAAATAGAGGAGAAAACGAACACAGCGATTCGAAATGTTGGAGCATGGCTGGATGAGGCACGTTTGACACTTGCTGCACATAAAACGGAGATGGAATTGACCGTTGGAGGCACAACGATCGAATCGAAGAGGGCGATAAAATACCTGGGAGTGATTATCGACGACAGGTTGAACTTCAAGTAGCACGTGAAATACATCGGTAAAAAGCATCCGTAACACAGGGAGCACTGGCGAGGATGATGCCAAATATTGGAGGACCAGGTCCATTTAAAAGGAGAATAATTTCGGCGGTAGTAACGTCGATAATGCTGTATGCTTGCCCAATATGTTCGGAGGCACTCTCAGTGGGGACGACGAGGAGGATACTGTCCTCGGTGTATCGTCTAAGCGCGATTAGACGGATAAGTGACTTCAGGACAGTGTCTGATGAAGCAGTTTTGGTATTGGCAAAGACAATACCAATAGATATACTGGCGGATGAGATGAGAAGGATATACCTCCGCCGTCTTGAGTACCCGGGAAAAATAGCGGCTATAAAAGCGGAGGAACGAAGGACTTCCATGCACAAATGGCAGTCACGATGGGAGAGCAGTCTAAAGGGAAGATGGACATTTCGTCTTGTCCCTGATGTAATCCTTTGGATGAAGAACGAACATTGCGAGTTGAACTAGTACGTGACGCAGCTCCTAGCTGGTCATGGGTGCTTCAGGAAGTACCTGCACAGATTTGGTCATGACACTTCTCCTATATGCCCAAACTGTGTAGATGAGGAGGAAGATGCGGAGCATATTCTAACATGCTGTCCCAGATTTATATGGCCGGGAGAAACGAATTTAGAACCAAACCGGCTAATGGAAGAGCTGTTGAACTGTAGGATTCTATGGAGTCAATATAGCCAGAGAATGGCTGAAGTTTTGATAGTACTTCGTAGACTGGAGGAACGGAGGCGAAATTTGAATTAATGTGATAAAGCTTTCAAGCTAACCAGCCCTCCGCGAAGTAATACCTTACGGCAGTCCCGCGGGGGGACAGTGGTTGAAGTGTGTAGGGGGTGGGTTTAGTACGTAGGCACCAGTGATGGTGAATCGTGCACTCTTTTCTTGGAACAAAAGTGTCTTTCGAAGATTCCCACCTCCGGCTCAAGACAAAAAAAAACCTATAGTTTAAAGTCGACTCGGAAAGTCAAGTTTTGAGAAACTTTTCATGGCAATTTTATTTGCTCTCAGAGTTTTGCCAGAAATCTACTGAGAGGAAGTCGTCAAAGAAATATTTTTTTTTCTTATTTCGTTTTGATGTCTGACCTAGGGTTTGAACCACGGCTTTACGTCTAGTAAGCCAACACACTACCTACTAGACCACGGCCACCTTCTCGTAGGCAGTTTGTTGGCATATTAGACGCGAACCCGTAGCTCAGACATGTCGAACAAAACGAATATATTTCTGTCAGCGAATTCCTCTCTGCATTCTTCTGACAAAAGCTTTTGCAGCAAATAAAAGTTTCTCAAAAACCTGTCTTTCGAAGTCGATTTTAAGCTGTAGGTCCCGCCTCTCATGGACAAAAGTAACACATACAGCATGTGTGGTGTGAAAAGGTAGGTTCTAAACCTGACTAAAGAGTTGTAATAACCAATAAAGTAAGTAAAGAAGTCACTAGGTTAGAGACATGTCTTTAACGTCAAGAATATTACCCAGAGGCCATTTTAGCCACCGAAATCGTCCCGAATTATAAAAAAATTAAAATATTGAGAAAAGAAGGAAATAGAGAAAGAGACAGGGATATAGAGAGAGAGACAGAAAGAGAAAGAGCAGCAGAAGTCGGATAGAAAGTGAAGAAAGATACAAAACAAATAATAGAGCACTGCACAATAGGCTCTGCACTGCTAATAGGACTAAGTGCGGGCGCCTTTCAATCTGGCCAGTTTCGTAATAATCCTCAGGAAAGCCTGGATATCGACTCTCGATAGAGAGCTAATCCATCAAAGGAATCCCTATCCAGGGTCCTCAATCTGAACTTAATAAAAACTGAACACTTACAAAGGAGTTATTCAATGGTCTTCAACTCTTTCTCGTCGTAATATACCCTGTAGTAGTATGACTGGGTAGTGTTCCAGATTCTTATCCGAATCCAATCCCGCAATGTCCTGTATGAAACCCAGTGAGTAGACTTACTTTGGTTTTATGCAAATACAGCAGTAGTCCTGTTCTAACACACTCTCTAGAGGGCTATAGTCTCCTAGACACATAATAAACTGGAGGTTGGTATTTAATAAACGTTGCCATTGACAGCATTCTAGAAGGGGACAATATCTAGCATTTAAATGGCCGTTTCCTACGTCTGCTTTATATGCATGACGTATATCGAGCGTCGCATAATTAAGTTCAGACTTCAACAGCAGTAGATTCGAAACCTGGTGTCATATTGGCCATCTGAGTGTCAATTTGAATTCAAATGGAGGCTCCGGAGAAGACGTTCGAAACTCATAAGCAGGGTATATCAAAGTCTGCGGCCTACTACACCCGGTGAAGAACTCATGACGCATTTCCTAACGTTCTAAAATGAACATTTTTAATATCTATCGGGTCCGCCATCTAACGTTTTTTTTTTTCAACAAGTGCTTATTTCGTGAATGGTAACACTTAGCTCATGTCTGATTTGACAGATAATTAGTTTTATCCTTCCTCAGAACGAATATGGTTGTTCATACGCTTGAACAACGCCGGGAAATATTGCGACATTACTTTGAAAATCATGGTAATGTTGCAGAATGTGTGCGAAAATTGCGTACGGATTTTGGAAGAAGAGAAGCACCGTCAGCTCCGTATGTTCGTTATCTTGTGAAAAAAGTGGAAGAAACTGGCATACTCATCGCTAAACTAAAGCGTGAAAAGCCAAAAAACAGTGCGTACACCCGAGAATATTGCTGCTGTGGCAGAAAGTTTGCGTGAAGCGCCATCAACATCAATTCACCGTCGTTCTCAACAATTGAACATTTCGGAGACATCATCGAGACGAATTTTGCATAAAGACCTTGGTATGACGCCATACAAAGTCCAATTGGTTCAGGAGTTGAAGCCAATTGACCATTCAATGCGTTTTCGCTGCGCTAAGTGGGCCTGCGATCGACTTACAGAAGATGGCGATTTTGGCAAAAAATCATCTTTTCAGATGAAGCTCATTTTGATCTTGGCCGGTATGTAAACAAGCAAAATTGTCACATTTGGGGCACAGAAAACCCGCACGCATACATTGAAAAGCCGACGCACCTAAAACGGGTCACTGTGTGGTATGGATTTTGGTCCTGAGGCATAATTGGGCCATTTTTCTTCGAAACTGAGCAAGGAGTGGCGGTTACAGTCAATGGCGATCGTTATCGGGCCATGTTGAACGAATTTTTGTTCACAAAAATTGAAGAGGAGGATATTGGCAACATTTGGGTTCAACTGGACGGCGCTACGTGCCACACAGCCGAAGCTACACTCGATGTTTTGCGCCCTGTTTTTGAAGATCGCATTATCAGCCGCAGAGCTGATGTCGTTTGGCCACCTCGGAGCTGCGATTTGACACCGTTGGTCTATTATTTGTGGGGTGCCGTCAAAGATAAGTGTTACGCCGACAAGCCAGAGACAATTGACGCTTTAAAGGACAATATTCGTGAAGCCATTGATTGGTGAAATACAGCTGCGCACAATCGATAATGTGCTTTAAAATTGGACCGATCGTGTAGGCTACTGCATGGCCAGCCGAGGCAGCCATTTGAATGAAATTATTTTCCATTATTAACCGGAAGGATTGTACTTTCAAATAAAAAAAGAAATTTGAGAAAATATTCAGTAGTTTTTCTTTTAAAGCATTTTCAAAAAAAAAAGTTATTTGGCGGACCCTTTATGTAAAGTTCCCCGTCTTGTTATGGCGTCGGGAAAATCCAGACTTCAACTGTCAAACGATACCGGAGACTGTTATATCCATTAACAGCCTGCAACACTCAACTATGAGCTCTAATTGAAGTACTAAGACAGAGGTGGTGGAGATCAGTCCGACCCTTTCTGAGCAGACCACTACAATTAACTGGAAACTGGATGAAGAGGCAGCGAAAATAGCCTGAATTCTTCTGCACCGGCTGGAAAAGTCGTTTAAATATGGGAGGACATAAAAATAAATAAATTTTTTGGATCATTGACTAAACAGAAGAAAAATGGTTGGCTGTTAAGAAATATTCTATGCGTTCTAATACATACTCAGTCAAGCTTCTGTTTCTGTCTCTATTGATCACACTGTGGTTTATAATTTTAACAAATTAACACGTCCGCCTAAAACAAAATTTTTACTTCCTTAAATGAATTGAATTTCTTTGTTTTTTAAAATCAGAACTTGTGGGATTACAATGGCCTGGTTGGGTGGTGTTAATTTGTTGCACTTCATACTTATCGTAGTCAGCTACGGAATGAATGAATGCAGTTTTTCTAATTAAAACACATCCAGTGTACAATGAACCTTCACCTTTTTTTTTTGATGAAACAAAATCATAAACAAAGAAACTAAAAATTAGAAAGAAAAAAATGCTAGTAAATGTTTCTTTCTGGTGTTAAATTAATTATTTAGCACAGTGTTAAGTCTTATGTTGAAGGTTTAGAAACATTGTGTGTAACGTGTTTGCTTTACACTCAACAACATGTTGCTTATTCTTATGAGTTAATCAACATGTTTCTTTTTGCTAAAGAGTAGATACATACTTTGTGGTTGAAGAAAACATGTTTATATGAAAAGCATTATTATATGTTTCTAAACATTTATTTCAAAGTTTTAGATAAATATTTTGTTTAATGAGATACAAAAAAAATGTTGCAGGTTATTAAATCAATCAATCAAAAGGAATTCGAACACAAGCATTTGTTAAAAAATATAACTTTTGCAAAAGGGCAAGTAAACGTAATGGATTCATAGAAATGGCATATCTTTTACCCTTGGTTTGTGTCTTTAATAAACTACATTGACATTGAAAGATATGTTTAAAATGTTGCTTGAATGCCATAAGAAGAAATAATTTTTAAATCGAATTATTGCTTTTGGACAAAGGGTGCATTACGACATTTCTAAATTTAGGATAACCAGTCGATTCAACCCTAAAAGCTATATCTTAATGGACAAAGGTTATGTTTATTTGTTGAAGGCTCCCTTTGACTTTTGATAGGGATATGATCTGAGATTAAGTTTGTTTAGCAAACAGGATATACAAAATCGGTCTGATAATGTTAGAGCAGCTTTTTTGACGTGAAGCCATTATTTGACCAGAAAGATGGGGGATCGTCACAGCTAAAAATGGCGTACTAAGTTTGACTGCTTTTCGGTCAAACTTATTCCTCAATATAGGTCGCCGTAGTCTTGTAGGTAGAGTGTTGGCTTATTAGACGTAAAGCCAGGGTTCGAGCCCCAGGCCAGACATCAAAACAAAATACAAAATGTATTTCTTCGGTGACTTCCTCTTAGCAGATTTCTGTCAAAAACTCTGAGAGTAAATAAAATTCCTATGAAAAGTTTCTCAAGAATCTGTCGTTCGGAGTCGACTTTAAACTGTAGGTCCCGCCACTCATGTATAAAATTAACACACACAATATAAGTTGTGTGAGAAACTAGGACGTAATCCTAGCTGAAGGGTTGTAATGACCAATTATGTATGTGAGGTCGCCAACATATTGAAACAACTGAAGTCGCCATAGTCTCGTAGCTAATGTGTTTGCTTATTAGACGTGAGGCCAAGGTTCAAACACCAGGTCAGACATCTCCAACAAAACGAAGCATAAAAAATATTTCTGATTTCCTCTCAGCAGAAAACTCTGAGAGTAAATAAAACTGCCATGAAAAGTTTCTCAAAATTCTGTTGTTCGGAGTCGACTATAAGTTATACGTCTCGCCACTCATGTATAGAAATTAACACACACATAAGTGGTGTGATAAACTAGGTTGTAATCCTTACTAAAGGGTTGTAATGACCAATTATATATGAATATACATATGTATGTATGTGATAGAAAATATCATTCAAGAGAACTCTGTTTTCATTAGTAAGAAAGAGACAACATTCCATCTAGACAGTGTCAGGCCACCCTATACATTGCTAATAGTTACTCTGAAACCTGGAATATTAGGTCGAGAGCTTCTCATGCGTCTGCTTTAGATGCTGGAACTGCCGCCAAAGGATTATCAAAAATGCAATGGGGCATAGGGATCGCTATATTAACTATAGAATGGAGGTGTCAGGCTCTAGTGCCTATAGTGCTTCGCTACAAACATCAAGCAATCTCCTTTTGAATCAGAGTGGTAATCATTCCCGTAAACCATGTGGCTTCCAATTCTGCCATAGAGGATAACATCAACATCAATGTAACATATGTACATTGTTGCTCATCACTACACCCAATACATTAGATACAATCGGTAATCTTATCAGCATTGAACCTGGCAGAGTAGACAGTTACCAATTAACCGAAAGAACTTGGTTATGAAACTGAAACAAACATAAGCAGAAAAGATGGGGATACTATGTGGCGGCCTAATGTTTCTTAAAGAAACAAAAAACTTCTGTTTTTCCTCTTTTTTTTTCTTTTTGTTTTCTTCCTTCGAAGTATTCTTTGCATTTTTCTGTCCTTACAGCAACTGCTCGTTTTCCTTTTATTCGATTTTTTTCCCTTTTTTTCTCTTTTTTGTTCATAAAAATATTACGAAAATTAACAAATTTTTAAAATAAAAATTAAACTTCCCACATGTTTCTTGCTTCAAATAAGAATTTTCATCATTATTGCCAAGAATTACCTTCAACAGCAACATTTTATCTGTAAACATTGTTGCTTAGCGCTCTCTTAATATTTTGGGGGACACTCTCTTACGGAGTGTTGCTCATCATTTCAAACAAATAAGTGAGTAAACAGTACCTGTAAGTGCATACAACAAACAAATACTAACACAATTACACTACAGTGTGGCCATCAGACAGTCACAATGGATAGGAACGAAAAACAACAAAAATGTATCTGCTCATCGTGTATAAACTTTAGTAACACGCGAACACTTCACATGGAACGTTTACAATAAGAGAAAAACTAAATGCGGGCGACGCGTACGTTACAATAACCACAAAAATTTTTTTTTTAAATATTTTATTTGAATTCAATTTTTGTTTTCGGGAGTTTTTGTTTTTAATTAATAAAAATATTACATATCAGAATTTAAAATAAAAAGAGACTTTAAAGTGTTTTAAGAAATAATTTTATTTCAAAAGAAATATATTTTCAAGCATTAAAATTGATTAAAAAGAAAACGATTTTCTAAGCAAAGTGTCTTGTTTGAAGTCAATTTCATATACCTACAAATTATACAAAAAAAGTGCCTTCTTTACAAGTTTAAAAGTAAATTTTTAACACTTTTTAAAAATATAAGAAAAAAAAATTATTTTTAAAATAAACGACCACCACCACCACTAAACATATTTCCTTAAAAAAAATCAGAAAAATATAAAAAAAAAACATTTTAAAACTATTTTTGCTAAGCATCACACAGTGTTTTTGTGTTTTATTCTCGATTTGAAGCTGTAGCTGGCATTGTGTCTGTGCAAAACGTAAAAAAAAACATATAAACAACATGAGAGCAGAGTAATAAAATAAAAAAAATAAAAAATTCACAACTTCAGGAAATTATACTTCAAAAACAAAGCCAACAACATCAGAAAAAACAAAACAAGTAATAAAACTAAAAAAAAAAAAAAATATATTGTACAGACAAATTAAACCAACAAAACAACAATAAAATTCTATCATACATGCATGTATGTATGTATGTATATTTAAGAATACATACACTTTTATTATGTGTACATAAGTTGTTGTTGATTTTATATTCCTTTTATTAGTGTGTCTGTGCATTTTGAACATTAAAATTTAATCATTGTATTTACCACATAGGCTCTCTTATGCTACTCACTGTATTTTCCTTATATTTTTGTATATAACTTGTGTACATGTGTACATACATACATATATGTATGCACTGCTAGTTTGTGTTTTTTTGGAATTCTTTATTATTCCTTAATTTGGAAAGAACCGAAAGCAAAACACCATCACAATATCTTTAACATCTTCTCTTACACACACACACAAATATTTCCAAACAAACAATCAGCCACAGAACACAACGAACACATCGTTTAAAGAACAAGTAAAAGAAGAAGAAGAACAACAACTAAAAAAGAGAAAAAAATCGCATGATCAACAATAAGAAAGCCGAAGGAACGACCGACATTAATAAACAACACAAGACACAATATAATAGCACATGTTTCTGTAAACAAAACTAAAAATTAAGAAAAAAAAAACAACAAAAATAAAGCAAATATTGTATAAGGAAACCAACAAACAACATCAATTACTTCAAATAAATGTTTTTCTTGTCATACTCTTCTAGTTTTTTTCTTAACTCTTCTCTCATTTAATACAATAAGAAAAATAAAATTTGCTGTACACAAGTGTTTTTTTTTTCTGTGCCTAAGTGTGTGAGTAAATTTTTTTCTATTTCAAATAAGCCTATGTGTGAGTGTGTTTGCTTTTTATTTTATAAAGCAAAGCATCCGCTTTTATTTTTGCAGGATTTATGATTTCCAAAGAAAACAAAAAACATACAATTGTAACTCAAAAACAAATACAAATTTATGCCAAGAGAAAGAGAGAAAGCAACAGTTAGAGAGTCTTTCGTATTTTGTTTTTCAAAACAGTTTTAATAAGAATAAATGAGTATTCAAACTGTTTAACTGTATTATTGTTTTTATATGTGAATTTTCATATGTCTCCATATATGTGTAAATATTTGTGCGTGTGTGTGTATTCACTTTTATTGGCTTAATTAAAAAAACAAATTAAATGTAATAAAAACACAAATAAAATAACAATCAAATTAACATACAAAACTTCCTATAATAACGGCATTTTAGTGATTTTTTAAAACACACCACAGTTATTTTAAACCAGAAAGAGAGAGTGGGATTTAGTGAGATATCAATCAGTGGAAGATTTGTTGTGTTTGATAAAAGAGTAGCAAAAAAAGGTAAGTGTTCTAAAGAAATTCATTAAAAATTTAATTGAATGTGAACACTGTGAATATTGTGTTAATTAATGTAATAAAAAATAATTAAAAAAATTATTTAATAATACAAGATTAATTAGTGAAATAGCAAAAATAAACATGAACAATTCTACCCGCAGAAATAATTTGAAGTGAATATTTTGTTTGTTAAAAAAATATGATCTCACGCTGAATATTAGGAAAACTCAGGCACATGAGCAGGCTTTGTATCAAGCCAAAGTAAATAAAAATTAAGCACGCAAACAGTTTTTATCTATCCAGATAGCGTTGCTATATCAAACGAAAGGATAGAGGAATATTTCATTAACAGATTATACATGGTTAGCTCTGTTCTTGGGCGCTTAACTGGCGTATGAAGTCGCTGTAATCTAGTAGGTAGCATGTCGGCTTACTAGACGTGAGACCAGGGTTCATACCTTATATCAGACATATCCAAGAAAACGAAATATGAAACAATATTTCTTCGGAGACTTCCTTCCAGCAGATTTCTGGCAAAAACTCAGAGAGTAAATAAAAATTCCCATGAAAAGTTTTTCAAAAATCTGTCGTTCGGAGTCGATTTTAAACTGTAGGTCCAACCACTCATGTATAAAATTAACACACATAATATAAGTGGTGTGAGAAACTATATCGTAATCCTGACTGAAGGACCCTTTATTTCCTAATAAATAACTGCGGGTCAGCTATCATATATCCTGGCCAGCCATTTTCCAAAACGAACACGTTGAGAGGATATTAAATCAGGCTTCTATTCAAGCAAGTTGCATTTGTGGCCTATGGACTGCTACAAAACGTAAGATTAAGTGTTCACCACTCTACTCTCGATAGTTTTAATGTAGTCTGCGCCGGGAAGCATGTAGCATCGCCTTGTTAAAATCACATGTCAATCAAATTTCAATTTTTCATTTTGGGCCAACAGAAGCCTGTAATTAGGGATCTTGAGAAGTACACTACAATGATGCTGCCGTCTCAAGTAAATTTTTTAAGGGTTGTTTGGCAGCTCTTGAACATTTTTATCTGCTCTTAATACCAAATTTAGAAATTTGCTGAAGATTTCCCCTACAGATCAAACTTTAATAACTATTCAAACTTTAATAACTATTTCGAGGGCTTCTTGAGGACGATTGCTGTAGACTGTCTAATGGTGAAGGTATAGCACTGGCCATTATATAGTCACCTAGCAGCAACTCGTTTCCTTGCCGTTCGCATCTTGAGTTTAAATCAAATGTCCACAAACACTACTCCCTCTTTCCACCTTCCTATAACCTATTTTCCTATGAGAAGGGGCCATCCCCTGAGTGCTGGTCTTAAAAAAAAAAGAAAAAAAAACACCTTACTGAACTTTTTTTCCCCTGGAATCTCATAACAACAGAAAAATTACCCGATATAAATAAGAAATTCTAATTCATTTTATTTAAATCAATGATTATCGTCATGCATTTGTTGAACCATTCATTGGAAAAATTTGAAATGAATTCAGACGCTCCTTATTAACAAGTTGTTGTAAATGAAAGAACGAACGAACGTTCACCTCTCTTTTTTGTTTCTATTTTAAATTGTTTAAATTGTAATTAAAGAAAAAGTTTTTAACGCTGAGATTACGTAACACATTTCATATTAAAGGGCCATTAACAATCAAAACACCTCAAGCGTAACTGATTTAAACGTTGAAATAAAAACGAAAAATAAAAAATTAATAAAAGTTTTTTAAACAATAAAATTTTATAAGTAAACGGCGGCTACGTTTTCTTAGTCATTTTGGCTGCTAATTTATAGAAATTTATAAGAAAACATTTCAACATTTAATTATTGAAAGAAAAATTTAAGAATAAATTAAAATAAATGGAATTATAAAATGCAATGAAAGCGTGAGGTTTTTTTCTTATTACTTTTCAATTTATTTTGCAAATCCATGAAAACAATAATCACTACTGTTTGCTTTGCTCTCCTGATGATTATAAATTTTATTTCATTACGAATGGGATTCTGGGAATGACATCTTGTCATCCAGCTGTTCTTATTGCTGGAAAAAATATTGTAAATTACGGTCTCCCCTTTACATTGGTGGTTCAAGTAAAATCTCTTGCAACACATCCTGTTGAAATGGTCAGTGAGCGAGTGTCAGCTTTTACGTTCAGTTCCGTTCGTGTTTTAATCATCATGATCATCGCAATAATTTTACGAATTTTTTATTTTATTTTGAAACATGAAATCGTGTAGTCTACATATAGATGGGCAGATGTTCTTGTTCTCATCACTTGAGAGGGTTCCAGCTTGAATGTTTTTCAATTAAATTTTTATTAATGACAGGCAGTTTCAGATAGATTGCCGCATATTTTTCAAGGAATTTTTTTTTCTTTTAATTTAATTGAATATCAATTTCATGGCGGTTAAGGTTTGGTAGTTATTTTGCAAAACATTTTTATCCCTTGAATACAAATATTTTTTTCATTACGTCTCTGAAGAGCTAATAATGTCCACAAAAGTCCTGCATTTTATACGGTTTGCTGATGTTACTTTTGAACCCTCCAATCGTAAGTTTCCTTTAGGCCTTAAGCAATCCATTCTAGTGGCATGCTTGTAATTGCATCAGAGGTCTTGAATATGACTTGATCGATCCGCTTTCCATTGCCTTTATTTATGGGTTTCTGGTATTTTAAATCACCTCAATTTTTTTTCTTCTTAACCTTTGCCCCCTTAACTCATGTAAATACCTCTTTAGCCCTGTTATAACAATGGCATCGGGAGTCTTAATAATGGCATGATCAATCCAGTTTCAATGTCTTCATTTAATATGATTTCTGGTAGGTTCAAATTACCAAAATTTTTTTCTTCTTAACCTTTGACCCTTTACTCATATACGCTATAAAAGCCTTGTAATAACAAAAACGTTCTTAAATTTGTAATAAATCATATGGTTTTTTGAAATAAATTCTCTTTTTTTCAGAACTTGCAACTTTTTCGAAGTCCAACCATCGCCACGTTCCAAAGCTTTGCCCCTTTACTCATATACGCTATAAAAGCCTTGTAATAACAAAAACGTTCCTAAGTTTATAATAAATCATAAGATTTTTCGAAATAAATTCTCTTCTCTAGAGAACTCTTAACTTTTTCGAAATGAGTACCACCGACATGTTTATTTATTAAGTGCAGCAAAGTTTTAAAATAAAAATAAAAAATTGCCTTTGACGTCATTACCATTTTTTTTGATCAAATCATTATCACCATTGACGTCATTCATTGATCAAATCATTATCATTTTAATGTATTTTTGAACAGTGGCTCTTTTAATCAAAATTAAAAAGTTTTAGGTTGCATGCCTAGAAAACTATGTATCTCTCGCCGTCATACACACATACTCAATTGGTCATTACAACCCTTCACTCAAGATTACGACTTAGCTTCTTACACCACTTATGTTGTGTGGGTTAATTTTATCCATGAGTGGCGGGATGTACCGTTTAAAGTCGACTCTGAACGACAGATTTTTGAGAAACTTTTTCATGACAATTTTTTTTACTCTCTGAGTTTTTGCCAGAAATCTGCTGAAAGGCAGACGCCGAAGAAACCATGACCTCACGTCTAATAAGCCATTACACTATTTTCTAGACTGTCAACTCTCGCCATCATCCACTTAAAAATCATCATTTGGAACCCATTTTTTTATTTCTTCTCTTTTTTTTCTCTTGAAACAAATCAAGTCAATTTCGATTACTTTGTTCTGAGGAGAAGCATATTTCAGGAATTTCGGCATCGATCGAAACAATTTCCCATTTAGGCAAGCATTTTTGACCCAGCTTTGACCTTATATTTCGTTCTAGTATTACATTATCGCCATGCTGCCAAATACGCATTTAGCGCTTCGGACTGCCTTAGTAAATTCAATATTTCCCAACTAGACAATACTTTTTGAAGTCGTACTTTAGTGGGTAGTATGTTGGCCTGTTAGACGAAAGCTCGTAGTTCAAACCCCACCACAGACATCTCAAACAAAATGAAATGTGAAAGAATATTTCTGCGGCGATTTCCTTTCAACAGATTTCTGGCAAAAACTCTGAGAGCAACTTAAAAATGCCATGAAAAGTTTCTCAAATCTGTACCGCCAATCAAGAATAAATTAAAAACATACAACATTTGTGATGTGAGAAGCAGAGATCAGCAATGAGTATTCAAAAAGATGAGTAGATTTGAATCATACTGATAATTTTTGATACTTATACGCATTCATACTTATTTTAATGTCATGGAACCCCTCTACTCATATTCAAAGTTTGAAGTACCCATCATATTCATACTTAACAACACGTATGATGTATAATGATCCATAACTCAACATTGTACACGAAACACAAAATATGTACGATTCGCGTACGAACATTAAAATACTCACTAAAAGGGTTGTGTGTTTGCTATGCTTGCTTTTGTGTCTTTTTGCTTATGTGTCTTTTTTTCTTTTGTTGTAAATGCAACAACAACTAAGACTGTATATTTTGATGAATGATTCTTAGTCACTCGAAAGTGTTGTAAGTATTTTTCTAAAGTTATGAATCTAAATGAGTAGTAGGCTTATGAATCAAACATATTTCGATTGGTATAAGTTTGATGTCAACGTTGTACGCATACTCATTACAACATGTACTTATAAATCAACGTTGTAGTGAGTATGAATGAATCAGAGCACATAGTTAAATTTTAATATTGTTGGCTCACTTATATTCAAAATTTCAGGAGTGCTTATGAGTAGCGAAAAAACGATTCATTGCTGATCTATGATCGGTGAGGTAGTAAATTCTAATGAGGAATTTTCTGAAAAAAAAAAATCTTATTTCGAAATTAATTTCAATTTTGATTTGTTAACATCCAAGCATTCTGTTTCCTAAAGTTTTTTTTATTTTTGCATTCTAGGATTTGCAAACCGGTTGCGAAAACTTTTTTTTTTAACAATCATACGACAGTTAAAGTTTTTTTTTTTAAATAAAATTCTTATTTATTTTTTTTTCTTTTTATTTTAAACTCCGAACCAAAAGCAGACAAAACAATAGAAACCATTGTTTTATGTATTCTTCTTCTTCCTCGTTTTTCGTTTCAACCATACCATTAGAAGTAAAAGAAGAAGAAGAATAAGTTGATTTCATAGCCACTTGTGGCACATGCCCTTTTATGAGCAACTTTCTTAAAAGCAGTACGGCTTCTTCTTCGACAACATGTTGCTGCAATACATACAACATTAATGGTGTTTCTCTTCTGCTGCTCTTTGTTTGTTTTGTTTTTTTTATTGAATGTTAATGTTATTGCTTGTGTTATTGTTGTTATTTGTTTATAAACAAAACATATCCAGTTTGTTGTATTTATTTTAATGGATTCTTTAGGCATTTGATTGCTGGTTTTATTTTAATTTCGGTATTTCACCTCTTGAACGAACGCCTCTTCGTGAAGAGAGTTTGTTTAAGCATATGTTTTGTTGTTGCAGCATGGCTTGTAGGAAACCCTTAATAGAACTGCATTCTCTAAGCATGCATTCTAAAAGAGAATGACTTAAACTTGTTTTTGTTTTAATTTTATTTTTATTATCATTTTATGCCCACATTTTTTTTTCTTCTTTGTTTTTGTGTGTTGCACATTCATTTTTTGTTGTTATTTTTTCTTTTTTTTTTTGGGATACAACAGTGTATTGCTTGTGTCTTGTTTGGTGTTGTGCTTTTGGAACTCGTGTTTATCACTAGAACTTTATCTCTCGTTTTATAGCCAAACATCCCAGTCAAGTCAGTCAGTCAGCCTTAATAAGGCAAAAAAAAAAAAAAAACAAAGAAAAGTTTGTTTATGTTTGTTATTCTCTGTTAAAAACTTATTTTTTGTTTTAGTTCGTGTTTAAGAAGGTCTTCACCTTATGCTTGACTGGCTTGGCTGCATATACTCACTCACTAACTGACTAACATATTATGCCAAGGCTTTAAAGGCTGACTAAACGACTGCTTGGCTTTGAGTTTTTGTTTTCGTTTTTTGCTTCTTTCTTTTAAGCCCGTATGTATAACAAGCCATGTTTGTTTAATTCTTGTTTTTTTTTCTGTGTGTTCTTTTTTGTGTCTTTAGACCAGGTTAACCATGTGTTATTGTCTTTGTTGTCGTCATCGTTCTCAATTAAAATGAATTGTTCCAAGTTCCAGGTTGTTGTATTCGTTTTGTTTTTGGTTTTTTTTTGTTTTCTTATTGCAAAACTCCAAGTAAATAAAACCCGTGCTAAAATATTCTGGAAGGTTGACTTTAAAACTTGTTTCTTAAATTTTTTGGCCAAAACTTCTTATACAAACAAGTTCTGACGTCAATAGCAGACAGCAAAAGTTTAATAAACTCTTCTGAAAAACGCCAAAGCCAAAGAAAAGTTTATAAAAAAAAGGAAACAAACGTAAAAACCTGTAACAGAAAACTTCTTGCCAACAATAATGATTTATTAAAGATTCATTATAAAATTTTTTTTCCTCTCCTCTCTTTTTTCATTCTTTTTAAATGTTATTACATTTCAATCACTTACAAGACATCATTTCATACAGTCAGTAACAACTGAAAAATAAACACATGAAAAAAGAACAATCAGAGAAGACCCTTTTATTAGTTTTCCAGCACCGTTATGGTTGAACAACAGAACTAGAATAAGAATAACAGCAGACGTACATACATATATAATAATGTTACATGTTGCTAGCTGGCCAGCCTTCCTGTCTTGAACCACTACCTGTGATGTTTTTTTCTTCATTCTTCTTGTTTTTTTGTTTCGTAATCATGGCTCATGTCACTTTAATGATGTTTAACCTGTTAATTTTGAACATATAATTTCTTTCTCTCACACTTCAATAATATCCCGGTCTAGCTATCTCTTTCTTGAATTCATTTTTTAAGGCGCCTTTGTTTAGAACTCAAAGTATTGACTCCACATATAGAGGAACTGAATTTCTGTAAGGAATGTTTGAAAACATACAGTGGAAGACACTAAAAGTAAGCCTTAAATATTGCCGTGTGACAATAACTTTTATGATGTTTTATGACCGCAACTAATAAGGCGTTAAGTATTAAAAATTTTCTGTACCATCGGTGAAGAGAACACAAGCGATTACGTTGAAAAACGTAGAATAAAAGAAAATTTATTTCATTGGATAAAAAATTTCGTTATGATTTCGATTAAAAAAAAAGGATAATCCGTTCCATAATTTTATAAAATTATAAGTAATGTATGGTAGATTGAATAATAATATAACATAATATAATAAATAATTTTTAATACATTTAATTTATCACTTTATCACTTTATTAATTGAAATTTTTTCTTTTTTCTTTGCAGGTAAATACTTACAATTTTTTATTTATTTTATAAAAATAAATTCATTTTTTGTGGTAAGTTCCAACGAAAACAATAGTATAGGGTCCGCCAAATAACTTATTTTTTTTTTTGTAAATGCTTAAAAAAAAACCTCTGAATATTTTCACAAATTTCTTTTTTTATTTGAAAGTACAATCCTTCCGGTTAATAATGGAAAATAATTTCATTCAAATGGCTGCCTCGGCTGGCCATGCAGTAGCCTACACGATTGGTCCAATTTTTAAGCACATTATCGATTGTGTGCAGCCGTATTTCACCAATCAATGGCTTCACGAATATTGTCCTTTAAAGCGTCAATTGTCTCTGGCTTGTCGGCGTAACACTTATCTTTGACGGCACCCCACAAATAATAGTCCAACGGTGTCAAATCGCAGCTCCGAGGTGGTCAAACGACATCAGCTCTGCGGCTGATGAAACCAAATGTTGCCAATATCCTCCTCTTCAATTTTTGTGAACGAAAATTCGTTCAACATGGCCTGATAATGATCGCCAATGACTGTAACGGCCACTCCTTGCTCCTTTTCGAAGAAAAATGGCGCAATTATGCCTCTGGACCAAAATCCGCACCAAACAGTGACTCGTATGGGTGCGTCGGCTTTTCAATGCATGCGTACGGGTTTTCTGTGCCCCAAATGCGACAAATTTTGCGTGTTTACATACCCGCCAAGATCAAAATGAGTTTCATGTGAAAAGATGATTTTTTTTTGCAAAAATCGGTATCTTCTGTAAGTCGATCGCAGGCCCATTTAGGGAAGCGAAAACGCATTGGATGATCAATTGGCTTCAACTCCTGAACCAATTGGACTTTGTATGGCGCCATGCCAAGGTCTTTATGCAAAATTCGTCTCAGTGATGTCTCCGAAATGTTCAATTGTTGAGAACGACGCTGAAGTGATGTTGATGGCGCTTCACGCACACTTTCTGCCACAGCAGCAATATTCTCGGGTGTACGCACTGTTTTTGACTTTTCACGCTTTGGTTTATCGATGAGGATACCAGTTTCTTTCACTTTTTTCACAAGATAACGAACATACGGAGCTGACGGTGCTTCTCTTCTTCCAAAATCCGTACGCAATTTTCGCACACATTCTGCAACATTACCATGATTTTCAAAATAATGTCGCAATATTTCCCAGCGTTGTTCAAGCGTATACACAACCATATTCGTTCTGCGGAAGGATAAAACTTATTATCTGTCCAATCAGACATGAGCTAAGTGTTACCATTCACAAAATAAGCACTTGTTGAAAAAAAAAAACGTTAGTTGGCGGACCCGATATATTAATGATAATTCTTCGTCACTCTATGGTAATACTCCAGACAAGATATTTGATCATAAAATAAGAAGTAGTTGTTCACATACTTATCTATTATTTTAATGGCCTTATCCTATGGATTTAGATTCCTGAGAATTCTTTTTTAACTGAATACATATAATTTGTATATTATAGTTGTAATTATGAACGGTATAACAAAGGTATTGCATAGGTTTTGTCTTTCAAAAAAATCGAAAACATACCAATGAACTTATTTATTAACTTCTGAATTTAGAGAGCCTTACTTTTAAGTTTAATAAACTATCGGACACGTTTTCAGTTTGTGATAAATTTTTGCTTAAAACGATGTTACGCTGCCATAGGTTTTATGTATGTCTGAAGTTTGTGCTGGAAATTGTAAACTGATAGTCTCAGTCTAGCTAATTCCAATTTTGGCAGGTTATGTGGCAAGTTCTAGAATAATAGGGTTGCCAACAGCCATTGTCCAGAAGTACTCTGAAAGTATATTGGTTTGTTGCATTGTGTGGGGTAATGAGTAATTTTTCTGAATGGATTAATTTTTTTTAAATTTGTAACATTTTTCCCCCTATTTGAACTCAAATACTTTAACCACTACACCACCCTGTACCTTTCCATAGGTTATTGATACAGTTATTACCGTTTTTTTTTAATAAAAAGTTAATGTGGTTGTTAAGATTCAATTCCAAAGTATTCTATTCAAAGTAGCATTATCTGATATCTCTGAATACGGAAAGTTTCCAATTTAGTTTTTTTTGCTCCTCATCAAAGTCTTGTCTGAGATATTTGGCAAACATTCTGACCAATTTTTTGTTCTTCGATGTTCTCGCCAGGCGCTCAGTGATATCTTAGGTTAGGTTAGAGGACGTGTACAGTACCCGGAAGTCGAATTGACCCATTGTCCTAGTTTCTCACGCCACTTATGTTGTGTGTATTGATTTTATACATGAGTGGTGGGACCTACATTTTAAAGTCGACTCCGAACGACAGATTTTTGAGAAACACTTCATGGCAATTTTATTTACTCTCAGAGTTTTTGCCAGAAATCTGCTGAGAGGTAGTTGCCGAAGAAATACTTTTTGTATTTTGTCTTGATGTCTGGCCTGGGGCTCGAACCCTGGCTTTATGTCTAATAAGCCAACACACTATTTCGACTTCAAATCAGTGACATCTTCGTTCTACAATAACTAAGTAGCCAAAATCTTTAAGTATTTCCATGCTCTACGGTTGCGAAGAAAACATATTCCTTTCATTGTGAAACCCTTGAAATTTTTAGGTAGCATTAGGCAGCATCTCGTTGTTGTTAATTATTCCCCGTATTTTGTTAGTGCCACGCCCATAAATAAAAATTTTTAAGGTTTTTATTCCACATTAAGCAAATGAATGGTAAAATGTAAGGAGGCCCTTTGGTTATGGCATTTACTGTACCACTCTTTTTAAAAAATCTCCATATGCCTGAAAGCTTCTCTCTCGGCTTAATATCCACATTTTTATTTCTGTTTTAATTTTAAACCCATATTCAGGCTGAAGTTGGTTTTTTTGTTTCATCTGCACAGCTTCATGACATCTAAGTTGGCTGGCTGTGATTCACATTTTGGTTTGGCGTACAATTTCTTCGTTTTTTTCTCTTCTTTTTTTTCTTTCAATTTTTTCTGTGATTGTTTGCCCTGCAGAAGAAGACATTTTCAATGGAATGGCAAAGAAGGCTGTGTTGATTTTGTTTTGTTTTTTTATTTGATTTTCGTTTTTTTTTTCTTTCATTCTTTAATTTTATAGCCGTCCTTCCAATCCGTTTTGAGTGGTCGTTTCCCTGAAGTGGTACTCGTTTGCCTTGGTTTGGTCATAAAAGATTTTTATGCTCGTTTTTCGATCTCATATTCATCCTCTTCCTCTTCTTTTCCCAGTTCTTTTTTCCACTGTTGGTTCTGTTAGTTTTTTGGTCTTGGGTTACTTATGCCACAACGATTATAAAACCTCTACGTTTTTATGTCATTTACGCTTCATTTATACTGTTTGTTGGTCGTTCGTGTACCACAGCTGAAGAACGAACATCCGACGAAGAAAATCAACAGAACTAACAAAAGAAATGTATTTTTCTCTCTCACTCTCCCATTATCATGGTTTCTTTTGCCATTTATTTTCGTTTTTATTTTGCTTAGATCTGTTGATCTTCTTCTTCTCCAATCATCTTCAATCTTTTTGCCTGACTTTGAACTTTTTTTTGTTTTCAATCGTTTCGCTTGATGAGCAGATTAAAAACAAAAATTCTCGCATTTTAAAGAAGATGTTTTACAGTCAGCAGTTGTGTTTCCCAAACAGTTGTTATAAAGCTGTGGAATCTTTTTATGTTCATAGGCTGTCATCCACTAGGTCCAAGGCATTTTTAATTTGTTTCTACACTTTTCCAATAATAATGTTTTCATGGCTTAATAATTTCATTCTAGGATCCCTTATGGCCTTTTAGTTTTATTCCTTTGGTTCCAAAGAGAAATACAAGCCTCAAGTGATCATATTATTTGTACCTAGAAAGCATGCTTCGTTTACTGATACAGTATCTTTGCCGTTGAAACAAATATTTCGATTCGCTTGGAGGCAGAATGAATTTACTGTGAGCAATTGATTCAACTGAAATCGTCTTAGTCTAGTAAGTAGAGTGTTTGCGAGCCCGTGGCTTAGACCCCAGCCCAGGTATCTCGAACAAAATGGAGTGTGAAAAAAATATTTTTTTAGGCTACTTCCCCTCTGAAGTCTTCTAGTAAAAAAACTATGTGAGAAAAATGAAATAGCTAAGAAATTTTGCACAAAAATCTGTAGTTCGCTGTCGACCACAGATCAGCAATGAGTATTGAAAAAGATGAGTAGAATCGAATCATACTCATAATTTCTTATACTTATACTTATTTCAATATCATGGAACCTGTACTCATATTCAAAGTTTGAGGTACTCATCATATTCATACTTAACCACACGTATGATGTTGTTGATTTCGACTCTCCATAACTCAACATATAAACGAATTACAAAATGAGTACTAAAACGTTGCGTGTTTGATGTCACCGTTGTACATACGTTGTACTCATTGCAACCTGTACTTATAAATCAACGTTGTAGTGAGTACGAATGAATCAGAGTACGTAGTTAAATTTCAGTATTGTTGACTCACTTATATTCAGAATTTCGTGAGTGCTCATGTGTAGGTTTAGGTTTAGGTCGTAGTGGTAGCTCTGATATCAAAAAACTCACTTGAGCACGCATAGCGGCCCGTTGTGATGCCACGGGTGAACGCAGTCCCTGTACTGACCAAGTTCCACCAAAATCCGGGAAGAGGAAGAAGTTGGTCAGCGCAAGAGCTGCACATCAAAAGCACGACTACCCCACACTGGAAAACCAGCCAGAAAGTTTGATGAACAAAGCTGTATCCTTAATATCAATGGACGATAGCTCCGTCAAGCTGACTAGAAATGGGGAGCCAAATAACCTATATCTACTCCTAGCAAGAGGCGGGCATCGGCAAAGAAAGTGGATAACAGTCTCCTCTTCCTCAGCGGATCTGCATCCACGGCAGAAGTCGTTAAATGGGAGCCTCATTCTTTCCGCGTGTCTATCCATAACGCAATGACCTGTAAGCATGGCCACTGTGGTTGAGATGACGTCACGACCAAGACCAAGTAATTGGTTGGTACGCCTTCTATCCATCAAGGGCCAGGTGAGTCTAGCGGTGGAGCAGGACTCCTCATTGACCCAGGGTAGGTTGGCGTCCCGAAAGAATTTCCGCGCAATATCCAACTTGACCGAGGCAAGTGGCATACCCACTTCAATTGAAAAGGATTCCGGAAGGAGCGCACCAGCTCTGGCGAGCTCGTCGGCCCTACAGTTTCCCGGAGTGTTACTGTGTGGTAGATGTGTAACGAAAAAACGATTCATTGCTGATTTCTGGTGTCGACTATAACTATAATTGGTTACTACAACTCTTTAGTGAGGATTGCGACGTAGCTTCTCACACCACTCATGTTGTGAGTGTTAATTTTATCCAAATCGACTTCGAACCATAGATGTTTGAGAAACTTTTCATGGTAATTTTATTTGCTCTCAGAGTTTTTTTGCCAGAAGACCGCTGAAAAAAAGTTGGCGAAAGAAATATTTTCTTCATATTTCATTTTGTTTGAGATGTCTTAGCTGAGTCTTGAAGCTCGAAGCCACGTCCAATAGGCCAACACATAACATACATAATTGGTCATTACAACTCTTCAGTAAGGATTACGATCTAGTTTCTCACACCACTTATGTTGTGTGTGTTAATTTTATACATGAGTGGCGGGACCTATAGTTTAAAGTCGACTCCGAACGACAGATTTTTGAGAAACTTTTCATGGCAATTCTTTACTTACTCTCAGAGTTTTTGCCAAAAATCTGCTGAGAGGAAGTCGCCGAAGAAATACTTTTTGTATTTTTGTTTTGATGTCTGGCCTGGGGCTCGAATCCTGGCTTTACGTCTAATAAGCCAACACACTACCTACTAGACTACAGCGACTTCAGGAATGTGCTTCCAAAAATCTTCAATTGCCTTGCTATGCTTGGCTATCTTGTAGAAAATATCTTTTCGGTATCAATTGATGATCAGTGGCTGTGCTGTGCCATAACCATAAAGGCTTTTAAAATTTTCAGCCGAAAAGCTTTAAAAAGGAATAAAAAAAAGGAAAACAAAATCAATTCAATTTTATTATTTAATAATAATTGTCATGCATTTTATAGTTTTTTTTTTATTGTCAATTAACCAAAGTTAATGGAGTTTTAATCAAATCGTTTTCGTCATTTACAAGGAATTCAATTGGTAAACGATTTAAACGATTGCCATTAAACTTTAAATAGTTTTTGTTGATTAAAAAAAATGCGAACATTTTTATCCTTAGTGTCTAATAAATAAACAAAAACAATTTCAACGTATTTTAATTAAAATTTCTGGTAAACAAATTATCATCAAAAATAACTTTTTTTTATTGAGAAATTACTCTTCACGCTTTCCCTTTTTTTTCGATTAATTTTAATCGAATAGTTTATGTTTTAACACTAGTTATGCCGTTAACTTCATTTTGTCTATTTTTGCATTCATCTATCGAAATAACTGTTATCCACTTTTTTTTATTTATTTCCCTTTTATATCCATGTAGTGCTCTTAAATACCAAAAAAAAAAAAAAAAAAAAAACTGTAAAAACTTGTGTAACTATTAACCACGATATCATAATAGTGCTTATAAGGCGCCTTGCCCATATATATTTTGATATTTTGATGGCCTTCTCTTGCAAAAGCTTTCAATACAGTCGTGATAATTTAAAAAAAAAAATCTTAAAATTATTTGATTTACTGAGCAGGTTACGACCGGTCCCTTTATTGCCTATCGCCAAGGCTTTGGGATGTGGTAGACCTTATGGAGTGCCCCCCCATGTCTTGCAAACCTTAGTTCATACCCACCTAAATTACGCTACAACTTTTCCCTAGTCCCGTGTGGAAATATATTTCTACGCAAATCTGCAATAATTCTTCCCTAATAAATTCACTCCGAAGCTATTGGAATCAAATTAATATCTTTAAGGGTAGAAGTTAGTCGACAGTGGGAGACGTGTAGAGTTTCTATATCTAGAGAATGAACAAAATAAGATTATCTACCGGCTAGAGGATGAATGTGGTATTCCACACATGATATTTATGTAGATCCTGTTCTAAAAGTCATCGGACCATTATTACACCTTAACGTTAACTAAAGGCAGGATTTCAATGGGCAGATTTCTTGATTTCATTATTATGAGTACACAATAAGATAAAAGTGAGCGTTAAGCTAAAGGGAAGATCATCCTATCTTTAACTTTTAAAGTTTACTTTATCTTTGTACTTGTCATATTGTATGTATATATTATTTTCAATATGGCAACTTCAAATATAAACATCAAAAATAAACGTTAATATATTCATAGTTTTTCAAATCAAAATGGATATTATCGTATTCATTATATTTATTTTAAAACAAAAAACAAAAAAGCTAAAAAAATTTATAATTAGGCAATTTAAATAGCCGTTTTTAAAGCTCTTAGCAGTTGAGCAGTATTATCGACATTGCTCCGGCACTGCCATACTTTTGAAAAGGTCAACTTTATTTTATCTGTAAGCAGTAATAACGAAAAGAAGTTAAAGGTGACTTTAAAGTTCACTTTAGCTAAAGTTACTTTTAACTAAACCCAACTTTAACGACAAGTTGTATTAATGTCCCATAGTTTGGTAGGCAGTGTGTTGGCTTATTAGACGTGAGGCTACGTTCAAAGCCCAGGTCATACATTTCTAACAAAACGAAATATGAAAAAAATATATTTCCTCGGCGACTGCTTCTCAGCAGATTTCTGGGAAAATCTCTGTGAGTAAATAAGTTTCTCAAAAATCTGTCGTTCGGAGTCGACTTTCAACTGCGGCTGCCGCCACTTATGGATAAAATTAGCGCACACGACATAAGCTAAGTAGGTCGTAATCCAAATTGAAGGGTTGTAATGATCAACTAAGTTAAGTAAAATATTGGGAGTTTTTATTTGAAGGGGATGGTCAAGAAGATTAGGCACTGGCTAGGGAACGAATGTTTCCTCCATCTGAAATTTCGGCTGAAGATGTTCTAAAACCCAACCCTTGTGTAGTATCTAAACGACATTCATATTGATTAGAAGATTTCGAATAAATCCTGATGAAATGGCAAGGCACTTTAATGTTAAGGCCGAATTAGCCAACCGTTCACTGACATACGTTCATTCTTAGCATATGAAAAGCAATGCAAATGCTTTCCGAAATTACATAAGGATTCCGTAATAGCTCGCATTGCTCTTCGTATTCTTAAAACGAACGTAATTCTACTATAGCACTTCAATGGGCGAACAATCACCCAGAAAATGAAGAAAACTTAATCGCTGTTAAGCTAGGCCATTCTTTACCTCTCTTACTACTGCCGTAGATCGCGTTACAGTGAGGTTGCCGCACAAAAGGTTAAACAGAAAACCTCACTATTCAGTTAAGCGGCAGAACTGGCTGCTCTTTGGTCATACGAGATCATCTACAATGTTACAGGCCTTCTAGGAGCTTAGGAGAGAAGACTTAGTCTTCTTTATCACAACTTTTATAGGAGCTGCAAAGATAACGAACAACAAAATGAAATACTATCAGCCACTTTGCCTATCATTGTTGAGCTTCGTCAAGAACAGAAAAACATTCTTATATTTCCACTTTCTTGGCTAATTCAACTGTCATGACTTGGCATCTATCGACGTTGGCAGTCTTTAGAATCGCAAAAAGCGTTAGGCGTCACTCTTAAACTAACGTTGCTCGTAAACTTGTCGCGATATCGGATATTCCACACAACATAAGTGGTGTGAGAAACTAGGACGTTGTACAATGGGTCAATTCGACCTCCGGGTACTGTACTAGTCTTAATTGACAACTACGCGTCCTCTAACCTAACCTAACCTATCGGATATTCCTTGTGAGACTTCATAACTCGCCTTCGTTTGAAAGTGCTGGCTATCTGCTATCAAAAATTCAATTCAATGATTTTGATAAAAGAAAAGTACGGAATTGCTTCCAACAATTGAATTTATGGCGGCAATTTAAAGCAAGTGACATATTTTACTGTTTTTTTTTAATTTCTTATTTATTTTTTGTAAAACAATTTCCATTTCAAATAAAAATTATTGTTTATCTCTACTAGTTTATATAATAAAACCAATTAAAAAACAAAAAATACTGTATTTAGCTTGTGCCACAATATTCAAAACAATACGGAAGTCTTGTAAAGAAACAACACACGGTTAAGGAGTTTGTAATGCACAGTGGGGTGATTTTCATGCAAAGATATGTAAAAAAAAAGAGAAAAAAACTAGAGCGTTAACAGCTGTAAACCAGAGATTAGCAATGCATCGTTTTTTCGCTATTCATAAGCACTCACATGAAATTTTGAATATAAGTGAGTCAACAATATTGAAATTTAACTATGTACTCTGATTCATTCATACTCACTACAACGTTGATTTATAACTACAGGTTGCAATGAGTATTAGTACAACGTTAACATCAAACTCATACAATTTGAAATATGTTTGATTCATAAGCCTAGTCATTTAGATACACAGCTTTAGAAAAATACTCTTATAATACTTATAAATGATTCGAGTTGTGTGTGTTTATTTCATCCTATGATGGGGGTCTACCGTTTAAAGTCGATTACCAACGACAGATTTATTGAGAAACTTATGACAATTTTATTTACTCTCAGAACTTTCCTAATAGGAAGTCAATGAAGAAATATTTCGTTTCATTCGAGACAGTACAGGTTGCAATGAGTATGTGTACAACGTCGACATCAAACTCATACAATTTGAAATATGTTTGATTCATAAGCCTACTCATTCAGATTCATAACTTTAGAAAAATACTTATAAATAATTCGAGTGATTCGAATCATTCGTCAAAATTTACAGACTTAGTTGTTGTTTTTGCATTTACAACAAAAGAAAAAAGACACATAAGCAAAAAGACAGAGCGGCAAACAAATACACAACCATTTAGTGAGTATTTTAGTGTTCGTACACGAAGCATACTTATTTTGTGATTCTTTTAAAAAGAGAGTTATGGAGAGTCGAATCGAAATCAATAACATCATACTCGTTGTAAAGTATGAATATGGTGAACAGACGTCGGCACCAATGTCCCTCAGGGGAAGAACATATTCGGCTTTTTACACACATAGAACACGAACATCAACAATGTTCGCTAAAAAGAGCGTAAAAATGCATTCAGTTGCTTGTCAGCTTCTAAAGAAGAAGAAGAAGGTTAATGTCGCTTTTTTTCAGACTTCACCTTAAATACGGTGTCTTTAGAGATTTAGCGCAGTACAGTTTTTCTATATTTAACGCATAACATACAGTGGTGGCCTTATAATTAGAAACGACTTAGCAACATGTATGTTCGTTAATTTGTTTTACAGTTTTCACTGTGTACCTGGGATTAAAGGCTTTGTTTGAAGGACGTCTTACATACGTTTTTCAATCAGATTGGGACAAATTAAACTTAGATTCGTCACTCCAGAGAACTCTGTTCCAGAAACATAGTTTCAAATTATAAGGCCACCAGTGGGTCAATAAGTAGACTTGAAAATATTACTAACAATTTTCCTCTCGGTTAACACATGCCTCTTACAAATCCACTCACATTTTTATCATGTTCTATTTGTGCCAACGTCTGATGATGAGCACTTCAAACTTTGAATAGGAGTAGAGGTTCCATGATATTAAAATAAGTATGAATTAGATTATTTATGTATTAGAAATTATGAGTATGATTCGATTCTACTCACTTTTTGAATGCTTATTGATGATCTCTGGTGTAAACTAAGGAAAGTTTGAATTTCGAACATTTTTTTCATATTTTTTTTCAATTCCTAGTATGTTTGATGCCACTGTGTTTTATTATTTGTATGGTTTTCATTATTTTATATTCAGAAAAATTGAATTGCAGCGTATCATTTACTAAAGAAAAAGCCACAAATTTTGTTTAATTGTTGAAATGGTTAAATGAGATGTTTTACGTGGTAATATTTCTAAAATTAAAACCATTACATGGATTCAAAAATATTTGCAAATGAAAGATTTGTTAATTAATATTTTTTTTTATTTAAATTAATTTTTTAATGTTTAAAACCATAAAATAAAAAAACAAATATTTTGAAAGGGCAGTTTATTATGCCCCTATTTTTTATAATGGATTTGGGCAACCAGCCTGTCATGGTTTCTCTGGTTAATTCGTTGTTGATAAAACTTGTGGCAAATATGGAATATGATGTGTGACAGAGGAAGACAAAGTAAAAGCTTCGCCATAAAACACAGAGTTACACGATTACAATGCTAAAGTTTGCCCAAATGAAGTCATAAATAAACGTTTTTGTGTGATGATGACTTTAATGAAAATTTAATTTGAATTTAAAAAAACAAAAAGCAAAAACAATTGTTTATTTGTATGTAAAAATATTGTAGAAAATAGTAGAGAGCAAAAGACTGAATGGTAATCAACAGCTAGCTCCTCTAGAATGGCAATCCAATGGGGTATAATAAAAGAATAATAAAATTATATTGTAAGTGTATGCTCATGTGTGTATACGAACTAAAAAAATTTAAATTAAAATAAAAAAATAAAAAACAAAGAAAAACTAAATAAATGAAGCCTCTGACTTACACTCGTTCGTAGTCGTCTTTGTTTTATGACTGACTCCATTCAGCTTTTAAACTCCATGGGGTTTGGTCAGTTTGTCCGGGTACCGGCACTGCTATCACCACCACCAACCACCACCATTAGAAATTTCTGGCGAATTGAGTTCACAAATGCCACACAATTAAAGTAATTGTGTATTACGTTTGAATATAAAAAAAATAATTTTTTCTTTCTTTCTTTTCTATTCATTTTGTTTTAATTCATATTAGAAAACAAAAGCAAAATAAAGTGAATAAAAAAATACGATGATTTCTTTTAAAACTCGACTTCATAGTGATTATGATGAATGGCTTTTTGTTTTGTCCGATTGTTTGATTGTTTTGGAAAACAAAAAGATCATTGACTTTTTAATTATTTATTAAAAAAAAAAAACAAAAAAAATTAGTTTAAACAGGAAGAATTAAAATAAGCCTAAAAATTTATTTTTTTTAATGCTTTGCTCTTGATTTAATAACAAAAAAAATCTTGCTAAAATATGGCACTGATTAATGATGATGTCCACCCGTCTGACTTCATGGTCATTTGAATTCTGTTTCGCATAATCACAATAACTTCTTCAGAAAGTTCAATCCCTCAGAGCTCTGTCAAAGTTTATTTGGTTTAATTCAATGAAGATCACCCACAGAGTCTGTTTCAAGTCTTTCTATTCATTTCTGTTCCCGTAATTATTGTATGATTCTTCATTTTTTAAATCAAAAATAATTATAGGCTTAAATCTCTTTCATTCATTCATTTTCAATTATCTGTAGGCTTTTGCAATGTCGCTGTCAAAATCCTTAAGATACAATTCCTTTAAGTTACTGCAATAAACAAGGTTGACACTAACTATTCCCACAGCTGCGAAAGTAGTCGTATAATACATGCATGTCACCCTATGCATGTCACCCTATGAGACAATGTAAGGCCAGTCTGTATTTATACCCCCTCATCATAAAACCCCTTGTGTCTTCTGTCAAAATGGGGCCATAACTACCTATCTACTCGACAGTCGCTCTAAACCACCAATCTACTTTCGGCAGACTACACGGCGTCGTGTAGAAGTTCGAATTTACTCGAAGGCACCTAGTTAACACCCTCTAAATCTGGTAGAATCGCTAAGGTATTGCCAGCTAGTCGCCGTAGTCTAGTAGGTAGTGTGTTGGCTTATTAGACATAAAGCCAGGGTTCGAGGCCCAGGCCAGACATCAAGACAAAATACAAAAAGTATTACTTCGGCGACTTCCTCTCAGCAAATTTCTGGCAAAAACTCTGAGAGTAAATAAAATTGCCATGAAAAGTTTCTCAAAAATCTGTCGTTCGGAGTCGACTTTAAACTGTAGGTCCCACCACTCATGTATAAAATTAACACACACAACATAAGCGGTGTGAGGAACTAGGTCGTAATCCTGACTGAAGGGTTGTAATGACCATACATATTTATGTATTGCCAGCTCCGACAAGCTATACCGCCTTTAGATTTTCCTGTATGCCCGTAAGCACCAGGAGCAATCTGATCAGCATATTAAACTCTTTAGATATCAGAAGCAGCGGAAGTTTCAACGGCAAACTGGCTATTGGTAAAGATATGCGCCGAACTCGCTGAAATTATAGCTCGTTTTAGCATCTCTGCAGTCTTCTTTACAGCGAGAATTTATGTCCGGAAAACGTTGAAATCAACCGCTAATCTCCTTGACTCTAAAACCAATTTTCTTCATCCACGCCTTTCAATTTTGAACCAGCTTATTATAAAAAAGATTATGTAATCCGCTCCCTCCCTCGGGAGCTCGTTGTAGCAACTCTATTGACTCTTCTAAAGCAAGAATTTGTGTCTGGTAAACACTGAAATTATAGACGGTGATCTGCTCGACTCTAAAACCACTCCCCTCCTCAAGAGTCATCGTCCCTAGAACTCCACAATGTCTGCAGGTTTTTCTACTCCATTGTGAAGTGCTTTTCAAATGATTTGCAGAGTTAGTTTCCATTATAAATTTAGAGTTTAAAATATATCCAACCCAAGCGACCGGTTTTGTTCACTTTGATAAAACAGTTCCAGAGGTTTTAGTATTTTGTGACTAAAGGTATTCTGCAAGCTGGCTGGAGTGATTTCATCCGGTTGCGGAGAGTTATAAAGATCAATATTGCTAACCTACTTATATTTCAGATGCCGATCCGCATGCTCTCGAGTTTGCTTAAAATTCGGAATATAATATAAGGCGTGAGTTCTTCTCACCTATGATTGGACACTTATCTTGTACTCTGCTTGTTCTTGGTTCTGCAGAATGCCAAACGAAGATATCACACGGCTTTACAGCCCAGGTTTATCAACATTTTAGTTTATGAGTTCGTCTAAAAATTACTGAAGTCGCCGTAGGCTAATAGGTAGTGTGTAGGCTCATTAGAAGCAAGTCTCTGGTTCAAACCTTAGCTCAGACAATAGAATGAAGTAGGAAAATATATTTCGTCGCCGACTTCCTCTTAGCAGCCTTCTGGCAAAAACTCTCAAGAGTACATTAAATTGCCGTGAAAAGTGTCTCAAAAATCTGTTATTCGAAGTCGTCTTTAAAGACGACACCAACAATATGGGTGGTGTGAGAAGCTGGGTTGTAATTCTGACCAAAGGGTTGTAATGACCAATAAAGTATGGAAGTATAAAAATCGCTGCTGCAATAAAATATCAGATGTCTTATGCCCAATCGTGTTATTTAACCGCTTCTTTTCGAAGGTATAAACAAGAAGTTGTGTATGAATTTTTTCTTTTTTTAGTGTATATCGCATGTTGTTTTCTGAACTCCAATAGCCCATCCTGCAGAGATAAAGGATGCATGAATATGTCACTGATGATATAAAAAGATACAAGTCTAGTTTCCACAAATACTATTTTTTCCTCCACCATCATAAGCTATTTTCCAAATTCCAACACAATGCGCTGCATAAATAGGAGCCATCCTCTGAGTCTTAAAAATTTTTTTCTTTTATTTGCGAGGCCATTCGAATGGAAGTGGTTTTCAGCGAGATAATGATGGTTTTTTCTTCCAAAAATCTGCAGTTTGCTCTTGAACAGGTTAACTGATCTAGGGTCGGGAGGTTCCTTTTTTAACTTGGAGTATAATTTTTTTTTAATAGAACTGGGTGTAGCAAAGGCAAAAATTCCTTAACTGCTTTCGCTTTAGGGCTTTTTGGGCAAAATATTTTTTCCCATATTACAAGCGGCCACCTGGTTTGCAAGAACATAAGAAATCTTTGTGTGAGTTCTACACGATGCAACTGCAGTTGGTGTTAAGCACTCAATGAATTTGCTGTTACACCCACCAAAAAATATTGTGTGGCACCAATTAATAACACAATATTTGCCCAAGGAAAGGTCAGTTCTTTGTAAGCAGAAAAAAAATTATTTGTTGTTGTTGTTGTTATCATCAATTCCGAGTTAAAAAAAAGTTGAGAAAAATTCTAAGAAAACTGCAAATAATTTAAAGAACCACCTTAAAAAAAGCATACAAAGAACCAACAACAGGGCGTTCAGATGACGGCAGCAGCATTAAGTGGTAAATTGCATGTCAAAATAATGTTGCAACTAGAAACGGGGGCGCGAGGGAAGCTTTTTAACGTCTAACGGAAATTGCTGTAAGAAAAGTTTTTTTTTTTGTTTTTCGTATAGAAAAACACCAGCTACAACAAAAATTAATAAAAAAAAAAAAAAAAACTTAATATGATGTAAGAACGAAGCAGCCAGCCAGCCAACCCTAGCCTGGCTGCCACATTGAAAAATTGAAGGTGCGACCAAATGTAGACAAAAACAATTTTTTTTAAATGCTTTTTATTAAATTAAATGTTGAAAACACGTCAATATTGTGTACTTCTTTTATTTTTTCACAAAAAAAAAAAAAAAATTTTTTTTTGCAATTTTTGTTCTTTACGGAGTTGCAAAAAAAAATTTTTTTTTTTGTGTGGAAAGCCAATGACCCACGCAACACTTTATTGTAAAGTGTGTGGCACCTTAGTGATGGTGCCTTAAAGTTGCTTCTTTCTACAAGTCTATGCTGTAATGTGGACAAAATAGGAAGTTTTTCTATTTTTATGGCAACAGCAGGTTTTTTTTTTTGAAGCTTTAGTAGTAGCTCGGCGAATAAATGTAGCAGAGCCAGGGATTTGTTTTTTTTTTCAAGGAAGTTTAAAATCCAAATTTTAAAAGAGTAAATTTTTTTTCGGAGCAACATTAACAGTGGTCAGCAATGAATCACTTTTTCGCTACTCATAAGCACTCATGAAATTTTGAATATAAGTGTGTCAACAATATTGAAATTTAACTATGTACTCTGATTCATTCATACTCACTACAACGTTGATTTATAAGTACAGGTTGTAATGAGTGTGCGTACAACGTTGAAATCAAACTCATATCATTCGAAAAATGTTTGATTCATAACTTTAGAAAACTACTCTTATAATATGTACTTATAAATGACTCGAGTGCCACGAATCATTCCTCAAAATTTAAAGTTTTAGTTGTTGTTGTTGCATTTATAAAAAAAGAAAAAAGACACATAAGCAGGCTACGGCACCAATGTCCCCAGGGGAAGCACATCTTCGGCTTTTTACACACATAGGATACGAACATCAACAGTGTTCGTTAAAAAGAGCATAAAAATGCATTCAGTTGCTTGTCAGCTTCTAAAGAAGAAGGTTAATGTCGCTTTTTTTCAGACTTCAATTATATACCCAAAGAAATATTACAGTAGAGTTCACTAATATCAATGAGAAATGATGATAAGCAAGAGAGGCAGAACAGCAAGCAGAGCAAACACACAACCTTTTAGTGAGCATTTTAGTGTTTGTACGCGAATCATACTTATTTTGTGATCCGTGTATAATGTTGAGTCATTGAGAGCCGAAATCAACAACATCATACGTGTTGTTAAGTATGAATATGATGAGTACCTTCAAACTTTGGATATAAGTAGAGGTTCCATGATATTAAAATAAGTATGAATGCGTATAAGTATCAGAAATTATGAGTATGATTCGATTCTACTCATCTTTTTGAATACTCATTGCTGATCTCTGATACTGAGCATTATTTACCGCATTGAGCTCTCCTTTGTGGAAAACATTGTGCAACTGTTGAAAGGTCTGGGAATCTTTAATTTTTTTTTTTTTTTTATTCTTTAAGAACTTTATGGTTGAAAGAATTTAAAAAAAAAAAACTTTAATAAATCCGCTATTTTTCTCTCTTTTTTTGTTGTTTTGTTTTTGTCTGAAACAACTCCAGGTTGTGTTCGTTCATGTTGTAATGTGAAGTCATGCGTTGCATTTCAAGATATTGAAAATTGAAAATCACTTTTAACACGCAATTTTTATTTCTGTTGTTTTTGTTTTTTTTTTCTTTTTTTTTTTTTTTTTTCTTAACAAGTTTTTGTTTGTTTTTTTTATACGTTTTATTCTGTTTGCCATTGTATTTGCTGTTGTTGCCTTGCATATCTCTCTTGAAACTATCGGGCAAAGTGAATGTCTTTTTCAGAAACACACAAAACAAACGATATTGAACAGCGAAAAAGTTTTGAAAAATTATTGAAGCAGAGACAAAACGAAATAACTACGATCCAAAAATAAAGAAAAACAAGAAAACAATTTCAGTAAATTTATACATGACTACTGGAGTTTTTCTAAGCCAACAATAATAAACAATATAGGCTTTAATTAGAGCCATGATTTATTGAAGTTATTTACAGTTTAAATGACTCTATTTGAGGGCAGTTAAGTGATAAATCACAAGCATAACAAAATCTGTTTCTATATAACCACGATAGGCTTTAAAAACTTGCCTAGTTTGCTATTTTGAGGCTTATCTCAAGAATTTAACACATTCACGGCTAACATCGCGTCTGGTCCTCAACACAGTCTGGTCCTCATAGACTGAGGCCGCATTTACACGCTAGTCATTCATTTGTTAACTTGTTATAAGTACATAAGTACAGGTTGCAATGAGTATGCGTACAACATTGACATCAAACTCATACCATTCGAAATATGTTTGATTCATAAGCCTACTCATTTAAATTTATAACTTTAGAAAAATACTCTTATAATATGTCCTTATATTATAAATGATTCGAATTATTCATTAAAATTCACAGTCTTAGTTGTTGTTGCATTTACAAAAAAAGAAGAAAATAAACACATAAGCAAAAAAGACAGAGCAGCAAGCAGAGCAATCACACAACCATTTAGTGAGCATATTAGTGTTCGTACGCGATTCATACTTATTTTGTGATTCTTTTAATTGTTGAGTTATGAAGAGTCGAAATCAACAACATCATCATACGTATTGTTAAGTATGAATATGATGAGTACTTCAAACTTTGAATATGAGTATATATGATATTAAAATAAGTATGAATGCATATAAGTATTATAAGTTATGAGTATGATTCGATTCTACTCATCTTTTTGATTACTCATTGCTGATGATCTGATACCAATCCCAGTTATAGGGTCACACAAAAGACAAATATGGTTCACTACATTGGATTTAAATATTTTATATTTGTTTATGGCTTTAATTGTGAAGTCGCCGTAGTCTAGTAGGTAGTGTGTTGGCTTATTAGACGTAAGGCCAGGGTTCGAGCCCCAGGCCAGACATCAAGACAAAATACAAAAAGTATTTCTTCGGCGACTTCCTCTCAGCAGATTTCTGGCAAAAACCCTGAGAGTAAATAAAATTGCCATGAAAAATTTCTCAAACATCTGTCGTTCGGAGTCGACTTTAAACTGTAGGTCCAGCCACTCATGTATAAAATTAACACACACAACATAAGTGGTGTGAGAAACTAGGACGTTGTACAATGGGTCAATTTGACCTCTGGGTACTGTACTTGTCTTAATCGACAAGTACACGTCTTCTAACCTAACCTAACCTAAAAATAATTGCAATGAAAAGCTTAAAAAATCTGTAGTTTGAAGTCAAATTTAAACTGTGGAATGAAAATAACACTGTGAACAGTGAAATTGTAACCCTGACGATTTAAGGGTTGTAATGACCAATAAAGTAAAGTAAGCAACAGCCAGGAGGTCCAGCCTAATGGAGGAAAAAGGTGTCCTATTTTCATATGTTGACGAAATATTCCTCTTTGATGTACCGCTCCTTAATGTAGCCATGACTTCTGCGAGCATCGATCAGGCGAGCCACATTAGGTGCCGGAACAGTTTAGATCTTGAGTTATGACCCGAAAGTAATCCGGGAATATAGAATTGCCACTAGTAGGACTTCCCTTACTTATGCTCCATTCCGCAAAGTAATTAATGGTCGTCTTGAAACACATCAAGAAGATTGAGCGCCGAAGAGATACTTTACGATTAAGCTTTTCGTTTAAAAATTCTGCGATGACGGGGGATTCAAGTAAAAAAGATGTAACAATTTATTGAAAACATTTACGGTGTAGTTACAACTCTCTTCAATACTTTTGTAATACTTTTTGTTTCATGTCTTTGAAAATAATGTTTTAAACTCATTTTTTCCCCTGCAACATGTCAGTAAAAATCTTTACTTGCCATAGTCAGTGCCCCTGTCAATACACATTATTTAACTTGATTTGTAATTAAATAAAATTTACAATAAAAAAAATTATCGGCCCCAATTACAAGACTGTTTTTGTTTGTTTTTTTGCTTTAAATCGAGTTCATTTGATTGCCAATAAAAAAACCCATTCAAATTGCCTGCATTTCCTTTCATCACTGTCTGCAGAAAAATGTTTAAAAAAAAGAGCAGAAATGAATTAAAATTTCAACAAATCATTTAACAAAACTTACAAACATTTTTACCATGTTTTATTGGCCATAAACTAAAGAAGGGTTGCTGCTCTATGTGGGACATGGTGTTTTCGAAAGCAAGTCAGGCCGAGACAAGACAGGAGGGCATATGGAAATTGCAAGTCAACTTTGACACAAAAATTGAAATTATAAAAAAGAGTTTAAAAATGTCAATAAAAATTTGTTTAAAACAAATTAAATGTAAATGAGCAACAACAACAATAACACACACACACACTTACTTAGGAACTTGCAATAAAAATGAAGAAACTTTTTTAAAACAACAACAACATCAACTATAATTATATCTGCTGGAATTAAAGAAACAAAAAACTTATTTAATTGCTTTTGTAGCTTTGCTTTGCTAAATTTATTGCCATTTTTCTTTATTCATATGTATGTATGTTGTTTCCCTCCCCTTAGCCCTCTTAACTTGTGGTCTTAAAAGTTAAAAGCCAAAATCTAATGAAAAAACAAGCAAAAAATCGCAAATAAATTTGTAAAGAAATCCACACAGTGACACACAAGAATTCAACATTAAAACTTTGAATGAAAACCGAAATTAGCAGCCGCAAAAACAAACGAAGCAATTAAATTCTGTGTGTGTTTTTTTGTCATCGTTTTTAGTTAAAGTTTAAATAGAAGAATTATTATTTATTTTTGATGGAACTTGATTTTTTTTTATTATTTTTCGTAAATAAAACCATTTTTTATACGACCAAGATTAATTAAAGCCATAAACAAATACGAAAACTTAAATCCAATATAGTGAACCATATTTGTCTTTTGTGTTACCCTATAACTGGGATTGCTATCAGAGATCAGCAATGAGTATTCAAAAATATGAGTAGAATCGAATCATCCTCATAATTTCTGATACTTGTACACATTCATACTTATTTTAATATCATGGAACCTTTACTCATATTCAAAGTTTGAAGTACTCATCATATTCATACTTAACAACACGTATGATGTTGTTGATTTCGACTCCTCACAACTCGACATTGTACAGACATACACACATAATTGGTCATTACAACCCTTCAGTCAGGATTACGGCCTAGTTTCTCACACCACTTTTGTTGTGTATATTTTATACATGAGTGGCGGGGGACCTACAGTTTAAAGTCGACTCCCAACGACAGATTATTGTGAAACTTTTCATGGCAATTTTATTTACTCTCAGAGTTTTTGCCAGAAATCTGCTGAGAGGAAGTCGCCAAAGAAATACTTTTTGTATTTTGTTTTTGATGTCTGGCCTGGAGCTCAAACCCTGGCTTTACGTCTAATAAGCCAACATACTACCTACTAGACTACGGCGACTTCAAGTCACTATAATCTCTAGATATTTTACCCTGCTGCATAAGTGGAATTAAACATCAGAATTTTACAGCGCAGTGATAAGAGAACTGCAACTTGCAGGGTGGTAGGCGTGAATTATATTATTCCAGAAATTGTCAGCTTTCCTTCCTGCCTAACTATTGCCCATATTAAGAATATAAAAAGGAATTGCACAATAATCGGAATCTATAATAACAATCATAAGCAAGACGTTTACGTACAAAAAATAAACAGGCTTGCAAAAGGACGCACGTCTCTTCTTAATTTGGAATCAATCCTGTGTTTACCGACAAGTTATGAGTCAGTACCACATTTCAAGTGTCATATGCTTAGTTAAATGGAAATGAATCGTTTTTTCGATACTCATAAGCACTCATGAAATTTTGAATATAAGTGAGTCAACAATATTGAAATTTAACTATGCATGATTCATTCATACTCAATACAACGTTGAACTATAAGTACGGGTTGCAGTACAACGTTGACATCGAACTCATAACAGTCGAAATATGATTTGATTCATAACCCAGCCTACTTATTTAGATTCATAACTTTAGAAAATTACTTACAAATGATTTCAGTGACTCACATCATTCATCAAAATTCACAATCTTAGTTGTTGTTGCATTTACAACAAAAGAAAAAAGACGAATAAGCAAAAAAGACAGAGCAGCAAGCAGAGTAAACACACAACCTTTTAGTGAGTATTTTAGTGTTCGTGCGCGATTCAGGGCCATTATTACATCTTGCCGTTAACTAAAGGGAGGATTTTAACGGACAGATAAATTGTTTTTCGTTATTATGAGTACACAATAAGATAGAAGTGATCGTTGAGTTAAAGGGAGGATCATCCTACCTTTAACATTTAAAGGTCACTTTATGTTTGAACTTGCCATATTATATATTATTTTCATTATGGCAACTTCAAATTTAAACAAAATGAGCATATACAACAAAAAAAAAACGAAGCCCGCGTTTACCACTGCGTTAAAAAAAGCTTGTATAATTGAGCAGTTTTTTCGACATTGCTCCGGCACTGCCATATTATTGAAAGATTTTATCTGCAAGTTGTAATAACGAAAATAAGTTAAAGTTAACTTTAAAGTTCCCTTTAGCTAAAGGTACCTTTAACTATACCCAAGTTTAACGGGAAGTTGTAATAATGGCCCTCATACTTATTTTGTGCTTCGTGTATATGTTGAGTTATGGAGAGTCGAAATCAACAACATCATCATACGTGTTGTTAAGTATGAATATGATGAGTATTTCAAACTTTGAATATGAGTAGAGGTTCCATGATACTAAAATAAATATGAATGCGTATAAGTACCAGATATGATGAGTATGATTCGATTCTACTCATCTTTTTGAATACTCATTGCTGATCTCTGATGAGCATTGTATTAAAAACTGAATTTAGTTTTCAATGTTCTATTAAGGTATTCTTTTCTTATTGAAAATCAGTGATAAGTTTACCCTAAATATGCCATTACTGTAAAAACTCATCACTGCTATGTTCATTAGTATTGTGAGTTCATAATGGTTTCTTTGAATTCTCTTTCTTTTTAATTTTACCGAAAAAATAATTTCAAAAACTGCATTATTTTTCATAATGACTTTTTAAAATACGCTGATTCATTTATTCATTGTTTAAAGCGTTTTTTCATTGTTTTATTAACTATTTTATTTTATTTTTCGCTTGTTAAGTTTTAAAGTTTATTAAACTTTCATTTTCTTGCAGTATTTTTGCAAATATTTTCCAACAAACGTTTCATTATTAAACACAAAAGAAATTAACAAACAAACATACTTTACTTGCCATGTATATACAATGTATATATAAACACGCTATTCTCTTGCATATTCAATTGGTTTGATTTTATATTGTTTTCTTTATATTAAATTGTATTATTATTATTAGTTTTTATTGTTAATTTTATTAATGAAAATAGAAAATGCAATTTTCCTTCAGAAATGCTTCTGCATATGCCGCCGTTGTCGTATTGTCGCCTTAATTGTGTTTTTATTTGAAATTATTGTTTAGCGAACTTTACAAAATTAAACGAAAAGAAAATTTATCGATTGATTGTGTTTTGAAGTTTAACGAATTGTTCAACATTTTTGCGCTAAAGCCCGATAACAGCAGTCAAATTCATAAATATTTGTATAACAATCGAAACATAAACTAAAATATCCTTTTGCAAGAGGAAGAATTTGTTTAGCACATGTGGTAAATGTTTCTGGGCTTTCTTGTAACGATAAAAAAAAAAACTTCAATTTCCTGTTGGCCCCACGTTGGTTTCGAGTGCCCCAGGTTGGTTTTTCGGGCCCCACTTTGGGTGTCATTTGTATTTGTGATAGTTTTTAACTCTGCTTTTATTGTACATACTTCATAAATAGAAAGCTTTGCTTTTCTTCAGTTTCCCAAACAGGAACCTGATTTTTCCACTGGACTAACTTGGAACGTTACGCACGTACTTGATAGCTAGCTAGTTCGGGAGATGTGGGAGGGGATCTTGTTCCGTGCGTCCAATTTCGTACAACGAAACCACAAAAATAAAAAAAAATTACGTGCGATTCAAATGCCTCATTACGGTCAACAAAAAAAAAAAAATAAAACAATACACACGACTCATCCTTGCATGTTTCTAAAGTAGCGTTGTTGTTGTGCTACGTCCCTGAACCCACCCTACCATGGTTTTCGATTTAGGGAAAATTTGTTTCGAAAACCCCTAAAAGGACTAAACCTTACCTACGCCTATGAAGTTCTACATAACAAAAAAAATTTACGTTTCAATCATATTCGGAACATACGGTTGCTTATATTGAAATAAATAAAAAAAATCTTATAAAAATATAAAATATCTTAAGTTACGGATAAATTGAAATTACTATAAAACAAACTAATTAGCATGATCACTACATTTTATCATTACAAATGATCAGTGATGACTAAATTCATTATTACAAAAGAGAAATTGAAGATAAAGAAAAACAAAAGCAAGTATGACAGTTAAGAATTCAATGAGAGTATCATCTTCAATTGCACTTTTGCAAACATATGAGAGAAAAAAAAATACGTAATAAATATATCAGTGATGGGACAAATGTTATAGTACTTCATTTGGTACCTTTTTCTTAATTATTTCTTCGCATGTAATACTAAGCTTTTAAAAATGCCGTCACTGGTATATTTATGAAACAAATACTTAAATACTAAATGAATGTGTATTAATCAAAAGTAATATATTTTTTTTAACTTACAGTAGGGTCTCGATTCCAACGATGCGGAAGGCCTTCAGCTTCATTTGATGGAGTCGTTTTACAATCATTAGGATTTTTATATGTTTTAAATATTAAGGTATTTAGGTAATTTATAATAATTCATTTTTATAACAAATAAAGGGTTAGATATAGAAATAGGTTATATAAAAAAAAGTTAATACAAAAATAGAAAATTTTAACATGATAGATTGAATTATAATTTAATTGTATTTTATAGGTACATGTTGATAAATTTATAAATTATTCAATATATGTATTTAGATAGATAAATTCATTGTATTTAAAAATTTAAACATTTGAGTTTTTAAAGGTTAGAATAATTAATTTTGTGATTTAGAATTTAGTTAATAATTTTAATAATGTTATAGTGAAAGTATGGTTAGTTTTAGGTTTTTATTTGGTTTTTAGCAAAAAGAAACATATTTTATGTTAAAATTTTAGACTTTTATGACTGGATATAAGTAAGTTGAGTAGATATATATAAGTTGTTTCAGTTGGCCTTTAACAGATTTTTAAGTGAAGAGTTCGATGCGATCTTGATCTTTTTTTCCAAATATTTTCATTTAAAGAATTTTCCCAAAAATTGCCAAATTTCCCTCGAGTGAATTGACGCTGAGTCTGCTCCAAATTGGCAAATGGCTGATTCACTCGAGGTACTGGTGGTATATAAAATTAACTATATGAAAAACGCAATATTTTATTAATATGATTAAAAAAATACCTTCAAATGAATTTACCTTTTTCCGAAGAAACAAACTATATTAAACAGATTCACTAAGAATTTTTGATTTCTTTAAAAAAAAAAATAATTGTTGTTCTTTTTATATATTAAAACTTTTTCCACTTAATAACTTACTAACTTTCTTTTCTTATTATAATAAAAATCACTTTCTTCACTCTATGTAAGTATAGCACTTTACTTTCCCTTCGAGTGGTTGAAGGTTTCACAGATCAAGTTAAAAAGACCTTATGCAAAAATGTAGCTTTCGATCAAACCTCAGTTTTGTCTTAAGTAAATAACGTGATGTAATTTTTGTTGTTGTATATAATCTATCACGTGATACTATATATCACAGATATGTTGTCTTTAACTGTGTAATACTGGTTTTTCTTCGTTAAGTTGAGAGTATAGAAGTATAGAAGTGGGAATATGTAAAAATAGAAAAAATAATACATGGGATGCTGAAAAGAATACAGTTGTAAGACCTTGAAAAATTAAGTATAAGGGAAGGTATGCCAACTAACATTATTGAAGCTTTTATGACTAATAAAAATACTGTTTTTTGGATAAGAGCCGAGTAATTATTAAAATGATGTATTACAAAACAGCTTTTGAAGAATTATATTTATAATGAAGCAAACGCTGAAGACTTATTTATTTTGGTTTATCTACTTTTACGATCAAATATCTGAATTATGAAACCTTTTGAATGTGGTGTTATGATCGAATATCCTTAGCATGAAATATTCCCAATGATTTACCTGACATACCTTCTAGTTCATAATAACAAGATCCATGTTTAGCTCTAACTTTAGCTTTCTCAAACTGATTCGCAAGTTTACTATTAAAATGCTCTGCTGCTTTCGATTGAGCAAAATTTCTTCTGCATACAATTTGACCAACATCAAAATTTACAGGACGTGACCTGAGATTATAATATTTAACATTCCTTTCAAATGATTTACGAATTCTTTCTCTAGCTTTTTCTCGTAACAATTCCATTTTTTCATTATTTCGCAAATCTACATCAGATGTTTCTAAAATCTTTAAATTTCGTAACAGTTTATAAGATTTACCATTTGTCAGCATATTTTGACCAAATACTAGGAAGTAAGGTGAAAATCCTGTGCTAATATGAACAGAACTTCTAAGAGCACAACTAATTGCTGAAAGTTTCTCATCCCAATCCTTTTGATTTGGCTTTACATAAGCTCTAATTGCAGCTAATACTGATCTATTCACACGTTCACTAGCATTTGCTTGAGGTGAATAAAGAGCAGTTAAATTATGAAACACTCCATATGTTTCCAAAAAGTCTTTGAACAATTTAGACTTAAACTGTACACCATTATCAGTAGTGATTGTTTCAGGTACTCCAAATATATGGAATATACGTTTCTCAAGGAATTCAATTATGCTATTGGATGTAAATTTTCTTATTGGTTCAAGAAAATGAAATTTAGACAAATGATCTAAAACTATAATTATTCCTATGTTTCCAGAAGAAGATCTAGGATAAGGACCTAATAAATCTAAATATAACTTTTGAAAAATACGAACAGATGTGGAAGGTTGCCCCATGGGAGGTTTTAGACATTTATTCGAAGCTTTTGTTTGTTTGCAAACCTCACAAGATGAAATATAATCAGCTGTCTGTTTTGCCATTTTGGGCCAAAAATAAAATGTCTTAAGACGATGTAAGGTCTTACCAACACCACCATGAGCACATAAGGGATGATCATGAGCCCTTTTTATAAGATCATTCGTCATCGAAGAAGGTACCCAAAGTTTCCATGATAATTGCTCTTGTAAATTATCACCAGTAGAGTAATTACACTTTTTATAAATAAATCCATCAACAATTTTAAAATCAGGAAGGTAATTGATTTTAGATTTAAGTTTCTCAATTAACGAAAGATATTCTGTAGATTTGAATTGGTCAGAATCTAAATTTATTTCAACTGAATTTTCAATTTCTGATATAAAAATATTGTCCAAGTTATGACATTCAACTTCCTCATTGTTTTCCGAATACATTCGAGATAACGAATCTGGAACTATATTTTGGCTTCCTTTTCTATGTCGAATTGTGAAATTAAATCCTTGTAATTTTAAAGCCCATCTTGCTAAACGTCCATGTAAATCTGTCTGATTCATTAGCCATTTCAGAGACGCATGGTCTGTAATAACTTCAAACTCGTGTCCTTCTATATACGCACGAAACTTTTTAATAGCTTTAACAGCTGCAAGACATTCTTGTTCCGACACCGTATAATTTCTTTGAGCCGCTGTTAACTTTAGACTCATATAGGCAATTGGTACTTCTTCCATTTCATCATTTTTCTGTGCAAGAACTGCGCCTATTCCATATTGACTCGCATCGCATTGGATCGAAAACGGACGGGTAAAGTCTGGATTATGAAGCACTGGTGCTGAGCACAAAGAGTTTTTAAGCTCGTTAAACGAACATTTGGCTTCGTCAGACCACAAAAATTTTCGACTCTTCTTTAACATGTCTGTTAGCGGTATCGTTAAAGTTGCAAAATTGCGAATAAAGCGTCGGTACCATCCACACATACCTAAGAATCTTCTTAGTTGTCGTACGGAGGTCGGTAAAGGAAAATCCTGAATAGATTTCACTTTGTCGGGATCAGTTTTGATCTGTCCATAACCTATGATATGCCCTAAATATTTCACTTCTTTAAGAAGAAATTTACTCTTCTCAATATTAATTGTCAAATTTGCTTTTCTGATACAAAGTGCTATCTCATGCAATAATAATATATGTTCATCAAAAGATTCCGTAATAAGAAGTAAGTCATCTAAATAAACAAAAACTTTTGTTCGCAAATGAGCTGGTATAACTTTATCCATAAGACGCGACATTGTCTGAGGAGCATTGCACAATCCAAATGGCATTGTAACGAATTGATATAGAGGTCGTCCAGGTACAGTAAAAGCTGTCTTCTCCTTTGACTTTTCGTCCAATGGAATTTGCCAGAAGGCGTCTTTTAGGTCTAGACTCGTAATGAATTTAGCCTTTGGGAGCCTACTGAGAATACCATCGATAAGAGGTAATGGATAAGCATCTTTAACAGTAACACTGTTAAGTTTTCTGGCGTCTAAACAAAGCCTCACCTTTCCAGGTTTTTGTACTAGAGCCACAGGCGATGACCATGGGCTTTGAGATTCTTCAATCACCCCTAATCGCAACATGCGATTAATTTCTTCGAACATTAGCTTTTCAACCGCAGGTGAAACAGAAAAATGCCTTTGTTTAATTGGTTGGCTATCAGCTGTATCAATAACATGCGTAATGAGAGATGTTCTACCAAGACCTTCTATTGCGTATGATGGAAAAGAATTAATGGCAATATTTAGTCGTCTCCTATCATCTGCATTTATACTATGGAAATTACTATCTATAGGCAATTTAACTTCATTCAGACTATTGTTAGGTTCAGTACTTGTACTTTCTAAAAACAAATCTTTCGCTAAACCAAAAATTTTAACGAAATCTACACCTAAATATAGGTTTTGTGTTAAATGTGGAATTATTAAAAACGTGATAGGTTTCGTCTCTCCGCGGAATGTCACTAACGTTGTTACACTACCTACTGCTGAATGATTTGTTCCGTCAGCTGTTTTCAGGCTGATCTTAAACTTGTTGTATTTATGTTTTCTGTTCTCCAAAAACTTTCGAGCATAATCAGCCGCAAAACAAGAAACTGTTGCACCAGTGTCAATTAGGCCTACTACGTCTTCACCAAAAATTTGCACAGTACCAAATGGTCTGATATCCAACTGGTTAACATTAGATATAATAGCTGAACAGAAATGTTTGCGGTTTTTAATTAATTTCTTCCAGTAATCTCTTAATCTCCTAGTATTTCTTTTAACTCGTTTCGTAATTACAACTTTACTTATGTCCTTTTCAAAAATTCTTGACTTGGTCTCTTTATATTCTCTCAGTCTAACATGATATGGTTTTAAATGTTTTGGAACGTGGTCTATAGCTAAAGGTCTAATGGTGTTATTTAAATTCAAATCAGTTTGACATCCAAACGATCTTAAATTTGTGTCGCTTTGGATTGAAATAGTTTCGGTTTGCTTTTCGCTTGATAGTTTTTTGGAAACTTGTTGCAGGTGGTACAATTGGGTTTGAAAATGTTAGGTGCACCGCATCCGTAACAAAAAATATTTCTTTCCTTTAAGCAATCATCATAACGATGACCTTCTTCTAAACAATTCCAGCATGTAATTTCTTTAACTTCTTCTACTTCAACTACGCTTTCTTCTATATTATCGTCTACAATTTCCGATACAGTTTTGCGAGAAATAAAAGTTTTATTGGTTCGACGGAATTCAAGTTCTTCTTCTAGTATCTCATGCTTCCGAACAAATTCTCTCAAATGAGCAATGGAATTGATACTAAAGTATAAAAGTTCTTTCCGGATTTCCGGTTTCAAATTTCGTTTAATTATTTCCAGCAATTCAAATTCACTAATTGGAGTTTGAAAACGATCGGTAATTTGCAATATTGAATCATAATATGAATCAAACTTTTCATTAATTCTTTGTTTTCTACATCTAATCTGTTCTCTTAAGTCAAAATCTGTACGACGATCACGAAACTGGTTTTTTAATTCATAACAAATAGTTTCCCAATCAAATCGTGTACATGTACGATGAAATCTCCAGAACCAATCTAACGCTTTCCCAGTAAAAAGTAAATGAATGTGTCTACACAAAATATCAAAATCACCACGCAAACTTTGAACAGTAAGAGCATGCACTCTATAAATAAAGTTATCAATGGACAATCCATCTTCTCCTTCACCATTGAATTTCAAATGCCAACCCGACATGATATTTATAACTTTATCAGTAGAAAGGTCTAGGTGTACTGATCTTCTAGCATTCTGTCGATTTGAACTATTTCTGTTTGTATTATAATTGAAATTTCGATTTTGTCTTATATTATGAGCATTAGTTCTATTTGCATCATCGTTTCGGGTTTGTATGTTCTGATTTCCATGATTAGGTCTAAAAATAGTATCTGGATTAAAGTTTAGTGTTGCTAACTGATTTCTAACAGCTTCATTTATTAAATTTTGAAGAGTGTTATCACTAACATTATGGGTATCTATATTTTGTGGCATATTTTGTGAATTAAATGTATGCTGAGAAATATTGAGCAAATTACTCATATTAGAAGGTTGGTTACTAACACGATGAAAGACAGGTGTCTGTTCTAAATTCTCTGGTAATAAATTTATTTTAGTTTTCCTATTTCCAGCTGCGGCTTTAGGTTTTGCACCAGTGGATGTGTTTTGATGACTACTGCCAGGAATTTGAGTATCAGCAGTCTGCTTTTCAGTATTTGCTAAAATATTATGTGATTTTAATTTCGTTTGTCTACAGGCCTTTCCACATACAGGACAACTCTGAGTCTGCCTAAGTAAATTCACTATACAATTCTTGTGGAATATGTGATTACATGGTGTGGAAACTATGATATCATCAATTTCATAATCTTTCTTACAAATTGAGCATTGTCTTGAATCATCTTGTTCAACTAGAGAAACAAGATTTTCATTGCTATGAGCAATAGACATTTTCTAATCAAAAAATAAATTTGTAAATATTTTCTGTAAAACTTCACTTGGACTTATAGGTATGGTTGAGAAAAAAACTAAAATAAATAACAAAACAAGAATTTCGAGCATTGGTGGATTTAACTAATAAGCTAATTGAAATATAAAATCAATTAAGAATGACAAGTGGACGATTTGTGCAAATTATTATAGCCTCAAAATCGTAAATCCAATGCTTATCTTTCATAAATTAAATTTTATATCTGCAAGTAACACATTAGTGATACCTAAGATATATTTTTACCAGCTATGTTCACTATACAAAAAGGAATGAATATACATTATGCAATAAGGGATTGAACTAAACTAATTATCCGTTTACGTCCAATATTTCCACTTATACATTAACGAAATTACATTCTTGGCTAAACTAAATATAGGGACAAACACAATGTGAGACATTAGCGAGAAAAATAATATCCATAATGTAATATTGTATTATTTATGTGTGACAAAAAAAAATATAATTGTAGAGCCTCAAACAACGAAGTTAATTATGATAGGTGTAATTGAAATCAACAATAGTTCTAACTCCTATTGTTTCGTGGGCCCCACGTTGGGCGCCATTTTTATTTGTGGTAAATGTTTCTGGGCTTTCTTGTAACGATAAAAAAAAAAACTTCAATTTCCTGTTGGCCCCACGTTGGTTTCGAGTGCCCCAGGTTGGTTTTTCGGGCCCCACTTTGGGTGTCATTTGTATTTGTGATAGTTTTTAACTCTGCTTTTATTGTACATACTTCATAAATAGAAAGCTTTGCTTTTCTTCAGTTTCCCAAACAGGAACCTGATTTTTCCACTGGACTAACTTGGAACGTTACGCACGTACTTGATAGCTAGCTAGTTCGGGAGATGTGGGAGGGGATCTTGTTCCGTGCGTCCAATTTCGTACAACGAAACCACAAAAATAAAAAAAAATTACGTGCGATTCAAATGCCTCATTACGGTCAACAAAAAAAAAAAAATAAAACAATACACACGACTCATCCTTGCATGTTTCTAAAGTAGCGTTGTTGTTGTGCTACGTCCCTGAACCCACCCTACCATGGTTTTCGATTTAGGGAAAATTTGTTTCGAAAACCCCTAAAAGGACTAAACCTTACCTACGCCTATGAAGTTCTACATAACAAAAAAAATTTACGTTTCAATCATATTCGGAACATACGGTTGCTTATATTGAAATAAATAAAAAAAATCTTATAAAAATATAAAATATCTTAAGTTACGGATAAATTGAAATTACTATAAAACAAACTAATTAGCATGATCACTACATTTTATCATTACAAATGATCAGTGATGACTAAATTCATTATTACAAAAGAGAAATTGAAGATAAAGAAAAACAAAAGCAAGTATGACAGTTAAGAATTCAATGAGAGTATCATCTTCAATTGCACTTTTGCAAACATATGAGAGAAAAAAAAATACGTAATAAATATATCAGTGATGGGACAAATGTTATAGTACTTCATTTGGTACCTTTTTCTTAATTATTTCTTCGCATGTAATACTAAGCTTTTAAAAATGCCGTCACTGGTATATTTATGAAACAAATACTTAAATACTAAATGAATGTGTATTAATCAAAAGTAATATATTTTTTTTAACTTACAGTAGGGTCTCGATTCCAACGATGCGGAAGGCCTTCAGCTTCATTTGATGGAGTCGTTTTACAATCATTAGGATTTTTATATGTTTTAAATATTAAGGTATTTAGGTAATTTATAATAATTCATTTTTATAACAAATAAAGGGTTAGATATAGAAATAGGTTATATAAAAAAAAGTTAATACAAAAATAGAAAATTTTAACATGATAGATTGAATTATAATTTAATTGTATTTTATAGGTACATGTTGATAAATTTATAAATTATTCAATATATGTATTTAGATAGATAAATTCATTGTATTTAAAAATTTAAACATTTGAGTTTTTAAAGGTTAGAATAATTAATTTTGTGATTTAGAATTTAGTTAATAATTTTAATAATGTTATAGTGAAAGTATGGTTAGTTTTAGGTTTTTATTTGGTTTTTAGCAAAAAGAAACATATTTTATGTTAAAATTTTAGACTTTTATGACTGGATATAAGTAAGTTGAGTAGATATATATAAGTTGTTTCAGTTGGCCTTTAACAGATTTTTAAGTGAAGAGTTCGATGCGATCTTGATCTTTTTTTCCAAATATTTTCATTTAAAGAATTTTCCCAAAAATTGCCAAATTTCCCTCGAGTGAATTGACGCTGAGTCTGCTCCAAATTGGCAAATGGCTGATTCACTCGAGGTACTGGTGGTATATAAAATTAACTATATGAAAAACGCAATATTTTATTAATATGATTAAAAAAATACCTTCAAATGAATTTACCTTTTTCCGAAGAAACAAACTATATTAAACAGATTCACTAAGAATTTTTGATTTCTTTAAAAAAAAAAATAATTGTTGTTCTTTTTATATATTAAAACTTTTTCCACTTAATAACTTACTAACTTTCTTTTCTTATTATAATAAAAATCACTTTCTTCACTCTATGTAAGTATAGCACTTTACTTTCCCTTCGAGTGGTTGAAGGTTTCACAGATCAAGTTAAAAAGACCTTATGCAAAAATGTAGCTTTCGATCAAACCTCAGTTTTGTCTTAAGTAAATAACGTGATGTAATTTTTGTTGTTGTATATAATCTATCACGTGATACTATATATCACAGATATGTTGTCTTTAACTGTGTAATACTGGTTTTTCTTCGTTAAGTTGAGAGTATAGAAGTATAGAAGTGGGAATATGTAAAAATAGAAAAAATAATACATGGGATGCTGAAAAGAATACAGTTGTAAGACCTTGAAAAATTAAGTATAAGGGAAGGTATGCCAACTAACATTATTGAAGCTTTTATGACTAATAAAAATACTGTTTTTTGGATAAGAGCCGAGTAATTATTAAAATGATGTATTACACACAACAAATGTGTAGCACAAGTTTAATTCAACTCAAGAAGTTTGAAGCAAAACGGAGAGTCTTTTGTACTAAATTAGAAGCAAGGAACCTTTCAGCACAGCTTGGACATCGAGAAACTTGAAATTTTTATTTGGCTTAATGGTTTCGAAAATACTAATAAAATTGGAACAGTGAGCGAGGCAAAATTATAACAGTTTGGTTAGGTGTATCAGTAGCGAAGTCGCCGTGGCCTAGTAGGTAGTGTGTTGGCTTATTAGACGAAAAGCCCGGGTTCGAGTCCCAGGTCAGACATCAAGACAAAATACAAAAAGTATTCCTTCAGCGACTTCTTCTCAGCAGATTTCTGTCAAAAACTCTGAGAGTAAATAAAATTGTCATGAAAAGTTTCTCAAAAATCTGTCGTTCGGAGTCGACTTTAAACTGTAGGTCCCGCCACTCATGTATAAAATTAACACACACAACATAAGTGGTGTGAGAAACTAGGTCGTAATCCTGATTGAAGGGTTGTAATGACCAATTATGTATGTAGTAGTGAATAGACAGAATAACGAAATAATTCGTAGCCTCATTCATACATTTTTGCTATTTCTCCGCGAATTTAACTTTTTCCCACTTTCTCCTCAAATTCCACAGCAGTCTGCTATCAACGATGCTCGAACGCAAACTAAATGAAGCCGTCTATTCAAATTTTGCCAAAAGTCAACTGGCAGATGCTTTTTAACCCCTCTAGTTTCGCCCTTTCCGTTAAGAGCCGGAAAATCTAGAAATTACAACATTATTGACCCACCCCGCAATTTGCCTTCGTGAAAATGTTCTCGGTTGTTATCTTCTAAGAGCTGAAGCTTATAGAAAATGCCATGGTTTTCTTTATTAACGTTATTCAACCATATTGGCCCCCATGGGCCAATAGGGCTTTAAATAAAGCAATTGGAAAAAGCGGTGTCATCCCCTTCTTCTAATCATTTCTTAGCTTTGTTTCAGTTCTAATAATCCAGTTTTTATGGTGATAAGCTGGGGATTGAAATACTGTATGAAGCCTAGAATGATAGGGTTGCCATCTATCATTGCGTCAAAGAACGATCTCTGTGAAAATATATTTTGGGCGTAATGACGAGGAACTTTGTTCGTTGAGTCTTTCTCTTTCTTTCCCTTCTCCTTTTCTTCTCCCTTGAGTGTCAGGCGGCGTTCTACATGTAGAGAAATTAAAAGTTTGACTAAAATGTCATCAGTTTAGATGCCCTCAATATAAAATCAGACATATGGAATGCACAAAACATCTGAGAGAACGTTTAGAGTTTCGAAGAGCAATGTCCTTTACAATGTATGTATTTTGAAGACGTTGATGCTACACAAGAGTCAAAGTATTTAATTATTGTTATATTCAATGTCTGCTTCATCCTGCAAAATGGAGAAAATTTGTTTCCTTTTGATTGGGTTTTGGATCTTAACTGTTCGAATTAAAAACGTTGGCAATATTCTCACAGGATCATGCAATGCAAGGGCGCTTAAGGATAAGTCAAACGACTGGTGGGACTGTTTACCTATAGAGGAGGTGAACATAGATACAATAGCAGATAGTCTATCGGGACTATCTTAGATGATATCACCTCAACAAATTGTGTCTACATGATAAAAGGGAGTGGAGGCACTGTCATTGAAACAACACGTCGCATTTTGTGTAAGTGTTTTGCGCTGATTAGGCCCAGATTGCAAATTTTCCTTCGATATCGATTTCATCTGAAAAAAAAAAGATGTGTTCCTGTCGGATTTTTTTTATTAGACTCCATTTGGAGAGCGCTGAAGTTGATATTTGCACATAGCTTTGGGTGTGCTACTTTCTATTCGAAACACGTTTGAGTGGAATTGTACTTTATTGCACACGTAATTGGTCATTACAACCCCTTCAGTCAGAATTACGACCTAGCTTCTCATACCACTTATTTTATACATGAGTGGCGGGATCTATAATTTAAAGATTTTTGAGAAACTTTTTCATGCCAATTTTATTTTACTCTCAGAGTTTTTGCCACAAGACTGATGGGAGGGAAACGCTGAACGAAATATTTTTCCAAATTTTGTTGTTCGAGATTCCGACTGAGATTTGAACCATGGTCTCATGTCGAATAAGCCAACACACTACCTACTAGGCTATGGCTCTTTAAGGAAGCGTAAATCTATTGTGTATGATAATACTGTTTTCTTTCATTGAGTTGGGCTGTTCTCTGTCGTTTCCTAGAGACAACGTTCTCTGTGAAAATGTATTGGTTTTGGTTCAAGCCTTTTAATTACTATCCTACACCGAAGCTTAAAATCAAATAAAATTGTGGTAGCGAAATTTATTGGATTTTAAGAAGCGTATTGATTAGCTTTTAGTTTTCAATTTGTTATTGTGGTTTTAGTAGTTGTTAACAGGATTGAATTCAAAATTTTCTTTTAACAAAATGCTTGTCATTTAACAATCAAACGTTTAATGTTTCATTTGAAATCCCTTTGAAGTCTATGCGACGATTTCATCTAAAACATGACAATTAAAACAAGCTGTCTGTCTGTCTGGTGTACAAATGAAATGAAATATTAACCGGAGTAGTATTTTTATTATTTTTTTATTGTTTTTTATTTCATATTAATTTAATTACAATATATTTTTAAAGAAAATTGCAAAAGATAAGTGTAACTTATAATTTCTTTCTTTTTTTACTTTCAGGTAAGTGTTATTCACAGGCTTCCTTACTCGGCAACCATATTTGTTGAAACATTTTCTTGAACTATTGTAAGTAATTTAATGTCCATATATGATATGCTTAATAGACAACGAACTTTTTAAGGCAAAAAAAAGTAAAATTTTTAATGAATTTTTATCACATTCACACAAATTGGTTATTATATGTAACGGCAAGAGAAGAAGGAATTTATTTTTAATCAAACACTGCATATTGCAATTGAATTGTATTAATTTTTATTAATAAATCCCACTAAACCAACCACCTCTACTGGATAATGCAGTTAATGGGTTGAAACCGAAACTGTCGGTATTTCTTAAGATTTTACCCGCTCATACATACATACATATGTTGCCTATTAAAAGTTTTCCTTTACCCCAGACATTCGAAATAGAAACAGCATGTGTCTGTCGTTAATAACAGTAATTTTTATATATTTTTTAACGGTATATTTAAGTTTTTTTTTTTCGTTCATTGTTTTTAGTAAATTTCAATTGTTATTGCAACAAATGGCATTCGGCATCATCATCATCAGCCACATACAATGACGGCGACGGCGACGACGACGACGACTTGATTTCAAATCAAAAAATTTGTAACACTTTTTACTTTTTCAAATGAGCATGTGAGGCGAAGAAAAGAGAAAAAAATTGGCAGAAAAACCCATTAAAGTTTAGTTTATTTTCGACATGCGCATTATTTCGATAAGCACAGTGATAGAATTCCATCTCTTTAAAAAAAAGAAATTACTTGGGGCCCATTTAACCCATACGATTACAGAAAAAGGAATTTACGGAATTCAATTCTAAATTAATCACAATATTTCATATACAATTTTCTCTAGCCTAGGATTGCAACCTTCTTGTCTTTATTTACGACTAAACAGTTATACTATGTTCAGATATGCAATTTTATTGAGTCAATATTGGGTTAATTGAGTACAATATTTTAAGTGTTCAGGCATGATAATATATGCAGTTCAGCTGCTTATTCAATATTCATTTGGCAGCTGGTAAATAAAACAGCTGGTTGTTTCAACAACATTGTTTTTATTTTGTTTTTTTATTTTGTTGTTTTTGTAATTATTGACATTTGAGTTGTCAAATATCAACAAAAAGTCTTAGGTTAATTGCAATATGCTCACTAAACACACTTATGACAGTGCTGCGTTTTAAGTTTTACTCAATATTATAACAATTTGCGTATTTATTGCGCAATTATTAATGGAAACTTTATATGAAATATTGAGCTCAATAATGGCGTTTATTGCGATTTTCGCAATAAAGGTGCATATCTCAACACCGTATTAGGAAATGCAAAATATCTTTTGGTGGTATATTTAGTAGAATGCTTTCAGTCTTCTCGCCACCTCAGCTGCTAGAAATTATACTCAGCCGTGTCCATTACCTCTCTAGAACAGCTGGAATTAAATGAAATTGCCAATGAACTGGTGAGAAATGGATTCGCATCAGACTTTATTGGTTCTCTATTATGGGCTTGATTGGACAGAAATCAGCTCGATGTTGAGCCGTTAGGCACACTCTCAGATTCGCTGAACATAACAACGTAGATTAAATTCTTTTCTTCTATGAAAAAGTCTACTTTGATAGGGCAGTTGGTTTTGTACGTGCCCCCCTTTCTATTACAAAATGTATGTATGAGTGGAATGTAGGTAAGCGATTGTGGTTTGCTGTGTATCGTCCTCAATAAGGATCTCATTGGTAATATCACAGTAGTGACTCCTTGATTCTCATTCGTTACCAAAGTAAAGTGTCAGTCGTTCGGCTACTTACTGCTGACTATGATGATAATAATCTGCTATTGCCTAAGCTATCTATGAAACTGGTTGTTGTATTGGGTGTAGTGGTGACGAACTATGCTTTCTCAGCAAGAGTTGCAATTGCCTAAGCTATTATGCTTTTGTTGTTGATATTATCTCCTGTAGGGTGACGAGTTTCAGCCGATTTCCTAAATGCAGGGGGATTAATTAAGGCCACTTGATTTTTAAAAATCACAAAAACTACTTTCAGTTATCATACTGTGATGATCGGTGATGAATATCTCAGCTATAATTTCCTAGACCCGATGCAAGTAATAAATTGTAACAATCCAGGTTTTAAGTCGAGCAGATGTACTTTGTGGCTTTTGTGTGTTACAGTTCTTGGGACTTAGTCTTGGCCATCTGTGAAAAGCAGAATAATTCTACTAAGGAGAGGGCTGATGACGACTGCTACGAAGACTTTTTCCATAATTTTCGATTGGCTATGTATTGCAGTCGCCGTAGTCTAGTAGGTAGTGTGTTGGCTTATTAGACGTAAAGCCAGGGTTTGAGCCCCAGGCCAGACATCAAAACAAAATACAAAAAGTATTTCTTCAGCGACTTCCTCTCAGCAGACTTCTGGCAAAAACTCGGAGAGTAAATAAAATTGTCATGAAAAGTTTCTCAAAAATCTGTCGTTCGATGTAGGCATTAACTGTAGGTCCCGCCACTCATGTATAAAATTAACGCACACATCATAAGTGGTGTGGCCAACAAAAGGTTGAGCAACTAGGTCGTAATCCTGTTTGAAGGGTTGTAATGTGTATGGAGTTCCTAGAGAGATTGGGTTGTCATCTGTCGTTGCTTAGAAACAACGCCACTGAAGTGGGTGTAGTGGTGAGTAACTTTACTCTCGGAGTTTGCACTCTTTCTCAAAAAGATATGACTTTATCTGACCTCTCTAGAGAAGAAGCGTATCTGGTGGCTTCCTAGATAAAAGAGAATGGAAAGCTAACAATTGGAAAAACTTTTGATAATAGAAAGTTATCGTGTCTGTCAATATACTCGACTACCACGCTACCAGTGCTGGTAGGATGAGAACAGAATAGAATGTCATTGAGGTTTATTTTGTTGCTGATGCACTAATAATAGGGACACCTTAAAGCAGATTAGGCCTTTCGCAAAATGATTTCTTTATTCATTATTCTTTAGTACTTTTCCTTGTCGTTTTTCTTGTCCGGGAATAAGGCGCAGAGGTGTATTGGATATTGGTGTTCGTATATTTCTACTCTCCACATATATTTGATACCATAGACTGTCATCAAAAAATCTGTTAAGTGTTTAAAATATTTTTTTTTTATTTCAAAATATTGCTTTTAAAACCCCTGTTCACCTTTGAGGGTTAAACGTATACACATTTGTTAGTTGGTGGTTTTATTGCCAACAATTATTATTATTTTTAACTTTTTTTGTTTTTGTTGTATTTCTATTCATTATTGCCAACTAAATATGATTGGCAGTTATTGCACATACATTTTCCACCAAAAAAAGAAAAAAAATGCTGAACAAAAAATATTTTCCAGCACCTACAAGTGCAATTTAATATTTATGGTCAAGTGAAGTGTATTTGTACGATTGTCTGTCTGTCTGTCTGCCGGAATGGAAAAGGCGTTGGTTTTAAATTTCATATAATTTTTACCCCTCATTTGTATGAGTAAATGGCAGTTTATGGTTACATTAAGTGTGTGATTTTATTATATTTTATTACAGATTATTAAGTCCATGTTAGTTGCCAAAAAAAACGAGCTCTTTTGGGGGCCGACTTCTTACTTTATGTTCATGTTCATGTAGTGGCCTAAACATTAAACATTAGCCATGTTAAACATTATATTGGCCGGCCATTCATTCCATGTGTTTAGATACTCGTAAACTAAATATTTATTTGCGAAAAAATTTTTCAGTTTTCCGTATTTCAATAATGCTGCCACAAAGCTACAGTGAGCGCCAAAAGAAACTGTACACTATGGGTAAAGTTCTAGCAATCACCACACTCACTTGAAGTCACCGTAGTCTAGTAGGTAGTGTGTTGGCTTATTAGACGTAAAGTCAGGGTTCGAACCCCAGGCCAGACATCAAAATAAAATACAAAAAGTATTTTTTCGGCGACTTCCTCTCACCGGATTTCTGCCAAAAACTCTGAGAGTAAATAAAATTTCCATGTAAATAATAAAATACTCATGTATAAAATTAACACACACAACGTAAGTGGTGTGAGAAACTAGGACGTTGTACAATGGGTCAATTCGACCTCCGGGTACTGTACTTGCCTTAATTGACAAGTACACGTCCTCTAACCTAACCTAACCTATCACCACACTCTACTTTTGGCACTTAAGCAGACAATATTTTGAAATTTTTTTTTAATTTCAATTTTAAAAACTTGCAATGAAATAATTAAAAAGAATAAAAAAATAACGGTAATTTTTAATCTAATTTTTTTTATTGTACGGTTACTTTTGACGCTCACTGTACATTTTCTTTCTTTCTCTGTTATTAATTTTTATTTGTAATTTTATGATTGTAATATGTTTTGTTATCTTTTATTTTCATTACTAATGTCTGTTCAATCATAAAATTTATGAACAACGTACCCCTTGCACACTCTAAACCGCAATCAAATTTTTTTTCGTACTCATATGAGAGCGGCCATACGTATATCGCCGTATCCTACCAACTTTTTGTCTTGGTTTTTCTTCCAGTCATTTACCATATGTTTGACTCTTTGACCCATTATGTCCATAAATTTTGAATGTGTTTAGAAATGTTTTTTTTTATTTCCATTAAAAAAAGAAGTGAAATACCATAGAAAAATTTGTAAAAAAAATCTCATTTTTATTTATGGTCTTTAATTATGCCAAAGAAAAAGGCGGTTTTTTTTCTATTTGTTTAGCAGTTCAGTACGATTTTCTTTGAACGTATTTAAGGAAATTTTTAATTTTTTTCATGCCATAAAAACCAGAAAAAAACGATATTCGTGCAACTGTTGACAGAGAGCCTGTGACCGCAGCAGCTCTACAATTTATGGTCAACTGGACAAAACTTTTGTTTAATTTTTTTGCAGGATTTTTTTCTCTCTCTTTTTTCCATTTTGAACTCATTTATTTTGGGTCAATAGTTTTATAAGTGTTACGACTAAAAATGGTTTTTCTTATACACAAAAAGAGATCGTGTTACATTGCTTGCCTATTGTAAATGGCAAATCGTTACAAAAAAAATTAAAAAAAAGAATAAAAATAAAATATTTTTGTAACGGGGGAGTTAAAAAAAAACGGAAAAAAATTCCAAAATTTTTTTTAACTGTCAATAGGTTTTTATAATCGGGTCAGCAATGCAAGCAACTGTTCGCTCATATTCGTTGTTAAAATAAAATTTTCGAATATTTTTTTTTAATGTGGCAACATATCCAAAAAAAAATAATGAACGAGAGGTCTTGTAAGCCTAATCAACTGTAATAAATTGAACATATTTGACCATAAATTCAAATGTTTCAAAACCTAAACAAGCCTTGTAATGATATTGCATCATTGGTTTCGAAACAGTGTCACTTGAAATGTTTGTTAATCAAATCTTATTGCATTTAATGTTTTCTCAATTTACTGTAAGCTTTCCTATACTTTTTTATAGTAGTCGTTGTAGTCTAGTAGGTAGAGTATTGGTTTATTAGAGGAGAGGTATCAAATACCAGATCAGACATTTCCAACAAAACGAAATATGAAAAAAAAAATATTTCATCGCTGACTTCCTCTCAGCAAATTTCTGACAAAAACTCTTGCGACTGAAGGATTGTAATAACCAAGTGTGTATGTATGTACAAGGTCCATGCTGTAACACAGATTTTTTTAAATAATTTTCTCCCTATAACTCCCCAATCTTTGCAAAAGTGCAAATGAAGAAATTTTGTTCATTCATATTCTTCTGACGGTAGACAAAGGCTTTCTGAACTTAATGTAAATGATACATCAGCGATACATCGCAATAAACGGCATTATTGATCTCAATATTTCATATAAACTGTCAATTAATTATTGCTCAATAAATTCATCAATTGTTATAATATTGATTAAAACTTCAAACACAGAACTGTCATAATTATGTTCAGTGACCATATTACTATTTTCCGAACACTTTCTATTGATATTTGACAACTCAAATGTCAACAACAAATAAACACAAAACAACGACAAACAAAAAATCTAAGGTCAGCAGAAAGGTTTCTTTTCTGCAAGCTATGCAGTCGTATGAAATTTTTCTTTCTCATCCTTCTGAGAGAAGCCACTATGGAGTCAGAAATATTCCCTACTAACCGCAACAGCTCGGCGTTTCGATTAATCATTAGTCAGACCTTTTCCAATGTTAAATTTTTTTCCATTTTTTCTCAAATTTCAATGGCACTAATTTTCTCGATTAAATTAAAAGCAATGTTGTTGAAGTAATCAGCTGTTTTGTTTACCAGCTGTCAAGTAAATTTTGTGTCTGAACACTAAAAATATTGTTATCAATAAACCGAATATTAATTCAATAAAAGTACATGTCTGAACATAGTATTACAGATAATATTTGATTGGGGTTGTGCGAATAGAGTTGGTTTTATTACACATTGTTGACTCATGAGAGAGAAAGAGAGAGACAGTATTAACAGTATGACTAGTGTTAATATTGGGGAGTCCAAATTCCCTAATGTTTTGAACATGAAAATCCTATGCATTGTATATCGGAAGTAGCATATTTCCTAAATTTGTAAAAAAAAGATTCAATTACCTACTGTCATACATATATTGGACGGTTCATCGAAGTCTGATTAGAGTCATCACGATCGCCTACGATAGAAGGTTAAGTACTTCCAGGGCGACTTCCTCTCAGCAGTCTTCTTCTGGCAAATATTGTAAAAGTCTGATCCGATTTTAAACTGTAGATTCCAACTCTTATGGATTAAAAAAACATGGGTTGTGGGCGAAGCTAGGTTGTAATCCTGACTAAAGGATTGTAATGAACAATTACGTAAGTAAATAATGTGCAGAGGTATTAAAACACTGCGACCTGTTCAGAGTTTTCCTATCATATCCACCCTGAGGTAACTCAGAACGCTTTTCGGTGTCAGTTAGACCTGCTCACAACAATTTCCTTCCGAAATTTATTAATACCACTGAGGTTTAAAGCACACGGTCACATAATTCGTGTTCTCATCATGGCATCTATAAATGGGCCCTGAGATGATTTCTATCCTGAACAAATGTTCTTTGAGAATACAATGCCCCGCTGGTTATTATTGTTAGGTGTCCTTCAAGCATTAGTTTGAATTGTCACAAACCCATTTAGGCTAAATAAAAGGCTGCGGCTCTCTCTCTATCTTCCTTACATTATGGTATTCAGAGCTATTGATTCATTATAGTACCGTCTTAATGTTTTTCACTGTTTTATTGATGCTACAATGAACTCTACGTGTTGTAATGAAATAGATGGACTTGATGCCTCCTCCCAAATATTGAATGTTTGTGGATATTTACTATTTATCACATGCATTTGTAGTCAATTGGCCAGGCATTTTATGTGGTAGGGAACTTATACTGTAATCCACACTCTCTCCCAGTTCCAATACTATTCACTTCATAATCTAGAGGCCATACCCTAAGTGTTGCATCGCTTCACAACTCGTGATAAGAAATTTAAAAAAAAAACACTTAAGTATACTAAAACTACCATTTAATTGAAGGTATACATGGGAGAAATACAAGTGTATCAGTTATCTGGTTATCATAAAGTTCGAATGGTTAGTGAGTTCTCTTTGATGGATCATGGGTTTTCTGGTTAAGTTGTTTGGTGAGAGAATCAAGTCTTAGGTTAGGTTAGGTTAGATTAGAGGACGTGTACTTGCCAATTAAAACAAGTACAGTACCCGAAGGTCGAATTGACGTCCTAGTTTCTCACACCACTTATGTTGTGTGTGTTAATTCTATACATGAGTGGCGGGACCTACAGTTTAAAGTCGACTCCGAACGACAGATTTTTGAGACACTTTTCATGGCAATTTTTTTTACTCTCAGAGTTTTTGCTAGAAATCTGCTGAGAGGAAGTCGCCGAAGAAATACTTTTTGTATTTTGTCTTGATGTCTGGCCTGGGGCTCGAACCCTGACTTTTCGTCTAATAAGCCAACACACTACCTACTAGACCTCGGCGACTTCATTTATTAATTATTTGTTACGTAGAACATTTTCATTCTGGAGTCAATAGGCCAATGGATGTATTATATAGGGGGACACATGCCTTAGTCACACTCTCTACCTATTAAAATCTGCTTCTGAAGAGAAGTTGTGCTTTCAATTCTTCTGGCTTTGCCCTCATACGACCTATTCTCGTAGATCCAACATGATATACTTCCTGAGTAGGAGCCATCCCCTAAGTATTGCTCGTAAAAAATAAAAAAAAATCTTCAAGATAAGAGTGGCAGTAGCTGCACTTTTTAAAAAACTGTGGTTTACTGAAATTCACATTTGAAATGCTACGTGTGCAGTAGAACTGCATGTTACATGGTCCAAATTCTTAAGGTTTTCCCTAAAAGTTGTTGTTGCCTCTTAGCCGTTTCAATAATAGTCGCTGTTGATATTATACTTCTGAGAGAGCTTCTGGGTGGATTATTCTTTTAGGTAATTCAAAAAAACACGAATTGTTCGTCTTCTGCTACATTCAAACTTGGAATGCTTGAGTCTGAAATAACCTAGTTTAACCACTCCACCCGCAGTGGTGGCCCTATAATTAAAAACGATGTTTCTGAAACAGAGTTCTCTGGAGTGACGAATCTAAGTTTAATTTGTCCCAATCTGATGGAAAAACATATGTAAGACGTCCTCCAAACAACGCCTTTGATTCCAGGTACACAGTGAAAACTGTAAAACAAATTAACAAACATACAAGTTGCTCAGTCGTTTCTAATTAGAAGGCCACCATTGTATGTAGCTTGATCCATGTATGTATGCCAGAGAATTGCCTGTAGATTTTATTCATATCTCCTTAATTCATCTCGAATAGGAATTAACACTATAGTGTTTATAGTATTTATCTGTAGTATTTAAAAACATTTCAAATACTTGAGGCGAGACGTTGTGCCACGCCCCCCTGCCCCATTATTGTTGATGAATATTTATTTTGTGTTGTTTGAACATAATGATATATCATGCGGCTGGACTGCCTTTATTGTATTTTAAACGTACATATTTATTCCTTTCACCCTTTTGCCTTTTATGTCATAAAAAATATTGAAATTGAATTTCATTTTGTTACTGCCATTGCCGCGCCGCCATTGATAACAAATAAAATATTTGCGCCATTTTTTTTTTTTTTTTTTGTGACATGAAACACGCGAATAAATGTTGTATTTTTGTACGGCTGTCAATATTTGAAAACGTTTACATTCGTTTTTAGCCACAAATTGTGACACAACAGTAGTTAATAAATTGTCATGTTGTAACAATTTTAAGACGCCCCATATTTTGTTACCAAATTGAGGTTTATTTTTCCTCTCTTTTTTTTGCTTTCTTGGTTACTATGGTCGTGTTTATTAGTTTTTTGGTATTTTTCAAAAGGCGACATAGAAATAGAAATACAAACAGGAGAGTATTGATTTACAAACAGGATTGGGTTTATTATTTTTTTTTTTTTTGTTGTAAGATTATGTCGTCGTGATAAAAATCCCCCCAAAAAAATTTTTTTTTGTTTGCAGAGAGAGAACGAAACCGAATTATCATAATTATTGATTTCTATTCAAAAACTCATGAAATAATTTATGGGGGAGCGGTCTTTTTATGCTGTTCTGTTGTGTTCTTAAATACAAGACAACAAACACGTGTTTGTTGTTTAACAAATTTGAACTTTTCAAAAACAATTGTTTTTGTTTTTCTATTTCTCAAAATCTGAAACTTGGTGGCTTGTTTTATTTATCTGAACTTATTAATCTTGATGGCAATTGGTTTGCAGGGGTCTTTGAAAGCGAAATTGTTGTACAAACATAAGCAAAAAACGCAAGCAACACTTACAAATTACCACCACAGTTAGCCTGCCTTAGACTTAACAAGCCTTAGTAGTAGACTATCTGTGGTAAAGCAAAGCTGTTAACTGCTGTCATGTCTATATTATGGTATTAAAATTCTCTGTCTGTCTCTCTGTTCCTCAACCATCTATCAAACCGCCTGTCAACATTTCATTGTTGTTTGTTTGTTTGTTTATTTCTTTTCCTGCAACTGCACTCGTGTATAATTAACCACCTCTTGTAACGTTTGACTGATTTCGTTCGTTCAAAAACAAAATTTTTTTTTATTTCATTTTCTATGCAAACAAAGCGGCATTCATTTATTGAATTCCTATAATTTGAAATCATGTTGCCCTAAATAGATTATCACATACAAGACAGACAAACGAAATTTAATAAGAATTTTTTCGGTTATACAAAACCTTTAATTGCAGTGCAGTTGGCATACAACACAAAAATTGTAATCGCCGTAATGCCATCAATTGTTGGCATTTACTTATCAAAAGAAAAATATTTTTCATTTACAATTTCAATTCAATTTTTATTTTATCTTGGAAAAGAACAGGTGTTGCGTTATCATCAACCATAAATTATCAAAGAGGGGTTGTTCTTTAATAACCCTTGATTTTTATAGGAAATTCATTTTGTTGCATGCTGCTGATAACAGAGAAATATGACAGCATGAAGCTCTCTCCATAGTTATCGAAAAGCTGAAAATTTGTCAATTGGTATATCGTAGTAATATGACGTGTATTTCACTGTTCCATCGCTAATACAAAGGCATGGAACATAAAAATGTGTCATTAGTTAGAAAAGTTATGGAACCTATGGTATCCAGATGAATGGGAAGAGACCTATACCCACGATTTTCCAAAAAACGTACGACTAAAACGGGATAATAAGGTCCAACACAATCAGGGAATGTCCACAAAGAAGTGTTCTTTCCAGAGATCCGCAATGAATCGCTTTTTCACTACTTATAAGCACTCATGAAATTTTGAATATAATTGAGTCAACAATACATACATACAGTCACACAGATAAATATACGTACCCCCTAAAAATAATTTTTTTTTAATGATAATTTATGGACAAGTCAACTGATTTTTGCGCCAAATTTTTTGTTTTCCGAGCCGAACAAATAATATTTGTTCTCATCACTAAATATTACATTCGCCCAAAAATCGGTTGACTTGTCCATATATTATTGGGCAAATTCCAATCGTGACTTTTTTCTCGGCACTCGGCTGCGGAAACCGTTCTTTCTCAAAACACTTCGAACTGTTTTGGAATGCACAATAACACTGTGATCACTTTCCGAGGTATTTCGTATTTATACGGCTGAAGTCCTAGAAACAATACCTTTTATATACCGGGCTACCCTTGGAGAAATTTTATACGAAATATACGTCGTACGTATAATTTTCTGTGGTGCCATATTGGTTTTAAGCAAACTGCAGTCACAAATTCATAGATTTTGGGAATCTTTTTTCTTTATTTAAGTAAATATGTCGTTACAGACGCTAATGTAAAGAAATTTTACATTAGAAGTGCGTTACATTAAAAAAAAAAAAAATGATTATCTGTGTGACTGTACATAACATAATTGGCCATTACAACCCTTCAGTCCGCATTACGGCCTAGCTTCTCACACCACTCATGTTGTGTGTGTTAATTTTATACATGAGTGGTGGGATCTACAGTTTAAAGTCGACTCCGAACGACGAGTTTTTGAGAAACGTTTCATGGAAATTTTATTTACTCTCCGAGTTTTTGCCAGAAATTTGCTGAGAGGAAGTCGCCGAAGAAATATTTTTTTATATTTCGGTTTGATGTCTGACCTGGGGTTTGAACCGTGGCCTTGCTTCTAATAAGCCAACACACTACCTACTGGACTACGGCGACTACAACAATATTGAAATTTAACTATTCGTACTCACTCGCAGGGAGTATGCTTACAACGTTGACATCAAACTCATACCATTCGAAATATGTTTGATTCATAAGCATACTCGAGTGACTCCGAATCATTCATCAAAATTTACAGTCTTAGTTGTTGTTGCATTTACAAAAAAAGAAAAAAGACACGTAAGCAAAATAGGAGGGAGTAGTAAGCAGAGCAAACACACAACCTTTTAGTGAGTATTTTAGTGTTCGTACGCGATTCATACTTATTTTGTGATTCGTGTATATGTTGACTTATAAAAAGTCGAAATCAACAACGTCATATGTATGTGTTGTTAAGTATGAATATGATGAGTACCTTCAAGCTTTGAATATGAGTAGAGGTTCCACGATATTAAAATAAGTATGAATGCGTATAAGTATTACAAATTATGAGTATGATTCGATTTTACACATATTTTTGAATACTTATTGCTGATCTTTGGTTCTTTCATCAGTATTCATTCATACAGATACTGGCATGTATTGGTATAACAGGGGCAATGAGGACCTGTCATCTAGAGTTGCTGGAAGCTTTGTTAGAGTCACTGCAATTGGTAATAAAGACCCAAGCTTTGAAAACTGTGGTTAGGTTGATCTATCATGAAATTTATTTCGTAGCCTAAGAAGTCGATTGATTGACAGCTCCGTCCTTAACTGTCCCCTGGACATAACCAGTGGACTTTACGATTTTGGAAAGTGGTTCGCAATCAATATTGGTAACCAAAATGAATGGAATAAACTGGAGGCCATATAGTCTTTTAGAAGAAGGGCAATTTTTATGGTATTCAAATGGGTTAAAACGGATCTTGGGATAGGAGTAGGAGCTTGTGGTCCCAGACTGAAATATTTCAATCACATGGGGAAACTCATGTGTATTTTCCAAGCTGAAGTCTTTGTCATCGAAAGATGTACTGAATCCAATTCGGATGCTTCTTTATGACGCAGAAGCATGCACACTATCAAACACTGATGCAGCAGCCTTGAGAGTATTCAACGAGAGAAAAGTCATACGCAAGATCTTCGGTTGGTGATGATTACTGCATTCGATTCAACAATGAGCTGTATGAGCTCCTTCAGGATATAGACGTTGTGCAGCGTATTAACATTCAGCGGCTGCGCTGGCTCCGCCATGTCGTTTGAACGGATGAGGATGCCTGGAAGAGACGGGATTTGTGAAAGTCGTCGAAGAGAAAGCCCTGTCATCGATTGGTGTGATCAACTGGCAAAGTCGAGCCAGAAGCAGAGGCGCCTGGAAAGATATACTAAAGCAGGTCGATAATCGGATTGTTAATGGCCAATTAAGAAGAAGAAGAAAGTACAAAAGATAGATCATAACAATATAACCTGTGCGCCATTCGAGCACTTGAATGTTATAAGATTAAATCGAAAATAATATGGTACTGCCAGGGGAAACTGGATCCTCGTAACCGGTCCTTCGACAGGACCCTGTAGACTCAGAGTATGCTTATTCAGAATAGCAGTTGTTTCGAGCCCAAAACGTAGGTTATGTGACAATAGGAAATAATCATTGAAAAGCATTCTTGGAACCTCTGGGGCATTTATGCTTCGCAGGAGGAAACACTTGGATGCTGGGCAGAAAATTGTCATTTTTGACTCTGAGCAGTCATAACTCCTCGTGCCGCCACCTAGAAAATGTTTTCATAGGGCAATGCAGTTCAGTAACACTGATGGCTGATTGTATAATGATGGCATCGTATTGTTTGCGTTTGATTCCTGGTTAATGTCATGGCAAGTAACAGCTCAATTTACAAATTGTGTAGCACAGGAGAAGCTAGGTCGTAATCCTGACTGAAGGGTTGTAATGACCAATTATGTATGTATGTAGCACAGGAGCATGTAGGAATTGGTTACAACTTTATTTTTCATGATTCCATAGATGACTAATTAGGAAAAATAATTTTAAATTTCTCAAGGATTTTCTAGATGTTTTGTGCAGCCAAGTGATCAATCATATGATCCGGCTTGAAACTAGTATGCTTGACAGAATTCTCACAGTAAAACAAAATTCCTTTGGCTGATGTTTTTATTGTTTTATCTGCAGGAATTAAATAAAAATTCATAAATTATGTAATTTTAAATGTTATTTTCCTTTCTTTACGCCGCGTTTACTCATTCATAATTAAAGTTTAAGCCGTTTCAAAAGCTACAGTTCTTCCTTGTAATTACATTTAAAACTGCCAGCTAGCTACTGCTGCTGCCAACTGAAGAATTCCAATATAATTTGCATTAGAGGTGTGTAAAATTGCTCTAAACAATGCAACAACAAAAACAAAAAAATTTTATTTTTTACAAAAGCAGTTGAACCGTCATCGTTCGCTCGTCTGTCAAGCCAAAGCAATGAAACAAAATTTTTGCATACCAACCATTTGCAACAAGTGATGATAACGAGCCTATTTCCTTATACGTTGACGATGAATGTTCAACAGGCAACTGGCAACAGGCAGCAGTAGACAAAGCAATCAACTGCCACAATAATAATTCATTTCGTTACGTTTTTCAGTTTTGCTTTTGTAATACTACATGCTGCATGCTGCAGCATGTTGCCAACAAATGCAACAATTTGTTGATTTTCTTGCTTCCACATTTCAAATGAAAAAAAATCTGCAAAATCGTAACAAAATGTGTTTTTTCCCTCGATTTTTTTCTTCTTTTGTTTCTTTCTTAATCTTGATCAGTGTTAAATTTTATTTCAGTTTTCAGTTGTTATTTTTTTTGTGCATATTTTTACTCTTTTGTTTAACAAGCGTTGAAATGTTAAACAAAAAATTCCACCAAAAAAAACAAAAAAATGGAAAAAAAATTGTAATATTTTGCTCATGGATTTGTACATCCAAGCCAAATAACACCATTTAAACAAACAGACAGCTATCCAGCCAACCAGCCTTAACCATTCATTCATTCATCCATCCATCCATCCATCTACCCAGCCAGCCAGCCAGCCCGCCAGTTATTTATACATCCAGAAATGAAAAACGATTTTATTTTTTATTACACTTCTACTCTAAAACTGTAGGGGGTCAATTTTCTTAAATATATTCCGTCATTTCGTATTAAAACCCATTTTCGTAATAAAAACAAACGAAAAAAGCCACTGGCAACAAAAAAAAAAATATGTCATAATAACTGAAGGCGATTTATCCCGTCACACAGAGAGATTGACTTCAATCATCACAATGACAAAAAAATTTTTTATTTCAAAAATTTTTCTACAGGAGTTTTAAAAAAATTTTCTTTTTTTCTAAAAACCTGCAAAGTGTTGAAATTGAGCAGTTGTTGAACTGCTTAACAAGAAAAACAAAAACAGAAAAAATTGTGACATGACATTACTTAATATATTACCGGGTATAATAGCACATGGAGTATAATATCATTCACAGTCCGGATTAGCTTATAAAGAGGGCGTGGCATTTCATTTCTATTTTGATTAAGAATTCTATTTATTATCTATTTTGTTCCCTTTCAAGCACCTCCTCTTCTTTTAGGTATAAAACCTTATGCCAGTAATTTCTGCAACCCTCAAAGTTAACGCCAAGCTAAGAATCCTTTTTTCAGTCCTTTTTTATGGGGTTTTTGACAATATAAACATGTTGAGGGTTGTTTTGTGGTGAAAATGAAATGTTTTCGTATCAAAAAATCTTTAACGAGGAACGAGAGGAAGTATTCTTTTACCATTTAAAAGTTGTCAATCATTTTTCCATAATTTCAAGCTTTTTCCCATAACTTCAAAGGTAATAATTTTTATTGAACGCAATATTTACATACATACATAATTGATCATTACAATCCTGTAGTCAGGATTACGACCTAGTTTCTCACACCACTTATGTTGTGTGCGTTAATTTTTATACATGAGTGGCGGGACCTAGGGTTTATAGTCGACTCCGAACGACAGATTTTTGAGAAACTTTTCACAGCAATTTTATTTACTCTCAGAGTTTTTGCCAGAAAACTGCTGAGAGGTAATCGCCGAAGAAATATTTTTTCATATTTCGTTTAGTTGGAGACCTGGGGTTTGAACCGAGGCCTCACGTCCAATAAGCCAATTCACTGCTTACTAGACCAATGCGACGTAATATTTCTTCTCTGTTAATCGGAAAAAAAACGGAACTAAAATTCTAATATTTTAATAGCACTTGACCTTATTTTCAAGGCCCTGAATCTTCAAATCGAATCCAAAGCGTTAATTTGGCTTAAGTTTTAACCTCTCAAGCATATAACCCGAATTCATTGTTAGTGACAATGATTTGGTTACGACGGTTGTCTAGCATTGATGAAGAATATGCCGAAATTTCGGGACCATATTCCTTGCTTAGACTTTAAAGAACGCGGCTCTTTTTCAATCCTAAGATAATAATTTCTTTGTTAAAACATTAACTTGGTTTAAGGGCATAAATGTCATCGGGTCAACGTTAATTCTACCTCAAACGGTGAAAATTGCTGCAACTAAATTTTGTGGCATCTAACTAAATGACACGACGGTGCAAAAGGATTCTTACTTAATTTGTCATTACAATCCTTTAGTCAGTATTACAAAATAGCTTCTCTCGCCAACCATGTTGTGTGCGTTAATTTTATCCATTAGTGGCAGGATCTACAGTTTAAAGTCGATTACGAACAACAGATTTTCGAGAAATTTTTCATGGCAATTTTTATTTTCTTTTCTAGAGCTTCTACCTGAAGACTGTTGAGAAATATTTCTTTCATATTTTGCTTTGTGGAGGGAGGTGTTTGAGCTGGGGTTTAAACCACGGGCTCTTATCTAATAAGTCTACATAATATCTTCTAAATGACGAGTACTTCAAAAGTGTAGAAGAATGCTTATCTCTAATAAAGCAGTCACATGAGCTTCAAAACTTATTCATATTGAAACAACGTGGCTCTTAGTTTAACATGATTGCACACTAGTTCATCAAAAAAAGATTAAAACTATGAAACTTTGTCTAGAGCAAAATAAATGAGCTGCCAAGCTGCTCGTATTTTCCTTTTCTATAAAAGTTTTCAGTTGAGTACCGACTGAAAGCAAACAGTAATTATTACAACATCCATGAATACTTATTTACTTCATTGGTGGCTACAACCCTTTAGTCAGAATTACGACCTAGCTTCTCACACCACCCCTGCGGTGTATGCGTTAATTTTATCCATGAGTGGTATCCATGAATATCTGAATACTAGACTATACAGAAAATCTTTTCCTATCACAGAGTGGGCAAATGAGTCATGATCCAGCCTATGCAAATTAAACAAACTATCTGCCGGCTTTATAATTCCTAGAAAACTGTTTATTTCCCTTTTAGTGTGGCATATAGGCGTTTTTAATAGGAAATAGACAATTCTGCTATTGCATTTTTTTTCTCTTTTTTACGACGAGGAGGGGTAAATGTACCTAACCGCACCACAGAGGAAGTCGTCACATCCTCCGTCACTAAATCCCCTCCTTGTCTCTTGGACTTGTTGTGCCCACTCCGGAACTACGGTGGTATTACTTCGAAGTGGAGTCCTTTTGGCCCTTTGGCCCCTGCGTGTTCATATCCGCGTCCGGATTGCTTGTCGAAAGTTGAAGAGACATCTAAGTGTCTCCACTATTCCTTTCGTCCAGGTCCCTGTTTCGAATTTCGCTTGACACGTGTGCCAGTTTCATCTATGCCGGCGTGCCCACATGTTCCGCAGCCTCAAGATCCCTCTTCAGCCTCAGAATGCTCTCCACGTAATTCGCCACTGAGGTCCAATTTTCTCTACACTCGATCATAACATAATCATTCCTCGTAAAGACAGTAAGGGGAGGCGGTCTTGCCCATTCTGTGCAGATATTTTCTAAAATATCCGTAACCCGATAGTATCTGTGTGACGTAGTAATTTACCTCTCCAAATTTCCGACCAATCCATAGCCCTATGTCCGGAATAAGTCTCGCCCTCCATCTTCCTCTATCTTCATCGTTCCATCGTCGTTGCCACTTTGAAATAGTGTTTTCCATGAAGTGACCGGTTATGTGATTTCCAGCCGATTTCGCCCTATAAATCTCCATCCGTTCTGCCGCCAGCAGATCCACAGGGATTATACCTGCTATCACAATTACGGCTGGGGCGAACACTGTACGATATGCTGCACTGAATTTGGTTTAAGTCTGCTTATAAAACTCGCATTGAAAAGGTTCTTTATTTTGAAAGTTTGGGAACCACTGACCGATTTTCAGTAAATTTTCTGTTTTAATTCTTTCTTCCAGACCTGTAGTCCGATAAGTATTCGAAAAATTTTCTTATAATGAACAATTTTAATGTATTTGGGAAATTCTGCCTTAATTAAAAAAAATAATCCAAATTTTCAATGTATTTGGGAAACTCTCACAGATTTTTCGAAATTTATTTCCATTTTTCTTTTTCCTTGGATGACTCTTAAGTATTTGGGACCTACTGGCTGATCTCTGTAGAAATTTGGTTTTAAAGTTAAGTTCTCCAAAATTTCAATGTATTTGAGAAACTCTGACAATTTTTTCAAAATTTATTTCCATTTTTCTTGTTCCTGGTATGATAAATTTTTTGGGTATTTGGGACTTACTGGCTGATCTCTTTGGAAATTTGGTTTAAAATTTTTGTTTAAATGCATCCTATGTATGGCTCCCATATATGTAAGTAACGGCAATAATTTCCGTTATTAAGTTTTCATTGCTGTTAAATGACAGAGCTATGGTGGCACTGAAAACACCCATTTTACGCCCACTTCAACACGCCTTCCTATAACGGTAAAAGCGAAAAAACAAATGATATTTAATTTCAAGTAAAAACTAAACTTTAGCTTGTCAGTTGACGCCTTTAACTTTCAAAGAACGCGTATAAAACTATTCCACAATGCTTTATTAAAAAGAAAAAGAAAAAAAGGAATTAAAATTCATGTATGCTTTGCCTGCCACTGGTTAAGTTTAAGAAAAACAATATCGAATAAAAGGCGGAAGAGGCTGTAAACCAGGAACGAACTCATTGTAGGTTTTTTTGTTGTTCGTATTTCTTCTCGAATTTAAATTTCTTTTTAATCCTTCTTACTGGTTTCTTTAAATATCATTTCTCTTATGGATGTTAAAAATTTAAAAATTTATTGAATTTTATTTATTAAAAAACGTTGTTGTTTTTTGTTGTTCACTTCATTTATAAAAGTTTTCATCCAATCGTTCATTTGTATGTATATTCAGCTTCCGTTGATCTTTGACTCTTGGCTGATGCAGTCTCATCTACAATATCACCAGAGTCATAAATAAAATCCACAAATACTTACCCACTCGAAATGATTGGTAAAGAAAATACAAAAAAACAAATGAAAATAAAAATTATGTTGATGGTCAATAGCTTCATTTGAGTTTTTTGTTGCCTCTTCTTTTAAACAAATTGTTCAGTTTGTCAGGGTCAATGGTGTTACAATTCGACTTACAAGGCAAACGAAGTTGTAATTTTAATTTAAGTGTCATCGTTTTTTTGTTGTCTCTTTTCTAAGACATTCAATAAATTTGTGGGTTTTCGACAGGGAAAAAGACAACTTAAAGTGAAGGTTTCTGCTGTTAACGAATATTTTTTTTTTTTTGTAATCAAATGAAAAGGCCTTTTAATAAGTGCCTGCATTGGAGCTTGTAAAACAAATATTACTCAAGTAATTGTTTTTTTTTACGGGCAAATAAATGAAATCTGTTTTAGGGCTCCTTTTAAAACACAAATAAAATGTTGGCCGTATGGCTTAGTTTCGTAATGAAAATTATAGCCCTTCAGATTCCCAATGATAAGAGGGTTATGTGGCATTGTGAATAAACAGAATTTCATTGCCTTACACTCGGCAAAAGTATGGAAATATCAAGCACTTGAAAATTATTATAAAAAGCAAATTGAGTTGAAGGGCAACTATCCAGGTCGTAACAACCAGTTGCTCGAGCATACAGGTATTACATATGCTCCAGATGGGACCCTAAAAGTCTTCTTAGAAATTTCTTTCACAGTGCCGATCACTATAACAACTGTGCAGTGAGTTCAACGACAGCCCAAGAAATTTGAGCTAAGTTATACTAAAAACTTGAAGTCGCCGTAATCTAGTAGATATTGTGTTTGCTTATTAGACATGAGACTACGACTTTTTGAAGTCGTCGTAGTCTAGTAGGTAGTGTGTTGGCTTATTAGACGCAAAAGCCTGGGTTCGAGCCCCAGGCCAGTCATCAAAGACAAAAATACAAAAAGTATTTTTTCGGCGACTTCCTCTCAGTAGATTTCTGACAAAAACTCTGAGAGTAAATAAAAATTGCCATGAAAAGTTTCTCAATAAATAAAAATCTGTCGTTCGGAGTCGACTTTAAACTGTAGGTCCCACCACTCATGTATAAAATTAACACGCACAACATAAGTGGCGTGAGAAACTAGGACGTTGTACAATGGGTCAATTCGACCTCCGGGTACTGTACTTGTCTTAATTGACAAGTACACGTCCTCTAACCTAACCTACGGTTCCAACTTTAGTTCAGACTTCTCAAAGAAAACAAAATGTTGAACGAATATTTCTTCGGCGACTGACTTCCCTTCAACAGTCTTGGCAAAAACTCCCATGAAAAGTTTCTCAAAAAATCTGTCGTTCGTAATCGACTTTAAACTGTAGGTCACGCCACTCGTGTATACAATTAACACACACAACATAAGTGGTGTGAGAAACTAGGTCGTAATCCTGGCTGAAGAGTTATAGTGACCAATTATGTATGTATGTATGTATACCAGAGATCAGCAATGAATCGTTTTTAGCCTACTCATAAATACTCATCCAATTTTGAGTATGAATGAGCCAACAATATTGAAATTCAACTACTTTGATTCATTCGTACTCACTTGATTTATAAGTACAGATTAGAATGAGTGAGTACAACGTTGACATCAAACTCATAACATTCGAAATATGTTTGATTCACAAGCCTACTCATTCAGATTCATAAACTTAACTCATAAATGCAAGCAAAGCAAACACACAACCTTTTAGTGAGTATTGTAGTGTTCGTACGCGAATCATACTTATTTTGTGATTCTTGTAAATCGTGAGTAAAGGAGAGTCGAAATCAACAACATCATGTGTATTGTCAACTATGAGTACGATGAGTACTTTAAACTTTGAATATGAGTAGTATGAGTATGATATTAAAATCAGTATGAATGCGTATAAGTATCAGAAATTATGAGTATGATTCGAATCTCCTCATCTTTTGGAATACTTATTGATCATCAGTAATGTATACTAATAAATACACACACACACAAATTATTTTTAACTGAACGCTCCAGTACAGTTTCAGCAGAGTTACTCATAATAACTTCGATAGTCATCACGTCTGCTCAGTATTATTCACTCATGTTCTATTCTAATGAAAGAGATGCCTTAGTACAGCGTCTCAGGCTTTACAGGATATCCCTTTAAGGTCTCCTTTATGTTTATTGCTCTGGCCAACTTTAGATTGTTGCCCTGTGCCAACAATGACAATTCACTGCCTCACATACTCTAAGAATGTGTGTTCCGATTATTTATTATCATCGTCTTACAATTTACAATTTGGCCTCGGTACTGCCCTAATTCAGAGTCTGCAGTGTGTTATATTTTGATAGTCTGATGCATGACTCATATCATTTCTTATTGTAATTTCCTATCAATGGTTTTGATTGCTTCAAATCCACTTGATTTGAGTCTTTGTTATCCTCGTATTTACTCGTATTTTGCCTTTTCCAATGCCACAATTACTTTGTTTCTGATTAAAGATACAAAACGTATCAATAGATTTTTAATCAAATTAATTAAGTTTTTGTTTAAATTGTTTAATTAATTTAATTAATTTTGTAATTAAATTAATGAATTATTTGATTATCAGATGATTTTTTATTCTTTTAAAGCAAAACCTTTTCTTTTTTAAAAGTATTTTGAAATTATCATGATTGTAGTCATTATTTGCTTGATTAGAAACCATTTTCATTCCATTGTTCATATAATTTGAATTCTTTTCCTTTCACCCCTTTCTATGAAAATAATTCCTCCTGTTCCCCTTTAAATAAAACCCTTTTTTTTGAAGGAATTTTTTTGGACAAAGAAACCACAATTCTGACCATTTGTTGGTTTCCTGTCATTGAAAATTGCCTGACGGCGGGGTTGCTATTTGTGGTATGGAGAGGGAAAAAATTTTAATCGTTTTTTCTATTGTTAGTATTAAACGACGTAATTTTTCTTTGAATTGCATAAGAGTACAAATAATACATATTTTTTGTTGCTGTTTTTTTTTTTGTCTATTTTACGCTTTTGTTTAAAAATTTCCCTCTAATTTTATTGTACAATAACGACAGCGTTCCAATTCGTTGATTTTCCGCTTAAACTAACGCACTAAAATAGTTTTTCGTTTTTCTTTATTGCTATTACTATTGCTATTGTTGTTGTAGCAATAAAAATGCTTTTTTGTTATCGATAATAATCGTTATTGCTCTTACTGCTGCTGTTGTTGTAAAAAATTTATTTAATAATAATGATGATGATGGTGATGATGATGAATGACATAAAATTTATGGACAACAAAAGAAAGAAGCAAAATAGACGCATGACATGACATGCCACGCATAATATATACGATATCCAGACATGTGTATATTATACTGCCACCGTTTTACTATGGTGGCCAGTAAGTGGTGGTACGCACTTTATAATACAGCAGGTATGCTTAAGTAAAACTTTGGCTAATCATTACCTCTAGATATTCCTGCCTGCTACTAGTACTGCTAATGCCAGCCTTTATAATTTGCTTTTCATGGAATTCTACTAAATTTACCTTTGTTTTGTAGATGGATACAGAGGGGGGAGGAGCAAATTAGTATATTGTATTAAGGGTGCAGGGCTTTTCCTTTCAACGCTGCATGATGTTTACAAGCAAATGTTTGCTTTTAATTACTGTCACGGTCAATTTTTCATGTGTTCTTTTTCTTTTGTCTTAAAAACGTTGATACATTTGCGGTTAAATTTATCAACACGGCCGGCCACCATAAGCCTAGTCATTGAGGTGTTCAATTTAATTGTTTTACATGACACACATAATTTTTTTTTATTTTATTTGTTCTTTTATTTGTTCTTTTATTATCTATGTCGGCCTATCTGTCACAAGTTTTCGGTTATGGTCATTGTAACAGAGTCTCACTTTAACGATTTATGTTTTTTTTTCTCGATGTTGAATTTTGAATACTTCTTCTTTGAAATACGATTTTATTTCCTCAGTAGTAAGCTAAAGCCATGCATAGTTAGTTTTTTTATTTGAAAATAATTAGACCATGAAGTATTAAAAACAAATTGTTTTAAATAAATTTTTTTTTAAATTAAATTATGCTTATGTACTAGCAAAGCTACTTTTTTAATACCCAAACATGAATTAAAGTTCACCTATTTGAAGTTGTAAACAAATTTCATTACAAGTGTTTTTTGAAAAATTTTAATTGAAAAAAAAATTCATTATTTTAATTAAAAAATTAATCCATTTAATTAACAGTATCAATTAAACAATATCAATTAATTTTATTCCATATTGAATTGTTAGCTGTCACTGTTTAAGTTTATCTCATATACATACATACATACATAATTGGCCATTACAATCTTTCAGTCAGGATTACGGCCTAGCTTCTTACACCCCTTAATTTGTGTGTCAATGGTGTACATGAGTGTCGGGACCTACAGTTTAAAGTCGACTCCGAACGACAGATTTTTGAGAAACTTTTCATTGCAATTTTATTTACTCTCATAGTTTTTGCCAGAAATCTACTGAAAGGAAGTTGTCGAAGAAATGCCGTGGCCTTGCGTCTAATAAGCCAACGCACTACCTACTAGACTACGGCGACTTCTACGGAAACTTTTCATGGCATTTTTAATTTACACGCAGAGTTTTTGCCAGAAATCTGCTGAGAGGAAGTCCCTGAAGAAATATTTTTTCATATTTTTTTTTTTGATTTCTGGCCTGGGGTTTGAACCGTGGCCTTGCGTCTAATAAGTCAACACTCTACCTACTAGACTACAGCGACTTCTTGAATTAAATAATATTGATTAATTTAATTCCATATTTAATTGTTAGTTGTCACTGCTTAATTTTATTTGACCTTTCATAACTCCCTTTGCTATTACACCTGAGCCCCCAATATCTGCTACAGCAAGTTTCGAAATTTCTACATTTCGTTTGGAAACCAAATGGAATTTTATAGTTTTGCTTACAGCAGCAGCCTTCACCACTGTTTATGGAAGCAATGAACCAGGGAGCTACTTCAGTTAAACCAGAAAATAGTTCACATTCTAACAGGAATTATAACTAACAGTGCGCTATTGTCACTTTTGCTGACAAGTTCGATCTGCCCCACCAGTATTACTGCAAAAGCTGTCATGATATGGTAGAAACGAAATCGGTGGAACACCTTTTTTGGGAGTAAGCTGCACTTCAGTACAGACGTAATCGGTTTGTGAGTGAAAGAACGGCGAGCTACCCACTAACCTAAACCTAATGAAGCAATAACAGTTAATACTGCTTGAGCCGCCTGCTCTATTTAATTGGATTTAACTGTTGATCCCACTTTTATTTAGGAAACTAAATCCTATATGATCAGAAAATTTACAGGGCGGCTTATACCCAGATGCTTTATAATAAAAATGGTCGTCGATTTTAATTTAAACGAACATCTAGTTATGGACTCTGAAGTGGTGTATGGATCTTATTATTAGGAGCAGATTATTATTGAATGAAGTCGCCGTAGTCTAGTATATAGTGATGCATACCCTTGGTTCAAACCTAAGCTAAGACACTCGGTATAAAAAGAAATTCGAAAAAAATATCTTATCTCAGCAGATTTCTGCAAAAAGTCTGACAGAAAAATAAAATTGCCGTGAAACGTTTCTCAAAAATCTGCAATAAGCAAATCGACTGTAAACCCCTAGGTCCTGCCAATCATAAATAAAATTACCACACACAACATTGGTGGTATGAGAAACTTCAAAATTTAGCTCAGACATCTCGATTAGAAAAAAAAATTAAAAAAAAAAAATACTTTTTCGGCGACTTCCCTTCAGCGGTATTCTCGCAAAAACTCGAAGAGTGAATAGAATTGCCATGAAAAATGTCTTCAAAATCTTATGTTCAGAGTCAATTTTGAACTGTTGGATGGTGTGAGAAACTTCAAACTTCATCTCCGATAGCTCAAATAGTGCAGTTTTTGGGCAAAAACTCTGAAAGTAAATCAAAGTCATCAAAAGTTTCTTAAAAATCTGTTGTTTGGAGTTGACTTTAAACTGTAGGTCCCGCCGCTCTTGGATAAAAATAACACAACCAATCTGGGCGGCTTGAGAAGCTAGGTTGTAATCCAGACTTAAGGGTTGTAATGATCATTTAAGTTAATAATATTGGTAGGCGTTAAAAGGGACTCTAAAGGGTCGCAAAAGTAATATCTTCTGAGGGTTCTTATTGGTGGAAATACTCAGCTGTTTGCTTTAAATATAATTGTTCGATTACTTAACCATTTAGCCATTTGGACTTGAATAAATTTAAATTTCTTTTGAAATACAAAATTCGTTAATTTCAACACTAATTAAGTTTAATTAGAAATTTCAGCATTTAAATTAATCGTTAATATATTCAGCTATTAATAAAACAATAGTGTTTAAATTTAATTACAATTGTAATCAAAATAATTAATCGATTCAAACAACACCCTAATGTAAGCTAACGATTAAATTAATTGTTTATCTCTGCTCATTTTTCAATTTTTATTTCTTCGATATGATTTGTTTTGATTAGAAATTCATTGTTTAAAACACCTCATCTAAAATTGTGAAATTAATGACTTCAGTTAAATATTTTAAATAAAATTTTAATTGACTTAATTAAACAATTGATTGTTTTCTAAGCGTCTTTAATGATTCGCTTACAGATTAATTGCTTTTGTAATAGTGTAAGAGGACTTTCACATTTTGTAAGGAACTGGTTAATTCTGGCTTTGTTAGGGGGGGGGCCTTTAACCGCATAGCAACAAAGATTCAAGCTATTACAAGGAAACTAACCTTCTATGCCTAGTTTAAATAAAGGGTCCGCCAAATAACTTTTTTTTTTTTAAATGCTTTAAAAAAAAAACTACTGAATATTTTCTCAAATTTCTTTTTTTTATTTGAAAGTACAATCCCGGTTAATAATGGAAAATAATTTCATTCAAATGGCTGCCTCGGCTGGGCATGCAGTAGCCTACACGATCGGTCCAATTTTTAAGCACATTATCGATTGTGTGCAGCCGTATTTCACCAATATCTTCACGAATATTGTCCTTTAAAGCATCAATTGTCGGCTTGGCTTGTCGGCGTAACACTTATCTTTGACGGCACCCCACAAATAATAGTCCAACGGTGTCAAATCGCAGCTCCGAGGTGGCCAAACGACAACAGCTCTGCGGCTGATAATGCGATCTTCAAAAACAGGGCGCAAAACATCGAGTGTAGCTTCGGCTGTGTGGCACGTAGCGCCGTCCTGTTGAAACCAAATGTTGCCAAAATCCTCCTCTTAAATTTTTGTGAACAAAAATTCGTTCAACATGGCCCGATAACGATCGCCATTGACTGTAACGGCCATTCCCTGCTCATTTTCGAAGAAAAATGGCCCAATTATGCCTCTGGACCAAAATCCGCACCAAACAGTGACTCTTTTTGGGTGCATCGACTTTTCAATGTATGCATGCGGATTTTCTGTGCCCCAAATGCGACAATTTTGCTTGTTTACATACCCACCCGCCAATATCAAAATGAGTTCCATCTGAACAGATGATTTTTTTTTTTTGCCAAAATCGGCATCTTCTGGTGTAGGCTACTGCATGGCCAGCCGCGATAGCCATTTGAATGAAATTATATTCCATTATTAACCGGAAGGATTGTACTTTCAAATAAAAAAAGAAATTTGAGAAAATATTCAGTAGTTTTTTTTTTAAAGCGTTTTCAAAAAAAAAAGTTATTTGGCGGACCCTTTACCATTGTTTCTGCAACGAGTGTATTTAAAGAATTCTTGTCTGCATTATTGGACTGATAGCTTCGATACCAAAAGCTCATTTAAGCATGATTAGCGTCCCGTTGTAACACCACAGCTTTTATGCATAGTACTGTACTTAAACCTCAAGCAACATGTTGCTAATACTTTTGCAACATTTTCATATAATGGATGATACATTTATTTCGATTCGGAATATTAAACAATTGTTTTTAAGACATGCTGCTACACACGCTAACTTGTCAAAGTGTTTGTTTCTAAAATAACCGAACATGTCATGTCGTTTTTATTGACAATATTTCCATAAAGAAAAAAGGAAAAAAATAATAAATTTTTCTCTTCAGAGTTTGACCCATTATTTCTAAAAATGAAATGAAATGACTTTCCATTTTTTTGTTTTTGTTTTGCTTTTGTACTCCCACTGTTTTTGTTGAAAGGTTTTCATAATCCTTTGAGGCATATTGATGTGTGCATGCATGCATGCATGTTTGTAGTTACATATCGTATGCATATGCATGCTGCAATATAATTAAAGTTTAGCTTCAAACCAATAATAATAACAATAAATGAAAAATAATAATTGTAAAGTGCAACATGTTGCGTGTTTTCATACAAACTGATGAGTTCATTATAATTTTTTTTTTCAATTTTTTAAACGGGAAACTTCAAGAATGAATAATGCATGGAGAGTATTTGACTGTTTTTTCAAGCAAATCATCTCAAAAACACATCCAAGATGGAAAAAAAAGCAATGAAATGAAAACATTGACAAGAGAAAGTGTTAAATTACAGACAAAACAAAATGGGGGGAAAACAAATCAGTTGTTAAACAGATTTCTACACACTCATGCCTCAAAGTAAACACCCGCATTATTTCTTATCATGTTTATTAAGAAAGAAAACGTATTGTATTGCTTTTGTGTTGTTGTGTTGTGTTACTTAAAATGTTTGAAATATTTAAAGGCTGGCATCAACTCATTTTTCAAATGCCACCCACGTTAATATTAAACCCGCAATAATTCTCACTTAGCAGCTTTAAAAAAGCCAGGGCCAAGTTTGTTAAGTGTTAAGAAACTTACAAAAAACGATCTACAAATCATTTTGATTTCTGTTGAGGGGAAACCTTTACAAAGCCGCAGAAAAGACACATCCATACATAAAAGAAGATCATTAATAATCTTTAACAGAAAGAAAAAAAAGCTATTCAAGCAGATTTTTATCCGTTTTATCAAAATCAAATCAGTCTGCATTCAAACAATTTTCTTTGGCATCATCATCATCTTCATGCATTTCATCAATACAATAAGCTTTGCAATCATCTCCACTTTAAGCACGTTAAATGAAGTTAAGTTTCTTCAGTTTTTGTCTAGTACTTGGTGTGTTTGGTGTGTGGCTTAAATGGTTTGTCTACGAGTACCCAGTTTAAAATGTTAAATTATTAGTTTTCAAACATTAGTTGCCAACATTAATTCTCCATACCGCCGCACCTTAAAATGTATCATCAAAGCAACACTACCATTGAAAAATACGGAATATTAAAAAAAAAAATAAAAATGAAAATCAAAAATTCAAACAGCCATTAATAAAAATATTGGTAAAGAAACATTAAAACATCAAGTAGTTGGTAATCGAATGAAAGAGACAGTCAGCAGCCAACCAATGGCTACAAAAAAAAAAGCAGCAGAAAAATGCCAGAAAAAAACTTGCTTGATCAAGCAAATTTTCAAATTTAACCCCTTTTAAAATGATTTTAAAATCCAATTCAAATTAGCCGTTTATTGTAAATACTTTTTATCGTTAATAACTTTACTTCAAAAAAAGTACCTTTTGTGGTACTTAAAAGTATTGAAAAAGTACTTTTTATGATGCCTTGCAAAAAAACTGATTCAATTACGTTTTTCAGGTCGCTACATGCAGACACATACATAATTGATCATTACAAACCTTCAGTCAGGATTACGACCTAGCTTCTCAGGTCTCTACAGAATTCCATTAAGAGAGCCGTACAGCCTTCGAAACATATGATAATTTAAGGTGGACACCAATGAGTATTCAAAACGATTCGAATCATACTTATAATTTCTGATACTTATACGCATTCATACTTATCTTAATGTCATACTCATACTACTCATATTCAAAGTTTGAAATACTCATGGTACTCATACTTAACGATACGCATGATGTTTTTGCTTTCGACTCTCCATGACTCACCGTATACACGATAGTAATAGATTCGATTTACAGTATGCTTATGAATCAAACATATTTCGAATGGTATGCGTTTGAAGTCAACGTTGTACTACTCACACTGATTGCAACTTGTACTTATAAATCAATGTTGTTTGTACTGAGTACGAATGAATCAGAGGAATTGGATTTCAATACTGTTGACACACTTATATTCAAAATTTCATGAGTAGTTATGAGTAGCGAAAAAGCGATTCATCATAGCTTCTTAGCCTAGCTCTTTCACGTTTTGTCAAGTCACGAAAGATTTGTGTAAACTGGCGTTGCTATAATCAAGCACAATAACTTTTCTGTTGATTTTTGATTGAATTGCTTCCTTAAGTCTGGTAAACTACTGGCAACAGAGAGTAGAATCATTCCTGGCTTTGCAACCGTCTTGCCAAGTGTCGCCTTGCTTCATCCGTAATTGTTTTTTTATATGGTTCAAGCTTTCTTAGTCCGTAATCATTTGCAAATTGGAGTGAATGAATGATTGAATGCAGAGTTGAACAACCACATGTTTGGTATCCCACCATGAAGCGTTTATGTGTAACTAGCTTTCTTCAACTGATTGAAAACTGTTTGGTGAAAGCCTAGTTCCCTTGCAATGCCGGTCATTCTCAATTTTTTGTATGTTTTTAACAACTTTTTTAGTGCTGAGTCCACCAGAGTGAAGTTCATCTATAAATTTACTTAATGGATATTACAAAGCTTTAGTTAGGACTAAAACCTAGCCTCTCACACTCATGCTGTGATTGGCACCTACAGTTTAACCTCGACTTCGAACAATAGATTTGAGAATCTTCGTGGCAATATTTTTTACTCTCAGAGCTTTTTTTTTTGGAAGCATACTGTTTCAGTTTTATTAATCAAACTTTTCTTAAAAATGGGGAGATGGTTTACTTTAACAGGTCCTAGGATGGTAGGATTGTCAGCCAGTCGTTGTCGAGAATGAACGGCTTCTATGTACTGCAATTACGGAATAATCCTTTAATATTCTTCCAACATTTCGTACCGACAATATCGGCAAAACAGTGCAACACAATGATGTTGATCTCATTAATGAGCACCTTTGCCCTCTCTTGTACTCGATTGTGGATCCATACATTAGATTTGTATTCCATTTTCAATGAAACATCACACGGTGTGGGAAGTCACCGTAGTCTAGTAGGTAGTGTGTTGGCTTATTAGACCTGAGGCCTCAGAGTTCAAACCCCAGGACAGACATCTCCAACAAAACGAAATACGAAAAAATATTTCATCGGAGACTTCCTCTCAGGAAATAAAAATTGGTATGAAACGTTTCTCGAAAAATCTGTCGTCTGGAGTCGACTTTAAACAGTAGGTCCCGCCACTCATGTGTAAAATTAACACACAAAACATAAGTGGTGAGAGAAACTAGGTTTTAATCCTGACTGTAGGGATGTAATGACTAATCATGTATGTCATGTGTATCACATTGTGTGGAGCATTTCTTCTTGGGAGACTTAATAACTTCAATACATTTTTCAAAACTGGAAAGATATGCTGGGCTTCAGATTACATTGCTTTTTACTCCTAGAACATTACAAGCTTTCTCACTACCCCATGGTTGCAGCATTTGGAGCTACCGAAGGCATCTTATTGAAGTTACAGTAAAAAGTATTGCTTTTTGCGTACCTATTCACCCTATTCCCTAAATAAAAAATTTTAAATAGGACAGGACCAGATGGGGGACGTCGTCTATAACAATTAGAATTGTGTTGTTGAGTTATCGTTTTGAGAAATCCAGTCTCTGAATCAAAAGCGATTTTGAAACGATCTTCACTGCGATAAGCCTCAAAGTTGTGTTGTTCGATTCAATATCATCAGCTTCGAAGACGCAATTAAGTACTGAAGGTATGATGCATTTACGCTGTCTTCTTTAAAGAGTAAGGAGCCTATACCACCGATAAACATTATTCTTTACATACACATACATACAAACATAATTGGTCACTACAACCCTTTAGTTAGGACTACGTTCTCGCTTCTCATACCACTTATGTTGTGTGCGTTAATTTTATACGTGACCTACAGTTTAAAGTCGATTCAAAACGACAGATTTCATGGCAATTTTATTTACTCTCAGAGCTTTTGTCAGAAATCTGCTGAGAGGAATTCACCGAAGATATATTTTTTCAGATTTCGTTTTGTTCTACATGTCTGAACTGGAGTTTGAATCATGGCCTTACGTGTAGTAAGCCAACACACTACCTACTAGGCTTCAGACATTATTTTTTGCTCAGAATAAACTGATCTTAACCTGGTTGTTGTCTACACTTCAAGTCTTTTGTAGTACTTTAACCCATTTTTAAGCAAAATTTTGCTTACATTCTATGGAGATTATCATGAGATACTAAAAGATACACATAAATTAAATAAGCCTGCTAACTTTTTTTTTAAAAAACACCCCCTCTATGTTGATATAAAAAATAAATTAGCGGTCCTTAGTGGTTTAATTGCAACTTAATTTAATCTTTAATGATTTTCTTTTATATGCGATATTTTGTTGTTGTTGTTTTTTTTTATGGAAAATTTCAATTCAAGATCATCTCGATTAAAATGTTAAACTTTTATTAAATGAAAATAAAATAGATTCAAAGACAACAACAACAACACAACAACAATTTGTTTTATTTTTGCTAATGGAACAACAGAAGAAGAAAAAAAACTTACACTGGGGTCTCTTCTACGTCGACATACTACGTTCCAAATCGTTTAAAGACAAAAGAAAGATTTTTTTTCTTTCTTTCTTTCTGGCATTTAAGTTGATTTCTTTTTTTTTTAGGAAATCTTTGTTTATTTATGTATGCATTATTAGAGCTGATGTTGTTGTTGTTGTTGTTGTTTGTGTTATTGTTGTAAATTGATGTATTGATTACAACGAGAAAATAATGTAAAAATCAACCAGATGTATGTCTATTCTTTGGGTCTTTCTTTCTCTCTTTTTTTGTTACTGGAAACTGAAAACTGATGTCTAAATTGTCTTTGTTTTTTCCATTCATTCATATCCTATCCTATACCATCATATCATCATATTATATCGTAACGTAACGTAACGACGTACCATTCCATTATCGTAATTTATTATCTTTGAGCATTAAAGAATTGGTTCAAGATTTTTGTTTGTTTATTAATCTTGTTGTTGTTGTTGTTTATAAATTAAATTTATTTTGTTGTTCCTTTATTGTTTAGCGAAAAGCAAAAGAAACGGAAGAATTATTATTAGAAAGTTGTATTAAAAAACACCGCCCACTATCATATCATCGCTCGATACTATGTGTAGAAGGTTGGCTTCGTTGGTTATGCTACATACATTATGATGCTTATCATACAATATGTAACGTTATACTATATTTTATTTATCAAAACAATAACAAAAATTATAGAAAAATTATTAAATTGAACACAATACATTACAACAGTACAACTAAAGGGTCCGCCAAATAACTTTTTTTTTTTTTTTGGAAAATGCTTTAAAAAAAAACTACTGAATATATTCTCAAATTTCTTTTTTTTTATTTGAAAGTACAATCCTTCCGGTTAATAATGGAAAATAATTTCATTCAAATGGTTGCCTCGGCTGGTCAATTTTTAAGCACATTATCGTTTGTGTGCAGCTGTATTTCACGAATGGCTTCACGAATATTGTCCTTTAAAGCGCCAATTGTCTCTGACCTGTCGGCGTAACACTTATCTTTGACGGCACCCCACAAATAATAGTCCAACGGTGTCAAATCGCAGCTCCGAAGTGGCCAAACGACATCAGCACTGCGGCTGATGATAATGCGATCTTCAAAAACAAGGCGCCAAACATCGAGTGTAGCTTCGGCTGTGTGGCACGTAGCGCCGTCCTGTTGAAACAAAATGTTGTCAATATCCTCCTCTTCAATTTTTGTGAACAAAAATTCGTTCAACATGGCCCGATAACGATCGCCATTAACTGTAACGGCCACTCCTTGCTCATTTTCGAAGAAAAATGGTGCAATTATGCCTCTGAACCAAAATCCGCACCAAACAGTGACTCGTTTTGGATGTGTCGGCTTTTCAATTTTTGCGTGCGGGTTTTCTGTGCCCCAAATGCGACAATTTTGCTTGTTTACATACCCGCCCGCCAAGATCAAAATGAGCTTCATCTGAGAAGATGATTTTTTTTTTGCCAAAATCGTCATCTTCTGATGTAGGCTACTGCATGGCCAGCCGAGGCACCCATTTGAATGAAATTATTTTCCATTATTAACCGGAAGGATTGTACTTTCAAATAAAAAAAAAAAATTTGAGAATATATCCAGTAGTTTTTTTTAAAGCATTTAAAAAAAAGTTATTTGGCGGACCCTTTATTAGCTGTATGAGCATGCATATCCACTAAATAGTTGGGTTTGGGTACGGAGGTTTTTTTGTTTTGCTGGGTTTATAACATTTAACATACTTTCTCTCGATTTTTGTTAAAGAAAATAAGAAAATATTGTGTTTTGTAAACGTCAGTAGAAGGAGAAGAGGAAAAAAAATGAACTTCAACCAGAAAACATATTTTAATTATAGAAATCCAATGTAATCTGTTGTTTAAACAATTCGATTTTGTTGCTTTCATGATGATTTATGGCCATAACAACAACTATAAAAACAACAACAACCATCACATCAAACGAGAAAAAAACTAATCGAAACTAATTCTTTGAATATAAATTGAAAGGCTTGAAATTGAAAACCATGCTGCTACACAGAGAAAAGGAATGAAAGGCCATCTCTAAATAAAAAATAAATAAAAAAGAGCAAAGTCTCAGGCAGAAAGCATGGTTTTAATATAACTTATTAACCCGCTGAAGTACGTGAGGCCACAGGTCAAAGCACAGGTCAAACATCTCCAGCAAAAACGAAATACGAAAAAACATTTCTTCGGCTACTTACAGACTGTCTTTCAGCAGATTTTTGGCAAAAACTCTGGGAGTAAACGAAAATTGTCATGAAAAGTTTCTCAAAAATCTGTCGTTCGCAGTCGACTTTAAAATGTAGGTTCCGCCACTCATGTGTAAAATTAACACACCAAAAAAATGTTCTCCGAAAATGTGAAATCTCTTGTAGAAATTCTTGAAATAAGGAGAACTTAACCGCTGCACTCTCTGCAATCCCCCATATTAAATCGCTTTGCTATTCGGCTTAGTAGATCCCTTTAGTGCATCAGGAAATCTTCTTGGTTCTCTAGATGTCGACTATGAGTTTGAAGATTATTTCGAACATTTTGAAAAAAATATTTCGTTTGACAGCTCCCTGTCAGCAGTGTTCTAGTAAAGGCTGTGGAAGTAACTAGTTCCCATTATTATTTATTTCTGTTGTGTTAAGGAACTAATACTCAATCTACACAGGATTTCTCATTGCTATTATACTAAAAGGATATAGTTTCGTTCATCAAACTTTCTGGCTGGTTTTCCAGCGTGGGGTAGTCGTGCTTCTGATGAACAGCCCTTATGCTGACCAACTTCTTCCTCCTCCCTGGTTTTGGTGGAACTTGGTCAGCACAGGGACTGCGTTCACCCGTGGCATCACAACGGGCCGCTATGAGCGCTCAAGTGAGCTTTGTGACATGATCAAAGCTACCACTACGACCTAACCTAACCTATTATACTAAGAAACTTCAGTATGCTGTTCGGTGTTAGTAAGAAAACTAATTGTCATGAAATCGATTCTGCCGAAACTATAGCTCCTGGCACTTGTGCTTTAAACTACTTGTAATCCTTCCTACAGGGTTGTAATGGCCTAATGATACCCATGAACTATAAAATCTCTGTAACAGTTCTATAATTGGATCTAAATATCCCTAGGCTTCTATTCATAGCCCTATCGTTCGTGCAAGCCACCGCATTCCAGTAGGTAATGTTTGGCTTATTAGAAGAGACCCCGTGGTTTAAAACCAACTCCGACATCTAAAACGGAATGTAATAAAAAAAAATATTTTATCGGTGACTTCCTCTCAGTAGGTTTGTGGCCACAACTCTGAGGGTGAAATAAAATTGCTAAGAGAAGTTTCTCGAAAATCTATTGTTCAGAGTCGATTTTATGCTGTAAGTCTTGCTACTCATGCATACAACTAACGCACAGGACGTGGGTAGTATGAAAACCTAGGTTTTAATCCTCCATCAAGGATTATAATGAACAATTAAGTAAGTAAACAAGATGGAACAATCCCTTAGTTTCTCCATTATAGATGATAATAAACACCCATTTGCATCACCGGGTGCCATAAGTGGTATTTTACAGACGGCAAGCGTCAACCAATATTTAAAAATTTTGCTTGTAAATTTTTTTACCGGCAAGTTGCCAAACTAGCAACGCATCTGCAGTTCAGTTCAATTATAAATCATGGCAGAAAGCCCACTAATATTGAAAGCCACCTCTTTTAGGGAATTATAAAATTTAATACTTTAGTCATTCCCATCTACTTAACGAATGCTGCTGTAGATGTCCTTTGAATAAAAGCTCTGAAAGGTATTTGCTATATAGCCGGCGTGCTACCTTATTCCCCTCCAACTTTTCAGTCAATTCTTTGTTAAACAAATCGAATTATTATCCTATTAATGCCACTTTTCTTAATAAATAATAATTTTCTAGTTAAGCAAGCAATTGGTCTATAATAGCAAGAATTACAGGGTTGCCATCTGTTTTCGCCTAGAAACAACTCATAAATGATAATTTTCTAGTTAAGCAAGTAATTGTTCTCTAATAGCAAGTTCTAGAATTACAGGGCTGCCAACTTTATTTGGCTAAAATCAACATGCTTTGTGAAAATATATTGTGTGTAAAGATGGGGATATTTTTCTCTCAAGAGGTGATACTAACTAACTTTTTATGATATTCATTATTAATGTTATGGATTTAATGCCCAGTGGCAACTTAAGTTGCCAGCAGAGGTTGCCTTAGTTTTTATGCTCTGAGAGGAAATTGAGTGTGAAAAACAAAACGGTAACCGTTAGAAAAAAAAATAATTCGGGCATTAATGGGTTAATGTCTAGAATGGTAAAAACATGTTGAACAGTTTTTCGTCTATTCCCGGATTAAACTGAACAAATATAACAGACGTTATAAACTATCTGGCCAGCCTTCGCATATCAAAAATGATTCTGTAAAGAAAAAATCCAACACTCAAACCGTTCTATTTCTTCTATTTCATGATATTGAACTCGTGGAAATGTACAGTGAGCATCAATAAAAATTATACAATAAAAAATAAGCATCAATTACCGTTATTTTTATTTTAAAATTGTTTCATTGCCAGTTTTTTTTTTAAATTTAAACAAAAAAAATTAATTTAAAAAAATTTCGAAATATTGTCAAATTTTGTCTCCTTAAGCGGTAAAAGTTGAGTTTGGTAATTGTTAGAATTTTATCCTTAGAGTAAAGGTTCTTTTGACGCTCACTATAATTCAAGAAAATCTTATTTCTCGCATTACAACATAATTTTCGAGCCACCATGTATGCCAAAAGCAACATGTTGACATAACTAATTACTTCAAAAACAGATTTCTCCAAAACGCTGTGCAAATCTGTTTCTGTGACCAAATTTTTTTTTTTGTTTTCAAAAATAAATAAATTTTTTATTGGCAACAAGTGCTTGGTTTTGTTTTGATTTTGATTTTAATTTTCTTAAGATTTTTAAAATTTTTTTTCTTTTAATTTTTCACATCCAGCTTACCTTGTGGTCGTCTACGTTTTTTCCTCTAAGTTTCTATTGTTAAACGTTTAAATCACGATTTGAAAGGTTTTTTTTGTAGCATTTTTATTGATTTACAATTGCCTGGCTTGGCATGTCAAAGTAATTGTTTGTTGTTGTTGCTTTTCTTGTTTCCAATAATAATTTAAATAATTGTACGTATCAACAAAAAACATAATCTCAGTAATTTCATGAAGAAAATGAAAGAAAAAAAATTAAAAACTACTGAAGGAATTTGTCATCGCAAATACAGAAGAAGGAAAAATTAGAAAATAAAGAATGAGAGACAGAAAGAAACAAAAGCTGAAGTATAATTAGAAATGATGTGAGTTTTTCTTTTGTGAGAAGCTAATAATGGACCGTTTTAAGATTATGAGCTAATCGTGGTTAATAATAAAATTAAATGATGTAATTAAGGTAACGAAAACATAACATAGGTTTTTTTTTTTTTGTAAAACATTTCATGGGAAAAATATGTCTGTAACCATGTAATGTGTGTGTAAAGTAATTGACATGCTACTCCAAATAAAATTCTAATTTTTCGTTTATTTTCTAAAGCAAGAAAGAGCTTTTCAAGAAGTCGCCGTAGTCTAGTAGGTAGTGTGTTGGCTTATTAGACGTAAAGCCAGGGTTCGAGCCCCAGGCCAGGCATCAAGACAAAATACAAAAAGTATTTCTTCGGCGACTTCCTCTCAGCAGATTTCTGGCAAAAACTCCGAGAGTAAATAAAATTGCCATGAAAAGTTTCTCAAAAAATCTGTCGTTCGGAGTCGACTTTAAACAGTAGGTCCCACCACTCATGTATAAAATGAACACACACAACATATGTAAGTGGTGTGAGAAACTAGGACGTTGTACAATGGGTCAATTCGACCTCCGGGTACTGTACTTGTCTTAATTGACAAGTACACGTCCTCTAACCTAGCCTAACCTAAGAGCTTTTCAATCGTTTCATTCGTAATAGGTCAATACAACCCTTAAATCAGGATCAGAGATCAGCAATGAGTATTCAAAAAGATGTGTAGAATCGAATCATACTCATAATTTCTGATACTTATATGCATTCATACTTATTTTAATATCATGAACGAACCTCTACTTTCGTAGCAGAAGCCGTTATTTATAATACATTAAAAGAGTGGGCGTGGCATTGTTAATTAAATTAAATTAAATTAAATTAAATTGTTAACAGAACAGTTTAATAATGGAAAATCCATTAAATTTAGAAACCTTTAGCAAATATTACAAACGAATGCTTTAAGTTGGTCAAACTGTGTTTTTAGAATTTTCCCATTAACATTGTGATCGTGATTAAGTGGAATTGTTATTGAAATCTTTACAACAAAATATCGGTTATAATAACACTTAAAGGCATTATCATCATGATCATCATATTTATTTCTAATCTGTAAATTACGTTGTTATTTTCAATTATTTTTTTATTTTTTATTTTCATTATTAAAAAGCATGTGTATGTGGTATTTCCCCCCCAGTTTTTTCTTTTTATTATTTGTTTAAAAGTAATTGATATTGTTTTCGGCCTCAAGATTAATTTTTTTCTCTTCTTTTATTTGTTTTTTAAAAATTTTATTTGTTTTTCGAAAAAAATTTTACCTTAAGGCACCATCATCATATTGATGGATATTGTTGAAGTTGAAGTTGCAAGTTGTAAAAAGACCACCAGCCAGCCATCACTCTCCACTGCCATTGATCATGATGCCAATAGGTATGCCCACATGAGGTTAATTTAACAATGCTTACGAAATAAATAAAAATAATGAACCAGTAAATAGCCATTGATTACTGTAACCATAACTGTATAGCAGCTATTCATTCAGTACATAACAGTAATAATATTTCCTTAAGAGTGGTGTTAATAACATGCTGCCACAACAGATTAAATCGATTAACAATTGAAAGCAAATAAATGATTTGAGATCTTAAAGCAGTAAATGGAAGATTTATTAAGGAAATCATTAAACCACAATACATATGGTAATTAACCAAAACAAATACTATCAGAGAGAACGAACATAGTTAGGTTGGAATTAAAAGAATGTGGAACTCGTTTTAGCATGTAAAATTACATCACGCCAAATTCTTTTGAAAGCTTCTCAAATCAAATTCTGACTAGTCTGCAAGCCAAACTAAAGGGTTGTAATGACCTACAATGGTCTTGAAGCAAATTTTTGAAATAAAAAATTTCAAAATCGAAAGCCATGTTCATGTGATAGTGGAGGAAGTAATATTCTAAATACAAACCCAAACTGAGGGTTGTCTATAAAGAAACAATAAAGCTAAGAACGTTACATACATACATAATTGGTCATTACAATCCTTCAGTCAGGATTACGACCTAGTTTCTCACACCGCTTATGTTGTGTCTGTTAATTTTTATACATGAGTGGCGCGGACCTACAGTTTAAAGTCGACTCCGAACGACACATTTTTGAGAAACTTTTCATGGCTATTTTACTTGCTCTCGGAGTTTTGCCAGAAATCTGCTGAGAGAAAGTCGCCAAAGAAATACTTTTTGTATTTTGTTTTGATGTCTGGCCTGGGGCTCGAGCCCTGGCTTTACGTCTAACAAGCTAACACACTACCTACTAGACTACGGCGACTTTAAAGCTAAGAGCGTTGCATGCTACAAAAATCCGGTGTTTAATGCAATCCACTCAGAGAAAAATGCTGAGAAGAGAAAAAGAACGATAAACTTGAAGAATTATAGATTGAAGGAAGAGGGTACTCTCTTCGATAAGCGAATAAGGGAGTTTAATCTCTACTCATATTCAAAGTTTGAAGTACTCATCATATTCATACTTAACAACACGTATGATGTTGTTGCTTTCGACTCTCCATGGCTCAACATTTACAAGAATCACAAAATAAGTATGAATTGTGTACGAATACTAAAGTACTGAGCAAGAGGTTGTGTGTTTGCTCTGCTTTCTGCTCTCTCCTATTTTGCTTGTGTGTCTTTTTTTATTTTGCTGTAAATGCAACAACAACTAAGACTGTATCAAATTCGAATCAAACATATTGCGAATTGTATACGTTTGATGTCAACGTTGTATTCATACTCATTGCAACCTGTATTTATAAGTCAACGTTGTAGTGAGTACGAATGAATCAGAGACTTACTTATATTCGAGTGACTCAGAATCATTCATCAAAATTTTTGGTCTTAGTTGTTGTTGCATTTACAAAAGAAAGGAAAAAACACACAAGCAAAAAAGACAGAGCAGCCACTTTCTAGTGAGTGTTTTAGTGTTCATATGCGAATCATACTTATTTTGTGAACCTTTTAAATGTTGAGTCATGGAGAGTTGAAATCATCAGCATCATATCGACACCTCCGTTCTATAACATTCTAAGTCGAAAAAGTGTGTTTTGAGTTATGAGCTCTCAAAGTTTTCGCGCGACAGACGACTATATGTGTATTCTAAGGAGATTTTTCCCTATAACTTCGCATCTTTACCAAATTTTGACAGTATTTAAGTTAGAGAACGTAGAATTTAAAAATGCAAGAACATTAAAAAGTACACTTACAACGCTATAGAATGTATTGTTAAGTATGAATATGATGAGTGCCTTCAAAACTTTGAATATGAGTAGAGGTTCCATGATATTAAAATAAGTATGAATGCGTATAAGTATTAGAATTTATGAGTATGATGCGATTCTACTCATCTTTTTGAATACTCATTGCTGATCTCTGATGGTTAAGCAGTCGATGTGTGAATTTCTTTTGTTGCTAGTGGTAGCTTCTTGAGATTAATTGCCTAAAATTTCTGCATTCCGTTCAGTGACTAAGTGACAGAAATTCTAGGTGTCAAGGACACAAAAATCATGTTTAGAAATATTCCTCAATTTATTGGGGATTCCATTGTTTTAGGTTATACACCCAATAATAAATAATTTATTAATTTAAACTTTTTCTTCTGTTATGCCATGTATTTCAATACAAAATATTGTATTTAATTTAATACCCACCCCATAGCACCTGCATGTTTTTGTTAGTTACACCACTTTGGCTCTCAAACTCAATCGCTAATATGCTTCGATTATTACTTTGACTTCTGTTTTTATTTTATTTTTTACAAAAAAGTTTTTTAATTATTTTTTTAATTTCCTTATCAAAAGTACTTTATCTTGTTTATTATTAACAAAAAAAAGAAAAGAAAAAAAAAATTATTTCTTTAAGCCACCACAATATTTTTTGATTTTCTTTGCAATATTTTATGGCACAAAATGAGGAGAAAGAGAGAAAAAAAATTAATTAAAAATCGTGCATAAGACATAAAAATTGTACAATGTACAGTAGAGTACGGTACATACATACATACATATATTGTTAATTAGTTTCCAATATAAAGATTTCTTTTTCCTTTTTTTGGTTTAATAACAAACAAAATAAAATAATAAAATAAAATAATAAAAGGGGTGTTAATAAATTTGTAACAATTGGTAGGCTGGCCGATTGAATGCCGTTTATTTTGCCTAAAATCCGGTATTAAAACAGATGCCAATAACAGAAGTAAAAAACAAAAACAAAAACATAAAAGTATTTATTAACAATGAAATTTTTCTACTTTATTAATGAATTACAAAAACAACAATAACAAAAAAAGCAATTTCAATGAAAATGTGTTTATTAACACCTTTTCCTCCAATAGAAACTAAAAATGGAAAAACCAACAGAGCCATAAAGATAATTTGTATGTAGTCAACTACAACTACTTGAGTAGTAGTTTTCACCAAAACTTATAACCCAGTCTCTCTCTGTTGCTTTTTATATTCGTTTAATACCCTACACGTTTAATGGCTATTAAATTAAGTGCCTAGTTTATGCGGATATGTTTTTTTTGTCTTGAGCCGGAGGTGGGAATCTTCGAAAGACACTTTTGTTCCAACAAAAGAGTGCACGATTCAAACGTACGTACTAAACCCACCCCCTACACACTTCAACCACTCTCCCCCCGCGGGACTGCCGTAAGGTATTACTTCGCGGAGGGCTGGATAGCTTGAAAGCTTTATCACATTAATTTAAATTTCGCCTCCGTTCCTCCAGTCTTCGGAGTACATTCAAAACTCCAGCCATTCTCTGGCTATATTGACTCCATAGAATCCTACAGTTCAACAGTTCTTCCATTAGCCGCTTTGGTCCTAAATTCGTTTCTCCCGGCCATCTAAATCTGGGACAGCATGTTCGAATATGCTCCGCATCTTCCTCCTCATCTACACAGTTTGGGCATATAGGGGAAGTGTCATGACCAAATCTGTGCAGGTACTTTCTGAAGCACCCATGACCAGTTAGAAACTGGGTCACGTATTAGTTCAACTCGCAATGTCCGTTCTTCATCCATTTGCGCATGGAAGTCCTTCGCTCCTCCGCTTTTATAGCCGCTATTTGTCCTGGGTACTCGAGACGGCGAAGGTATATCCTTCTCATCTCATCCGCCAATATATCTATTGGTATTGTCTTTGCCAATGCCAAAACTGCTTCATCAGACACTGTCCTGAAGTCACTTATCCGTCTAATCGCGCTTAAACGATACACCGAGGACAGTATGCTCCTCGTTGTCCCCACTGAGAGTGCCTCCGACCATATTGGGCAAGCATACAGCATTATCGACGTTACTACCGCCGAAATTATTCTCCTTTTAAATGGACCTGGTCCTCCAATATTTGGCATCATCCTCGCCAGTGCTCCCTGTGTTACAGATGCTTTTTCACCGATGTATTTCACGTGCTCCTTGAAGTTCAACCTGTCGTCGATAATCACTCCCAGGTATTTTATCGCCCTCTTCGATTCGATCGTTGTGCCTCCAATGCTCCAATATTGCGGATTTTTTTTTTTTTTTTTTTTTATAGCTTTACGAGCTAAAGGTTGGGAATCTTCGAAAGACATTGCGGATATATATATATATGTGTGTGTGTGTGTGTGTGCGTCCCAGAAATTATTTTTAAATCCTCTCATAAACCTCTTAGTATTGACACGTTGTGGATATAATGTTGATAAGGAACTGTTTAAGTCAAACACCTTATCAAGAGTTGGTACTGCCTTGCCTTTCTATAATCTTGGATTCCCTGTGGGGGAGCAGCAGCCAGAATGATCTTAAACTGATTTTTTGAATGAAATTGAAACGCCTAAATTTTACAAACTTTTTCGACTTCTCCAGAGTTAGAAGCAGAGATTGCAATCGAGCTCTTTAATAACTACACCACTCTAGCAGGTCATCATTCACCGATATTCGTCTTTTATATACCAAGGCGTGTCAATTTTTCGCCTCTTTTCGCCTCCATAGCTCCTGACGACAGACTCCATCTATTGAACTCCTATCGAAATTTTAACAACCTGCGTTTTTTAGTTTGCGTTTAAATTGACATACTTCCCGTTGATTTGATGAGAAGATAGAAAAATGTACGAAAAATATCAGTCAAACCAAGGATATGTTTCATAAATATTATCGATACTCTGCACCATAGATTTTGTTATGGCCACACAAACACTGTGCAATTTAAAACAGCCAATAAGTGGCAAATTAGAGTTTTTGAAAACCGTAGGTGTCTCAAATGGTTCACAGGTTTATTTTGTATTTGACGTGTTTACATACATAATTGGTCATTACAACCCTTCAGTCAGGATTACGACCTAGTTTCTCACACCACTTATGTTGTGTGTGTTAACTTTATACATCAGCGGCGGGATCTACAGTTTAAAGTCGACGCCGAACGACAGATTTTTGAGAAACTTTTCATGGCAATTTTATTTACTCTCAGAGTTTTTGCCAGAAATCTGCCTAGAGGAAGTCGCCTAAAAAATACTTTTTGTATTTTATTTTGATGTCTGGCCTGGGGCTCGAACCTTGGCTTTTCGTCTAATAAGTTAACACACTACCTACTAGACCACGGCGACTACATTCGACGTGTTTAAAGCGAAATGTTAGCGAGTTTGAAGAAAGTGCGGTAGTGTGTTAGCTTATTAGATATGAAGCCTCGGTTTAAACCCCAGCTCCGAAATATAAAAAAAATATATCTGTCGGCGACTTCCTCTCATCAGATTTCTGGCAAAAATTCGGGCATAAATTCTGGCATGAAAAGGTTCACAAAAAATCTGTCGTTCGGAGTCGATTTTAAACTGTAGGTCCCGCCATGCAGTATAAAATTAACATTCACAACATAAATGATGTGAAAAACTCGGTCGTAATGCTTACTGAAGGACCAATTGAATAAGTAAATCGTTCCATTACAACACCCGAGCAGCAATCAGAGAGAGTCGACCCCAAAGAGGGTCAAGGTTAGCCTGTCAACCTAAAAAACAAATCTAATATCGTTGAGATCAACGATATTACTATTCCTTTAAGGAAACGTCACATAGAATCTTCCACAATTCTTTTCTTTCTTATTTTTATTTCTCTTGTTTGAGTTTCACTAATCGAGTCTACTGAAGCAAATTATGGAATGCCAGGGTTGCCAAATGTCGTTTCTGTGAACAAAAAATCTATCAAAATGCCTGTGATCATTCAGAGAAAATAATAACACGAAATATCATAAGAAGATCGAGTAAAGCCACCTTTTGGACCACCGGCCACCGTTTTACTCCAAATATCGGCCTTAAAGAATCAGAATCATTCTAAGAAATATCCTTGAAAGTATTTCATTTATTATTAAGTGTGTCTCAGTAGATCTTACTGTTTTCGAGTTTGACCAATCGAAACTTTCTCTATTTTATTAACCATATTAGTAAAGTAACGAATTTCAGTTAATGGTCAATTTTAAACATTTTACGAAGATCATGCAGTGAGAGTTGAAACTCAATTATTAAAAACTTTTTAAAAACATTCCACCATTTTAATTAGTTAGTTAGTTAGTCTATTAAAATCAACCTATTAACCAATTTTCTTTGGCTTACTTAGCATGCCTGTTTATTTGATTAGTTTTCTTGGGGAAAAAATACTCTTTAAACGCTCTTTTAGTTTTTTTTTTCGTGAATTATTCGATTTATTTTTAGTATGAAATTAAAATTACTTTGATTGCTGCTGAGCTTTCCTTTCAACTAGTAGTAGCTTTTAAAGGTAAGGCTTATAGGTCTATAAAGATTAAACAATTTCTATATAAGATCCATGCGAAGAGTTTTTATGTTGATCTTGAGTTTTTTACTTTTTTGAAATAAAACTCTTAAGTGAGTTAAATGGAGTTGAAAATTTTTAATGATAATGAGAATTTTTTGTTTATACTGCGCATAACATAAATGGAATGAAAAGAATTTATATTTCTTTTTATAATGAAAAATTAAAACTCGCAAGTGTGCGAAATTGAGTTATAAAATTTTGTATTGTTTTTAATACGAAACGGAATTAAAAGCTTATAACATGAAACATGAAATATAAAACTCTCGAGTGAAAGTTTTTACATTTCAGTTCAGTTGTAAAATGGGGAAATATATTAATATATTATTATATGATGAAAAAATAAAACTCGCAAGTGTGCTAAATTGAGTTCAAAAATTATAGTTTGAAATGTTTTTAATATGAAACGTAATTAAAAGCTTTTAACATGAAAAATAAAACTCTCGCGTAGGATAATAGGAGTTCTTAAATTTTACTTCAGTTTTAAAATCGAAAAAAAATATTAAAGTTTGTTTGTATGATGAAAAAATAAAACTCGCGAGTGTGCTAAATTGAGTTAAAAAATTTTGGGTTATAATGTTTTTAATACGAAATAGAGTTAAAAGATTTTAATATGAAGCATGAAAAATTAAACTCTCCAGTGAAATAATAGGAGTTTTTACATTTTACTTCAGTTTTAAAATGGAAAAAGTGATAAAAAAAAAATAAAACTCTCGAGTGTGTTAAAATGAGTTCAAAAATTGTGGCATATAATCTTCTTAATATGACATGGATTTTAATATAAAACATGAAAAATAAAACTCTTGAATGAGATAACAGAAGTTTTAGTTCAGTTAAGGTTTTTTGTATAACGAAAAAAATAAAACTCGCGAGTGTGCTAAATTGAGTTTAAATAAAAACTTGGTTTTATTAGACTTCTATTTACAGATTTTTGTTGGGCTTTTGGTGTCACTGGATGTGTTTAAATAAATTTGTTATGAAAACTAAAACTCTTGAGCTAATTTGGAACAAAAAAATCAATTTTCGAACACCCAGTTTAAAGGTTTTTTGAGAGGAGTTTTATTTCTTGTGTAATTATCTGTGTTTTAACTTTTATTTTTGATTCTTTTACAAAAAACCTTGTCAACCGCAAATATTTTCCCAATGATGTTAATGAAACCTTAAAAAAGTTTATGCAGGCTCCCCCCGCCATCGCCTTTACGAACTGAATTTGCTAGAAAGCTAATGTTACTATTTGTTTACCAAGTGGCAACAGGCAACAATTGTTGAATGTTGATGTTGTCTGCAACAGTAACAGCAACAAATTATAACAAATATAAGACACTGCAATAAATCCTTAAACCAAAGAAAAAATGGAAAAAAGAAAAAAAATACTCAGAGAAACCACAGAGAGGTGGTTAGAGCAGCAGTGGAGAGAGAAAAAAAGGGAAAATTTTTTAATAAACAAAAGCCACACTAAAATGAAACCATAAATTTTATTTAAAAAAACAATTTCCAAAATACAACAATTGCAACAACAACAATAATACATGGCATGAAGATGATGCCACAACGACAAGCTGAATTTTTATTTCATTTCTTAAGCAGCTGAAGAAAATATTGAATGGCTGATCCGTAATGATATGCCAACCAAACAGCCAGCCAGCCAATATTGCAAAGACATGATGGTAGTGGTGGTGCTGACGATGATGATGATGATGATGAGGCCTGGAATCTTTTTGCCATCTTCTTTTTTATGGCTGCTCTTAAACTGTAACTGTTGGAAGAAATATAGAAAAAAAAAACGAAACGAGCGATTTTAATTTCATGGTTTGTCAATCATTTTCAGAAAAAAACAGAAAAAAATGAAGAAAAACGGGAGAAGAAGAAAAAAAATTTATGAGCCAAACTAAAGCAGAATAATGTGGAATACACAGCATAAAAATGTTAAAGGTGAAACTTGATTATATGCCACATCAATATCAATCGAACGCCATGCCATGCCATGCCATTACCATGCCATACCATACCATGCCATGCTATGTCTTGTACGGAGGAAAGCCAACCAAATCTCTGTACCAAAACAATTATTTATTGGAAGGAAAATTAAATAAAAACAAAACAAAAATTTGCTAAAATGTTTAAATTTTAACAAAAGATTTTTCCCAAAGTGATAAAATTAAAAAAAAAATAAATAAAAAATAAAACAATTTTTTTTTTTTCATTTTTTTTTTTCAATTTGAATTTGAATTTTATTTTTGTCTTCAACGTTCCATCTCTTCTGCTGTGCAGATGCTGCACCATCGTCATCATTGGCATTAACAGCGAATACCATAAACTAACAGCATTACCATCATGTCAAAGGTTATTATAACACAGTATCATCGTTATTTTTATCTGTATACCGGGCCATACTCTTAAGCCACTTATACTCCAGCAATGGTTATGCGATATGTAGTCTTAGTTTTGTGTCTTAAGATTTTTATTTTTTCTGTCATTTCTAAATGACAGTTGCATTGACTTTTAAACACAAGATTGTAATTCAATTTGATGACTTTGTAGCAAGACAAACAAACTCAAATGTTGATCATCTCCGGTCATATTTTATGGCATGGCATGGCATGACATAACATAGCGATTTAAACGGATTATTTTCTATGTTTAGATGACGAGAAGTAAAAATAGAAAATAAAAAAGAATTTTGTTGCCATTGTGGAAAAAAATTATACGAGGTTTTCTTCTCACAATAATTTGCTTTGTAAATCGCTTCTCCCAGATGAAATAACATAAACAACGAGAATGATTAGGTAGCTCCACATCCGTGGAATAATATAACGAAAGGAGTAAAATTCCTCTTCCACACATCTAATACAAGCATTCAATACATTTCCACAGAAGCTATTGGTTTTAAACACTTGTATATGGCAACCCTATCATTCTGGATTTAATGGAATTGATATACAGTGGTGGCCTTATAGTTAGAAACAGTGTTTCTGGAACAGAGTTCTTTGAAGTGACGAATCTAAGTTTAATTTGTCCCAATCTGACGGAAAAACGACGTCCTCCAAACAAAGCCTTTGATCCCAGCTACACAGTGAAAACTGTAAAACAAATTAACAAACATACATATTGCTAAGTCGTTTCTAATTATAAGGCCACCACTGTAAATCAAGGGAAGTGACCTTAGTCTAGTAGGTAGCGTCTAGGCTTATTAGACATTAGGCCTCGATTCAAACTCCAGGTCAAATATCACCAACAAAACAAAAATATGAAAAAAAATTTCTTCGGCGACTTCCTCTCAGCTGATTTCTGCCAAAAACTCGGAGAGTAAATTAAATTGCCATGAAAAAGTTTCTCAAAAATCTGTCGCTCGGAGTCGACTTTAAACTGTAGGTCCCACCACTCATGTATAAAAGTAACACACATAATATAAGTGGTGTGAGAAACTAGGTCGTAATCCTGACTAAAGGGTTGTAATTACCAATTATGTATGTATATGGCAACCCTATCATTCTGGATTTAACGGAATTGATATAAATCAATGAAAGTCGCCGTAGTCTAGCAGTTAGTGTGTAGGTTTATTAGACATGAGGCCTCGGTTCAAACTCCAGGTCAAATATCACCAACAAAACGAAAATATGAAAAAATATTTCATCGGCGACTTCCTCTCAGCAGATTTCTGGCGAAAACTCTGAGAAAAATATAAAATTGCCATGAAAAATTTCTTAAAAACCTGTCTTTCTGAGGCATGTATACAATTAACACACACATTAAGTTGTGTTAGAAGCTAGGTCGTAATCCTAACTGAAGGGTTGTAATGACCAATTATGTATGTAACTAGTTTTGGCGTCGTACTAAGATTCCCTAGGAGCAGTTGGTAACTCTTACTACAATCAGGTTGACCTCGATTAACTGCTGATCAAAGCAGCTCCATGGGTATACTAAAGTCATACACCCTTCCTTCTCGATGGCAAATGGCTATGTGGTCCCTTATGTGATTAAGACGCTTCATCCCATATAGAGACTACTGGAACATGAATCAAAGGTTTTCTGCCAAATTCTTATGAAATATCGGAACTCGGATCAGCATGATCGGAGAGATCATTAGAAATTTAATGGGAAAAATTCTGTGTATATCTGGAACTTCGTTATAAAGAACTCATATTGATTACCGAATTACTGCATAGAAACACTTACTTAATCATCATGGCGATTAAGTGACTCCTTAGTAACGGAATATTCCCTGATTATAGGTTAGGTTAGGTTAGAGGACGTGTACTTGTCAATTAAGACAAGTACAGTACCCGGATGTCGAATTGACCCATTGTACAACATCCTTGTGTCTCATACCACATATTTTGTGTGTGTCAAATCTATACATGAGTGGTGGGACCTACAGTTTAAAGTCGACTCCGAACGACAGATTTTTCATGGCAATTTTATTTACTCTCAGAGTTATTGCCAGAAATCTGCTGAGAGGAAGTCGCCGAAGAAATACTTTTTTGTATTTTGTCTTGATGTCTAGCCTGGGGTTTGAACCTTGGCTTTACGTCTAATAAGCCAACACACTACCTACTAGACTATGGTGACTTCCCTGATTATACTAATACCCTGACAGTTCTGATGTTCTTTTCGAAGGTCATATTAACGTCCATTTATGGGCAAAGTATGTCGCCTATTTCTTCGGTAAATGGTGGATTATTATTATTTCGATGGACATATAGAAATATTTGAAAACTGTTGTGGACCAGAGATCAGCAATGAATCGTTTTTTCGCTACTCATAAGCTGGCATGAAGTTTTGAATTTAAGTGAGTCAACAATATTGAAATTTAACTACTCTGTGATTCATTCGAACTCACTACAACGTAGATTTATAAGTACATGTTGCAATGAGTACGCTTACAACGTTGACATCAAACTCATACCATTCGAATTATGTTTGATTCATAAGCCGCCTAATCATTTAGATTCATAACTTTAGAAAAATGCTTATAATGCTTATAAATGATTCGAGTGACTTCGAATCCTTCATGAAAATTTGCTGTCTTAGTTATTGTTGCATTTACAAAAAAAAAAAAAGAAAAATGACAGAGCAGCAAGCAGAGCAAACACACAACCTTCTAGTGAGTATTCGTACGCGATTCATACTTATTTTGTAATTCTTGTAAATGCTGAGTGAAGGAGAGTCGAAGTCAACAACATCATGCGTATTGTTAAGTATGAGTACGATGAGTACTTCAAACTTTTGATGAATAATTCGAATCATTCATCAAAATGATTCATTCTAAATTTATGAATCTGAATGAGTAGGCGTATGAATCAAACATATTTCGAATGGTATGAGTTTTATGTCAACGTTGTACTCATACTCATTGCAACCTGTACTTATAAATCAATGGTGTAGTGAATACGAATGAATCAGAGTAGTTGTTGTTGTATGAATGCGTATAAGTATCAGAAATTATGAGTATGATTCGATTCTACTCATCTTTTTGAATACTCATTACTGATCTCTATTGTGGATATACTGACATTCTGACTACGATTATGCTAAAAATTATAAATGAAATCCTCTCCTTATTAAATACTTTCTAAATACAATGGAAGAGGATATATTCGATTGTTAAATTGAATATCTTATGGTCTCTACCCTCACATGATATTGCCTTATAGCAATTTTGTGCTTGTCGATTAGACCTTCTGTCTTAAGTTCAAGCTCATAAAATCTTCTTCTTATACATAAAAATGAATGTGTGTTTATTTGTTTGTGGGTTTGTTTTGAAATCTATAGCTGGCTAAACGGCTGGACCGATTTTCTTGAAATTTTAACAGTACCTTCCTGTATGTCTGGAAGGAACTATAGGCTACTTTTTATTTTAAAATTTCAACTAGGCGAGGTGCCACGCCCACATACTCATATAAAAATGAAAGTTTGTTTGTATGTACCTTATAGAATCGTAAATTATGCATTTGATCATGTTATGATCTTTAGTAAAGGTGTTTCGCATGAGCCGACGAAGGTTTATAAGTTGGTATGATCAATTTTTGGTAGGTGGTGCCACTGAAAATTACTTAAAATCAATTAAATCGTAAACTGTGCATTCTTTAACAAAGTTGTTGCGCATGAGTCGACGGAGGTTGGTGCGATTAATTTCCGATGGATGGCGTCACTGAATATTATTCAAAATGAATGACAAGCAATTGGTCGACCTACACCTTAAGCACGGAAGAAATTAGCATTAAGAGCCCCCAGAATCAGAGACCGTTCGCTTGAACCACTTGAACAACGAGAAGTGAGATTAGAAACTTATCGAATACGGACTACTCAGGCCCGTTCATCTGAATCATCAGGACAACAAGACATTTGTGTGATGTCTTTCCTTCAAATTTATTTTAGCTGGTGGCACAGCAACACGCGCAGGGTACAGCTAGTTTATTATAAAAATGAAAACAAATATATCACCTGTTAATAAAATTTAAAAAAAAGAAGTGCTAACTAATTAGTGTGTATACAAAATATAAATTTTATAATATTTTATAATACGTGTAGATGACAAGTGACGTAATCAATTTTTAAAGAATGCATTCGTTAATTGAATATTATTTTTCACGTATTAATGTGAAGTACATGAGCATAATAAATTGTTTACATGATGTAAAAAAATATCATAATTGCTATTAAATGAAAAATTATTGAAAGTTTTATTTCAAACTGTATAAAATCCTCTGTATTTTATTGTTTTATTTCAAAATCATTAGTTTTTAACTTTAAGCAAATTATGTCTTCTCCATGTAAAGGTATTATATGCTATTTATTGCTACTAATTGTCTACATGCTTCATTTTATGAGCTTTTACGCCCAAAAAACATTTTAAATGTGTGTCTAATTGAAATTATTTACATAATTTTGAGTACGTCCAACAAACATGGTGTATCATTTAATATTAATTATTTTTTATGGTCATAAATTAGTAAACATTTTAAAAACTACATTGCTTGTTATGAAATATTTCTGTTTACATAACAAACATATGTATTTCAAATACCCCTGCTGCATGTGATTAATCGATTACAAAAAAAAGCCTTCGAAAATATTGTTAAATCTCATATTACTACCGTTATAATGCTGTAACTGTAACGACTTCAACTTACCAGTCCAATATATACAATCTTTTATGATACAACAAACTAAAACTAATTGTTTTAAGACATAATAGGTGACGTTCCCTCATAGTATTCCTTGCACTTGTTCGTTGAAAGTTGGTAATTTGAGCCAACATTGCCTTTTCTTTGAAGAAGCTTAGAGAGTGATGGGACATTAAAATGGTAAAGCAGATTCGATTCTGTCCACACTATATTTATATGCTATCTTCACAGACATTTCTTAATTTCCCTTGAAGTCAATATATTTAGATTTGGGAACGGCATATTAAATAAGTGCAGGATTTAATTTAATTTTTTTTCAACTCTTGTAAAACAGTTTTTAACGCCAGACTAAACACCAGTATTCTATAGGCGGCATATCAGTGTAATAAACGTAAAGAAAAAAAAAAAGATTCAAAAATGATTTTAAAAATTAAAGTGTCAGTCAGTTCCATCCTATAAAATGATTAAGATTCACCGAATAAAATTCTTCACCACAACATTTAATACAAAATCGCAGCAACACATTTTCGTAGTGGGTGTTGTTTCTTGGCAACGACACATGGTAACCCTATTGTTCTAGAATCTGCTACAGTAGATCAATCATCGGTTTATCTAAGTAAACTTGATTATTGAAGCAGAAATTTACTTTTTTGGTGTCTCAGCCACAGTAGTGTTTATGCCTTCAGTTTTCTAGTAATAGGCACATCAGTATATGTAGGTTGTAATGGTTGTAGCTTATATTGTACTAACTTGAAGACATAGTGGATCTCTGAACCTGGGGCACCGACATTCTAATACTCAAGGTCTTGTAAAAACTTAGTATTTACTGGAAGTCGTATTACAGCCCTGAAGTCTCTACTTATCATACTCTTAGTCTCCCTAAAAGTAATCCAAACTATAAATCTATTGCGGGAATATAAAATTCTCTCGTAATTTCTGGAAGCTTGTCTCTTTGCAAGTAACGTGTCTTCTAAGTAACGTTGTCTTCTAAGTAACGTGTTTCATAATGCCGCTATACAAAATGTTTACAATGTATACTATTTCAATACGTCGTCAATGTGTATTTTTAACGCAGTCAAAAAGCAAGTAGGCATTGGATTTATAGTTGATGCATTGTTTGGTTACTTTGCATATCTACATAGTTTCTATACAGTAGTAGGTAGAAGTGCATACAAACTTTGTATTGATACATTTTGGAAGGCAGCCATAATAAGACGAATAATATTTTATTGAAGGTATTTAGTTTGCCTTTAAAACTTTCACATTCCTTAGCACAACCATTCTTTAAGGAGATGACAGACATATTACACTGACATTCCAATGGCTTTGTAGTTGCTTCTTATGCTTCTCACAAAGATGGCCCACAAGCCCTTCTATTCCTGACTTGATGGACTCTGCAGATATGACCATCTCTTCTGTTACTTTAGAGGCTCATAATAGCTAAGCTTCTCTCAAGGGTAATTCGCATGCAGTGGCTGTTTCATACATACATACGTAATTGGTCATTATAAGCCTTCAGTCGGAATTACGACCAAGCTTCTCACAACACTTATGTTGTGTGTGTTAATTTTATACATGAGTGGCGGGACCTACAGTTTGAAATCGCTTCCAAACGACAGATTTTTGAAAAAAATTTTCATGGCAATTTTTTTTTCTCGCAGACTTTTGGCCAAAAATCTGCTGAGAGGCAGTCGCCGAAGAAATGTTTTTTTTCTCATATTTCCTTTTGTTTGAATGTCTGAGCTGGGGTTTGAATTGTGATCTCACGCCAACACACTACCTACTAGACTACGGCAAGTACTAATAGTTGGAGTTGTTTCACTGCTAATTAAATAGAGCGTGAGAGTACTTTTCCCAAAAGAAATAGGCAAAGACATAATAAAATGATCGGGAAGCTGCTGTTTGTCATACATGATGCTGATCAACATTTTTTGTCAAAAGTCCATCAAGTCTATCCGAACTCCAATTACTCCATCAAATTTAAAGAAAATCGATTAACAATTAAACTCAGTTCCAATATAATTTTAATAAAAAAAAGTGTGGAAGGAGTACATCAATTTGCAATATGAAACTAATTTTAATATTATCAATCGATACCCATTTGACATGGCTATCCATATCTGCTTCTGAGCTCTCTCAAATTGCTAAAATGTTGGCAACCGATATACATACATAACATACATAATAGGTCATTACATCCCTTCAGTCAGGATTACGCCCTAGTTTCTCACACCACTTATGTTGTGTGTGTTAATTTGTATGCATGAGTGGTGGGACCTACAGTTTAAAGTCGACTCCGAAAGACAGATTTTTGAGAAACTTTTTCATGGCAATTTTTGCTTACTCGCAGAGTTTTTGCCAGAAATCTGCTGAGAGGAAGTCGACGAAGAAATACTTTTTGTATTTTGTTTTGATGTCTGGCCTGGGCTCGAACCCTGCCTTTACGTCTGATAAGCGAACGCACTACCTACTAGACTACGGCGACTTCAATATAAGATATAAGAAATGTTAATTTGATGCTTGAAACGGTTGCTCACACAGATCAATTAAGATTAAGGAAAGCAAATTGAAGTGGAAATTTGATTCACTAGCAGATCATTATAGTCGCCGTGGTGTAGTAGGTAGTGTGTTGGCTTATTAGACTAAGGAGTCGATTCAAACCTCAGGTCAGACTACAAAACGAAATAGGAGCAAATATTTCTTTAGAGACTTCCTCTCAGCAGATTTCTAGCAAAAACTCTGAGAGTACAATAAAATTGCCGTGAAAAAGTTTCTCAAAAAATTTGTCGTTCGGAAAGGACTTTAAACTTAGGTTCCGCCGCTCATGTATAGAAATTAACATCACACAACATAAGTGGTGTGAGAAGCTAGGTCGTAATCCTAACTGATGGGTTGTAATGGCCAATTATGTATGTAGTGGAGCATACTCAAATCAGTATCTTATGGTCCTTTGATTTTAATTTTTGGTATTTTTTTTTTTGTTAGGTAATTAACAGATGTTTTATATTCTATGCCGATTTGAGCTACGCATTCATAAATAATGGAAACAAAACAAGATTGTTGTTGTAAACTAAACAAAATTAAATTAAATAAAAAGTTTTTTGATTTTAATCTTCAATAAGGGGCAAAAGGAGTGATTTCGACAAGCATTTCAAATTTTATTTCATTTTCAATTTGTAATGGATGGATATGAGAATAAATGATGAAATGAAAACAGATGTAAAATATGTTTGTGTGAGAATTCAACATCTCAAGGTTATTGACAATGGAAACATTTACAGAATGATAATAGAAATAAAAAAGGGCTTTTTTGTTGTAATAAAAATTATATTTTTATAGGGCCATCATAACTTACAGCAAAGGGGGGGACTATTGCTTACGAAAGAAAAATAAAAAAAAAAAAAAAAATTAAAAGCTTTTTAGAAAAAATAGAATTACAAGAGATTAACACTTACTTTGTGAAAAGGGTTTAAAAGAGAAGAAGAAGCAATAAGTATGTATATGTGTGTCAATTGTTAATTGAACACAATATGCCCTACAAATTATCAAGTTTTTATGACTTATCATCAATGGATTCTAATAAATTATTGGATTTTCATTCTTTTTTTTATTGACTTAGGACAACAATTGTGTTCAGTTGCTGCATACATTGTAAACAAAATAAGATAAGATTAGATTGTGTTGTGTATTGAAGTGGTTTCCTCTAAACGATCATTTTATCTTTTTGCCATATGAAAAGTGTTCTACATTGTAACTGCTGTTACATGATTAGGGGATTTATTCAATCGATTGAAGTACCTTTTTTTTTTGTTTGATGAATATGGCGGTGACACATCAAGGTTATAAAGAATATTTTTATTTAATCCGACAATAAGTTTTTGGCTTATACAATACTACGTGGAAAAGAACAATTTTGAACTGTAAAAAAAACTTGCCAAACTCCGATTATGTAGGAATTGATTCGGAAATGAGAAGAAAACATTTCCTATATATATTGAATACGTACGGTTTTTCTTCCGGCCAAAGCTCTTTATTTTAAAATAAAATCATTCTAGTCTGATGTGAAATAATTACTCACTTGTACGTGTTATGTGGCATGCATTATTCCAAACCCCTAATGCTGAAAAATCGACTTGGAAGAAGCAAGCTAGAGTCAGCTGCCTCACCGTTTTCCACGTACTTTACACATTTTAGACTTTTAGAATGAAAGAAGCAGCCTTTGTAGGCTTTATAATGTCAATTTGAGTTTGTATACGGGAATTTATTTTGCCCGTGACTCCACATAATTTGGAATACAATGCTATCCAAGTAGTAGAAACGGTCTACGTTTTCTTTTGTGCATTGTATAGCGAAAGGCTGTTTTTTTTCAAGTATATTTATTCAATTTGTAGGTATTCACTACATTATATATTATGTTCCACAGTCGATCATAAATTTCGTTTCGTTTTTTTTTATGGCTTTGGAGGCCAATTAAGATTTTCTCTCTAAACTTCATTATTCCTTGTAGCCAATAATGCTGTATGAACAGATTTGTTCAAGTTTTCTTGAGGTTCGTAGATCGTTAATTGTATAATCCTTGCGTTTTTCCGCTATCGATGGCATTATAGTATCATGAGGTGCAATGTAAAGGATAATGGGTAGTAGAGACAAACTGATTTAATAACGTTTTTGGTTCACTTGTTCTACTACAGTCTAGAACACTAATTTCTGGGTTATCGTATTGGCTTCTAATAAGATTGATTGTCTTCTTTATTTGTTTGGGTGGCCAATACGTTACTGCTTTCGATTGCATCACATGCCTTCTCAAACACAAAAATAAAGTTTCGTTGAATACATTGCATTGCTTTGATCGACACAGAAAAATCGAAGATCAAAGGAAAACCGAATGGAGTTTCTTTCTAATGTAACCGTCCGCTGAATATTCACGCTTCATTGTGACCAGCAGCTACATTCAAAGAAGATTTGTGGAATAGGATTTTAAAGTCGCCGTAGTCTAGTAGGTAGTGTGTTGGATTATAAGGAGCGAGGCCGTGGTTTCAACCCCTGGCTCAAACAACTCCAACTAAAACGAAATATGAAATACTCTTAGCAAAAACACGTGAGTGTAAATAAAATTGCCATGAAGAGTGTTTCAAAAATCTGTTGTTCGGAGTAGAATTTTAACCGTACGTTCTCCCACCACACGTGAATTAAATTAACACACACTACAAGGGCGGTGTGCGAAGTTAGGTGGTAATCCTGATCACATAGTACGGTGTACCTTGTTGCGTAATAAAACTGATGTCCATAAATAAACTTGATTGGAGAACATGCGATAACAAAAATGCTAAAACAAAAGCATATCCTCTCTTAGTAAGCATCCTTTCCCAATACTTAGTTTGGAAGTTTGACGTCACCGTTGTCTAGTAGGTAATGTGTTGGCTTATTAGACGTCAGGCCACGGTTCAAACCCCAGGGTCAGACATCTCCAACAAAATTAAATATGTGACTTCTTCCTCTCAGCAGATTTCTGGCAAAAACTCAGAGAGTAAATAAAGAATTGCAATGAAAAGTTTTTCATAAAAAAATCTGTCTTTCGGAGTCGACTTTTAGACTGTAGGTCGCGGCACTCATGTATAAAATTAACACACACCGCATAAGTGGTGTGAGAAACTAGGTCGTAATCCTGACTGAAGGGTTGCAATGACCCATTATGTATGTATGTATGTATGTATTTAAGTATGCATTAAATGGATCTTTGATTTAAAAATCAAAGTTTGGCTGCCCTCCAAAAAGTTAGTTGTTTTGTGTTTGAACACACTATAGTGTTTCATAAAGCCGCCGTACAAAATGTTTACAATGTATACTATTTCAAAACATCGTCATTGTGTATTTTTAACGCAGTCAAAAACCAATCAGGCATCGGGTTTTATAGTTGATACATTGTTTGGTTACTTTGCATATCTACATAGTTTAGATACAGTAGTAGAACTGCATACAAACTTTTTATTGATACATTTTGGAAGGCAGCCTTTTATTGACATTACGTAACTCTGCCAATAAGCTTATAATAATAAGCAAATAATAAGCCTTTTTTCACATTTAAAACTCTTTTTAAAAATATTTTTTTTTTATAAATCGTTATTAATTTTTCCCTTTTTTTCTTCTTTCTTTACAGGTAAGCCTTACTTTGCTTTTCATTAAAGTGAAATCAAAATTTTATAATTTTTTAACAAATATTGCGTAAGTACAAGCAAAAAATAAAACAAAAGAAAAATAAAATTATGTGTCATACAGACAGACAGTCATGTCATAAACAATTATTACAGTATCATAGACAGCAGGCAACATCTTCTTTGAATGAATGTTGGTGGCAAAGAAAACCATGGTTTTCTATTAACGTTGAACATAACGTAACGTAAGGTAACTTCAAATTAAGGAAGTTTTTTTTCCACAATATTGCACCCCTTACGAGGTGTATTATTGTAAGTGTGAACACACCTTATCAACATTTCTTTCATTTATTACATACATACGTGTGTTTTTAGATTTTTTTTTATTTTTATTTTCATTTTCATTTTGATTTTTTTTTTGTTTATTAGATTGCGTGCAAATTATAATTTTTCATTAAAATTTCTGGTGTCGTTTTTATTTTCTTTTCTTCATATTTTTTTTTCATATTTTATTTGTTGAAGTTTGTCTTCATTTTTTATTTCGATATAACGACGAATAAAACAGCAAAATTTAATCACTTTTGTTTATAAATTTCATTAATAAACGTAAAGAAACAAAAATAAAAACTCCTTTGAAAACCTTTCAAGTGAAAGTTACACTTTTGAAAAAAAAAAGAAATAGGCCCCCCTCCATAAAAAACTAAAACAAAAAAAAAAATTTTTTTTAATTGGTTACAAGGAAAATTTATAGAAAAACTATCTACACGATACGTACATATGTTTGTATATACATATGTAGATATGTACACATGTGAGTAAATTTTTGGCCAGTTCAATGAAAATTGATTATGTAAACACACTAACTCTACACTACAGTAAGTTTTTGTTTTTCACTTCTTTCTTTTGGCCAAAAAAAAAATTTAAATCGCAAGTAAAAAAATCTGTTTTTTTTTCGTATATTTTTCTAATGCTTATTCAGGAGTGTGAAAAGTATATTTTTCTTCACAGAAGCTTTACTTTGTTACAATAAACGCTGCTGCTGCTTGAGAGTCTAAGGTGCTGATGATGATGACCACACCAAAACCATTAACAAACAGCAGCACCTGCTTTATTTTAAAGCCTTTTTTCCCCCATCCGTTTTGGGAAAGTTCATTTGAAATTTTTCATAATTTTTCATTTTTTTTTTTTTTTTGGTTTTTTCATTTTTCTTTCCCAAAGTGAAGGTGTTAAATAAAATAAATTTTTCTTCCATATTTTTCCCAAATACAATAAAATAAATTGTCATATAGAAACTCAATTGTTTGCTTGCTTACACACACAATAGGTGTTGTTTTTGGGAGACACAGACCGTGCATGTTAAAGTCCAACTTCCATAATTTAGCCACCACACCGGGGTTTAGTTAAACAAAATCATGCAATTTTTTTCCACAACAAACATTCCAAGTGGGAATTTTGTTAATTAAAGTTTGATAAACAACAAAAACAATATGAATAAATTAAAAATAATTTTGTTGAATGAAATGATTAAAAAAGTCTGTCGGTTTTAGGGCCTCAAATCCGAGGAAGATAATTTATCACACGATTAGTTTTCAAATTCCTTATAAAAAATATTTAAACTTACCAGGGTTTTCAAAATTTTAAATATTAATCCTCCTCCACACATAATCCACCTAAAAAGCAGCCTAAGCTTCGCCCCGCAGAGGAGGATAACACTAATAACATACGTAATAGGAAGCCCTACCTCTTGATATACAAGAGTCCATAATCAGCAAAGTTGTCCATGACTGCACTCAATACATATCCCCAGAAATCTTGGATTTGCTTCTAAACAACGACGTCTGTAAAGCCTATTATCTTTAGGCCTGTTTAGATTGATTAAGGAACCGTGAAGTGAAGCAAACAAATAGTAAGAAATGGGTAGGGTGTATAGCTGTCACAAATTCATGTCCATAGCACATAGGTATCAGAGCACAGGGACGCTCTACTTAAGTGGCCAAGTGCGCCAAATCTATCAAAGTCTCCATTTAAAGTCCTGCGAGATTATAATTGACAATGTGATCATGAATTCCCTGAACGCTAGATGGAGTTCCGAATAAGAGCAGAAGCTCATAGAAAATCTGAGCAAAAAATGTATAGAAGGCATAGGGAAATCTGCTTATACTCCTAAGAAAAGTGCTCAGTATGATTGTCGATGTCATTATGGGGTCTTACGTTATATATACCTCTTCTATTGTATAACTAGCAAATGCTTTCTGCAAAAACTGAAGCGATAAGTAATATTTGGAGACTGTTCTTTGCCTACTGGGTACATACTCTGCTTCTACATATTTCCGAGAAAAAAAGGCCCCTTGGTGCCTTCTATAAAGATGAGCTGGAGTATCATTCACATTGGCAGTGGGATTAGCTTTTCGATATAGAAGTAGTAGGCTGGTAAATACAATTTTGACTATTTTTTGTACAAAATGTCCAAGTCATTTTAAACGTCAAAATGTCTTTGCGGTGATATAGAAAGTCAAAGTGACAGCCCTATTGCACTATTTTATAGCATGCGATAAGCAGTTGTCGCTTTTATTTGTGAGAACAAAATTCCCGATATATACTGAAAACCTAGTCGAATTGTGCTATACCCATGCACAATACTGAAATTTTCCTACATTCAGTTAATTAAGGATTACATTATCCCTACTTAATTAATTGGCCAGTACAACTTTTTCGTCGGGATTGCAACCTAGCTTTCGCACAGCTCCCACACAACATGTGTGTGTTAATTTTATTGACCAGAAGCGGTACCTACAGCCGACCCTGAACAACAGGTTTAAGGAACTTTTTATGGCAATTTTGTGTCAGACGTTTTTGTCAAAGACTGCTGAGAGGAAGTCGCCTAACAAATATTTTTCATATTTTCGTTTTGATGTCTGACCTGGAGTTTGAACCGATGCCTCATGTCTAATAAGCCAATACACTGCCTACTAGACTATGGCTGACTTCCAAAATGTTAGTTGCTTTGCGTTTGAACAAAGTATCGTATTTCATAATGCCGCTGTACAAAATGTTTACAATGTATACTATTTCAAAACGTCGTCAATGTGTATTTTTAACGCAGTCAAAAAGCAATCAGGCATCGGATTTATAGTCGATGGATTGTTTGGTTACTTTGCATATCTACATAGTTTATGTACAGTAGTAGAACTGCATACAAACTTTGTATTGATACATTTTGGAATGTAGCCTACGGCTACTACTTATCTACTTACACTTTAATTGGTCACTGCCACCCATTAGTTAGCATTCTCACACAGCTCATATTGTTATGTGTGCTAAGTGTTATGCTTGAGTGGCGGGATCTATAGTTTAAAGTCGTCTCCGAAGGACAGATTTTTGAGAAACTTTTCATGACAATTTTATTTTACTCTCACAGTTGTGTGCCAGAAGTCTGCTGAAAGAAATATTTTGTTCGAAATGTAGAAACTGGGGTTTGAATCGTGGGCTCCCTTCTAATAAGACGAACGCACTACCTACTAGATTACGGCGACTTCAAGAATAAACAATATATACCAAGTTTAGTACCTTTTTTTGGAGTACTTTATTTGTACCACATTTCGACAATTTTTTTTATTTTTTCATATGTTTTTTAGTTTTTCAAGTTTAGCAATTTTTTTTCTATTAAATGGTAGTTTATAAACATTACCAATAGGAACTTACTTAACTTTGTTAAGTGGAATATGAAAACCCAAATACAATATTAGTTACGTTCATCTTATTAATGCCCCCTAATGATTAATGCTTAATTGCATTCGGGTGAATTAATCTGCGACCATTTATAAATTGTTTAAATATTACAAAAGCTAACAAAAAGCAATAGCTACCAGCATTTATTATTACACTGGGTACCATTTCTACAAATGTTTTACAAACATTTTAATGTGTGGCTTATCCTCCTCAAAAATAAAATAAAAAAAAAACAAAAAATACTTGAAAAAGTCTTTTAAATTACACATCATCAACAGCAACAACAACAGCAACTTTAACAATGTAAAGTGTAGTGCATGTATACATATGTTTACGTACATATGTACGTACGTAAAGAAAAAGTAAAAAGAAATTAATGAGTATTTAACGAATATTTTCAACAAAATAAAATTCCCATAAAAATTAAATAAACAAATCGTTAACGTTAACGATAACGATAACGATAAAAAAAGATGGGAGGAAAAACAAACTCTTTACATAAATATATTTATTGTGAACAAACAAACAAAAAAACTAACAGATCTCTTCTCTATATGCGATAGTAAATCACAAAATTAAAACTACATTTTGAAAGAGATCTTCCCCCTGAACATTTTGAAAGGCTTTTTTATTTAAAACAATTAAATAAAAAAGATTTGGGAAACGTTTTCAAACTTAAATTTGTTTTTCAAGCAGCCAATAAAGCAATTTGATTTAAACAAAAGTACTTAACATTTCGTACCAAATTAAATTTTTTACTTACTTAGATACATTTATTTTGCAATTAGCAGTTAGAATTTGTGGTAAATTATCTAAAGAAAATAAAAAAAGAAAATTAAATTTTAAAAAATAAAAAAAGTACTTAAAATTTCGTATTATTTTTCAATTAATTTTGTGATTTTTTGTTTCCCTTTTGCAAATACTTTTTCAATATCTTAATTTATTACTATTTTTAGAACCAAAATAGCATCCATAACTTAACATCGCCGCTATATTAACTTCTAAACAAACTACACTTCAAAGTACCAAAAGTACTAAAAGTACCAAAACTTGCTATTATTATAAATTTTTCTAATACAATTTTTTTTACTACACAGGCTAGTTACTTCCAGAGTACTTTATGAAAAAATTAGTCTTTCAAATAAGTACAATTGCTTAGTTTCGTACTATTCACACTTATTTCTCTTGATATAGCTGGCCGGCTGAGACAGATATTGTATGGCTCTTTTAGTACTTTTTAGTAATTTTTTGCACAGCATTAATACTTTAGAGGTCTTTGTAGTTATTTACTTACTTACTTCATTCGTTATTACAACACATAAGTCAGGATTACAACCACATATGTACCTTCTCGCACTACCCATGTTGTGTGTGTTATACTATGTTCAGATATGCACTTTTATTGAGTCAATATTCGGTTTATTGAAGACAATATTTTAAGTGTTCAGTCATAATAATATACGCAGTTCAGCTGCTTATTCAATATTCATTTGACAGCTGGTAAACAAAACAGCTGGTTGTTTCAACAACATTGTTTTTCTTTTTTGTCGTTGTTGATATTTGACAACTCAAATGTGTTCGGTTAATTGTATTATGCTCACAGAACGTACTTATGACAGTGCTGCATTTTAAGTTTTACTCAATATTATAACAATTTGCGTATTTATTGCGCAATAATTAATGGAAACTTTATATGGAGTATTGAGCTCAATAATGGCGTTTATTGCGATTTACGCATTAAAGGTGCATATCTGAACACCGTATTAAGTTTATCCATGAGTGGTGGAACCCACAGTTTAAAATCGATTCCGAAAGACAAATTTTTGAGAAACTTTTCATGGCATTCTTATTTATTCTCAGAGTTTTGCGCCAGAAGCCTTCTGAGATGAAATTGCCGAAAGAAATATTTTTTCGTATTTCATTTTGTTAAACCACGGGCTTGCATCTTATCAGCTAACACACTACCTACTAGACTAAGGGCCTTTAAGATTTGCATTTTAAATTCAAGTCTCCCACCTTTTTTTAAATACTTTTCTTATTTTTTAGATTTGTTTGGTACTATTTTTTGTATCAATTTTTTTCAGCACCTTTTTAGTACTATTTTAAAGTACCATTTTTCTCACTATTGTTTGGCACCTTTTTTATTCTTCTTTTCTTACACCATGGAATAGTTCGAGTAATGTAAGTTGTTTTCTAGGTGTACTCCTCGATCCTATGATTTTAAATCATAATCCTGACCAATTGGTTGTAACATCAAATAGATTTACGCTCTTAATACTGTACGTTTTGGAACGTTTTTGTACTATTTGTTCTGTTTAGTACTTTTGCACTATTTTTATTGTACTGTTTTTACTATTCTTTAATGTCTGGCTCTAGTTTTTTCTTGTAGTATTTTTTTGTACCTTTTGGTACTTTTTTCTTGTAATAGTTTTTGTACCTTTTGGTACTTTTTCTTGAAGTATTTTTTTTACCTTTTGGAACTTTTTTTTATAATATTTTTTGTACCGTTTGGTGCCTTTTCCTTGTACTATTGTTTTGTACCTTTTGACACTTTTGTCTTGTAGTATTTTTTGTGCCTTTTGGTACTTTGTCTTGTAGTATATTTTTTGTACCTTTTGGTACTTTTTCTTGTAGTATTTTGTTTTTGTACCTTTTGGTACTTCTTTGTGTTTTCCTTTTTTATTTAATATTTTAGATATGTGGGTAGCGTTCGATATTAAATTTTTGCTTTTTTTTTTGGTACTTTTGAAACAATTGTTTGGTACTTACAGTTCTGTGTGGCTTTATTAGTGTATATTTAGTACTCTTTTGATACTTTTTAAACTTTTTATACTTTTTAGCATTAAAGTATATTAGAAACTTTTTAGTGTGGGTTTTTTACGTCTCTTGAGGCCAATATACAGGAGTTTATCCCTATTCATTTAGCGTATTGTGCTGAAATGCCTGAGAGAGAGTTACAACAGAATCGAAAGTGGAGCTATAATGTGCTAAATTGGTGCAAACCACTTGACTCTTTGTGTTTCATTCGTTTGATACTTTTTACGGTGTTCGTTACCCTTTGATTTGCTTGGTACGCAAAGTATAAAATTTTTGTGCTTTTGTAGTACTTTTTGGTACTTTTCATATGTATTATTATTTACTGACATATTCTTTATTACTCCACTTTATTTGATATTTTTTGCCATTTACAACAAAAGTATCTTTTGGTACTTTTTGTATCGTTCAGTATTTTTGGTTTGATATATTTTGTACCATTTAGAACAAAAGTACCTTTTGGTACTTTTTGTATTGCTCAGTATTTTTCATTCTATCGTGTTTTTTTTATTGTATAATAACCATTTTGCACTTTTTGGTACTTTTTTGCATTTCTTTATCTCTTATTTGTGGTACTTTTAGTATATTTTTGTTTTGATTGATACTTTTTATTCCTATTAATAATTTTACTTTTTAACTTTTTCCCTCATTTGGTGTTTTGGCGTTTTTTAGTATTCCCATCTACTCTCATTCGTTTGTGTAACTTTATCCTGAAGTATTTAACCTTCAACTTACTTTGTATGGCTAATAACGGCTTTTATTGTTGGTAACTGTAATTTGAGTAACTGCTCCTTTATTTTAGCCAAATAGCCATAAACTTAATGACCACCTTAAATCGTTTCAGTTTTTGTTTTTCTTTCTATTTCGTCTTGATTTTCGACAAGATTTTCAACAGAAAAAAAAATTGCCCCCTGAATTAAAGACTTCGTTACAAATTTATCTTCTGGCTTCATTTTAATAGGTTCGCATATAAATTTAATGGCAAAAACAAAATACATACTGCATTAGGAATTGAAAAACAACAACTTTTACTGGCATTATGACGTTTCAAAGAAAGAAACAAAGAAAAGGAAAGAAACAATAATACGGGGAAAATGAAATGAAATAAAATTTTATTTGCCAAATGAAAAGAAAACTCGTTAAAAACAAAAAGGTGGGCTTGGTTTTTCTTTAACTCCATTAATATTTGCCTCTTTTTTTCTCTCCTTTAATTTGGCTTGAAAAACACACTTCCATTTCCATTAAGCTGATCTCCTCTGTTGTTAGCTTGTTTCCTTGCCTTAATGCTGTTGATTTAATTAAGTTTTCAACATTTTTTCAAAAGGAAATTTTTTTCCACCATTTTTCTTAATGTGTTTTCCTAGTCCATGTGTTTATAGTTTTTCTTTTTTTTTTTTCTTTTACTTGATTTTTTTATTAATTTATTGGCCAAACAATTATTTTTTATTTCACTAATTTAGTCATAATTTTAATGGCTTTAACTGGGCCACCACCACTCACTCCACTTATGCCATCATCATCGCCTATTAACTTTTCCTATTTCTCTCTGCTTTATTGTGGGCAAACTCATTAACGGTAATTCATAAAATGGTTAATTTGTCAAAAACATGCTTTTCGTTTATGGTGGCACTCATTAACGGACTTTGCACAATTTTTTTTTGTTGTAAATGGCTCAACAACATTTTGGCACAGTTTGAACACCTTTTTCTTGTGGTCAGAGAAAAAATTTTATTTTTTTATTGTGAAAGAAAATTTCGAAAGTTTTCAATTTCATAAACTAAATCTGACACCCCTTTTTGCACTTAAACAATGTTAAAATATTAGAAGTCATCGTAGTCTTGTAGATAGTGTGTGGGCTTATTAGACGGGAGGCCACGATTCAAACCCCCAAGTCAGACAACTTCAACAAAACGGAAAATGAAAAGAATATTTCTTCGTCCACTTCCCCTCAGCAGATTTCTGGCAAAAACTCTGAGAGTAAAATAAAATTTGCCATGAAAAGTTTCTCAAACATCTGTCTTCGTTCGGAATTGGCTTTAAACTGTAGGTCTTGCCACTCATGTATACATTTAACACACACACAACATAAGTGGCGTTAGAAGCTAGGTCTTAATACAGACTGGGTTGTAATGACTAATCACACAGCCACGTAAATTTTGACTTTTTTGTGCAAATAAGATGGCCCCAGGTGTCTCCGAAGGCATTTTGCCATCACGTCAGGTTTTCGAGAAAAACGGGGTTGAAACCCCTAAAAATAGCGTTTTTGCCGGTTTTTGAAAAATTGTAGAGCTAAACACTGACGTGCTAGAACCATCGCTATTGTCAGAAATTGACAATTGATCTTTGCTCTTTAAAATGAGCCCAAAGCCAAATTGTTTGCATGCACCCTAGCACCCTGGGTTTATGTCAAGGGGTGCAAGAGAAAAATAAACACATTACCGAGGTGCTTAAAAATTAATCAGATTTACTTGAAAATTGTTACTCAGATGTTTTTGGAGTCGCTGATTACAGATCTGCATTCACATTTAAAAAATTCAAAATGTCGGATTCAATATGGCGGTCGAGGTTTATAAAAATTAATTAAACCATATTGGATCCGCCATTTTGAATTTTTTAAATCTGGTTTGTGGCTTACCTTCTCTCACCACCCATGTTGTGTGTATTAATTTTACACTTAATTGGCTCAACAGTTTTTGTCTCTCTTTACATGCACAGGCTATACGAAGCTGGGGTTGCAACCATCATACAAGTGTTCTTCAAACCAAATGTTGCATATAAAATAGGCTGCCTTCCAAAATGTGTCAATACAAAGTTTGTATGCAATTCTACTACTGTATAGAAACTATGTAGATATGCAAAGTAACCAAACAATGCATCAAGTATAAATCCGATGCCTGACTGCTGTTTGACTGCGTTAAAAATACACATTGACGACGTTTTGAAATAGAATACATTGTATATATTTTGTATAGCGGCTTTATGAAACACTATACTTGGTGCAAACACAAAGCAACTAACATTTTGAAAGGCAGCATAGCGCGTGCTTCGTAACAAGTCATTAACTCCAGCCTCAAATAGTTCAGCTAATAGGTGATAAGCACCAGCAGATATTTTTTTGCAACCTTACATGGACTGAGTGTTGTCTATGATGGGTTGTGCAGTATATTCAACAATTGCAGACACTAACCGTCTAGTCTGTTCTACTTCTAGTCTGATCTCCTTCTAGTCTGATCTCCTTCTAGTTCTATCTCCTTCTAGTCTGGTCAACTTCTAGTCTGGTGTACTTCTAGTCTGGTCTACTTCTAGTCTGATATACTTCTAGTCTGGTCAACTTCTAGTCTGGTGTACTTCTTGTCTGGTCTACTTCTAGTCGGATATACTTCTAGTCTGGTCTACTTCTAGGCTAGTCTATTTCTAGTCTGATCTACTTCGGTCGGTACTAAGTTATTTTTTTATGTGTTAATACTTACATGCATACGAGGGCGGCTTAATAAGTTTCAGACTTTTTGAATAAAACACTATTGAAATGAAGCAAAGAATATGACCTATGTTAACCTAACCAAAACCGAGTTAGTACTACAAAATCCCTCAGATTGCTAGTATCAAGTAGCTCTCACTAACACAGGTTTTTGAATAAGAAATCGTTACAGTTTTTAACGTAGTCCATCCCCTTCAAACTCTATACACTTTGTGCAACATTTCTGGGATTTTTTACGCTTTTCAGATCGAAATAGAGTTGTTTGGAGGGTTCCTTCTTTTTTGGAGTCAAAAAAGTCTCCTTCTAAGCGAATAAAGCGGAAAAGGCAACAATTCCTTGCATAATTTATGGATTTTTTGCCATGGAAACAACACTTGTGTTTAACCTTCGCACAACACTTACGTATGTTGTGTGTGTTAGTTTTATACATGAGTGGCGGAACCTACAGTTTAAAGTCGACTCCGAACGACAGATTTTTGAGAAACTTTTCATGGCAATTTTTATTTACTCTCGGAGCTTTTGCCAGAAATCTGCTGAGAGGAATTCGTCGAAGAAATACTTTTTGTATTTTGTTTTGATGTCTAGCCTGGGGTTTGATCCCTGGCTTTACGTCTAATAAGCCAACACACTACTACTACTACTACTACTAGATTACGGTGACTACGAGTGACCCTAACTAGGCATTCATATTACGGGATCGGAAACCCTTGCAATCATTCAAAATGTATATCTATGGCTTCTACAATTACTCACATATTAAATCTCCGATCGGCCAAGAATATATTCAAAATATTTGAAATTATTTCGGATATATGTACATAGAAGTCTAATAATCTCTCAATATTGTTCAGGGTTTAAATAATGATGCAGAGTTGCAGTGATTGTTTCTCCATGTTCTGCTTAAATCAAGTGGTAATCTGCTAGCAGTGATGACGCCGTTCATTTAGATTTTGACAGAAGGTATAGGAAATCCAAAAAATCATGGACTTAATGACCCGCTCTGGTTTGTATAGGAATAGGAAAGAATTTTAAAATTTAATGTCGATTTTTTTCTTTATTTTTTGAATAATAAAACAACAAATCAATTTAAATTTTCATTACTTAACCATTAAAGAAGCAAAAAAAATTCTTGGTAATTTAATACCGTCCGTAGTAAACAGTGCATCAAGGTCTTTCCTCTCTTCTTTTTTTTTGGTGAACCAAATGGCTACAAAAAGAAAAAAATCATTAAAAAAAAAACATTGTAATTTAATATTAATTACCGTATATAAAAAAGCAAAGAATAACAAGACTTTTTGTAGTAAATAAAAATGCCTTTGAAGTCATAAAAAAAACTTTAGATTTACAAGCAATTTTTTATAACTTTGTATGGAATCACCCATATCTGTAAATGCATTATAAAATTAAACAACAATTGATTTTCCTTCAATATTGTAATGCGTGTTGCATTTATTTTTTTTTTTTTTTTATTTCTTCATGTCTTTGACTTCAAGTCTTTCCTGGACATCGAATGTGTATACATATGTACACTTCTCGTCTGACACTTTTAACTTTAAACTTCAAATATTTTTTTCCCTCATTTTTGCGATTTTGTTTCAATTTTTTCCATTTTTTTTTTCATAATTTTCTTGGCCACAAACATTTTATTGGTTTGGCACAGCTGCATGTATAGACAGACCACTGCTCGTTGTCAGTAGTTAGAAAGCCCAACATTTTTATGCTGCATTTGCATATGCAACCAGAAACAAAATTTATTATTGACTGTAAAAAAGTAGTAAAGAAAAGTAACAAGAATGATAATGAATGATTTCTTAATGTTTTTTAAAATTAAATGAATGACTGACGTTTTTCTGCCATATCCATTCCACTTCCATTCTTCAAGTTCCCCTACCATATCTCAGCACCCCAAAGTTGCCAATATGAGTTGTTTTGCTGTTGCATATGACTGACTGGTGGTGTCAATTTACTTGGAAAAATCTATGGTAGAAGGCTTAAACTAAACGAAACAAAATTGTTTTCTAAAGTGATATGAGGATTTAAAAACAAAAACAAAAAAACAATTTTTATGTTTACAAAAAGGTTGTAAGTGCCATATGAAGTATGTCTGTGAGTCCATAGGACTTTAGACATTGCAAGCTCATTTACAAAAAAGGGGTAATTTTTCTTTGTATAGCCATGTATTGTTTAAAAAAAAACTTATTCTACGTTATTAAATGCACACGTTTAATTTCAGTCGGTCCCTAGGAAAGAGCGTCTAGTTTTTTATTCAAAAACGTTGAGTTTAAAAAGTGTTTCACAATTGATTTCAAAATATTCCATTCTTCCTTACTGTACCCTGTCCCTTGACTATGAACAATGCCATATAAACATATGTACATGACAATACATACAGTGGTGGCCTTATAATTAGAAACGATGTTTCTGGAACATAGTTCTCTGTAGTGACGAATCTAAGTTAGATTTGTCCCTATCTGATGGATGTAAGACGTCCTCCAAACAAAGCCTTTGATCCCAGGTACACAGTGAAAACTGTAAAACAAATTAACAAAAATGCATGTTGCTAAGTCGTTTCTAATTATAAGGCCACCACTGTATAAATGAATTCTCAACAGGGACTGCCGAACTTTAACGGTTCGATAACGGCCATTTTGTTGAAGCTACATCTGTAAAATTAGTTGTCATTTATTTAATCTTTTTGGTCAAATCTCTTTGGAGGATCATAGAAAATGAAGTATGTTCGCTGAATGAGCTCGGGGGCAATTGACAACTGCTTCCTATTTTCATCGGTAAATTGTCGAATTTGAAACGACATCCGACCACAAGAGATCCAAAAGCCTTTAATGCATCCCAAAAAGGACACTGTTTAGTGCAGATTTTGGCTGGTGGAGTCGTATATCTTTGTCTATATTTGTTTGATAACTGCGTTAATCAGGCCATCACTACAGATCGAGCACTATAGTCGCCGTAGTCAAGTAGCTTGCGTGTTGTCATATTAGGTGTGAGGCAAGATTCAAATGGTCGTCTTTTGAAGACTCTCTCAGCATTTTTCTAACAAAAAGTCTGATACTAAAGAAAAGTGTCATGAAAAGTTTCTAAGAACTGTCGAAGTAAACTGTAGGTTCCGCTACTTATGGATAAAATTAGCACACACAACATGGGAGGTATGAGAAGCTAGGTTGTAATCCTGACTAAAGGATTGTAATGACCATTTAAGTAAGTAAGTATGGAATGACCCATATACACAGATTTATAAAAGAAAACATTGAATTCTGAAACTAATTTTCCTGCCACATATTCTTTAAAAAGTGATTTTTAAAACTAAGCTCTCTTTTTAACGATGTTCATGGAATGACCCATATTTACAATAAAAAAATTTCATTTGACAGTCATTATTGTGGCTTTCAACACACAATTGTTCGTTCGTTCGTTTGTTCAGTACGAATATGAGAGGGTAATTCATGAGTATATTGTTTGTCCGTTGTAAAGTTTTTTGTTTAAAGCAACTTTAAACAACAAAAAAAAAACATGGCCTTTTATTGTGGTTTGTGGTAGTACTTTATTAACACACACAAATAAACACTTTTACATAGAGAGAGAAAAAATAATAACAGAAAAAATGGTCACTTAGTGAAGTGCATGACCCCCAACTTAACTATAAATTTGGCACTCGAAGTTCGAGTGCAATACAAAGAAACTTGAAAAACAATTGTTTTTTATTTGTGTTCATACAAATACTAGACAGCAGTGTGTGTGTGTAAGTAACATATTTGCGCCAATAGTGTGTGTGCTGTTGGAAGTGTGGAAATGACAGAAATAGAAGAGCATTTAACTTAATTATGCATGTGGCTGGCTATGTTATGCACAGGCAGAGGTAGAGACTCTACATACTTATGTTGCAACATTTTTTAACACAAAATATTGTTGTAAAGACAACGGAATTTTATGTTGTTATGTTTACAACAACAACTACATTTATTGCATTTTGTTGTTGTTGTCGTTTTTGTAATTTGTTGCCATAAAAATCAGTTCATTTTTATTTTTTACACACAATTTTAAGTTCATTAAGAGCAGCTCAATACAAGCAACACCAGTTGAAAAACACTCCTAAGGCTGGTAATTTAATTCTTCTTATTAAGTTGTTTTGCTTTTGTTGTTGTTGCTGTTTTTTTAAACTGTTTTTTGTTTTGTTGTGTACTGGCATGCCAGGTAATTAAACTGTTTTTTTCATCATAGTTTTATTGGCCGCTGGCGTCTTCGCATAGTTTGTTTACTGCTGCCCCATTCAAGGACTGCGTAATTTAATTGAAATTTAAGATTTTTGCTACGAATACGTAAAATTTCATTAAAAAACTTAAAAAAAAACGAAATTCAATATGATGACACAGTTTTTTTTCTCTACTGGTTATGTGTGTGTCCGTCTCTCTGTCTACTTTTTATTTTAATTATTGTTACGGTAAATAGTTTTTTGTGGCAACAGAAAAATTAATTTTTTTTAAATAATTTTTTTATTTTTATTAAAAACACGTGAATGTTTTTCTAAGAGAAACAAATTTTTTTGTTTGTGTTTTTGTTTTTACTTGTTGCAAAAGTCAGTTAAATAAAGGTCATTAACATTTCAAACGGAAAATTCCCATAAATTTTAAAGGTTAAATGAGAGGTTAACGAGTAAAAACCATTTATTAAAGCCTTTGTTTTTTTTTTTTTTTTGTTAGTGTGTTTTAAATACGTATATATGTATGTATATAGGCCTGCTTTTCGGCGGTGAAGCAATACAAAATACGTTTGTTTTTTGGCTGATATAAATGAAAAATTTTTTATAGACCCCCCATTAAGAAATGGAGTAAAATGTGAGTCTACACTGTACTGACACATTATCTTTTTTTGAAGAGTTTTTTTTGTTTGTTACTGAAGTGGTGCTTCTGACATCATAAATATACCCTTGCCAAAGTCTTAAGCGAATTTATTTTGTATACGACTAAAATCTTAGGGGATGGCTCCTAGTAATGCAATCCATAATGTTCGAATTTAAAAAAAAGATTATGCTATTATGGAAATACGAAGTAGTGTCTGTGGACCTTAGGTTTGACTCTGTTTGTATTGTTAGGTTAGGTTATGTTAGGTTAGAGGACGTGTACTTGTCAATTAAAACAAATACAGTACCCGGAGGGCGAATTGACCCATTGTACAACGTCCTAGTTTCTCACACCACTTATGTTGTGTGTGTTAATTTTATACATGAGTGGTGGCACCTACAGTTTAAAGTCGACTCCGAACGACAGATTTTTGAGAAACTTTTCATGGCAATTTTATTTACTCTCAGAGCTTTTGCCAGAAATCTGCTGAGAGGAAGTCGCCAAATAAATACTTTTTGTATTTTGTTTTGATGTCTGGCCTGTGGCTCGAACCCTGGCTTTACATCTAATAAGCCAACACACTACCTACTAGACTACGGCGACTTCATTGTATTGCTAGTGATAGAAAATATTTCTGCTGGAAGAGTATTTTACATGTGGATAGTGTGCCGAAGAATCCATTGTTCTCTGTAAAGTTTAGTGCGTTTCACTAGCCTATCGACCACGATGCCTTTCGTGACATCCAAATATTTTGAAAAATTATACAATTTTTAGCATTTTCTTTCACTAGAGCATTCGCCGCTGTAAAAGTGATATAACAATGCAATACAAGCCATGAAGTCACTGAATTAAGGGGTTACAATAAGAGAGTGAACTATTTAAATGACATATTTTAGCTGCATTAGTACTTTTTTTATTGTTTTTAACTTAAACAAGAAAGAATTTTATTGAAATAGAATGTTTTACTTTTATCAAAAAATGGTACTTTTTCTAGAATAAATTTTAGTACTTTTTACCAAAGCATCTGTTTTGGTACTTTTCGATTTTATATAATTTTTAGGCTCAAAAATTTCATGAAAACCATTATTTATAATTTTTAATACATAAAACTATTTGGTTCCTTTATAAGAAAAATGTTGGTACTTTTGCGGATACGTTTTACATTATTTTAAGTCTCGAAATTCAATGTTTTTTAACAACAATTTTGTTATATTTCTTTTTTTTTTTTTTGTATGTTTTCATTTTACTTTACACTATTTATAACGGTAAAAATATATGGTGCTTTTTCTATATACGATTTTAGTATACCTCAAAATCCTTTACTTTTTTATTTATCATGAATTTGTGCTTCGAAAGTCCTATAAATTATGGTTATTTATAAGTTTGGAGCCATAAAACCTTGTGGTACTTTTTTCATAAACAATTATAGTACTTCTCTTTTTTCCTTATTTTGAGGTTAAGAAATATAATTATACTCCTTTTTCTACAAATTATTATTCATATACATTTTTGGTACCTTTTTGTAAATAGTTTTTGTCCTATTCCAAACGCCCCCTTCTTGGTTCCTTTCCAGCTTTCCTTATTTTAAGTGGCAAAAATCTTATAAATTATCGTTGTTTACAATTTTTAACACATACGAATTTGTGGTACCTTTTTTTAAAAAACAAAGTTGGTACTTTTCCCCACTATTTAGTACCTTTTTTATTTTACATTAATTTTTTAAGTTAAAAAATCCCATAAGAAACGACTGTTCATTTTTATCGTGTACAATTTTCTGCTCTTTTCATTGAAAACAGTTTCCGTACTTATACTCAAGGTATCTGGTACTTTTTTACAATATTTTCAGTAACGAAAATATCTAAAAGTTTTTTTTGTACTTTTTCACAAGCCCTTTTGTGAGTATTTTTTTGATTCATCTTATTTTTGTATTAAAAAATCCTGTAAATTGCAATTGCCTACAATTTTAAGACGTACATAGTTTTGGTACTCTTTTGCAAACAATTTTGGTATCTTTTCACAAGAATTTTTTAAGTGCTCTTTGTTTACATAGGGCTTGCATTTTTTTATTTTAATGAATTTAATGAATGGATTATAATTTAAGAAAAAAATGGTACTTTCCATAAATAAATTTGGTACTTTTGAGTAAATTTCCAAAAAGAAAATCTTTAAAATACTTAGAATAAACAATTTTGTGGTACTTTTTTTGTTTTATTTTTTTTTTTTATTCAAAAATCTATTTTTATTTTTATAAATTAAAGAATTTGGTACTTTTTCCGGGTACCTTTTATAGTTTTCAATATTTAGGTTATATTTTATTTATTTATTAATTAGAATACAATTACAAATTATATTTTAATTATATACGAGCTGAGTAACTTCGACCATATGCTCGGTGTAGTGTAACAGACCAGAGTCTCTGGTGGGAATCGTATCCACTACCCTTACGCTAATAGTCTAACACACTTCCCACTAGAATACCAGGGCAACCTAGGTTATAATTTTAATTGGTTTGATAATATTGAATATTTTTTCTGGACAAATTAGGGCGTTCTATATTATTTATTTGTTTTCCAAACCATTAAAGTACTCTTCTAGAAATCTTTTATAATTTTTAGTTTTTGTGACTCCCATATTCAAGGTTTTTTAATTTTACTCTGTTAATGCCAATATTTAAAACAAAAATCTTTCTTCCCCTTTCTTTTACCAGTAAATGTTAAATGTTTGTTATTGTTTTCGATGTTGTTGTTTTGTTTTTTTTATTTTTCTCTTTATTGCATCATATTTTATTGCGATTATCAAACTTCCTTTCTAAACACCTCAAATAGGCATCAGCAGCAACAACACGGCCGCAATGCAAAGGTAGCCGGTAGTGTTCACTGATTTCTGATTTTTGCCCTCTAAACTTCATTTCTTTTTTACTTGTCTTGTCTTGTCTTGGCTGTATTGGCCAAGAAGCAGCAGAAAACAACATTGTAAAAATGTACTAATGAGCTTAAATTATAACGCCATTTATAGATGGTGTTTAGTACGTTCGTTTGTTGTTGAGAAAAAAAAGAGTCTAAAAATGTTTACAGCTGCTATTGGGGGCTGTAGAAAAGCAGAGTAAATTGGGCAAAAATAATAATAAAAATGCTGGTAGCAAATCACGTTTCCTGAGATTAAATTGAAGACCAAAACCAAGAAAAAAAAATGTTGCTTTAATGCTTCTAAAATCCCCTTAAAGTAATAGCAAGAAAGAAAAAAAAAACAAAGGCAGAAACAGTTTATCATCTAATGGTCATCTGTAGAGTAAAGAGTTGTAAAGTTTTTCTATTGTATGTTGGGCGAGTTTTTATTCGTATAATAAAGTTAAGCTGCTATAAACAGCGCTTGTTTTATAATTTGATGGACTTTTACTTTTATCGCTCTCTATGTCCCTTTCTCTCTCTCTCTCGCTCTCTCTGTATGTCTTTTCCTAATTTCTTTATGGCTTAAGTGGCCTTCCTTTTTTTCCTCTTTTTTGTGGGGAGTTCAAATTAAAAAATATAACGAGATAAACAGTTAAACTTTTTATATCGTACAGCACTACTATGGGTAAAGGAAGTATAGGGGGCTTGTTATATTGTTTGTAACATGTTTGCGGGATAGAGCCTAGATTGTTGCATAATTAGATTCAATCAGTCAGAATCACTTTCTATAACAATATACCCAACCATAAGTATATATTTCCCGTGTGTTCTTATCACCACCAATTATTTTTTGAGGAGTACCAGTAAAATCTTTCCCACAAATTCCTTTTGTAATACAATATCCTCGATTTTTACTCATCATTTTTTTGGACTAAAGTCGTGAATAAGCCGTTTACCCACGTAGCGAATAGCGTTCTCTGCCACCTCCGGTCTTTTGACAGGCCACTGTAGACTCAGGGTACATTTATACAGAATGGGGGTTGTCTTGTGACCAACATGTACATTTTGTGACAAGGAGAATGAGTCTTCAGAACTTATTCTTCGAACTTATGCGGCATTAATGCATCTTAGCAGCATTAGTGCATCTTAGCATATCAAGTGCCGTGCAGGGAAATGTCATTGTTGACACCGAGCAGCATCCTGAAGTTAGTCAGGGCAATAGGCATAAGTCGCCGTAATCTAGTAGATAGTGTGTTGGCTTATTAGACATTAGACTACCGTTTAAACCGCAAGACGGACATCTCGAAGAAAACGAAATTTGAAAAGTATTTCATCGGCGATTGTCTCTCAGCAAATTTCTAGCAAAAACTCTGCGAGTAAATAAAAAAGTAATATAAAAAGTTTTTCAAAACTCTGTCGCTTGGAGTCGACTTTAAACTGCAGGTCCCGCCACTCATGTATAAAATTAACACACACAACATATGAGGTGTGAGAAGCCAGGTCGTAATCCAGACTGAAGGGTTCTAATAACCAATTATGTATGTAATGGGCTTCAGACATTATAGGGATAGCCTATAACGTTTGAGAAGAGTACAATAGATCTTATGATCGAAGTGCTAAGGCACGTCATCACAACAAGTAACAATAATGGGTAATCATATCTCATTCACATGAGAGCTGAGTTGAATTTATTTACCAGACATCTCGATTTTAAACAGTCTTTTCGTAAATAAACCCGTTTTTTTCCTTCAGTTGCTTTAAGAAGTTTCCCTGTTTATTTCTCGTTACCTGTAGTTTCATTAGGCCAGTTTTTCTTTCCAGCAGCTAATTAGTGTATTTTGCGCGTTTCTAGTTTGATAGGGTTACCATTATCGTTGGCCATTAACAACGCCTTCTTTGAAAATATATTGTTTTGTTGTCTTAGATGTAATGGTTGGTAACTTAGCTTTTTGCATCCACTTTCTCAAAAAATAAAAATAAAAATTATCATTAACTTAATCTATCGTTGCCTTAAAACTACTCCTTCTGTGAAGTATTTTGTGTGAAAAACTTTTACTGCTTGTGTCAGGCTTTTTCGCAAGGTGACTCTACCTTTCTACGATGGAAGTTGTAGATATAATCTGTTCTGGGAAAGAGATCAGACAGTCTTTTAGGTGCATTATATCAAGACAATTTCAGCCTCTTTAGTTTTAAAATTAAAAAACCATTCTTTCGTCTTCTGTCGGAATCGAACCTGCTATTTTGCAGTTTTACGACTACACATCTTAAAAACGCTAGGCTTTCATGATCTTGATGCATTTTTGTTAGTAATAATCAGAGTAACTTGGAAAGAGCAAAGAAGATTTTGTAAATTTGTATTGTTGCCAACGCTTTCTAGAGCGTAGTGGTGAGTTGGATTACTAGACTAAAGCTTCGATTGCAAATCTAAATATTGCAGACACAAAAGCAGAAAACGAATATTTCTTTAGATGGCTTCCCTGTAAACAATTTTCTCGCAATAGATTTGAGCTGTAATCTGTCACTTAGGGTCGATTGTAGATTCTGTCATGGATAAAATTAACACACGTGGGCTTTTACACCATCCAGTAGTAAAAATTCAGTCAGTCTTCTGTGAAGACGAAATGCATTTAAAAGGAGTTATCGTGGTTTGAAGATCTCCATTGCAAAGATATGTCGAACAATTGTCTAGTAATTGTCATCGTTTATGCAAAGGGTGTAAACAGAGGAATAACAAACAAAGCAATTGTTGTTGTTACATCAAGTTGTGAACAGTGGCACACAGAATTGTGCGAATGATAAAGAATTTTAATTAAAACTAAACACAAATTTATTTTTATTTTATTTGCAATCTACGAGCTTATATTTTAAACGTCTTTAGAAGGCAAAAACGTAAAAAAAGAATTCAGTAATCCTGACTTTGGTCTAGCTCTTGCTAGTAATGATGATTGCATGACCAAGACGCTCCAAAAGGAGCCGCATTTTAAAGCTTACATTACTGCGGATGATTCAGTACTGGTAACGCAATATAAACTGTAGGGTATCATACATATACCCAGGCTTAATGGTGTGTAGTAACTTCCTTAATAGTTTGAAATGATTAATAAAAATCAGCATTAAAAGCCGTTTTTGTTCGGCCATAATTTGTCCTTTACTTGGAACTTTACACTTGGGAGTTCCGTAAATCAATTTTCAAAAAATTTAAAAACAAAACCAAAAAAATCCAAAATGTTGATCAAAACGAGTAGACATTAACGATACAATCTCAGATGGTGGATGGTGTTGGCTGGCTGGCTGGCTGGCTGGCTGACACAATGGATGGATGAATGAATGAATGAATGAATGCATCATACCTTATTTGGCTGCTATTATAACTGCTTTTAACAGGTGTTTAGTGGATAGTTTTGTTTTCATAGATAATCAGAGAAGAAGATGAAGGAGATGAAGAAAAAAAAAGGTTAATTTCTACATGCAACATGTATTGTTTAGGTGCTGTTTAGGGGCCAACACTATAAAAGTGATGTGCTTAAAGTGGCAAATAAAACAACACCACCAAACAAAATTCATCCTACAACAGCAAAAGTGATTACCAACACACGGTCAGTGTTTTTTCATCGTCTTCACGAAAACTGCATTAAAGGCAGCATTTTTTTCTTTTTCTGTTTTTCGGTTTTCTGTCTATTTCTTGACACGCGTCTTTTAAAACTGTTGACCTTTATTTGGTTGTCGATTTTTTAATATTTTTTTTTTTGAAGATGGTGGAAGTTGAGTTATAAAATTCCTCAATCAATATTTAACATCCGTTATTATTTTGCACGTCAAGCTTAAGCCTTAGTATCAGTTTTTTTCAGTTGGCTGGGGTCATTGTCTGGTCAATTTCCAAAAAAAAAATTTTTTTTTCTTGGTTTTAATTTTTCCAGCTAACAAGTACGTTTTTAGCTTCTGGTTATTTTGTTTTTTCTTCCAAAATTTATTGTTTTATTACATGCCTATTATTATGATTATTTTACCAGCATATTTTACTGTTTTATGATTTACTTTTTATTTGAGTTTAAATTGTTTCCCTTGAATGGTTTTTCAGTGTGGTGTAATCATTATCCCATATTGACCCTTGTTTTTCCCCTCGTGAAATAATATAATTTGGTTTTGCCTTTTGGTAATGATTTACGACATGATTTTTGGAGAAAGTTAATACGACTCATTTATCTTTTCTTACTTACTCCTCTCTCTCAATCTCTCTCTTCATGGAAATTTATGACAGCATAAATGAAATGGAAATTTAAAATGAATTTATCAAATCGAAGCAAATAAATCATATAAGAAATTATAGCAAATGAACTTTGCTTTGGTAATTACTTTGAATTAAATTTGAAAAACAAAAAAAAATTGCTTTTAATTCTTCAATCAAAAAATTCAGCATAATAATCCGTCAGACATGGTACTTAAGTACAAGTTGAATTGAAAGTAAATAAAATTACCATGAAAAGTTTCTCAAATTTGTTGTCCAGAGTTGACTTTAAACTGTAGGATCCTGCCACTCATAAATAATTTTAACACACACAACATGGTTGGTATGATAAGCTAGGTTGTAATCCTGGCTAAATGGTTTTAAGTAAAGTAAGTAAGTAAGTAAGTCAGTAGTGTTTAATTTCTAAGTTTATTACAGTTTTACACGTACTTTACTTAAAAAGCATTGCCCCGCTTAATTTAGCCTTAAGAGGCTGGCATCAGTTTTATGTTATGTTACACTAAATTGGCAATTGCCTTATGCATCTCTCTACTAAGTCCTTACAGGATCCGTTGTAATAATCATAATTGCTCTTCAGCATCCTGAAAATTTTATTCGAAGTGTAAAAGACTGCTAAACGAAAAAATCAGATGACAACGAATTTACGGATAAGTTGGCAAAATCAGGTTCAGATTTGGAATCTATAGCACAGAAGAAGAAGGGGAGAAAGCTGAATCCTATAGGAACGAAATCAATCCTTAATATGAGCAGGCGGGAGATAAGACCTTTTATAGGAGTAATATCGAGGCATAGGAATACCTCTGAATTCTTGAGACAATGTAAAGAAGCAGAGGAATTTTTATGCCACTGTCCTTGTCTGCAAGTTCTTAGGCACAGAGGGCTAAGTAGTCGATTTGTTGAGAAACTGATAGATCTGAAGGACTTCGATTTTGAGGATGTAATAAGGTTCATAAACGGAATTGATTGGCGGGTCAGTTTAACTCGAGCCCGGACGACTGATTTTTGATATCAATTTAATTTACTCTTACAGTTTTTGCCAGAAATCTGCTGAGAGGAAGTCGCCGAAGAAATATTTTTCCATAATTCGTCTCTTTAGAGATGTCTCACGCCTAATATGCCAACAAGACTACGACTATGGCGATATCGGCCTAGACATACATTAATACCTATAATTCCTAGAAAGAACAACAAACTCTTCCTATCCCTTTTTGTGTAGTAAAGTAGGTATGATTTCTTTCCAATTTCGAGGGTTGATCATTTTGCTACTAAACTTATCTTATCGCCTTTCCTATAGATTACAATTTTGAGTTTATCTTCGTTGCGTGTGGCCAATCCAGTGTGATTTGTGATCAAGAACACACAGAGGTTGGCATTAGAGATGGTGTTTAACTAAAATATTTTGTCGATAACTTGCATTTTCTATAGAAAAGTTGTCGATAACTTGCATTTTTTATACAAAATTTGTCGATAACTTGCATTTTCTATAGAAAACTTGATTGTCCACAGAAAATTTATCGCTAACTTGCATTTTCTATAGAAATTTTCTCGATGACTGATAATTTTCTATAGAAAAGTGTTCGATAACTGACATTTTCTATAGAAAAGTGTTCGATAACTGACATTTTCTATAGAAAAGTGTTCGATAACTGACATTTTCTATAGAAAAGTGTTCGATAACTGACATTTTCTATAGAAAAGTATTCGATAACTGACATTTTCTATAGAAAAGTATTCGATAACTGACATTTTATATAGAAAAGTATTCGATAACTGACATTTTCTATAGAAAAGTGTTCGATAACTGATATTTTCTATAGAAAAGTATTCGATAACTTGCATTTTCTATAGAAATTTTTGTCGATAACTTCCATTTTCTATAGAAAATTTGACGTTAACTTGCATTTCCTATAAAAAAATTTGACGATGGCTTGCAATTTCTATTAAAGTGTTGAGGCTGCTTCAAATCTGGAACAGTCAACCTACAACCATTTATCAGAATTCAGAAATCAGAATCAAATGCTTCACCTACTACACATATTACATGTTCACAGAGGATGATATTTCAAGAGAAGTACATTGTAGCACCTGCTGCAATATGCCACTCTTCTGTCTTAACTTGAATTTTAATTGATTAATGAAACTCCAAGAAAACATTAGAAAAAAGTGATTGAGATGCCTTTGTAACAGAACTAAATCCCTTCGTTTATAAATGTTCGCATTTCAAAATTTTGACATGACCTTAAGAAAACTTTTTTTTTTGCCCCAAGCGCTAATAAGTGCAGTTTTTTAATAAAAAAAATCGTTTTGAAGCTGATTAATTTCGTTTTTAAAATGTAGAAAAGAAAAGAGTTTCTTTCAGGAAGCTGTTTAAAAAGAAAAGAAATCATGAAATAATAAAAATTCTTTCTACAGAAAGAAAAGTGAATGTTTCTTAAAGAAACGGCATAAAAAAAAACTAAACCGTCGCCTGTTTAACATCCGCATTATTTGCCATTTCAAAAGCAGCAAACAATCGACCAAGTTTGCCAGATGTCTGGGGCTGGCAAAAAAAGAGTTCTTGATTTATAAGCATTTCACTGGAATACAATAAAATATTGGTAACAGGCAGCAGCAGCAGCAAACAACAACAACAAATACTCTTTATAACTATGGCAACAAATTGACGCCACACACATTTGCAACGGCGTATATGCTGCAGCAACACGTTGTATAATAAAAACAGAGAGAGAGGGAGAGTGAGAAGAAAAACTTATTCATTTAACATGATCACGATGGCCATTAACGAAGAACGTTTTGAATTGTTGTTCATAAAAAGAACAAAAAAAGGAAAACAAAAAGTAGAAGAACAATAGGAAAAGTTTTTCCAAACGCTACTGTATTTTTAACGTTGCTTTTACAGAACATTTTTTTCTGTTTTTTTTCCTCTTTTTTTGTGGAATTTTTTTAAAAAACATTCTGATTCTGCTGATGTATCATATTCCTCATTGTTGCTTGAGCTTAAGGTAAAGAATTTCTTTTCTTTTGTTTTTATTTTTTGTAACATAAAATTGAAATGAAATATAAAACCAAACACATGAGTGAGTACATAACCCCCCTCATATGTTGGAACTGCTGTAATACTTTACAACTGAGAAAAATTCTTGAAAGCAAGAACTGAAAGAAAGCCACACATTTTCTTGGTGCCAAGTTCAAAACCCATACTGCATGTGTATATTATACGGCATAATTGAGGTTGTATGTACCTCTTACCTGCCTACCTGCCTTTATTTACTTTTCTAGAGAGTGAAAAACAAATATTGAACGACACTCACACTCACGCCTGCAACTCCAGAAACTGAAATTATTTTTCAAATGAAAGTTCCTCTACATTAACTAGACCAACAAAGCATATGTAATTGGTAGAAAAATTATTTTTTTTTATAAAAAAAAACCGAAAAAAACTTGTAAATAAATAGTTTAAACAAATTAAGAATTACAAATGACTGTCTCTGGCTAGGAGCTGTTGCAACGGATGAATGAATGAATGAAAAAATAAGTCGGAACACAGACGGATGCATGAACCACAGAAAAAAAATAAAAAAAAATTTTTGTTGTCAGACATTTATTGTCACTTGAGGCGACATAAATACAAAAGAAAATTTTACAATTTCCAGAAACATATACATCAAGACATACATACAGTAGTGGCCTTATAATTAGAAACGAAGTTTCTGGAACAGAGTTCTCTGGAGTGACGTATCTAAGTTTAATTTGTCCCAATCTGATGGAAAAACGTATGTAAGACGTCCTCCAAACAAAACCTTTGATCCCAGGTACACAGTGAAAACTGTAAAACAAATTAACAAACATACAACGACATGTTGCTAAGTCGTTTCTAATTATAAGGCCACCACTGTACAGACAATTAAAAAAAAAAAAAAAAAACATTCCTATTAACATTTGGTCTTTACTTCACAGCTTTTTAATGTTTTTTCTTTTTCGTTTAAACTGCTCTTTCGTTTCCTTTAATATTTGTTCTTTGCATTCTTTGTTTTCATATTGAATCTCCCCCTAGGCTGCTTTTATTATTTGACCCATTAAGCCATATCTACAGCGACAATAGATAACACTTTACTACAGCCATTACTACTACACTCCACAGCGGTAAAGTTGTTGCATGTTTTGTTGTTAAATAAATACAATAATAAAACCAACTTTATAATGACACAACAGACATGCCACATAACAAATGAATTGTTTAAAGAACACTGATTACCTATCAATTCAAAGTCAATAATTTGAAAATCAAACATATAATGGAGGCCTATTACATTGCACAACAGCTTACAAATGTTGTCACCTTTTCAGTATAATCATACTTTCTTTTTCAAAACAGTATACTACTGTAATACAACAATAAATAAGCCTTTAGGACCTGTAATACAAAAAAAAAAAATATGATTCCCTCAAACATATTTTAATTACCACAACTAAAAATTATAGTTGTCACAATCATATTAACATATTAAAGTTCAAATAGTAACAAAACATATTCTAACAAACAACAGACATAAATTATTGCACATACGTCTTGTTGTATTAGTGAAGCATCTAGTTTAAGCCAATTTCAAGATCCCAGGAGAAAATATCGACACAACAGTAAATGGCATGCTCTTCTAGCCCATCTACCATATCTTTTTGACAGATACATCCATGATTGTACGTTTATAAAACAGAAAAGAAAACTCTTTTCTATACGGCAGACTTTTTCCAGAGCCAATCCACCTTTAACATTAGCTTGGCCTTTTCATTAGTAGCCAAAAGTAGCATTAAGATGCCCAGCTAAGTAAACCTACATACATACATAATTTTTCATTACAACCCTTCAGTCAGGATTACGACCTAGCTCCTCTCGCACCACTTATGTTGTGTGTGTTAATTTTATCCATAAGTGGCGACATCGAACGACTGATGTTTGAGGAACTTGTCATGGCAGGTTGAGAGTCAGAGTTTTTGCAAGAAATCTGCTGAGAGGCAGACACCGAAGAAATATTTTTTTCATATTTCGTTTTGCTGACTAGACTAGACTACTGTGTAATTGTTGCGCAACAATCCAACTTCTTAGTCATTGCGAGACTAGCAACAAAGATATCAATTACATTGCGACGAAGGCCAGTTCCGTAAAACAATGAGTTTCCTCGATTAGGTCAGGAATCTTGAGTTATTCATAGAAAGTGCCATCATCCATACCCACATTCATCATTGACCTCGACTTCGCAGCATTATAATCCTTTAGTCAGGATTACAGCCTAGCTTCTCACGCCACCAATGTTGTAGGTGTAAAGCTGTTAATGGCAATTTTATTTTACACTCAGAGTTTTTGCTAAAAGATTGCTGACAGAAAGTCGCCGAAGAAATTTTTTCTTATATTTCCTTTCTTGTTTGAAATGTCAGATCTGGAGTTTGAACCGTAGCCTACTAGACTACGGCGAATGTTGTATTTCGCTATTGAGCAATAATTTAACATCTTAGTAGTTGTGAGACTAGCAATAAAGGTATCAATTGCATTGCCAGTTTAATAAAACAGTAGTTTTGCCCGATTAAGTCAGAAATCTTCAGTTCACTTTATCATCCGTACCCACACATCAATCATTGAGTAACACTTCGCAGCATTATAATCATTTAGCCAAGATGACAACCTTGCTTCTTACACTATCTATGTTGTATGTGGGATGACATCAATTCACATGTGTCCAACTCATTCCGAAAATATCACTGTTTTGGGGTGGATTTTGTGCTGACGGCGTCACTGGTCCATATTTTCTTGATCATCGCTTTTAACGGCGAGCACTATTGGGTGCTGGTTATCAATCTTCCTTGTTGACCTAAATTGGATGAGTTAGACACTTAAGTCTTGTGATTTTAACCGTAATGCGTTATGTATCATGCAGCTCATGCCACATTTGATATTCTGCACGAATGAGTTGTGGTCATTGATGTGCATTTGCCACCGAGATTTGATCCCGTTATACGGTATTCAGGTATGCACATTTATTGCGTAAATCGCAATAAATGCCATTATTGAGCTCAATATATCATATAAACTTTCAATTAATTATTGCGCAATAAATATGAAAATTGTTATAATATTGAATAAAACTTAAAATGCAGCACATTACGATTAACCGAACATAATTTTCTATAGAAAATTTCTATAAAAGAATTCGATAACGGACATTTTCTATAGAAAAGTGTTCGATAACTTGCATTTTCTATAGAAAACTTGTCGATAACTTGAATTTTCTATAAAAAATTTTGTCGATGTCTTGCAATTTCTATTAAAGTGTTGAGCCTGTTTCAAATCTGAAAAATTCAGAATTAAATCACTCGTCTTGAAAAGAAATCAGAATTAAATGCTTCACCTACCTACACATGTTACATGTTCGCAGAGGATGATATTTCAAGATAACTACACTGCAGCACCTGCTGCAATTTGCCACTCTTCTGCCTTAGCATGAATTTTAATTGATGATGATTGAAACTTCAAGAAAACATAAGAAAAAAGGTGATTAAGATGCCTTTGTAACAGAACTAAATCCCTTCGTAACCTGTCACATGAATATTGAATAAACAGCTCAACTGCGTATATTATTATGTCTGAACACTTAAAATATTGTACTCAATAAACCGAATATTGACTCAATAAAAGTGCATATCTTAACATAGTATTATATTTTTTTCTTGTGTAAACCCCACAAGTCACAGATGTATGAGATTATGACACAAACCACAGCGGTCCACAAGGCGAACATAACTCAATCCATAGGTAAAATTCGGTCTGATTTATGTGTATGAGTTGGATTGTTAATGAATATTTTTTTTATTCTTTCATAACTCGGTAAATAGGCCTCTAATCATAACTTGTGTACCATAAGAGAATATTTTTTTAATGTCAGATTCTATTAATTGATGTCTAAAGATTGCTTAGTTATTTTTTTTTTGCATTTTCAAAGACTTCAGTGCAATGCCATAAATTCGCTGCCCTTTCAACGTCATTTTTTACTGAATTGCCAAATCTTTAGTTTGTTTATTTTAATTTTCATTGTAAATTAAATAAAATTAACATGACTTGAACTAATTACACAGTAATTTTGCATTGCATTTATAATTTTAATTTTTTAATTTAATACAACAACGTTACGTTCATGTCAAACACAAAGTTTTCAAAAAAAAAGAAAAAAATTTAACAAAAAACCAAAAAGTTAAACAAAAATTACCGTGAAATAATTATTATAGTTGAGGTTATTTGAAGCCGGGAAAGGGAGTATCTTACTACGTTGCTTGATTTTAGTTTTCACAAAAAAAGAATTTGTGTTTGGAACGAACGATTTGAACGTGATACAAACTTAATTATCACAACACGAATTTGTCTCCACATAATTATCAATTCAAACAGTGCACGATAATGATTATTTGCTACAGTTTGATGTTGTAAATGCTGAAATTGTATCACGTTTAAAATGTCAATAACAAAAAGGGAGGCATTTTGGCCTTCACGTTTTTTATTTCATCCGTTTGTTTTGATGCAATGGTAGGTATAGGTAGTGTGCTCTATTTGAAGCACCACAAAGTATGGTGATGTATCCATAATAGTGTTGAAAACTAAGGAACTAACTTGTTCTGTTCAAGGGCTGCCAGAGACTTAAGGCAACGTATGCTGATATTCCTCTGTAGGTTTAGAGACTACTGTTCCCATAGAGACTTCCGAACTTAAGAATTTGATAACGGCCTTCTTGTTGAAACTTGATTAAATTACTTGTCATTTATTCAATCTGTTTTACCAAATCACCATGAAACACCATAGACAACGACCTGTGAGCTCTGCAGCAGTGAGGGGACTGACCCTAATTTTCATAAAAAAAAATTTCAGCAATGAGACCCATTTCTGGATGAATGGAAACTTAAACAAAGAAAATTGTTGAATTTAAGACAAAAACAATCCTCATGAGATCCAGGAGAGTGCAATGTATCGCGAAAAAGTCACTGTTTGTGTTGTGTAAAGTGACGTCATCGATCCATATTCCTTTGAAAACGACATTGGACAGCCTGCATCACTGCAGTTCTTGCTACACAAATCATAACACATTGGAAATTCTCCATTTCACGTGTAGGAGATGTATGGGAATGAACCACGGCCACAAATTAAAGCCGACATTACCTATGCCTTGTTGTTTCGAGTTCTACTTTTTCTCTAGAGTGGCGATACTACTGCAGTTTTTGTATTTTTCGTTCTTGACGTTATCTTCTGTAGTATATCACGGAAGAAGCCATTAATTTGTGTTTGGAAACCAAAAACGATGGGGATCCTATATTGGATTGAATGAGGTTTATAGCGAAGCACTCACCCACTGTAACAAGGTTCCACTTCTGGAGGTTTCGTAAAAACCACTTATTACTGTTCGGTTGAGATTTCCATGAAGTTATTTGCGAAACCTACTTTGGCACTGAACAGCTGTCTAGCTGTGGCCATTGCAACCCTTCAATCAGGATCACGACCTAGTTTCTCACACCACTTATGTTGTGTGTGTGTTAATTTTATACATGAGTGGCGGAATCTACAGTTTAAAGTCGATTCCGAACGATAGATTTTTAAATTTTATTTTACTCTCAGAATTCTTGCCAGAAATCTGCTGAGAGGTAGTCGCCGAAGAAGTATTTTTTCGTATTTCATTTTGTTGGAGATGTCTGACCTGTGGTTTGAACCCAGGCCTCACGTCTAATAAGCCAACACACTAGCTACTTGAACTACGGCGGCTTCTTTGCTTGCAAAAAGTCTGTGAATAAATAAAATTGCCGCTAAAATGTTTCCCAAATATCTGTCGTTCAGAGTCGACTTTAAATTGTAGGTCCCGCCAATCGTGTATTAAATTAACACACACAACATAAGCGGTGTGAGATCGTAATCCTGACTAAAGGTTTGTAATGATCAATTATATATGCAAGTGTGTATGTATAAATCCTTATCAGTTATCTCAGTAGTAATGGTTAGTGCCACAATTGATTTCTTAGAGTATAACACTGGATTCCGTTATAAAGGCTGACTTCCAAAATGTTATTTGCTTTGTGTTCGAACAAAGTATCGTGTTTCATAATGCCGCTGTACAAAATATATACAATGTATTCTATTTCAAAACGTCGTTAATGTGTATTTTTAACGCAGTCAAAAAGCAATCAGGCATCGGATTTATAGTTGATAACCATTGTTTGGTTACTTTGCATATCTACATAGTTTATATACCGTAGTAGGACTGCATACAAACTTTATATTGATACATTTTGGAAGGCAGCCAAAATGTTGAATGAATATCCACCATAATCCATTTAAGAACGACTATCATAAGCATTTTTTATATTTCATTTGAGAAATCCAATTTTTCCCACTCTCCATACCACTTGATCGCAAAGTTGCATTACAAAGCGGATTTTCCTATTTTTTTTGATTATAACACCCCCTTTTTACGTTTGGCTTTAAATCATGTATTAGAGTTACAAACAGGTGCCAATGACTTTAGACTGCCATTGACACGTTCGTGTATGCAAAATAGCCAAAACACTGATTGTTGTTGTTGTTGTTGTTGTTTCTCTTATAAAAGTGTTGCCTTAAAGTCTACTCTGATGTCATGACAAATTATCATCAAGATGCACCCTTGACTTAATGCCGAAAGGAAGCTGACTGAAATCAATAGAAAAAGAAACAAAAAACTCAGCAACAAAACATTTTTACAAGAGACTTCTTTTTTTATTGCTTTTTTCCTCTTGTTTCTTGGTTTGTAATGATTTTTTCAGATTTTCATTTCGGAATAAAGGAAAGAAAGTGTTTTTTATTTCGGGGGAAAAAATTAAACTCTTGTGACTTGTGCCTGCCGCTTCTTTATCGTTTTTAATTTTCTTTAGTTTTTTTTTATTTTTTTTTATTGTTGTTGGTGTTGCGCATATTATTTCTCGCCTTAAAGCAAATCATCAATTTTCCACACACACACACACACACACACATTGCAAATAAAGGAAAACGAACAATTTTTTTTTTGTTTCTTATTTTTCGTTTGTATTTTCGTGTGCATTTTTTTTTCTTCAATTGAACGATTATCTCTCGTCTCTGTATGTGTGTGTTTAGAGACAGTAAAAATTACATATTTTCCTCCATTCATTTACATGCAAATCATTTTCTTCACCCACACAGCTAGCCCAGGCCAGCATTTCATTCACTTACTCTCGTCACTTCACTTACTTATTCACTCTTTCATAAGTGTTTACTTTCATTAGGTTTTCCATCTCTGCTGAAAGATAGTGTGATAGGCAGTTAGTCGTTGTAAAAAAGAAAAAATGGGAAAAAAAAACTTTTCGACCAAGTGAGGAATTTGTTTACAAAAAGGGTTAAAATGTTATCACTTTGCCACTTGTAGTGTTTGAATTGCAGACGAAGGCTTAAGAAAAACTAAAAAAAAAATTCATCAATATGGCACAGTGGGCTGGAAGTTCTTTTTTATGGGGCGGATATTTTTATTAACCATAATCGCCAAAAATTGTAAAGGGGGTATGCTTGACTATAAAACCAAGCATAACTTGACTATAAAACCAAGCGTAACAAATATCCGTCCCCGTCCCCGTGGTCTAGTAGGTAGTGTGTTGGCTTATTAGACGTAAGGCCTGGGTTCAAACCTTAGACCAGATATCTCCAACTAAACGAAATCTAAACAAATATTTCTACCGCGATTTCCTCTCAACAGATTTCTGGCAAAAACTCTGAGAGTAGGTTAGGTTAGGTTAGAGGACGTGTACTTTATCAATTAAGACAAGTACAGTACCCGGAGGTCGAATTGACCCATTGTAGAACGTCCTAGTTTCTCACACCACTTATGTTGTGTGTGTTAATTTTATACATGAGTGGTGGACCTTCAGTTTAAAGTCGACTCTTTCATGGCAATTTTATTTACTCTCAGAGTTTTTGCCAGAAATCTGCTGAGAGGAAGTCGCCATAGAAATATTTTTTGTATTTTTTCTTTGATGCCTGGCCTGGGGCTCGAACCCTGGCTTTGCGTCTAATAAGCCAACACACTACCTAATAAACTTGGGCGACTTCAACTCTGAGAGTAAATAAAATCGACTTTAAAATGTACGTCCCGCCACTCATGTATAGAAATTAACGCACAGTGGTGTGAGAAATTAGGTCGTAATCCTGACAAAATGCTTGTAATGACCAGTTATGTATGTATGTATATAACAGATTTGAATATATCTGAAGGTAAACAATTTTTTTTCTTATCAAGACTTGCTTCAATTTTGAAATTCCTGTACAAATAATTCAATCCATAAACCTCATAATGCCTTAAAAGGGGCAACTACATTAACGATCATTATAGGAAGAATATTTCTCTTTGGAAAGAATATAGGACTCAATAAGCAAAGTTCATCACTATTAAACCCGATACAAAATTCCATGACATTTTCTTAGACAGCATTTTTTCTAGGTCAGTAGGCCATGCTAATATCCTGTTAAACCTGAAAAACTTTATTAAAAGAACTGAGACAAGGCATCAGGAAGATAAGGAAACCAAAACCGAAATAAAAAATATTTGGAAATGCATTGCAACAGGAATGATACAGTTTTTCTGGTGAACATACTTACTTATTTCCTTGGTTATTACAGCCCTTCAGTCACGACTATGGCCTAGTTTCCCACACCACTTATGTTGTGTGTGTTAATTTTATACATGAGTGGCGGTACCCACCGTTTAAAGTCGCTTTCGAAAGGCAAATTTTTGTGAAACGGCACGGCAATTTTTATTTCCTCTGAGAGTTGTTTGCCAGAAATTTGCTGAGATGTAGTTGCCCGAGAAATATTTGATCATATTTCGTTTTGTTGAAGATATCTGACCCGAGGGTTTAAATCGTGGCTTAACGTCTAATAAGCCTACACACTACCTACAAGACTACGGCGACTACAACCTTACTTCTCACAAAACCCATCTCGTGTGTGTTAATTTTATGCACGAGTGACTGGCGGGACCTAAAATTTTTGAACTCCAGATTTGAGAAACTTTTCATGGCAATTTCGTGCCAAAAGATTGCTGAGAGGAGGAAGTCGCCTAAAGAAATATTTTTTATTCGCTTTATTCGAGATGTTTGAGCTGGAGTTGGAATCCTGGGCTCTCAATACATTACCTCATGTTCGCTTCAAACAAATTTGTTGTGTTGCCTTTGATTGTGCGCTATGATTTCAGCAGGTCATAAAAGGTGCAGCCATTCTTCTGTTGGATATTCTTCCTTAATTGCATACATGCATACATAATTGGTCATTGTAACCCTTAAGTCAAGATTACGGCCTAGTTTCTCATACCACATATGTTGTGTGTGTTAATTTTATACATGAGTGGTGGGACCTACAGTTTAAAATCGACTCCGAATTACAGATTTTTTGGGAAACTTTTTCACGGCAATTTTTATTGACTCTCATAATTTTTGTGGAGTTCTTTTTTGTAGTTCTTCCGAAAATTCTATTCAGCATACTTCATATACAATTTCTTTAGCTTCGAATTGCCGCATGTAACGATTCCTTGCAAAAATAACTTCAAGCAGATTTTCTGACTTGGTAAATCGCTTTACAACGTATCTCGGTTTCAAATCGTGTGATAATTTCTTGGTATTTCTTAATTGCATCTTGAGTTGTCGCCCACTGATTTTACAAGTTCTTCTTCAGTTGGACTAAGATTTTCTGGATAATGCCTCCACATCATCAATGACCTGGGAGGTCCTTTTCTTTTAAAATCATAATTTTTAAACACCATAAAACACCTTTTTTGATAGATTTCAGTATTCAAGCTGTTGGAATCAACAATAGTTAATCTTCTAAATGCCTTATAATTTACCCAGGACACAAACCTTGTGAAGAAGATATGCCATCAACGATGGTTAATCTTCTAAGGGCCATTATTACAACTTGCCGTTAAACTTGGGTTTAGTTAAAGGTACCTTTAGCTAAAGGGAACTGTAAAGTTACCTTTAACTTATTTTCGCTTTTACAACTTACAGATAAAATTTTTCAAAAATATGGCAGTGCTGGAGCAATGTCGATAAAACTGCTCAATTATACGAGTTTTTTTTAACGCAGTGGCAACGACGGGCTTCGTTTTTTGTTGTATATGCTCATTTTGTTTAAATTTGAAGTTGCCATAATGAAAATAAAATATAATATGGCAAGTCCAAACATAAAGTGACCTTTAAATGTTATAGGTGGGATGATCCTCCCTTTAGCTTAACGATCACTTCTATCTTATTAGGTACTCATAATAACGAAAAACAATTTATCTGCCCTTTAAAATCCTCCCTTTAGTTAACGGGAAGTTGTAATAATGGCCCTAAATGTTTGGTAATATATCCAGGACACAAACCTTGTGAAGAAGATATGTCATGGAATTTTTCAATATTAGCAGGATAGAAGCAGACTTTGTTGTGCTGGTGTTTAGTGTTCGTTTTTCGAAATTGATGATTCGCAAAAGGCACGATAGTCACACACTGAAGTCGCCGAAGATAGGCTGGCTATCGAATTGAAACTTGGTTTTTGAAAATTACAAAATTAAGCCCACATTGCTGAAATCAGAGTCCACTGCTTATCGGTTTTGTTTCTCTATCACGCCTGCTGTTGTGACAAATAGCATATTACACGGCGTTATATGAAAATAAATAAAAAACAAAAACAAAATTATTGTCATGTAGCAAAAGCAGGAGGAGGTAGCAGCAGCGGCAGTAGTGTTTTTTAAAAGTTTAAAATGAAGTTAAAAAATCTCGTCGTCGTTGAAGATCAGCAGCAGCGTCACCATATATTTTTGCATATCGTTGACATTAAGCGGTTAAAGTTGATTATAAAAGTCAACATTGTGTTGTCATTTCTTGTTTGTATGCCTTCGGCGTCATCTCTTGTTTAAATTGAAGATTCCATGGGAAAGTCATGGCTGAGATTTAATTTTTTTTATTTATTAAACAACCCTGCATCTTCTTTTTCTTATTTTTTATGAGTTTTTTTTTTTCTAAATTATTACAACAAAACGTAATTTTTGTGTAATTTTATTGTGCAAAAAAAAAGTTTTTTTTGTCGTTTCAATAGAAAAAATGTCAAATTCCTCGTTTTAGCTTTTTAAGGTTAAATTTGAATTTTTTTTTTTATGAAAAAAAAACAATTTTTTTTTATTGGTTTCATGGAATTTATTTTTGCAAAATAATAACCTTCAAAGCCGCATTTTTATTATTTTTATTTTTATTATAATTTTTTTTTCTAACTTTAACATGTAAATGTTAGCCAGAAACTTTAAAAACTTTATTATCATGACTCCGTAATACACAACGTTTATGGCCTGGTTATTATTATTTTTGTCTTTCCATTTTAGTTTAAGTCAACTACTTCTTGTTATTGACTAATAAAAAACAAATAAAATTATAGTCAAAGCAACTAAAAAAAAAATACTTGTTTTCATGTACAGAGTTACGGCAAACATTTGAGGGAAAAAACTGTTTAACTACCAGCCAAAAAAAAAAACAAATGGTACCACTGTTGTTGCTATTGTAGCAACAATTGGTTTTTTTCTTTTTTTTTGTAAATTCAATTTAAGTTCATTGTTAAAACCCTAAAAATGTTGTTTACAATTTAAAAAGGAAGGCAATAAACGCCGTTCAGTTGTTAATTTCATGTGTAGCTTCCAAGATTAGAGTTGGGTTGTGTACCATTTCCGTAAATAAGGCTTTTATTTGTAAATTAAAATTAAGCTCTTAGTGTTTTTTGATGATCAGGTATAGTGTTTCATTTCAATTAAAGTGGAATTTTATAACTTCAGAATTTTTATTATTAATATTAGAGAAAAAGTAACAAAAAGAAAGTACCACAAAAGTACTTTTTGTCAAAATAAAAAAGAAAACACATTCAAAAATTGTTTCGGAAAAACGTCAAAATTGGAATTTATATTATTCACAAAAAGTACCAAAAAAAAAGTACCCCAAAAGTACTTTTTGTCAAAATAAAAAAAACATTCTAAAATCGTTTTGAAAAAAAATGCAAATTTGGAATTTTCATTATTCATATTAAACAAAAAGTACCAAAAAAGTACCCCAAAAGTACTTTCTGTCAGAATAAAAACATGCCAAAAAATTTTAAAATGAGTGCCAAATTAATGAAAATACTTTTCAAAAAATACTGAAAAATTGCAGTCTACGTAACTAATTTAAAGTACTTTTTGAAGTAATGCAGTGCTTGCCTAGAGAGCTTGATTACAAAAACTAGCAATTCAGGTTTAAGTCCGCGAGAATAGAAAAATTCGAGAAGTTTCTTGAACTAATTTCCTCGAAATCAGCGCCATCTCTAGATGATGGAAATCAGTAGATTTTCAGAGTTGGTGTGGTTCTGTAGGCAACTAGAGATGACAACCTCACTACACTGCATGTATAAAAGCTCTAAAGAAATTAGGATGAAGAAAAGGAGGAATAACGTCAAAAAGTAATAAAAAAAAATCCGAAAAACAATTATATTCGAATGTCTGCCGTTTGAATATGTTGCAATTGTCTAGCCAGACACTGGTATAGAAAGAATTACAAAGCAGTTCGTATTCTAATTCATTCATATTTGCCTTGTAAACCGGTCATAGAGCTTTTGCATTGCATTTTCCATCCAATAAGTTGAAGTCATATTCACCATTCATTACATGGAACTGTTTGGCTTATTAACGTCGGCTTCTTTAATGCCAATTTTCTACGAGAAACTCAATGCTTTAACTGCTCTTTGATCCCTATTGAGGTATAGTCGATCCGGGTTTACGAAATGGCTCAAAAACCCAGCCATATTGCGGTTGAACAAGGCAAACAACCCACTTGCGAAGTTTTCAAGAAGTCACTACTCTTGACACCCAAGTAATCTTTCAAAACTTAAACCACTGAGACACGCGCGTAGTGTCTCCACCACTGGTGTTTGTTGTATTATAAGTCGCGAGGTAGTGGTTCAAACCCTACCTCAAGCATCAACAAAACGAAATGTATGAAAGTGTTCCTTCAGCAACTTTCTCTCACCAGTCTTCTGGCAAAAAAACTCAGAGCAAATAAAATGAACATGAAAATTATCTCAAAAGTCTTTCGTTCGAATTCGATTTTAAACTGCCACTAAACACGTAAGAACCTAATACGGTTTACGGACTAGCTTCTTACACCACTCATGTTGTGTGTGTTAATTTTATACTCATACACGAGCGATGGGACTTACAGTTTAAAGTCGACTCCGAACGACAGATTTTTGAGAAACTTTTCATGAGGATTTTAGTTTACTCTCAGAATTTTTGCCAGAAATTTGCTGAGTGGAAGTCGCCGAAAAAATATTTTCATTTCTTCGTTTTGATATCTGACCTGGGGTTTGAACCTTGGCCTTACGTCTACTAAGACTACGGCGACCTCATGAACCTAATAGTCTCGATCAATGTCTCGATCTTTTAATCTTTTCTTCAATCAAATTAGTGCCCACTACTGTCGATGTCTTCTATGGTCGGTTGAAAGAGATAATCCAATAGTATTTGTGATGCCTAGCCTTTAATACGTTATAATCCCTCGAAGTTCACTTTTTAAATCAGTTGTAGTCTGCTTTCAATGGCAGTCAAATACCAAATGAAAGACTCAGTTTTTTCAAACTATGAAAGCAGTCAACTGGCAGATGCGTATTGAGACGAGTGCAATGTTGTCATTTCAATTTAGAGGTGGCATTTCCATCAAATCAAGGCTTATAAATGTTGAACTTAGGATTTAGCCAGCAAAACTCAATTATAAAAATTTATTCACTTTTAAAAGTTAAAAGATTTAAAGGATAACAAAGACCTAAATTAGAACTTTGCAAAGTAATTTTCCAAGAATTTTTTCTCATTAAAAAAATGCCATTTATTTTCCTGAATATTGAAAACCTGCATAAAATTTGATGTGTTTTGAGAAAAAAAATTTTTTCTTTTTGACTATTTAAAAATTACAATCACTTTTAGAATGTGGGTGAGCTGTGCATGCTTTTAATGGAAAATTTCTATGGAAACGTGGAATGGGAAACGAAAAAAAAATAAAAAATCATTACCAAGTCATAATTTAAATATTGACAAAAAAAAAAAACGATGAAATCAAACTGAGCATAATAATAATTGAAATAAAAACAATAACAATTCAAAACAAAAGCAAAAAATAAAGATACAATTTTGTTGCTTCGTGGCTGGTAAATCCTTAGGATACATTTACAATTTTGCATACTTACGACAAAGACAACAACGACAACCACGACGACTTTGAATGGAATGATTTAGATTTCAATTTAAAATCATTTTAATACGGTTTTGGTTTCGGGTTTTTTTGCTTCGTTTTTAAACACTATTTATGTTGATTAGTCACGAGTTTTCATACCAAAAAAAAATTCAAAAAAAATTCTGTAGAAAACCATGAAGAAAAAAAACTTTCAAAGAACTTGAAAAATCGTGCTTTACATTAGAAAATCCAAACGATTTACAAAAAAAAAAAAAACAACAAAAGAGTTTCAAAATATAATGAAATGATATTGGATTTAAAGTTGAGGTGTGGTTGTGCTAAGGTTATGTACGTATTTGCTTTACTACTAACGCTTTACGTTTAATTCGAAACATTTTCCATTTTGCTTTCCTGCCAAACACCAAAGAGAAAGGAAATAGCCAGCCAGGTCTGGTCTGGCCTGTCAGTTAGATGAACGAACAAACAAACGAACGAACGACCTGATGAAAAATGTAACATGAAAACTATGTTGCAGGTACTCTGTGTTTCTTATTGTATGGCAATGTTTTCTGTTTTTTTTTTTCTTCTGTTTTTTATTGTCAACAATTTTTTATGATTACCACAATGAACGACCCATAAAAAAAACACACCCTACACAGGAAGCGGAGTGCTGATTACAGTAAAACAGTGTGAAACCGTTAAAGGACATTGCCTTCGAGTATTTGGTAATAAAACATTATGTTGACCTTAATATTTTGGGGAAGGGAATTAATGTTCTCCGTGTTGGCATTTTCCTTAACAAAAGGGTAGGGATTACTACAAGCTTATCATTTTCATTATTTTTAATGAATAATTCCTTAGTATTCTTATATAATTAAAAAGGCAAGCCCAAAAATTCCTTTACACTATATATGTTAGGCAATAAGGGGGGTTCACTTTAATTATGGGCTAACTGGCTGAGAATGTCATATAATACGAAATAACTTGGCCATCCAATATTTTTATACTTTTTCGTATGCATTAGGCTATTAGAAGTATAAATAGCAACAATAGTTTGTAAAAAAATTCTTTGCCAGTCAATAACTCCAGGAATTTTTGAATTTTTCGCTTCAACGGCAAAAGCAATATTATTTCTATCAACATTAAATTCTGTGTCATTTAATTTGTGTCTGATATCAATTGATACCATTGAACCATGGTTCAAGGCAAGGCTTGCTGATTACTATAGTATCTCTACACTATTGAAGTCGTAAGCAAGATAAGATGCACAATGTTCTTAAAGTCTAACAAGGTCTTTATACCCAAAACAATTAAAAAAAAATCATGATACGGTGCTAGCCAATCTCGTATGATTCAGGGGTTTTGATTTTAAATAATCCCTAGGGCATAAGCACGCAAAATGGGTGATACGTTTGCTCATGGTCGCAATCGTGTAACAACTTCAATGGGGCAAATGTCGACGTTCAACTGCAATATATTCAACTGCAAGTTTTTTTACGTCGTTTCCTAAACGCAATGTTGAACCGTATGTTTTTCGAGTTCAGTCGGCAGGTTTGTCCTCAATAAATAAAAGGCTTCACATAGTAGTCGCCGTGGTTCAGTAGGTTGTGTGTTAGCCTATAAGACGTGAGGCCTCAGCTCAAACCCCAGGTCAGACATGAAAACGAAAACATGAAAAAATATTTCTTCGGCGACTTCCTCTCAGCAGATTTCTGGCAAAAACTCTCAGAGTAAATCAAATTGCCCTGAAAAGTTTCACAAAAATCTTTCAGCCGGAATCGACTTTAAACTGTAGGTCCCGCCACTCATGTATAAAATTAACGCACACAACATAAGTGATGTGAGAAGCTAGGTCGTAATCCTGACTGAAGGTTTGTAATGACCAATTATGTATGTATTCACAATCAATGACAAATATTAAGCCCACTTAGGGATTTTCTGAGGGTTAAAAAATATTCTTATGCTTCAGGACAATGCAAGGTACACATAACTGCAGTTTCTCTGACAAAATTTCAGTAATTAGACTACGAATCTAAAATGCTTATGCACTCAATTCCCCACATTTAGGTCCAAACTGAAGGCGAATTTGACTTCATCAACGATGCAATCATCTTACAAACAAAGATTGTTTATTTGTTTTGTTCTAATGACCGAGAAAGTAACTAAGGCCGCGGTTTTATTATGCTGTTGATAATGCTTTCCCTTCACCTTTTTCGGCCTTTTCAAAGCTCATTTATAATGATCTGCGATAGGTTCTTCTCATGACGATAAGTACCGAATAGAAGTCTTTGTAAACGAATCCAAGTAGTTGCAGAGAGTCAGTAGGGTTTCTGTAGAGTGAGAACGAACAAGAAAAATAATTTCTATTCTTTCTACAGTCCGAAGTTACAGTAGTTTTAAGTGCCTTCGAATGCCCAATCTGACGGACATCTCTTTATTTGATGCCGATACATACTAATGATATCATTGCCTGGGTGATAAATCACATGGACAATGGGAATAAACCTAGTCAATGACAGGCTAGTTAAGACTAGTAAGGTTTCTAAACTTTTCTCTTCATTTCAAAATTTGAATTGAATTTGATTTGAAAATGAAGAAAAACCCACCTGGTTCAAACGTTAACTCAGAAACTTAATGACTGCCCTCCTATACTGTAACACAGTATAGCGGCTCTACAGCGCAAAGTTCCTAGATGAGTACTCTGTGAACATTTTATCTGATTTCTCGTTTATAAAGGTTCAAATAATGATTGATTTCATAAGAAATTGAACAGTTTGGACTTAATTTGTCTCATCATCGTACTCCTGGTGATCTTCTTTCCATGGGTTGTAGTTATTCAGACAATATCGATGTCTTCTATGTTTGCTCAACGTAGGTGCACATTTCCACTTTTCTGAGCTTAAGTCAATTAGGTAATATAGTGGAATCAGGTGGGATTGAGGTTATATTTCTATTTCTTCCTGTTCGTCATACCTAACCTAGATTACTTTACAATAAAAAAAGAAACTTTATTGAAAATATTTCCAAATAATTGCAAATGTGCTAATTCTTCTACTCAAAGTAGAGGTTGTTATAAATTTTTCTTTCGTATTTTTTTGTCCTACCTAACCTAGCTTAAATTTGTGTAAAAGAAAAAACTTTTTGAAAAGTTTTCTTGTGAATTTGAACTTAATTCTCTGGAAAAAAAATGTTCCGTATTTTTCGACAAATGTTTGCTTGATGTGACAAGAAATAAAAATCTTCTAAAGATTTCTGGTGTTAAAAATTAAATTGAAAAAAATAAAAAGAAAGAGAAAAAGAAAAGAATAGGAACACAACATTGTTTTAAAAGCAAATGCGTTATTTGAATGCTAAAATGACGTCATATCTATTAGTGAAGGCTATAATTTTGCTTGTAGTTGGAGTCAAATGTCAAAATAAAAAAATCTAATACTTCTTCTTCTATGCGTTAAAAGCCATTTATGTAGCGGTGCCGCTAAAGAAAAGTTTCTAAATCGTAAATCTTAAAACAATTTCACTTTTGTTTGAAATAATGTTTGTGTTGTTTTCTGATTTCCTAGCATAACAAATACAAAATATTTTACGCTTAAGAAAATCTAACAAAATTTTATGGACAGACCAAGACCAGGCACTGGTCAGGCATATTAAATGTTTGCTGCAATGCGCAAAGAAAATTTTCATTTTGATTAAAAAAAAAAATTTATGTGTGTGTTTCAAATTAACAACAATAACAACAACGGCACTAAGCGTTAAGTTAACAACTTTATAAATGGTAAAGACTGCCATAATGATGATGCAAGAGTTCAAAAGTTTAAAAACCCTCTTGGCTATCTTGGCCAACAAAACAATACAGTGTCGGTCGGACACTTTAATGCCAAACTTTTTAATGTGGGTACCTGTTTTTGGTACTTTTTTTCTTTTTTTTTTGTACAAAATGTTGATGGTGTTTGGCTGCTTGGTTGGTCGGTTGTTTGATTGTTTGATTGTTTCGTATGTCTTTTAATGATAAACGCATATTCAGTAATTATTTGTGTTGTTTTACATGCCCATTATGACTATTATTTAAAGAAAACAATGAAGATGATGAAGAAGAAATAAATCTTTTAAAATCGGAATTTTTTTCTTTTCTTTTATTGTTTGGCAAATTCGTAATAATTGTACGGACAATACGATGCGATTTTTTATTCGGTTTTTTTTTCCATGAAAATATTTCGTAAAGAAGGCGTGAAGTGAGTATGATAATAAATTTTTCTATAAAAAAAAATTGTTTTTATTGTTGCTTAAAAAAGCATTAAAATAAAGCAAAATTATTATGCTTTTTAATGCTTAAAAAAAATAAAGCATTTTTCAACTCATATTGTCATAGTTTTGCAATTTTTTTCCCTTGCCTGTTATAGGGAATAGATAGTGACTGAGGGGATCAGCTTATTTGTATGATTTTTTTTCTTGCTTTATCAAGATTTTATTTTTCTCTCTCTCTTCTATTTCATATTGATATAAGGCCGTTTGGTAAAAACTTTATAAATGATGATGATGACATATTTTTTCTGTTTTTCCTAAATGATGATGATGCTTAGACACAACCGGCAAAGGTGATAATTTTTATGACGTTTTACTTGTTGTTTACCTTTTAAACAAAAGATATACAAAAAATAAGGATTTATTTTGTAATAATTCATCAAAGAGCACTCCCTTCTTTATTTCTTATCTCTTGGTTTCTACTAACAATCAAATCTGTTTGATTATTGTTTGGATGTTGTTGCTAAACTTTTGATCTTTTGATCTGAAAAGTTCAGCGGATAATTAATTTCTTGAAAAGTGCATGGAAGAGTTGTTTAACGATTGTTTTGTCTTTTTGATTAACTTGACAAGAAATGTTGACGTTTTGTTTTATTGAATTATTAATGCATGCACCTATGTATACGTATTATATGTAAAAGGGCCAAGGCAGCAATAAAAAGGGTAGGGTAGGGAGTTAAAATTCACACCACACTTACATATATACTTGCTCATTACAAGTTTAGTTTGGAAGAAAATTCTATGAAATTTAGTAAAAGTACTCTATACATTAAGTCGCCGTGGTCTAGTAGGTAGTGTGTTGGCTTATTAGACGAAAAGCCAGGGTTCGAGCCCCAGGCCAGACATCAAAATAAAATATAAAAAAGTATTTCTTCGGCGAATTCCTATCAGCAGATTTCTGGCAAAAACTCTGAGAATAAATAAAATTGCCATGAAAAGTTTCTCAAAAATCTGCCGTTCGGAGTCGACTTTAAACTGTAGGTCCCACCACTCATGTATAAAATTAACACACACGACATAAGTGGTGTGAGAAACTAGGTCGTAATCCTGACTGAAGGGTTGTAATGACCAATTATGTATGTACTCATGGTATATAACAGAGATCAGCAATGAGTATTCAAAAAGATGAGTAGAATCGTATCGTACTCATAATTTCTGATACTTATACGCATTCATACTTCTTTTAATATCATGGAACATCCTACTCATATTCAAAGTTTGAAGGTACTCATCATATTCATACCTAACAACACGTATGATGTTATTGATTTCGAGTCTCCATAACTCATCATATACACGAAGCACAAAATAAATATAATTCGCGTACGAACACTAAAATACTCACTAAAAGGTTGTTTGTTTGCTCTGCTTGCTGCTCTGTCCTTCTTGCTTATGTGTCTTTTTTCTTTTCATACTTAACATCATACGTGTTGAAGTTGTTGATTTCGACTCTCCATAACTCAACATATACACGAAGCACAAAATAAGTATGAATCGCATACGAACACTAAAATACTCACTAGAAGGTTGTGTGTAGGCTCTGCTTGCTGCTCTGTCTTTTTTGCTTATGTGTCTGTTTCCTTTTGTTGTAAATACAACAACAACTAGGACTGTAAATTTTGATGAACGATTGTAGTACTTTTCTAAAGCTACGAATCTAAATGAGTAGGCTTATGAATCAAACATATTTCGAATGGTATGAGTTTGATGTCAACGTTGTACGAATACTCATTGCTACCTGTACTTATAAATCAACGTTGTATGGAGTACGAATGAAACACGCGTAGTTAAATTTCAATATTGTTGACTCATTTATATTCAAAATTTCATGAGTGCTTATGAGTAGCGAAAAAACGATTCATTGCTGATCTCTGGTATATAATACCTGAAACAAACGACCTTAATGTCTTAAATTCCGAACTTTTTTATTCAATCCATATGCAGTCACAATTTTTCATCTGTAATTGTTATTCTGTATTATCTTGCACAGATATTCTGGAAGAATATGTTTTGGCTTATTAGACTCGAGCCCAAACATTAGCTCAGACATCTCCATCAAAGCAAAATAAAAAATTAAAAATTCTTCGATAACATCCTTCTCATCTGTTTTCTGGAAAAAAGGTCTGCCATGAAAATTTTCTCAAAAATCAGTCATACGTAGTCAACATTAAACTGTACGTCCCGCCACTCATGGATAAAATTAACACACACAACATGGGTGGTGTAAGAAACTAGGTGGTAATCGTAACTGCAGAGTTGTAATCGCCTATTACACCCATAAATAATTTTAACACACACAACATTGGTGATGTAAGAAACTAGGTTGTGCCATAATCTTGACAAAACGTTTGTAATAGCCAACTAAGTTAAGTAAGAAATTCTGAAACATCGAGTTCTTGCAGACTTTAGCTTTCGTGCCGCTTAAGTGGTGTATAAAATTTCGTAAACTTGTAATAATCTTTAGACAGACTTTTGATTTGCGTCCAGCTTTTATACCCATAACCTAATCGCAATATCTGTTCTATCACCACCGTTTCGGGTGATTTGGCTTTCAAAATATGTAAAACTTTATATTCTTCAACAAGCTTATTATCAAGAAAAATTTAGGCTGTGCATAGTAGGTAGCGTGTTGGCTTATTAGACGCAAGGCCATGTTTCAAACCCCAGCTCAGGCATCACCAAAACGAAATTAAAAAAAAAAAATTCTCAAAAGTTTCTCAAAAATCTCTCGTACGGAGTCGAATTAAAGCTGTTGTTCCGCCACTCATGTATAAAATTAACACTTACAACTTGAGTAGTGTAAGAACCTAGCTAGTAATCCTGACTAAAGGGTTGTAATGACCAATTAAGTAAGCAAGCATTCATATGCATGGCTTTTGTCTTTTTGGCATTGATGCGCAACTGATATTCACTTCGTAGATACTAACACAATATGATTAGCATAAGTCAGGTCATTAAGTTGTTCCTATTGGGGGCCAAAGAATACCCCTACTGTGTTTGGTTTCAACAACAGTCATATTACTACTAGAAGTAAGGGTAGATAAGGATTACACCCTTGTCGGACATCTGAAACGATATCAATTGGATCAGATAGCGCCAAGCATTCAACACCCTATACTGGAATGCCGCTTACTATTGTAGTGAAATAGTTCAAAATTTAATATAACTTTCAAATATTTTATCCCTGGGAATAAACGATGCATAGTTATCATATAAAATTCCTAAATTGCCACAGAATTGCCAGAGCGTAGACTTTCAAGTGCTCGACTAAAAATCAGAACAATTCTAGTTTGAATTGTCTTCCTAGTTTTCTAATTTTCAAAAAGAAAGAAAGAAACGACTTTAAACCTGAGCAATCGTAGTTTGAATCACGAAGAATGAAAAACAATTTCTTCATGGTTTTCGTATTTTAAAAAGAAACGAAGCTTCAAAGCCTTTGTCAATCATCGATCCATGAAGCTGCTTGAAACCCGTTAACACCGCCAGAGAAGTTAACATCAATAACGAACATCATGAGAAGATTAGACAATGCCAGCTTTTGGAAAAAGATGTCAGCAATGTTCACCTAACTACTACAACTAATACAGCAACCCAATACATTTTCTTAGAGAAAGTTGTTTCCAAGTAATGAAATATGGTAACCCTATTATTCTAGAACCTGTTATAGTAGACTACTTATGTGCTTAGCTTAGCTGCAAAATGCTGAAACTGAAATAAAAAATTAAGCGATTAATAAAAATTGAATAACTTTTAGAGATTTGTGATGAAAATTTTTCAAATTAAAAAAAAAATATATTCTCTTCTGTAGGGCTTCTTATAGATACGCTTGACCGATTGTAACTTTTACGATTTTCAACTTCAATTAAATTAAATTAAAAAAGAAACTGAAAAAAACCAAACTAAAACTGATTACATTTTCGTTAAACAATGTCGAGGTTAATTCATCAAAGTTTTTCATTTTAATTTTAAGTTTCTGCCATTAGGAGTGGTGTTCTTCATTAGAACAATAAAAAAAAATTTTTATTTCGTTTTTTTTTTCGCCTTTTTATTGTATTTGAAAATCAATTAAAAATTAAAATTAGAAACCAAAATATGCTCTAAGAAATCTAACAACACCGTGCGTTCTAAATATTCAGACACAAACTAACAACGAATTCGTCATGAGATGAGTCAACGAACCTAAACAGACAGTGGCAAACGGTTGTCGGTAGTTGTGGAAGAAACCACATGAGAATACTACGCGCATATAGTCAGCCTAACCCATCCTCCTAACGTTTGTCTGTTTACAATTCAGCCACGAATTCTGATTTTTTTTATTCGTTTTTTTTTTTTTTTTTTTTGAGGAAAATTTATTTGTAAAACTAACGCACAAGTGTATGAAAATCTATGCGGCTGTCTGTCCGTTTTTTTTTTTTTTTTTTTTTTTGTACGTGGTACGCAATTACAGAAAATAGAAATGAACACACAACACTTTTAATATTAGATTTAATTTTTTTTTTCATTTGTTTTGTAATAAAATCAAGGAAAAACCGTGAAGAGATTTCCTTCTTTCTTTTGAAAACGTTTGGCAACATTTGTTGTTTAGCAACATTAGAAATGTAGCCAGTGTGCACACGAAATAAAATAGAACAACGTCTCCTTGTGAATCAAAAATTTTTGCAGAGAATTTTTTAATTTTTTTTAATTTTTAATAAAAATAGATTTTTCCGTAACATTATTATAAAGTGGGTATGAAGAAATAATTTTTGCTCATTTCAAAAATATTACAAAAAACTCGTGAACATTAAGTTTCAAGATTTATGAATTTTTTTTACCACAAAATAAAATAAAATTTTTGAAAGTAATGGAAGCAAAAGCAAAGAAACAAAAATTCTTTTTAATATGAAGTGCGAATGAGGTGATGGCTTTATGATGTTGTTCTAGAAAAGAAGTTTACAATTTTTTTTTTAATTTATTTGAATGTGTTGAGATTTTAATTTTCTAAAGAAAATCTGAAAAAAAATTTTATATTTTTTTTGTTTCAAGAGATATGCCAACTGCCAGGGAAAATGGCAGTTTTAGCACAATGTAAGTGGAATATTGCAAATTCTATTGCCTCATTGTCATTTGCTAAACAATAAAATTATTTTACTCGTTTTTCATTTCCAAAGTTATTCAAATTCTTACTTTTAATCTTAAGTCAGATTGCATTTTGCTTATCACATGGAAAATGCAGTAAAAATGAAGGTTTTCTTTTGCGAATAATTTCCACTTTTTCTAAAGCTAAACACATTTAAACTTTACTTCAGTCTTTTTAGAACATAAGTTTATAACAAGACTACCTTTCCAGTTTCATTAAAGAATATTTCCTTTTCTAGAACAATAGTGTTGCCATCTGTTGTCAAGAAACCATGTGCCCTGTGAAAATAAATTGTGTATAGCGATGATGAAGTTTATTCATTGAGTTCTAGTCTTATTCAAAAAATAAGACAGTGTGATCATAACAGTGTTTTGTTATCCTTTCTGTGGAATCAGGATAAACTTTTGCCCCAGTATTCAATCTTTACAGATCTGCTTATTTGGCACTCCATATTTTGCCTCCCGGAAGGGTTTCACTGCAGGAAATCCTTGCAATATCCTCTATTTCTTTCGCTCAGTTTATAACCAACTCTCTTTGTATCCTCAACGTCTTTCGAAATTTGTTTTTGATTACTGTTTGGTGGCACGTCGCTGTTAGACCATTAGGCCATAGTATTCTGTTAGGTTAGGTTAGGTTAGAGGACGTGTACTTGTCAATTAAGACAAGTACAGTACCCGGAGGTCGAATTGGCCCATTGTACAGCGTCCTAGTTTCTCTCACCACTTATTTTGTGTGTGTTAATTTTATACATGAGTGGTGGGACCTACAGTTTAAAGTCGACTCCGAACGACAGATTTTATGAGAAACTTTTCATGGCAATTTTATTTACTCAGAGTTTTTGCAAAAAATCTGCTGAGAGGAAGTCGCCGAAGAAATACATTTTGTATTTTGTGTTTATGTCTGGCCTGGGGCTCGAATCCTGGCTATACGTCTAATAAGCCAACACACCACCTACTAGACTACGGCGACTTCAAAGTATTCTGTTAATTTTTCTAAAACATTTGTTAACAAGTACTTCCAATTGTAGTGCAGTGGGTTATCTTCTGTGTAGAGCAAAAATATTCGGGTCCGGATTATACTCTCAAAATAATATTTTCTTTTTGAAATCGTTTCGACACTGGCGAGACTAAGAGCAGCATATACACACCACGCTTTCTATATTAGATTTTTTACATTCTTTCTGATGTACGTTCCAATATAACTTCCAAGATACAGGAAGAAATCCACGTCCTCAACAAGTTGGACTTTCTGTTTCAATTCTCATTACGTTCCAACACTCATTCTCTGCAAAACATTTATCATCAGTACAACTCTTATGACATTTTCATAGAGCCTAACAAACTTGAAGTCGCCGTAGTCTAGTATGTAGTGTGTTGGATTATTAGACGAAAGGCCACGGTTCGAACCCCAGGCCCGTAACATGAGAAAATATTTCTTTAGCAACTTGCTCTCAGCAGATTTCTGGCAAAAACTCTTGAGAGTCAATAAAACTGCCATGGAAAATTTCTCAAAAATCTGTCGTTCAGAGTCGACTTTAAACTGTAGTTCCCCCGCTACTCATGTATAGAATTAACACACACAACATGAGTGGTGTGAGACTGGTTGTAATCCAGGCTGAAAAATTGTACTGACCAATTATATATGTATGTATGTATCAAAATTGTTCAGTAGATCTTCGGCAATACATCACGTCTCACATCTTTTAGTTACTAGTTCAAGTGTCGCAGAATACTGGCGAGTTCCTCTGTGTTAGTTTGATCGTTAGTTTATACTACTATCGTTCCCTTTGTTAGCTTATTAGGCGTAAAAGCCAGGGTTCAAACCCCATCAAAACAAAATATGAAAAGAAATATTTCTTCGGCGACTTCCTCTCAGCAGATTTCTGGCAAAAACTCTGAGAGTACATAAACCTGCCACGAAAAATTTCCCAAAAATCTGTCGTTCGGAGTCGACGTTAAACTGTAGGTCCCGCCACTCACGTATAAAAATTAACGTACACAACATGAGTGGTGTGATTGACGCACACAACATGAGTGGTGTGAGAAGCTAGGCCGTAATCCTGACTGAAGGGTTGTAATGGCCAATTTTGTATGTACTTATGTATCGTTCTCTTTGAAGACTACTCTGCAATTGCGTCCTGGTGTGGTTTTCTGATTAAATAGGTGACCAATATTCTGTAGTACTAGCTACATAGAGTCTTTGTTTATGACATCATAGATCCTCTTGGAATCTACGAAAATTATGGAAAACAGTCGCAGTTGAAAGGACCTACGCCATCCTGTTTATCGCACAGAGACGACTTAGCAGGAAATGTGGTATCGAATGTCAGCAGCAAAGTCGTCTTTTAAATTGTAGTCAACAAAGTTATGCCTCAGAGATCAGCAATGATTCCTTTTTTTCGCTACTAATAAGTACTCATGAAATTTTGAATATAAGTGAGTCAACAATATTGAAATTTAACTTCTATGATTCATGCGTACTCACTACAACGTTGATTTATAAGTACAGGTTGCAATGAGTATACATGCAACGTTGACATCAAACTCATACCATTCGAAATATGTTTGATTCATAAGTCTAATCATTTAGATGCTTAACTTTAGAAAAATACTTATAGTACTTATAAATGATTCGAGTGACTCCGAATCAATCATCAATATTACAGTCTTACATTTACAAAAAAAAGAAAAAATACACATAAGCAAGCATTTAGTGAGTATTTTACTGTTCGTACGCGAATTATATTTATTTTGTGCTTCGTGTATCTGTTGAGTTATGAAAAGTCGAAATCAATAACATCATACATGTTGTAACGTATGAATATGATGAGTACTTCAAACTTTGAATATGAGTAGACGTTCCATGATATTAATATAAGCATGAATGTGTATAAGTATCGGAAATTATGAGTCTGATTCAATTCTACTCATTGCTGATCTCTGTTATGCCTCTACAGTTTCGATATGCGCTAATGTGATCCCCAGTAAGCAATGTGATTATCATGTCTGCTTTCCATGCTGTGAGGAATCTGCATGTATTCAATGCTTTCTTGATTTGTGGCGAAATGTAGTTGGCCAGAGCTGGCCAGTTTCAAAAATTTCTTATGAAATCGAGACCACTTCATGTATAGAAAAAAGTTTTGCTTCACATATTTAATAACTATCATTGTACTTTAATTGATTAACATTTGTCGTAATGGCAGCAGAACTGATTACATTATTCAAATAACAGCAAAAGGTCCTTTGACATTAAAAATTAATCTGTTAACCTGTTTTAAATTATAAACAGAACAATTTTTTAGAAAAAGAGCATTGTCGACTGTACATCCAATAGTCGGATTTGATTGATTTTCTTGCCTTTTTTTCTTGTATTTCCATTTTGTTTCTGTTTCAAATACAATTATTTTTAAAATACTATTCTCACTCAATAGTGAGCAAAGCAAATTTTTAATAATATTTAATTCCTATAATTATTTTGAATAAAAAAAACCAAAAAAAAGTCATTACACATTAACTTTGACCTTTTGCGTACTCTGCAGTGTATACATCATCTGTCTGATGTCTCTGACTGTATTGTTATTATTGCAGACACAGATCAGCTTGTTGCAGTTGTGTGTTGTGTGTTTGCCCACAACTATCGTGTACGACAATTATTTGATTATTTTTCGTTCAAATTCTAAAGTCATTAAATCAACACACATAATAAGATAATTGCAATGTTACAACAGCAACAGCAACATTATAATATTACAGCAGCCGAACTGCAACATCTTCATCAACTCAGGTATGATGATGGTGATGACGATGATGATGGGCACAGTCATAGCATTAACAGCACGCAGTAAATTATAAAAAATACATACAGACTGTGGGATAGACAGCAACAGACGAGAGACGACGTAAATTATGCGTGGCTTTAAACGTCTCCTCTGTCTGTACACACACTTTTTGTTTTCAATATTGTGTTCTGCTTGTAAATGAAATTATGATCGTAATAGTGACTCCAGCTTAAAGTGCTGAGCCTCTGTCTGTCTGTCTGTCTGTCTCTTGTCTAAGCCATTCATTATTCTTGATTATTTCGTTATTATTACTGGCGTTTTTATAATGATATTACCATACATACGTACACTCATAAAATATGTGGGTTGTTCCATGTTTAGTCTGTTACACTGTACAAGTTTTAGTTTTTCTTCTTTTTTTTAATTTTCTAAACCATAAAAATAACTTGTAATTGTCGAAACTTAAATTTCGAAAGATGACTTCACTTCCCCATCTTAGATGCTAGAGGAAGAGTTATATGACGTTCAAAATTATTATAACAAAAAAAAAGGTTTTTAAGTTGTCAAACACAATGACAGCGTTAAACTACGCTTAATTATTATTATTAGTTTCGCTTGAATTAGAATTTTGTTTAAAACTTTTGAAAGAAAATAACAAAAACATCTTAGTCCAGTGAAGTAGCCTCTCCCCTTGTAGCTTAGCAGCAATCACCGTTCCAATATAACTTTAAGGCACGTGAAGAAATCTACGTCCTTAACGAGTTGGTGTTTATTGTTCCAATTCTAATTACGTTCCAACACTCCTTAACTGCGAAACGTTTATCATCAGCTCGACTCTTCTCCCATTTTCATAGAGCCTATTGAATTTATTCTGTAGGTCTTCGTCAATGTATCACATCAGACGTCGCAGAATACTGGCGAATTCCTCTGTATGAGTTTAATCGTTAGTAACAGAATCGAGTACAACGTGCATTCCTGTTTGGAACCGCCATTTATATTAAAAAGTCTACAATGCATCCCTGTTGGAAACCCCCATTTATATTAAAAAGTCTACAATCTTGTCCTTTGAAGACTACTACGTTAAACCCAATTCAATAACCCAAAGCATTTTAACAGTAAGCGTTGCTTTGAGCTAAAGACAGTTGCTAATTCTATTATTCTAGGATCTGCCACAGTAGACTGATCACCAATACAGCTTAGTTAATAAAATAATAAGAAAGGTATTCTTAGAATTTTTGATCTATGCTTACCAGGACTACCTGTCTTCTTTTTCTCTACGATATCGCCACACTTTGCCAACCGCCTTAGTCTAGTAGGTAGTGTGTTGACTTATTATACCTGAGGCAACGGTTCGAACCCCAGATCCAGACATCTTCAACAAGAAACGAAATATGAAAAAATATTACTTGGGCGACTTCCTGTCAGTAGATTTCTGGCAAAAACTTCAAAGAGTAAATAAAATTACCATGAACAAATTTCTCATAAATCTGTCGTTCGGAGTCGACTTTAAAACTGTAGGTCCCGCCACTCATACAGTAAAAGTTTTCTTTGATTTTCCTTGCCAATACGCCAATATTTGATTATTAATATCACCAGTTTCATTATATTACGTCACTGAAGTTCAATAAAAGTAAACTATGTGCCTGCTATGGTGATTTACTTTCCATATTAGACAAATCAGCAGAATCCCTAGCAGGAATATTGTCACATTGGCCAGGGAGTGTCTTATTCGACATCAAGCAAAGGGAGGGTAATCATTGATTATCTTCTTTTCATTTCTAATAAAATTTAGCAACCAAAGTTAATAAAGTTGCCGTAGTCTAGGAGGTAGTCTGCTGACTTACTAGACATGAGCCGTGGTTCAAACCCCAGTCCAGACATCTTGCACAAAACGAAAAATGAACATATCAAGCCATAACCGCAAAAATATCTCAAGCGATAAAAACGAAATTTTACAGGGGAAGGTTTTTATTATTTATTTCTTGTGCAAATTAAGTTAGAAAGTTAAAATTTGTTTTGTTATAACTTCATAACCCTGAAATTTTTATAGATGATGCAATTGATGCCAATGAATTTATTTATTACAAAAAACGATATATGAAAAATATGTCGCTTGAGATATTTTTGCGGTTATGGCTCGATATATTCCTTCGGCGGTCTTCAGACGTTTTTTTTTTCGCAGTTTTTGCCACGAAAAGTTTCTCAAAAATCTGTCTCAAATCTGATCAAAAAAATCTGTCAAATCTTTGAACTGTAGGTCTCTCGCCACTCGCGGATAAGATTAACACACACGCAACATGGATGGTGTGAGTAACTGAGGTTGTAATCCTTACTAAAGGGTTGTAATGGCCAATTAGGTTAAGTAAGTAGGTAACCACACTTAATACTCCATATGGATCAGGGATTTAAATCTCTGGCAATCAAATTTGCATAGGTACATGATGAGCACATGGGTTTATGATTGTCTTAATAATTACTACAATAGATCGGACTTATCTACTTGTAATGGAGCTTTTTTCTAAAGTTTGAGATTATTTTGTTTGACTACTGACAGAGTCATATCAAGGCACTGAAATAAAGACTCTTTTTCGTAAAATTGAATGTGATTTTACCAATGAAATCTTATCAGATCTGCTGAGTTGGAATTGAAGTAGAATGCTACATTATTTGGTAATGTACAGTGAGCGTCAAAAGAAACTGTACACTAAAGATAAAATTCTAACAATCACCAAACTCAACTTTTACCACTTAAGGACAGTGCCCGAAAAAATTTGCCAAGATTTCGAAATTGTTTGTATTTTTTTTTGTTTTAATTTTAAAAACTTTAAAGGAAACGATTAAAAGAAAAAATAACGGTAATTTGTAAATGTATATATTTTTTAATGTATAGCCTTTTGACGCTCATTGTAGATATAGAGACACGATTACTTAGTTTTTTGTACTTTTATTGGCTGTCATTAAGCTTGTTGACCTGCATGTATGCTCTTTCTGTAGCGTTAACGTTACATTGATATGATGTGTGGTACTGCCTATCTCGGGTTATTTTTTTTTTTCTAAAACTATCTGACCTCTGATATTATCACTTTTTAACGACTTTACTACCTGAGATAAAAAAGAATGTCATATTCACCAGTGATATTGAAACATTAGCGTTTTGCTAACCCATATACTACATATCTACAGTCAAATAAAAAAGTCTACATACAGTTTTTATTTTTCTCAATAATTCCTATATTATATTTTCTTCATATACGTTTTCTTCTTCAAACATTCTTGATTGTAAAAGCCTTAAACAACGCTGCAACATGTTTTTCAATTTAATAAAAACCAGCGGGAAAAAAATCTACATACTCCGGTGTATTTAGACTTTTTTCTTCAACTATATGTACCATTCACAGGGCCAAATTGGGTCATGAGTCCACGTAATACCACTTTACGTACTCTCACGTTTCGTGGTCTGTGATTCCTACATATGCATTGCAATGAATCAGATTGTGTCCGAAGAACTCCTGATATCTTGATTTAAAAATTTAGTGAAAGCTGGCCTTGCATTATTCTGAAGTAAAGTGTTGTAAAAGCAACAATGCTAAGATAATGATCACACTAGTTTTTGTGACCTTATTTTTCTAAAAATGATTTTTCCTTTTTTTATTTTAATGTTTCGCTAATAAATTCGAATTTTATTCCGCTCCTAGATTTTTACGATATTTTTTCATTCCTTTATGCTACAGAGTTAGAGTCATATCCATAGCAGAAGTGTTAAATTTACAGTTTTAACTGTAATTCTTTTAAATAATTTGAAACACTTTCGTTACACTTTCTATTTCAATTTGGTTTTCTAACGCTTTTGTTTTTTTTGCTTGTTTTTTTTATTATCGTGTAATTCTATAATTTGCTACACTTTTACACGAACAAATATTATTGTTTTCTGGTGTTTTTCTGTTAATAAAAATTTATTTCTTTTTAAACAAACTAAAAATTTATTTTCGTTTTGCAATTTAAGCATCAACATCAACATCATTTTTTATGCATTCATTTTCACTCTTTTCTTGCCACAATAAAAACACAAAGCGAAGCAAAAAAACAAAACAATAAAAAGCGAAATTAAAGAAAAAAAACAAACAATAACAATAAAAACAACAACAACAATATAATATAAGTAATGAAAACTAATGATTTTCTTTGGTTTGTTTTTTGTCATTATTTCAGGTGTTGTACCATGAAATAGTATCACACGCTCGAGTAGTAAGTGCCTGTATAAGAGTTGCATCTGAAAAGGAACAGCAGCAACTAAAACAACAACAACAGCAACAACTCCAACTACAGCAACAGGAACAGCAACAGCAACAACATCACCACGATTCATATACAACAGATGCCAGTTTAATTGCGGAACAAAATAATTCTTCACTTTCATCAACCGACGATACAACCACAACCACCACCACCACCAGCACTGCCACCAATACAACAGCCACGTCGGGTATTGTTTGTTCATCGGCAACTGGTCTAAGCGAACAGCAAATTACTCCAAATACAACCGTAGCATCCTCATCAACAGCTTCATCGCTTCAAACCCATAAGAAATCCGAGCACAATAACTTAGAACGTCTACAGAATCGCTATCATTTGTTGTATTTGAAGGCTTTTGAAGTGCAATTGTGGCTGGATGGTCTATTACGCAAGAAAAGTTCTTCAGCGGTAAGTTGAAAAGTTTCCTTTTTTTCTACTTTTTTTCATAATTTTTCTTAAACGAAGCATAACTTAAAAGAAACTTTGTTTGTTTATCTTCATCGTGTGTGATCTGAATGAAAGCCTAGAGTGTAAAAATATATTGTAGCATGGGACTACTAAGTTTCGAATAGTGATTTACGATTTGTCTAAAATCTAGTTTACAGTGGCTCGATGTAATGATTAAAAAGTTTGACTACAAACACAAGCATTCCGCGTTTGAATTTTTGTAGCACTTTTTCCCTGTCTTCACCTCACCATACGCCCTGCATTTATTATTATCTACAGTGGTGGCCTTATAATTAGAAACGATCTTTCTGGAACAGAGTTCTCTGGAGTGACGAATCTATGTTTAATTTGTCCCAATCTGATGGATAAACGTCCTCCAAACAAAGCCTTTGATCCCAGGTACACAGTGCAAACTGTAAAACAAATTAACTAACATAAATGTTGCTAAGTCGTTTCTAATTATAAGGCCACCACTGTACAAGCATATTCGGTTTAGGTATACGTGTAAGACGGAGTGTACCATGAGTACGCACATTCATCTACTCAAGTCGCTCTTATTCAGTCGTAAAATACTCATGGCTTTCCCCCCTTCGTAGTCACACCAGAGTGTCTTTGCCAATAATCGATGTGACGTTTCCTTTTCGCCCACTTTTTCAAAGTGGTCTTCAATGTGCTGAAAGTTATTGGGTTATCCAAGCTTACAGTGGATAATACTTTGATTCTATTTGTCAGAATATTCTCTTCCTACCCATTTAATGCGTTACGTACCATGCCTGAAGTAATTGTTAATCGTCTTTTTACATTCTAGAACAGTTCTGAATGTTGTTGACCTCATCGTAATTTGACTATCAGTGAAGATATTTAAATTCCTAAATGCCAAGTTTACCAAATTTTTAGCAATCCAGATCATGCATGTCCTGGTCACGGGTACCTTCGCTTGAAAAACTGTATTAAAGTCCTGTATTCAACCGCAAAGTTTACTTTATGGTTTTTCTAATAAAGGGTCCGCCAAATAACTTTTTTTTTTTAAATGCTTTACAAAAAAAACCACTGAATATTTTCTCAAATTTCTTTTTTTATTCGAAAGTACAATCCTCCCGGTTAATAATGTAAACTAATTTCATTCAAATGGCTGCCTCGGCTGGCCATGCAGTAGCCTACACGATCGGTCCAATTTTTAAGCACATTATCGATTGTGTGCAGCAGTATTTCACCAATGGCTTCACGAATGTTGTCCTTTAAAGCGTCAATTGTCTATGGCTTATCGGCGTAAAACTTATCTTTGACGGCACCCCACAAATAATAGTCCAACGGTGTCAAATCGCAGCTCCGAGGCTGATAATGATAATGTAAACTAATTTCATTCAAATGGCTGCCTCGGCTGGCCATGCAGTAGCCTACACGATCGGTCCAATTTTTAAGCACATTATCGATTGTGTGCAGCAGTATTTCAACAATGGCTTTACGAATATTGTCCTTTAAAGCGTCAATTGTCTCTGGCTTATCGGCGTAAAACTTATCTTTGACGGCACCCCACAAATAATAGTCCAACGGTGTCAAATCGCAGCTCTGAGGCTGATAATGCGATCTTCAAAAACAGGGCGCAAAACATCGAGTGTAGTTTTGGCTGTGTGACACATAGCGCCGTCCTGTTGAAACCAAATGTTGTCAATATCCTCCTCTTCAATTTTTGTAAACAAAAATTCGTTCAACATGGCCCGATAACGATCGCCATTGACTGTAACGGCCACTGCTTGCTCATTTTCGAAGAAAAGTGGCCCAATTATGCCAATTATTATGTCCAAAATCCGCACCAAACAGTGACTCGTTTTGGGTGCGTCGGCTTTTCAATGCATGCGTGCGGGTTTTCTGTGCCCCAAATGCGACAATTTTGCTTGTTTACATACCCGCCAAGATCAATATGAGCTTCATCTGAAAAGATGATTTTTTTTTTTGCCAAAATCGGCATCTTCTGTAAGTCGATCGTAGGCTCACTTAGCGAAACGAAAACGCATTGGATGGTCAATTGGCTTCAACTCCTGAACCAATTAGACTTTGTATGGCGTCATACCAAGGTCTTTATGCAAAATTCGTCTCAATGATGTCTCCGAAGTGTTCAATTGTTGAGAACGACTGTGAATTGTAGTTGATTGCGCTTCATGCACACTTTCTACCACAGCAGCAATATTCTCGGGTGTACTCACTGTTTTTGGCTTTTCACGCTTTGGTTTATCGATGATGATGCCAGTTTCTTTCACTTTCAAAAGATAGCGAACATACGGAGCTGACGGTGCTTCTCTTCTTCCAAAATCCGTACGCAATTTTTGCACACTTTCTGCAACATTACCATGATTTTCAAAGTAATGTCGCAATATTTCCCAGCGTTGTTCAAACGTATACACAACCATATTCGTTCAGCGTAAGGATAAAACTAATTATCTGTCAAATCAGACATGAGCTAAGTGTTATCATTCACGAAATAAGCACTAGTTGAAAAAAAAAACGTTAGATGGCGGACCCTATACAGTTTAAAAAGTCAACTTCGAACGACAGATTTTTGAGAACCATTTTTATGGCAATTGTATGTATTTTTTGCCAGAAATTGGTGAGAAATATTTTTTCATATTTTTTCATTTTGTCGGAGATGTCTGACCTGGGCCTCGAACCGTGGCCCCACGTCTAATAAGCGCAATACACTACCTACTGGACTAGGGCGACTGTTATGATCTTGGTTTTTATTTTTGCCATCCAATTCAACAAATTAAAATTTCATTTCTAGTATGCTATATAAAATTCAAATAAACTTTCTTGCATGCGATACAAATTTAAAAATTGATTACAAAGTTCTAAACACGTTTTTTTTTTAAATAAAAGCATAAACAGGTATCTTCCCACTTTACATACATTAGATACACATGTTTCGATTGTGTTTAAATCTTGTTTTTATTTTCGTAATTATGGATTTCATATTTTACAATCAATTTTTTTTTTCAAATAATTAATCATTTCGTTTACGAAATCTAATGAATTGGAAAAATTTTTCATTTAAAACAGGTTCTGTAAATTAATGATTAAATTCACCACGATCACCATGAACCTATTAATCTAATTTATATTACACAAAAATATGTAAAAACGTATAAAAAATCTTACACGGTTTTGACAATTATAAATAATCTTTTCTAATATAAATTGAAAAAAAAATCTCATGCAATGAAAAAAAAAATATCGAATTTCAATTGACAACACCATTCAGATTCATCTTTTCGTATCAAAAGAAAAAAACATACCAATCGATATGTAAAGTCATCGCTAACACACTGTATTCGACGTCATTGAAAAAACAACATTGTTGGGAAGCTGCGGACGCTGGCACCACTCTTAGTATGTGTTTAGTGCTGTAAGCAACATGTTGCTCATTTCACACGGAGGGGGGTGGGGGGGAATATTTAACTTCGTATGCAAAAACAATTTTTACAATCGTTTAAAATATCGCTTTATTTGTTTGGTTCATTGTCACCTAAAAATCTGCTGGTTTTCCTAGTGAGCAGTAAAGAGTGTAATGTGCGTGTGTGTTGAAGTATAGTAAGTGAGTGAGCGTCGAAAACTTTTTCTGTTTTTCTTCTATTGATCTTTCAGTTTTCTTTAGAAAATAAATTTTATTTTCCTTGGTCTGTTGTTGTTGCTGTTGTCTATTTCAAGTTCAAGTTTGTAATTTATCTCCCTACATGCCGATTTATGTGTTTTCGCCTTGTACAAAACTTGTATGGGAATGGAGGAAGAAATCTTTATCTTTGTATCGAAAGTTGTTTTTTTTTTTGAATGTTTTTATTTTAAATTTCAAGTTCTTTTATGGTACCCAAGAAATTTTTGATATTGATTTTTTTGTATAGCACATTCGGGTATGCAAATGAAAACAAATCGTTTTTAATGCCATTGAAAATTTCAAGTGGAAATTTCATTGGAATTACATTGTCTTTCGATTGTGTAATTTGTTTCCTTAATTTTTTTTTTTTTTTGATTACCAATATTTATGTAATAACGGTAAATCTTATTTAAAACTTAACGGATAAGAATATTAATTTTAAAAATTTTATATTCTTTAATCAATTTATAAAACCATAAACCATAGTCTTAATACCCATGGCAAACATTAATTTCTTTATCTCTCGAAAGGTTCATAAATAAGGAGTATATTTCCTTATCTAGCGCTCCTACTCAGGCAGTCCAAGAAATGATGTACCACACTTTGCAATTCTTCACGAGGGCGCCACTAGTGAACATATAAATATACACGGCCTTAGCACGTGTGTGAAGTCAGCTACGAAAGTTATATTCTCTCTATTTTTGTAGTGAATGTTCATGGCAATTTTATTTTATGCGCAGAGTTTTTGCCAGAAATACTTTTTTGTATTTTTTCTTGATGTCTGGCCTGAGGCTCGAACCCTGGCTTTACGTCTAATAAGCCAACACACTACCTATTAGACCACGGCGACTTCATTTTTAAAAATATACCCTCCATAAATCGAATGAAATTCGATAAATAGTGAAAGGTGTTTGGATTGCTATTGGATCAAGGATTCCAAAACAGGTTTCCTTCCACGAAGCTAATTGTTTTCCTCAAATTAGCAAAAAATGCAAGTTATCGACCAAAAAATGCAAATCATTGGCCAAAAAAATGCAAGTTATCGACAAAAAAACACCAGTCATTACGAAAAAAATTCATGTCATTGTCAAAAACAGAAATACAAATCATCGGCCAAAAGATGCAATTTATCGACAAAAAAGGCAAGTCATCGCCCAAAAATGCAATTTATCGACAAAAAGGCAAGTCATTGACCAAAAAATGCAAGTCATCGGCCAAAAAATTCCAGTCATCCACAAAAAATGGATTTCATCGCCGAAAAGACTTCAACGCGACAATTTAAAAGGTGGAGTGATAGCTATTGGATCAAGGATTCCAAAACAGGTGTCCTTACATCCGGGCGTTACTTAGGACCGGAGATATAAGCGACAATGCTAATCGTTTTCCTCAAATGACCAAAAAAAAATGCTTTGGAAAAAAGTGCAAGTTATCTACCAAACCAAATCATTATCATTAACCAAAAATGCAAGCCATTGGGTGCCCTGGTAGTCTAGTGGGTAGTGTGCTAGACTATTAGCGTGAGGGTCGTGGGTTCGATTCCCACCAGAGACTTTGGTCTGTGACACTACACGGAGCAAATAGTCAATTTACTTCGCTCGTATATAATTAGGATATAATTTGTAATTGTATTGTAATTAATAAATAAATAAATAAATAAATGCAAGTCATTGGAAAAAAATGCAAGTCATCGACCAAAAAAAACAAGTCATCGGCCAAGAAATGTCATCCATCCACAATTTTGCCCTATTTATGTATATAGAAAATTGTTTTGTTGCTCTCTTGAAGAAAACAATCGCTTTATCGCCTATCAATCCGGTCCGCAGTAAAGCTCAACCGTAAGGAAAACTGTTTGGGAATTTTTGATACTATGATTATACAGCCCACTAGGCCCATTTCGCCCACAACTCCATTTTTCATCTGCTGTAAACCGATTTATATAGAACACTTTTGTTTTGTCATTTGAAGAAAACAATTAGCTTCATCGGCTAGATCTGCTGTCTCAATGATTACCCAACCGTAACGATATATTTTTTGGAATCCTTAATCACTAGCTCTGAAAATCGCACCTTATTAAATTCATTCATTTTATAGCATTTGATGGAAACATTTAGCTTCATCGACTAGACCTGCTTTCTCAAAGGTTGCCCGACCGTAACAATATATTTTTTGGAATCCTTGATCCAACAGCTATCCAACCCACTGGCTACGAAAACCGCACCTTTTTAAATTCATGTATTACAGTAGTAATGGCTCAGGGAAGTATTTTTTAGCATTTGATGGAAACAATTAGCTTCATCGGCTACATCTGCTTTCTCAAGGTTTACCCGACCGTAACGAAATATGTCTTAAAATCCTTGATCCAAGAGCTATCCAATCCACTAGCTCCGAAAACCATACATTTTTAAATTCGTGTATTACAGTAGTTATGGCTCAGCGAAGTATTTTATAGCATGCAATAAAAATAAAAAAATAAAATACAAAATATCGATGTTAGAAACCATACGTTACGCATAAATATAATGGATTTTGTAAGCATTTAGAAAATGTTTCAATAGTGCGCAATGAAAACAACCACTTACAGCCTTCAAAATGTATTGTACATTATAGCATGTGAGAAAGGACTGTAACTGCAATTTGTGCTGGCTATAAAAATGTATTAAACTGTAAATCTGTAAACATTTTTGTACAATTTGAAACGTGACAGAACAAATTATAAACGCATAAATACAGCTGTTAATGGATGCATTTAAACGAAACTTTTAATAACGAAATAAAAATTATACGTAGAAACTATAGCATGCTAGAAAAAAAGAACAAAATCGCAAGAATATTTTGTTTATTTAAAATTCTTTAAAAAGAAAAAAAATATTCTTCTGCAATGAATTTGTAAACATTTTAGCGAAAAATAGAAAATAAAAAAAAAAATTTGGCGGAAATATAAAGAAAATGTTTACAAATCCAGCAATAAATGCAGAAATTTTCTTTTAATAACAGAAAAGGTGGAGTGATTCTTGCAGAATTTCTGTGTTCATTTCATCTTGCAACATAAATAATCATATTTACGATGATGTTTTTTTTCGTTTGCCTGCTTGCTTAGATTTCCCACAAAAATTTTACGAATGATTTATAAACCTTAACATCATCAAAGGAAACATGTATACAAAGAAATTTGCAACAAAACAAATACAAAAAGCTGTCGTGTCTTTCTTTTCTTCATCAATAAATAAAACAGAGACCAAAAGACAAAGATATGCCAGCAAAATGAAAAGGTTGTAAAAGTGTTTGTCTCGTCTTTGACGGACAAAAAAGAAAAAAGAAAAATCAAATAAAATCAAAGAAAATAAAAAGAAAATTAATACCTATTGCCACACAATATGACATTTCAGAGTGTGCAACACAAGACAACCAAAACTCAGTTCAACTGACAAACAAAATGAAAATTGATGTTAATCTCTCTCTGTTGCATGTTACTCACATGTGTTACATGTGTCCACCACGGCAAAAGAAAAAAAAAACAGACAAGAAAACATACGAAAAAAATACAAGAAAATGTTCATTCATTTGTATGTTCATTACTCTTAGTGTTCATGTACAATTTAGTTGCATGCAATAAACACAACCACAGTCACAGCCATATCTATTAACTTAAGACCGTTTTGGCTAAATTTGTATTAACATTGCTGGTCAAATGGTGACGGCCATCACTTATTCTCTTAACAGTGGTCAAGTTAATTGAGATTTAAAATTGTGGAGTTTAAAAAGCGAAAACAAAACTTTTCAATCCCACAAACAAAAAAAAAAAACAAACAAAAAATTAAACAAAAAGCCATGGAAATTAAAGATTTTTTACTGGCCAAGTGTTCAAATTCAAATACAAATACAACGAATATCGAGATGATGTAACTCAAATTGGTTCATTGGTTTTGGCAAATTTATAAGCATTAAGCAGGTTACTTTCTTAATAGGAAACAAATTTCTGCAAACCGAATAGCTAGGTTTGCTGCCTAATGATCAATGAGGCTTGATCAGACTATGCATAACATTCGTACATAACTTTTTATCGATCTCTGCGAAGAGGCACCCAAAAGCAGAGTTTTAGGCATTTTAGTGCACTGTGTAATAGGGTTTCTGTGACACCCGAAGTCCAAGAGGCTATTTTGCTATTTTGCAAGACAGTTTTCGGATATCTTTCTGTGTAAGTCTCGTTTTCAAGTGGCTCAAAATTGGCCACATTCTTCGAAGACTAATTGAAGACACAAAATCTGTCATACACTGAAAACCACTCAAATTTGATCGCCCACTGTATTCTTTGAGGCACCAAATTGGGTTGGAAATCAACGTACGTTACCAAACCGGTCGAGGCTAATAGGAAACCAAACATTCTACATCCTACACAATTAAATGGAAGGAGTTTGGGAGAATCTTGGGGGAATCAAACGAACGTATATAAAGGGTGTTTTTTATAGAGGTATAGAACTTTAAGTTGGCATTACTTTTCAAGATGGCGACCGATTTAACAGCTGTCAAGTGATTTATTCTCAGTTTGGTTTGGCAATTCATCATGAATAGACTCACGCCTGAACAACGCTTGCAAATAGTGCAATTTTATTTCGAAAATAATGGTTCTATGCGGAAAACGAGATTACCGTTGTTCCCGATTTTCATAAGCGAATTTTGTTTAGCGATGAAGCGCACTTCTGGTTGAATGGCTACGTCAACAAACAAAACTGCCGCATTTGGAGTGAAGGTAATCCTCAAGTGTATGTGGAAACACGGTTACATCCAGAAAAACTGACTGTTTGGTGCGCTTTATGGGCTGGTGGAATCATTGGTCCGTACTTTTTCAAAAACGATGGTGGCCAGAACGTTACAGTCAATTGTGATCGGTATAGAGCCATGATTACTAACTTTTTCATTCCTGAATTGAATAACCATGATGTCCAGGAGATGTGGTTTCAACAAGACGGCGCAACATGTCACACAGCTCGTGCCACAATAGATTTATTGAAAGACACGTTTGGTGACCGCCTAATTTCACGTTTTGGACCTGCGAATTGGCCTCCAAGATCTTGTGATTTAACACCGCTAGACTACTTTCTGTGGGGCTATGTAAAGTCATTGGTCTATGCGGTAAAGCCACAAACGCTTGACCATTTGGAAGACAACATTCGCCGTATTATTGCCGATATACGGCCACAAATGTTGGAAAAAGTCATCGAAAATTGGACGTCCAGATTGGACTACATCCGTGCCAGCCGTGGCGGTCATATGCCAGAAATCATATTTAAAATGTAATGCCACAAGATTATCTTTCGGATAAATAAAATTCATGTCAATCGAATAATCCATCGTTGTTTTATTGCAACTTAAAGTTCTATACCTCTATAAAAAACACCCTTTATAAACATACGTTCCCTTGATTCCCACAAGTGCCATGAGACCATACTTCTTCGCCGTTTCTGCTGTAAGATCTGTCAATGTTTTAAGAACTATTGCTACTACGAGTCAAGTCGTTGATGTGTGATTAGGTATGCTCCATCAGCAACCTCTTACATTCTTTCAGTCAGGATTACGACCTAGCTTCTTACACCACTGTGTGTTAATTTCATACATGAGTAGCGGGACCTACAGTTTAAATTCGACACCGCACGACAGATTTTTGAGAAACTTTTCATGGCAATTTTATTTACACTCAGAGGTTTTGCCAGAAATCTGCTGAGATGAAGTTGCCAAGGAAATATTTTTTTATATGTCGTTTTGTTGGAGATGTCTGAGTTGGGATTTAAACCGTGGTCTCACCGTCTACTAAGTCAAAAAACTACTTACGGTACTACCTCTTATTTTACGTTTATTATGATTTCAGCCCAGTACCTCGGGCTGTATGTCCGATTCACAGTCATTTCGTGGATTTTACTTCTTCTCTTCTTGCAACTTCTTATGATAAGCGGCCATTGCCTATGATTTTTGTCTAAAACTTCAGTTATGAATCGTTTTCCGTTTTCTTTAAGTCCTGTCGTGCATTGTTTAACAATTTTCAGCCGCATGGGTTATGCTGTTGACTATGCTTTGTTATGCATTTCGATATGTACTTGAGTGCTTTACTTTCCTCAGCTGACCATACGCTTGTCTTATCGTGCGAATATAATGCTGCCGAGGTAGGAAACGATGAGCGTAGCGTGGGTCTGCTAATTTATCTTCATGCTTTAACTTTGATATGTTTGTTTTACTCGTAGGCTTTCGAGTCGCCTGCATAGTTTCCTGGTTATACGTCTGAGTGCAGATTTCTAGAGTTGTTCATCTACTAATTCTACAATATTTTATTGATAATGTAGTGAATAACCTTGTCGTGCACCAATACATATTTGATGTTTTTTGGCTCATTGTTGATGACTTCGTGCGAAATGCGGGATCTTCATACAAGATTCTACATGTGAAAGGGCACTCCAAACTACTTGTTGTTCAACGATATCAAATGCTCTCTTGGATTTTATAAAGCCAAGATATAATGTTGATGATTTCTCTTAAATCTGATTGTTCCACGGCGATTATAATTAGACTGCTAATATGTATGATTTTTTCGATCTAAATCTAGCCTGTTCATTGCCTGTTATACGATCACATCATGATCTTCCTTTTGAAAATTTTTTGGGGAAGAGCTTGTACCATTAGTGACCTGCGTTGAAAACATAACGGCTTAACATACCTAAAATGCTATCGAATTACGTGTTTAAAGTTTTTATGAAAAATTCGATGAATCGGGCAATTAATCGGTTTTTAAAGGATTATGATAATTACCTTATGCGTAATCTACAGCAATATTCCCGATATACCCTAAGAATTTGAATACAATCGAATTTTGATGGACCGGACAATTTATCGGTTTTGAAGGATGATGATGAGATGACCTCATTCTGACCGCGTTAGCTATGACGAAAAAGTTGTCAATGAGTAGTATTGCTGCCTAGTCACAGCAGTGTCCCCTGTAAACCCTAAGAATTCGAACACGATTGAAATTCGATGAATCGGACAATTTATCGGTTTTTGAAGGATAACGATGATGACCTCATTCTGACCGTGTTAGGTATGCAGGCAATATTGTCAATGAGCTGCGTGTTCAACAGCAATATTTCTGGCAAACCCTAAGAATTTTAATACAATTGAAATTCGATTAATTGGGCAATTTATCGCATTTTAAGAATGATGATGATGGCCTCATTCTGATCGTGTTAGCTACGAAGGCCGTGTTGTCAATGAGCAGTATTGCTGACTAGTTAACAGTAAAGTCCCCTGTAAAACCCAAGAATTCTAACACGATTGAAATTCGATGAATCGGGCAATTTATCGGTTTTGAAGGATGATAATGACGACCTCATTGTGACTGTGTTAGCTATTACGAAAAAGTTGTCAATGAGTAGTATTGCTGCCTGGTCAACAGCAAAGTCCCCTGTAAACCCTAAGAATTCGAACACGATTGAAATTCGATGAATCGGGCAATTTATCGGTTTTTAAAGGATAACGATGATGACCTTATGCTGACCGTATTTGCTATGAAGGAGACGTTATTAATAAGCAATATTGCTGCCTAGTCAACAGCAAAGTCTCCGGTAAACCCTAAGAATTTGAATACAATTGAAATTCGATAAATCGTGCAATTTATCGGAATTTGGTTAATTATGATATCCTCATTCTAAACGTGATGGCTATGAAGGCGACGTTGTTAATCAGCCTTATTGTTGCCTAATCAACAGCAATGTCTCCGGCAAACCCTAAGAATTTGAATACAATTGAAATTCGATGAATCGGGCAATTTATCAGATTTTGAAGGATGATGATGATCTCATTCTGATAGTGTTTGATATGAAGGCTATATTGTTAATCAGCCTTATTGTTGCCTAGTCAACAGCAATGTCTCCGGCAAACCCTCAGAATTTGAATACAATTGAAATTCGAAGAATCGGGCAATTTATCAGATTTTGGATGATGATGATGACATCATTCTGATAGTGTTTGGTATGAAGGCTATGTTGTTAATCAGCCTTATTGTTGCCTAGTCAACAGCAATGTCTCCGGCAAACCCTCAGAATTTGAATACAATTGAAATTCGTTGAATCGGGCAATTTATCGAATTTTGGATGATGACCTTGTTTGCTTGAAGGTAATATTGTACAGGAGCGATATTGCTGCGTCAATGCAGCAATGTCTCCGGAGCACAGCCTTGGTCATACGTAAATCATAAGACAATGATGTAACAGTGAAACTTTGCTCCCCATCTGTTATTATTTACTGTCGTAAATATTTTATTTTAAGAAAACGGCTCCAGGATTATAATTTCCAGCTGAGTTTTTTTTCTCAAATTTTAATCAAATTTCTCTTAAAAAATATACTTTTTATCTGTCAAATTATGTCCATACGATTTGATGATTATAAATCATTTTAATTGCCACAAGATAAACCAAACCGCCATATTCGTTAAATATTGAAGCCATTAACAACAACTGAGTGAGTGATTTGAAAAAATCATCATCATCATCATCATATGAAATTAAATCATGTGACACTTGAAATCAGCAAAAATGTCATTGAAATATAAAAAGTTGCAATGATAGATAGAAATTAAAAAATAAACAAAAATATTATCAAATCATTTCAAAAAAAAAAAAAAAAATAAAGCCAATTTGAAAAGGAACCATTAATTAAAAAAATTTTAAAGGAAATGCCGAAAATACTGCGCCAGGGATGGGAAAAAAGTTAAATTACATGTGAATGGCAGGCAGAGTAACAGTAGCCTAGCCGGACCATGTGATATGGCAGATATAAAAAATTGAACATTGATAAAAACATGACACATTTTAAATGTCAAGTTTTTGTTTTTTGGCTTGGACTCCTCTCAGTTTCGTTTGGTGGTTTTAAGGAAAAAAATCGAAAAAAAATGTTTTTTTTTTTTTAACATCAAAATTTGTTTTTCCGTATTTGTAATGCTCAAAATCAATGAAAATGAAAATGAAAAGAAAAGTAAAATGAAATATAATTTGATTTTATATTATATATGGCGGCGGACAAAACAGAGAAATGAACATTTTAAGCCCTCGATTTTTATGTTTATTGGCTTGGCAGAGACATAAAAATTTACTACGTGTTTAACAACTTGCAACTTGCAACAAATAAATTCAAATCCAAATATAAAGAAAACCAAAAAAATAAAAGATAAGTACGAAAAGCCTGGTCAAATGTAAATTTAAAAATCACTGGCGTTTTTTATTTTTTTTTTTTTATTTTTTTATTTTATATTTTTTAACCAAAAACCTTTAAAAAAAAGCCCCCAGTACGAGACATTTTTGAAAGTAAAAGTTTTTATATTTCCAAACAAAATTTATGTTGATGTTTCGTATTTTCCTTCCTTTTTTTTCTTGTATTCGAATTCGAATTCGAAATCTACTTAAAAACAATACGAATCAATACAATTTTTTATGTTTTAGTTTTGGCATGTATGCATGCTGGTGGTGTAATGTTAAAATTTTATTCTCTTTTTTGTTTTTTATTGAATCCTACTTCTGAAATTATTACCGTTGATTATAAAATTTTATGTGATTTTTTCACATCATAAATTCAAGTATTTTACATTAAGTGGCCATTAAAACTTCATCAAAAATAATTTTCGCAGCGGAAAATATATAAAAGTTAAGTTAGAACTTGTGAAATTCTTCAAAGCAGCTTTCTGCCCAACACTTAATGCAACAACAACAATATTAAAGTATATAATACTCCTAGAAGAGTATGCTTCGAAGACCAATTGAAGACACAAGAACTCCCCTACACTGAAAACCACAGGGAAAAACACTCAAACTTAACTGCCCACTGCATTTTTGGAGACAACAAACTAAACCATCCGTAGCAGCAAGAAAATCAAACGTTCTTCACTTAACATAACTATATGGAAGGAGTTTTTTATGTTACTTGTGGCAATCATCTGTATACCTCGGTAGTTACAAGTGCCATAAGACCTTCTGCTCTAAGGTCTCTACATTTTTTATAAAATACTTCAGAGAAAAAAATCAATTTCAAGTGGTAGATCAAATAGGAACTTATCATCTTACCGGCACTTAATGCACTAACTGCAATATTAGAGTATACAAAGGCTGCCTTCCAAAATGTATCAATACAAAGTTTGTATGCAGTTCTACTACGGTATATACATTTTGTAGATATGCAAAGTAACCAAACAATGCATCATCTATAAATCCGATGCCTAATTGCTTTTTGACTACGTTAAAAATACACATTGACGACGTTTTGAAATAGAATATATTGTAAACATTTTGTACAGCGGCTTTATGAAACACGTTACTTTGTTCAAACACAAAGCAACTAACAATTCGGAAGGCAGCCCATCTGTATACCTTGGTTGTCACAAGTGTCATAAGGCCTTTTCTCTTTGCCGTTTCTGCTCTAAAATCTGTACATTTTTTTATAAAATACTTCAGAGCAAAAAAAAAACCAATTTCAAGTGGTAGAACAAATAGGAACTTATCATCTTACCGGCACTTAATGCAGCAACTGCAATATTAGAGTATATAAAATGTATTCGCGACTTATTTGTTAATTTATAAAGTAAAATATTCCTTCTGTAATTATTTTTAACAAATTATCAAATATTTTTGTAACTCCATCACTGTATTTTGTAATTTTAGAGGCTCTTCGGTTGTCACCATCAACAAAGCTCTTTAGACACCGAAACAAATCGCAGTCCGGCAGTAAAATACTCAGGCTGCATCAAAACTTTCAAGCCGGACAAGTGCAATTTTTAGTCGACCATTAATAATAGAACACCGCACATTAGTCGCTCCTGGCCGCTTTCAAATAGTTTAGTTGTGAGTGGCAGAGATTAGAATTGAAAGTTTCCCCAGATTTTTCCCATAATCTGGATAATATTTCTGAAATGCTCTGAGAGTGAATAAAATTGCCATGAAAAGTTTCCCAAGAAATCAGTCGTTCGAAATCGACTTTAAACTGTATATTCCGCCATTCACTGATAAAATTAACACACACAACATGGGTCATGTGAGATGCTAGGTTGTTATCTTTGCTAAAGGGTTGTAGTTGACTATTTAACTACGTAAATAATAGTCAATGATTTAATATCACAATGTCATCTGTTTCAATCCGAATTCAGGAGCACCTAGACATTCCAGAATTTTCTTCTTTCCTAGTTCCGACTTGTCGCCACTCATAAAATATTAAAGCTACAGCGCCAAAAGTGGCGGTGCTAAAAATGTGGGTTTGTGTCTTTGGTTTTCAATTTGGAGTTTATGACACTCACGTTGAAGAAACTGGTAGAAGCAGTAGTTTGACGTAGTAAATCTATGATTGACATGGCGATAATGAGAGTAGATCTTCTAGACACTCCCGTTGAAGAAACTGGTAGAAGCAGTAGCTTGACGTAGTAAATCTATGATTGACGTATAATTTTTGCCTTTTATGCAGAGCATAATTTCCAAAAAATTTTATAATAATTGATTAGTCCAGCTGGAGCTTCCACATGCCCATATATGTATGTATAAGCCCCCTTTCTTTGAATAGTTTGTTGGAATTGAAGAAGATTAGCTACATTGGTTAAGGTTTTGAAGCTGTGGTGCGAATAGTTTTCATAGCTATTTTTCCCTGATCTCCGTTTGCTATAAACATCTTATTTGTTCATGCCAACGAAATATTTTTTGAAACAAATTTCCATTTACGAAGTCTTTTAAAGACAGTGGCATAATAAATTAATTTTCTTTTAAATAATTAATGGGGAATTAATATGATTTTTATTTTTCCTCCAATCATTTGCTATTTAATTCCCATGGAATTCATTTCATTTCCTCAATTACGACTTCATTAAATTCAAATCAACGCTTATAAATTTTCAAATTTAAATTAAAATATTATTTTTATTTTATTTTAAATTAATAACTTTCCGTAAATCTGTAAGCATTTATAATTAATTATACGCTTAAAATACACCTTATTTTTCGTTTGCTTGCTTGTGTTAAATTATTACGTCTTTAACGTAACGTAAAACGTAAAATGAAAAAAAAAAGTTGAATGAAATTCGCATTCAGACATCATAACTGAGACCAAACCAAGCCAGGCCATGACAGGCCAAGCCACTACTACGCTATACCACGTACATATTCGTATGTATGTACGTAAAGAAAATGTTGTAACCTTAATGGTATGAACACAGGTCTTAACAAACTCATAACTTTTGTTGGGTATTTTTTTTTGTTGTTTTTCGTAACTCTTTCAAAAACTGACATTTTTCAAAATGTCATTTCAAATAAAAAGTTGCACCTTTTTTATCTTTCAGTATGTGTATGTGACTCATAGTCATTGCTAGTCTTAAACTAACTAGCAACCTGCGGAGGTACGTCCGTACGTATGTACATTACCGTTGAGTATTTATTTAATGGCATCAAAATTGATTGCAACTGTTGGTTGATAATACAGTGGAAAATTGCTACTTGTTAAGGCAACAATAGATTCTGATGAGATCATATTGTTGCTTTTGTGGCGCACTCACTCACCACCGCTAGGCGACAACAATAACAACAGCAAGCAGTCAGCATTATGATCATAATAATAGTCACCGTGTGCTGCGACATCATTATCAACGTACGTAATAAACTCAAACACGATGAGTACACACTGTCGTCATTATAAATGATTACAGAAAAGTAAAGAAAAACGAAAAAAAAAACGCAAAACTCTCTTATTTTACAGGTGTCAACTGTAAATCGCATAAAAATAATCAAAAAAAAAAAAAAAATTAAAAATCCATTGGAAGGGTGGAACAAAACTATGGTATTTTGTCACCACCACCTATAGATTGTCATCGTTTGCTTTCTGCTGCTTCTTCTTGTACTTTTGCTGTGTGTTAGGTGAGACTTTTGACTCTTATTGTGTCTTTAGGGAGCCGTTGTATTGTTGAGTCATTAAAAAAAAAAAAACGAAACAAATAAATGCAGTGGCAACTGTAGTTAATTTTTATTTATGATCGATATTGTTTTACTTCTTTTCTTTGTTTTTTTAACTACTTGTGGCATGAGGTAATAACCGCTTTGTTTGTGTAATTAGTTTTAAGGAATGGTTTATTAAATAAATTTGTTAAAAAATACAGTGTATCAGCGATTAAAGCGATACAAAGCACTTAAATTGTATGCCAATCAAACTCTTAGCGAATCAATATACATATGTATGTATTGACTACGGGGTTTTGCGCTGTTAATCTATTGCGCATCCCCATGTCAATCACGGATTTACTATGTCAAGCTACTTCTTCTACCAGTTTCTTCAACGGAAGTGTCTGCTAGATCTACTCTCATTATCCCCTTGTCAATCACAGATTTACTACGTCAAGCTACTGCTTCTACTAGTTTGTTCAACGGGAATGTCTACAAAATCTACTCTCATTATCGCCATGTCAATCACAGATTTCCTACGTCAAGCTAATGATTCTACCAGTTTCTTCAACGGGAGTGTCTATAAGATCTACTCTCATTATCCCCATGTCAATCATAGATCTACCACGTCAAGCTACTGCTTCTACCAGTTTCTTCAACGGGAGTGTCTACAAGATCTACTCTCATTATCCCCATGTCAATCATAGATTTACCCTGTCAAGCTACTGCTTCTACCAGTATCTTCAATGAATATGTCTACAAGATGTACTCTCATCATCCCCATGTCAATCATAGATTTACTACCTCAAGCCACTGCTTCTACTAGTTTATTTAAGGGAAGTGTCTACAAGATCTACTATCATTATACCCATGTCAATCACAGATTTACTACGTCAAGCTACTACGTCTACCAGTTTCTTCAACGGAAGTATCCGCAAGATCTACTCTCACTATCTCCATGTCAGTCATAGATTTACTATATCAACCTACTGCTTCTACCAGTTTCTTCAACGGGAGTGTCTACAAGATCTACTCTCATTATCCCCACGTCTATCACAGATTTACTACTTCAAGCTACTACGTCTACCAGTTTCTTCAACGGGAGTGTCTACAAGATTTACTTTCACTAGCCCCATGTCAATCACAGATTTACTACGTCAAGCTACTGCTTCTACTAGTTTCTTCAACGGGAATGTCTACAAGATCTATTCTCATTATCCCCATGTCAATCATAGATTTACTATGTCAAACTACTGCATCTACAAGTTTCTTCAACGGGAGTGTTTGCTAGATCTACTCTCATTATTCCCATGTCAGTCACAAATTTAATACGTCAAGCTGCTGCTTCTATCAGTGTCTTCAACGGGAGTGTCTATAAGATCTACTCTCATAATTCCCACGTCAATCACAGATTTACTACATTAAGCTACTGCTTCTACCAGTTTCTTCAACGGGAATGTCTGCAAGATCTACTCTCACTATCTCCAAGACAATCATAGAGTTACTACATCAAGCTACGGCTTCTAACAGTTTCTTCAACGGGAGAGCCTATAAGATCTACTCTCATTATCCACACGTCAATCACAGATTTACTACGTCAAGCTACTACGTCTACCAGTTTCTTTAACGGAAGTGTCTACAAGATCTACTCTCATTATCCCCACGTCAATCACAGATTTACTACGTCAAGCTACTGGACCGGCTTCTTCAATTGTAGTGTCTACAATATCTACTCTCCGATGCTATACATTTGTTGATCACGTGCACCATTGATTCTTCTTCCTTATACAACAATCTGTACGTAGTAGTATTCAATATGCTAAGTGTGGATAAGCCTTGTAAACTGTAAGTGCCCCTGAAAGTATCCTCAAACTTTGTCTAACCGGGTTAACAACAACAAAGTCTGCTGCATTGATTCTTCTTCCTTTACAGAACAATCTGCACGTAGTAGTATTCAATATGCTAAGTATGGATAATCCCTGTAAACTGTAAGTGCCGCTGAAAGTATCATCAAGTTTATCCAACCAGGCTGCCTTGGCGTGAAAGCTGAGAAACGAACAGTAGTCGTGTCACCACAGTAGATATTGACGACTTACTCAACCTTCCTTTCAGAAGCTTCCTGAATTTGCTGTTACTAGTGTTGAATACACTTAGTGGACAGACTTAGTGATATGTAAGTGCTCCCGAGGGTATGTCTGGTTAAACAGGAAACTCGACACTGAGAGACGAACAGTATTCATAGTGGCATCGCCATGTTTCCTCGTATTTAATTTTAAGAGATTCCTGTTGAAATCAAAATGCTAAAATAACTCCAGTACAATACTTTTCAATGCTCTTTTTAAAAATGTTTGCCGCGTTTCGTGTTTCTCATGTCATAGCAACCAGCTCAAAGTAATTAAGTTCTGTGTGACCACATTGCGCCACTCCTGCAATGATCTTGACGTAAACGTGTAACTGCTAAGAGCCTATAGGAACAGATAAGAAATAATTTGCGAGTATTCTTATCCTCTCACCTATCTATCACCCCAAATTTAATAGACTTCCCACCGTTTCCAGCATTGTATAGAGCTCCGCTTGCAAAATTTGCAGTGTTGTTCTTTAAGGTTATTTATCTGTGCCCTACTATTTCTGATCTTACTCCGTCAAAAGTTTTGGGATTCATTCGAATACCACTTTTATGAGTCATTTTTAGGTCGCGCTACAGTCTTTTCTGGCCGAAAAGATCACCCTCTATCTTCCAGCAAAATTGAGCACAGTGTATGTTGAGGCCTCTTGTCTATGATCTTACATTCTGAATTTTTCAATTCAATTTTCCACGCTTGTACGTCAAACTACAAATCTCATTAGATCACTTGCCCTTGAAGTTGTTTGATGAAGACTTTCTGTAGTATTTATCACGTTTAGTCTTGATTTAAGTGCTTACTTTCGTTTCCACATTCTCTTTTATTCACTTAGTAGTCTGTTATCAATGGCTGTCAATCACAAACTTAACTAAGCACATTTTGGTAGCTTTTAACTAAACAGTTGCTAGAAGCAGTGTTGATCTTAATTAAGACGAGAATAATTCAAAAAAATCATACGTTCCCATATTAAATTGCTAGTTCATCGTCATTTGCACACATACTTTCGTAACCGTCACACCGTTTGCACCAGCTGACTATTATCAATCACGCTTGACCATGTCGTATGTGAAACACTTTTTATTACTAGTCAACATCTACTAATTTTTAAAGGAAAATTAATTGATTTTCCTCTACTATACCGAGCTTTAACGAAATAGATTGAATGTATGACACCCCATATATAATCTCTATGTAGTCTTTTGCTGCCTGTATTTTGATGGTTTTCGGTTCTTCATTTTATTTTAAACACGGAGTAGTATGCGATCAATGGCTGTCAAGCACGATGTCAATTACTGAATTTTCGATGGGAGTTAACCGACTACTGTTTGTTGGCAGAAGCAATTTGTCCTTTAGACGAGAAGGATACAAAAGTGACGGGCTAATTACACTGTTGTCAAATATAATAGTTCCCTTCCAGTTATATGAAAGCTTTCATAACCGTCAATCCGTTTGCTGCAACTGACTGTTATCAATCACGCTTGATTATGCCACTAGTTAATATCCATAAATTTGTTTTTGTTAGGATTCATGGCAATCTATTAACGATTTCCAAATCAAAATTCGTTCCATGAGGTTTTTATTACCAAACCAATCACGTTTTCAGTTTTATTACCAAAAAGTTCAAAAGCTTGCTGCATTTGAGCTTGACTGTCCCCCGTTTTTTCAAGCGCGCTCAATCATACTTTATTTTTAGAATAAAACACCAACAAAATCAAGTCAACTTGGGCTACAAATTACTAAAATCATCTCTTGGAAAATTAATTGATTTTGATTTTTTTTAATTGATTGACAACACTGTGATTGAACGAACTCCTGTACACTCCATGTGTAGCCCATTGCGCTGCTGCTTGTATTCTGATTAAATTTTTTCCCTTTATCTAAAATTGTATACTTCAAAGAAATTATGTTGCGTTGTGTGACCTTTACAACTAAAAAGTTCAATGAGTTTCACATGTTTATTATTTTATGATAATTTGAAAGCATAAAACATTTGTTTTTGCAAATATTCATTCCAAGATTATATAATTTGCCTAAGCCGTCTGCCTAGCATTTGTAAAGGAGAAAAACATAAAACGCAAATGAAAATAGAAAACTAAAACGTACAACATTTCTAAGGTTTCAATCGGTAAAGTGAAATGTTTATTAAAGCTGTTGAACGATTTTTTCCCCCATTTGATTTTTTTTATACCCTACAGTCATCAACGACCCTCAATGATAAGTAACTATGGTATGGTGTTTTTGCTATTGTTTGCTCGTTTAGTTGAGATGATTGACAGGAGGATCAAACCTCTATGACTCAATACACAAAGTTTCATCATAACGAACGTTGGCAACCCTATCATTCTAGAACGTGTTACAGTGAAGCAATCATGTGTTTGTAGCTGGAAAAACTTTGTTAATGAAACTGAAACAAAGTTTAAGAATGTTAAGCAGATAACACCACTTCTTGCGAAGGGCATGATTCAATAAACAAAGTTCCTTGATAACGAACGGTGATAAGCCTGTCATTGTAGAACGTGTTATAGTTAAGCAATCATGAGTTTGTAGCTGGAAAAACTTTGTTAATGAAACTGAAACAGCACCAGCTCTTGCGAAACAGTACGACTTAATAAACAAAGTTCCTTGATAGCGAAAGGTGGCAACCCTGTCATGCTAGAACGTGTTATAGTTAAGCAATCATGAGTTTGTAGCTGGAAAAACTTTGTTAATGCAACTGAAACAGCACCAACTCTTGCGAAACAGAAGGACTTAATAAACAAAGTTCCTTGATAATTAGCGGTGGCAGCCCTATTATTCTAGAACGTGTTACAGTTAAACAATTATGAGTTTGTAGCTGGAAAAACTTTGTTAATGAAACTGAAACATCGTTTGAGTATGTTAAGTAGATAAGCAGATAACACCAAACAACAAACAAAGTTCTTTGATAACGAACGGTGGCAACCCTATCATTCCAGAACATGTTATAGTTAAGCAATCATGAGTTGGTAGCTTTAAAATCTTTGTTAATGAAACTGAAACAAAATTTAAAAATGTTGAGTTCGTGAGCAAATACTTTGTGGTAGTCCTGGTTTGCCTAAAACGCTAGCCATAGCAAACCTATTGCAAGATGGTACACATACGGTAGGGTGTCACATAAACTGAGTTCAACAATTGCAAACTTTTTCCACTTGCACTACCTTTTCAGCTAATTATGCAACAACAATAATAACAAATAAATACTTTCCCTTTAGTTAGTATATATTTAAATAACAAAAAACCAACAACAACAACAACAATAATAATTCCCTGTGATTATTTTTAGCCTAATACTGGCATTAAATGTTTTCAATTAAACGAAAAAGAAAAAACGCAAGCTTACTGAAGCAAGCAAATACATGCCAGCCCGTTAACAATTTAAAATTTTTTTTTTGATAGACAGCCTAGACGACGATTGTAAATTGATGACTGAAATCCATTGAACGACAGTTAGACGGACAGTTGGTTTAATCGACCACTAGAAAAATTAAATAAAAAATTGGAAAAAAAAATTAAGCACCGCAAGACAATTGTGTGATTAAAAACTGAAACTGATTTAAAACAAAAAAATTGAGCAGAAAGAAAAACAAAAACAGAGAATGAAAAACGAACTTCCGTGTTATTTAAAGTTGCTTTACTGTGCATTCGTTCTCCCTCTTAAGTTTGTAAAAAATTTAAATTTTTCAAGTTTTGAATTTTTCATCAAATTTGTTACCCTATTTTGTGTAGAGTTTTCTTCTCCCCTCCTCTACAGCCTGGTATCAGTTTACAATAATTTTCGCTTTTAACGTAATTAATGTTATTGTTGTTATTGTTTTTTTTTTATATTTTTTATTTAAATTTATTTGTTAAGTGCCGCCATTAGCAAGTTATCCACTGAATAGAGCGCAATTACATGCTTAACCAGGTCAAATGTGTATGTGCAGACAAATTGAGGTACAAAACAATTTATTTGAAAATATTTATGAACACTAACTGTTGTTTAATAAAATTTATTTTTTGGGCATTTATTATGGAATTTGTGTGCAATTTTGCATTCAATTTATTCAGAATATTGACCATGGTTAGCTACGACGTTTAGGAAGGAACCTTTCTGAAAGCATACGCAGACTAAAAATTGATACCCAGTGAAAGCATTCTATATCGAACGAATGATATAACAGTCGGTCATGGTAAGAACGAAATTATAAGACTGGTTAGGTACACCTTACAACTATTTTCTTATGTTATTTTTTACCTGGCCTTGCAATATACAGTCACACAGATAATTATACGTACCCCCCTAAAAATCAATTTTTTTAAAATGATAATATATGGACAAGTCCACTGATTTTTGCACCAAATTTTTTGTTTTCCGTCACAGCCGAACAAATTATATTTGTTCTCATCACTAAATATTACATTCGCTCAAAAATCAGTTGACTTGCCCATATATTATTGGGCCAATTCCAATCGTGGCTTTTTTCTCGGCACTCGGCTGCGGAAACCGTTCTTTCTCAAAACACTTCGAACTGTTTCGGAATGCACAATAACACTGTGATCACTTTCCGAGGTATTTCGTATTTCTACGGCTGTAGTCCTAGGATTTTAATCCACAATACCTTTTATATACCGGGCTACCCTTGGAGAAATTTTATACGAAATATACGTCGTACGTATAATTTTCTGTGGTGCCATATTGGTTTTAAGCAAACTGCAGTCACAAATTCATAGAGTTTGGGAATTTGTTTTCTTTATTCAAGTAAATGTGTCATTACAGACGCCAATGTAAAGAAATTTTAGATTAGAAGTTCATTACTTTTTAAAAAAAAATGATTTTTGGGGGTACGTATAATTATCTGTGTGACTGTATATTGTAGTGCCAGTTCTGGTTGTATATAACCCGGGTATACATATTCAGTTATTACTTGCTTTCTACTAATCAGTTCATACTATAAAATCTTCTGAATCGATTTCACCAGCACATAACAGATGAGCAATCCTCCTCCATTAATTGAAAAACATTAACTCGGGTATCATGTGATGGCAACGTTTGGCATCAGAGATCAGCAATGAGTATTCAAAAAGATGAGTAGAATCGAATCATACTCATAATTTCTGATACTTATACGCAAGTCGCCGTAGTCTAGTAGGTAGTGTGTTGCCTTATTAGACGTAAAGCCAGGGTTCGAACCCAAAACACAAAAAGTATTTCTTCAGCGACTTCTCAGCAGATTTGTGGCAAAAACTCTGAGAGTAACTAAAGAATTGCCATGAAAAGTTTCTCAAAAATCTGTCGTTCAGAGTCGATTTTAAAATGTAGTTCTCCCGCTACTCATATATTAAATTAACACACACAACATGAGTGGTTGGTGTAAGAAGCTAGGCCGTAATCCTGACTGAAGGGTTGTAATGACCAATTATGTATGTATGTATACGCATTCAAAGTTTGAAGTACTCACCATATTCATACTTAACAACACGTATGATGTATGATGACACATAACTCAACATATACACGAATCACAAAATAAGTATGATTCGTGTACGAACACTCAAATACTCACTAAAAGGTTGTGTGTTTGCTCTGGTTGCTGCTCTGTCTTTCGTGCTTATGTGTCTTTTTCTTTTGTTGTAAACTAAGACTAAATTTTGATGAATAATTCGAGTCCCTCGAACCATTTATAAGTACTTTTCTAAAGCTACGAATCTAAATGAGTAGGCTTATGAATCAAACATATTTCGAATGATATGAGTTTGATGTCAACGTTGTACTCATACTCATTGCAACCTGTACTTATAAATCAATGTTGTAGTGAGTATGAATTAATCACAAGTATTTAAATTTCAATATTCTTGACTCACTCATACTCAAAATTTCATGAGTACTTATGAGTAGCGAAAAAACGATTCATTGATGATCTATGTTACAGGTCTCCTGTAACCATATGATTGGGGTTTAGCTGGGCTGATATTAACACGTTAATCGCCATGTCAGGCGTATGTGTCTGACGCTAAGAAGTTCTACATGAGCCATGTCAGACATATATGTCTGACATTTTATTTATAAAGAGTAGTCACAGTAACAAGGTGTTATTCGGTAAATGCTACATGTGCCACTGATTCCTACACAATGCGTTCAACGCTGTGTTCAAAACAACAGGATGCTTCAAACATATAAGACTGACACGGCTTGTCGAGAAAAAAAATTTTAATATAGGGCCATGTCAGTCATATGTGTGTGACATAAAAAGTAGTGTTTTTCCGGGAATTTTGGCAAAAAAAAATTTCTGTTATACATTAAGTTTCCTTGATGCATTTTTAACTAAATTATCTAATAAAGTTACCATGGCCCATGTGAAAATTTTTCTGATATTATCGTGGCGATTAACGTGTTAAAATCCAGTCCAACATCAATCTCTTTCTGATATATTTGATCAAGTTTTGTAGGAATATCGGCATCGATGTTCATTGTCAATGTCTTCATGTTGACTATTCACATAAAAACGGTGATAAAATACAACCCTGTAGTACTCCAGTACTGATCCTAACAAGTTTTATTTACAAATTGAAAATAAATGACACATGTTAATCATCCAAATTGCCGGATACATAAGTTATTAAAGACACAAACCATTACCAAGAAAACCTATTGTAAATGGGTCAAATCATTAATCAATAATCTTCATTCTGTCTGTAACAGACTCTCCAAAGGTTTCCCACATTATTTATCCGAAATTGTGTTGTTGCCTTGTGTTGGCAAATCTGTTTTCACATGCAATTCTCAAGCAATTAATTTCATATACGATTCGGTCGATACAAAATTTGCCTCATATATGGAGTAGTAGGTCAGGTACTTGGCAATAATTTTTCTGAAAAGTCATTACAACCAATTACACTTTAAAAGTGAAGAATTTCCTTTTTTTTCGTGTATGGGATTTATTTCTTTCAATCCATTTGCCATAATTCTCTCTCTTTCCCAATTATCGTTTTTGCAATACAAGAATACAGCAAAATTATCTGGGTTACAGAGATTTGAGTTGTTTTTTCTTCTTTTTTGCCTTGTTTTTTTGTACTGCAATTGCCCTTAAGTTAATAATGATTTGATTTGATTTGGTTTGGGTTGTTTTTTTCCTTAACGCTTATTGTCTCAGATACTGTATAGGATACGATTTCAGGCTTTGGCAGATTTAAAAGTGTTTCAAATTAACGTTAATGTTAAATGGAGAGAGGGGGAAACAAACAATCCAAATGATTGATCGATTGCCGTCTATTTCTAATCATGCAAAATAAAACGTATTGAACATTCTAAATACAATACAAGGCAAAATAGTAGAAAGAGAGAGAGAGGCAACACTCAAATGAAAATGGGAAGAAAAAACCGATTTGCACGATCTGCCTTTTACTGAGACGGACGGCTGGCTGTTACATGCAACATTTGAATTTGAATAACAAAATTTGCATTTGCATTGTATATTGTATGTGGCGGCAGCATATTTCCTTCCTCCTTATGGGCATTTTCATGCAACACTTGCATTGACTTTTGCCTGCCTGCTGCCTCACTGACTGTTATTTTCAGTTATTGATGAAGCCAGCAAAAAGGTTCAACATCATCATTAAGATCAATCATGTACTCTGACTTGACTAGCTTGTCTAACTGACTGAATGACTACTTTATACTACTCATTCATACATGCATGCATGCAATATATCGATGCTGTTTATCGATCTTGTTTTAAATTCTTTTCATTTCCATTTTGAATTTATTTTCATTTTTCCTTTTCCTATACTTTCTACATTTGTTAGAACATTTTTCTACAATTTTTTTTTGTTTCGTATGGCATGACATGAATTATAGCCGGCCTGCCTTGGCTTGCCTGTATTTTATTTCGATTACCTACAGCCATCACGTAAAAGCGATTTTTTAAAAAAAAATTTATTTCATTTTAATTTCAATTGTTTGTTTTGCTCTCTCTTTCTCTCTCCTTAAAAAACAAAAGCAACAAATCACAATTCATCAGCTACAAGTGAATTTTTGCAATTGATGTGTGGCCTTGCCGTTAAAATTATCCACAAAATTTGGCGATTTTTTCTCTTTTTTTTTTGATTATTTTACGAAAAAGCTGTTAAAATTATTTCGTAAAGGAACTTTAATTTATACTTCATAGATAATTAGCAAATAAATGGTTTTTTCAAATACTAAAGGTTGCACAATAAAAAAGTCTTGTGAAAGGTAATGAAGGCTTTACTTGGCAGCATAATTAAAATGAATTTTTTTTTACGAAAATTAGTTAAAACACCGTTTTAATGCTTCCTTATGTTGATTCGCTGACAGCTTTTAATACCCACTCATATAACCATCAGTTTTTATTCGCATACGTCCGCTTCCGTGTAAGCGTAACAGTGTGTTTACAGGCCAAATGTTTTTCTTTGTTTCATAAAAAATTTGTTTCTTCAGGTATTCCAGAGCTATAGTGTCATAGAAAGGTTCTACTAAAGTGTTGTAAAGGCCAGGTCAACGTAGCAAGTATTTATATTCGTTTCCTTTTTACACAAGAGTAAAATTTTTAACAAGACTGGGACTTGTCGCTGAAGCCTTGATGAACGTATTAGATTTTATCGAGATGAAGAAAGGATTTGACATCAAGTTGCCGCAGTCTAGTAGGTATTGTTTTGGCTTATGAGAGGCGAAACCACCGGGCAAAGTTCAGGTCAAATCCCAGGTCAGACGTATCAAACAAAATTGAAAAAATATTTCTACGCCGTAATCTAGTCGTAGTAGTCTAGTAGGTAGTGTGTCGGCTTATTAGACGTAAAAGCCAGGGTTCAAACCCCTGGCCAGACATCAAAACAACATACAAAAACTATTTCTTCGGCGACTTCCTCTCAGCAGATTTCTGGCAAAAACTCTGAGAGTAACTAAAATTGCCATGAAAAAGTTTCTCAAAAAATCTGTCGTTCGGAGTCGACTTTAAACTGTAGGTCCCGCCACTCATGTATAAAAATTAACACATACAACATCAGTGGTATGAGAAACTAGGTCGTACTCCTGACTGAAGGCTTGTAATGACGAATTATGTATGTATATATGTATGTATTTCAACGGCGACTGCCTCTCACTGGAATTTAGATGGGATTCTTGTGGTTCCATGAAAAACGGAGGGTCTAAGACAAAAAAAAAAAACGGGTTGGCTAAGACAAAACCTCCCGAACGATACTTTTTTAAATAATATTTAGAGTCCGTAGTAGGTAGACGTGAAGTCACGGTTCAAATCCCAGGTTCAACAAAATGAAAATATTTTTTTGGCTACTGCTTCTCAGAAGATTTCTGGCAAAAACTCTGAGAGTAAAATAAAATTGTCATGAAAAAGTTTCTCAAAAATCTGTCGATCCGACTTGACTTTAAACTGTAGCTCCCGCCACTCATGTATGAAGTAAAACACACAACATAAGTTGTGTGAGAAGCTAGGTCTTGATCCTGACTGAAGGCTTGTAATGACCAACTATGTACGTATGTATGTTGAAGGCGTTTATATTCGTTTCGTTTTTACACGCGAATGATATTTGAACGTGACTAGGCCCTTTTTTCTCAAATCTTAATGAACGAATCAAATTTTATCGTGATGAAAAAATTTTACCTCAAGTCGCCATAGTCTGGGAGGTAGTGTATTAGCTTTTTTGATGTGAGGCCACGGCTCGAACGCCAGGTCAGACATCTCCTTAAATAAAAGGGAATATAAAAAATGTTTATTTGCTGACTTTTTCTCTCAGCAGATTTCTGGCAAAAAAACAAAACTCTGAGAGAAAATGAAATTGCCAAAAATCGTGAAGATGGCTAATCCCCAACACGAGAGAATAACTGCTAGGACTTTCCAACGGCTTAAGAAAAATCCTACACTTAGCTTATTTGGTTTAAAGCGATTCAAATCTCAACATGAAATGAAATTCTCAAAACTTGTAAAATCTTTCCTTCAAACATACTCGGTCATTACAACCCTTTAGTCAGGATTACAACCTAATTTCTCATACCACGGATTTTGTGTGCGTTAATTTTATTCTTGTGTGATGGGACCTACAGTTTAATGTCGATTCCTAACAACAGATTTTTAGGAAACTTTTCCTTATTTTTCTATCAGAATACTGCTGAGAGATATTCGCCTAAAGAATATTTTTTCCATGGACTCTCATCGACTAAGACTACGTGACAACAACTAGACTATGGTGACTTTGATGATTCCATATGTCGCAAGAAAATCATCATGAGTCTTTTATGAAGACTCATAGTTTAACTCTACTATCATAACTGCCAAAAGGCTTAGATTAGGTTAGGTTAGAGGACGTGTCAATTAAGACAAGTACAGTTTCTCTCACCACTTACGTTGTGCGTGTTAGTTTTACACATGATTGGTGGGACCTACAGTTTAAAGTCGTCTCCGAACGACAGATTTTTGAGAAACTTTTCATGGCAATTTTATTTACTGTCAGAGTTTTTTTTGCCAGAAATCTGCTGGGAGGATGTCGCAGAAGAAATACTTTTTGTATTTTGTCTTGATGTCTGGCCTGGGGCTCGAACCCTGGCTTTACGTCTATTAAGCCAACACACTTCCTACTAGACTAAGCCAAAAGGCTTAACGATGAGATAAAAATTTGTTAAAATTTTTAGCATAAAGTGTGTGAAATCGGTTTAAAGATCAATAATGTAAAGTGACCAGGGTAAATGGTAATCGGAAAAAATTTTAAACTAAGGTCTCTCTATTACACCATCAACATAATTGGTCATTACAACCCTTTAGTCAGTATTACGACCTAGTTTCTCACACCACCTATGTTGTGTGTGCTAATTTTTAACACGAGTGGTGGTGGACCTACAGTTTAAAATCGCCCCAAACGACAGATTTTTGAGTAACTTTTCAAATAAATTTTATTTAATCGCAGAGTTTTTGCCAGAAATCTGGTGAGGGGCAGTCGTCGAATAGATTTATGTTTGAAATGTCTGATCTGGGGTTTCAACCGTGGCCTCACGTCGAATAAGCCAACACACTGGCTACTGGACTACGACGACTATTATTGGCTATAAATTAGCACACAAAATTAGCATGGGTGTTAGGAAAAGATATGCCATAATCTTGACTAAAGGGAACTAATGGCCAATATATTTAGCGTTTGGTGTGATATATATAATCTCAGGCTTTACTGACTATTTTTTTCTTTCTTTCTCTCGTTTTCTAATACTATGTTCAGACATACACCTTTGTTGAGTCAATATTCTGTTTATTGGTTACAATATTTTAAGTGTTTAGACATAACAATATACGCAGTTCAGCTGCTTATTCAATATTCATTTGACAGCTGGTAAACAAAACAGCTGGTTGTTTCAAAAAAATTTTTTTTTTTGTCGTTGTTGATATTTGAGTTGTCAAATAAAAATTGTAATATGCTCACTGAACGTACTTATGACAGTGTTGTATTTCAAGTTTTAATCAATATTATAACAATTTATGAATTTATTGAGCAATAATTAATTGATATTTTATATGAAATATTGAGATCAATAATGCCGTTTATTGCGATTTACTGACCATAGTATAATTAGTTTATTTATATTTTATTTATAATTATCTTTTTTAAATTTTTTTTAATCGTCTTGAACCAAATACTTCAAATAGAATTTCATATTCTAAAAAATCCATAAAAACTTTCACTTCTTTTTATTAAAATTCTACAATTTCCCCAACCAAAAGCAATAAATTGCGTAAATTGAAAAATTTTTATAGCGGACCTGAGACCTAATTTTAACTGCTTTTTATGATTTCATAGCTCAAAACAAAAAAAAAAAACTAAAAATTTCAAAATTCCCCCAAAAAACCCTTTCAACTCAAACACACACACTTGATTGAAATATTAATTACAAGACAAGCCATAAAATCAATTGTGATAGTTAATGCCCATGCCGTGGCTGTGGCACAAAGCCAGTTAAAACGTAGGTGGTGTCAGTTACCGTTATTGAGCGGTTTATAAGAGTTTTCAACAAAACAGTTCACTGCTTGTCAATTCATTGACACCCGGTCTTGTAATGGATGATTTAATATGACAGTTATGGCTTTAACGTTATGGCTGATTGGCTGGCTGGCTGGCTGGATAGTTGGCTGGCTGGCTGGCTTGTCTGCTTTTTGGTATAATTTATTGACTTGCAACAGTTACGGCTATCATATGTGTAAGGTTTTTTTTATGAAAAGGAACAAATTTTCGATTCGTATTTATTTTTTGTATTAATATTGCAAAAAGCCTTTAAATTAAAAACGTAATAAAAAATGTTGAAATATTTTATGGGCTTGTAAATAAAATACCTTTCGAATCACGGAGTTACAAAATATTTGTTTTCCATCAAACCAATGATTTAATGGTTAATCATACTCTTTAAAGAATCCCAAATTAAAAGTTTATAAATCTCCATTAAAGATTTACAAAGTAAAGATACAAAGTATCACTTAAAAATTCATTTGAAAAATTTCTCTCTTTTTTTAGTTTAAAAAGAATTTTTTATTAAAAATTTCTTTTCAAGAAAATAATTTTTTTTTTCGTAAATTTATTAAGAAATTTATTGTCAACATTTCTCTTCGCGACATGCTCATCAACGTATGTAGCATATGTATGTATGTATGTCGTTATCTTTAGCACGTTTTTATGTAACACGTTTAAAATGAATGTTGAGACCATCATCACCATCATCAATGTCATTGTCGTTGTCGTCCGTATTTGAAAAATTCCTTCTTAGATTTCTGGTTTATTTTATTCCGCCGCCTTTATAGCGGCTCAAGCCTTCTTGCGTATGTTTTCTTTTTTTTTTGTCGTTTTTTATTTCATAATTTTTCTTTTTAATCCATTTGATGTGACATGTAATCACGTTGTAAAATATTTTAGTTTTTTTTTTCATTTTTTACCACAATGCGGCCGGATAGCAAAATAGCCGGGCTTTGTGTGTTTTTTTACCCTACAAACCACAAAATTGGAAAGTTTCAAATCATTACACTTATTAAGAAAAGTGGACTTATAGGTTGAATAATTTTTTTTTCTAATTGTTAGGTACGTATCCTTTTAGGTTAGATACAATTTTTGCTTTTGAGAACAATTTCGATCATAGGATTTTCAGGAGAACAAAATAATGTCTACAATTAAAATATTTCGATTTTGAATTGCTTTATTGCATAATTTCTGATCGTAAACCGAATATCCTAAAGTAGTTATCAAGTTTTAATTGAAAAATACGTTTTGAAGGCATTTGAAGTTTGCCGTCAACACACTGTTTGCGACTTTATTCTATATACGCTTGGGTTGTCACTATTTAAAATCAAGTCTAGTTGTAAACAGTTCTACTACACGAACCTTTCACAACATAAAAAGAGCCAAGTCAATTGCTGTGGTGTAACTCTAACACTAACAAACATACCACTTAAATTTTTATAATCTCCTCTCCTGTCTAATCACCAAATTTTCTAGTTTCAACTCTTTAACCTTTCTCTTTTAAAATAGCTCCTCTCTAGCTTACCAATTCTGTCGGTGCTATGCGCCTTTAGAACTTGACTGAACACTTATCAGATCTCATCGTTTTTAATCACCCTCCTTATCTTTCACAGAATCAGACAGTTTTCTTTAAAAAGCAATCAAACTTTTTGCCGCTTTTCAAGGATTTATTTTTCTCTGTCCAAAGAACTTACGTAAATCTTATTTTTTTTCCTCTAAATTATGCAGTTCATAAAATCGTGTGTGTTCCGATTTTGTTCTTGGTCTAATGGGCTAACTGGCAGCCTCGGTTACAAAATATCAAAGCCAATCCAATTCTAGCGCCATTAAATCCTCAAAATATACTGTTACGAAAATGAAAAATCTAGATACTGGTGTTTTACTTTTACATCGCTTGACATTAAAATTGTAAACAAAAGCTACTACAATGTAGTAAACAAACCTGTTTACAAACTATCCTACTAATTAATATAACAACAAACACCAAAAATACAACAACAAGCATAAAAAATGGTAAACAAGTAAACAAAAATACAACAACAAACGCTACAAGAATAATGAATGTAAACAGCGATGTTTACATTTATAGAGATTTCGAGAAGGCGAAGTCATGAACATTCGCCTTCAAGAACATTCATCGGATTGTTTCCCCTGCCATATAAAAGGCAAGCCAAGTCAAGGCAAAGCAGGCGAGTGAGTTACTGAAGTTCACTCAGTCTTGTGTGAAGACGTCCGTTACAAAGATCTGTCGAATAATTGTCTAGTAATTGTTATTGTTTATGCAAATGGTATAAATAGATGAATAACAAACAAAACAATTGTTGTTGTGTACATAAAGTTGTGAACAGTGGCACACGCTTTTGCCTAAAATCGTTCACAAACGCAATAATATCTCACTTTTGTAAGAGTATTTGGCATTGTACAACCGCTTAATGGACAAGTTATACGACAATGCGAAATCGTTTTGTAAGGGCGAATCTGTCAGAACACACTTAAAACCGAACAGCAGTCAGAACAGTAGGTTCTTGGGACTGCCAAAGAAGGTTAAGGAGGATATGTCGGGCAATAAAGTAAAGGCTATCCTCAAAAAGATAAAACAAGTAAGATGGATTTAAATTAGGTTGTAATTTGCACCAGAACAACATTGGAGTACACGTTGCTCGAGTATTATCAGTTTCCATTGCAAATACCTATAAATTAGGCTACGAATTCCAGCTTTATTTGCTCTATTCTCCTAACTTAGCTTGGAGTAACTATTTCTTGTTTAAAAACTTGTTAAAATAGCACGTCGGAAAGCGATTTGAGTTTAGTGACTTATTTTGATTCGAGGTACCACAACCTGTCATGTAAAGCCCATTTAAAACCCGCTGTTCTAGTCATTGCCTTATTCACTACCCCATACTATCGGGTCCGCCATCTAACGTTTTTTTTCAACAAGTGCGTATTTCGTGAATGGTAACACTTAGCTCATGTCTGATTTGACAGATAATTAGTTTTATCCTTCCGCTGAACGAATATGGTTGTGTATACGTTTGAACAACGCTGGGAAATATTGCGACATTACTTTGAAAATCATGGTAATGTTGCACAAAGTGTGCAAAAATTGCGTACGGATTTTGGAAGAAGAGAAGCACCGTCAGCTCCGTATGTTCGTTATCTTTTGAAAGTGAAAGAAACTGGCATCATCATCGATAAACCAAAGCGTGAAAAGCCAAAAACAGTGCGTACACCCGAGAATATTGCTGCTGTGGCAGAAAGTGGCGTGAAGCGCCATCAACATCAATTCACCGTCGTTCTCAACAATTGAACATTTCAGAGACGTCATTGTTGAACGAATTTTTGTTCACAAAAAGTGAAGCGGAGGACATTGGAAACATTGGGTTTCAACAGGACGGCGCTACGTGCCACACAGCCGATACTACACTCGATGGTTTGCGCCCTGTTTTTGAAGATCGCATTATCAGCCGCAGAGCTGATGTCGTTTGGCCACCTCGGAGCTGCGATTTGACACCGTTGGACTATTATTTGTGGGGTGCCGTCAAAGATAAGTGTTACGCCGTGAAGCCATTGATGTTATATTCGTGAAGCCATTGGTGAAATACAGCTGCACACAATCGATAATGTGCTTAAAAATTGGACCGATCGTGTAGGCTACTGCAAGCCCAGCCGAGGCAGCTATTTGAATGAAATTATTTTCCATTATTAACCGGAAGGATTGTACTTTCAAATAAAAAAACGAAATTTGAGAAAATATTCAGTAGTTTCTTTTAAAGCATTTTCAAAAAACAAAAAAGGTTATTTGGCGGACCCTTTATATGCAGTTAAAAACTAGCAGTTGACAGCAGAAAACCCTGACCTATGTCGCATCTATTTTTAATTGTAACTAGCATAGCGCCATTTTATTATTTTTATCCGACCGACCAGTATTGCATAAACATTTTAATTCGTAATAAAGTCTTTCAATTCACAAACTGTTTTAAGCCATTTGTTTAAGCCAAATAGTCTTGACTTTATAACTCTTATAACGGTTTCGTGTCTCTCTCTCTCTCTTGCTTGTTTAGTTTTCCAATCAATTAAACATTAAAGACTTCTTAAGAAAATCCACAAGAAAACAAGAATCTCTGCTGCAGTACACACGCACACGCTCTCGTTCCTAAAATTCAATGGCAATACTGGTTTCAATTCTGGCTTTTTAAGAAGAAAAAGAGGTAGAGGAAGACAAACTACATCCTTTAATAAAATAAAACAAACAAATAAAGAAAGAAAGAAAAAACAATTTTCAAAGGCATTAAGAAAATGCTTTCAAAGTAGGCATTAAGAAAGTAGGCAGTCAGTTTTAAATGTCACTACAATATCAACAAGACAAATACAAACAAATAAAGTAGTATGAGAGGCATTTCACATCGTAAAAGGAAAGAAGGAAATTTATTTGTATACAGTTGAGCATACGAAAAATGTAAATTTTATTACGAATATTTTACCATCAAAAGTTGAAGTTCTTAAGCAGCACAGTCGGTTGAAAGCGGAATGCCTCTCAACACCTGAAAATGTTGCAAAATGTTGTCATGCGCACGCGCAATGCGTATTGCTGCTCTTGCATCTTGTCAACTAACTTGCAAGCAGCAACTCTTCATCTTAAAAGCGTATGCGTATGTTGTGTGTTTCTGCTTCTGTTACTGAAATGAAAACATTTCAAGAAAATTGTATTGCAACAGGCGGCCAACATTTTCAGTTTTCTGTGTAAATACAGCACAAAGATATGTTTTGTCTTGCAACTGCATAATAATGCCATAAATTATTACCACATGAATACAACAACAACAATGTCGAAAAGAAAAAAAACACACACACCAGAAAATTTTCAAGTTGCATGCCACAACACACACACACACACACATTTACACGCGCGTTACAACACAGGTCGTTGTACTTGAAAAACAAAATTAAAAAGAAAATTACTGTGAAAAAGAGTAAGAGGGAGAGAACGATAGAGTAAAAGAAGAACAATTTTGACTGTAATTGAACGAAAAAAAATCCAAAAAAAACAACAAAAAAATGTGTTAAATTTGTTGACATTCAAACACGTTCATTCTAACGTCGTCATCGTCATCGCCGTCGTCTGCCTTATCGACAACGAGTTCTTGTTTTTTTTTTTTTTGGAAGAAAATTTTGTTAAAAATAGTAAGTGTTAGATAATTCACTCTACGTTATATAAGATTTTCTTGTCTAGCGTCTGTCTATCCAGTGGTTGACAGGCCGCTTTGACTGATGCCATCGTTTGCTTTAAATGTACGTGGGTAGTCCACTAAGCTGGTTTTAATAATTTTCAAGTTTTTCCAAAGAAACATTTTTGTTTTAAAAGCAAAATTAAATAATAATTGTGCAGTAATTGAAAAAAACTCATAAGAACATTTGAAAATGAAAAGTTTTAAACTTCGGTATTATCTCTGAGACAGGGGTAAATTTGAATTCTATTGTCACTCGAATAAATACATAATTTTTCTTAAAATCGTTGCATTAATCAACGAAAATACTTAAGAAATATTATTTAAAAAATATAGAACCTTCCTCTTGTATGAATTTTGTTTGGGGTCAACTGATAGTTTTTAACTCTCCTGTGCTTCCCTTTATCGAATCTGGATGTAGTTTTATGCTAGTCTAATATAGACTTCCCGGATTCCTGGTCACTGGGATATTGAAGAGGTACGCTCTTACCGAATTCCAATCCGCTTACCTCTATTAGGCTGTCTACTATTCGATTACGCTAAGCCCGCTGACAAATTCTGGGCTGTAGAGTAATCTTGCTTTATTATCAGACTCAACTGTCCTAAATTGATTAGGAAATGTACCAAACAACTACTTAAATTAGATCGTAGGAACAGCTGCAGTGAGCGCCAAAAGTGAGTAAATAATTCATTTTCTTTGGATAGCGAGAAAAACGTTTACTTTTTACTTATAAAATGTTAAAACAACAATTCATGATAAAGGAACTTTTTTATACTTAAGAACAAAACTGTTGACTCACTTATGGCGCTCAGTGTATGTTACTGTATCTGTATGTACCTCAGATCATTGCGTAATGTGTAAGTCTGTGGCGTACCTTCGCTTATCTGGAAATGACTTCTGTAGAAATTATTGATAGACTGAGGAGAGTATTGTCCATATGTCCCATCTCCCATTTGACTTGCCCTTTCTCGATAATTCAACGATTTAATCGATCACTATTTTCACTAAATTTTCAGACTGGTTTTCAGCTTGATTCGAAGAAATTCATGCTTTAAAGGCAAAGGACTGATGTTGATGGTTACGGCCGGCTAAACAGGACTTGTCAGTTAGTCTTTCGTGTGGTATCACAACGGGACAAATTTCGTTGTCTATAGGAACAGGTGACAGATCACTGTTGCCAGTTCCATTTATAAGGCGAATGCATAAAAAACTCTTAGCTAAGCTCGTGAAGTTTTTGAAGGCCTTGTGCCGTCCTGATGGAATACAATTTGCCTTCTATTAACAAAATCGGACTGTAGTAGCCTCATGTTTATTAAGCTAACACACTACCTACATAACATAATTGGTCATTACAACCCTTCAGTTAGGATTATGGACCTAGTACATGAGTGGAGGGACCTGCAATTTAAAGGCGACTCCGAGCGACAGATTTTTGAGAAACTCTTCGTGGCAATTTTTTTTTACCTTCAGAGATTTTGCCAGAAATCTGCCGAGAGGAAGTCGCAGAAGAAATATTTTTTGTATTTTGTTTTGATGTCTGGCCTGGGGCCTCGAACCCTCCTGGCTTTACATCTAATCAGCCAACACACTACCTACTAGATACAATTTAGAAATTGTTCGATCTTAATAGAATCGTTTAGCGATTCATTGCTTGAGGTGGGTTCCATAATTCAAACTTTTATTCGTTCCCTGAAATGAATTCAAGTTCCTTGGCAATAACTATAAACAGCACTTAAAAAATGATCTCATTCAAAATCGTTTATTTTTTGGGAATAAGCAGTATAATCGGGCGGTGCAAGATCCTGTCGATAGGCCTGATTGGTCTTTCTTCATTACATGACACAACATTTTCAAAATAAACTTTATATCGTTGGCCTCATGTAGAAAGGCCCTAACTCACATTTTTTTCGAAACTGATTTTTTTATGATTATAGTGTGTATTTGTGTTAAATGCATTGGAATCACAAAGAAAAATCAATTTCGAAAAAAGTGTAAGTTAGGGCCTTTCTACATGAGGCCAACGATATATTGTTCGGCAATCTTTTCAATTAATTTTCATGTCAATATAGCTTTTTTCTTCCAATTCTTTCATATGACTTTAACATTTTGACTTACTTTTTCTCAATATTCGGGCATCGTAACCATCTACAAGCAACAATCCCTATTTTTGATTTTGTGATTGGCATACATTTAATTGAATATTGATTGTTAGATTGTTAAAACTCGTTGAATAGTTCTCAAATTAAATAAGTGAAATTTCTAAAGTTATTTTCTTAATATTTACCATAAATATTCTTCCAATTTCTTCAAAATTTAAATAAAAAATTTTTCATAGGCCTCATGGGCTAGCAACACATTTTTCTTCAACTGAATACTCAGCTCATCAATGTTGCCGAGTAAATGTTTTAGTCAACAAATCAATTCACGTCAGCCTCTAATGGCATCAGTGAAAAGCTAACATAAAAAATAAGAAAAAACAACAGCAACAAACTTACGAAACTTTAGTTAGTCATGATCTTTTAAAACACAAACAAAGAAAAAAAAATAAAAAAGAAGGCCTTCAGCCATAAAATATTCATTTGTATCGACCTGTGAAAAGCTTAACAATAAAAAAATTTATCATTCGACATGGGAAAAGGCCAAACTGGCATGAAAAGTTATGAAATTCTTTCTGTATTTTCTTGTTTTTGTTTTTCTTTTTGTAATTATTTATTATAGCAATAGAATCTCTACTAATCGTTGGTTTATTTTTATTGATGACTGTTCTTCTCATCTCTTTCGTAAGCATTTTGTAAAATTAATTTCCATTCACTATTGTTCTATTGTTGTTGTTGTTGTTAGTTTTTGAAAATATTTTTTTTTATTTGTTTTCCGAAGAATTTCTAATAATTTGTAAAAGAAAAATTAATTGCCCATAAAAATTTATTTCGAAAATATTCCACCACACAGCTCAAGCCATTTTCAAGGTTAAGGTTCTAATTTTTTTATGACTCAGCAGGAACTGTGAAACGATAATATTTTACTGAACACAGTACGACTTCATTTGGAAGTTAAACTTTTCTTTGTAACGCTAATAAATTTTATTTATGTTCAATAAATTGTATAAAAATAATGGAAAGTCTGTTTACATGAAAAGAAAATTGTATGTTTTGAAAAGGGGCAAAGGGAACAAGTGAAAGAATATAGAAAATGATTTTAAATTTATGTTTAAATTTTGATGCTCAGTACAAACGCTGTTCTGAGGTTTTTATTAATCCATAACGAGATAGGGACTTCAGCTAGTATTTAAAGAATCATTTCTGAAGTTCACATAGATTCGATGTCTTCGAAATAGTAGCATTAATGTTGGAAATAAATCAAAGCTATTACGTTTAACAGATGAATGCTATGGCAGAAGTATAGTGTGCTGGTCTACTAATATCGGAGTCTATGTTACTTAACTCATACATACATAATTGGCCATTACAACCCTTCAGTCAGCATTACGTCCTAGTTTCTCACACCACTTATTTTTCGTGTGTTAATTTTATACGTGAGTGGCGGAACCGAAACTTTCATTGCAATTTTATTTCTCTCCAAAATCTGCTGAGAGGAAGTCGCCGAATAAATATTTTTTCATATTTCTTTTTGATGCCTGACCTGGGATTTGAACCGTGGCCTTACGTCTAATAAGCCAACACACTACCTACTAGACTACGGCGACTTTACTTAACCTTTACTTAACTTACATAGCTTTTATAATATATTGTTACGTTTTTACCTTTTTAAAAACGTTTAAATATGAGTTCGTTAATTGCAAACAAAGTAAAAACAAATATGTGTTTAATTTCAGTTAAACTCTTTATTCTTTACACTACTTTTGTGCGTCACTGTATACAACTTAACGATACGACAATAATAATCTGTTTTATTCACTAGTTCATACAACTATTCGCTAGATCTTTACAACCACGACTTGTTCTGTTCACACACAACTTCACACAAGGCTGGCTGAATTCATACTGACTAACTGCTTGCCTTGTCTTGCCCTTTTGTATACGCACGTAATCAGTATTGATGAACGTTCTCGACGTGGAAGGTTCTTGTTCTCGCCTTCTCGAGAATTCTATTGCTAGTACACTATTGTTTGTGTACCTTGCTTAAGTTGTCCATCCCTTTTTGTCACATACATGTTGTTGTTGGTACCAGGCGCAACCAGGTTCGTTGTACATATGTGTGTGTGCAGCTTTAGATAACCAACACGTTCATTGTATACTTAGTGTTAGTGTGTGTTTGTATCGTGTGGCTTTGTGTTGGTGTAGCTGGTAGCTTTTGTTTATCGTTTTTATTGTTAAACGATATTAGGTCGTTTCGATTCATGTAACAATATGATCAGGAAATTCAAAAGATATGTATATTGACCACCGATATTCTCTCTCTCTCTTTTAAAACCTACCCTTCGGTTGATATTTAATTTGTTAGGCAATATCCTAACAAGCACAAATTTTTATTAATGTTTTCTTTTTAATAAGTTCCCTTGAGCATACCTCTCAGTGTTAAAAGTAGCCGTAGTATACTAAGCAGTGCGTTGACTTATTAGACGTAAGCTCGTCGCGGATAAAATTGATGCAAACTGGTGATATATTAAGTTGCCAGCAGAGGTTGCTTTAGTTTTTATGCTCTGAGAGGAAATTGAGTGTAAAAACAAAACGGTAACCGTCAGAAAAAAAAGTAATTCGGGCATTAATCGGTTAAAAGCACCATTTTAAAGTTAACAAAATTCTTACGACTCTACGATAGTAGATAGGAACATTAAAAAGTTAACAAAAAAAGCACCATTTTAAAGTTAACAAAATTCTTACGACTCTACGATAGTAGATAGGAACATTAGTCCAAGTCTTAGCATTATCTACAGTGAGTGTGGAGGGCCACAAGGTGTTCTAAGCACGGCTGAGTACAATACCTCTACCAATTGTCCCATTTCTGACCATGCAACTCCTTGACCAATTCGAAGCCATGTATTTGAACTTGACTTCTCCCTTGATCAGTGGTCTTCTCTCAGTTTACTTTTCACCATGGCCTCCTTTTAATCTCTATACACTATGGCAAATATTTTTTAGTTTTCCAAAAAATTAAATTTGTCAAGGCCAGGAGGTGATTTCACCGATAGAAGATATGGACATTCGAGAATGAATCCGTACAATAGAGGTATTGAGGAGGAATAGATCTTATGTTGCCGTTCACATGGCAAGTTCACTCGGATGCCCATTAGGCCCATGATCCGATTATGATCCGTTAGTAGTGGTCCTGAACCACACCGAGTTTCGAATGAAATCGGCCAGTTCCCTCAGTGGCACGTTTGCCACCGTGCCCAGATCTTTAATCATTTTATCACCTAGAAACCGATGACTTCTGTTCTGACGCGCATGACATTCGCATAAAAGGTGTTGTACCGATTCCATTTTCTCCATATCAAGGCAGCTTAAAGTCGCCGTAGTCTAGTAGTTAGTGTGTTGGCTTATTAGACGTAAAGCCAGGTTTCGAGCCCCAGGCATGAAATCAAGACAAAATACAAAAAGTATTTCTTCGGCGGCTTCCTGTCAGCAGATTTCTGGCAAAAACTCTGAGAGTAAATAAAATTGCCATGAAAAGTTTCTCAAAAATCTGTCGTTCGGAGTCGACTTTAAATTGTAGGTCTCACCACTCATGTATAAAAATTAACACACACAACATAAGTGGTGTTAGAAACTAGGACGTTGTACAATGGGTTAATTCGACCTAAGGGTAATGTACTTGTCTTAATTGACAAGTACACGTCTTCTAACCTAACTAAGGCAGCTTCCGCAGTAATCTTACTAGCGCAGGCCCTCAATTGCACTGTGTCCCATTAGAATTCCTGTTAGAATTCCAACAGTTTTCTTGTCGAACTCAGTACAGCTTAATTCATGGATTTTCATAATTTTTGCACGAGGCGCTATCTTTTAAATTTTCTCCTCTAATCACTGAGACATAAAAAATAAATGACTCCGCTCGTTGTAATTTTGCCTTTAATTAGCTGACGAGAGCTGTATTGTCGTTTCATTTAAGAGGCGATAAATTTGAAATACTCTCTGACTTAGTGACCCTTATTTCTTAATTACTAACTAAATTCACTTGAAATTTTTAGTTGCCGTTAAAAAAAAAAAAAACAGGAAATTATTTTAAATTTGAAAAGGAAATCCATTAGCAATCTCATTAGGAGCATAACCTAAATTTATTTGGAATATTTTCCCACAATACTTCTTATTGGAGTTCCATTTAAACAAATCACATTTCCCGTAAACGAAAACCAATCGATTATTGTTAACAAATCTGATTAAAGTTTGCTTAAAGTAAAGAAAAGAAATACTTGGAGTGGACAAAAATAATAAACGAACAATTTAATTTGGTAGGAAAGAAAAAAGAAGAAAAAAACTGTTGAAGGAACCTAATGGTCTCTGTCTGTATTTTAATGTGGCCAAAAATGTTTAAAATAATGTCTACGCTATTACGAAAACTATTAGAGAAGATGTCATACTTTATATGGCCTGCTGGTGGCTTGCTTGCTAGTCTTAAGGCGATTTGAAATGAAAGAAGAAAAAAAACCTGGGGAATTCAAATTGAATTGAAATCCATTGCTATAGGGAAGTCTAATAAACATATTTGGTCAATTCACACAAATCGTTGTATCGTTGTATTCATTGTATTGTTGGAGGACTATACAACAGTGTATGCTTGTTGTTGGTAATTCTCATGTAAAAATACGATACACTTATACACATTTGGTCAATTCACACAAGCCGTTGTATCGTTGTATTCATTGTATTGTTGGAAGAACATACAACAGTGTATGATTGTTGTTGATATTTTTCATATAAAAATCCGATACACTTATACACATTTTTTCCATATGTTTTAAAAAGTTGTGTTGGATTCGTGCTATCAAATTGTTTGAATGCCACGACATACACAATAAAGCATAGCATTGAGCGTTCACAAACAAACAAATGTATTCAATACAACATACACGATACAAAGTCGTGTGAATTGCCCAATTTTTTTCATATGTTTTTAAAAGTTGTATTGGTTTCGTGCTATAAAATTGTTTGAATGCCAAAAATTATCAAGAAGAATACGACATACGACATACACAATACAGCATAGCATTGAGCGTTGACAAACAACCAAGTGTACTCAATACAACATACACGATACAAAGTGGTGTGAATTGCCCAATTGTTGTAGATGAAGTTTATTTTTATCTGTAACCAAGATTCTATTAATAAGTGGAAGGTATTTTTTAATTTATTTTTTCTATCGCTTCTCTATTACAGGGCAATTTAACTAATGAGGATTTGGATAGTGAAGATATCGATGATTCGATTGATTATTCCGATGACGACGATGATGATGATCGTTTAAATGTTAATAATGCTGAAGATGGCGCCACTGAAGATGATTTAAATGATGTGGCTTCCGATTTAGAAAGTGACAACACACATAATTCATTGTCATATAACGACTACGAAGAAGATTTGCAACAGCGACAGAAACATTCATCGCATTTGGAATATCAACAGCAACAGCAACAGCAGCCTACTAAGCAACATTTTAAAAAGAAACAATTGCAACAGTACCAGCAACAACTAAAACATTGTCATTCAAGTGACATCGATGAAAACGAAACAACGATAAACGTGTCTAGTGTTTCTCATCAGCATCAGCATCAGCATCATCCTCAGCTTCAACAGCATTCACATCATCTTCTTCAAACTGCAACTGCAACTGCAACTGCTTGTGCTGCTGTCACAGCTCGTGATTGTATTCAAACTAAGGTAAGCAAAATGTTTTAGTTTCGTAACATACATATATTTGATCATTGTCTGTCTGTCTGTCTGTCAAAAAAATTTTTTTTTGTTTTCCTAACAATTATTTATGTATGCCAAATACATAACATGCAACAAGATAAACAAAAAAATTTAACAATTGTTGCATACAAAACGTTAAAACGAATTCATCGTTTGTAATTCAGTTTCTTTTTATTTTTTTTTTCTTAATTTTTTTGCATTTTGTTTTAAAAAATATAAATTTTTTTTGAATCCCCTTCCCCTCTTCCTTTCCTTAATATGCATGCAAGAAAAAGAGTATTGTCAACCTTGTTTTTTTTTGTTGTTTGTTTGTTCGTCTCAAATATTTTAAATATTCTGTCTTGATAACACATACATACTTGTAATGAATGATGTAATCTTGTATTGAAATTAACTTTTTGAAGCCTTAACAAATTTTTACTAATTTTTTTTCAAATATTTTTATTATTTTTTAGTAATAAAAACAAAAGATAGAGAGAAAAATGGTTGACAACACTGTTTTTTTTAGTGTTATAGCAACTGACAATTGATTTTTGTTTGTTGAGTGTTTAAACTAGGGCATGTGAAAATTGTCTCCATTATTGTTAAAATAGTAGGGGAGGATATGTTTATAAAGAGTTGCCATTTTGGATTTAAACTAGTTCAGCTCATAATCAAAGTTGTAATTTAATTTGTAGACATTTAAAGTAAAATTGTAAAAATATAGTTTGTTTCTCTTAACAATTGCAATTGCAAATAGACCAGTTAAAAAATCTGACTTTAGTTAATTGATCATTACAACCCTGTAGCCAAGATTACAACCTAGCTTCTTACACCACTCATGTTGTGTCCGAACAACAGATTTTGAGATTGAACATCGCCTTTAAAACCTTCTCATGGCAATTTAATTTTACTCTCAGAGTTCTTATCAGAAGACTACTAAGAGAACGTCGAAGAGAGGAATAGCTTTTTATAATTTTATTCCGTTCTGTAGTGTTTGAGCTGGGGTTTGAACCACTGGATCTCGTCTAGTTCAGTCTGAAAATATCGCTTTTAAATAAAGCAATTGAAATGAAAATTCAAAAAATCAATTATATTCTGAGTTACGTTTCTTCAATTTTCGGAACTAACTCCGAACTGATCCCTAAACCAATGAATAGCAGCTGATCAAGAGCTGAAAATTCCCTCACCTATACATTTATATCGGGTCCGCCATCTAACGTTTTTGCTTATTTCGTGAATGGTAACACTCAGCTCATGTCTGAATTGACAGATGATTAGTTTTATCTTTCCGCTGAACGAATATGGACCATACAATGCGTTTTCGCTTCGCTAAGTGGGCCTGCGATCGACTTACAGAAGATGCCGATTTTGGCAAAAAAAAACATCTTTTCAGATGAAGCTCATTTTGATCTTGGCGGTTATGTAAACAAGCAAAATTGTCGCATTTGGTTCACAGAAAACCCGCACGCATACATTGAAAAGCCGACGCACCCAAAACGAGTCACTGTTTGGTGCGGATTTTAGTCCAGAGGCATAATTGGGCCATTTTTCTTCGAAAATGAGCAAGGACTGGCGTGTTACAGTCAATGGCGATCGTTATCGGGCCATGTTGAACGAATTTTTGTTCACAAAAATTGAAGAGGAGGATATTGGCAACATTTGGTTTCAACAGGACGGCGCTACGTGCCAAACAGCCGAAGCTACACTCGATGTTTTGCGCCCTGTTTTTGAAGATCGCATTATCAGCCGCAGAGCTAATGTCGTTTGGCCACCTCGGAGCTGCGATTTGACACCGTTGGACTATTATTTGTGGGGTGCCGTCAAAGATAAGTGTTACGCCGACAAGCCAGATACAATTGACGCTTTAAAGGACAACATTCGTGAAGCCATTGGTGAAATACAGCTGCACACAATCGATAATGTGCTTAAAAATTGGACCGATCGTGTAGGCTACTGCATGGCCAGCCGAGGCAGCCATTTGAATAAAATTATTTTCCATTATTAACCGGAAGGATTGTACTTTCAAATAAAAAAGTTATTTGGCGGACCCTTTACTTGGAATATGGACGAAAAAGGCATTGTGTCTCTTTTTGCAGAAAATTATCCCTTAAATTTAAATAAAGTGGTCACAAGAGGGAATTTCTTATATTAGAGAAATGTACAAGAAAAAGAATTGGCATAGGCTGGGAGGTGAATCTAGTGTTTCTTCTATGCGAAGTATTTTTTGAATACTTTACCATGGAAGTGATAAAGATGTACGTTTTGTTTGTCCAAGTTTTCAAATTTTCTAAATCAAAATCAAAAAAAAAATCAATTCCTTACACGTCTACCCCCGATCCACTCCTTACAGAAAGGACATCATCAAAAACAGAATCATAGGAGGGTTAGATAGCAAAAGCTCTTGAAAAAAAATTAGAACTCAGAAATCAGTAAAAGCTTCTCAACACTTAACACCTATCTCCACAGAGATGTCATCATCTTAGGATCTCGTACATTAGGCCTGCTTAGTTCAAAAGACACAACTTAAGAAAGTGTGACCGACCTAACTAAGATTGCTTAAACGGTCTTGCTTACTAGTTCTTACACAACTCGTGTTGTGTGTGTCAGTTTTATCCATGAGTGGCGGGACCTACAGTTTAACGTCGACTTTGACCGATAGACTTGAGAAACTGTGCCAGGGGTCCTGGTCTTATAAACCAACACACTATCTATCTATTTGACCACAAAAACTTCATTTAAATGCTCAGTATTTAATATTCTTCGAAATATTGCTAACAGCAATAAAATTGAAGTGTATTTCGATAGAGTATTCCAATATTGCTTCAGTCCTCTTGACTTTTCCAGTTCTCAAAGGTTCACACAGTTATGTTCAGATAAACCCAAATAACTCCATTAGCCTGAGCGGAGCTTACTGCCAAATAATACGTCTATCGTCCAGTTGATGGCCTCTTCTAAGTGTTTATTTCGTCTAGTATGACAATAAGTATGACTTGCAGTCGTCGTGGTCTAGTAGATAGCGTGTTTGCTTGTAAGACATGAGACGAAGACATGATGTCAACCCCAGGTCAGACATCTCCAACAAAATGAAATATGAAAAAATACCACTAGGAACTTCCTTTCAACAAAATTCTGGCAAAAACTTTGAGAGTAAAATAAATTTGCCATGAAAAGTTTCTTAAAAATCTGTCGTTCGGAGTTGACTTTAAACTGTAGGTCCCGACACTCATGCAAAAAATTAACAAACATAACATAAATGGTTTAAGAAGCTTGATCGTAATTCTGACTGAAGGGTTGTTATAACCAATTATATCTGCACGTATGACTATAAAATATTTGACCCAATTAGGCACTAAGTAACGCCTTAAAACTTGTAGGCCGGCTGTTTTTCAAGAATTAGCAAACGGTTGCATGGCATTTAGTGTTGTCTTCAACATGACATCATCAACCTGCCTAGTACAGCAATTCAGAAATTGTTGATCGAGATCTTATTTAGCTTTCCCTAAAAAATTACGTCGATTCTACGTAATATGCTGGAAAGAAAACTGAATTCTGTCACTAATAGCTCATCTTAATTCAGTTTTTAAACCATCCTACTTAGGCAGATCAACCGAGAATTTTTTTTTCTTTTTTCATTCAATTTCTTTTTGTTTACGATAAAATCAAATTGAAATGGCAACTCTATTACACAATCGTTAGGGTTTCTAAAGTGCAAAATTTTCCTACCCAACCCTCCATTCATCCTTTGATTCCTTCTAAGAAGGATTTTAAATTTTATTGACGACAATATTTTTTTTTAACACTTTTTATATTTGTATTCCACCTCCAAAACAAAAAAATATGTATTCTGTCCGTATTGTAAACTTTAGATTGATTGTGAAGAAGTTGACGACGACGAAGACGACGTTATAGAAATCGAAGAGGAAGCCGAAGACGGCGACGACGAAGATGAAATTGATAGTCCTCAGCGTAAGCATCAACAGTTGGGCTATACCAAGTTACTAGTCACGTTCGATCGTTCTAGTGGACGATCTTCAGCGGCCGCTCAACATAAAACCACCGTTACATTAACCGATTTTGAGGCTGATTCGGAAAGTTCCGATCTAGAGACCATACAACATTGTATGCGTACAAATTTGAAAGCAGCGAACAATAAGTCCTCGCAATATAATCCAAAATATACGACAATTCTAGCGACGACAACGACGACGACTACGACTACGAGTAATCATTTAAAACGACCCACAATTTGTGGAAGTGTAACAGTTTTAGCGGTAAATAATACCGTTGAACGAGAAAGTTGTGAAATACATGACATGCAAACTACAGCAGCGACAGTAAAACAATCAACAATAACGGCAACACTAGTAAATAATCAGTTGCAACATAAACAACTGCAACAACAACAACAGAGATTAACCCTTATGGCAATAACACAACAAAACGCCATGACAACAGGTTCAACAACTACAACGGCAACAGCAACACAATCTTTAGGCTCATCGGTTGCCACTTCCACTTGCCACCACAGTAACAACAGTAGTAACACTGCCAACAGTGTTGGTAGTGGTAATAATAGTGACGGCATGAGTAATACCAACTCATGTGATAATGGTGGCAGTAGTAGTATTGTTGTTAATGCCACCAATAACAATAATGGCAACAACAACACAAGCCCAGGCAATGATATGCCAACAAAATTATTATTAGCAGACAATGAAAGTAATCACCAACATCATCTCCAGCACCATCAGCAACAACAGCAGCATAAAATTAACGGTGGTCTGAGTTTAAAACAAAAAAATATCGCCATTATTTCACCCAATAGTCACAAAAACTATGGTGGTATCGGTGGCGGTGTCGGTGGTGTTAATAAAAGTAACAGCAACAGCCACACTCACAGCCACAACAGCAATAAATCGCCTACAGTATTGCGCAAACATCATCATCATCACCATCATCATCATCATCATGATCATCATCATTCTTCAGATATTTCAAAATTCAATCGTTCAAATCGCAAATCGAAAAATTGTGCCATTTTCTATTTTAAGCACTTGGACACCGACAACGAAACCAACTACAGCACCAGCAATTGCGGCGACGATGGCCACGATGATGTTCATCTTATTGCTGCCGGCTTAGCCGCCTCTATGAATGGCGTTGACGAAGATGACGATCGTTGTGATTGTGTTGATGATGATGATGTTGGTGGTGGTGGTGGCGGTGGTATTGGTGTTGGTAATACCGATGGTATTGCTGGTGGCCTACTCTCATCATCGGCAGCCTCTTCTTCACACACAAGTGATGTAAGTACACGTAAAGCGAAAAACGATAAACGAAACAAACATCGTGAAATCAAACTCATCAAATTCCTTTGAAAATAAGCAAAAACTCACTCAATTCAACTTAAAATTATTCATTTTGTTGGTGTTTTATTGTAATTTCTTTTTTTTTGGTTTTTCCTTCCACGGTGACAGTTTCCTCTCTCTCTCTCTCTCAATCTATGTGTGAGTGTGTGTGCGCGTGTGTGGTATTATTATTTATTTGTTTTAAGGCACAGTGGTATCCAAATCCAAATTTTTATTTATAATTTTTAGAAAGATCATATTCATTCATTATTATTTCATTCGATTAAAGCACAGTGGGACCAAAGCACGAAAATTTATTGTTCATTATTTTTCAGTTCATAAAAGCTTATATATTTGCAATATTGTTCTAATAAAACAATTAAATAAATCCCTAACAGATTTTTAAAAAATAAACTCCTGAACGATTTCTTTAAGAAAACCTAGCTTTTCTCAAAACCTGCACACACCCATTCATATGGTGGCAATAAGATCGTCTTAATTTTTAATTACTTCCTAATAACAGTTTTTCTGAAAGCTTGTAAGAAATTTATATAGTTGGCTTTAAGAAAATATTTCGGTAACTAACAATTTCTATAAAAAATTTCTCGATAAGTGATATTTTCTGTAGAATATGTTCAATAACTGATATTTCCTATATCTTATAGAAATTTTCTTGATAATTGATACTTTCTTAATTTTTCCATAACTAATATTTTCTATAAAAAAATTTTCGATTACTAAAACTTTTCGATAACTGAAATTTTCTATAGAAAATTTCTCAATAACTAAAATTTTTTAAATTGTTTTTATTTTTTCTATAACTAACTAAATTTTTTATAAAAACTAATTTTTCGATAACTAAAATTTTCTGTGGAAAATTTTTCAATAACTATAGAAAATATAAAACATTTTAGTTATCGAAAATTAAGTTTTTATAGAAAATTTGGTTAGTTATAGAAAATTTTAGATTTCGAATTTTAGTTATCGAAATTTTTTTTATAAAAAATATAAGTTATCGAGAAAATATATAAATTTTATATAGACAATTTCTCAATAACTATAATTATTTGTATTTTCTATAGAAAATTTCTCGATAACTAAAATATGTTATAGCAAATTTATCAATTACTAAAATGTTCTATATAATTTTCGATATATTCAAAAATGTCTCGATAACTGATAATTTTCTATAGGAAAGTGTTCGATAACTGATATTTTCCATAGAAAAGTGTTCGATAACAGATATTTTCTTTAGAAAAGTGTTCAATAACTGATGTTTTCTATAGAAAAATGCTCGATAACCGATATTTTCTATTCAAATATAAAAAAGTTTTCTATAATTGACGTCTTCTTTGGAAAAGTGTTCGATAACTGTTATTTTGTATAGAAATTTTCTCGATAACTGATAATTTTCTATAGAAAATTGTTCGATAACTGATATTTTCCATAGAAAAGTGTTCGATAGCTCATATTTTCTATAGAAAAGTGTTCGATAACTGATATTTTCTATAGAAAATTGTCAATAACTGATATTGCTATAGAAAATTGCTCGATAACGAAATTTTCCATCCAAATTTTCTATAAAAAATTTCTCGATACCTGACATTTTCTATAGAAATTTTCTGTACAACTGATATTTTGTATAGAAATTTTCTTTATAACTGATAATTTTCTATAGAAAAGTGTTTAATAACTGATGTTTTCTATAGAAAAATGCTCGATAACCGATATTTTCTATTCAAATATAAAAAAGTTTTCTATAACTGACGTCTTCTATGGAAAAGTGTTCGATAACTGTTATTTTGTATAGAAATTTTCTCGATAACTGATAATTTTCTATAGAAAATTGTTCGATAACTGATATTTTCCATAGAAAAGTGTTCGATAGCTCATATTTTCTATAGAAAAGTGTTCGATAACTGATATTTTCTATAGAAAATTGTCAATAACTGATATTGCTATAGAAAATTGCTCGATAACGAAATTTTCCATCCAAATTTTCTATAAAAAATTTCTCGATACCTGACATTTTCTATAGAAATTTTCTGTACAACTGATATTTTGTATAGAAATTTTCTTTATAACTGATAATTTTCTATAGAAAAGTGTTTAATAACTGATGTTTTCTATAGAAAAATGCTCGATAACCGATATTTTCTATTCAAATATAAAAAAGTTTTCTATAACTGACGTCTTCTATGGAAAAGTGTTCGATAACTGTTATTTTGTATAGAAATTTTCTCGATAACTGATAATTTTCTATAGAAAATTGTTCGATAACTGATATTTTCCATAGAAAAGTGTTCGATAGCTCATATCTTCTATAGAAAAGTGTTCGATAACTGATATTTTCTATAGAAAATTGTCAATAACTGATATTGCTATAGAAAATTGCTCGATAACGAAATTTTCCATCCAAATTTTCTATAAAAAATTTCTCGATACCTGACATTTTCTATAGAAATTTTCTGTACAACTGATATTTTGTATAGAAATTTTCTTTATAACTGATAATTTTCTATAGAAAAGTGTTTAATAACTGATGTTTTCTATAGAAAAATGCTCGATAACCGATATTTTCTATTCAAATATAAAAAAGTTTTCTATAACTGACGTCTTCTATGGAAAAGTGTTCGATAACTGTTATTTTGTATAGAAATTTTCTCGATAACTGATAATTTTCTATAGAAAATTGTTCGATAACTGATATTTTCCATAGAAAAGTGTTCGATAGCTCATATTTTCTATAGAAAAGTGTTCGATAACTGATATTTTCTATAGAAAATTGTCAATAACTGATATTGCTATAGAAAATTGCTCGATAACGAAATTTTCCATCCAAATTTTCTATAAAAAATTTCTCGATACCTGACATTTTCTATAGAAATTTTCTGTACAACTGATATTTTGTATAGAAATTTTCTTTATAACTGATAATTTTCTATAGAAAAGTGTTTAATAACTGATGTTTTCTATAGAAAAATGCTCGATAACCGATATTTTCTATTCAAATATAAAAAAGTTTTCTATAACTGACGTCTTCTATGGAAAAGTGTTCGATAACTGTTATTTTGTATAGAAATTTTCTCGATAACTGATAATTTTCTATAGAAAATTGTTCGATAACTGATATTTTCCATAGAAAAGTGTTCGATAGCTCATATTTTCTATAGAAAAGTGTTCGATAACTGATATTTTCTATAGAAAATTGTCAATAACTGATATTGCTATAGAAAATTGCTCGATAACGAAATTTTCCATCCAAATTTTCTATAAAAAATTTCTCGATACCTGACATTTTCTATAGAAATTTTCTGTACAACTGATATTTTGTATAGAAATTTTCTTTATAACTGATAATTTTCTATAGAAAAGTGTTTAATAACTAATAATTTTCTATAGAAAAGTGTTCGATAACTGATATTTTCTATAGAAAAGTTTTCGATAACTAATATTTTCTATAGAAAATTTATCGATAACTAATATTTTTTAGAGAAAATATCTCTTTTTTTTTTTGGAAATGTATGATTTTTTAAGGATGACTTCTTCACTTTACTGTGTTGCTTTTCGTATAAGAAAACTGAAAAATTCTCGATAATTTCTCGATAACTAATATTTTTTATAGAAAATTTCTCTTTTTGTGTTTGGAAATGTATGATTTTTTTTAAGGATGACTTCTTCAGTTTACTGTGTTGCTTTTCCTATAAGAAAACTGAAAAATTCTCGATAATTTCTCGATAAGTAATATTTTTTATAGAAAATTTCTCTTTTTGTTTTTGGAAATGTATGATTTTTTTCAAGGATGACTTCTTCAGTTTACTGTGTTGCTTTTCCTATAAGAAAACTGAAAAATTCTCGATAATTTCTCGATAAGTAATATTTTTTATAGAAAATTTCTCTTTTTGTTTTTGGAAATGTATGATTTTTTTCAAGGATGACTTCTTCAGTTTACTGTGTTGCTTTTCCTATAAGAAAACTGAAAGAAACAATTATTTTTACATGCTTTTGTTCCACTGTGCTTTGATTTATAGCTGCTTATTTACTACAGAGATATACATATGCGAGTATTTTTTTGTATGCTTTGGATCCACGTCATAACAAATCACTTTCAAAGTGTAGTACCCTAGAGAACGCGTCTTTCCAAGACATAGAATTGTGTGTATCGAAATGTTTTGGTATCCATTTAAATTCGTGTGTGGTGTGACGCACAAACACATATGTTCCACATTTTATCATTCATCTGTTTATATGGTATGGTATGGTATGATAGTGTGGCGTGGTGTGGTGGTGGTTGGTAATGTTAGAGTGTTTCTCCTCTGGCCAAGTTGTATTTGTTTGATTTGTTTCTTTTAACATGTTTTATTGTATTTCCTGGTTGGTTTTTATTTATTCATTATTTCTTTCGTTTTTGCTTATATTTATTATTGTTGTTTGGTTGATTGGTTGGCTCATTGTTGGTTGGTATTTCGTTGGCTTCTCCAGATTCCATTCACATTTTGGTGTTGGGGTTTTTGTTTATTTACATCTGCATATTGTTTTTTTTATTTTTATTTTTTTTGTGTTTTTGTTATTCCCCCTTTTTCTGTGTTCATCTGTTTGGCCTTTTTTCTGAAAATTACACCAATTTTCAGGTAAAATTTGTACAAAATTTGTTGAATTAAGTTTTAATCTTTTTAAATCATTTTTATTTTATAATTATGGGTCATATATATATACAGTATTTGCTGCTTTTCAGACATAAGGACTTAAGATTTGTTAACCAAAAATAAAACTTCATTTTGGCATGATGATTAATTTTTTAAATAATTTGTTAACATTAGTTGGTAAATAACCTCTTATTATGTGCTTATATTTCATAACATTACATACATACATATCGAATGTATGTATATATTGTGGTTTATTAACAATTTTTTTTATTGTTGTTAAATTAATTTATAATTTTTTACTAAAAACAAAAGATTTTTCTACCTCCATCTTGTAATCAATTATCTTTTCAACAGCTTTTTAAATTCAATTTTTCCTTTTTTTTAATGTAATTTTTAATGAATTCAATTAGAAAAACAACATATAATCACACACACAGTTGAATAACCTTTTTATTATTCATTATGTATCGCATTCATTCATTATCATTCATTGCATTTGTTTATGCAATTAATGAATAGAAATATTATAAATTCTTCATTTAAATGTTAAAACAATTGCAACAACAATTTATATGAAAATTAATTTTTAACATTTTAACAATTTATTTAATTAAAAACAATATTCAATTAAGCGTGTAAGCGTGTGTGTAATGAAATGTAAAGATTTTTCTCATTTTCGTATTTAATGAAGACAAACAACAGATTCGCAGATTTTTATTTCTTTCTATAATAATGGTAATTATAGTGTTTGTTTATCGTGTCCAAAGATAGACGATATGTTTATATTAACCCTTGAAGGACTTCCGTTTTTAATTGCTTAGAGTTTTGGACTGCTTTGGACTTTGATCTTTAAAAATCCTCGAAGCATTCCAGGTAAGATATTAGTAGAGCAGTCCTTATCCTCTCTATCGTTGCTTCTATTCTTCTATTTTTAGAAACAGTAAATAGTCGCAAAAAAAAATAGTCGCCGTAGTCTAGTAAGTAGTGTGTTGGCTTATTAGACGTAAAGCCAGGGTTCGAGCCCCAGGCCAGACATCAAAACAAAATATGAGAAAATATTTCTTCGGCGACTTCCTCTCAGCAGATTTCTGGCAAAAACTCTGAGTACAATAAAATTGTAATGAAAAGTTTCTCAAAAATCTGTCGTTCGGAGTCGACTTTAAACTGTAGGCCCCACCACTCATATATAAAATTAACACACACAACATAAGTGGTGTGAGAAACTAGGCCGTAATCCTGACTGAAGGGTTGTAGTGACCAATTGTGTATGTAAGGACTTTTCGACGCTCTTTGATTGATGAAAAGAAAAAAGGGCGTTTGAGGATGCTGCCGATATTTAGAAACCCAGTTGATAGCGCTAACGTTGTGGCCGAACCATACGAAGATACTGTAAAGCGGTCAGCTATTATCCGCATTCGAAATGATTTCTGTAATTAAGCCTAGTGAGATCACTAACACGATCGTAATACCTTAACATAAATAACTTTCTAGCGAAAGGTATTCTAGCGCTGTTGGTGATCTTCGATGTCAGTATTTTGAGGGCCTCATATTGGTGCGCGAATTTTTCCTTTGATACTAATGATTCCTCATGTAAAGCCAGTTTCTGAAAGTATGACTCAAACAACCCTAATAATTATCACAAAATACCAGTTTATTCCATACTTTCAAAATAATGGGTGATTTTTTAAGAGCTACAGGAAAATTTTTCAAAAAAAACCACATAAAATTCAGAAAAATGCATGAAATCTTTATTTGAATCGATAGTACGGTCCATATAATTTAATGTTTGAAGTCCATCCGCTTAGTACAATTTTGGCATACTCTTTCCAACATTTCGGCCGGTATCTCACGAATTAATGCTTCAGTGTTGTCTTCCAATGCGTCAATTGAAGCGGGCTTGTCTGTATACTCTTTAACATAGCCCCATAAAAAATAGTCTAAAGGCGTTAAGTCACACGATCTAGGCAACCAATTGACCGGTCCCGAACGTGAAATAAAATGTTCGCCGAACTCGCCTCTCAATAAGTCCATTGCTACGCGTGCTGTATGGCATGTGGCACCGTCTTGTTGAAACCACATGTCATGCAAGTCAAGTTTGGGCATAAAAAAGTTGGATATCATCTCACGCTCACCATTCACATTTACGTTACGATTCGCAGCATCTTTGAAGAAGTACGGTCCAATGATGCCACCAGCCCATAAACCGCACCAAACTGTGTCTTTTTCTGGATGCATTGGTAGCTTTTGCAATGCTTTTGACTGACCTTCACTCCAAAGTCAACAATTCTGCTTATTTACGTATCCGTTGAGCCAAAAATGAGCTTCGTCGCTGAACACAATTTTTCGATAAAGAAATGGATCTTCGCCCAAATTTCCAAGAGCCCATTCACCAAAAATTATGCGTTGCGGTAGGTCGTTCAGCTTCAATTCTTGCACCAGCTGTATTTTGAAAGGCTTCACACCTAAATCCTTACGCAAAATTTTCCACGTTGTTGAGTAACAGAGGCCCAATTGCTGCGAACGGCGACGAATCGATAATTGATGGTCATCATTAACACTGGCCGATACAGCTGCGATATTTTCTTCAGTTCGCACACTACGTAAGCGTGTTGGTGGTTTAATGTCGAACAATGTAAATTTGGTGCGAAATTTTGTCACAATAGCCCGAATAGCCGCTTCAGTGGGTCAATTGAACTGGCCATAAAATGGAAGAAGCGCGCGATGAACTCTCTTAACAGTGCACGCATTTTGATAATAAAATTCAATGCTTTTCAAGCGTTGTTCGTTTGTAAAACGATTCATGGTTAAATTATAGACCAAACTGAAGATGTTTGACAGTGAAACAAAACACGAAACGTGCGTGAGCTGTTTAAACCAGTGTTGCCAAAAAGATAATAGCTAAAAAAATCACCCGTTATTTGGAGAGTTTTCACTAAACGATCGATAGCACTATATATGTATGTATGTGATGTGGCCCCTCAATCGATTATACTCTCCGAAGATTTTTTCTGATCTTCTGAGCATATAAAAATGTTGTGTATGACAACGACTTGCCCCTGAAGTTATTAAAAAATATGGACCTTGTTCTCTAGCTTGCGTCTTAAAGGGTTAATAAATTTTATAAACATTAAAATTATCATGTGAATATTTTTTCATCGTTTTTCCTTTTTTTTTTTGTTTGTTAAAAAAAGAGGGAATTTTATTTGTCTTATAAATTTATTGTTTGTGAACCTGCAATAAAAACTAATTAATCATATCGTATTGGAAACAAACAAAAAAAAAATTAAACTCTGAGAAGAAAAATCTCTTTTAACAAATGCCAATTTGCTATATTTTACAATAGCAAAGCAATACTAACAAATTATGTATGTATGTATGTATATGGTGAGTGTGCAATGATGTACAGATTATGTAAAGGAAATCATACTATCAAGCCAACCCATCCATCCATAATCTTGGTATGAAATTTTTCTTACAAATCTTGGCATTGTTTTGTAAACGCATTGCTTCAAGTACGTTTGGATGTTGTGTGTATGTGTGTTGCATGATGATGTTGCATCTTTAAAATGCAATTTGCCATTTGTTTTGTTTCTTGTATTTGTATCTCTTAAGCTCCATCATCTCCCCTCTGTGTTATATGTTTTAAAACCATCATCGTCTTTATCATCCAGTAACGCTAATTAAACTTCAATGCTTGTTTTTTTTTCTTTTTTTTTTTTTTTTTTTTAAAGAAGAAAAATCATCAGCTTTTTTTCTTTGCATTTTCATCACTTTTTTCTTCTTCTTTTTTCATTTCTTTCGATAATTCATTATTTTAAAGCATTTTTTTTCTTTGAAATATTTCCACGATTTAACTGATTGGATTTTTTTTTATTTTATTTTTTTTTATTTATGTCTTCTTCTTTTTTTCTTTCTTTCTCTCTGTAATAATTTTTCTGTTTTCTTTTTTTTTAATAAATTTTTTTATATTAAATTTCAATCCCATATGACGACGACGACGATGTTGATAATAATGCGGCGGCATTCTGTGTATATGTTGTATGAGCAGCTACTTAAATCGGCTGATGTCTCATCGGACGATGAAGGCTGGCTGTATACCTCGTCTCCAGTGCAACAACAGCAACAACAACAGCGTACAATTGACGGTATTGAAAGTTTAAATTCCAATCATATTTCAAGCGGTCATTCAGCTGTTGCTGCTTCTAATGAAGCACACTTCAACAACGACATTGGCATACAATCCGCAACGGTTTCATCTTCAACTTCGACTAACATCTTAGCAGCAACAACAACGGCAATTGGTTTAGTAAGTTCTCCCATAGCCAGTGGTTTAGGTGACGTTTCTGATAAAGAAAATAATAAAGAGGCAACAGCCGCCGCTGCCATTCGTACTTCATCATTAACGCGTATACATTTAAATACGAAACAAACATTTGTGGCCAGTACCACAGTGGTGGATAATAATAGCGGCAGTGATTCAGCAGCCAGTCTCAGCGAGACACAAAACACGGAAAATAAAGATCACAATTCTAGCAGTAGTAGCAGTAGTATAACGTGTAGTTCTTGTTCATCCAACGATCGGTTAACAGAGGCCACTACTACCACCAATACAACACAGATTTTAAACTATAATCACCAACAGAGTCCCATACAACAGTATCGTACCGAAATGGAATTACAACTCAATAATAGCAACAGCAGCAGCAACAGCAGTAATCATCATCTTCAGCAACAACAACAACAACAGCAAATAATAATGTTGAATGAAAATATTTTATCAACATCATTATCATCTGCTGTGGCCAATAATAAATCAACACCAGCCACAAATATGCCTCAACTTGTCATTAATCACAGCAGCAGCAACAACAACAACATCAATAATTGTGCCAATTCACCACCATCATCCACCACCACCAGCTCCAATACAATAACTCCACCATATAAACTACACAACAGCAGCAACAATAATTATCAACGTCATCATAGTGGTGCTCCTTCTAATGCCACAACATCAGCATCAGCATTAGCAAACGATGCTGATGCTTCTTTTAATGGCAACTTGGAAAAGGTAAGTTTAGTTTCAGAGTTTCAGTTTTCTTCGTATTTAATTTGTGCGTTCATGGAAAAAATATTTCAACAATTAGTGCCAGTGCCAAAGCCTCTTAAGCCTTTGAGTTGCTACAATAAATGGCCATTTCATCATGACATTGTCACGTTAGGAATCCATAGATTAGAAAATTGTTTTCCCAGCCATATGGTTTATAAAGAGAGACATGCACGCACGCAATACACAGTATAATACTTAGAACCAATAGGCTTAAAAGAAATACCAGGCAACCAGGTTTTAAACATTAAAGAAAAAATGTGGTAACTAAAAAACAAAACAATTCTAAGGGAAAAATTCTTTCTTTTAATTCCCAGTGGGAAATTCTTAAGCCGCTGTAAGTTGTGTTCTGAAGACAGATTTGTTTTTCTAGTTCCAACTTTTTTTTAACTGAGGCCAATATTTAAGTGATAGCCTCGAGTCGTTATATGCCTTGTGTTACAATTTGAAAAGCACGTTAAAGGAAAAGGGAAGGAAACTTCTGCTAATAGCACTGCTGCAAACAAATTTCTTATACTTTTTGTAGCCTTGATTAGCCAATTAAGTTCCCCGATTTCAGTTTATTCTTCTCTATCAGAAGCTTAAGATCCCTCAACCACTAAATTCCCGTTTTGTTTTTCATTGAAAAATTAAGCTTTTGTTTCAACTTCTTCCGACACTATAAAATCATCATCAGCCTTTACTTTTTAATAATTGCCCCATTCACATCTTAATCTGCAAGTGTCGCGTGCCGAAAACTCAAGACGTCTTTCGGGCAGTTAATACACCCTCCCATGAGGTCTCTTTACATCTGACTTGCCGCATGCAAACAAATGCGATCCTGTCGTTTAATGCTATAAGAACGTTACTTGGTGAAACTTTTTTGCATTTTTTATCACGAAATCTAACTTAAAAATAAGATTTTAAAAATAACTTTTTTTGCATTCTTTACCAGGAAATCTAACTCAAAAAAAAAGATCAAAAGAACATGTTCAAGATTTTATTAAACTACATGTACTTTACATCTGACTTGTCACATGTAAATGTGATCATGTCGTGTAATGCTATAAGAACGTTACTTGTGTGAAACATTTTTTTGCACTTTTTACCACGTACTTTACATCTGACTTGTCACATGTAAATGTCATCATGTCATGTAATACTTTAAAAACATTACTTGTCGAAACATTTTTGGCATTAAAGATTCAGTTAGAGCGTATTCTAATTGGATCTGATAGTAATGTATATCATAATAGCATAATAACATAATAGACGAAGGCGTCCACACATACATATTTATATAATTGGTCATTACAACCTTTCAGGCAGGATTAAGACCTAGCTTCTCACACCACTTACATATGTTGTGTGTGTTAATTTTATACTTGAGAAGCGAGACCTACAGTTTAAAGTCGACTCTGAATGACAGATTTTTTTGAGAAACTTTTTCGTGGCAATTTTTTATTCACTCACAGAGTTTTTGCCTGATGATTGCAGAGAGCAAGTCGAATAAGCTTACTTACTTACTTAATTGGCCATAACAACCCGTTTAACGGATTTCGGCCTGCCGCAACACATCCTTCCAGGCGCCTCTGCTTCGTCCGCGCCTACATTCGATTTTGTCTTGGTTTTCATTGGATATTTGTTTTTACGTGGTGGGTTCCAAGCCCTACGCACAACCCAAATATAACGTCCAGGGGATTGGACTTCGCTGCACGCATTAGTTAACATCTAGCGGGTGCTAGAATGCCATCCAGGAGGGGCCACGAGGAGGCTGCGTGTCAACTTGAATACAGCAAGACAAGGATCGACCTGGAGGTCGCCACGGTGACCACAATCAGAAACTTTACCTTGTTTGCATGCATTCCTCCCTCCCAGTCGAATAAGCTGCTTTACTTAAAAAGAACAGACTCAATCCCTTTATTTTTTAACATCTGATGATATTGCAATGTCTCCACATGTTTTGGAAGCCTAAATCTCGTATAGCGCCTGAATTAGTTAAAGGTCAAGAGGTTAGTGTAAAAGGGTTTGAGCAATAAATATTCTTTAGTCTGAATGCTTTCTGGTCTGAAATTAATAAGGTCTTTGAGAGAATTGATAATATAGCCTGCTACTCATAAGCACTCCTGAAATTTTTAATATAAGTGAGTCAGTAATATTGAAATTTAACTATGTACTCTGATTCTTTCATACTCACTACAACGTTGATTTATAAGTACAGATTGCAATGAGTATGCGTACAACGTCGACTTCAAACTCATACCAATCGAAATATGTTTGATTCATAAGCCTACTCATTTAGATTCATAACTTTAGAAAAGTACTTATAAATGGTTCGAGTGATTCGAATCATACTTATTTCGTGCTTCGTATACAATGTTGAGTTATGGAGAGTCGAAATCAACAACATCATACTGTTGTTAAGGATGCATATGATGAGTACTTCAATCTTTGAATATGAGTAGAGGTTCCATGATATTAAAAGAAGTATGAATGCGTATAAGTATCAGAAATTATGAGTATGATTCGATCCAACACATCTTTTTGAATACTCATTGCTGATCTCTGGTTCATTCCCACTCATCGGCTTTCTATTAAACTTTATTGTAACGCAAAGAGCTCACTGAAATGTTGTTTAGTATGTTCAAGAACCAGGTCTCTTGTGCCAAATCTATAAACTTTAGTCAGCTGTTCAACCCGACGTGATGAATTTAACTATAGAAGCTGTTTTTACCACTATGCTGCTTGACCAGCTTTTGAAGGAGATGGTCTAATACGCCTTTTTTATGCTAAAGTCCAGATCAGATTAATTCAGACATTATTAGTGCATTATTAACTCGTATACCCGCAGAGCGCCAAAAATCATATTTCGACAAAAATTTCTTTTATTTCATAGGCGCTGGCTGTATAGAGTCCCAAATGGAAATTTCAAAAAATTTACCTGAAGTGATATAATGTTGCATTGTATTGTATTGCTTTGTTGTATAATCGAATAACTTTGATGCTCTCATTAAAATGAACATAATTTTTTAAGATAAAAATCATCAACATTTTCTCTATCGAATGCAGAAATGCGATTTATCTTGTTGCAGTCACTTTACTTTTTCCTTTCAACATTTACATGTTGAGCTGTCATATAGGAGTATTAGAAAATGGTTTCACAAACAATTTCTATCAATTAACAGCTTCATGATGCATTACAATGCAAATTTAATGGCAACACAAAGTAGCTACAGAGATATACGCTTTTTTGAAGTCATATTTTTTTAGTGGCTTTTATTTTTAAACATAAATCATCAGCGCAGGCCCAATAGATGAAGCGAGAAATGCTTGACTAAAATCCATTGAAATGAGTGAAACCAGATCGAAATTTTGATAAACGTTTTCACAAATTAACAAATGATTTCCGTTACACTGTGACTTGACTGACTGACTGACTGACAAACCGACTGTATTAGATGTCTGACACCCGTGCACAACGAAAGAAAAAAAAGAGTTTTTCAAAGGAAAAAATAATGACTGAAATCATTGATTATGATTTGAGCCAGCCACCACCACCACAACAGCAGCTCAGCAGACGGACGGGTTGTCTGTAATAATAAGCGGAAATCATGTAAAGTTATTAACGCTTTTATGTGACTCTACTGTGTGCAATTTCTGCAATTGTCTTGTGACTCCAAAGAAACACTCGGCAGTAGTTTACAGCTACTGCCGCTTAAGCCTGCAAAAAAAGCCTCTTTTTTTCTTCGCATAGCATAGGGTTTGTCATGTAAAGGCTTCAATAAAATGGTTCCAAACTGTGGCAATTTTCTTTCAAAGCAATTTGTCTTTGTTTCCCTGTCTATAGTGTTTTTTTTTCTATTGACTGCTTTTTTTTCCTTGGCTTTGGTTTCGAAAGTACCCAATTTGTGCCAACAGCAGGTTTTGTGTCGTGTTAACGATTAAAGATTATTTGCTAAATTAATATATTAAACAAAATTATTATTATTTCTCTTGTTGTCGTTTTCTTTCTTTTCTTTTTCTCTTTCCTTTTTTTATTATTAAATTTCAATTCAATTCAATATTTTTTTTTTTGTTAACAGGAAAATGTACATTTTTATACACGTGCAGATATTTGTAATATCAGTGTCAGGATACCAAACCATGCCAATGACAATAACAATCACCACCACTATCAGCAGCAATCGGCAGCAGCAACAACATCATCATCATATGGCCAACAGTTGTTGCATGTTAATAATGTTGGCAAACGTTTGCCACCGCGTTCACCAGCCAAATCCAGTATTTCGCATGCCTCCACAAATGCCAGCTCATCGACCATTTCACCCACTAAGGTAAGTCCCAAACGCCCGTATTGCTTTTAATAATTATATTTCGCTGATCTAGATTTTTCTTTCACTACATTTTTCAACATTTATGCTCGTTTTTCTTATGATCGTTGCTTATGTTGGTTGTTGCTCTTGAGATTTTTTAAGCGAGATAAATGATTTTTTGTATTTTTGTGCTTAGACAAGACAATATTATTAATGTTTTTTAATAATAATTGAACTGGAAATATGATCATGATCGATTGATGTAAAATGATAGAAGCCAGAAAAAAGCCAGAAACAATGTTGCCAGCGAAATATCATAAACGTGATCTTTTTTAAATGTTGCCTTAATGAAAAATTATTTTTAACGAACAGGGATTACCAAATACATACATACATTCAAAAGAAATTTTTGAAATTGGAAAAAGATTTCAATAATAAAAAATAGTTATGGTTGTCCCAAATAAGAAAATTTAATATTTTAAAAAAATAATCGTAAAAAAATATTTAACAGGAACAGATAACAGCAAACATTTCATTAGAAGTATTTATTTATTTTCACTCGCAATTAAAATAGTTGCCGCAACTAAAAATTTTTGGTTGTCGCAAACAAAAAATTTGTTCTCCAAAACATAAAAAATTACCAAAACAATTTTGTTGGCCAAAAAAAAAATTGGAAATTAAAAATTGTTTTTGATAAACAAAAAAAATATAATTACCACAACTATAAATTTATGATTGTCACAAACAAAAAAAATGTCTCCAAAAAAATAAAAAAAATTGTGACTACCAAAACACTTTTGGTGGTCAAAAAAAATTTTTAAAAATTAAAATTGTTTTTGAAAAACAAAATATTAAGAAAAATCCTTAAAAAATTTAATTTTCTAAAGAAATATTTATAATTGTCACAACTAAAAAAGTACGCTTTTCTGTTATTTGAGTTAGTCAGCCAGCCTATTGTATCCTTAGCTTTGCAATGTCTAACTTAATCTACTCTTCAATACATACCGAAACTTAATCGTATGCATACCTTTGCCTCAACTTTGTAGTGATTAGACATCTAATACCATGTAACACTGGCTTTCATCGTAATAAATGTTTCTTAAAAATCTGTCGTTCGGTGTCAACTTCACACGAGACCACGCTTCAAACCCCAGGTCAGACATCCCCAATAAAACGAAATATGAAAAAATATTTCTTCGGCGACTGCCTCGCAGCAGATTTCTGTTAAAAACTCTGTGAGTGAATAGAATTGCCATAAAAAGGTTCTCAAAAATCTGTCATTCAGAGTCGACTTTAAACTATAGGTCCTGCCGCCACACATATAAAAAATTAACAGACACATCGTAAGTGGTGTGAGAAGCTAGATCGTAATCCTGACTGAAGGATTGCAATGACCGATTATGTATTGTACAATTGAATTCTTTCAAAATAATTTTAATGTCATAAAATATATTCTTCTTCTGTTCATTTATTAACCCCACTAGGAGCATGGATTCACTGATGTTAAATTATCTCAGCCATTCGTCCGCCGAACTGAACCTTGAGAAAAGATGGCATATTCTATCAATCTGCATTCAAATTCATGTTTGCATCAACTGCCGTCGTTAGGTTTTTTGTTGACACCGCTCCTGCCCCAACGTACATCCTGAATGGCAATAACGTTAGATCTGCGCTTACGCAACACATCCACAAATACGATCTACGTACCTACTCTATACGCATTGTGAAGTTTCCATATGTAGATGATAAAACTATTGGTGTTGTATTGTTTAAGAATCGTCAACAGTAATGGCCTTCCCTTTATCATCCATTCATTGTATAAAGTTCTTGTGGAAGTGGCCAACCTATTTAACTTTCCAATCATTTTTGACACTCTTGAATGAACGCACTAATAGTTTACTACTCCCTACTCCGTGGTGGCCTTATAATTAGAAACGATGTTTCTGCAACAGAGTTCTCTGGAGTGACGAATCTAAGTTTAATTTGTCCCAATCTGATGGAAAAACGTATGTAAGACGCGCTCCAAACAAAGCCTTTGATCCCAGGTACACAGTGAAAACTGTAAAACAAATAAACAAACATACATGTTGCTAAGTCGTTTCTAATTATAAGGTCACCACTGTATGTAGTGGATTTCGCCATATAAACCAATCAGATCCTTTATTCGTATTCAGAACCATATTCAGTTTGCCAACAATATGCTGTGATTTTAGAACAAGGCCGTCTAATAGCGCCTTCAGATTTTCTTTGGGCACCATATCGAAAGGCCTATATATCCATACTTACTTACTCATTGCAATCCTCCAGTTAAGTATGTGACTTAGTTTTTCACACCACCCATGTTGTGTGTCCTTGTCCATGAGTAGTGGGACCTACAGTCTAAAGTAGACACTGGATAACGGATTTCTGAGAAACTTTTCATAGCAATTTTATGTTACTCTCAGAGTTTTTGCCAGAAATCTGCTGAGAGGAAGTCGCCGAAGAAATATTTGTTCATATTTCGTTTCGGTGGAGATGTCTGATCTGGGATTTGAACCGTGGCCTCACGTCTAATAAGCCAACACACTACCCACTAGAGTACGGCGACTTCAGCTCTATACTTAGGGGGACTATTCCATACACTCTTACTTAATTGGTTATTGCAACTCTTTAGTCAAGATTACGACCTAGCTTCTCACACCATCCATTTTGTGTGTACGAACCAGTAGCGGTAGGATCTAACCAGTTTAACCTCCATTTCGGACGATATATTCTTGAAATAATTTTCATGAAATATTTTTTTTTCTTGAAATAATTTTTATTCATCCTCGGAACTTTTTTCAGAAGACTGATGAGGGCAAGTCGCCGAAGAAATAATTGGTTTTTTTTTTTTGAGATATCTGCGTTGAAGTTTGAACCATGGTTTCGCGTCTAATAAGCAAATACAATACTTACCGGACTACGGCGATTTCAGCTATATTCTCAGGGGCGTTATTTCCTTTTGTAAGGTTTGAGTCTTAGCTAAATCTCCTTTGTGAATATGAAGTCAATGTCAAGGTTTCAATGAAACTTATAGAAATTGTATGTCTTTGTGACTAACATACGATAACAAGACAAATCTTTGCAAAGTCTGGAAAAATTCCATCGGATGTCGAATTGTTGATATTGCTTTGCACCTTTAGTAACATGTCGTGCAGCATTTTTAATTAGAGAAACAAATTTTCTATATTTCCACAGCGTATCAAGATTCTCGACATCTTAACTAAAGAGTTGATGAAAACATTTACAATGGAGATGTAAATCAAGTCCAAAACTTTTTAATGTGTTAAAGGGCTTCACTAATCCCCTTAGTTTTATTCAATCTTTATTCCATGGCCTTATATCGTTATATGTTTCAAATTATTTTCATTTCTTCTACTTTTTTTTAAATTAAATTTTAAACAGTGTTGGTGGGGATCATCAACATTTAAAAGCAAAGAGCAAAAAAATGCCAATATTTCACTACAAATCAATGTCAAGCCATATAATGAAACGTTTCGTTTCTCTTCAAAGAAATCCTTTTTCATTGCGTTTTCACAATAGTCCATGACACATACCATACATACACTCTGTGATATGTTTGTTTGAAGAAGAAGAAAAGAAAGAAAGGAAGAGAAAAAGAAAAAACAAAATGAAAAACCAATTGACGATAATAAATGCGTGTTTAAGTCTGTTTGTCTGAGAAAACTGTGAAAATTAAGTGTTTTGCCCGTTAACTCCCATGGTGGTCGCCTTGTAGAAATATTTCATACGGTTTGCTTACATTATTAAACAAATCCGCGTGTATTGTGTTTTTGTTTTTGTCTCTTTTTTTAATCAATTTTTCATGAACATTGTGTTGTTGAACAAGAAATCTTTCTGCACTTTTTTAATGACATGAAACCCCACCATATACACACATGCAATAAAAATTAACAATTCTGCACATACATATCATATACATACATATATCATATGGGTTATTTCACGGTTAAATGCATTTTTTTTATCATACTATTGTACTGTTAACGAATTCGTTATGCGTTTAGGAGTTTAATTACCTTCTGAGTTGAATTTTTATGGAACCCTGGCTTCGTGAAGCTTTTAATCTTTTCGTAGTGCTTCGTTTACATACAATATAAAGTCATTGTATACGGTTTCAATCTTCATTAGATCTCGTCATGATCTCTACAACATTTTCTGCTGCCAAACTTCGCTCTTCCTGTATCTCCAACTTTGTTCGCCTCTTTTCAAAATCTGTGTCATGGTAATAACACATTCCACGTTATCGTCCGCTATGGACTAGCTGGACACCTATATTTTCATTGCCACGTAAAAGATTGAGTAAGGTGATAGGTGACCTCACCATAATTCCGGTTTATCCTGCTGTAGAATTTTCTCACCTTCTTTAACAGTTGTCAGTACAGAGACTGCGTTCACCTGTGGCATTACAACGGGCCGCTATGCGGGCTAAAGTGAGCTTTGTGACATCAGAGCTACCACATACATACATACATAATTGGTCATTGCAACCCTTCAGTCGGGATTACGACCTAGTTTCTCACACCATTTATATTGGCTGTGTTAATTTTTTACATGAGTGGCAGGACCTACAGTTTAAAGTCGACTCCGAACGACAGATTTTTTTTGAGAAACTTTTCATGCCAATTTTATTTACTCTCAGAGTTTTTGCCAGAAATCTGCTGAGAGGAATTTGCCGAAGAAATACTTTTTGTATTTTATTTTGATGTCTGGCCTGGGGCTCGAACCCTGGCTTTTCGTCTAATAAGCCAACACACTACCTACTAGACCACGGCGACTCAAGTGAGCTTTGTGATATCAGAGCTACCACTCCGACCTAAACCTAACAGTTTTCCATGTAGAGTCTTCTATCGGTTTGTCGAATCTTTCTGAATTTTTTTCTCATGGTATTTGAAAATTTTCAAGCGGTTATAATCCATAGGATTTTGCTCACTACCCCCGAGATATAGAGCGATATCCATTGCATACTTCCAAAACCCGGCATAATGTTTATACACCGTGATAATCCTTACAGATGGTTGGTCCATAAAATGCGTTAGAGTTTCATAATCGTTGAAGCAGTATTCTTCGACATCATCTTAGACGACCTTCTGTTCCCCGAAATATGACGGCGCAAGATTAATAAAGTGGTTTGATATATTACGCCTGGTAGGGAGCGTTCCCTTCGGGTTCTCCGTTCCCTGTTTGTATTTGATTTCTCTCTTACCATGCATATCTGGAAAACATTCTCTGTTAGCCAGCTGTAACGCATTGCCTTAGACGACCTTCTGTTCCACAAAATATGATATGGTGTGGAGTGTTCCCTTCAGGTTCTTAGTTCCCTGTTTATAATTGATTTCCCTCTTTCCATGCATATATGGAAAACATTATCTGTTAGACATCTGCAACGCGTTGCCTTAAATGACCTTCTGTTCCACAAAATATGGCGGCGCAAGCCTGATGAAATGTTTTGATATGTTGCGCCCAGTATAAAATTTTCCCTTCGGGTTCTTAGTTCCCTGTTTGTATTTGATTTCGCTCTTACCATTCTCTGTTAGCGAATTGCAAACTTTCGTCTTGATGACCTTCTGTTCCACAAAATATGGCGGTGCACGGCTGATGAAGTGGTTTGATATGTTGGTCCGTGTAAGGAGTGTAAAACCAGCACTCAGGGGATGGCCCCTATTTGTATTTGATTTCCATTTTACCATGCATATGTGTGAAACATTCTCTGTTAGTCATCTGCAATATAAACTTACTTCTGCCGAACCATTTCTTCAAGTTTGAGAACAAAAAATAATCACACACATACATACATAATTGGTTACATTACAACCCTTCAGACAGGATTACGACCTAGCATCTCACACCGCCTATATTGTGTGCGTTAATTTTGTACATGAGTGGCAAGACCTAGAGTTTAAAGTCGTCTCCGAACGACAGATTTTTAAGAAACTGTTCATGGCAACTCTCAAAGTGTTTGCCAGAAATCTGCTGAGAGGAAGTCACCGAAGAAATATTTTTTCATGTTTTCGTTTTAATGTCTGACCTTGGGTTTGAACCGTGACCTTACGTCTAACAAGCCAACAAACTATCTACTACCGCGGCATACAATAATCACTCGAGGCTAAATACAGAGAACAGCATTCGGACTCGAACGGTCTTTTGTAATCTGCTATTAGTCGCTATCAAATACAAGTTAAATGGCAAGGGGTGCTTAAATTTTAAAGGAGAGTCCACTGACAAATATTAAAAAGAGGAAAATTCCTCACTGATCCACCGAAACACCGGGGTTCGCTGTAGAGCAACAATTCATAGTTGAACATCAAAGATGTCGTATTAAAGTTTTGTTCGACTCCCCCAAATTTATTTCAAAAGTTTCGGTCGTTTAATTGTGAAACCACCCCCCTGCCATGGTGTGCCTGATATTTCTGTTTACGTTTAGACACCGCCTGCCTGTACGCATAATTTTCAGTTTCAATATTTAATTTCGGTACGGGTTTGTTTTTTTTTACGCGACAAACCACCCAACCGAGCAACCAATCGACTGACAACTTGAAAACTCATGTAAAAAATTGTGTTCGTTACACGAACGAACTTATGGTTTAATTCCTGATGGAATTTTAAATCATCGCATTCCTACGAGTACATACATATGTACGTCGTGAAAAGCTTAAAATTTAAGCAAAAAGAGCGTGTGGGTTATTAGGAGTTGTTTTTGGTGAAAAACTCATTTTCATTTTTAAACAACAATTTTCTTTATGTAATTGCACAACTTTGTGCCGCACTGTTGCTGAGGCAAGCCTCAAAAACTGTGTGGCATACAAAAAATCTCATGTGAAAACATTTGGATGAATGAATTGCATTGCACTGCACATGCGTAGCTAGAGCTTGGCAGGAGGATAAGCATTTAAAAGAGTTTTGTGGCCTGCTGTTTGTCTATTTAATGGCTGACACTTGTTACCTCAGATATCAACGCACTTTTGAGCACCGCCTTGCCAAGGCTCACCATTTCAGTCTGTGGCTAGGCTATGTCAGTGTGTTACGTGCGCTATGTAATGCAACAACGATGATGACAGAGCCGAATATGTTGTCATATGTTTTATACATACATACATAAGTGCGTAGCGTATGTCATTGCCAAGGTGAATTATGGAAATTTATTTCTCGTATTGTTGCTATTGCTGCAAGCAGTTACCATCATACTGAGCTGCATGCATTCATGCATGCGTGAGTTGATTATGGTAACTTTTGTTTGTACATACGTGCAGCATTATAATTCAAATTTATTTGGTTGATGACTTTTAACAAACGTACGCCTACTCATTTATTATCTTTGCATACGCAAATCTTTTGCTGATCCTGATCTTTTGTGAGGCTTTTTTTCTTTCCATTTGCATTAAATTTTCTTTTTCGGAAATTATAATTGTTTTGGCCTTAAGGAAGGATTTGGTTTTGGTTTTGGATTTTAAATTATCTTTTGTTGTGGATTAATTTATGATGCAAATATCTATCTTTTGTGAAAACGTATTTGTTTGTTTTTCGTGAACTTTTAAGGCAAAATTTTGCGGGGTTCGTTTTTTTTTAATTTGTTTGGTAATCATTATGAGTACAATTATGCTTCCGTCTTTTGGACGTAATTTATTTGCTTTTATAGGTATACGCAATGGTGGATAACAACATTGTGTATAAGAAATGTATTTTTAAACATAAATTTCCTGCAGATTTATTAGTTACTTTAAGCCTTTAAACTATAAATGTGAAGGTATTTAAAGTTTAATTGTAAAGGTGGTCCTAAACTACTTACATAAACTGTCATTTCAGTCGTCCAGCGGGATTGTATTGAGAGTAGTTGCTGTTTAATTGTAATTATTAATAAGGCATTGAAATGCTACTCCATAGTAACTATACCAGAGATCAGCAATGAGTATTTAAAAATATGAGTAGAATCGAACCATACTCATAATTTCTGATGCTTATACGCATTCATACTTATTTTAATATCATGGAACCTCTACTCATATTCAAAGTTTGAAGTACTCATCGTAGTCATGCTCAATAACACGTATGATGTTGTTGTTGATTTCGACTCTCCATAACTCAACATATACACGAAGCACAAAATAAATATGAATCGCGTACGAATACTAAAATGCTCACTAAAAGGTTGTTTGTTTGCTCTGCTTGCTGATCTGTCTTTTTCCCTTTTCTGCAACTAAGACTGTAAATGTTCATGAATGATTCGAGTCACTCGAATCTGTTATAAGTATTATAAGAGTACGTAAAAATACTCTTCTGATACTTATAAATGCTTCGAGTTGTGTATGTTTATTTTATCCTAGGGTGGGGGGTCTACCGTTTAAAGTCGATTGCCAGCGACAGATTTTTTAAGTAAGTAATTAGTAAATAACGCACGTCCAAACTTTAACACTGTTTATAAAAAAACTAATTTCCGAATGTCCTTAGAATGCAAATAAATACTTTTTAAGATCATTGAGTACGATTTTATGTCAAAGATTGAAAAATCTTATTCTTGAGTTAAAAAATAATTTTTTTGATAGATATCCCACTCGCATCCCATTAAGCGATTATTAAGGCCTTAAAGGAAATTGTATAAGCTTTCTTTTGAGCAAGAAAAAGGCCCATTTTGAAAAAAAAAATTTTAAAAAAATTAATCAAAAAAAAAATTTTTTTTTAAAAATTGAAAAAAATATTTTTGGAAAGATTGAAGAAATAGCTATCTAATACCCTTTGGAAAATTTTTGCTGGGACCAATAGGTGAAAAGTTACACACAATTTAAAAAAACCATGTATGGCCAAAATGTCCAACTTTGGCCCCCTCTAATTCCGGCAGTTCTTGACTGATAGAGCTGAAAATTTGTTTCTGGCCTACTATCCAATAGTACTAACTTTGGTGCAAATTTCATCCAAATCGGAAGACATCGATTTTAAAAATTGGGTCACTTGACACGAAATTGCCCATATAAATTTATCTATAAATCCTAAGAGGGTATGGATGGAGGGTCTTAATAAAATCTTCTTAAATATAAAAATGAATGTGTGTTTATTTGTTTGTTTGTTTAAAGTCTATAGACGGCTAAACGGCTAGACCGATTTTCAAGTAAGCGAGGTGCCACGCCCACATACCCAATAAGTATTTAATGTCGCATATCTCATAAACTGCAACAGCTAGAGTCCTCAAGTTTTGTATGGACGACTTTGAAGTATACATGACCAAATTGGTCGGATTGGCTATAGTGGGCGTGTCACCTCCCATAGTCTATATATATAAAAATGAATGTTTGTTTGTATGTACCTTATAGAATCGTAAACTATGCATTTTTGATCATGTTGTGATCTTTAGCAAAGTTGTTGCGCATGAGCCGACGAAGGTTTCTAAGTTGGTATGACCAACTTCCGGCCGGAGGTGCCACTGAAAATTACTCAAAATAAATTAAATCGTAAACTGTGCATTCTTTAATAAAGTTGTTACGCATGAGTCGACGGAGGTTGGTCCGATGGATGGCGTCACTGAAAATTATTCAAACTGAATGACATGCAATTGGTCGACCTACACCTCAAGCACGGAAGAAAAGAGCATTACGAGCCTCAGAATCAAACGAGCATTGAGACTGGAAAATCTTCGAGTATATGGCGCTGAGACCCGTTCGCTTGAACCACTTGAACAACGAGAAGTGAGATTAGAAACTAATCGAATGCGTACTACTCAGGCCCGTTCATCTGAATCATCAGGACAACGGGAAATAAAATCAATAAAATGATTCAAATTTAATTGGATATTTGTGTAATATCTTTCCTTCAAATTTATTTTAGTGGGTGGCTTAGCAACACGCGCAGGGTACAGCTAGTCTTTCTACAAAACAAACAAAGTTCCTTATTACGCTCCTAGTGTAAGGTTTCTTCAAGACTCCTGCATGCAATAGGCTTGTTCTTCGCGTATTTCTTGCAGATTCCAATTGAGAGATGTTCTAGCATGGTCATTCCCTGGCCTTCTAAAAGCATGGAATTTTGTTAAAATTGTGCTTAAATTCTTACTTCAAATGTGGGCTGTAATAAAGTCACTTCAAATTATTTTTTATCAGAATTTAGAAGACGTATACTTGTCAATTGAGACAAGTTTAGTAACCGGAGATCAAATTGACCCATTGTACTATAACAATTTATCTGCGTAAATCAACCTAACGCGTAATTGATTTGAAGCAGTTTTCAAAAATGTATGACTTCTTTTTCACGTTTTTTTTTTTGTGGTATGTTTGAAAAGTGAGAAACTCAAATCGAAAACACATAAATGGATGGCATTTTATCGCTTACGACTGATAATAATTTCAAAAGAAATTAAAATCAAACGAAACTTAAAAAAGCGTAACGTCATATAAACAAGTAAGTTTTTCTGCCTGTTTTTTATTTTTCTGATTACGAGTAAATGAAATAAAAACCTCTTCACTACTTTCCAAAGGCGTCATAGTTTTGGGGACGTCATTATTTATCTGACTGTCGCTTGGCCAAGGAAAACTGATTAAAATCGTATAAAAAAAAAATCATTTCAATTCAAGTCGCTACGTTACGAACTCGATTCGTATACAAATCACACATAAAAGCCATTAAAATGCGTTCGTTTTACAAAATAGTTGGTAGTAAAAAAGAGGAAAATTGCTCTTTCTGCCATTAATGTTGATGATTATTAAGTGTTGTTTGTTGGCTGTCGGCTGGTTGCAAGAGTACCTTGTTGCAACATATTTTTTTTTCTAAGCTTTATTTGTTGCTATATTTAGGCCTTTAAATGGAAATTTTTCCATGGCCATATTTATAAACTTAAATAACTTTTCTTTTCTTTTATTGATGGCCATTACCAATAACAACAAAAAAATTTTTTTTTTTATTTCGTTCACCACACCACAGGCATTAATGTTTCTTTGATTCATTTTACAAAATTATTGAAAAATTTTAAGGCGTTTTGGTTTTTTTTTTCTCTAACGACTTACATTATTGGCTTTGAAAAATTATTTAAGTGTGAATATCACACTGTTGCACGGTGTACGTACGTATATTTTCATTTTTCATTCCAATTGAAATGATCAAAGCAAGCAAAGAAACTGAATGTGTTGTTTAAATTATTCAGAAATTGTTTTAATGGCGATTTGTTTACATGTGATACGTGAATTGTTTTAAAAACTGTTGTTGGAATATTTAATTTTCGGCACTTTTTTTAGCATAACAACGTTAAACAAAAAAAACAAAAAGAAAAATTTAAATTTATATGGGCACTATTAGTACCATTTAAAGTCACGCATAATAATGAGTTTTGAACAGAGTGACATGACAGACTATTTAGCGCCAACAACACATCGAAAGGCAAATACGAAAATCAAACTTGGCATGATTAATAGCACCGTCCATTGAATACAGCAGATAGCTGGGAACTTTAAGTTCAAAGCTAAGCCTGGCAAATTTGAAAAAAATGGATTGTTAAAGAAAATTATATCAACGACCTCCTCTTCGCACTATACATACATACATAATTGGTCATTCACAAAACTTCAGTCAGGATTACGACCAAGTTTCTCATACCACTTATGCTGTGTGTGTTACTTTTATATATGAGTGGTGGGACAACAGTTTAAAGCCGATTCCGAACGACGGATTTTTGAGAAACTTTTCATGGCAATTTTATTTACTCTCAGAGTTTTTGCCAGAAATCTGCTGAGAGGAAGTCGCCGAAGAAATACTTTTTGTATTTTGTCTTGATGTCTGGCCTGGGGCTTGAACCCTGGCTTTGCGTCTAATAAGCCAACACATCACCTACTAGACCACGGCGACTTCAATTATTAACGTACCCACCAAGATGAAAATGAGCTTCATCCGATGATGTTTTTTTTTTATTTATGAAAATCGACATCATCGTGCAGTTTCTCGTTGGCCAGTCTAGCGAAGCAGATGGTCATATGGCGTCATACCAAGATATTTTCGCAAAATTCGACGTAAACTGGTATGTGAAATGTTCAGTTCTTGAGAACGATAACGAGTTGATGTTGATGGATTCCCACGCACACTCTCAGCCACAGCTTCGATATTTTCGAGTGTACGCTGTGTACGAGCACGCACACATATTGGCGCATCAACGATGATACCAGTTTCACGAAGTTTAGCAATAAACTTGCATATACCGGGCACTGTTGGTCTTTCTTTGAGACTGAATTTTGTGATAGAATAGAATGACATAAGTATTGCCAGATTCGTAATAATCGATGGTTCAAATTTAAAGCGATAGATGACCCACCCTGATATTATAACACACACAGTTTATTATTCATGGGTATAGTTTAGAGATCGGCAATGAATCGTTTTTTTGCTACTCATAAGCACCTATGAAATTTTGAATGTAAGTGAGTAAAGAATATTGAAATTAAACTACATACTCTGATTCATTCATACTCACTACAACGTTGATTTATAAGTACAGGTTGCAATGAGTATGAGCACAACGTTGACACCAAACTCATACCATTCGAAATTTGTAGTGAGTATGAATGAATCAGAGTACATAGTTTAATTTCAATATTGTTGACTTACTTACATTCAAAATTTCATGAGTGCTTATGAGTAGTGAAAAAACGATCCATTGCTGATCTCTGCTACAGACCCAAGTAATCCAGATTCAAATTTTGAACACGATTTTTCATAATTATAATCTATCGAACCGTCTGAGAGGCAATAATGTCTACAACAAACGTCATTGGAAAAGCAGCAGCATTACCTCTCGAGAAAATCGTGGCGTTGTCTAGCATCAAACTTTAGGAATTAATGTGTTATTTTAGGGAATTTTTTTAATATGATTCAGAGTCTCATTTGCAAATAAAAATAATAGAAAATGAAGAAAGAATTCTATTAAATTTTTCCAAAAGGGTGTTGTGTTGTTACAAACCTTTTAACAAGCCCATATATGAACTTATCATTCAAAATAGCTTTCAAATTCAGATACAATCACTAGAAAAAAAAATAATAATAAATATTTAGACGCTGGCAAGTGGCAAATGGAATGGTGTGCAATGGAAGTAAAGAAACAATTGAACAAAAAGAAGGAAGGGAAATAATAATAAATTTAATCGATTTTTGTGGTTTGTTTTTATATAAAAATTTATTCGATTCATAATATTATCTTATCGTTTAAATGCAAAAAAACAACAATAAAATAACATATGAAAAACATATGTACATACAAATAAATCATTCCCATACACATTCATTCATTCTTCATTAAAATTGAAAAATTTCAATATTTTCCCAAAACATTTGCCAAACAGAAGTTGCAAGTAAAACAAGTCGCAAAAAGCAATTGAGAGAAAAATTATTAAAAAAAAAATTACAAGAAAATAAAATTTAAAAACAAAACAAAACGAAACATTTTAATTGAGAATTTGTGTTAAACAATAAATATTATTATAAAGCAATTAAATTAAAAGAAAAAAATTATTAAATAAATCAGCAGCATACAAAACTAAAACGAAAATTAAAATTCAAACACAGAAAACGGAGGAAGGCAAGTGTTAAATAGTTTCGGATGATCAACTGGTTTTTGTTTTATTCAAAGTGTGCAAAGAAACGGCAGCCCTATGCTAGAAAATTCAAGCAGGAAAATTGTAAAACAAAAAAAATTTGAAAAAATTACAAAACTTTGTAAAAAAAATTTCTCATTTGCTAGGAATAAAGCAACAAAAAAAATTATTTTTTTTTATTTTATTAGCATGTGTGTTATTTTTTCTCACTGAGTGTGGAGAGAGATTGTTTTTTGCGTGTAAAATAACAATTAAAAAGTTTATAATATTTTTTTCTTGTGATTTTGTTTTTCTTTTTTTATATACAATTTTCAGTTTGTTAAATTTTAAATTTATTTATTCAGTCAGTCGGTTCAGTTAGCTGTACACACATACATACATACATTCGTTCACAAAAAATTCATAGTCGTGTTGATATACAAAATTGTTGTAAGACTTTAAGAAAAACATAAGAAAAAAAGTGGCAAAAGTTTTCTTAGCTATTTAGCACAAGCTCATATCTAAAATGGTATTGTCTTGTATCTCTCACTCTCAACAGCGGATGCCAACTTAGTCAACTTGGCCATAATTGTTATACGAACCAGCAGTAGACATACATACATTTGATTTAACAATTTTGTAAAGAAATAAAATTAAAAAAAAATGGAAAGAAATATCTCGCCATCCATCTAATCTTGTTTTGTGGTTACAATTAAAGAAAAAAAATTGTTTTTTATTTAAAAAAATACAATCATACATACAGAAATAAAGCCTCATTAAAATAAAATTAAAAAACAAAATGCAAGTGTCTTAATTGGTCCAAAAAAAAAAATAAAATAAACAAAAAAAATACGATTTTCTTACTCATTCTGTTTTAGTGACGAAAAAAATGTGTGTAAAAAACAATCCAAAAAATAAAACAAAATTTTTTAAGTGAATCATTTTAAATTTAAACGGAAAAGAAAAATTAATTTTTAAAAAGAATTTTAATTTTTGCAAAATATACTTCAAATGAAATATTCCTTAAATATTAAACATTTTATTTATGTTTTAATCAATGGAACAAATCAAAAACAAAAAAAATAAAACAAGTAAGGTCTGAAGAAAAATTAAAAAATTTTTATAAATAAAAAAATTAAATTAAAGAAATAAAAATAAAAAATTTAAAACAAAAATTAAAGTATACTCATACCTCACTTTGCGTCGTGGTTAGGTTCCAAAAAAAAACACGTTGCATATTGCAATGACGTATATACCATTCTATAACGCGGTACTCTCAGAACGCGGTTTTCATAAAGGGTGTTTTTTATAGAGGTATAGAACTTTAAGTTGCAATAAAACAACGATGGATTATTCGATTGACATGAATTTTATTTATCCGAAAGATAATCTTGTGGCATTACATTTTAAATATGATTTCTGGCATATGACCGCCACGGCTGGCGCGGATGTAGTCCAATCTGGACGTCCAATTTTCGATGACTTTTTCCAACATTTGTGGCCGTATATTGGCAATACTACGGCGAATTTTGTCTTCCAAATGGTCAAGCGTTTGTGGCTTTACCGCATAGACCAATGACTTTACATAGCCCCACAGAAAGTAGTCTAGCGGTGTTAAATCACAAGATCTTGGAGGCCAATTCACAGGTCCAAAACGTGAAATTAGGCGGTCACCAAACGTGTCTTTCAATAAATCTATTGTGGCACGAGCTGTGTGACATGTTGCGCCGTCTTGTTGAAACCACATCTCCTGGACATCATGGTTATTCAATTCAGGAATGAAAAAGTTAGTAATCATGGCTCTATACCGATCACCATTGACTGTAACGTTCTGGCCACCATCGTTTTTGAAAAAGTACGGACCAATGATTCCACCTGCCCATAAAGCGCACCAAACAGTCAGTTTTTCTGGATGTAACGGTGTTTCCACATACACTTGAGGATTACCTTCACTCCAAATGCGGCAGTTTTGTTTGTTGACGTAGCCATTCAACCAGACGTGCGCTTTATCGCTAAAGAAAATTCGCTTATGAAAATCGGGAACAACGGTAATCTCGTTAAGGATTACATTCGACGAATCTAATCCTTACTTGATGATCGTTTGGCTTCAAATCTTGCCCGAGTTGGATTTTATAAGCACGCAAACCAAGATCCTTCCGCAAAATCTTCCATAAAGTGGATGGACACAGATCCAATTCCTGTGCTCGATGGCGGATGGACTCATTCGGGTCTTCCTCAATGCTAGCTCTACAGCAACAATAGCTTCTTCTGTACGCACCGTACAGCGTCTCTGGGGATGCGAGTTATCAATAAGAGTAAACGTGGTGCGAAAACGTTCCATGGTTTATCGAATTAACTGCTCTGATGGACGATTTTGTCGACGATAAAATGGACGTAGTGCGCGATACGTTTTCCGCACAGAACCATTATTTTCGAAATAAAATTGCACTATTTGCAAGCGTTGTTCAGGCGTGAGTCTATTCATGATGAATTGCCAAACCAAACTGAGAATAAATCACTTGACAGCTGTTAAATCGGTCGCCATCTTGAAAAGTAATGCCAACTTAAAGTTCTATACCTCTATAAAAAACACCCTTTATAACGCGGTTTCCACATAGGGCGGAGCTGGAACTGCGGCAGCCCTCCTATAACACTGTCCTCTTACAGCGCGGTTTCCGTTCAACAACATCCCATAAGTTCCTTCCGCACAGCCTATGAATAACTAGTAACTAGATATTGTAAAAGGGTTTAATATCAGCTTTATTTTCGCCGCATAAGCACAGCCGCGATATATAAACAACATGATTATATAAACATGCCAGCTTATCTCATAGCCGTCTACGACATCGGTTTCAGTCAACTCAGAGCTCCTTCACAGTACATACGTTTTGTTGGTGACCAAGTCTTTCCAAAAAAAATTTCTGCAACTCATATCTGACAGTGCGGATGAATGTTGAAAATTACATAATTTTAGAAAAATCTTTATTTTTGTTGGAAAACAGTCCTTTAGTTTAATTTTGTTTCATTTTTTCTACCAATCTTTATATGAACTCTTTAATTCAATAAAAATAGTTTATAATTTATCTTGTCTTGGTCTCCATATAATGCGATACGAATGATGGGATTTGTACTAATTCTGAATTTCTCATAGCGCGGTTTCCATACAGCGCGCTACAATTTAGCCTGGTTTGTACGGTTAAATCCGGGTTTCTTATAGCGCGGTTTCCATACAACGCAGTACGCACTCACCGCCTTGTAGGAGGGTTGACTGTACTTGTAAAGATCGAAGATAGTTGCCAGGGTTACTAAAATACTGCTTTTTAAAAAGAAAATTGAACAAAGTAAACATTTAAAAAACAAACAAAAAATAAAATTTTATTAAAAACAAAAACATATGCAATTAAAATAAAATCAAAAATTCACTTAATTTATAACACATTAATTGAAACTGGACTCTAAAATTACAAAAACAAGGTGAAAATAAAACTGTATTATTTTCAGTTAGAAAGGGAATCCCCATGTTTTGATAGAATGGCGCAATTAGAAACAAAAGTTGTGGCATGCTTTAGAAAAAAAAGAAATTTCAAAAAAAAAATTAAAAACCCGTACCCTAAACAACACAACTTCGAAAATATATGTCATCCTTTAGAAAAAAAAATTTGAAAACTTGTACCCAAAACAACGCAATTTCGAAAACCTACGATGCACAGTGAAAATTAGTACTAAAACAGCAGCGACGCAACTTTAAAACGACGCAAAGCGATTTATGGGTGGGTGTATCTTGACAATAATTTAATAAAGAAAACATTGTTTATTAGTAATACATGAAAAGTTTAAAACCCAATAAAATAAACAAACTTAATTAAATGGAAACCAAAAAAAATACTTACATTTTAATATGTGTACTCTCTTCCTAAATAATACAATATAAATGATAATAAACTTCATAAACTGGTTTCATATATTAAGGAGTGCGCACAAAAAAATGTTAACATACAATTTTCTTTATAAAAACTAAAAATAACTGTAAAAATATGTGAATTAAATAACAAGTAAATATTGTTTGAAGTCACTGTATTCTAGTAGGTCGTGTCTGCTCTTATTAGACGTAAGGCCACGATTCAAATCGCAGGTCAGACATCAAAAACAAAATAAAAAAATATTTCTTCGACGACCATATTGTTTAAAAACTCCGCATTATTGAAAAGTTTTCTCAAAAGTTTTGGAACCAATTATAGGCTAAATAACTCACTTTTTTGTTTAAAAATCCAAGTAATATTTTTACGTAACATACCTACATAGTTAGTTCGTACAACCCTGGCTTTACGTCTAATAAGCCAACACACTACCTACTAGACTACGGCGACTTAACGTTACAATGCTTCTCCTAATTTTTCGTTCCAATAAACACGTTCAATTTTATGTTGATTACAATTATTTTTTTAATTGGTATCGAACAAGAAGTATAGTAGGTAGTGTATTGGCTTATTAGATGTGAGGCCTCGGTTCAAGACCCAGGCCAGACATCAAAACAAAATACAAAAAGTATTTCTTCGGAGACTTCCTCTCAGCAGATTTCTGACAAAAACTCTGAGAGTAAATAAAATTGCCATGAAAAGTTTCTCAAAAATCTGTCGTTCGGGGTCGACTTTAAACTGTAGGTCCCGCAACTCATGTATAAAATTAACACACACAACATAAGCGGTGTGAGAAACTAGATCGTAATCCTGACTGAAGGGTTGTAATGACCAATTATGTATGTATGTATGTATGTATTGTAACGTTAAATATATTTTTCTATCAGAAAGTTCTAAATTTAGAAGTATGGCCAAAGTTCTTCGTACGCACTCCTTACATTGAAAACTAATTTTTCAATTGTTTAAATAAATAAAAAAAATGTATTTAAACCGAGTATTTAAATGGCTTTCACTGAAATATCTTACTCGAAATCCAACAAATTCAGTAAAAAAGTTATTAAAGGAAATATTTATTGAACTTAAAAAAGTTAAATTAAAACAAACAAACAAACAAATAAAAATTTATTTAAATCTTATGCATGAAATGTGTAATAAAGTGATCAAACTATTGAAATGTATTTTATAAAAATATTGATAATTAAATAATATGCTACAACAATTAAATTTTTAATAATATTAAAAAAAGATACAGACTTTCAGTCTATAATTTCAATACAACACTTGAAATCGGGAAATAACCTCATAAACAAAATGGTAAATTTTAATTGATTTTTTATTATTATTATTGTTAAGACAGATAAATGGTGGCCATATTTTTATTATTTACTATCATATTCATAAAAATTATTTTTGAATTTAATAAATGTTTTATGAATTTAATTTTCATGCAAATTATGTTTAATAAACATGTAATAAATCAAAAAATAATTTTTATAAATATGAGAGCTAAGATTTAAAACTTTTAAAATTGAATGCAATTCATTCACATTTGTTTTAAATACTTTTTCACATTAGTTAGATAGGTTGTTAGGTTTGAAGAGGAGAAAACTAGACAAGGATATCACTAAGCCATTAAGCAGGCTTTTTTTTGCGTTTACCATAATGCGTATCAAGCATAGTTTCGATAAGATGTCTGTATTTTGTATAAACTTTTCTTAACCTTCTTTCACTTCTTTACTCTGCTCTTAAGCCATATTTCTTTCCCCTAATTTCATTTTCTTTATTTTAAGAAACTTTTACAGCTATCGCAAAGCGCTTTCCTATCATTTCTATGCTTACATATCTCAATCTGAATAACCAAGTTTTCTTTTTGTCAAAGTTGGCAAGTTCTAGAGTGATAGTGTTGCCATCTTTTTCGTTATCTAAAATCAACACATTCTTTCAAAATGTGTTGTATTCATAGTTAAAAAAACTAAAAAAAGTTACATTTTAAATTGGTTCAAATTTCGAAGTACCTTCTCCTAGTTGTAACCCACTTTGCGAATTCCTTGCTACTACCGACTGATATACATCTTGTTCTTATATTCATTATTCTTGTAGATCTCTTTTATGGCTTTTGCTAGTATTTTATACATTCTATATAATCAGAATAATCATCTAAAATGACGCATACAAACATACAACTCTTCAGCCAAGATTACGATCTAGCTTCTCACGCCACTAATGTTGTGTGCATTATTTTATACAGGAGTGGCAAGACCTACAGTTTTAAAATCGACTCCGAACGACAGATTTTTGAAAAACTTTTCATGGCAATTTTTTTCAGCTACAGAGTTTAGGCTAGAAATCTGCTGAGGCAATCGCCGAAGAAATATATTTTCTTATTTCGTTTTTTTTTTTTGATGTCTGGCCTGAAGTTTTAACCTTGATCTCACGTTTAATAAACCAACTTACTACCTACTAGACTACAGTGACTTCTACTTTATCTACTACTAATTTTTTACTTTGTCCATTTTCTTAATACTTAATTAAGTTTTTTCCTCTAATTTGGTAACTGGTCCACTGTAGCAAGTGCCAGAACGAAAGGGTTGCCATCTTTCGTTGCCTGAAATCAACGTTTGCTTTAAAAATGTTGTTATATTCGATCTTAAACTTGCTTAGAATCTGAGAAGAATAACTTTTTGATTTTAAATTGGTTCACAGTTGAAGAAACCTTTAAGTTGTAGCGAATTTCATTATGCCGTTACTTATGAGATTTCTGTAGATCTCTTTTGCTAGCTTGTGCTAGCATGCTATACATATTGTTACGTTTTTACCTTTTAAAAACGTTTAAAATATAAGCTCGTAGATTGCAAATAAAATAAAAATAAATTTATGTTTAGTTTTAATTAAAATTCTTTATTATTCAACAATTCCATGTGGCACTGTTCACAACTTGATGTAAACAACAACAATTTGTGTTATTTGTTATTCCTCTGTTTACACTTTTCGCATAAGCAATAACAATCACTAAGCAATTATACGATAGATCTTTGTAATGGAGATTTTCAAACCCACCGCGTCTTCATACAAGACTTACTGAACTTCACTAACTCACTCGCCTGCTTTGCCTTGCCTTGCCTTTTATATGGCAGGGTAAACAGTCTGATGAATATTCTTGAAGACAAATGTTGTGTGGCTGCGCCTTCTCGAATTCTGTATAAATGTATAGATCATTTCATTATTGTTGTTTGTGTATTTTGTTTATAGTTACTCTTGTAGAGTTTGTTGTATATTTGTTTACTTGTTTACCATTTTTTATGCTGGTGTTTTTGTTTTTGCAACTTTTGTTTATAATTTCTGTGCTAAGCGATGTAAAAGCAAAACACCAGTGTCTACATTTTACAATAAAAATTTATTAACAATTAAAAATTTTCTATTTATTTTAATCGGAATTGATTATTATGCTTTCCTGAAATTTATTAAAAAACCCTCATATATATTCTTCCTATGCTTTAGGTTTTTTTTTATACGTTGTATTTTATTGAAAAAACAACGCACAAATATTTCTTTCAATTTCATTTTAATATCTTACAAGCCCTTTAAAAATAAAGAAAATCAAGGTCAGTCGTAAAGTTTTCCAATGGAATTTTTCTAGTTCTTTTAACACACTCGCATATACATAAACATTGCCATTGATTTTCCACATAAAAAAATGTGTTAATGTTCTATTCAGAAAAATTGTAACAAATAATCAAGAGAATTACAAATGAAATAAACAATAAAAAAATAAAACAAATTTGTTTTAGAATTCTAAAATTAGAATTAAAATATAAACAACAACAATAACGTTTTATAAATAAAATAGAAATTATAAAAATTAAAATTAAAATTAATTAGAGCGAAACAGCATGGTACTCCACTGCTCTGTTATGCCTCTAAATAGAGGTCTCATATGTAAAATGCCCACACCATACATTTAAAAAAACGAAATTATATGGTGTGTTTAAAAAAGTTTTCAAATTTTTTATAATTTTATTTAGTAACGGAAGTACAAGGGCTATTTAATGTTTTTCTATAACCCCTAATTAAAAATTAAAATTCAAAAATAAAAACGTATTTTTTTTTCTGAAACATTAAAATCAAAAACATGTGGTGATGTCAGAAGTTGAAAAATTAATTCAAAATAGCCACACAAAAAGCAGGAAAAAATTAGAATAAAATGTTATAAAAATGTTAAAATGATTTATTATAATCATAATTAAAACTTAAGTATATTGCCAGTACATATGTACATACATGTATGTTAATACGAAATTAAACAAAAAAAATTGGAATTTTCAAGGACCAGGTTTAATTAGTCATAATTTTTTGTACTTCTAAACAAAAGGTGTGGTCTATTATAACAAATCTTTTGTGTTATTTTTTCTTATAAATATATGTTAACATTTGTTTCTTTTATATTAAATCAACACTTAAGGGGAGGGACCCTACTTCATATAGTTGACTATGTTGTTTAGAGGAAAATTGGTTGTAGAATACAGGGACATTAGGCTTACTAAAGTAAACACACAATAAATACTTTAATAAAATGCATACCACTTACGAATTAGAATATTAAACAGCGAATTGTCTGTATGGATTCTGTAAAAGAAAACCGAATTCGTATTTAAAATATGTTGACAATGCTCCTCATTAAAACATTCACTAACGTTCGCAATTTTCGACAGAGATCTTATGGCAGCCTGATTATCAGAAAAGATCGACTTGCGGGTGAAAGGAACACCGTTAACGAGAATTTATTGAGCAGCCTGGTAAACGGCCATCACTTCTGCCTATTGTAGTGCCACACACTACAATAATCCGGCAGTCGGAAGGAAATGTTCAGGTTCAGTTTCCCAGAGCAGACTCCGCTACCAACCCCGCTATAGAGTTTAGAGTCATCGGTGTATATATCCAGGTGTCTCGGGGGGATGATCATGTCGGGGTAAACAGCAACACGACATACCACTTAGCAATTGTAATATTAAACACCGAATGGCCTTTATGGATGATCTTTTCTGTAAAATAAAACTGAATTCGAATTCAAAATATGTTGAGAACGGTCCTCATTAAAACATTCACTACTATATGATTGATAGGATAGTTAAAAAACTAACTATATTGCAACAGATTTGAATATCCTATCCTAATAGCTTTATTGCCTTACTGAGTGTCTCCGCTTTCTTTATACACAATCGCCAAGCCACAATACAAACATTCACCCATCGCCCCTCAATAAAGAGTTAATTGCACGATCTAGAGACCAACAAATCAAGCTGGAATCAGCGATCATCGCATTGAGTTTTGATATTTCAAAAGTTCCTCTACTAATAGCTGCAGATACACCATGTATGGCATGCCAACATGCAATTTTGTGTCTTGCAGCTGTTCATATAACCCCTCTCACAGAGTTCCAAAATTGATTCATATTAAAGGTTGAATTAGCCAAACGTTTACGTAACGTACGGTCATTTTTTTCTATATGAAGACCAATGCAAATGCTTGATGAATTTACATTATGGTTTGGTAATCGTTCGCATTGCTTTGCATTTTATAAAAAAGAACGTAAGTTCCGTAACGTTCCATGAACGTTTGGCTAATTCTATCATAAGCCTTTCGTCCCCAATCACCAAAAGTTTGGCATATAAGTAAGCATATTGTGCGAAAACCTAAATTGCGTTAAAAGTTTCAGGGATCACGTCATTAAGCAAAAGAACAAAGCCTTTCTGTATCCCAGACTTCGTCTGGAGGGATGCCATTGATAGCATTTATTATAAGCGAGAAGATTATATTAAAAGTTTAATTCCATCTTTCGGATAGCAATGCCAACAGGTCACCAGCAGGGTAGGGCAGACTAAGTAAATCATATTGCCTGTTGTTTACTTTACTTATTTAATTGATTAATTGCAACTCTTTAGTCAGGATTACAACCCAGATTCTAACACCACTCATATTGACTACCGCGACTTCATATTGCCTGTCGCTTGTACTGCTCCTTGTTAAGGCGAGAGCAGTTATGCTTTCTTGGAAAGTACAAGCATATTCTCAACAAAGTGTCACAGTACTGTGTTAACCCTTTTTGATCATCTAAGAAATACAAGGGGGCCTTTGAAAAATCTTCTTTCTCCTTTCTTTTCTCCATTGCATTAAAATTTTTCCAGCTAACCTGACCATACTAGGGTAATAGCGTTGGCATCTGCTATTTTGTAAAAGGAATGCCCTGTGTGAAGATAATTTAAGGTGCTGTATTAGGGGGTATAAGGAACCTTACTCATCAATTCCTTGTCTTTCTCAGAAGCTATTACCTGCGTGTTAGTGTTATCTTCTCTGGAAAGCCAGAACTCTGAATTTTAAAAATTGAAAACATTTATAAAAATGTTTGCAATTTTTTTTCTGCGAGCTAGAATCTTGTCAAAACAACCACCGTAAACACCACATCACAGTATAGTATGAACCGCTAAAAGGGTTAACTAGTGGAACAGCACATCATCTCTCTGAGAACTTTTATGCTACAGTGTTTTGGTTTACCCCTTGGAAAAATTTTTTTAACTTATTTACCATCTTTCTGTGAGGCAGGAAGCAAGGCATTCTGATTTAGTTCCGATATAAAAATGTGGAAGTTCCCGTAGTGTAGTAGGTAGTGCGTTGGCTGAATAGACGTAAGGCCGCGGTTCAAAACGCCGGGTCAGACATCAAAACGAAAATATGAAAAAATTGTTCTTCGGTGACTTCCTCTCAACAGATTTCTGGCAAAAACTCGGAGAGTAAATAAAAAATTGCCATGAAAAGTTTTTCAAAAATCTGTCGTTCGGAGCCGATAAAACGATAAACTGTAGGTGCCGCCACTCGTGGACAAAATTAACACACACAACATGAGAGATTTGAAAAACAGTAATCATGACTGAAGGATTGTAATGGCCAATTATGTATGTATGTATGTATAAACATATGGTCATATGGGTATTAAAAGTGAAATGGTGGTCTTCGCGACTTGGGATGGCTTGACCGCTATTTTCCTCGATAACAGTTAAACTTATCTGTGACCAAAGAAAGGCAACTGACGCTAGATTATCGAATTTACCTAACTCTGCTTGTGCATTGATTATGTTTCAGAGAAGCGGAATAATTATGATTTTTATAAGATCATATGCTAACGGAAAAGTCTTCCTTCTAAGGTTTTATAAACTCTCGTGCTTTCTAAAACAGAAAATGATTTCGGTATGGATTCATCTCAGTTGAACTAGCCTATCAAATTTTCTTTGGCTGTTTATTAGACAACTTAATGTATTCGTGAGATCCATTAAATGGTTCAGGCGTAATTAAATTTCTAGCTGCTGTGCGTAAACTAACTTACAACCACTCCTTGGCAATAAAAATCATATTAAACAGTTGTATTCCGCTTTAATTTGATTATTTCTGTGATATTTTTTTTCTTTGCTCAATTTCAAATCATTTTTTTTTTCTCAGATTTCTTTTTCATTCATTCATGATTTCAATTTATTTTTTTATTTTTACAACAACTTCATTCATTATCTTAACAAACATCTTAATATCGTAGATAAAAAAACGAACGCATTAAATTAAATAAAATTCCAATTTTTATTTTTAAACTATGACAACAGCAACAGCAACATTATTTTTGTTGCAATACTATGGCATTACAAAGACTGTCTGTTTACAAGAAGACCAAAAAAAAAACATTAAAACGGAAATAATTTATTTTGCAAAAAATATTTATGGTTGTTACAAACAAACTGCCTTGATTGCAGCAACCAAAAGTTGAAGCATTAATTTGCTAAAAAAAATATTCGCAGCAACTAAAAAAAAAAAAAATAGGCGCAAAAAACAAAAAAAAAGTGAATTATTGTAACTAAACAAACATTTAAGATTAAAATCATTACTAAACTAAGATAACATAGGAATGATATTAAAAAAAAAACGAAGTGAGTGAGTGTGTTTAACCTAAAAAAAAAGTATTTTACACTGTAGCATAATTTATAATGAAAAATTTTCTCCTATTTTTAACACGTTCATCGCCACGGTAATATCAGAAAAATTTTCAAGTGGGCCACAGCAACTTTATTAGATAATTTAGTTAAAAATGTATCAAGGAAACTTAATGTATCACAGAAAATTTTATTTTGCCAAAATTCCCGAAAAAACACTATTTTTTATGTCAGACATATATGACTGACATGGCCCTATATTTAAACTTTTTTTTCGACAAGCCGTCTCAGTCTTATATATCTGACGAATCAAAACAAGATACAACAAGTATTAACCTGTTGTTTTAAATACAGCGTCGTTTGCGTCGGACATTTGTGATTTACCAAATCGCGTACGTCAGACACATATGACTGACATGGCTCATGTAGAACTTCTTAGCGTCAGACACATATGACTGACATGGCGATGAACGTGTCAAAGGCTACTTGCATTTTTCAAACTCTCGTTAAAGTTGAATTTTTTTAGTGTAGATATTCATTTCCTGTTAAAAATTTATTGAAATTTCTCTTCATAACGAAATTTTTGGTGAAAGACATATAAATTCTGAAAAACATTGGAATAATCCATCTTTAAGAACAATTAGGGAGTTTGCGGTTCAGTTTTTGAATTTTTAAAATCTTAATATTGATCTGGGATAGAACACATCATCTCTTTTGTTGATCTTTTCTGGTCGGTCTTTGTTGATTGTTTAGGTTTTCAGTCCAGGTTTTCGAATTTTTAAAATATTAATACGTATGTTTGTATCAGAGGTCAGCAATGAGTATTCAAAAAAATTAATAGAATCGAATCATACTCATAGTTACTGATACTTTTACGCATTCATAGTGATTTTAATATCATGGAACCTCTAAATGGTTGCGTGTTTGCTTTGCTTGCTGCTCTGCCTTTTTTGCTTATGTGTCTCTTTGCTCTTTTTGTAAATGCTACAACAACTAAGATTGTGAATTTTGATTCGGCGTCACTCGAATCTTTTATAAGTATTTTTCTAAAGTTATGAATCTGGATGAGTAGGCTTATGAATCAAACATATTTCGAATGGTATGAGTTTGATGTCAACGTTGTACGCATACTCATTGCAACCTGTACTTATAAAACAACGTTGTAGTGAGTATGAATGAATCAGAAAACGTAGTTAAATTTCAATATTGTTGACTCACTTATATTCAAAATTTCATGAGTGCTTATGAGTAGCGAAAAAACGATTCATTGCTTAACTCTGATACTTATGTTTGTATTTGTTTTCCATACTGATGTGTGTGACTTTGAATAGAACACATCACCTCTTTTGGTAGCCCTTTCTAGTCGCTCTTAGTTGATTCTTTCGTTAAAACGATGTGACTGTAGTGGTTACATTAGAATAGAATACGACAGGATGGATCCTCTCGCTCAACATAACTTATCCTTGCGGTAAAATAATTTTTAGAAGTACAGCGTGTTTATATCGCAAAATATTCTCATGTATACACCATTTTTAAAGGTTCAATTCCAAAATCAAGTCGGTTTCGTTCCCACCAAACTACTACACCTGGGTCTGGCGTTCATTCACAGTGTCACATTACGTATGTCGCACCAAAACTATTCCGTGTATTTTGTTATCTTCTTAATGGTAAACATGGTAAACAGAACTTGTTCTTAAACCAAGAGTTCTTTTAAAACAAACAACGAAGTAAGGATTTGAAAAAGAAGAACTAAAAAATGTGTGGTACCTCGAGGTTCTGTTGTATCTTCCAATCTCATGGATATTAGAATGGCATTCGTTTCCGAAAATCAAATATTTTTATGTATCCTGTCTCGCATATGTTCAATTGGCTAGTCAGTCAATCAATATATGAAGTCGCTGTAGTCTAGTAGGTAGTGTGTTGGCTTATTAGACGCAAAAGCCTGGGTTCGAGCCCCAGGCCAGACATCAATGCCAAAATACAAAAAATATTTCTTCGGCGACTTTCTCTCAGCAGATTTCTGGCAAAAACTCTGAGAGCAAATACTATTGCCATGAAAAAGTTTCTAAAAAATCTGTCGTTCGGAGTCGACTTTAAACTGTAGGCCCCGCCACTCATGTATAAAAAATTTAACACACACAACATAAGTGGTGTGAAAAACTAGGACGTTGTACAATGGGTCAATTCGACCTCCGGGTACTGTACTTGGCTTAATTGACAAGTACACGTCCTCTAACCTAACCTAACCTAATCTTCAAATATGTTTCTTCTGCTATGTTTGTTAATCTAAAATTATTTGCAAATAAATTTCCTATTAAATGTAAACCACCTTATGATTCACCCCTTATTTCTATTACCACAGTAACCAATTTTTGTTTTTCTTTTTTTGTCTTTCTTTTCTTTCGCTAAACTCGTTACTTTGAATAGTGAAATCTTTTTAAATTAATTTGCAAATGAACATTTGAAAATTTATTGGCACAATTATTTTTAATCAAATTACTGGCACTTCATAAATTTTATTTCTCCCGGTGTACAAATCACCCATATTTTTATAGACCAGAAAACAGAAAAGAGCAGCAGGCAGCTGCAGAAGCAGCAGCAGAAGTAGTGAGAAAAAGTTATAAAAATACAAACAAATTTTTTATTGCTTTTGTACGAATATTTAAAATAGCAAAAAAAAACAACAACAAACACAGCAACAAAAATTACACGATTGGGCGTTTGTGATAATTAATGACAATTATTACAGACAGACAAACTTCAAACTCACAACTACGACTTCAAGCCGCTAGATAACGTTAAAACAACAATGACAACAATACCAACAACAACTAGTAAAAACTAAACATGCTTACTTACTTACCACAGCAGTAACAACAACAAAATGAAATAAAAAAAGGAAGGAAAAAAAATAAAGAAATTAAATCAAATCAAGTGTAACTTTTTGAATTTTTTTTTCTTAAACCAGGGAAGGACAGATGGTTGGTTGGAAGACGACAACGTTTTACACAACGAGACACAACATTTGTTTGTTGCTGTTGTTGGTTGTTGGTTGCTGGTCAGAAGCAACAACTTAAGTTTAGCCAATTAACGCAAAACATAAACGACATAAAACATGGTACATACTTTATTATCATTATCATTTGTTGTTGTTGTTGTTGTTGTTGTTGTTGCAATTGCTGTTATAAAACTAACTCCATACACAATTAACTACAGTTTAAGCATAAACTTGCAGCGACAAAAGCAAAATGAGAGAGAAAAAACTAACGAACTCATCTAATATTTTATATGTATGTGAGTCAAAAGCGACTACCAATAAACAAAACGCAGTTAAACAAATGCCTTGTTTTTTTGGGGTCTTACAATGAAAAACAACAACAACCAATAACTACTCAAGATAAAGTGAAAACAGGAAAACGTTGAGACAAAATTGTAGTCATTTCAAGAGAAAAACAAATAAAATGAGGAGAGAAAAAGCAAAAGGAAATTTATAGAAATTAGAGCAGGACAGAGAAAGGGATTTTGATGAATATTTATCATTAAAGATAAGATTGTATGACGATAACACAGTGCACAGGTCAAATACGAGGTTAATATTTTTTTTTTATCGAAAAAAATTTTTTTTTATTCTGACACATTAAACTCCTGTGATATAGGAGGACCTTAATCATTAGAAGTCGCGGTGGTCTAGTAGGTAGTGTGTTGGCTTATTAGACGAAAAGCCAGGGTTCGAGAACCAGGCCAGACATCAAAATAAAATACAAAAAGTATTTCTTCGGCGACTTCCGCTCAGCAGATTTCTGGCAAAAACTCTGAGCGTAAATACTATGGCCATGAAAAGTTTCTCAAAAATTTGTCGTTCGGAGTCGACTTCAAACTGTAGGTCCCGCCACTCATGTATAAAATTAACACACACAACATGAGTGGTGTGAGAAGCTAGGCCGTTATCCTGACTGAAGGGTTGTAATGGCCAGTTATGTTATGTATGTTAATCATTAGATCTCTTGTGTGCATCTCTAGAATTTACTTATTTACTTAATTAGCCATTACAACTCTTCAGTCAGGATTACGACCTAGCTTCTCACACCACTTATGTTGTGTGTTGATTTTTTACATAACGGACGGAGCCTACAGTTTAAAGGCGACTCCGAACGACAGATTTTTGAGAAACTTTTCATGGCAATTTTATTTACTCTCAGAGTTTTTGCCAGAAATCTGCTGAGATTCAGTCGCCAAAGAAATATTTCTTCATATTTTGTTCTGCTGGGGGTGTCTGACTTGTGGTTTGAACTGTAGCATAACGTTCATAAGCCAACTAGTGTACGGTGACAACAATCTCTTGAATTGTGCTCAGTAAAAATCGCAAACATTCAAATCCGTTAAAAATAGTCGCTAATGACTTAATTAAGGTCTTATTTTCGGTTTAAAAAATCTAACCACAGACACAGAAGAGCATGAAACATCCTTTGTTATTCCTTTTCGTTTCGTAAGGAACATAGGATAGGATCCTGTTATGGTTTCTTTGCGGTTCTTTCAGTTTCGTTAAACAAAATCAACACAATCTGTGAAAATGTATTGGGTTGTTGTATTGGACACAATGGTGAGGAACTTCGCTAGAGTTTGAGTTCTGCACTTTTTCAAAAAAGTTATGTTGCCTAACCTTTGTATAATAATTGTTATTATATTATCCTATCTGGAGATTGTGAGGAGCTATTTAGTTGGCAGATGAATAGGGCCTCTTCATTTAGAAAATTCGAAAACCAAAACAAAAACGTTTTCGTTCGTTTTCTCTCTGATTTAATTTTACCTTCCCAGTATGTTCGTTGTTGACCTTTCCTATCTGTGGGGTCAGAGGGCGTTCTAAATGGGTTATTCGATGTTAAACTAAAGCCTTAAATTTAATGGAGACAATGTTTTATTTTTTTTTCTTCTACGTTTTGCTTACCCGGTCTGCAGCAGCACTTCAACCACTGCACGAAGCTACCGATAATATAAAACGTAAATAGTATTGGCTTCTTGTAATGAATATTAGTTGCGATAAGCATAAGCATGTCTAAAACTATGGTATTCTTATTGGAATATGTTTAGCAATCCTGTAAGTAGTTACAAATGTGTGGTCATATTACAGTCGTTGTATTCTAGTAGATGTGTTTTAGCTTATTAGACGTGGTTCAATTCCTTATTAGCCGTGGTTCAAACCCCAGGTCAGCTATCTCCAACAAAACGAAATATGAAAAAAATAAAATAAATAAAAATTACTGTGAAAAGTTTATCAAAAATCTGTCATTCGGAATCGAATTTAAACTATAGGTCCTGCCACTTATGTATAAGATTAACACACAGAACATAAATTGTGTCAGACGCTAGGTTCTAATCCTGGCTGAAGGTTGTAATGGTCAATGATTTAAACCCGTGTAAGATTCTTATAACATAGACATGCACTTTTATTGAGGTAATATTCGGTTTATTGATTACAATATTTTAAGTGTTTAGACAACAATATACGCAGTTCAGCTGCTTATTCAATATTCATTTGACAGCTTGTAAATAAAACAGCTGGCTGTTTCAACAACATTGTTTTTGTTTTGTTCGTTGTTGATATTTGAGTTGTCAAATATCAATAGAAAGTGTTCGGAAAATTGTAATATGCTAACTGAACGTACTTATGACAGTGCTGTATTTCAAGTTTTAATCAATATTATAACAATTTATGAATTTATTGAGCAATAATTAATTGACATTTTATATGAAATATTGAGATCAATAATGCCGTTTATTGCGATTTACTCAATATAAGTGCATGTCTGAACATAGTATTATGCAGCTTTTCTATGAAACGTATTTAATAGGCATCCGAACTATTTCATGCATAACTGCCAATGAATTTTAGGCGGACTTTAAGAACAATTAAGGATCCCTGCAGAACTTATCAAGATTATGGAAGAGTTCCATTTAGTATGACGGTTTTTTGGGTTTTCAATTGTTCCCTTATTTATTTATTTATTAATTAGAATACATTTACAAATTATATTCTAATTATATACGAGCGGAGTAACTTGACCATGTGCTCGGTTTAGTCTAGCACACTACCCACTAGACTACCAGGGCACCCCTTGTACACTTAATTCCAGTTTTATTCCAATGTTTTGGAGGAAGTACTTCAAGTGTTTTAATTTTTTGTAAAAATATAAAAAAAAAACGTTACTAACACGTCAGAAGTGTAACGTTTTCAACAAAGCGGAGGACTTTTTTCTTATCACATTTCCTGTCTTATCACATTTCCTGAAAATAATTTTTTGTGTGTGTAAAAAACTGGACTGTTTACTAACCTATCCAGATAAATACTTCATCTGGAAAATGAATTAAAATTGTTTACTGCAATCGATATTAAAATGCATACGTGCAGCAGAAAACGTATTTAAACGTATTTGTTAGAACATTATCGGTGTGTTATGTTTGTATTCAAAATAGTGAATGCATGCGACGGCTAATAACAGTTATATACACACAGTTGCTAAAGTATACATACGGTTAACAAATTTCAGAAAATTTTTTAACCAATCCGTTTTCGTTTAAAATCTTTATAATTGTCTGAGATTTTTTCTCGATTCTAAGACGGTCTTTTGCATTGATTCAGAAATTTGTGAAATTTGTTAATCGTATGTATACTTTTGTGGCCCTGCACAGGCCAATAAAAGTTAACAAATTTCAGAAATTTTTTAACCAATGCAAAATCTGGGAAAAATCGGGGAAAAATGTCAGACAATTATAAAGATTTTCAACGAAAACGTATTGGTTAAAAAATTTCTGAAATTTTGTTAACCGTATGTATACTTTAGTAACTGTGTGTAAATATTAAATGTTCGCATGTGAACATAACCTTTATTTTAATTAAAATGACTGTCGACCTTACATACGTCTGTATTATATAACGATTTCATTATTTGTTATAATTTTTTTGTCGATAATTGATTGATTAATTGATAAAATTTTGCAACAACAAAAAAAACAAAAAAATTTTGGAGTAGAAAATATAAAAAGAAGAGTAAAATCGAGTCGAGAATGAGGTCATTAGAAATTAAAAACAAAACAAAAAAACATGCCTTACTGCTGTTAAAATGTTAATAAATTTTATAATTCGTTTAAAAGTGTATTGTTTAAATCAAATGAACAAAAAAAACCAACGTAGCATTTGCAAATTGTTTAATAATTTACAAAAAAAAAAAAAAAATTATTATCTTTTTTTTTTTGTTAACAAACAAAAATAAAACTGGCATGAGTGCTAAAAATAAATAATTGTTACGCTTTATATGAGTGTGTGTGTAGGAAATCTGCCTTATTCTGGAAATAAACCAAAAAAATTACCTTTTTTAGATACAAAAGATAAATGAAAACATTAACATTTTTTTTTGTTTTTAATTTATAAAAACAAATGTTTTAAATCCAAAGAAGGGTATTCTAAAAGCTTTCAAGTTCTTTGTTGTATTTGTATATAAAATTGGTTTGGCATTTGGCATTTGTTTTGCATCACTTTGTAGGCATTATTACTGTATGAAGATTGTGTGGTTAAATTTAATTCGTGTTTCTCCCGAGGAGCAATTTCAAAACGTTACAAGCACGTTGATTTACACATAAGCATGTAATTTGGGCATTACACGACTAGACGCCGAGAAGCGTTAAGAAACCATTTTGCATATTCGAATAGCTCCTTTACGGATTAAAGCATCCCCCATTATCCTATTTTCTTATTATTTCGTTACTTTTGACAGTTTGGCTGCCTTCCAAAATGTATCAATACAAAGTTTGTATGCAATTCTACTACGGTATATAAACTATGTAGATATGCAAAGTAACCAAACAACGCATCAACTATAAATCCGATGCCTGATTGCTTTTTGACTGCGTTAAAAATACACATTGACGACGTTTTGAAATAGTATACATTGTATATATTTTGTACAGCGGCATTATGAAACACGATACTTAGTTCAAATACAAAGCAAACTAACATTTTGGAAGGCAGCCTTTCATTAAAAATTTTTTTACATTACGCTTGTTATGGCGTACCATAGCAGTCTCGTAGCTGAAAAGTTTTTTATTTTTCGTTGCCTAATATACTATCACTTTTTGTCTTCACCTGGGTTTCAATTTCAATTCCTTGAGATTGTAGTCAAGCGCTGTTAACCATTACATCACATACATAACATAATTGGTCAGTACAACCCTTCAGTCAGGATTACAATTTAGTTTCACAAGCCGCATATGTTGTGTAAGTTAATTTTATACATGAGTGGCGGGGCCTAGAGTCTTCGGAGTCGATGGGTAGGTAGATAGGTAGAGGCATTTTTCTTGAATGGACTCACTTAGGCCGCATTGGGCCCATTGTGCTACCACAGTTATCCGCTATCCCCTAGTCTCGAAACCACTCGGAGCTCCTGATGAAGCGATTTAGGCTGCCAATGTCAATCCTTGACAATTCCTCCAGATCATCCATGTAGTAAGTACTCAAGTACCTCCTTCTCCTTTGGCAAAGAGTCGGTCATGTACCCAGCAGGTGAGGGACAGTCTCCTCTTCTTCCACATCTCAGCAGCTTCTGCAAAAGCCGTTAGCAAGGTGTTAGCAAGACCACTGCGACTCGCATGCGTACCCATAATGCAGTGCCCCGTAATAACACTGACAACTATACTGAGCGCGTTTCTTTGGAGTTTACTCATTGTGCGCCCCTCATCCAGCCTTGGCCAGATTTTACGATCCGTTCTACCCGTGTCCGAGGCCGCCCACCTGTCGTTGACGGAATCTACGATCGCATTATCAATTATGAGCTTACAGGTCCATGGGGAGGTCGATAGCTTTGGAGAAACTTTTCATGGCAATTTTATTTACTCAGAGTTTATGCCAGAAATCTGCTGAGAAGAAATCGCCGAAGAAATACTTTTGGTATTTTGTTGTCTGGCCTGGGGTTTTAACCGTGGCCTTACGCCTTATAAGCCAACACACTGCCTACAGCGACCATTACATCACGTCACTTCTAAATGCTGTTTAAATGTCATAAAAATAATTAGTTTTTGTATCGATTCATTAATATATCCACCGCAAGGGCACGAAAGTTCTTATTTTTAAAGTTGTGGAAAGGTTCCTTACTAATGTGACCATAGAATCTATTGTACTCTCCTTAAACTTTTTAGGATATTCCTGTAATTTACACCATTAAGCCCGTTGGTTTGGCAAACTTTGGTATCCTGCTCGTTATCAACCATGACAAATCCTTGCCTAACACCTGATATGCACCCAGATTTCCTACTAGGATACATTAACGATCCACAGGTTCCAAGTATATATTCCTATGATTCATGGTTATCATCACAGAATCTACAAGTTGTACTCGAAACAATTCCCATTCTGAATAAGTGGACCCTAAAGACTACAATGCCCTGTCAAAATGCGGGTTATCAACCTCAGATATTTATTAGACGTAAAGCCAGGGTTCTAGCCTCAGGCCAGACATAAAGGCAAAATACAAAAAGTATTTCTTCGCCGACTTCTTCTCAGCAGATTTCTGGCAAAAACTCTGAGAGTAAATAAAAAATTGTCATGAAAAAGTTTCTCAAAAATCTGTCGTTCGGAGTCGACTTTAAACTGGAGGTCCCACCACACATGTATAAAATTAACACGCACAACATAAGTGGTGTGAGAAACTAGGACGTTGTACAATGGGTCAATTCGACCTCCGGGTACTGTACTTGTCTTAATTGACAAGTACACGTCCTCTAACCTAACCTACCCTAACCTAACCTCAGAATATTCGTGGATAGTCTGATGCATGACTTGCTTTAAATACAAATTTTTAATCGTTTGAAATCGCTTATGTTACTGCATTGGCTAGTAGGTATTGTGTTGGCTTATTAGACGTGAGGCCACGGTTCAAACCCCTGGTCGAACATCACCAACAAAACGAATTTTTGAAAAAATATTTCTTCTAAGACTCTCTCTCAGCAGATTTCTGGCAAAAACTGTGAGAATAAATAAAAAAATCTCATGAAAAAGTTTCTCAAAAATCTGTCGCTTGGAATCGTTTTTAAACCGTGGGTCCCGCCACTCATGTATAAAATTAACACACACAACATAAGTGGAATGAGAAGCTAGGTCATAATACTGACTGAAGCGTTGTAATGATCAATTTTGTATGTATCCTACAGAGACAGAAGATAAAGTTCGTGTCTAAAGATTTTTAAAATCTAACTTTCCATCATATAGTCCTACAATTTAGTTTATAAACCTTAATTTTCCTAAACAGGGGGGCACAATTTTAACTCTGATAACAGTTCTTTGTTCATTCACTTTATCTGTGTAAATGTGTATGCCTCTCACTGTTATAAAGAATAACACACAGAAAACATGTGTAGGATTTACATTTCACACCCCTTTACCATGACATCGGCCTACTACTACAACTGCTACGGACAGACTCGAGACACACACACAATGTTGGTGAGACAATGATGGACGTTTTACTAGGACAGCGATAAGAGTGATGAGTCTTTTATTCGGTTTCACACTGAAACATTGAAGTGCTTTAAGAGACACTTTATTGTGGTAGACAAATACTGCGTTTATATTTTTTTTTTTAATTTTCCTGATAAACCCCATACCCTATGCATTAAATGGTTATTCAGTAACAGACCGCCTGGTTTGTTTTTTTAATTTTTTTTTTCCCCTCTCTAGATGAGAGTTTTTTTTTTTGCCTCTTTAAATGCAAAACAAATAACCGAAAATACTTCTGTTTCAAGCACCGGCTATAAAGAGTGTATCGAAGGCATGTAGAAAAAGTAGAATCTTTATCGAATGAGTGTTGAAAAACAACAAAGAAATTAAAATCTATAAACGTATGTATATGTATGTGTAGGAATATAAGTTTATTTGTCTGCTTATTAAGATAAAGAGACAGTACAAGAAGAGCATTTAATAAGAACGAAACTGAGAAAGGCAAAAAAAAGACACACGTTCTACTTTATGTCTTCAATCATAATTTAGTTCCTCTTTTTAGTGGTTTTTCAATTGAAAGCAAAATAAATATTTGCACGAAGAAATAAAAAATTTATGATTAATAATCATGAAAAAAAATATATGATATTATCCCCTACACGAAATTAAAAGGCAGTGGTGGCCTTATAATTAGAAACGATGTTTCTGGAGCAGAGTTCTCTGGAGTGACGAATCAAAGTATAATTTGTTCCAATCTGATGGAAAAACGTATGTAAGACGTCCTCCAAACAAAGCCTTTGATACCAGGTACACAGTGAAAACTGTAAAACAAATTAACAAACATACATGTTGATAAGTCGTTTCTAATTATAAGGCCACCACTGTATGTATAATGATGCAGTACTTTGGGGCGATATTAAGTGAGAACCTAATAAGCGTACTCGAGGGGCAATCCACCTTACATTTACATCTGAACCGTATTGTTGAGCTGGAAAATGCTGAATGTATGGCATGCAGTGAAGCTATCGAAACGATGAAGCACTTCTTGTGCCATTGTCCAGCTTTCGTAAGCTCGAGATCGCAATATTTTGGGGGAAGACACTATAACAGATGCAAGTCATCTCAGAGGAATATATTGGAAGAAATTAAGGAAGTTTTTACAAGAAATTGATCTCTTATAGGAAGTAAAGTGCACTTCCTACTGGTAACCGCACAAAGAGCCTACATGATGGCTTAGGTGTATGTCAATAGGCATGAGACACTTTATTGGTCGTCTCTCCTTCAACCTATCTACCTACAACATCCAAAAAAGAAAATGAGGTACTACTGACAGCTGGTTATCTGATGTTTTTGTTGTAATAATGTTATGTATGAGGCAGAAATTGTCAGTTCACAGAGTTGTAAGTACTTTTTGACACATTTTACTAGCATTATAGTAAGATTTGACAACCGTTTGAACAGAACTTTACGAATTGCTAAACCTAACCTATTGTCGATTGTAGAAGTACATATTCTGACATTTACGAACGTATCTTTGTAACCTTATCTTTAATCCTTAAAAATTTGTATTTTTTATCTAAGAGAGTCAAATACAACACTGAATATGATTTTGTTTTGGTGAGGAATGAGCGAAAAACATCAAATTTAGTTTTAGAATTTATACCTTCTCTATATCAATATTTATTTTGTATTTTAAAGGAAAACTCTCTAAAAGCATGTTCTAAATAGAATTAAAGAAAATAAATTACATTATCAGTGCCAGTGAATGAATAGTTAGCAGAAGTGATAAGGGGATACAATGATTTCAAAATATGTAACCTGTTCTGGCTTATTGTCAAAACCCATCACATTGTTATCCCTAAAACATAAATTTGAGAGTAAATTTCTTTGGATCTTTTTATGTTACTCTCAAATTGTTTTGTTACTCTCAAAACTCTCACTCTTATTATCAATTTTCCTTTTACCTGCGTTATTTCTATTTGTTTTTTTTTCTTCCAACTAACATTTCTTTCCGTTTTCCCAATTCTAATATCCGTTGTCGAAATATTTTCCATTCAAACCTTGCTCATGAGCAACAACAACAACTAAATAAATAGGGTGTCTAATATGCTTGACACGATCATTTTTAGTGGCAGAAAGTAAAATTTGTTTTCCTCTCTTTATTATTTTTCATTTCTACTGTGTTTCGAGGTATTGGTGTGTGTTAGTTAGTACATGAGCGTGTTTTTCTTTTCTTTCTTTTTTTAATACATTTTCTATCTTTATTTTATTAATTACTAATATTACTCACGCTCTCTCCTTCTCTATAAGTCTCTCTAGCTCTCTCTCCTTATTTTTCTATTGTATTTGTATTGTATTTCTCATGTTTGTTTTTATTATTTTATTTCTTCTCTGTTCTCACTCTCATGTTTATTTGTTGCTTTATTCAACTCAACTCACTCACTCTCTCATTCTCTTTCTCTCTGTATTCGTTTTTAGGGTAAAGTATCGCATGAATCCATCAAACAGTTGGTACTTGAAGCAGAGCATTTAGTACGTGACGAAGCTTTGAAAACACCAACCAAACAAAAGCATTCCAGTAGTAGTAACAGCAACAACAATAACACTAATAGCGCCAGCGGCGGTAATATAGTGCAAATTTCCACAACCATAAAGAAACGTGAAGTTTTAATGCCGGGTCCCATCAAACGTGTACAAGTAAGTAAAAGTTTTGCAAAATTAATCCAAACAAAAGCAGTCAGTCCATCATGAACAATAGTGAAACTGTTACAATTCATTCCATATTTTCTGTTTTGTATTAGGAGTGGCTTGAACATCAACCCTCGACGCCAGTACAAACGCAAAAATCTACAAATCATCACCATCATCATCATAATGATCATATAATGATGGCTACCACATTGGCACCCAGCACAACACGCACAGACGATTGTGAGGCATCGGGTGAGGCCTCAGAAACTGATTCAATACCCCAGCATCATTGTTCGGATACTTCGGAGGTTTCAGATTCCATAGCGACTTGCATGCAAACCAGTACAAATTCTTATGGCAACTCTACAGAACGTATTGGCGGTTCCGCGGAACCCATTGTTAATGCTGCTACCAGCAATCAAAGTTTAAATGTTAAAGTGATCAAACGGCAACAGAGTAGACGCAAATCCGAACGGCCCTGGTCCGTGTCTTGTCTGTCACAGTTGACTACCGATGCCAATCAGGTGGCGGCCAAGGTTAATACGATAAGTAATGTTCAATCGGGTTTGGCCTCTCATTCCATAAGTGAATCCGCTTTGGATTCCTTATCACCGGGCAGGCCTAGAGCTTCTTCCTCTTCAGCTGTTGTTACACAGGTCAAGAGCTATGATAGTAAGAGCTCCTTAAAACGACGTAAAACACGCAAGAAGAAATTATCGTATACAAATTGTGGTAAAAAATCCGATACCAATTCTGAAGACAATCATCACAATGTTAGTCATCATTATCATCATCTTCCACCTCTTAATCATCATGGGCACCATGCTAGCACCACGATTAGCAACACCACTGCTAATACACATCCAGAGGAATTGCTACATACACCCAAACCACATCCTGCAAGTGTTTTAATGCAATCATGCGAGAATATGACTCCCCAACAGATACAGGAAATAACACAAGCCTTAAGACAAATACAAAATACCGATTCTAATGAACAATTACAAGTGTCCACCACCACCACTGCCACCAACATCACGGCTATAACAACTGCACAACAACAGCTTTTGGTGCAGCATTCTGCTGGTGGAAGTATTGGGATTGCAACCAATGAAAGTGAGGAGGAGAATCATTTAATGAAACCCAATTTCCGTGTTGGCTCCTTTACCACTGCCTACATGACAAACCAAGCACGTTTAGGCTCTTTGGCTGCCTTGGCAACCTACATGAACGATGACGAACAACAAGGAGGTAAGTTTGCAAGTTTTTTTATTTGTTTTTTTTTTTTTAACTTTATTTATAATTACGTTGCTTTGATACATTTTTAATCGTAATATTGTTTATATTTATTCGCTAACAATTATCGTGATAACACTACGTACGTACGTTATGGAGTGTTAAAAACATGCTTATCGTTTCAAATTTCCAATAACTTGTGTTAGCATGACAAAAGATACTCATTCTATAAGAAAATTTATTCAAGGTCATATTGAATAGAAGAAATAAAATATTTTAAAGAATTTTAATTTGTTTAGAATTGTATTTTCGTTTGCGCCATGAAAATTCTTTACGTTTTCTAAAGATATTCATTTGCTATTTTCATTATTGTTCGTTACATCTTTCAACTCAGCGTGATATTTAGTCTGTGTTACATCTGTTCGAAGGTTGAATTCTGTTTTTTTACATTTTTTGTATGTTTTTTTATGGCATTGTTTTGGAAAAATAAATTTTGACCAGGCATTAATAGTATATTGAAAAGAAAGATATTTTTAAACACAATTGCAAAGTCTTTTTATTATTTAAAAAATGTATAAAATATTCAAATCAATTTCGATAAGTATTGATTTTGTTTTAAAAACAAATATTTTTAATTGAAATTGATTTTTAATATTGAAAAGTTTCCTTATTAAGAATCTATTGGCTTATTCGGAAAATAATTTCTTTTTTTTCGACAGAGGATTTAATTGTATTTTTGCACCCAACTTCACACTTAAGCCGTATAATTTGTATATGCTTTGACAGCTCATACAGCAAGGCTTGTGTGTGAAAAATTCCAATTAATTCTACGCAGTAGTCTTTGGTTGGTGCCCTTTTAAATATGGAGAGCTGTTTATCACTGTTTTACTACAGAAATAGGAAGAATGCTGTTCAAGCCAAAAATAAATTGTCCGATGTGTTTGAAGAAAGTGTGTTGAAGGTTCGCTAAATTTCGATCCGGCAATTTTAATGTCGAAGATGCACCACGCCGACTGAAGCTGATAAAGACGCAAAAAGGCATTAGTTGATGCAAACCGGCGAATAACAACATTTGAGATCGGATTGAGGTTGAATTTATCAAATTCAACAGTTTATGACCACTTGATTGATATTATATGAAAACTGTCTTTGATTTCCACAAAAAAAAACGAAATTACTTTCCAAACAAACCAATACTTCCTTCCTTTTTTTGTAATGATATCTGTTCACATTGTAGAACAACGCTAGGAAAGGAGTACAGGACTTCATGACTTTGTTTAACAGTTGATCTCTAAAAACTGTGGCTGTTTTTAAATGACAGTTAATTGAACACACTAGATTGGAACGAACAGTTAAGGTTAATTGAGCCTCTACAATATTAAAGATATGGAACTCTACCGCTTTATAAATATTTAAAATATAATTAATTTTTTCCAATTTATTCCACCTTCATTAGGTATGCAAATCTTTTGTAGATTATTTAATCCACTTGAGAATTTGAAAGATTTTTCCAATTAATTCTATTATTTTATACATAATTTGAAGATTTACATCAAATTTTGGTTCTCCTATTACTGCTGTTCTGCTCCACGAGTTTTCTATTGATGCCCGAGGCGATCTGTATCTACTGATCTTCTAGTTGTTGTTGTAACAGCTCTACTACTGTGTCAGGTAGTGTTTCCCTGTAGAATAGTTAAAAAATGTAAATGATATCTGTTATATAGTATGCTTTATGGGAAGTTGGATGGTCATTTGGAATGAGATGGTAATGTGAAATTGTCCGTTGGTAGTCGTCAAATAATTAGCAGACCAAGGAATTGCACTGATTGTATTGGTCTCAACCACAAGTCCAACGGCCGTTGGTTTGTGGGTTTGGCCAAGCATTCAAAGAGGTGTACCGTGTCATGAGGACCCTGGGTACATGATGAACAGCGTTCTAGGGTCCCAGGAACAATACTCACTCTGTAGTTGTTTAGGGTATCAGACCAACCGGATCTCAGACCTAGTAGTGATGTCCGCTGGTTTACCTACGATATGTAACATATGAATAATTCAGGTCTACTCTCTTATTGTCGTTCTATTCCTTAGAGTCACATTTAAAATTCTGTTTGGCCAGAATAAATGGCGTATTATACGTAAACATTAGTTTCTGGTCTCTGAAGGTTGTCACTTGACGTGTTTCACAGCCACATAATAAAATAGATTTTACGCAGATATTAAATATTCACATCTAAGTTTTCTGAGTTATTTGGGAAAACCCGCATATTGTATTTAAATGCCCAATATTATTCAACCTATTGGACACACTCTGTTCTACTCCTCGGTCTGCCGACATGTTGCAACCAATGTAGCAGAATCAGCCGACATATCAAATGCAAATCCATTTACTGACAGACTTTATATGTTTCCACGTTTATCTTCAATGCTACATCTCTTCCTAGTTGCATTAGTGCATCTAGTTTTTTTTTTTTTGCATTTCCGATTGTTTATGTGGCAGGAATTAGATATCATTTGCTAATTTCAGGTCTTCTAGATGGAGCGATTGACGATACACGCTATTAGTGTGTTTTCTTGACTAAGTTGTAGCATTAACACTTCTAACACAGCAGTGTTCAGTAGCGGTGGTACAGGTGTTGCTGCTACTGTTTAACAAAATTCTTCTGTAGCGTTTCTTGAAAGCAGACATACAGCTGTGTTCAAAATAATAGGAGTGCTACCATGTAATATTTTTAAAGTTAAAATTTTTTATTCTACCAATTTGCAAAACATGATATATTTTAATGGTAGTTACAACGATATGTAAGAAATATAATACAAAAAAGAATCTCGTAATAACTTTAATATTTACGATGAAATTGATTCATTTCTGTGTTTGCCCCTGAATTCAGTTGATCAAAAAAATAGGAGTGTGAGTGTTCTTTTAAAAATAAAAATATAACAGCACATAATTTAAAGAAAAAAGTGAAAAATAAGTACGGAAAAATGTAGTTAAAACTTTTTCTACAGTGATTCACATAATTTTTGTAATAGTGGGACGAGAAAAGCACTGTACTGAAGAAAAGAGAAAACTAATTAAAAATTTTCGAAATAAAGGCAAAACTTACAAGGAAACTAAGGAAATCTTAAGTTACTCCGATCAAATGATCACAAATACATTAAAATATAAAAATAGCTCGAAACGCGTGGTCGCAAGCGCAAAACATCTACTGTCAATGACCGCAGAATTGTGCGATACAGCAAAATGAGTCCTTCGGCGTATGCAAAAAAAATCAAAAGGATCTGAATCTTGCCGTAAGTGTCCCTACTATTCTTGGGCGTCTGATGGACAACAATTTATTCGCAAGAAGTTCACAAAAGGTGCCATTGTTGACATACAAAACAGGCAGCAGCACGCTTAAAGTTTGCCCAAGAACATATCAAATATCCGAAAGAAAAATGGAGAACTTATTGTGGACCGACGAAAGCAAAATTGTTTTATTTGGTGGCACTGGGTCTAGACAGCATGTTAGACGTCCGCCCAACACCAAATATAAAGTTCAGTATACACAAAAGACAGTTAAACATGGTGGTGCAAAACTAATGATATGGGGAAGCTTTTCATATAATGGTTTAGGCCCAATACATCGAATTAGAGACATAATGCATAGGAACGTCTATGTCAGCATTTTGAGAGAAGTGATGTTACCATATTCCACACCTCTAAAATAGATATTCCAACAAGACAATGACCCGAAACACACCAGTAAATTAGCAAATGAGTGGTTTCGGGTTAATGGGGTAAAGGTTATGGCGTGGCCAGCTCAGTCTCCTGACCTTAATCCCATAGAACATCTATGAGGGATGTTAACAAATAAGTTGCCGAGAGAAAACCGTCAAATGCAACTGAGTTGTGGTCTGTAGTGCAAGATGGGTGGAATGAAATTCTACTAAAACAATGTCAGGATTTAGTTGACTCCATGCCTCGTAGATGTGCTGCTGTAATAAAAAGTAAAGGCTATTCTACCAAATACTAATCGTATTTAAAGTTTCTGATTATAGTCATAAGCATTTTTAACTTTTTTAATAGTAAATTTTTATGAAAACTGAAATACTCCTATTATTTTGAACAGCACTTTTTAAGATATTTTTTTAAACTTCCTGTTACTTACTTGTTGAAAGCTTTATTTAATTAATGAATAACTTAAATAATTTAGTATTGAATCAACATTATATTACACAAAAAAATTGAATTAGACCATGTTTTTTATTTGTTAAAATTTAAGCTTTTGTTTTTCAATGGGCTCACTCCTATTTTTATGAACACAACTGTATATTTAGCACTACAGCATTAAATTTGTCGAATTAATTACTTTGATTGGTACATGTAGACATTAAGGCTGCCTTCCAAAATGTATCAATACAAAGTTTGTATGCAGTTCTACTACGGTATATAAACTATGTAGATATGCAAAGTAACCAAACAACGCATCAACTATAAATCCGATGTCTGATTGCTTTTTGACTGCGTTAAAAATACACATTGACAACGTTTTGAAATAGAATACATTGTATATATTTTGTACAGCGGCATTATGAAACACGATACTTTGTTCAAACACAAAGCAACTAACATTTTGGAAGGCAGCCAATATCTAAGCATCTAAGCATTATTTATTTTAATTGGTGTACAAGGTATCTCTCGAAGTATTTTATTGGCAAAAATCAAGGGCCAATTAAGGGCATCTGAATTTCTGTATTATTTCTTGTACATACCTTCAGCTAAGGTGGTACTAAAACTAGTATTCAATCCGGGGATCGAACAGTCTCCAAAGGAAGCCAGCGTAGGTTCAGAATAAATATTGCTGTTCCACCAACTTCATCATGTATCGATGAATCTATTATAGCTCGTCTGACCACCAACTTATTTCTGCCGTTTATGTGATTCCTTCTAGGAATACATACATACATAATTGGTCATTCACAAAACTTCAGTCAGGATTACGACCTAGTTTCTTACACCACTTATGTTGTGTGTGTTAATTTTATACATGAGTACAGGGACCTACAGTTGTCAGCAGTCGACTCCGAACGACAGATTTTTGAGAAACTTTTCATGGCAATTTTTTTATTTACCCTTAGAGTTTTTGCCAGAAATTTACTGAGAGAAAGAGCCGAAAAAATACTTTGTTATATTTCGTTTTGTTGTCTGATCTGGGGTTTGAACCCTGGCTTTACGTTTAATAAGCCAATACACTACCTACTAGACTACGGCGACTTCGAAACATTGATAACACCAACTTATTCCGGCAGTTTCTGCAATTCCACTTAGGGAAATGGTAACTGGCTCTGCTTTTTGCAGATAAAGCGAAATTAAATTAAAAAAATATATTTAACAGATTTCTGGCAAAAACTCTGAGAGTAAATAAAATTGTCATGAAAACTTTCTCAAAAGGTTTGTCGTTCAGAGTTGACTTTAAACTGTTGGTCCCCCCCTTATCGTGTATAGAAAAAACATACAAAATAAGTGATGTGCGAAGCTAGGTCGTGATCATGACTGAAGGCTTGTAATGACCAATTATGTATGTATGTATATATGAATCCCGCTATAATAACGTTTCTGTTGAAATTTTCATATAGGATAACATTTACTTGGCATTCGTTATAAGAAGAATATGCATCTTGCTGGCGAATTGGTTTCCCTGAGGATTATACTCACAAATATTAAAATAGTGCTTTGGAGCTACTGTTAGCATTACATGCGTGCTTTGCGATTAATTACGAGAACTGTTCACATAAACTACGTTATGGTGGTTGGGAAAACGGTTGTATATCTACAAGCGTACTAGTCTGTTTATCTTCTTGGTACTATAGGCTAGAATATCGAGAGATCAGCCGTTGTAGAGGCAGGGAAAATCACTAACCAGTACGCCTTTGCAAAATCGGATAAAAGACTGGATGTTATACGGTCTATTACGTCTATATCTACAAAGATTTTGCGCCTCCACTACATAAATACATAAATAATTGGTTATTACAACCCTTTCGCCAGGATTACGACGACTTATGTTGTGTGCGTTAATTTTATACACAACTGTCCAAGGTCTACCATGGAGTCAGAGAGTGCGAATATAATTCTAGTGTAGCTTCAAAGTCAGTTATTTTCCTGGATATATTCACGATTGAACCAAAGTCTAGCATTTTTTCTAGCATTTTCAGTTTAAAGGCTAGAAACTTATGAGGTTTGGAGCTGAAAAAATCCGCAATTTTTTTGTGTTTTCACGAAGTGATTAGAAGAAACTTAATATTTGACTTCAACTAAATATATGACATAATAATACTAAATTTGTTCACATATTGATTAACTTATTTAGATTTTTTTATTATAAAATTAAGAAATTTGGCAAGAGTTATTAAAACGCATTTATATGACGTAATAACTGTGCCTTAATTTCAAATTTAAGTTTTTCGAATATGGGCTGGTTATATATTATTCACAGTTAAAAACACTTTAGATTCGATTTTTATAACTCGTAATTTCTTCGAAATTATTAAGATTTTTCCAATACAACTACAATAACTTTTAGAAGTGTTGACGCCTTCATATGAAACTTTTGAACAGCCTCGAGTATTTTTACTCGTGTGAAGTTGTAATTTTGTGTATAACGTTTTTTTTTTTTTGTAAACCTTATCTGAATATGTTATTCAACTCTTTGAAGAAGGTCTATTGCATTTCGTTTAAAAATTATTCATATGTATTTATACATATAATTTTGAGTCATGTATTTAATTTGTTTTTTATTTTTTTATTTTCTATTTATTTTAAAGACTTGAATGAAAAACAAGTGTTTCAAGTTGATTTGTTTATGGTCTATTTACTTTTTATTTTGCATTCCAAAAAATGAAAAAGAAAGAAAAGCTTTAAGCAAATACTCGTACATTTTTTTGTTTTATATTGTTGTAGTACATGATCTATTTTGTATTTAATTTGGTTGTGTTTTTTTTTATTACGGTTTAAATAAAATGAAAGTTTAAATTTTTTATATACTAAAAATATAATAAAATATAATTAAAGCATATACATACATATACATACGTATACTCTATATAAATATTATTAAGAAACAAAAAAAAACCATTAATTAACTTTTCAAGCAATCACTCCAGTACCACAAGAAATAATAAAAATAAAGAAAGGTATTTGGCGTAGTAAAAATAAAATAATAATAATAATAATAATTATGCAAATTGTTTATAAATTAATATCCCAAATTAAACCCCATATAGCTGTAATCCTTAAAACATACAATAATTAGTAAATAGTGCGGCAGTCTGTGGTCGAAGATAATGATTGTTGATATATTATTTAGAAGCCCACGAAAACATATTATTTAGTAAACCAATTAAGAAAATTATCGAACTAAATTGAAACGTAACTATCATATTGCATACGAGTAATAAATTATTTCCTTTAACACGTTGACTGCCACGTTTAGGCCACGCGTAGTAGTAGTAACCCCAATACGGGTGACGCGGCCCGATCAAAAACTCTACTGTCACCCGAATATGGGTAACGTGGCGGTCAACGTGATAAAATGTTTATTCTGCACATCATAATCTTTTTAATCGTTACAACTTCGAATACCGATCACAGAGTCCATATCGTAGAGTCAAGGTCTTTCAAGTTAATTTTTAAATACAAATTAGACATTCGTGCAGTGCCTTTACATATAACATACATAATTGGCCATTACAACCCTTCACTCAGGATTATGGCCTTGCTTCTCACACCACTCATGTTGAGTGCGTTAATTTTATACGTGAGTGGTGAGACCTACAATTTAAAGTCGACTCCAAACGACAGATTTTTGAGAAACACTTCATGGCAATTTTATTTACTCTCAGAGTTTTTGCCCGAAATCTGCTGGGAGGAAGTCGCCTAAGAAGTATTATTTCGTATTTCGTTTTGATGTCTGACCTGGAGTTTGAACCGTGGCCTTACGTCTAATAAGTCTACACACTACCTACTAGACTACGGCAACTTGATGGCAATTACTTAATAATAATTCCGCACCCCCTGGAAGACTTCTGAGACTATTTCATTCGGAACCTCTGTTTGTTAGCGACTGCATTACCAGGTGTTCCGTATATCTAAGTAATTTGCCGGCTCTCAGCTATCCTTCTGTCATTCTATCCTGTACTTTTAAAGGTTTATCCATATATTACTGTGGCAAATAAAGCAGTTTTTAATGAGATATCGGTCGTTCGGGTTTAATTCTTGCATCAATTGAACCTAGTAAGACAGCAAAGCGACTTTTTTACGAAAAATTTGCCATATAATGGTTTTTACATTGGCAGATTTTTGATGCGACAACGAATATCAGCGCAAAAACATACACAACCAGTAAGTTGAACAAAGCAGTACACGGAAAATTTGCAATCAGTTCCCAGAAATTCACAAACATCAAGGCTAACCAGTCTTAGAATATTCAACGCATGTACATAAAAGTGAACAACGCAGTACATACATACATACGTACATTATTGATCATTACAACCCTTTAACCTAGCTTCTCACATCACGTATGTTGTGTCTGTTAATTCCGTATACAAGGGCAGAACCTACAGTTTAAAGTCGACTTCGAACGACAGATTTATTGAGAAAATTTTCATGGCAAATTTATTTACTCGCATAGTTTTTGCCAGAAATCTGCTGAGAGGCAGACGACGAAGAAATATTTTTTCATATTCTCTGACTTGGGGTTTAAACCGTGGCCCCATGTCTACTAAGCCAACACACTACCTACTAGACAACGGCGACTACAAACGCAAAAACATATATTCAACAAAGCGAGAACAGCATACGGACAATTTGCAATCACTTTAGAGAAATCCACAAACATCTAGGCGAACCAGTCTTATAATATTCAACGCGTGTGTATGAAAGTGAATAACGTAATATACACTGAGCTCCATAAGTGAGTGAACACTTTTGTTCTTAAGTATAAAACAGTTTTGTTCTTAAGTATAAAAAAGTTCCTTTATCATGAATTGTTGTTTTTGTTTTAATATTTTATAAGTAATAAACGTTTTTATTTTTGTAATTCTCATTTACTTTTCTCGCTATCCTAAGAAAATGAATTATTTCAGTGGTGTTTACTCACTTTTGGCGCTCAGTGTACATACCTACAGATCAGACATTCATCAATACTAATCGTTAGCTACCACAATTTCTGAATTGACCCACGAGTAACCTCTAATAGGGCAAATTGAACTTAAAAAATAAGAGAAATAAAACCATACCAGCTGGAGGAAGCTTGTTAGCATCACAGGAATAGCTCTACAGTTGAATTCTCAAGGCTTAAGAAGTTGTAGTCTACTAAAGAACAAATAGCGGCTTGCAATTTTACACTGTAAGGTCTAAAGAATAGCAGGAGGCAATAATCTAATTGACTCCATATTAAATGTTTTAGTAATACTATGTTCAGATATGCTCTTTTATTGAGTCAATGTTCGGTTTATTGAGTATACTATTTTCAATATTCATTTGACAGCTGGTTGTTTCAACAGCAATGGTTTTATTTTGTTTTGTTTTGTTTTTTTTTGTCGTTGTTGACATTTGAGTTGTCAAATATCAACAGAAACTGTTCGGATAATTTTAATTGTAATATGCGCACTGAACTTACTTATGACAGTGCTGCATTTTAAGTTTTACTCAATATTATAACAATTTGCGTATTTATTGCGGAATAATTAATTGAAATTTTATGAACGGCTCAATAATGCCGTTTATTGCTATTTCCGCAATAAAGGTGCATATCTGAGCACCGTATAAAAATCTAATGAGAAGCTAATATCAGTCTATATTTGGCGTTGGAAGTGAATCGAAATGGATCGGGTAGCCAACTACCCAAAGAGTTGCGAGCTGCAAAAAAATAACGTGATAACGGATACTAATTCGAAAATTTTAAGGGGATTGCGATGAACACAGGGTATTGGAGAAGGTTTATGTAGGTCCTGTACCTCAAACTCTGGGTTGAACGACCATAATATAGATGACTACTGTTTTTAGACGATCAAAAATATTCACAATTTTATTATATGAGAGTTTCACACAGTTAGAACAGTTTGATAATGGTTTTTACTACGTTCCTCGAGTGAAATTAAATTTACTTTATCTCCAGCTGACAACTGCACGAAAGGAACATTTTTTAAAAGAAAAATAAGAGAATTAAAAAAGAAATTTATACTTGAAAGACCTTCTATATAAAGTGATTCGAAGCAATTCCTTTGAAATAAATTTCTTTTATTTTTAATTCGAATCGTTATGGTTTTTATATTTTATTTAAAATTTTTTTTAATAAAAAAATCGTGGTTTAAAATGCTATTTTGTTGTCTTATGCTGTATAGCTGCCCCTTATTTATTTATTTTATTCTGATAAATTTATCAAATTATTATAAAATGAGCCCAGACAGCAGACCATATTCTGCATACATACACATACCACCACCCATCATTAGTGTTATTTAAAATTATTCTTTTTTTTTTATTGAAATATTTGAATGACCATTGCATTTGCTAAAAAAAAAGAGAAAAAAATCGTAAATAAAACATGTTTTTTTAAGATTCTTCATACCTTTTTTGCATGCTTTAGTTTTTATTACTCTCCCTTTACTACCCCTCTCTCTACCCGTTTTGCTCTTTTGTCATTTAGCATTTAAAATTATAAATAATTTTAATATTTTATTTTTATTTTAATTAATAAAAAAATTTCTTTCTTTTTATTTTATTTTTTTTTTCTTTCTAAAATGTTTGCCGTGCTGTCATCATCGCCATTCGCTAGAATACAATACAACAGGCACTGAAGATCATCACAGTAGTTTCTCAGAGACAGCCTGGGATAATTACCAGGAGAAATACAATTCGGAAAATTATTCCGAAGGTTTTGATTCAGATGCTGCACGTAAACTATTGGAATTTGGTGATGATTATCGGTATGTTTACGAAATATTTTTAATTGAATTTAAATTAATAAATGAATTTGTTTTTTTTTTTCAAGCAATTTCATTGACTCTCAATCGGATTGTTGCTCTTCATTGTCGGCTGCCAACAATGTAGATTCATTATCGCCACCGCGTATGGATTCATTGCAACAAAATGAATCGAAAGTCATAACACAAGATACAATTGTCAGTAGTGTGGATCATGCCAGACGTCGCCGAGCATTAGAATTGGAATACGAAAGACGTCGCAAAAATTTAGAAATTCGACGCAAATCTTGTCAAGGTAAATTTATACAACAAATAATTAAAAAATAATAGATAAACGTTAGTGAAAAAGAATACAATGAAAAAAATAGTTTATGATAGAAAATATATGAAGAAAAATATTTTGATGGCCAAAAAAGAATGCCAATAGAGAAGTGTGCACTTCCGTTTTATTAAAAGTGAATCATTAAAGCATAGATTAGTATTGAAGTGAATATTCGAATTGATTTGATAGTATGAGGTGTTATTATTAAGTGTGTAGATTTTGGACTTAGAGAAAATGAAGGAATATTAGCAAATGAACTGTACACGTTATAAACTTTTGAAGTGCTCGTTAAATGAATATTTTTTTGGTAAATGATGTATAGAAGTTGCAAAATTTCGTGTTGATATTATGTACAGTGAATTCTTACCACCAAAAACCGTCTACATCATCAATATACCACTCCGTAAAACTAGCATTTGATATTAATTCTACTGCTTGTACTAGCTATCGCTCACCCTTTTACATAGTGTTTGTATTATCGTTACAGTAATCCCTCGATTTACGTTGCAGTTGGTTCCAAAAAAATGCGACGTAAATCGAAACGATGTCAAATGAATTTTATATTGCTCATACTACAAAGTACATAAAAAGTTACAGTAATCCCTCGATTTACGTCGCAGTTGGTTCCAAAAAGAGGCGACGAAAAGCGAATGACGACGTAAATTGAAGTTAGAGGGAACAAAAAATTTGACGACGTAAATCGAAACAGCGTTAATCGAGGCGACGTAAATCGAAGGATTACTGTATGCCCTTCTAGAATGAATTTATTAACTGCCTACTACTGCTGCTCAGATTGCAACAGCATTTTTACTGGATTTTCAAATAATAAGACTGCAAGTTCCTCCCCCCATTCGTTCACGGAATCGTAACCATTTAAATACTACGTATTCGGTCCACCAACTATTAGAACTGCTTTCCAATTATCTGTAGCATATTTAAGGGAATATTTCCCATTAATTTGGGCACATACAATTCTTTTCCTGGGTAATAAATAATTCATGCGGTAATAAATAATTGCTGATCTTCGAACGAAGTACCAGCTTTAGCGGATATTGTACACCATGTTCCTTTAAAAAGTTTTCTTATATGGTTTACTCTGATACTGTTGGTACATACAATAACGCTGACATGGACTGCTGCCATAAAAATATTTGAACAGGTTTTTAACAAGTAATACGGGCATAGCTGCCAGATTTGACGATTTATCGTCATTTAGACGATTTTGAGTTCCAAAAATATCATATTGACGTTTGACGATTTATGACCTTATTTTGACGATTTTTAAAAATTAAAAAATTACATCATATTCTTTATTTTAGTACAGTAAAAGCCACTTTAAGCTTTGTATTTACTTTGCAATTGTTACTATTGGAAATTTATGTTGGTAGAAACAAGGAGTAAAGTATTATATTTTTAAATTACTTTCGAGTGCATGTGATGATTTTTCTGTATTTTATTCCTTTTAAACCCCTTAAAAGCCAAAAAATTGCAATAATTTATCACTTGTCGCTGCAGACAATTTTAAAATTCGAGTATAGCTTCTAATATTACCGTCAAAAGAACAAAGGCAAGCGTCGTTTTTTTTTCGTACGAACAACACTTATGGGAAGAAGGAAAGAGAGTACAGTGTTTATGGACACCAGACTTGAATATTTTTATACCATAAGTATCAGGAAAGACCTCTGCAGGAATTAAGTTCCACATACGAATAATCCCACTAAGAAACGTATTTTTCGGGAACAAGTCCCCTTATTTCGTACAAAATCCTTTTGTAGTAGCGATAGAATAGTGAAACACAAACCTCATTGCTCCATTAACGAGCTACTACGGCCTCTCCTGTACACGGTCGAGAAAACTCAAAATAGACGTTGAGGCACCGACCCATACATGAGAGTTGTATTGCAGTTTCGGGCGGTTACAAATGGTGTAAATAGTAAGATCATAAGATCTTAAGAAGGAACTGAAAAATGTGTCGGTTGAAGCCAACATTACACTGAATTTTCATGCTCAGAATGTCAAGAGCTCCTGACTCCTTAATACTTACACCACCCGTAGATTAAGATGATGTAATATTATTGATGCTGGCATAGATTATTTAAACCTTAAAAACTTTTTCATAAATATGATATAAAATTTCCCCAATTTTGGAAAAAAATTAATAAATTAAAATAAGGGACGCTAGTTTTCAATTTCTAAAAAAATTTTTAAATGTTTTATTTTTGAGCTCAGTTATGCACATACATTGACTTTATATGTTTTACTACAATAGAAATAATTTTGGTTATTAAAAACTTTTAATTTATTTATTTATTTTTTCTGACGATTTCAACAAACGACTTTGACGATTTTGACGATTTTTTTTCTTTTCGGTGCCTCATTTATCTGGCAGCTATGAATACGGGTGTTCCATTGACTTAAGGACCATTTGTTATCCTTAGGGCATTAAACAAAGACTGCTTTCTCTTCCTCTCCTCAATAAAGTTCTAAAAGTATTGACTATAATACCATAGTGGACTCCTCTAGATGGCCAAATTGGAAATCTCTCGGTCAAATTGGTGGTTACGTTAGGTTAGAGGACTTGTACTTGTCAATAAAAACAAGTACAATACCCCGAGGTCGAATTGACCCATTGTACAACGTCATTATAGAGGGAAGGTTAATAGAGGGATAAAAAGGACAGGATGTATGAAAGGGGAGAATGGGAAGTGGAGGAATTACACAGATAAGACACAACAAATGATAAGGAAGCCTTAGCGCCTCTCAACCAGCCTAAGCCACTAATGAATCTATGAAAAGCCTTGATGTCGGCTCTCGACACAGAATTGAAACTTTCATAGAAGGCCCTGCCAAAAGTCCTCAACCTCAATCAACCAAGGGCTGGGCAGTTACAGAGGAGGTGTTCGGTAGTCTCCAAATCCTTCGGTCAAGTTGATACTGCTACTCAGAATTCGAGACACCATGCCATTCTGTGAGACTTTAGTGGAACAAATCTCGAGATGCCCATGATAAACAATTGTAGGCCATTAGGACAGACTCATTTCGCCAGGGAAGATCATTTCAATTGGATTTGCATTCCTGAAAGAGCCGTATATTCCTCGGTCGAAGACTGCCAACTCAGCTACAGTTGTACAAATCGACTGTTTTGTTTTCACAGGAAGTGACTCTAGATAGCAGCAGCAGATCTATAATAACAACAACGACTGCATAGATTTATACTAGTTTCGGATACTGGGTCAGTCACATTTTCATGAAAATATAAACTGCGCTGAATGTATTTGAAGTATATTATGTAGTCGTCGTATTCTAGTAGGTAGTGTGTTGGCTTATTAGACGTAAAGCCTTGGTTCAAACCCCAGGTCAGGCATCAGAACGAAAATATAAAATAAAATATTTCTTCGACGGCTACCTCTCAGCAGATTTCTGGCAAAAACTCTAAGAGCAAATAAAACTGCCATGAAAAGCTTCTTAAAAAATCTGTTGTTCGGAGTCGACATTAAACTAGATTGTTATCCTGACTAAAGGGTTGTAATGACCAATTATGTAGACATGTATGTGTGTATGGCACGGATACGCGACATTTGCGTTCCCCTTGATACAGATATTGAAATCAATTAATAAATGGCATACTAATTGGGAGTATATTTAGAGATCACAGATGAGCGGGTGTATTTTTGAAACCAGTTTACTGCCTGGAAATGTAATTAACATGTGCTGTATTGATCAGACGCAGAGCATACTATACAGCATTTTCTGGACATGTGTACTTCGCTTACAAGACGCAGATTTTTTGAATGTAGAGTTGAATATCAGTTGTTAAGGAAGCACAGGCTAAGCGTAGACTACGAACTTGAGAAAGGAATAGTTCTGTAGCATTTTTCCAAGGGTGCGACAAAGGTCCCAATGCTGTTATAACACAATTTTTGAATTTGAGTTAACGTAAATGATACTCTAGTTGCAGGATATTATATTTTCTGCTTATCTTTATAATGGAATGCTTTGTTACTCTTAATTCTCCTCTAAAACATATAAAGTTTTACAAAAAAAGTATTTTTTTTTTGCCTTCAAAGACAAACATTTGTTTTTGCCTTCAAAGACGAACCTTTGTTTATGCTTTCTGATGTTCAACAACAATTCCACAATTTATTAAGCATTTCACCAACTAAATTTTCTTTTTTTTTTACAGAATCTTTGGAATATCACAATCCCAAATCACCAGGTGTAACCTTATCGTCCTCTACACAGGCTTTGACTCCGAAAAATTCTGAACGTTTTAATTTCCAACATAAAACAGAAACGGTCACACGTAAATTAGAATTTGGCATGAGTCATTCGGCCCAATCATTGAGACGTACATCGGAGAGTGATACATCTCAAAGACGTCGTAAAGCGGACGAACGTAGGCGTTCATCACGTAACCTAGAGAAATGTATTAAATTGATACCGGCCACTTCTTCATCATCGGGCGATGACACAGATGATGAAAAGGAAATACGCAATTTATTGCAACAATCGCACAATCGTTTGGAGGATACAAAAGCTCTTAAGATACGTTGCCATCTTCTAAGACCAGAAGATTATGTGAGTCTTTTTCGAAATGAAATTTTTTTGTTTGTTTTTTAAAGTCATTTTATTTTCTTTGTATTCATTCCTTATAGACTGAAATAATAAATACTTGTCGTGACAATATACATTGTTTAGAGTCAGTCCTTAAAGGTCCCACCAGCTCCGTTCTATCCACTCAATGTGTTACACAGTCTAAAGGTGAGTCAAAAATTTGCATCCATGTCCATTGCCAATGTGCGCCCATTACCCGATTTATAGCACGTGTTATTAATTATGTAACAGACTTGAGTAATTTTTTCGAAAATTTCACTTTGTATCGATTTTTTTTAAATACTTTAAAATATTTATACCATTTGGTCGACTATTATTATACAAATATCGATAAAACTTTAGAATTGTTATCGAAGTATATTGCCAATTAGATTTCAGAAAAAGGGCAATCATAATAATATTGTTTTTGTAATACAGAAATTTAGTGCGATAAATTTAATGAAAATTTCCTTTTTTTTAAATTTCAATTTATTTTATTTTTTTTGTGAATTTTTTTTCTTTATTTTGTTAACTTTGTAAAACATATCATACATATATAAATATAAAATTTTTAATTCAATTTTAAAGTTTAAATAATAATAATAAGAATAATAAATATTTTTAGAATAAGTTAAAAAAGAAATATTTTTATTTTATAGTTGACATAAAACACTTTGTAGTTTAATTTTAAGCTTCACGTTTTTCTTTTTGTTTTTTTTTTCATAAAATTTTGTAAAAATTTTATTTTCATTCGTATATCCAATATTATAATCATTTTAATCAACCTTTAATTTTGTAGTTACTATTACTATGTAACCCTTTATATGATTGTTATACATTATTGTTGTAATAATAATTATTTTTTATACTACTTTTATAATTTCTAGAGAAAAAAACTAAGAAAATTAAAAAATATTGCAAGAACTTGTCTGCACAAGAATCTCTATTTTATGTACAAAATTTTACAGGAACATGTGATAACTTTTTAAAAGAGCTTCCATAGTAATATGTGTAGCCTGTCTTTACGAAAGATAATTATCCACAATCAACCTACACAAGACTGTATATTTTACATATAGAACATGAACAGGTAGGCTGCCTTCCAAAATGTATCAATACAAAGTTTGTATGCAGTTCTGCTGCTGTATATAAGCTATGTAGATATGCAAAGTAACCAAACAATGCATCAACTATAAATCCGATGTCTGATTGCTTTTTGACTGCGTTAAACATACACATTGACGACATTTTGAAATAGAATACATTGTATATATTTTGTACAGCGGCTTTATGAAACACGATACTTTGTTCAAACACAAAGCAGCCGTAGTTGTAAAATCTAAACTTAGTTCCCAGATCATACAGCAAGTCACTGTATATGTGTGTAGCTTGACGTGTTATTTTCAAAAGACAATTAGTCTCCTTTCCACTGACCACTTATAGCCAACTAGTTATTTTTGGGTCATACTAACATAAACATAACAAGAGTCTACATTATTAAACCTCAGTGATCCACAATCAACCTTCACAGTACTATGCATTACGTATATGTAGGGTTATACTATAGATAGCAACATGTGGTAATAACATCTAAACTTATTTTCCAAATTTTACTGATGACATATACTATCCTCTTCGCTGGCCACTAGGGAGCATTTATTTACTACCTGTTGACAATATACGTCCGGTTTAAGGTAACACCAAGAATCGGTCAATTCTGGTTTGACTTATTTTTAGTTTCAACGTGATTAGGCCAGAAAAATTTCAACTTGAAGTTGTTTAACGTGAACCGCTTTTCACCACTTCTCAGCATCTATTAAAGATATAATAAGATTCAATAGTGATCCACAAGAAATTCGGTTCAAAAGGTTTCTTTTGCATGTATTACTGGGACACTTTTCTTCTCCCACTTCTTTTCATTTCCAGTCTTACTCTTTTTATAATATTCCGGTGTTGGACAGTCAGGACAATGCATACATATATTATGATAAGACTATAAAATGTTCATCATAAGAATAAAATTTAATTTGCTTTTAGTACTGAAACAAGAAGCCACGGAACTGCCAAATAATCTTTGTAGTACAAAATCTTTTCTATATTATGGCATCAAATATTAAACAGGTGCAATTATATACAATGAGATATCAAATAGTGAGACAGACATTCTGCCAAAAAAAAACCAGTAAAGCAATGCGACCACGGAAAGTGGGCATTAGAGATCTCTTTATACTCTTCTACTGCCTGTCGTACCTAACATAGGCATTCAAAAAATTTGTTCCTCAAAAAATACGTTTTTCAAAACCCGATTCATACCAGAGAATCTAGTTTTTACACCGAGCATAAGGTCTTAGCTGCTCAATATAAATCTTGTTTAAAAGTGGAGAACCTCGTATATTTTGAAATGTTTATTAAATTTAAATCTTTAAAAAGTAAACAACGATCACTTAATAATGAATCTGTTCCTTCATAGCACGCTACACCACTGAAAGTGGTGCAAATGTGTGATTATTTTACAAATTAAAGCAATTAGTTGAAGCAAATGAATTGTAGATTAAGACGGAGCTTTTGCTCAATCTCGGAGTGTTATATTATTGAAAAATTGTTTTTCTTTTATAAAATCTGTTATTTTTCCAAATTTGTTTTGTTATTTTTTTGTTTTCCTTTTTAATAAACATAAGTTTGTTATTAAAATTTGTTTTTATTTCACTTTTTATGTTGTATTGTTTTTTTATATTAATTTTAAGATTAAATCACTCTCTGTGCCTTAATAGTTTTTAATAAAAGGAAAAATTCCCAGAAATATTTTTCAAAAATTTGTCTTCCAAATTATTTAAAAAATAATATTTTTTTAATTTTTAATCCCTATAATATAATAATAAATCAAAATACACATCTATTTAATAAAAAATAATCAAAATTCGAAATTTTAACAAAACTTATTATTGCATTTCAAAAATCAAAATTTTAATGTGTTCAAAAGAAAAAATATTTTGTTTATAAATTTATGTTAATTAATAAATAATTAGTTTAATAACAAAAAATTCTATTTACACCTAATTGGATAATAAGTTAAAATCAAATTTTCAAAATTATTTTAAATAATGTTGTTTTTAGTTTTAATATTCCAAATTTATTTTGTTTTGTAAAATTTTTCCAAATTCTTAAATATTTACCATGATTTTTTAAATAAATTACAATATTTTTGAAATTCAATCAATCAAAAAACTATTTTTATTTAAGCATACGAACAAATTCAACAAATTCGTAACGTATTTAAAATGTTTAGAAATTATTTGGTTTTGTTATTGTAATTTTAATTTAATAATTAGTTTAAAAAATGTGTATGTATTTTATGTCGTCCGTCCTCGTTGAAATTACTAAAAAAAAATTAACTTGTAGTACAAATAAGGTTGCTTAACAACGGTAATGGGCTCACATTTGTAACATATTTTTTAAAAATTTAATTTATTTTTATATTTTTTTTAATAAATGTTGTAGTTGAAGTTGATTTATATGTTTAAAATTAAACCAAAAAACAAAAAAAACATAGATAGAAATATAATTTTCTAAATGTTAAAACAGTATTATTACCATAAAAATGTTTTAACACTACAATTTTTTATACATTTTACGTTATGTTGATATTTTATAAAAATATGAACAATTTAATTTATTTTTTATTAATAATATTTTTGTTGATATTACAGAATTGTTACGAAATGAAAATGATTCGTTTAAAATGTTATAAATTACAAATTGAAATTTGTTTAACATATTTGAACATCATTTTTCCTTGTATTCGAAGGATTTATGGATTATTTTGATCAAAATATCTATTTTTTACAAAATTTTTTAAAGTAAATTTAAAATTGTTTACGATATAAGAAATACATACTCGGTTTTAGCTTCATTTGTTCCACAATTTTTAGTTTAATGTTTATTCTAAAGAATGTATCATGAGTTCATAATATCTTTCGAGAATACTTATTATTTTACACAATTGCCGCTTAGCTGTACCTCTTGACTTACCATGTCAGTGTAATCCAAGATATTATTATTCGAATTTATTATGCTTTTTGCTTGACTCTTTTCCTAGAACAATTCATCTATCCCTCCTAACCCACTTAACGGAACATAATATACTACAAGAGTCAATCGATCTGACGACGAATACAACAATATTTCTAATTTTCTTAATTGACCATAATTTGTCATCATTTTCTTCAGTGATTTAAAGCCTTCAAGGCCTAAACTTTTCATAAACCGATTTCTATGCCTTCTTAGAAGACCACTTTTCGGCAATAGCGTCTTTCACAGGCTTCAATAATTATGGGCAATGGGGTCCCGAATTAAGATTTTAAATATCGAAAATCTTAGTAGCATCTTTTCTGAGCACTGTCTTGTTGGAAGTTTACTTTTTCATATGCTTTCTCCTTTTGACGATATCGATTATTATAGTACTTTTGGCGTTGCTCAAATAGTACTCAGTTAAGCTATCAGAAAACTGTTTTTAACACGTTGTTCAGAATATTAAATAAATACTTCTACAGGAAAATAATATTTTTACTACACCTTATATTTAAGATAATTCGAGAGCACGAATATAAAGATCAAAGCTTCAGTTCCTTTCTGAGTAATTCTACCAGAAAACTATGTCTCCCTGACTTGCCGAGAGGTTCACATCAACAACCAATATCTTGGCGGTCAGCTGCTCTACCCCTTGAGAAAGAATAGGACTCAATAAGCAAAATTCCTCACAAATACAACTAAAATACAAGTTTTCAAAAGTGACAAACAAGCCCATTATCATGCCAATCACTTGTTTAGATGGAAAAAATAAGAAGAAAAATAAGGTTGATAGAGATGCAATAGAACGGTTGTTATAGGAGACTATCAACCCATGACAATAGGCACGCTTGGTCTAATTTGATATTGTGATAACAGAACCATTATTCTTCTCTAGTCTTGGAACCACGAAGTGGTATTATTTGAAGAATGTGTTCTTTATTCTCATATGAGATACGCTGTACATATGCCCAATAATAGAACATACAATTTCCTCTCCTTTCTCTCTAGTCTCTGCAACTCCTGCAGAAATCATTGGCAACATGTATGAGCACCTAAAATATAATGTCTGTTCATGACTTCTACAAGGAATTGATCATAAAGTAACGAAAAGCAATAAAAAAGATGAATTCGTTAAGTTTTAGTTTTAATTTTCGAAAAATGATTGAAAATATAAATTATTCCAATAAAACATTCTCTAATGTACCAACACTGATTGGTCCCCTATTTTCTGATGTCAACCAATAAATTATTTGTTTAAATCATAAATGTTGTACTGAGCCATAACGAAAATCAAAGCAGAATCTCTTTTTTTTTGGCAAATATTATAAAAAAAGAATGACGTCATGGACTGTTTTGGCACGAATAATAATAAAATAAAACGAAACAAATTTACAGAAGAGAAAAAATTTTCAAAATAATCAAGCAAAACCGAAATGGAAACAAAACATGTTAAAATGATTTTGAAAAGTCATTGAGAAAAAAAGTTTAATTACTACATACATATTCCCTGAATAAAATAAACAAACAAATTAAAATGCAATAAAACAAACAAACTGTTGAACGTTGAATAATTTTAATTCAAAACTAGATTTTTGTTTAATAAAAAAATAACCGTTAAAACCATTAAAAGAAATTAATGCTTGAAAATATTTTTATAACACACACTGTAAATCTGTTAACATTCACATTTACCCAGTGTGTGTTCGTTCTCTTTTTTCTTTTATATGTTATGAATGTATTCCAGTAATTTTTGCATTACAATGAGTAATTTTATTCGGTATTTGGGTGAGTGCTGTGAATGAACATTTAACAGAAAGAAAAATAATACAAATAACAGAAAAGCTTCAAGCTTAAATAGCTTTTTATGTTAATTTAGCAGTTAATATAACATTCAAGTACAATACACACTACGGCCTCTGTTAAGGTGATTATCAATGTTAGTGGACTAGTTGTGTAGCAGAGTGTTAATGTAATTTGGGGGTTATGTGTGTTAAACAGCATATTATTGTTGTTGTTGTTATTTTTAACAGTTGAAATAGTCACCCCAATTTCAAGAGCTTATTTGTTAGTGTTTTGCGATATTTTTGTTGTTGTTGTTTTTGTTTTCGTTTTGTGGGGAAACATGTCTGATGTCGTGTTGGCTTGTAATTAGAATGAGTGAGCGAGTGAGAGACCAAAGCTTTAACAAAAGAAATACAACGTGTTTCATTGTCAGCGTCTTAAGTCATTATTTATACACCGCTGTTGCTGTTGCTTGTTGTTGTTATTGTTGACTGAGTATGTTTGAGTTTTTAGTTTAATTCTCACAAAAAAACATTTCTTATTTTTATTTTTGCCATTATGACGTAGACGAAATTGTTTTTCATGTTTTGTTTAGCTGTTGTTTTTGTTATTGTTGCCGTCTAGTAGTAGGTTGTTCCCAAACATGTTTTATTTTTCTCTTTAGCAAAGGCATCATCATCATGAGTGACATCAGTGATTAATTTCTTTTAAAAAGTTCAAGGTAAGATGTGCAGAAATAAATAAAATAAAATGAAAGGAAATTAATTTGTTTGTTTGTAAAAATATATTTAAAGAAATTGTTTAATGTATTGTATAGGAATTAAATTTAGAAATATTATAAGAGGATTAAAATGTTTTCTTTTAGAAAATCAATCATTAAAATTATTAACAAAATAACGAAAATGAAATAATATGTTAAAATTAAATCTTGCGAAATTGTTTATAAATCTTTTGTTATTAAAACATTTTTTTTAATATGAAACAATCTTGAATCATCATCAGTTTGTTAGCAAAGGTAGGAAAATAAGCCTATTGAAGCTCTCCGGTTCACAAAACTTTAGAATTTTGAATTCAATCATATGCTCTGGGCACTGCACAAGCACAAATGGACTTCAACGTAGTGTCATAATAATAACATTTTCTAGAGAATAGAAAGAATATAATTTTCTATTTTTCTTTTCCACCAGAAACAGTCAATTTCTGTCCTTGGAGCACGCTATTGGTTTGGGAAATTTGTTAGTCTTTATATATTTTTCCGAATTCGACTGTAGGCCCTGCTTACCAACATGGCTGACTTAAGACGAAGTAACTCAGGCTTTGAGAAAAAAAGTCATGTTATTTCTCACATATCCTTCTTTGCACTTTGCACAGCGTTCTTCCAATTTTTTTATCGCTTCTAAAAAATAGGATTTATTGAGATCATCAAAATATGTAAATTTTTTGCATTATTGCAGCTAGATCTCTCTTCGTCGAGCCATTTCAATAGGTTTTGCAGCAATATATAGTCACTGATGGCTAAATTCGAAGAAAGTTATTAGTGAATGAGAAATTTGAAGCAAAATTCTGTAATTTTTACAAGGAATTATTTTCTTCTCTAGTCTCCTCTCAAATTACTATCAAACACTAAACCAAATTACACAGATTGTTGAAATTTGTACAGAAGTCAACTGAAAGATTGCTGTATAATGGAAGCAGGGTTCCTTTTTCACTTAAAAATCGGAAAATTCAATGAGTTGTGGACTTATTGACCCGTTCTCGTAATTATAATCAGACTATTCAGCTGATTTTATATCGTTTTCTAGGATTGTAAAGATAATTCGGTTTCCTTTCTCATAAGAATCCTTTTCTCGATTGGCATGACTTGAATTTTTCGCCAATAAAATAACTAAAGGCCCGTGGTTAAACTTGTCATGTCTTAAGGCCGAAGTGTATATGTATTGTTCCATAGGTCATGAATTGTTTAAATATTAATAAAATTTATAGCAAAGTTTTTATTGTTATTTAATTTAATTGAATTTAAAATTAAATTTTCTATTCTTATTTTCATTTATAATAAATGCGTTGGTATTTAATTTATTTCTGCATTTCTTCACATCACTTTCATTGTGACCCACTTTTTTTCCTCTTTAAATTTTACTGCAAGATGTGCTTTTCTTTAATTAAAATATATATTTTTTTGTTTTTGTTTTGTTCTATTTAAACCCCCTTCCTTGCTTTTTCTTTCATTGTAAAACAATCAATAAACAATAAATTACTTGTTGAGAACCACTGTTTGGCACGCTCATCTAGCTTAAAAGCACAGAATACAACACAATGGTTGTGTTTTGTGTTGTTTTATTTATTTTTTGTAAATAACAGCAACAATCTTTCATTTATTCAGTCAATGAGTCCATCAGTAATGATACAGCACGCTAACTAAACGGTTGTTCCTAAGGAATTTAATTAAAATAAAACACACGCAAAAACAAAAAACCGAAAAAACATCGTAGAAAACATGTGTATTATGCTAATTACAGTACAACAATAAAGAGAGTGTAACTAACGGTCATTAAAAGCAATGACATATATATGGTATAATTAAAAGAAAAAAGTGCCTTTCTATCTCACTCTAAAATAAAAAATGAAAATAATCATGAATAGAATTTAAAAATTTATAAGAAAATAAAAAAGAAATTAAAAAAGAAAGAAAAATAGAATGTCTAGAAAGTATTTAAGTGCCTTAGAAAAAAGGGTTGTTTTTAAGAGAATAACATAAAAAGAGAAAGCAAAATAATAGTGAGTGAGTGTATTTATGTTAAAGCAGAGCAATTTTAAGAGAAAATCATCAAGTGATAAAATAAGTATTGTTTGCAATGAATGTGTTGATACTTAAAGTAAAAGTATTAAGAAAAGAATGTTAATGTTAAATATTGTTATCAAAAGAAATATAAAAAATAAAAATAAAGAATATACAGAAGAAAAAAAATGTAATAAATAAGTACATGAAATGGCTTGTTTGTCTTGCAAGAATGTAAACAAAATCACGTAAAACAAAAAGAACATTAAGCAAGCAACAGCATCTTTAACGAAGTGAACAATTAAAAGAATTTTTAAACAATAAATGATAAGCATTTAACAAACAAATAGCTTCAGCAGATTTCCTATAAACAAATAAACCAATTTCACCACCATGAAATACTAGTTGAAAAACACTTCAAATTGCCATAAATATTCTTCTCTTTGTAATGAAACTGAAGGGCTTTTGAAATAAATTTCTAATGAAAGTGAATGAAATGTCTGGAAAATTGCTTTCTAGAGGGTGCTTTAGAAGGGAAGCGAGGGAGAGTGATGGTGTAAAAGACAGCACTTATGAATATGGGTCAATGTTTTTAATAAACTTGAACTCATTTGCTTTCTCTCTCTTTCTCTCCCTCACCTTAACTTACAGTATTACAAGAAGCCACTTGTCTGTACAAAGGCATTAGAGAGATTCAAATCAAAATTGCATGGCAAATAGGAGTCAAAGAGAGAGACATTAAATATTACTTGATTTTAAAGGAACTTGAGAACATAAAAGAGAAAAGTGTCTGAAAGAAATTACCGCAAATTCTGTTGCAATATGATTTTAAATAAGAATATATGGTGCCTTGTGTCCGAAGGCTGTATTTGGCATAATCACTATGATTCTGGTTAGAAGGTCTAGTAGCTATTTTGAAATGAATTAGAAAATCAATCGCGTTTCTAACACGTTTGTTTTCGCATTCAAACACGATAAGCCCAGTTTTAATCAACAAATTTTTGTCTTTTATAACGATTTTCACAAGCGGGCTGTTCGCCGTCAAAAAAATTCGCGAGAAATATTGTAGTCGCCGTGGTCTAGTAGGTAATGTGTTGCCTTATTAGACGAAAAGCCAGTTTCGAGCCCCAGGCCAGACATCAAGACAACCCTACAAGAACAGTGACAGTCATTTGATTGGTCATTTGACTGTCACTACTGATGGAAATATCCATCATCGCGTAGAACAAAGTTTCTATCAGTTTCTTAAGGCAAATAGACAAAACTGATGGAAACATTTGTGTACATGTGATTTTTCATCTCCCTTGCACTTATGAATTCTATCGACTTTAAAACATATGTCTGAGCTGCTCAATCTTTTGTTGTTTACCAATCAAGGATGATAGAAATGTAAGTCAGGGTTGATCAATCATACTTGAGGTATATATCCATCACTGTTGACTAGTCATACTTGATGAATATATCCGTCAAATCTGACCGGTATAACTTTTATATAAAACTCGATTTTAATGTTATTTTTATTATAAAATGTATTTGTTTTTATTTTTATTTATTATATTAAAGTTTATTTTTTAAATATTTTTTTGCTTCGGTGTATGATGGCTCCTTTCTACGGCTTTTCTAATACTTTCTTCAAAGTCTAAGGACCCTTGAAGATTGAAAACTTCTGAAATTTGTAGAAGATATATATATATATATATATATATATATATATATATATATATTTATACAGTACATATGCTGATACATAAATAATGTCTTTTTCATAATTTATATATAAAAGTATGGACATACCTCGTATAACTTTTTGAAATAGCGAAAGCTTAGCAAGCGCTTGTTTCCCCCACCTTCCTTCCCAATTATATTTTTCCAGCAGGTCATCAGTTAACACTGCACGAATGACACTGCTGACATCCTCAGATGTGCCTTTCAATTTATGAAAGTATGTAATCTGTAAAGAAATATGATTATTAAATATTTTAAAAAAGAAATAATTTGACTTTATTACCATTGCTTGGCAAAACTCTGGAGATTCTAACTTCTGCTCTACCTCTCCCACCGCTTCGATTTATTTCAGTGGAAGCATGCTGCCTACTTCGTCCAGATGCTTATCCTGCTTTTCACCAGTCATGCGACACACAGAATGTCAAATGTCCTTTTTTCAATGCTAAGGCGTTTTTGCAATTGCCTTTTTTCCATAATTAAATTTGTTTAAAATAAAATAAATAATAAATAAAAAAAATTTATTTTATCTTTATTTTTTCTTAATTTTTTTAAGCGTGTTTTCTTTCTTAATTTTTTTCTTGTTTTTTAAGTTTTCTTCTTGTTTTTAAGTTCTTTTATTGCTCTCTCAAGTCTATTTCTTGTTTTTTTTTATTATTGTCAATTTAATTTTCCACTTTAATCCTGCAATTTAGTTTAATTTTTGTTTAGTTTTAAAATGCTCACTTTCGTACGACGCTTTTGCAGAAATAATTATCAAAATGTAGTTGTTTCACTCTTGCATATGCACTCTTTACCAGTTTACAAATTTTTCTAACAATGGCGACAACAATAATTTATAACGGCATAAAATGCAACTCTCTACCACAACTGTGACGGTCATTTTACCAGTCATTTGACTGTCATTATTGATGAAAACATTCATAACATTTTTTTTTTTCAAACTATTTTATAAAAAAATGCAAATGTGTTAGTAATAATAATTTTTCATGTGTTAGTTTCAGTCATTCATTTCTTGTAGGGAAAATACTAAAAGTATTTCTTTGGCGACTTCCTCTCAGCAGATTTCTGGCAAAAACTCTGAGGGTAAATAAAATTGCCATGAAAAAGTTTCTCAGAATTCTGTCGTTCGGATTTGACATCAAACTGTAGGTCCCACCACTCATGTATAAAATTAACACACACAACATAAATGGTGTGAGAAACTAGGACGTTGCACAATGGGTCATTTCGACCTCCGGGTACTGTACTTGTCTTAATTGACAAGTACACGTTCTCTAACCTAACCTAACCTAACATAAATTTCACATTATTTAAGAAAAGAAAGAACAAATTTTTAAAAAAGGCGCCTTGTTAATTATATCGATATCTTAAAACTCCGCAATAATCGATATTCTGACGCCCCGCAATTTGTACTAATTAATAGAGACTGTATTTGTCGACGGAATGCACTTTAAGGGTTAATAAACTCGTCATGAAGCCTCTGAAGCAAAAGCTGAACACTCATGGTCATTTTTTTCTTTTACAGAGAATGGGTCCTATTCGTGCAATACTTGGAGTTGCAAATTGAGAAAGTAGGTTATAGCAGGAGAAAAGGGGGGGATATAGGAGTACAAGCTAATTGCTAAAATATTTTCCCTCACAGTGTCAGGCAGTCATTGATTTCTTCAGAAGTTCTAAATGTAGACAATCTATGTTTGAATTGGGAACAGAATCACAAAGGATCAGCCCAGCCTATTGATTGTCTACCAATTCTTCAAAACATGCAATAAAAACTTTCTAATGGCCAATCCGAGTTTGAAAACCGTTTGCGTCACCATATCACTCACTATTCTACCACAACTGTTTTCACTTTAACTTGTTGTAACTTTCTTTCACAACTCAATATTTTCATTCGATTCCTTTTCGTTTATATTCAAGTTTGGGTCTTAAGGTATTTTTGTTGTGTGAGTCCCATACATAAAATTTCTCTTGGGCTTCTAAAGCGGTGTGCATTTCAAGTCAAAATGACTGGCACTGAAGCAAAGAAAACTACGTATTACTAACTGTTAGCGTATCTAAACCAAGAATACTTTTCCCATGAAAATGTGCATGAATTGCGTTGAGGCTGTTAAAGCCTCTTAATTTTTCAAAAATTTGAAAACTGATCTTTTACCTCCACCCTGATTCAAACCTTGATTGCACAGGTTTGTAATCAATTACTTTAATCAAGTAATTCAAATTCAACCAAGTCATCTCAGAAATAGGCCGTTAAATACCATATTTTTTCTTTACTAGTAAACAGCTTTAGCGTTCCAAAAAGCCATCAAAAATCTTTCGAAGAATAATTTTTTTGATTGAGGATTGAGTTTCCCAAGACCAACTTGCCGACTATTAGAAGATATTATTATATTTATTATTATTATGATATTATTATATTAACAAAATATCAATTTAAAATATTACTAAGAAAAAAGTTTTATTAAAAGTGTTTTTTAAATGTAACAAATCAAAAAAATTTCCATATAAAATCACATTTTTCATGGCCATTTTATAAAATTTTGTGTGTAATTTTAGCTTTAATTGTGGTTAAATTTTGATATTTTTATACGATTTTGTATTGCGTCTGCCATATCATAACCGAAATAAGAAATTTAAAACTTTTAACACAAAATCAAATCAAAATAATAAAAAATAATAACAAAAACAGAAATAAAAAAAACAAAATTGAAATCATTTAAAAAATGGTTTTAAAATTAGATGTTGCCGTACAAACTGAATTATCAGAATTATTATGGTACTCAAGCTCAACTTCAACGACCGCAACAACTTCACGTACTTCCTCTATACCAGGTAATATTTTGAAAAATATTTAAAAAAAAAAATCAACATTTGTTTTTAAAGTTTTTATTTAATAAACAAATACTATAGTAGAGATATACTAAAATTGAGTTTATAGGTCAATATGTATGTACATATATTTGTTATTGTTAATGTATGTCATCATCGTAATCGTCATGGTTGGTAAAAGTAAATAAATTTTTAAGTGAATTTTAACACTTTCATTATATCGTAATTTTATTACCTTTTTTCGTAAGCTGGTAATTTTTTATAGCCAAACAATGTTAGAAAGGAATTGTTTTTCTTTCTAGTTTACATTCAGAATTTTATTACATTTTAAGCTCTCTATTGTAAGGCAATAGGAAAACTGAAGTAGGCTTCAGGGAAATTGAATTCCAAATACTTGTTTTAAAAAAATCTCTAATTTTTGTCACTTTTTAAGCTCCAACAAAATACTTTCTAGAAAGAAAATTATTTTCTTTCCGGGGAAAATTGACTTTTTTCTCGTTATGAACATCAAAAGCAATTTGTTTCTCTTGTAGCAGAATAATGCTAGGTTGCAGAACAAATTGCACTTTCATCTACCCTATATTCTGGACTTAACTTTCTTTCTAAAGGTGAAGAAAGTTGGAAGAAATAACTAGGTGGGAAGAAATTTAATTCGGACTCTGAAATCCTCTCGCAAACTAAACTATTTTAACGATGGCTGCCTTCCAAAATGTGTCAATACAAAGTTTGTATGCAGTTTCTACTACTGTATATAAACTATGTAGATATGCAAAGTAACCAAACAATGCATCAACTGTAAATCCGATGCCCGATTGCTTTTTGACTACGTTAAAAATACACATTGACGACGTTTTGAAATAGAATACATTGTATACATATATTTTGTACAGCGGCATTATGAAACACGATACTTTGTTCAAACACAAAGCATCTAACATTTTGGAAGGCAGCCGATCTCAACAAATATTTGTCTTTGAATGTAGTTTGGTTAGTATATAGAGCTTGGAACACTGTACAGTTATAGAAAAAAGTCCACATATAACCGTGTATATAGCAATCTCTCATCTATCTCTCATTTTTCTATTCGTTTTTAATTTATTTCTAATAATTTCTAGGTTATACTTTTTTATATTCGTTTTTGTCTTCAAACGTTTTTAATTAGAATAGCCTTAAACAACGCTATAACACCTTTTTCAATTTGATAAAAATTACCGTCATAAAAACCTACATACAACTGTGTATGTAGAATTTTATCTTTCACTGTATGTTGTATAAAAATTCATTAAATTTTATACAAAGAGCTGGTTTCATTTAAAAGGCCACAAACGTATTATTGTTATGCAATTTCCATAAGCAATGTAAACTACACGCGGGAAGTCGCCGTAGTCTAGTAGGTAGTATGTTGGTTTCTTCGCAGTGAGACCACAGTTCAAACCCCTGGTCAAACATCTCCAGCATAATGAAATATAAAAAAAATATTTCTTTGGTGACTTTCTCTCAGCTGATAAATAAAATTATAATTAAAAATTTCTAAAAAATTCTGTCGATTTTAAGCAGTAGGTCTCGCCACTCATGTATAAAATTAGCACACACAACTTTAGTGGTATGAGAAGCTACTTTGTAACCCAGACTAAAGGGTTGTAATGATCAATTATGTATGATCAGAGAGAGATCAGCAATGAGATTCAAAAAGATGAGTAGAATCGAATCATACTCATAATTTCTGATACTTATACGCTTTCATACTTATTTTAATATCATGGAACCTCTACTCATATTCAAAGTTTGAAGTACTCATCATACTCATACTTAACAACACGTATGATGTTGTTGATTTCGACTCTCTATAACTCAACACATACACGAATCACAAAACAAGTATGAATCGAGTCACTCGAACCATTTATACAGTGTGTGACATAAATGTGTAAATGAATTTTTAAATATCTATATTTTTAATTTTTGGCGTAACTGTTATTCATATGGTAACTTTTGTTTACTCAATGTAAAGATCAACTGTTGTGAAATATGGCAATACCAAAAATCGTCATGTGGAGTAACGGTACTTTGATACCACGAGATCAAAAAGTTAAAAACTGATTTACACTATTCTGACTCGCTGGAAAAAAGTTAAAAAATAACACGTTTTTAATATTTAAAAAATATTAATTTAAACAATTTCGTTGGTGAAAGAATGTTAATGTGTTTTAAGTATTAAATAAGATCATATTTTTAATCATAAACCTAATTATTTATCATTTCACAAGGATTTTTTAAAAATGAAATGGAAAATGTGTCATAGATGAGCTAAAAAATGGTCTCTCCTACAGAAAAATTTCTCAAAAATTTAATATTTCATTTAAAACTGTAGGAAATATAGCAAAAAGGAGCGGTTTGACTTTCCCAGCACCACGTTTGGGACGCAATTCAATCCTTTCGCTAAGGGATAGACGCACGGTGCAACGTTTAGTTGCATCAGGAGAGCTAATGGTCCTCGTGAAGTGCAGCAAAAGTTATCTTCATGCTACCAAATTAAAATATCTAAGAGAACAGCTCTTAGAGAAATAAATAAATGTGGTTTTCATGCAAGAAAAAGGGTTAAAAAACCACGTTTAACCGAAAGACACAAATCACTTAGGTTAGCATTTGCAAAAAAATATCGAAACTGGACTATGGATGACTGGGAAAAAGTAATATGGACAGATGAGTCCAAAATTAATCTTTTTGGTCCCGATGGGCCTAAATATGTTTATAGGAAGCCAAATGCACCTTTGACGGACCGCGATGTTATACCAACTATGAAATTTGGTGGTGGAAAATTGCTTTTTTGGGGATGTTTTTGTGTGCAAGGAGTAGGAAAACTTCATAAAATAGTTGGAAATATGAATGCCGAAATGTATATCGACATTATAAAGTCATCGTATATGGATAGCCTAACTGCTTGGGGTCGAAATGTTGAAAACTCTGTCATGCAACAAGATAACGATCCTAAGCACAAGGCTAAAAAAACTCTTGAGTTTTTCGAAACAGCCAAAATTTCTTTATTGGTCTGGCCTCCACAGTCACCGGATTTAAACCCTATTGAAAATTTATGGGGAATACTCAAACGTCGGGTTTATAATTACCAGCATAACTTTAAAAGTACAACTGAGCTCTGGCAGCGCTGTCATGACATTTGGTCATCCATAACACAAGCAGAATGTCGAAAACTGGTAGAGAGTATGCCTTTCAGAATTCAGGCTGTTGTAGATTCCAAAGGAGGATATACGAAGTACTAAAATTGTGATTTTCATAACTCGCGACAAAAGTGTGTAAATGAATTAAAATTTATTTTTTTATTTTTCTGAAGAATAAATTAGTTTATGTTTTATTTGGTTAGTTAAAAAAATCTTAAATAAATATGGGTTTCAAAATCACAAAACTTTTGTTAATATACTTTATACCTAAAATATTTTGTCACAAAGTGTAAATATTATGACATCATTTACACATTTGTGTCACACACTGTAAGTATTATAAAAGTATTTTTCTAAAGTTATGAATCTAAATATAGGTAGGCTTATGAATCAAACATATTTCAAATGGTAAGAGTTTGATGTCAACGTTGTACGCATACTCATTGCAATCTGTACTTATAAATCAACGTAGTAGTGAATACGAATGAATCAGAGTACGTAGTTAATTTCAATATTGTTAGCTCACTTATATTCAAAATTTCATAAATGCTTATGAGTAGCGAAAAAACGATTCATTGTTGATCTCTGGTATGTATGTAAATGATATGCGGATTTTGATGCACCAATGCCACTCCTTGATTTGTTAGAACATAAATGAATTTGTAAAACTACATGGCAAAATGACAAGTTGTCAACATATCATACATCAGCTCTGGTAACTTTATGTACATACGTGTATTTGCAATGTCAGTTTAAAAATAATTTCATGAGAAATTCTTTAAAAAAAAAATTCCAATTCCACCTGTTTTGTTTGAATTCTTAATTAATTGATCTTTACAACCGTTTAATCAGGATTACAACCTCGGTTCTCATTTATGAATTCATTCTTTTAAAAATCTGCTTTCTTTAAATCTTCAAAAAGTTTAATGTTAAAATTTTATTTTATAAATAAAAGTACAACAACAACAATATACTTCCTCTACCAAAAAAAAAGAATAAAAAACAAAAACAAACAAAATATTTATTTGTTTAATAATTGTTTATTAAATTATTCATTCATTCATTCATTCCATTTATTTTTTAAAGAAATTTTTTATTCTCCTCTACAAGAGTATTCTTATGGAGTTGTTTTTGCATTGATTTTTATTTGTTTTAAATGAAATCGTCAACATTTTAAAAATATTTCTCATCACATAGTATTTCCATAGCAGTTGCTTGTTCCTTTTTTTTTTTTTGACAAACAATTTTTACTGATTAGCAGCAGGGGCGGCCACCAAAGTAAAGTAAAGGAAACGAATGCTGAACCAAAGAAAAATGATTTAAAAATACAAAAAAGAGCTGAGAGAGATAAATGAAATTCATTAAGCAAATTAGCACTGCAATGTACGAGCATTTAATTTGTCTACTCGTTAGTAATGGCAAAATTAATGACGAATTATAATTAACAAATCAATCAAACAGCCCAACTAATAGCCAATTTCGAGCGCCTGCTTTTGTCTTGCAAGTAATTGCTTTTGAAGTAATAAAATTTGATTGAAAAATTGTTTGGTGTTTAGAAGGCTCTTCTATACCCCTAATCGATAATGAATTTTCTTACTTCATTATTTTCTAATTCCCCGTATGTATAGATATACTGTGAGCATAAAAAAAAACACTGTACATTAAATAGAAATATACATTAATAAATTACCGTTATTTTTATTTTAAAATTGCTTCATAAACAGTTTTTAAAATTGAAAAAAAAAAAATTGTAAATAAATTTCAAAATATTGTTAAATTTTTTCGTACACACTCTCCTTAAGTGGTAAACAGAGAGAGTTTGGTGATTGTTAGAATTTTATACATAACTAGCTGTACCCTGCGCGTGTTGCTAAGCCACCAACTAAAATTAATTTGAAGGAAAGACATTACACAAATGTCCAATTAATTTTGAATCATTTTATTGATTTTGTTTCCCGTTGTCGTGATGATTCAGATGAACGGGCCTGAGTAGTACGCATTCCACCAGTTTCTAATCTCACTTCTCGTTGTTCATGTGGTTCAAGCGTATGGTTCTCAGCGCCATATACTCAAAGATTTTCCAGTCTCAATGCTCTCAGTCTGATTCTGAGGCTCGTAATGCTCTTTTCTTCCGTGCTTGAGCTGTATGTCGACCACTTGCTTGTCATTCATTTTGAATAATTTTCAGTGATGCCATCCATCGGAAATTAATCGTACCAACCTCCGTCGACTCAGGCGCAACAACTTTGTTAAAGAGTGCACAATTTACGATTTAATTCAGTCATTAGTATTCAGTGGGAAATTGGTCATACCAACTTAGAAACCTTCGTCGGCTCATGCGCAACAACTTTGCTAAAGATCATGACATGATCAAATGCACAGTTTACGATTTAATTCATTTTAAGTAATTTTCAATGGCGCCACCTGCCGGAAATTAGTCATACCAACTTAGAAACTTTCCGCGGCTCATGCGCAACAACTTTGCTAAAGATTATAGCATGATCAAATGCATAGTTTACGATCCTATAAGGTACATACAACAAACATTCATTTTTATATATATAGACTATGGGAGGTGACACGCCCACTATAGCCAATCCGCCCATTTTGTTCATTTATATGTACGTCAAAGTCGTTCATACAAAACTTGAGGACACTAGCTGTTGCAGTTTATGAGATATGCGACATTAAATACTTATTGGGTATGTGGGCGTGGCACCTCGCCTACTTGAAATTTTAAAATAAAAAGTAGCCTATAGTTCCTTCCAGACATACAGGAAGGTACTGTTAAAATTTTTAAGAAAATCTGTCCAGCCGTTTAGCCGCCTATAGACTTCAAACAAACCCACAAACAAATAAACACACATTCATTTTTATATATAAGATGTACAGTTTCTTTTGACGCTCACTGTATAATGGAAAAACATTTCCTTTATTTAATTTGCAGTGTCATTACAATCTTAAAAAAAAAGAAAATTTCAAGATTTTTTTTATTGTTGTGATTGGCAAGAAAGAACCTTCTTTTTTTCAGACACTTTGTTTATAGTAGACCTTGTCACCATTTCTTTTTTTATATATTTTTATAATTGCTATGTTACATGCCTGCCTGCCTATACAAAGTATATATTTTGTTGTAATAATAATAAAAAATATAAATTATTTTTTTTTACGTTTAAATGTTATCGAAATGGCATTGAGTCACGCGAATCCAAAGAGAAAGAAAGAAGAAATGAAAAAAAAACACAATATCTGCGATAAAATGAAAGAAAATAAAGACAGCAATTTAGATACAAGGAACCATTAGTTAGTCGTCTCTAATATTCTGCAAATAAAAATAGAAACAGTAGCAGTGTGGAGACACGAACATACACGTAAGGCAAAAATATGTTTGCGGCAATCATAATTTGAAAAAAAAACATATTAAGTGGAAGGGGATAGCAAATGTACTGGTCAGAGACCAGCAATGTATCGCTTTTTCCGCTACAACAGTATTGAAATCCAACAACTCTGATTCATTCGTACTCAGTACAACATTGATTTATAAGTACAAGGTGCAATGAGTATGAGTACAACGTTGACATCAAACTAATAACATTCGAACTATGTTTGGTTCATAAGCCGCCCACTCATTCAGATTCATAAATTTAGAAAAATACTCTTATAATACTTATAAATGGTTCGAGTGATTCGAATAATTCGTCAAAATTTACAGTCTTAGTTGTTGTTGCATTTACAAAAAAGAAAAAGACAGCAAGCAGAGCAAACACACAACCTTCTTGTGAGTATGTAGTGTTCGTACGCGATTCATACTTATTTTGTGATTCGTGTACACGTCATGTCATGGAGAGTCGAAATCAATAACATCATGCGTATTGTTAAGCATGAGTACCATGAGTATTTCCAACTTTGAATATAAGTAGTATGAGTATGACATTAAAATAAGTATGAATGCGTATAAGTATCAGAAATTATAAGTATGATTCGAATCTATTCATCGTTTTGAATACTCATTGCCTCTGGTACTGATATTTCATGTAAACACTCATTATTGGTGATTACAACCCATTACTAAGGACTACAACCTAGCTGCTCACAGTATCCATGGCAAGTCTGATCGACCGGTTTGACAGAATAGAACATGGGTGTTAGTTAGTCCCATAATTTTTGACCAGAAGTCTGCTAAGAAAGGCCGCTCGCTTATTTTCATATCTTTTTTTTAAGTTGTGAAAGCTGAGATTTGAACTTGGGACTCTCGTTACGAAATTAACAAACTAGACTACATTGACCACATAGTAACATTATCCATTCTTTTTATATCTAATCATGGGCGAGTTTAAAAATAATTTCAATCACTATTTGGACTTAAGGATAGATTTTGTTCCTTTCCTCCTTTTTCTATCTTTTCAAGCTACCTTGTGATCTGCTTCGTCTTTCCATTTCTTAAGGTTTCCAATCAAAAGCTACTTTGCTTATGTTTATCATTGGCAGGTTTACGTAGCACATGCCCTATCCATCCCTATATCCCTTCGGAGGCATACATTCGAAATACAATTGTTTGCCCACCATATGTGGAGTATATAAGGCAAGACTCTGTTGCTGACTTCAATAAACATAAACCAAGTTTAGCATGCATATTACTACACAGTTTGAAGTCGCCGTAGTCTAGTAGGTAGTGTGTTGGCTTATTAGACGTAAAGCCAGGTTTTGAGCCCCAGGCCAGACATCAAAACAAAATACAAAAAGTATTTCTTCGGCGACTTTCTCTCAGTAGATTTCTGGCAAAAACTCTGAGAATAAATAAAATTGCCATGAAAAGTTCCTCAAAAATCTGTCGTTCGGAGTTGACTTTAAACTGTAGGTCCCGCCTCTTATGTATAAAATTAACACCTGACTAAAGGGTTGTAATGACCAATTATGTATGTATGTATTACAACACAAGGAGAACGACACTGTTGAAGAGAGGAATCTTTGTTTTAGGGCCTGTTTTGATTAGATCAACGGCTAATGGAAAGGGGCTTTAGCCCTCATAATTCTATAAGAAATAGCAGCTCGCGCCTCTCCGTCTGGTATAATTTGCTTGCCTTGGAAGGTGAATTCTTTGACTGATTTGGTATTTTCGCTATGTAAGTAAAGAGTTATTGAACGATTTCTAAGCACCCAGCGGAGGTTATGGTCTTATGCCGGGCTCTATTGCAAGGTGTTTGTGGGACACCGTTCACGTTCCGTTCCCGTTCATGTTCTAACATGTGCTCCCACACAATGTTTTTTTGCTTGCAACTACGCATCAATCTACCAATTGCTTCAAACCAACGGCCACTACCATAACGATCCTACTGAACCATAAAATAGAAAAGAGTGAACGTTTGAAGTGTATATACGCAGCATTGACATGCCTCTGGACCAAAATCCGCACCAAAAAGTGACTCGTTTTGGGTGCGTCGGCTTTTCAATGTATGCGTGCGGGTTTTCTGTGCCCCAAATGCGACAATTTTGCTTGTTTACATATCCGCCAAGATCAAAATGAGCTTCATCTGAAAAGATGATTTTTTTTGCCAAAATCGGCGTCTTCTGGTGTAGGCTACTGCATGGCTTTCAAACAAAAAAAGAAATTTGAGAAAATATTCAGTAGTTTTTTTTAAAGCATTTTCAAAAAAAAAAATGTTATTTGGCGGACCCTTTATATGTACACCATGTTGATATTTGTTGAAAGCACCTTTAGCCGTTTTAATATGCAATTCAATGCCCTCATTAGCACTATCCTTTGTAGTTACCATACCATACTGCCCAGATACTAGGTGAAGATGCCTACACATTCAAAGATAGATAGTTACGTACACATGTATTAATGACTTCAAGAAATCCTACTTAATTGTTATGGCAACTAAAATATGTTTTTTTAAAGACATTTTTTATTTTATTTTATTGTTTAAATAAAAAAAATTTTTCATTTTCAATTTACTTATGAACGTCATCAGTTCATTTCAATTCTAGTACGTCGTGCATACGTGCATACTCGTACATACGTTAAAAGTTTTAGACAAGTTTAGAAAATAACAAACAAAAATAGCTACGTACGTATGTACGTGTTGAAAACTAACGGTCAATTATCAATAATAAATGGGGGCTAAACTGACTGACTGCCTAACTAACTAACTCACTAACTAGTCAGCATAACATGCATATTATTAAGCAAATAAACAAACAAATGCATGCAACATTTGGAATGAATATGGAAATGAAAATGAGCAACAAATGTTTATAGTCAGATAGACAGACAGACAGCGATGTATTGGGAATACAAAAAACTCATTTAAAGTTGTCGGCTTCTTTAATTAACCCATTGCGTGAGGTGGTTTTTAAATTATTGTTAAACATCAATTAATTTAAACTTGTTTATGGTTTGGTTTTTTCGAATTTATTTTGAAAGGCTAATGCTTGTTTAACTCTTTTTTTGACTTTAAAAGGTCTTTGGTTATAAATTAGGTTCTAAATTGTTTAGAAATGTAAAAATTTATTAAAAAAAAATCACATTTATTGTATCACTGTGTAGAATTATAATTTGAAATATTAAAAATTTGGAGACAAATGTGTTCTGTATTAGTCATTCTATTGGTTCAACGGAATAAACAAAAATTAAAATTTTTAAAAATAAAATTAAATCCCTTTGTGGTGTATAATACACCACAATTTTTTTTATAATTAATTACTCTCATAAATCTCTGAATATTAAAATTTTATTGTTATTTGATCATACCATTGGAAAAGCTTAATGGTAACAGTGGCTTAAAGTTATTTTATATTTTAAATTAATTAATTAGTTTCGAATTTTACAAAGAATTGATAAATTACTCCAGTTCTTTATCATTAATAAACATTTTTTTTTTATTACTTACTAAAGCTTCTTTAGTTGAACTTTAGTCGCTCGTATCTTTATAGTAAAAACAAAATACTGTTTGATTTCGTTTTACATAAACTTTGTGTTGCAATTTGTATACATTAAGCCATCGATAGATATCATGACTTTCATAATATACAGTGACGCAGATAATTATACGTACCCCCCTAAAAATCATTTTTTTAAATGATAATATATGGACAAGTCAACTGATTTTTGCGCCAAATTTTTTGTTTTCCGTTACAGCCGAACAAATTATATTTGTTCTCATCACTAAATATTACATTCGCCCAAAAATCAGTTGGGGGTACGTATAATTATCTGTGTGACTGTATGTATTATAAGATTTGATTTTTAATTTGTTTGTCTATGATTTTCGTTAATCCGTTTTAAAAACATTTTCATTAAGCAACAACTACTAGGTTTTATGTTTTATGCCAACTTTACTGTCGTCCAAAAATATTTTTAAATTTTTCTAATAAAACAAAGTAGGAAAAATTTAGGGCCTATCAAGTTAGGAATTACTGTACACATTAGTTTTTTCCCCATTTTTTTTTTTTTTGCTTGAGTTCTCTTAATGATGGAGGTCATATCTTCCTAATTATTGCAAATGCCTATCATAACATAACGTAATTGATCATTACAACACTTTAGTTAGGATTACGACTCAGTTTCTCATTTATGTTGTGTGTGTTAATTTTATGTTTCGGTGGCGGTGCCTACAGTTTAAAGTCGACTCCGAGCGACAGATATTTTTTTGAGAAACTTTTCATGGCGATTTTCTATTCACTCTCATTGTTTTTGGCAGAAATCAGCTGAGAGGAAGTCGCGAAAGAAATTATTAAATATTCATACTTCGTTTTGTTGGAGATGTCTGACCTAGGCATTGAACCATAGTCTAACGTCTAATAAACCAGTAAACTATCCAATAGACTGCGGCAATTTGAAATCCCTATCATTCGCTGTATACTTTAGTTTTGGAAACATTAAAAAATCGCCATCACAATACAATGAATATTGGAGGCATGATTACGTTACTGTTTATTGCCAAAATGTCTTTCGCAAATGACTCCCGAACTGCGCAGTAATTTATACAACATTTTTCCAATAATTTTTCCAACGTGCACTACCTTTTGTATTTCCAATGGTATGCCATGTTTGAGTAGGCCTGCCTATGTATTCCATTGCAGTGTGTCCTTGACGATACTTCTTTGAGCTTCCACAGTGCATACCCCGTTCATCACCATCTACTTCTTTTGATTTCACTACACATTGGCTTCATTGCTTCGTATAGGTGGCTTGGTTTGATTTAATGTTTGGCCATTGCATTCCTAGTGTTTCTACTTATTCTTTTTTATGCTATTTGTTAAGAGCTTTAGAACTTTAAATGATAATTACAAATATTTTATTCCAAATATTTTATTATAATCTGGTATGAGTTACAAGGTCCATTTCATGTCTAATTTTTTTTACTACTTTTCCCAATAAACCCGGCGCGTCAATGGCAAGTTGAATATTGGTTTCCAATGCTTAAAGAGTTGCTGATTTGTCGACTTTGAGCAATGACTTAGTGCATCAGTTCTTTCGGGTCTGCCATTAAGCACTTCCTATCTTTAAATTTTATTAAAACAAAGTGTAGCTGGAAAGACCTATTGATGCCATTACACGCATACATACAGAAATAGTCATTACAATCCTTCAGTCAGGATTACGACCTAGCTTCTAACACCACTTATGGTGTGTGTGTTAATTTGTTTTTAGACATGAGTGGCGGGATCAACTGTTTACAGTCGATTGCCAACGACAGAGTTTTTAAAAAACTTTTCATTGCAATTTTATTTTATTCTCAGGGTTTTTGCCAGAAATCTGCTGAGAGGAAGTCGTCGAAAAAATATTTTTTCATATTTCATTTAGTTGGAGATGTCTGACCTGTGGTTTGAAGCGTGACCTCGCGTCTAATAAGCCAACACACTACCTACTAGAATTTGGCGACTTCAAACAATATTTACTTGTTATTTAATTCATATATTTTTAGTGTTATTTTTAGTTTTTATAAAGAAAATTGTATGTCAACATTTTTTTTGTGTGTACTCCTTCAGTGCGCACTCGATTATCATTGCAATTAATTAAGGCCTTTATGTGTGTCATATAAGATCGTTCAAATGTCTGCGACGACTTCTCTGGGTGAAGTGCATTCAAGATGTCAAATTTTCCATGTCCATGATGGCGTGAATATTACACAAATTTGAAGATAAAATTTATTCGCGATATGCTATGAGTGAAGACAGACGACAGATGCATAATTTGAAATTATTGAGGATTAGCAGTTAGGCATCTGCTGCCTCAGATGCTATTATAGTTTATAGCAGATTGTGCTCAATGTTATCAAAGAAAACAATTGAGTTGGAAATATTTTCATTTTTAACAAAATGTATGGCTATTGTAAACACAATAGACAAAAACTTTAAAATACATTTAGACATACAATATACATCTGCCGATTTGTTAATTGTATAAAAACATTATTATTCCTTTAAATTTTTAAAAACTTATTGTAAAAAAGGCAATTTATGCTCTTAAACTCAAAAGCGATAATAATCGGATTTTTTTGTTTTTATTATTTGAAAAACATTTTCAGATTTGCCATTCTCTCAAGCATATTAGAACTTGAATTCAATCTTTATCAAGGCTATTTGAAATTGATTTTGTCTGTTTTGTTTTTGTTAAATAAATATTTAATCTGCTGATTGTTTAATTAAGCTTCTAGGCGAATGACATTTTGTTTATTCGCTTCATTAATAAAACGATTTTGTTTAATTGTTTGAAAGTTGAAATGTGAATTTCATGAATCAAACAAACCTTTAGTTTGAAGAGCCCTTTTTGCCATAGTTGAATTCAAAATCAATTAAAATTTTTTAAAACTAGTTTCAAGCAACTTTTAACAAAACGATTAGTTTCTCAGAACATAGTTTAACGCTGAAAATAATATTTTTTTCGTGAGATTTGAACGTAATAAACGAGATTTACGGCGCCAAAAGTTCTTGATCAGTTTTTTTTGCTTTCGTGTGTTGCTGTTGTTTTTTTCTTCTATTTATTTAAAGTCATTTAACACCGGTTAATAATATTAATTTATTTTAATGTAGGTTGTAATTTAAATACAATGTTTAATAACATTTTGAAGCTGTAGAGAAAAAATTAAAAAAAAAATCAGAAAATTTTTTTTATTTTATTGTTATTACATCAACACGTGAGATCATTTGCCAATAAACAAACAAAAAACTAAAAAAGGCAATAAATTAAAAAAAAAAAATGCCAGCAACACTCTTAAAAACTTTAATTGTTTTTCAATCTTAAAAAAATTTCATTAAGGCTAATCACAGTTTATACGGCATGCGGTATTTCTTATTACCCGGCATGTGTTTTATAAAATATTTGTTGAAAAAAACATTTTTTTTTAAATTCCTTGAATTGTGTTTATCATGTTCAGTGCTGTTAAATAAAGTCTTAAAAATTTATTCATGGCATTTCCTTATTGAAATATTCCAACATTTCTTTAAATTAAACGCTTGTTATTCTCCACTCAAGTGAAATTATTTAATTTTTCAAGTGAAAATCATAATTATTGTCACTGGAGAGCTGGATGCACAACAAAAAAAAAAAAAAAAAAAAACAACAAAACTAATAAATCGTGTTTATTTTTTTGGCTTCAACCCAACTTGCAACAGGTTGTATTGGTTGTTGGGGTTGCATGCGTAAAACGCATAAAGAAGTTGTTTCTTTATTTCTTCAAATTTTAAAATCAGGTTTTCCCCACATGCCTATGCCTATGTCATTGCTGCTTTATTTTTGTTCTCTTTTAATCGCTTTTGTATCGCTAGGCCGCTAAAAAAATAAAACGAATCTCAACAATTTTTAACACTTTTTTTTCTTTCTTCAAAATGCAGGGGGAAATTGTTTTCATATCGCCTTAACCAATGATTTAGTTGCAAAGAGGTTACCAGATGATAAGTATGAATAGCGTTCTCGTATTCGTTATGCTTAAGCGTCATTAAATCTATCAACAGAATACAACCGTGAAGATGTATTCCATTTAAACTGACAGTTTAAAAAACTTCGTAGAATGCGGTCGTGACATGATTATCTTACTGTAAAGCATTAGCAGATTTCCTAAATCTCTCACCTCAGTACGCATAATTTCTGAACAATGTTGCCATACTTTTATTAAAGTTAATGAGTTTATGTTTGTTTTTATATTCACTCATTGCTCATAAGGAAGATGTTATTGTGCACTAAGCAGTCAATTGGCACAATTTGTGGTTATGTTTAACGATTTAATTATGTGCCACATTTTGTTACTATTGTGTTTTTATTTGAAGTTATCGCCAGTATGAAATAATCCATTAAAAGTTTATTTGTGAGAAATAATTATTAGGAGGAAGTCACCGTAGTCTAGTAGGTAGTGTGTTGGCTTATTAGACGTAAAGCCAGGGTTCGAGCCCCAGGCCAGACATCAAAACGAAATACGAAAAGTGTTTCTTCGGCGACTTCTTTTCAGCAAATTTCTGGCATAAACTCTGAGAATAAAATAAAATTGCCATGAAAAGTTTCTCAAAAATCTGACGTTCGGAGTCACTTTAAACAGTAGGTCCCACCACTCATGTATAAAATTAACACACACACACAATTGATAACTCAATTCCATAGAAACATGCATTTAGATTTTCATAACAAATTTTGTACTGACGATGGCCCATCTGACAGTCAGGTCTCCATTCGAGCACCTATGCTGCCATGACCTCTAATGGCGATTAATATGGGACTGTCTGGTGAAGTTAAATCCCTTGGGTAGGGAAAATAGGGTCACCTTTTTCTGGATCCCAAGTTATATGGAAAATATGGCACTGAATGATCACATGAGCTTGTCAGCTGAGAAGCTTCCACACCCCTAATAAAACCAGAGCTTTCCTTTGGAATGGGAAGAGGAATTTCGATAATTATGGTAGAAATAGTTTTAAGTCTTGTACCCCTATTGCCGTTCTCAACTCAACTCAGTTTGGTCGTCTGCCAGTCAACCCAACTTTCACTCAACCAAATTATTTTTTGATATTGCGGAACTCAACGATTTTTAGTTGTAATTGTTATGGTGTTGCCGATATGAAATTTAAATTTCATATTGGTAACACCATGAAATTTGTTTGGAAATAGAAGAAATGAAAACGCAAAATTAATTTAAAATCAAGTTTTTGTATAAATAAAAGTAAATTAAAGATGGATTTAAGTGTGGATTTATTTTACGAAGATCAAAATCATGACGCTAATATAAATGTTCTTCGTATACGTAGAAAAATACGCGATTATTCAAATCCTCTTGAACTACCCAGTGCTAAGTAAGAAATGTCCCATGTGTAATTTTTAAAAGCTGTTGTTTATTTCATAGTTTTTATAAGTATTTTTCTCCAAATTATTATTGCTTTTTAAAAGTTTAACTTGTGTTATTTGTTTTCTCAAAAGTTCTAAGCGCTCTTGTTCTGTTGATTTTTTTTCTTAGACGGGATATTTAATAACATCTCAGGTGCATTTGTAATGACTTGCTCCACATCGGGATTTTGAGGAGACGCAAAAGCGCGACTGGTTGTCGGAGCAATATTATCAACGTCGAATGTGTGTCCAGATGGAGCTACTTGGTCATTTAGTGATAACAGGAGGGATACGCAATCCTCAAGGGCGTTAAGGGGAATTTCTTGTGAAGGACCACTTCCTGTTGCTTGATTGTTTTTTATTATTAGCAATTTTTTTTACTTGCTTTGTAGTGAATCCAAACCTATACGGAGTAAAAATTCTAATAAAATGTCTATTTACAATATTTTAGATGCTGTATACTTATACGTTGCCAATCGGAGGGGGTTTTTGTAGGTGGACCCAAGCTATTCAATTCTGTAGAAAATCCTTCCCACGCTTCCTTGCACTGATTTTTGGTCGTCCCAAATTTTTGCTTTCGTTTAGATATTTCTGGATTATTTTCCAACAACTTCACAAGTCACTCAAATTGGGTTGTTATTTGGTTGTTATTTTCAATTTCCTGCGTATTAAATATTTAATTATTTATTTTAAGCAGAAAGAAACTTACGATTTTTCCATTTTTATCTTTTTTTTTCTATTATTTTTAAAAATAAAATGTATTAAATATATAAGTGAACTCTATAACTGAGAGAGACTCAACTGCTAATAAGCAGTTGTCTATATTTAATGTTTTTGTCAACCAAACTCATACAAAGTGGTCAACCGCAATACCATAAAACACAACTAAAAAATTAACCGCACAACCAAAAAGTCAACCGCGTTTAAGTTAAGAATGGCAATACCGATTTCTGAAAGACGACCAAACTACTACAAAAGTTGTCAACCGCAATAGGGGCATAAGTCTGTATGGTTTCTTCGATTCCAACGGCCTAGGGCATCAGGAATTTTTACGTATTTTGACAACAAAGCAATTTGAAGTCGCCGCAGTCTAGTAGATAGTGTGTTGGCTTATTAGATGTGAGGCCACGGTTCAAACCACAGTTCAATATTTTTTCGGTGATTTTGGCCTCTCAGCATATTTCTGAAAAAATCTCTGACAGTAAAATAAAATTGCAATGAAAAGCTTTTCAAAAATCCGTCGCCCGGTGTCGACTTTAAACTATAGGTCCCGCTACTCATGTATAAAATTAACACACACAAGATATGTGCTGTAAGAAGGTAGGTTGTAATCTTGACTAAAGGGTTATAATGATCAATTATTTGTGTATGTAAGTTAATCATGCCTCCAATATTCACTGTAATGTGCCGCCTGCGATAGAATTAATACACACAACATAAGTGGTGTGAGAAGCTAGGCCGTAATCCTGATCAATTATTTATGTATGTATGGAATTTAGAAGCATTTTCGGAATTATAAAACCACGCTTCATATTTACTAATTTTGCTTGTCTCCATAACTGAAAAGAGCCATTAAGAGATAGTTATTCGTAACGAATGTGAAAATTGCTTGTCAAGAATTGGAATCTGAGTAGAATTGTCGAGTGTCTCCATTATACTATGTTGAGACATGCACTTTTATTGAGTCAATATTCGGTTTATTGATTACAATATTTTAAGTGTAATATACGCAGTTCACCTGCTAATTCAATATTCATTTGACAGCTGGTAAACAAAACAGCTGGTTGTTTCAACAACATTGTTTTTGTTTTGTTCGTTGTTTTTTTGTTTTGTTTTTTTTGTCGTTGTTGATATTTGAATTGTCAAATATCAATAGAAAGTGTTCGGAAAATTGTAATATGCTCACTGAACGTACTTATGACAGTGCTGTATTTGAAGTTTTAATCAATATTATAACAATTTATGAATTTATTGAGCACTAATTAATTGACATTTTATATGAAATATTGACTTCAATAATGCCGTTTATCGCAATTTACTCAATATAAGTACATGTCTGAACATAGTATCACTGAAATGCTGATTTCTCCTTCTTCCTAAGAGGAACAAAAGATGGCCCCCTAAAGCCGCAAAGTTTGGTATGTTTTTAAAAATGTTACTTCACTCGAATTGATACAATTCTCCACTTCATTGTCTGCGACTTCGTATCCTTTTTTCATATTAGTCCAGCAGATCTATATATCCTTAAGTTAGGATTACGACCTAGCTTCTCACAGCATATCTGCTACTCACAATCTGTTGAGGCTTCTGATTGCTCTTCCAAGTTCTTAACTGTAATATAAGTTTTAAAAACATGATTAAATTACGGGTGATATTAAAAGAATCAAATCAAATCAAAAAACTGGTCACCTTTATTACAAAACAACAACAAAAAACCTGCCTTATGTTATGAAAAAAAAAAAACAATTCCATACAAGTCTTGATATGTGGTGCAAGAAAATCTCAAATATTAAGTAATAATAAATGCAACAACAACAACAACAATGACTTTTTTTAGAAGAAAAACAAAAACAACAAAAATCTAGACATGAAGGCCAAACTTTAAGCCAGAGGAGCAAAGCAAAAAAAAAACAATAAAAACAACAACGAAATAAATTCAGATGACTAAATATGGCTTTGAGCCAAGAAACTAGATGTGTGTGCAACAGGCCAGGCCGCCTGTCTGTCACAGTCAGTCAGTCAGGTCTCATGCCACAAATACAGAAGTCAATGCAATCAATTAAGAAAAATCATGTTAAGGCGTTTTGTTGTTATTGCTCTTGTTGTTGCTGTTGTTGCTGTTGCATTGCTAAGGCATTATTTAATAATAAATTGTAAGAGACGTAAGAAATAAAAAAATATGCTTCAATGTCTATGACAAATTTTTTTGAAGATGTTTTAAGAAACTCTACGTAGAGTTTAAGTTGCACTTTAAATGCAGTTTGTTTGAAGAGCTTGAAAACAAAATCAAATACTGATGCAGTTGAGTGCATCTTGAATTACGGTCTGTATTATTCTGCATGAGTGCCTTCTATGGCAATACACAATTGCAATCAAATACAATGAATTTTTTTTTGTTTTGTTTTTTGTTATTTTTGGTTTTTATTTTTTCAAAAACTCGACTCAATTGTGTGCATCAAGTATAGTAAGTAGTAAAGGCGCGCGCGCCGTGTATAGAGCCGGTACAAATGCTTGATTCGAACGCATAGTTGGTTGGTTGCTTGGTTGGTTTGCATACAATCCATGCCTAGTCAGCCAATGCATCCACGGTTTTTGTTTTGGTGAACATTTTGTATCTCTCGCTCTAAACTACCCACAATTACCTGCTGCCACACCGCCTGCATTGCTCTGGGTTTTTGTATTTTTTTTTGTTTTTCTTTTTTTCCATTCGTTCAATATTTTCTATGATCATGGTGATGATGGCTTTGTATTGTAGATTTCAGTCGTCTACCTGCCTGGCTGCCAGGCTTTACTTGGTCTGTAGTTGAATACTTGCAACCAGTTTACTTTAAACTCTCTCAGTGTTTAGTTTGTTTATGCACTTCACTTCAATACATTTTTAAGACTACGCGCGTTTAAAATATGAACTAAATAAACTCTGAAATAAATAGAAAAACGAAAAACGAGCAGAAAAAAATTTAATAAAAAACGCTTGTGGCAGCATCCTGTGGCAATTATTTACCATAAATTGTGTTGCATTGCTGTTCAGGCATTTAAATTGAAAATTTACGCACGTTATCGTTAAAAAAAACCGTAATTTTTGTTGTTGTTTTTGCGTACGTAATACGCATAAATAAATCTCAAGTCATATCTAAGATTTTCATTTTTTTTTTTTGAAATTTTTTAAACAGATTTTAAATCTACAAAAATGTCTTGTAATTTGTCAATGTTAATAATGTAACGCAGTGCGTTATATATTTTTTAAAGCGTTTTATTGAACCGTTCGCCTAGTGAAAGTCGTATTAAAAAATATTAAAAAAAATCAAAAAAAAAAGAAACAAAAATTGAGTAAAAAAAATTAAAATTTTAAAATAACGCACCAAGTAATTAACGGACATACTATTTTTAATGGTGAGTTTGAATTTGTATATCTACAGTGGAATTAAATTAGGCATGACCACCACCAACAACAACAAAAACAACCATTTGTTTGTTTCATAAACAAATACTGCCTATCTTCTAAGTGCAGTTCCAGGCACTTGTAGGGATAACATTTTAAAGACAAGATTCTTTATGTACAATAATCTATAATTATAGACACATACATATGTATTTATAGTGTTTTGGTCTATAATTAGTAATTTTGAAACCCCTGTTTCATTTAAAATTGTCATATTTTTGTCTTGCACTATAGAACGACACACACTATGAGGTCTTAGGCAATTTGTTTGTAAAATTTAGATTAATTAAAAAAATGTAATTATTTTTAAACACTTCAATTCTGAAGTTTGAAGCAAATATTTATTTCGTAATTACGTTCTCAACAAATGTCTTTGCCTTTGGATGTGATAAGGAAGTTGGTCGAAATGTTAAGCAAAGTGTATTAGAACTTGGTGGACTCTATGTTGAATAATAATTCATTAAATTTTATACAAAAACAAAAGCTGGTTTCATTGAAAAGACCATAAACGTATTATTGTAATACAATTTCCATACATACATAACGTATATGATTGGTCATTACAACCCTTCAGTCAGGATTACGACCTAGTTTCTCACACCACTTATGTTGTGTGTGTACATTTTATACATGAGTGGTGAGATCTACAGTTTAAAGTCGACTACGAACGACAGATTTTTGAGAAACTTTTCATGGCAATTTTTTATTTACCCTCAAGAATTTTTGCCAGAAATCTGCTGAGGAAGTCGCCGAAAAAAATCTTTTTGTATTTTGTCTTGATGTCTGGCCTGGGGCTCGAAACCTGGCTTTACGTCTAATAAGCCAACGCACTACCTACTAGACTACGGCGACTTCAATTACCATATGCAATGTAAATTACACGCTGGAAGTCGCCGTAGTCTAGTAGGTAATAGTTTGGTTTATTCGAAGTGAGACCACGGTTTAAACCCCAGGTCCAGACATCTCCAACAAAACGAAGTATGAAAAAATATTTCTTCGGCGACTTCCTCTCAGCAGAAAAAGTTTCTCAAAAATCTGTCGTTCGGAGACGACTTTAAACTGTAGGTCCCGCCACTCATGTATAAAATTACTCACATAACATAAACGGTGTGAGAAACTAGGTTGTAATCCTGACTAAAGGGCTGTAATAACCATTTATGTATGTATGTAATTACGTAGAATATTAAGAACAAACTGCTACTCTATTATCCATCGAAATTATGTTGTTTGTTTGGACTCGTAATGGACAACAAACTGGCTGGCTTCCAAAATGCATCAACATAAAATTCTACTACTGTATATAAACTATGTAGATATGCAAAGTAACCAAACAATGCATCAACTATAACTCCTATTCCTGATTGCTTTTTGACTGCGTTAAAAATACATACGGCATTATGAAACATGATACTTTGTTCAAACACAAAGCAACTAACATTTTGGAATTCAGCCACTATATTGACATTCGGTCAACCAATTCTTAAAATTTATTTATTTTTAAACCTGAATTCTCAAATATTTATTAGAATGTATACCCTTTTATGTTAGAGGACGTGTACTTCTCAATTTAGACAAGTACAATACCCGGAGGTCGATTTGACTCATTTTTAGGAATAAATTTTACTCTCGAAGTTTGATAACTTTTCTCTCAATTTTATAATACTACTGTTCCACAATGGACTTTTTTTGGGTCATTGCCTATTAATTTCGTAGCCTATCTGTGCCATAAAAGTTCAAATTGAAAGGAAATGAAAATATTCGGGTTTAATAGTTTTCATCTTGAGTTTTTAGTACGCTAGCAATTAAACAAAAAATCATACAATTTTTGTCACACTATATTACCCCCAAAAGAGTTGATTGTTCATTTCGTCATCTCTAACAGTATGATGAAATTTTTTAAACAATCATTCTTATTTATTGTTTTTTTAAATTTCTTTACATCAATTCTAAACCTATATAACTATAATTTGGTATCAAAACTGAATAAATCTTTTTGACATTCACATCTTCGTATTTGTTTTGTATGCATGGCACTGAAATTTAATACTCCAGAATTAGTCAATCTCGCTATAGGTTATCACTTTACGCTGGCGTTATCAGTTGACATTCAATAATAGTCGCTGACAAATCAAAAAATAAAAAAATGATGTATAACAACACAAGTGGATTTTTTGTAACACTAATGTAGGGAGAATTGAATTATGCTTGACATAATTTTTTTCTATTAGAAGTCATAAGAACAATTTCCACCTTTGAATACCATAAAATATTCGGATAAAGTAGTAAAAAAAAGGATTAAATTAAGGAATCTTTATATCTTTATACGTTTCACTTGTATTTTCTAGTCGAGATTATAAACGTTGCGGTAATTCTTACAACGTGCAAGTCCTTTAATAATAAAGTGTTGAATAAATCATATGATAAACTGTAATCCTGCCTGAAACTACATTTGATTTTGAATAATTCGGAATGATCGATTTGTTTGTCATGGACCAGTTCCAGGATTGATTGGCTGATTTTTGTTCGGTATGAAGCCACACTTGCATGATTCTCTGTAGAACGAAACGAATTTTTTTAAAATAATGTCGAGCATATTCTTTCTAGAACTCTGTACACAAAATTAAATTTGTCGAGATCATCAGAATAGATTTGTTTGTGAGATGATTTCATTCGACCATGAAATAGTCATTTGGGGTTAAATGTTGCGAATAGAGCGGATGAGGGAGTGTGTAGTATTGTTTATCAATTATTATTTCGCCATTTTTGCATGAAATTTCTTTTTTTTTTTAATTTCATCCTTATATATGAAGCAGCCGTAGTCTGTCTAGTAGGTAGTGTGTTGGCTTATTAGACGTAAGGCCACGGTTCAACCCCCAGGTTAGACAATATGCAAAAATATTTCTTCGGTGACTTCCTCTCAGCAGATTTCTGGCAAAAACTCTGAGAATAAAATAAAATTGCCATGAAAAGTTTCTCAAAAATCTGTTTGTAGTTCCCTCCACTAATGTATAAAATTAACACACACAACATAAGTGGTGTGAGAAGCTAGGTCGTAATCCTGACTAAAGGGTTGTAATGACCAATTATGTATGTATGTATGAAACGAACAACTGGGTTTGTATTATCGTCTTCTGCCAGTCAACCATCGATTAATTTAAAAAATTTTCATAAGCTGCACATTCTTCTTGCAGACTTCGACTCAGGATAACAATATCATCGTTATATACGCTTCACATGTGTTTCCTTGAGCAGATTATGCATGTTACGGTAACTCTTACAACGCGCAAATCCTTTAATAATAAAGTGTTGAACAGATCACATGATAAACCATAATCCGATAAAACATAAAATTCAGTCTTATATTGAATAATTTCATGGATCTGTTTCAAGATTTATTGTAACGTTAAAACGAACATTTAATCATTGTTTGATTCGTCAGGTATGAAGTCACATTCCAATGTTCTTTCTTTCTAGAACAAAACAAAATTTTTTCGAATAACGTCGAGTATACTCCCTTTAGAAGCTTTTTCACAAAATCAAGGTCGAGGTCACAAAATATATTCGTTTGTCAGATAATTTCATTTTTGAACTCAAATCTTTTTTTTGGCCCAAAAAATAGTTAGTAATAGTTAGTTATTCGTGGTGAATAGGCAGGATAAGCGAGTGTGTAGCCTTGCTAATGAATTTTTTTTTTGACATTTTTGTACGAAATTCACTTTTTTACATTTCATCCTCATATCTTGCGGTAACCTGCTATCAAGAGCTCTCAAACACAAACAATATGACATCGTTTGTTAATCCTTTGACGGACACTGACGTCTATAGACGTCATAACAATGGTTTCTGGGGGGACATGGCGTGTATACAAGTCATAAATTGTTTCCTTCATAAAATCATTATACAGCAAGTGTCCCCTCCTAAAATTTTGGTGTCCGTCAAAGGGTTAAAATGTTTGCGAAATTCATATTTCTTGACTTTATTTCGTGTAATTTTCTAACACTTTTACTTTGTTTTGTTCGCGTATACTCCTCTTCTGTTAGAAATAATTACGCAAACTGAAAAAGATTTTCGAAACAAAATTAAACAGTTATGCAGTATAACAGTAATTGCGCTTACATGTCAGCTATAAAAAATTTTCTCTTACTGAAATGGTTTTACTGCTGAGGTTTACTGTCCATTAATCCCATTTTTTTTTTCTTCGATGACTTTTACAAATAAAATTTTTGTTCCATCATTGCATATCGTAATTTGAAAATCTGTTTTTAGGTTAATGATCGATTTTAAGTGACGCATACCACTAAAAATATTTTCCCAAACTGCCATATTACGCAACAGAAATTGAATAATTCTGATAATTGTTATGTGCTTCCATTAACGGTAATGAAAATTGAAACTTAATTTCACCTTAAGCCTAGAATCCATTTCTATTAACACATGCGTTCATAGTTAAATATTGAACTTTTTCTGTTGTATTCCCTGTAATAATTGAAAAAAAAAACAGTTTTTTGAGTCAGTCTTCGGGACTATAAATCCAATTAACTGAAACTGATTCATTTATGAATCATTAACTTCTTTCTATCATTAATTGTAATAAGTTTCCATAGGTACTGTGTTACTATTAATCAAATTTACACAAGAATTTCTAACTTTTACGAAAGCTGTGATGATTATAAATTAAAAAAATATTTAAACAAGTGTTTTTTTTTTCTTCATAAGTTTTCATGTTTTTCAACGAAAAAAAAAATTAATTGCGTAACGGGTTTGAAAAGTATATGGGTTAGTAAGGGAAGACAAATATTTTCAATTAAATTTTTACATTAAATAACGACTCCATAGGATCTTCTAATTATTCATGTACGCCTGCAGACACTTCATCATTTGATGAAGAGTGCTTCCAATACACCAATGTTTTGAATTTAGGAACATATACTAGTCGCAAAGGGTTAAACCTGTTGAACACTGAGATTCTTCTAGCAATTCGTATTGTAATCAGTTCAGTTTTGAGATTTTTATAACGCTGCTGTGAACTCATAAATCCTCGCAATGAAAATGAGTCTTTTCCTCTGCTTTTCACGAATGTAGCGTTTATATCGTTGACGCGAAAGGTAAATTGCTAATGGAGTCGGCTTTAGCCTTTTCGATTTACTTTCACTGGCTTCAATCTATTATTTGGAATATCATTATGGTTTTAGTGTGTAATGGAAGATATGCATACATACATACATAATTGGTCATTACAACCCTTCAGTCAGGATTACAACCTGGTTTCTCACACCACTTATGTTGCGTGTGTTAATTTTACACATGAGTGGCGGGACCTACAGTTTAAAGTCGACTCCGAACGACAGATTTTTGAGAAACTTTTGAAGGCAACTTTATTTGGTCTCAGAGTTTTAGCCAAAAATCTGCTGAGAGGAAATCGCCGAAGAAATCCTTTTTGTATTTTGTTTTGATGTCTGGCCTGGGGCTCGAACCCTGGCTTTACGTCTAATAAGCCAACACACTACCTACTAGACCACGGCGACTTCATACATATATTTCATCAACATTTACTAAGCTAGGTTTAAAATCTAGCTTGAAATAATTCAAACAAGCTTGAGTACTACTCTTTCAATTACACATTCAAAGCAATTTCAGCACACCTTCCTGCACAACGCTTGTTCAAGTGTATTGTACTCTTGATGCAAAATATGAACTACACGTTCAAATTACATGCCTATTTCAAATACTTTTATTCGTTGATAATCTAACAGCACATCCAGAACTCGTTGAATAATTTCTGTCATTGTACGAAATTTCATCGTCAGTAAAGTGCATCAGTTTTATAAATTCTATGACCACGTTTAGACACTCAAATTTTCATGGTTTGTTTGTAACAGAAATGTTTGTTTACAAGTCGCCCATATTGAAGAAATTTATTACCGCACGATATTCAATTTTACATACACTGAGCGGCCATAAGTGAGTCAACACTTTTGTTCTTAAGTATAAGAAAAGTTCCTTTATCATGAATTGTTGTATTTTAATAAGTACTAAATAAACGTTTTTATTTTTGGAAATTTATTCGACTATTCTCATTTACTTTTCTCTCTATCCTAAGAAAATGAATTATTTCAGTGGTGTTTACTCACATTTGGCGCTCAGTGTACATATTGTCCATGACCAGCATTTAGCCAGGATTATCGACAGACTCTTTGCGCCACTCATGTTGTGTGCTTTGATTTTAATTATAAGGGGCAGGACTTACAGTTGAACGTCAAATTGTAACTACAGATTTGAAATGATTTTTCATGGCAATTAGTTTGCCATCAGAAGGCTGCTGAGAAGGCGATACATTTTTTTTTTTTTAGGATGGTAAAGCTGAGCTTTCGAGCTTTCATCTACAAGCTAACGCACTTCTCAGTAGACTGCGCTGTCCATAACTCAATTCAATTTTCTCAATAATAAAAAATATACTTAGGCATTGGCACAAGGGATAACCCTTGTTATGGAGGAAAGAATTAAGCTGAGGCTGTTGAAACTTCACATACACACAGTTAACAAATTTTGAAATTGAACTAAATTGTGGCCCTGCACAGGCCCACAAAAGTATACCAAAACAAAAGCATGAACCAATGCAAAATACCGTCTTAAAATCGAAGAAAGATGTCAGACAATCATAAAGATTTTCAACGAAAACGAATTGGTTAAAAAATTTCTGAAATTTGTTAACCGTATGTATACTTTTGTGGCTGAGTGTATGTTCTTATGACTCTGCTACAAGTGTTAAAGTAGTGGTGTAGCAACATAGCGAAGTCGTCGTAGTCTAGTAGGTAGTGTGTTGGCTTAAGCCAGGGTTCGAGCCCCAGGCCAGACATCAAAATAAAATACAAAAAGTATTTCTTCGGCGACTTCCTCTCAGCAGATTTCTGGCAAAAACTCTGAGAGTAAATAAAAAATTGCCATGAAAAGTTTCTCAAAAATCTATCGGTCGGAGTCGACTTTAAAGTGCAGGTCCCGCCGCCACTCATGCATAAAATTAACACACACAACATAAGTGATGTGAGAATCTTGGTCGTAATCCTGACTGAAAGGTTGTAATGACCAATCATGTATGTATGTGGCAGCATTCTCTGTGGTTAAAAAAATTTTCAAACATCCCTCGTTATTATATTTAAAACAATAATAATTCAAATATTTTTTTGTAATCATTTAAAGTCAACCTGTTTATTATACTGTTAATCGAGTTAAAACAACCGTTAATTAAAGCTCGTTACAAAAGATGTAGATTGTTGACTGAATTAATAGAACGCAACCAAATTGCATGATGAACCAAAGTTATTCCCCTTTTTTAAATAGTACAACAATTATTAGAATGCAATCCATTACCATTACTAGTGGCTTAAAATAAAACAAAAACTAGGTGTGCTTTTTACCATACCTTCCTCTATTTGTAAACTTCTTTTTCCGTTTTGCCTTTTTTATTGGAATTAAAATACCGATAGCAATACGTTTAGTTTTTCTTTTGTAAACAGTTTTTTCGATTTTTTTTTGTTGGCATTTTTCAAACAAATATTTGTAATTATTTTTGTATTATTTTTTGTTTTGTTTTCCTTCTTTTATTATAAACTTATTTTAATTTTTTTTTATTTCATACTTATCATTAAAGTTTATTAACCTAAAATGTAAATTATCTGGCGGGTATGTACATATGTATGTATGTATGTGTATGAATGGAAATAAATGTGTTAAATAGCTTTGTTTTTGGAAAATTAGTTATTTTTCTTTTTTTGTATTATTTTTGATTATGGAAAAATGCAAAAAAAAATAATAATTTATGGTGGCAAAAAATGGCAATACAGACAAATGGTTGTATGGACAGACAGACACATAACATCATAACTGCCGCCGACAGACAATTAAATACAAATCACAACAATAATACAATATAATCGTGATATACAGTACCATCTATGGCACTGTGTGTAGTCGAGGTATTCCTACATGCTTGGCATGTTTCATTTTTTTTCATTTTTGGCACCCTACTCACTGCACCTACTACCAAGTAAGTATACGTGAGAACTGCCTGGGTAAACAAACGCATTCATATGCTTTTGATTTACTAGCAGACATCAAATAATTTGTTTCTAAGTACTCATGCTTGTACTCGTACTTATACTCGTCGTACATACATACATATGTATAAAAAACAGGGAAAATTGTTCATGAAATTACTGTGTATAGAAAAATATTTAAATTTACCCACTTTTTACATTATTTTCGACATGTTTATATGTTTACAGTGAGTAAATTTACACACCTTTAAACTATACACGTAAAACATCTGTATTTTATTTTTTTTTATTATTTTTTATTGTGTTTTACTCAATTGTTTTACAATAAAAAAAAAACGAAAGAAAGAAAGAAATAAAAATAAAATCCATTATTTTCTCTTTAATACACATTATTTTTAATTTAATTTTATTTTGTTTCTTTATTTTCTTTTCGTTTTTTTTTGCCTGTGTTCAATGTGAAACAATGACTTTTTTAAAACTTTCATTTTCATTGAAAATAAAAATTAATTTTGCCTGATTTTAAATTAAAATTTATTGTCGATTACAATGCTACACTGCGTAATAAAACACATGCTAGTTGCAAATTAAAATTACCTGCCTGAATTGGTATTTTATTTTCATTTTACCTGTTGAAGTTATTAGTTTTCTTTACAGCAATTTGAAAATACCCTTGAATCAAAAGACAAAGAAAAAAATTTTCAAACACTAGGGCGAGTAAATTTTTGTACCTTTGAATGACACACATGGGCTGCCTTCCAAAATGTATCAATACAAAGTTTGTATGCAGTTCTACTACGGTATATAAATTTTGTACATATGCAAAGTAACCAAACAATGCATCAACTATAAATCTGATTCCTGATTGCTTTTCGACTGCGTTAAAAATACACATTGACGACGTTTTGAATTAGTATACATTGTATATATTTTTACAGCGGCATTATGAAACACAATACTTTGTTCAAACACAAAGCAACTAACATTTTGGAAGACAGGTAGTTGGCTTACAACGTTGTACACTTTGTTCAATGTTTCTACAATAATTAATAATAAAATTTGTCGTAATGAAAAGTCCCTTTCTCCCTTCAGAATTTACCTCACGACTAAATCCGTTTAATATGGCATGATTAATTAATTTTTCCATAAAACTGCACATGTGAATTGTCTTCCATTGTGCTGGTTCAAAATGCTGGCCAAATGCAGTCGTTTAATTTTTTTTTTTTGATCATCATTAAATTGTCTCCACAAGTTGGCATAATGTTTATGTGCATAATATTTTATTGTCTAACGAAGTCAGCTTGGAGTTTTATAGGTTCCGATTCGCGTCATTGTTGTTGTGTTGTGGTGGATCTGCGTTTACAATACGAATCAGAAACTTCTTCAAATTGCGGCGCCCACATTACAGTAAACTTTCTTATGTAAGATACCTCATATAGATATGCCCTGCACACCCTATCTGTTCACTCTACTTACTTAATCAGTTATTACAACCCATGATTTTGGACTACAACCTTGCTTCTCACGACATTTTATACATGAGTGATTGGACAGGAGAAGTCGTCGTAGTCCAGTAGATAGTGTGTTGGCTTATTAGACGTAAAAGCCAGGGTTCGAGCCCCAGGCCAGATATCAAGACAAAATACAAAAAGGATTTCTTCGGCGACTTCCTCTCAGCAGATTTCTGTCAAAAACTCTGAGGGTAAATAAAAAAGTTGCCATGAAAAGTTTCTCAAAAATCTGTCGTTCGGAGTCGACTTTAAACTGTAGGTCGCGCCACTCATGTATAAAATTAACACACACAACATAAGTGGTGGGAGGAACTAGTTCGTAATCCTGACTGAAGGGTTGTAATAACCAATTATGTCTGTGTATGATAGGACAGGACCTAAAGTCGACTTTGAAAGGCAGATTTTGGAGATATTTTTTTCATATTTTGTTTTGTCGAGATGTCTGAGCTGGCGTTTGAACCATAAGTCTTTGCCTAATAAGCCAAACACACTCCGTACTAAACCAATGTTAACCAATTCATAGTAAGGACATTTACGCCCTGCGCTGAACCAATAATTTTGCTGACATATTCTCAGCTTGAGTTGGTTGACCATGTCTCTCATCTACGTAGTATATATGGTGGCGGTTGGTTCAGCAATAGTTTTATACATACATATTCAATTCAAATTGAATTTGAAAACTCATTTTGATGTGATTTTCTTCTGCCTAGATCAAGTTGGGTTGCCCCCATACGTAATCGACACATAAATTAACAACACAATTTGATTGATAATAAATTTTATTACACAATCTTTTTTAATATTGTACAAGGATCAAACTCCCAGCATACGGTACTATCTAACTACGGACTAGCAACTTTACCTATTGCTCTATGTGTTCTTTACATATTTCCTGTCTGGCAACTTCGAGAAGTTACTGAGTGCCAAATCCTTGGTATTGCAATTTGGTCTATGCTTGTCATTTTAAAATTCTTTGATGATTTATTTTTATTATTCTTTCTTTCTAAACCCTAAACGCTATAGTGTTTATATTACCTTTGCAACAATATTAATTTTAATTTGCAAAATAATTTCTGTACCTACTCAAATAACAATTCGACATGATTACTATTAAGTATGAAAGGCTAAATAGGTTTGAAACCTACCACTTGTAAAATTAACTACTCTGTATACATACCTCTGTATAAATATTTGTTTGTAATATCTATTGTACGATAATAAACTAGCGTTTTTCCAAGACATCAGGAGATGTTTCCTACTAAACACTGTATTAAAACTTAAGTAGGATAACATTCACTTTTGTTAGAAAAGAATACAGGCTTTCTTACTTTTTACCTACTTCTTAATATTTATTACTTCGCCGAACATGGGTTTTTATAATAACTATGATGATCTGTGTTGAAGACGCCGTAGTCTAGCAGGTAGTGTGTTGGCTTATTAGACGTAAGGCCACGGTTCAAACCCCAGGTCAGACATCAAAACGAAATAAGAAAAAATATTTATTCGACGACCTTCCTCTCAGCAGAGTTCTGGCAAAAACTGTGAGAGTAAAAAAAATTGCCATGAAAAGTTTCTCAAAAATTTGTTGTTCGGAGTCGACTTTAAACTGTAGGTCCCGCCGCTTATGTATAAAATTAACACACACAACATGAATGGCGTAAGAAACTAGGCTGTAATTCTGACGGAAGAGTTGTAATGGCACAATTATGTACACACAGTTACTAAAGTATACGTACGGTTAACAAATTTCAGAAATTTTTTAACCAATCCCTATTCGTTGAAAATCTTTATAGTTTCCTCGATTTTAAGACGGTATTTTGAATTGGTTAAAAAACTTATGAAATTGAACTGAATTGTGGCCCTGCACAGGCCAACAAAAGTATACATCCGATTAACAAATTTCACAAATTTCTGAACCAATGCAAAAGACCGTCTTAAAATCGAAGAAAGATGTCAGACAATTATAAAGATTTTCAACGAAAACGGATTGGTTAAAAAATTTCTGAAATTTGTTAACCGTATGTATACTTTTGTGGCTGAGTGTATGTATGATGATCTGTGATTAAGGAAAAATCTGTAAAGTTCGGAATTAAAAATTCAAATTTCTTTAAGTTGCCTTGGATGTCAGCAAGATTTTCAAAGCAGAGTGAATGAGAAATGCTTAGATCTGCATAGTATATTAAAAATTATTTAAAATTTTTATTCGTTGGAATACGAAGTTCCTTATATCTTTAGGAGCCTCTAAATTCGTTAATTAAACTCAGGAAATTGTTATTTTTTAGTGCCGTAATATTTTCTTTGGAAAGTGTTTGAAAGTAAAATTAGCAGTTTTCTTCAACTTCAACTGTTAGCCACCAGCCAACAACGCGCCTTATGCTGTTTACATTTTTAATTTAGTTTTTTATGTTCCAATATTTTATTGTTTTAAAAAGTAAATAGGAAAACCATTAAATTTAAAGCAAATTAAAACCGCAAATTAAAATCCAAAACAATAGAAGTACAAATGCTGTTGCAAGTACCTTCACTTAATTTCTTTCTATTTGTTTTTGGTAAATTGTTTTTAGAAAGAAGCGATAAAGTGAAACAAAATAAAGGGGAAGCCCAACCATTAGAAACAAAATCATGTTGCCAGCTGTGTTATCAAAACAAGTAAAATGCGTTTACCAAACACAAGTACTTTTGCGGTCGTTTTTCTTTCTTCTTCTCTTTTTTTTATTAATTTTTCTTTACAATCTCGCAGTCTTTTTTTTTATAGTTTTTGGAGAGAAAGGGTTTCCTATCCGTCTGCAATAGTGAAACAATGAAACAATTTCGAAAGTTTATTTTAATTTTAATATTTACCATGTACTACATTACATACATACATACACACCACTTCCTTTCCTCTTCTTTTTATTCGCTACAACATTTAATTAAATTGTTTAAGTAGTTGATCTTTATTGTTGTTTTTTTGTTTTGTTTTATAATACAATATACTTTTTATTTATTTCTTCTAATAATTGTTTTTGTATTTTGTTTTTGTATTTTGCCAACACACAGATTTATTAGCTGCCTGGGAGGATTTATTAGGTTGGAGCGAAAATGCTGCTGCCGCACGTAAAATGCAAGAAGACATGATTGTCTTGAAACATTATCTTAATCGTTTGGGTAATAAATCATCATTTGAATTGCTGGATACAGAACCATCAATACAAATTGCCATTGAAGCCCTAAAGGTAAGAATCAATCAAGAAAACAATAAAAATAAATTCATAGAAACCTATACACACACTAGATAATCGTTAAGAAATCTAATATTGTTACGTTTTTACTTTTTAAAAACGTTTAAAGTATAAGCACGTAGATTGCAAATAAAATAAAAATAAATTTGCGTTTAGTTTTGATTAAATTCTTTATTATTCACACAAAGTTGTGTGCCACAGTTCACAACTTGATGTAACAACAACAATTGCCCTTCTTTGTTAAACACTTTGCATAAACAATAACAATTACTAGACAATTGTTCGACAGATCTTTGTAGCGGAGATCTTCAAACCACGTTTACTCTCTTCAGACGCATCGCGTCTTCACACAAGGCTGACTGAACTTTTACTAACTCCGTTGCCTACCTTTCATATGACAACGTAAACAATCTAAACCAGAGATCAGCAATGAATTGCTTTTCCGCTACTCATAAGTACTCACGAAATTTTGAGTATGAGTGAGTCAACAGTATTGAAATCCAACTACTCTGATTCATTCGTACTCAGTACAACATTGATTTATAAGTACAAGTTGCAATGAGTATGAGTACAACGTTGACATCAAACTCATAACATTCGAAATATGTTTGATTTTACGAAATCGAAATCAATAACATCATGCGTATTGTTAAGTACGAGTACCATAAGTATTTCAAACTTTGAGTATGAGTAGTATGAGTATGACATTAAAATAAGTATGAATGCGTATAAGTATCAGAAATTATAAGTATGATTCGAATTTACTCATCGTAAACAAGTTCATTGTTTTTGCTTTTGTAGCTTTTGTTTATAAATTTAATGTTCAACTATGTAAACACCAGTAGCTAGATTTTTCCATTTTCGTAAAATATTAAATAAGTGTTCCAAGTAAAAGAAATTCAATAATATACATTGAATCTTAGCTTATCGATTTACATACATAGAATAATAGCATTTATCTGTAGTAAAATTTGCTTTTGCGTGGCCTTAATAGCACAGCGGAGAGTGAATTTCACGTATTTGATTTCTACGGTTGTCAAACATCAATTCTAGTCTTCATAATTCCTTTTTTATTAATGTTCGCTGTTAAACTCTTTCATCTTAAACAGTTTCGAATTACGCAATAAAATTTCCATTTCGATAGCCTAATAAACTCCAATAGTGTCGTCGAGCGAGAGCTTTTTATTGTCCATAAGATTCTGAAAAAAAAAATAAGATCAGAATACATTGAGCATTCTAATGGCTAGTAGGTTAGGTTAGGTTAGAGGACGTGTACTTGTCAATTAAGACAAGTACAGTACCCGGAGGTCGAATTGACCCATTGTACCATTGTAATGGCTAGTAAAGGACTTTCTATTTTGTACCGTATTTTCACTTAGATTAAGTTTTAATCTTATTAAAGGGTTTTATAACCCGTGATGATTATAATTCTTTACTTACGTTTATGTCATACCAGTCTCGCCTATCTTTCACTGGGAAAACAAGAGCAGGAAGACAATAACTTTTTTCACCTCTTAAGCTACTCTTAATTAGCTCGTCTGGTCGTTTATTACCTCAGTTGCTCAGTTAGATAGCGTGAGAAGGAAGACAATAATTATTTTTCAGCTCTGGTGGTATGGTAAGCTATTCTTGACTAGTTCGTTTGGTCATTAATTGGAAAGACAAATGGGTTGATTGTGAATGTCAATCGAATTTCAGTTAAATTGTCAACGTACAACTGACAACCAACATTTTAAAACTACGCTTGTAAACATTTTTTTCCAAATTTTTTGGCTGGCAACGCAATTGTTATCCATACGCACATAAATTATTGGCTATTATAAGTCTTTGGTCAGGATTGCGGCCAATCTTCTCACACCATTCATGTTGTGTTCTTTAATTTAATCCAAGAGTAACAGGGCTTGCGGCTCTACGTCAGCTTCAAGAACTGTTTCCCAAAAAAAGGCTTAGAGTGGGTAGTGAAAATCGTTTGTTTTTTGTAAAATGTGGTCCCTAAAATTTACATTTGGAGTCCTTACATACTAGCTAGGTCTTCTTAGTGACAAGTGTTGACAATATGTATTCGAATTAAGAGTTTTGCTATTAGGGAGCAGCTCTTAGCAGATGTTGCCGTAAACTAGTAGGTAGTGTGTTGGCTTATTAGATGCGAGGTCACTGTTGAAAAACCCTGGTCAGACATCACCAACAAAGCGAAATATGAAAAAATATTTCTTCGGTGACTGCCTCTTAGCAGATTTCTGTTAAAAACTCTGAGAGTAAATATAATAAAATTGCCATGAAAATGTTTCGCAAAAAATTCTGTCGTCCTGAGTCGATTTTAAACTATAGGTCCCACCACTCATGTATAAAAATTAACGCACACAACATAAGTGATGTGAGAAGCTTGGTCGTAATCCAAACGGAATGTTGAAGATTGGTGCTCTATCATTGCTAGTTGTAAGCCGTAATCCTGACTGAAGGGTTATAGTGACCAATTATGTATGTATGTATGTTCTGAGCAACCATAAAAATACTTCTAAAAGTAATTCTAACAACATCGACTACTAAGGCTTTATCATCTATTTTTTTTTTTTTTTGTAATAGCTTTGTTTCAATTTCATTCACCTTTATTCTGGAGGTTATTGATTCAAGTCTTTCATCCGTAGGGTTTTCCGCTCTTATATTATCCCGCTGCTGAGACAGGCGTGCAGCATCTGAAGGGTAATTTGGTCTTATGCTGTTAATTCAACCGGCAGGGATAAAACCCTTCGCCGCTGTCTGAACAATTGTTCCTAATTGCCTTTCACCACTTCTGACGCACGTGGGGGAGGGTAGTAGTTCGATGTTTTCTTCGATGAAGGGTCTGAAACCCTCCCAGTTGGCCTTATTGTAATTAACGTACGTGTGTCGGTCAGGTTTTAGAAAGTTGCCCTGTTTTTCAATACTGACTACAATGGGTATATGGTCTGTATATAATGGGTATAAGCTGAGCAGTTGATTGGTCTACTTTAGCAAGTTCTAGAACGATAGGGTTGCCAACTGTCGTTGTTTAGAAAATGCATTCGATTTAGTGGAGAGAAATTTTTTTCATTTAGAATCACTCTTTCTTAAGATAAGAAGATTACTAGCACAATTAAATCTTTAGTCTTGCTTTAGCTTACTCACGGGAATAGAATTTTCTATTTCAAATGAATACCTTGTATTTTTAATTCTAAATGCCACGCCTATAAAAATTTTAATAAATATAAGTCTCATACCGATTTTATACAATATATTTAATAACATCTGCCTACTAGATGCCAGGTCTACTTTGCATACGATGGATAAAGTATGAAAAATAAGTCATTATTTCGGTTCGGTTCAAATAAGAAATTTTAAAACCTGTTTCTGTAAGACAAACGATTTCACTTGCATGTCTATTTACAAAAACACTCAATATTGTTTGTGTTTCCCATGCAAACAGACAAGCAAGTGAAATTATTTGTCTTACAGAAACACCACCTTAAATTCTAATCTTTTAAACTTGGTACACTTAGAGGGTTAATATCTAATAACGAGTATTTGTTGTGATGCAAAAACAAACGAATTTCATTTTATTTTTACGATAACTTTTTACAGAACGAAAAAACCCAACTACAAACATATCGCACCAGTATGTTAAAACTTAATGCTTCCGTCCATAGTTGGCTAACAAGACAGGAGAGACGTTTACAGAACGCATTAGTCGAACAACAATTGACAGAAGCGGCTGCCAAGGTAAGCAATGAGTTGTTAGAGGAAAAAGATGAATTGGCAGAGTCCGAACAAATGCAATTGGAGCAGAAACAACGGCAACAGCAGCAGCAACAAACAGTAGCACAACTACAGCCAGTAGAACAAATAGTAGACAGTACAACAACAGCAATAACTGCCGCTAATAATACAGCAATTGCAACAACAACAACTATGATAACTGTCACTGATAGCAATGGCAATCAAGTGGAAACGCATACCACAACGGCCACAACAAATACACAAGGAACCAGCACCAGCACAACAACGGCACAACAACAGCAAATGCTGCAATCAACCAGTAGCTGTAGCAGTGGCTCTGAAAAGAATTGGGATTTACAAACGTTGATAACATCGGAAAACGAATTCCATAAACATTTGAAAGATGAAGTCAGCGATATGTACACAGCCTGGGATGAGGCAGATGCCAGGTAGGAAAGATTTTAATTTAAATTAAAAGAAAAGAAAGTTTTTTTTTATACTCCATTTTCTTCTTCTTCTTTGTTTTAGAATCAATACACAATTGGAGGTTTTAACGTCTTCGTTGATAGCCTGGCGTCAATTGGAGTGTGGCCTTTCAGAATTCCAATTGGCCTTGGGCCAAGATCGTGGCACTCTTAAGGGTTTGGAAGGTGCTTTGAATGCTGGACAGGCAACGCCCGGAGAATTGGCACAAAATGTTAAATTGGTAGCAAAATTATTATCGGAAAAGGTTAATGTTAGCCAAGAACAGGTAAGTTTTTATTGTTGTTTGCAAGTAGAAATTGTGTATCATTTCGTTGGCTTTTAAAACATTCGTTTAGTTGACCGCTGTACAGGACTATTTGGATCCCAATCACATCCTACACATTGCCAAATTTACGGCCTCTAATGGTTCTCTCTCTGATTCGGGTATATCCGATGGTGGCACCACCTCGGATGGCGGCTTATCGGAAAGAGAACGCCGTTTGGGGGTTTTAAGACGTTTAGCTAAACAATTGGAATCGGCTTTGGCTCCCGGCAGTGAAGCTATGAAATCGATAGCGGCACGCATGGAATCTGCAGAAAATGAATTGAAAAGTTTACAAAACACCTGCCGTGACTTGATAGTGAGAACAGCAGCTTCTCAGCAAAGTAAAAAACAACAACAACAGCAACAGAAAGAGGTATCAGAAAAACACGAAGAAAGTGGTGATGGTAATGCCAAGGCAATTAAACACACAAATGGTACGATAAAAATGAATCACAATCATGGAATGAATGGCACCGTGAAACAATTAATGGAGACGGAACAACAAGCTGCTGCGAATGGCAATCAACAGGCCAATACGGAAAATAAACGTAGTAAACGTAAAGCAAAACGTAATGCCGCCAACAAACAAAATGCCAATTCAAATGCTGTGGCCTCAGCTGATATGTCACAAAGCAATGCTTTACAACAAATGGCCTCTAGCGGAGGTGATGATGGAGATGATCCCTCTGATGATCCTTCTTATGAATTGGATTCCTCTGATGATGAATTAACACCGGAAAATCGTAAAGGTTGGGGCTGGCGTATAGCTAGAATAGCTGTACCCATGCAATTGGCCTTATTTGCGGTGTATTGTGCGGCCAATATGATGCAACCCAACTGTTGTGATAACATCAATAACTTTTCCATGAGTTTTACGCCACAATTACGTTATATTAGAGGACCACCGCCCATTTGAAGGTCACCCTTGGCAAACTTGATTTATAAAATCATTTTAAAAGCAAAGCAATTAATGGCCTCAAGGCCAATTAGAAATATTTTGCAATTCATAAGGTCTCTTAATGTATTTAGGGATAATACAAGATAAGTAAGGCTCCCAGAAAAATATAAGAAAAGAAAATAAAATAAGAAAAACAAAGGAAGGAGCATTAAACGTTAGCAGTTAAATGGAACTAAAACGCCTGTGTTGTAACGACGACACACTTTAACTTAACTTAACTTTGTGTAGGGCATTCTTTTAAGGCAGTTGCAGGGTTAAATAGGCGTTTAGGATATATTTTTATTTTCGTTTAAGAGAGCCTATTAAGCTAAACTATAATGGCGTTAAGACAGTTTGTAAGCCGAGTTTGTAAGAAGAGTTTGTTTTTAAGAAATTTTTATTCTTTATTTTTATTTAATTCGTTTGTAAATGTTTGTTGTAAACAAATGATCTACTGTGGCCGTGGCCTACATATGTATATGGCGGCAGATTATTTTTAAATTCTAATTTTAAATGTTTTACTTAAAACTGAAACCGAAACTGAATAGGAGTTGAGCTTTAATGTTTATTGTTGTTTTTTTATAGCAAAGAAAGCATTTATTTAATCTTAACAGAATGGCAAGCAAGGATTGTAAAACTAAAAAGTTAGGAACGGATTTCAGTAGGCATTGTTAAGACTTGTTAAGATTTTAATTAAAAAATTTACGCCTGAAGCCTTGAGACTTGGCACAAAGGTAATTGAATTGAGCAATTGAAAGAAAGCTGAGTTAACTTCAAGACAAATATTGTTTTGGAACATTAAAGATATAACAGTTTTGGGAACCCCCCTTTTTTATATCTTTCATACTTTTTATGTAGAATTTTATCTTTTTAATTATGCTTTCCTTTAGTTACTAATTTCCAATCTTAGTTGTATATGTATTTTGTAATTTTAGAAACTAAAACTTTAGCTATCTTAATAGCAGTTATGTCTGGTTAACAATTTTAAAAATTCTTTACTTCTTACTTTCTGATTTAATCTATAATCCTGTATCTTATTGAATTGTATTTAAATTTTGAAAATTTTATAAAAATTAAAACTAAAAATACTACTCTACCTACTACTACTACCACTACTGTACTATATTATTTATATTGTTAAATACAAATTGCATTACTTACTATTTAATTAATTTAAAATTTTTAAATAAAATTCTAAACACTAAGAAAAAAAAATAAATAAAAACAAAATTAATTACTAAAATTCAAAAGAATTGAAACAAATGGCAAAACATTTGTATTTGCAACAACAACTATGCAACAATATTATTATTATTATTGTTGCTTTTAATTTGTCTGGGATTGATTTCAAGGAACATCCCTTAAAGACTTGAAAATTAAAACCAAGAAATTCTTCCAAGGAGAAGATATACAACAAAATTTTGTAATCTTGTTAAAAAAAAAACAAAGGCAATATCTTATATACCAATCGTAATAGAGGTTTATAATCTAAATTTCGATTTCAATTGGAGATGTAAACGGAAATTAATAATAAAAAAAATTTCCAAATTTAAGTGACATTTTCAAGAATTCCAACTGGATACGCTTTAGGCCCCCCTAACCTAAGGATATAAAAAAAGAAAAACTAAGTATTTTATAAAGCAAAATAATTAACACGTTCCCTGCTGCGTGTACCGTTTATGGTTCTACACCAAGCTGAATTTTTAAATTTAAAATGCTTATGTCCAAAATTTAATACAGTGAACTCGCGATAACGTGAACTAATTTCTACCAAGACAGTTCACATTTTCGAGTTTGTTCACGTTATCGAGTACCCACATTTAAAACAAAAAATGAACTTATTATTTATGAAAAATGATGTTTTAATATGTAAAAATGCATTGTCTATTACCGGTAGCCCCTTTTTAGTCAAGAACTCAGTAACCTAAAGCCAAAAATTATAACAAAGTTTTCAGTTTTAAATTTGGCAGTTGAAATCTACCTCTTTAACAAAACATTGATGAAACCAGTTATAAAATATTTTACATGTCATCCATGCTGACTTGAGAGAATTTGTAATTCACTGGACATGTAAAGGTTTTGAAACTTCGTAGATTTTTAGATTTTCCAATTACCAGTAAAATAAGTTTGTTAGTCCCTGACGCATTTGAACAGTGAAAAACAGATTTAAAAAAAAAACAAGAAATATAAAGGTGTTCACGTTTTAGAGCTTTAAGATTTTGTTCACGTTTTAGAATACTCTGTGGAAAAATAAATTTGTTCGCGTTTCTGAGACGTTCACACTTTCGAGTGTTCACGTTTTCGCGAGTTCACTGTATGTCAATTATTCTATATGAAGTAAATTAAATTTTTTTATTGTTATTTTGTGTATTTTGCCGTTTTAAAAATAATAATTTTGATTTAAAAGTCGCCGTAGTCTAGCAAGTAGTGTTTTGGCTTATTATAAAGATAGGGTTCAAACCCCAGGCCAGACATCAAATCGAAAATACAAAAAGTATTTCTTCGGCGACTTCCTCCTCTCAGCAGACTTTTGGCAAAAACTCTGAGAGTAAATAAAATTGCCAATGAAAAGTTTCTCAAAAAATCTGTCGTTCGGAATCGACTTTAAACAGAAGGTCGCGTCACTCATGTATAAAATTAACACAAACACAACATAAGTGGTGTGAGAAATTAGGTCGTAATCCTGACTGAAGGGTTGTAATGACCAATTATGTTTGTCTGTATGTAATTTTGAAAATAATTTAAATTTTTTGTAAAATAAAAAAAGTAGTTATCTTGTAACGAAAATGGTACATGTGGCCTAAAAATAACACCTCATAAACAGCTTGGCAGGGAATGTGTTAAATATGTGTTATTTCGATTTATATTGGCCTTTTGTTATTAAAATTTTGAAAAGAATTTGCAAAAAAAAAAATTAATTTTTTGTTTGAAATTGAGTTTTTGTGGCGTCTTGTCCAAAAAAGGCATAAAAATCCACAAGAAAGTTTTATAAACCTTGCAAGGTTTCTACATAAACCATAAGGTTCTTATAAAAACCTTAAGGTTTTTATGAAAATTACATTTAAAAACCCTTTTTTAGGTAAAAAAAAAGAAATTATAAGCAGTTTACCTACAATGCTGGCCTTATAATTAGAAACGATGTTTCTTGAACGGAGTTCTCTGGAGTGACGAATCTAAGTTTAATTTGTTCCAATCTGATGGAAAAACGTATGTAAGACGCGCTCCAACCAAAGCCTTTGATCCCAGATACACAGTGAAAACTGTAAAACAAATTAACAAACATACATACATGTTGCTAAGTCGTTTCTAGTTATAAGGCCACCACTGTATGTATTTCAATTCATATTAAACTGATTCTGAAATTGACTGCCTAAGTAATACTAGCTTTAATGCAGTATCCCGATAAGTCAGGATATTCATTAATCTATCACAGATTATACCAATGATAATACCAATTATACTGCAAAGTATAGCCCTCTCCTGCCCTTAGGAAAACAAAGTACACATTAATTACGTGCAACAAAACATCCTACATTTTGTTTTTTTTTTCACGATATTTTTTGGTGAAATTTTTTTTTTGTAACAAAATGATTTTTTTTTAAACTGTAAACAAAAAGTGCCTGGTTTAATAAATAAATCAAAAAAGAAAAAACAAAAACAAATGTAGTTAGCAAATATGAAATAACAACAACAACAACAACCAATAAATATACTTTTTTTTATACAAAGTTAGAGTCTAAATATACAGACTCTACTAACCAAATAGAAGCTAAAAAAAACAGCAAAAATTCTAAAACATTACAAAACAAAACAAAGCAAAGAAAACGTTTACTTGGAAAAGGAATTTAATTAATTGATAAATAAATAAAACAATTAAATTGTATATCATTTAAAATAAAAATATGAAAAAACAAAGGTTCTATTACATTAATAGGTGTTATGTTTAAAATTTAAGTTCATTTAAATACAAAAACAACAAAAAAAAATGAAAAATGATTAGCATTTAATTTTCTTTAATTATATAAAAAATATTGGCAATAGCTTAACAACAATAATGTTAAAGATTTAAAACAATTCAGCAATTGAAACCCATCTTTAATTTGTATACAAATTAAATAATTTTTTTTTTAATTAATTCTTATAAATAATAATTGTTTAGAATTTATATTTACATTTACGTTGATTGTACTTTAATTTTTTAAATGATATTTTTTTTTGGTATTTTTCTAGGTTTATTATCGTTCTATTTGATTTAAGAAGTTGTAAAACAAAAAATATATACAAAAAAAAGGGGGACTAAAGTAAAACCTCCATTATTTTCAAATAATATATTTTTTATTTTTAAAAGAAGAAAAAAAAAATAAACAGAAAACAACAAAAAGTAAAAAAAATACAATGAAGTTTTATTCAAGGAGTTTTATTTTTAGGATATTTTATTTACAGGATTTTGGAGACTAAACATGTGGCATTTATTACGATTGTATCGAATTCTGCATGAAGTTTGATAATAAAATCCATTCCTTCATAATGAAATTACTAAGCATTGTTAGCATTGCAACATGTTGCGAATAACCCTAGAAAAATCGAAAAAAATCAAAAGCCTACTTTCCTTTCAAATACACGCTTTTATTTGATTATAATATTCAGTCCTTTAAAACCACTAAAATTCCTTAAATCTACTCTAATTCGTTACCAAAAATAGTGTTCCACAGGCCAAAATGTAACTTTTCTTTTTTCTATTTCTTTAAATTTTTAATCATTCTCTCTTATATTATTTGCCACACCCTCTTCTTTTTCATTTTCTTATTCTTCAATATGTGCAAAGTAATAAGCTAATACGTTTAATTCATCTAAACATGATTCAGTGGGCGTGTCACTACTGAGTGTTAGGAGAAAATGTAAGTTTAGGTTCTTAGCTTTCAGACACAGAAACAGTTTTTCTATTCAAAATTCTTGTCGACATTTTTTTTTGTCAAATACCAGGCCAACAGAATCGCATAGCAAGCAAATGTCGGTAAACAAAAATGTTTAAACGCTTATAACTTCGGATCCATCGGACCTATTAAAATGAAAGTGGTCCCACTGTAAAGGCCAGAGCTCGTACTTTCAGATAGTGACAAAATAAACTCGAGCAAGTCCAAATCCAAGTCGAGAAATTTTAACTTTGAAAAATTTAACGGGATCTTCATCACTCACACACACACAGAAACAGTTTTTCTATTCAAAATTCTTGCCGACATTTTTTTTGTCAAATACCAGGCCAACAGAATCGCATAGCAAGCAAATGTCGGTAAACAAAAATGTTTAAACGCTTATAACTTCGGATCCATCGGACCTATTAAAATGAAAGTGGTCCCACTGTAAAGGCCAGACCTCATACTTTCAGATAGTACCAAATTAAATACGAGCAAGTCCAAGTCCAAGTCGAGAAAGTTTAAATTTGAAAGTATAAACGAGGTCTTCATCACACACACACACAGAAAGAGTTTTTCTATTCAAAATTCTTGTCGACATTTTTTTTTGTCAAATACCAGGCCAACAGAATCGCATAGCAAGCAAATATCGGTAAACAAAAATGTTTAAACGCTTATAACTCCGGATCCATCGGGCCTATTAAAATGAAAGTGGTCCCATTGGAAAGGCCAGAGCTCGTACTTTCAGATAGTGATAAAATAAACACGAGCAAGTCCAAGTCCAAGTCGAGAAAGTTTAAATTTGAAAGTATAAACGAGGTCTTCATCACTCACACACACACAGAAACAGTTTTTCTATTCAAAATTCTTGTCGACATTTTTTTTGTCAAATACCAGGCCAACAGAATCGCATAGCAAGCAAATGTCGGTAAACAAAAATGTTTAAACGCTTATAACTCCGGATCCATCGGACCTATTAAAATGAAAGTGGTCTCATTGGAAAGGCCAGACCTCATACTTTCAGATAGTGCCAAATTAAATACGCGCAAGTCCAAGGCCAAGTCCAAAAGCCCAGAGATAAATAGAAATTTTTCAGCGCTTATAACTCCGGATCCATCGGACCTATTAAAATGAAAGTGGTCCCATTGGAAAGCCAGAGCTCGTACTTTCAGATAGTCATAAAATAAACACGAGCAAGTCCAAGTCCAAGTCGAGAAAGTTTAAATTTGAAAGTATAAACGAGGTCTTCATCACTCACACACACACAGAAAGAGTTTTTCTATTCAAAATTCTTGTCGACATTTTTTTTGTCAAATACCAGGCCAACAGAATCGCATAGCAAGCAAATATCGGTAAACAAAAATGTTTAAACGCTTATAACTTCGGATCCATCGGACCTATTAAAATGAAAGTGGTTCCACTGTAAAGGCCAGACCTCATACTTTCAGATAGTACCAAATTAAATACGAGCAAGTCCAAGGCCAAGTCCAGAAAGTCCAGAGGTAAATATAAATTTTTAAACGCTTATAACTCCGGATCCATCGGACCTATTAAAATGAAAGTGGTCCCATTGGAACGGCCAGAGCTCGCACTTTCAGATAGTGATAAAATAAACACGAGCAAGTCCAAGTCCAAGTCGAGAAAGTTTAAATTTGAAAGTATAAACGAGGTCTTTATCACTCACACACACACAGAAAGAGTTTTTCTATTCAAAATTCTTGTCGACATTTTTTTGTCAAATACCAGGCCAACAGAATCGCATAGCAAGCAAATATCGGTAAACAAAAATGTTTAAACGTTTATAACTCCGGATCCATCGGACCTATTAAAATGAAAGTGGTTCCACTGTAAAGGCCAGACCTCATACTTTCAGATAGTACCAAATTAAATACGAGCAAGTCCAAGGCCAAGTCCAGAAAGTCCAGAGGTAAATATAAATTTTTAAACGCTTATAACTCCGGATCCATCGGACCTATTAAAATTAAGGTGGTCCCATTGGAAAGGCCAGAGCTCGTACTTTCAGATAGTGATAAAATAAACACGAGCAAGTCCAAGTCCAAGTCGAGAAAGTTTAAATTTGAAAGTATAAACAAGGTGTTCATCACTCACACACACACAGAAACAGTTTTTCTATTCAAAATTCTTGTCGACATTTTTTTGTCAAATACCAGGCCAACAGAATCGCATAGCAAGCAAATGTCGGTAAACAAAAATGTTTAAACGCTTATAACTTCGGATCCATCGGACCTATTAAAATGAAAGTGGTCCCACTGTAAAGGCCAGACCTCATACTTTCAGATAGTACCATTAAATACGAGCAAGTCCAAGGCCAAGTCCAGAAAGTCCAGAGGTAAATAGAAATTTTTAAACGCTTATAACTCCGGATCCATCGGACCTATTAAAATGAAGGTGGTCCCATTGGAAAGGCCAGAGCTCGTACTTTCAGATAGTGATAAAATAAACACGAGCAAGTCCAAGTCCAAGTCGAGAAAGTTTAAATTTGAAAGTATAAACGAGGTCTTCATCACTCACACACACACAGAAAGAGTTTTTCTATTCAAAATTCTTGTCGACATTTTTTTTTGTCAAATACCAGGCCAACAGAATCGCATAGCAAGCAAATATCGGTAAACAAAAATGTTTAAACGCTTATAACTTCGGATCCATCGGACCTATTAAAATGAAAGTGGTTCCACTGTAAAGGCCAGACCTCATACTTTCAGATAGTACCAAATTAAATACGAGCAAGTCCAAGGCCAAGTCCAGAAAGTCCAGAGGTAAATATAAATTTTTAAACGCTTATAACTCCGGATCCATCGGACCTATTAAAATGAAGGTGGTCCCATTGGAAAGGCCAGAGCTCGTACTTTCAGATAGTGATAAAATAAACACGAGCAAGTCCAAGTCCAAGTCGAGAAAGTTTAAATTTGAAAGTATAAACGAGGTCTTCATCACTCACACACACACAGAAAGAGTTTTTCTATTCAAAATTCTTGTCGACATTTTTTTTGTCAAATACCAGGCCAACAGAATCGCATAGCAAACAAATGTCGGTAAACAAAAATGTTTAAACGCTTATAACTTCGGATCCATCGGACCTATTAAAATGAAAGTGGTCCCACTGTAAAGGCCAGACCTCATACTTTCAGATAGTACCAAATTAAATACGAGCAAGTCCAAGGCCAAGTCCAGAAAGTCCAGAGGTAAATAGAAATTTTTAAACGCTTATAACTCCGGATCCATCGGACCTATTAAAATGAAGGTGGTCCCATTGGAAAGGCCAGAGCTCGTACTTTCAGATAGTGATAAAATAAACACGAGCAAGTCCAAGTCCAAGTCGAGAAAGTTTAAATTTGAAAGTATAAACGAGGTCTTCATCACTCACACACACACAGAAACAGTTTTTCTATTCAAAATTCTTGTCGACATTTTTTTTGTCAAATACCAGGCCAACAGAATCGCATAGCAAGCAAATGTCGGTAAACAAAAATGTTTAAACGCTTATAACTTCGGATCCATCGGACCTATTAAAATGAAAGTGGTCCCACTGTAAAGGCCAGACCTCATACTTTCAGATAGTACCAAATTAAATACGAGCAAGTCCAAGGCCAAGTCCAGAAAGTCCAGAGGTAAATATAAATTTTTAAACGCTTATAACTCCGGATCCATCGGACCTATTAAAATGAAAGTGGTCCCATTGGAACGGCCAGAGCTCGCACTTTCAGACAGTGATAAAATAAACACGAGCAAGTCCAAGTCCAAGTCGAGAAAGTTTAAATTTGAAAGTATAAACGAGGTCTTCATCACTCACACACACACAGAAAGAGTTTTTCTATTCAAAATTCTTGTCGACATTTTTTTGTCAAATACCAGGCCAACAGAATCGCATAGCAAGCAAATATCGGTAAACAAAAATGTTTAAACGCTTATAACTCCGGATCCATCGGACCTATTAAAATGAAAGTGGTTCCACTGTAAAGGCCAGACCTCATACTTTCAGATAGTACCAAATTAAATACGAGCAAGTCCAAGGCCAAGTCCAGAAAGTCCAGAGGTAAATATAAATTTTTAAACGCTTATAACTCCGGATCCATCGGACCTATTAAAATGAAGGTGGTCCCATTGGAAAGGCCAGAGCTCGTACTTTCAGATAGTGATAAAATAAACACGAGCAAGTCCAAGTCCAAGTCGAGAAAGTTTAAATTTGAAAGTATAAACAAGGTGTTCATCACTCACACACACACAGAAACAGTTTTTCTATTCAAAATTCTTGTCGACATTTTTTTGTCAAATACCAGGCCAACAGAATCGCATAGCAAGCAAATGTCGGTAAACAAAAATGTTTAAACGCTTATAACTTCGGATCCATCGGACCTATTAAAATGAAAGTGGTCCCACTGTAAAGGCCAGACCTCATACTTTCAGATAGTACCAAATTAAATACGAGCAAGTCCAAGGCCAAGTCCAGAAAGTCCAGAGGTAAATAGAAATTTTTAAACGCTTATAACTCCGGATCCATCGGACCTATTAAAATGAAGGTGGTCCCATTGGAAAGGCCAGAGCTCGTACTTTCAGATAGTGATAAAATAAACACGAGCAAGTCCAAGTCCAAGTCGAGAAAGTTTAAATTTGAAAGTATAAACGAGGTCTTCATCACTCACACACACACAGAAAGAGTTTTTCTATTCAAAATTCTTGTCGACATTTTTTTGTCAAATACCAGGCCAACAGAATCGCATAGCAAGCAAATATCGGTAAACAAAAATGTTTAAACGCTTATAACTCCGGATCCATCGGACCTATTAAAATGAAAGTGGTTCCACTGTAAAGGCCAGACCTCATACTTTCAGATAGTACCAAATTAAATACGAGCAAGTCCAAGGCCAAGTCCAGAAAGTCCAGAGGTAAATATAAATTTTTAAACGCTTATAACTCCGGATCCATCGGACCTATTAAAATGAAGGTGGTCCCATTGGAAAGGCCAGAGCTCGTACTTTCAGATAGTGATAAAATAAACACGAGCAAGTCCAAGTCCAAGTCGAGAAAGTTTAAATTTGAAAGTATAAACAAGGTGTTCATCACTCACACACACACAGAAACAGTTTTTCTATTCAAAATTCTTGCCGACATTTTTTTGTCAAATACCAGGCCAACAGAATCGCATAGCAAGCAAATGTCGGTAAACAAAAATGTTTAAACGCTTATAACTTCGGATCCATCGGACCTATTAAAATGAAAGTGGTCCCACTGTAAAGGCCAGACCTCATACTTTCAGATAGTACCAAATTAAATACGAGCAAGTCCAAGGCCAAGTCCAGAAAGTCCAGAGGTAAATAGAAATTTTTAAACGCTTATAACTCCGGATCCATCGGACCTATTAAAATGAAGGTGGTCCCATTGGAAAGGCCAGAGCTCGTACTTTCAGATAGTGATAAAATAAACACGAGCAAGTCCAAGTCCAAGTCGAGAAAGTTTAAATTTGAAAGTATAAACGAGGTCTTCATCACTCACACACACACAGAAACAGTTTTTCTATTCAAAATTCTTGCCGACATTTTTTTGTCAAATACCAGGCCAACAGAATCGCATAGCAAGCAAATGTCGGTAAACAAAAATGTTTAAACGCTTATAACTTCGGATCCATCGGACCTATTAAAATGAAAGTGGTCCCACTGTAAAGGCCAGACCTCATACTTTCAGATAGTACCAAATTAAATACGAGCAAGTCCAAGGCCAAGTCCAGAAAGTCCAGAGGTAAATAGAAATTTTTAAACGCTTATAACTCCGGATCCATCGGACCTATTAAAATGAAGGTGGTCCCATTGGAAAGGCCAGAGCTCGTACTTTCAGATAGTGATAAAATAAACACGAGCAAGTCCAAGTCCAAGTCGAGAAAGTTTAAATTTGAAAGTATAAACGAGGTCTTCATCACTCACACACACACAGAAACAGTTTTTCTATTCAAAATTCTTGTCGACATTTTTTTTGTCAAATACCAGGCCAACAGAATCGCATAGCAAGCAAATGTCGGTAAACAAAAATGTTTAAACGCTTATAACTTCGGATCCATCGGACCTATTAAAATGAAAGTGGTTCCACTGTAAAGGCCAGACCTCATACTTTCAGATAGTACCAAATTAAATACGAGCAAGTCCAAGGCCAAGTCCAGAAAGTCCAGAGATAAATAGAAATTTTTCAGCGCTTATAACTCCGGATCCATCGGACCTATTAAAATGAAAGTGGTCCCATTGGAAAGGCCAGAGCTCGTACTTTCAGATAGTCATAAAATAAACACGAGCAAGTCCAAGTCCAAGTCGAGAAAGTTTAAATTTGAAAGTATAAACGAGGTCTTCATCACTCACACACACACAGAAAGAGTTTTTCTATTCAAAATTCTTGTCGACATTTTTTTTGTCAAATACCAGGCCAACAGAATCGCATAGCAAGCAAATATCGGTAAACAAAAATGTTTAAACGCTTATAACTTCGGATCCATCGGACCTATTAAAATGAAAGTGGTTCCACTGTAAAGGCCAGACCTCATACTTTCAGATAGTACCAAATTAAATACGAGCAAGTCCAAGGCCAAGTCCAGAAAGTCCAGAGGTAAATATAAATTTTTAAACGCTTATAACTCCGGATCCATCGGACCTATTAAAATGAAGGTGGTCCCATTGGAAAGGCCAGAGCTCGTACTTTCAGATAGTGATAAAATAAACACGAGCAAGTCCAAGTCCAAGTCGAGAAAGTTTAAATTTGAAAGTATAAACGAGGTCTTCATCACTCACACACACACAGAAACAGTTTTTCTATTCAAAATTCTTGTCGACATTTTTTTGTCAAATACCAGGCCAACAGAATCGCATAGCAAGCAAATATCGGTAAACAAAAATGTTTAAACGCTTATAACTCCGGATCCATCGGACCTATTAAAATGAAAGTGGTTCCACTGTAAAGGCCAGACCTCATACTTTCAGATAGTACCAAATTAAATACGAGCAAGTCCAAGGCCAAGTCCAGAAAGTCCAGAGGTAAATATAAATTTTTAAACGCTTATAACTCCGGATCCATCGGACCTATTAAAATGAAGGTGGTCCCATTGGAAAGGCCAGAGCTCGTACTTTCAGATAGTGATAAAATAAACACGAGCAAGTCCAAGTCCAAGTCGAGAAAGTTTAAATTTGAAAGTATAAACAAGGTGTTCATCACTCACACACACACAGAAACAGTTTTTCTATTCAAAATTCTTGCCGACATTTTTTTGTCAAATACCAGGCCAACAGAATCGCATAGCAAGCAAATGTCGGTAAACAAAAATGTTTAAACGCTTATAACTTCGGATCCATCGGACCTATTAAAATGAAAGTGGTCCCACTGTAAAGGCCAGACCTCATACTTTCAGATAGTACCAAATTAAATACGAGCAAGTCCAAGGCCAAGTCCAGAAAGTCCAGAGGTAAATAGAAATTTTTAAACGCTTATAACTCCGGATCCATCGGACCTATTAAAATGAAGGTGGTCCCATTGGAAAGGCCAGAGCTCGTACTTTCAGATAGTGATAAAATAAACACGAGCAAGTCCAAGTCCAAGTCGAGAAAGTTTAAATTTGAAAGTATAAACGAGGTCTTCATCACTCACACACACACAGAAACAGTTTTTCTATTCAAAATTCTTGTCGACATTTTTTTTGTCAAATACCAGGCCAACAGAATCGCATAGCAAGCAAATGTCGGTAAACAAAAATGTTTAAACGCTTATAACTTCGGATCCATCGGACCTATTAAAATGAAAGTGGTCCCACTGTAAAGGCCAGACCTCATACTTTCAGATAGTACCAAATTAAATACGAGCAAGTCCAAGGCCAAGTCCAGAAAGTCCAGAGATAAATAGAAATTTTTCAGCGCTTATAACTCCGGATCCATCGGACCTATTAAAATGAAAGTGGTCCCATTGGAAAGGCCAGAGCTCGTACTTTCAGATAGTCATAAAATAAACACGAGCAAGTCCAAGTCCAAGTCGAGAAAGTTTAAATTTGAAAGTATAAACGAGGTCTTCATCACTCACACACACACAGAAAGAGTTTTTCTATTCAAAATTCTTGTCGACATTTTTTTTGTCAAATACCAGGCCAACAGAATCGCATAGCAAGCAAATATCGGTAAACAAAAATGTTTAAACGCTTATAACTTCGGATCCATCGGACCTATTAAAATGAAAGTGGTTCCACTGTAAAGGCCAGACCTCATACTTTCAGATAGTACCAAATTAAATACGAGCAAGTCCAAGGCCAAGTCCAGAAAGTCCAGAGGTAAATATAAATTTTTAAACGCTTATAACTCCGGATCCATCGGACCTATTAAAATGAAAGTGGTCCCATTGGAACGGCCAGAGCTCGCACTTTCAGATAGTGATAAAATAAACACGAGCAAGTCCAAGTCCAAGTCGAGAAAGTTTAAATTTGAAAGTATAAACGAGGTCTTCATCACTCACACACACACAGAAAGAGTTTTTCTATTCAAAATTCTTGTCGACATTTTTTTGTCAAATACCAGGCCAACAGAATCGCATAGCAAGCAAATATCGGTAAACAAAAATGTTTAAACGCTTATAACTCCGGATCCATCGGACCTATTAAAATGAAAGTGGTTCCACTGTAAAGGCCAGACCTCATACTTTCAGATAGTACCAAATTAAATACGAGCAAGTCCAAGGCCAAGTCCAGAAAGTCCAGAGGTAAATATAAATTTTTAAACGCTTATAACTCCGGATCCATCGGACCTATTAAAATGAAGGTGGTCCCATTGGAAAGGCCAGAGCTCGTACTTTCAGATAGTGATAAAATAAACACGAGCAAGTCCAAGTCCAAGTCGAGAAAGTTTAAATTTGAAAGTATAAACAAGGTGTTCATCACTCACACACACACAGAAACAGTTTTTCTATTCAAAATTCTTGTCGACATTTTTTTGTCAAATACCAGGCCAACAGAATCGCATAGCAAGCAAATGTCGGTAAACAAAAATGTTTAAACGCTTATAACTTCGGATCCATCGGACCTATTAAAATGAAAGTGGTCCCACTGTAAAGGCCAGACCTCATACTTTCAGATAGTACCAAATTAAATACGAGCAAGTCCAAGGCCAAGTCCAGAAAGTCCAGAGGTAAATAGAAATTTTTAAACGCTTATAACTCCGGATCCATCGGACCTATTAAAATGAAGGTGGTCCCATTGGAAAGGCCAGAGCTCGTACTTTCAGATAGTGATAAAATAAACACGAGCAAGTCCAAGTCCAAGTCGAGAAAGTTTAAATTTGAAAGTATAAACGAGGTCTTCATCACTCACACACACACAGAAAGAGTTTTTCTATTCAAAATTCTTGGCGACATTTTTTTTGTCAAATACCAGGCCAACAGAATCGCATAGCAAGCAAATATCGGTAAACAAAAATGTTTAAACGCTTATAACTCCGGATCCATCGGACCTATTAAAATGAAAGTGGTTCCACTGTAAAGGCCAGACCTCATACTTTCAGATAGTACCAAATTAAATACGAGCAAGTCCAAGGCCAAGTCCAGAAAGTCCAGAGGTAAATATAAATTTTTAAACGCTTATAACTCCGGATCCATCGGACCTATTAAAATGAAGGTGGTCCCATTGGAAAGGCCAGAGCTCGTACTTTCAGATAGTGATAAAATAAACACGAGCAAGTCCAAGTCCAAGTCGAGAAAGTTTAAATTTGAAAGTATAAACAAGGTGTTCATCACTCACACACACACAGAAACAGTTTTTCTATTCAAAATTCTTGTCGACATTTTTTTGTCAAATACCAGGCCAACAGAATCGCATAGCAAGCAAATGTCGGTAAACAAAAATGTTTAAACGCTTATAACTTCGGATCCATCGGACCTATTAAAATGAAAGTGGTTCCACTGTAAAGGCCAGACCTCATACTTTCAGATAGTACCAAATTAAATACGAGCAAGTCCAGGGCCAAGTCCAGAAAGTCCAGAGGTAAATATAAATTTTTAAACGCTTATAACACCGGATTCATCGGACGTATTAACATGAAAGTGGTCCCATTGGAACGGCCAGAGCTCGCACTTTCAGATAGTGATAAAATAAACACGAGCAAGTCCAAGTCCAAGTCGAGAAAGTTTAAATTTGAAAGTATAAACGAGGTCTTCATCACTCACACACACACAGAAAGAGTTTTTCTATTCAAAATTCTTGTCGAAATTTTTTTGTCAAATACCAGGCCAACAGAATCGCATAGCAAGCAAATATCGGTAAACAAAAATGTTTAAACGCTTATAACTTCGGATCCATCGGACCTATTAAAATGAAAGTGGTTCCACTGTAAAGGCCAGACCTCATACTTTCAGATAGTACCAAATTAAATACGAGCAAGTCCAGGGCCAAGTCCAGAAAGTCCAGAGGTAAATATAAATTTTTAAACGCTTATAACACCGGATTCATCGGACCTATTAACATGAAAGTGGTCCCATTGGAACGGCCAGAGCTCGCACTTTCAGATAGTGATAAAATAAACACGAGCAAGTCCAAGTCCAAGTCGAGAAAGTTTAAATTTGAAAGTATAAACGAGGTCTTCATCACTCACACACACACAGAAAGAGTTTTTCTATTCAAAATTCTTGTCGACATTTTTTTTTTGTCAAATACCAGGCCAACAGAATCGCATAGCAAGCAAATATCGGTAAACAAAAATGTTTAAACGCTTATAACTTCGGATCCATCGGACCTATTAAAATGAAAGTGGTTCCACTGTAAAGGCCAGACCTCATACTTTCAGATAGTACCAAATTAAATACGAGCAAGTCCAAGGCCAAGTCCAGAAAGTCCAGAGGTAAATATAAATTTTTAAACGCTTATAACTCCGGATCCATCGGACCTATTAAAATGAAGGTGGTCCCATTGGAAAGGCCAGAGCTCGTACTTTCAGATAGTGATAAAATAAACACGAGCAAGTCCAAGTCCAAGTCGAGAAAGTTTAAATTTGAAAGTATAAACAAGGTGTTCATCACTCACACACACACAGAAACAGTTTTTCTATTCAAAATTCTTGTCGACATTTTTTTTTGTCAAATACCAGGCCAACAGAATCGCATAGCAAGCAAATATCGGTAAACAAAAATGTTTAAACGCTTATAACTTCGGATCCATCGGACCTATTAAAATGAAAGTGGTTCCACTGTAAAGGCCAGACCTCATACTTTCAGATAGTACCAAATTAAATACGAGCAAGTCCAAGGCCAAGTCCAGAAAGTCCAGAGGTAAATATAAATTTTTAAACGCTTATAACTCCGGATCCATCGGACCTATTAAAATGAAAGTGGTCCCATTGGAACGGCCAGAGCTCGCACTTTCAGATAGTGATAAAATAAACACGAGTAAGTCCAAGTCCAAGTCGAGAAAGTTTAAATTTGAAAGTATAAACGAGGTCTTCATCACTCACACACACACAGAAAGAGTTTTTCTATTCAAAATTCTTGTCGACATTTTTTTGTCAAATACCAGGCCAACAGAATCGCATAGCAAGCAAATATCGGTAAACAAAAATGTTTAAACGCTTATAACTTCGGATCCATCGGACCTATTAAAATGAAAGTGGTTCCACTGTAAAGGCCAGACCTCATACTTTCAGATAGTACCAAATTAAATACGAGCAAGTCCAAGGCCAAGTCCAGAAAGTCTAGAGGTAAATATAAATTTTTAAACGCTTATAACTCCGGATCCATCGGACCTATTAAAATGAAGGTGGTCCCATTGGAAAGGCCAGAGCTCGTACTTTCAGATAGTGATAAAATAAACACGAGCAAGTCCAAGTCCAAGTCGAGAAAGTTTAAATTTGAAAGTATAAACAAGGTGTTCATCACTCACACACACACAGAAACAGTTTTTCTATTCAAAATTCTTGTCGACATTTTTTTTGTCAAATACCAGGCCAACAGAATCGCATAGCAAGCAAATGTCGGTAAACAAAAATGTTTAAACGCTTATAACTTCGGATCCATCGGACCTATTAAAATGAAAGTGGTCCCACTGTAAAGGCCAGACCTCATACTTTCAGATAGTACCAAATTAAATACGAGCAAGTCCAAGGCCAAGTCCAGAAAGTCCAGAGATAAATAGAAATTTTTCAGCGCTTATAACTCCGGATCCATCGGACCTATTAAAATGAAAGTGGTCCCATTGGAAAGGCCAGAGCTCGTACTTTCAGATAGTCATAAAATAAACACGAGCAAGTCCAAGTCCAAGTCGAGAAAGTTTAAATTTGAAAGTATAAACGAGGTCTTCATCACTCACACACACACAGAAAGAGTTTTTCTATTCAAAATTCTTGTCGACATTTTTTTTGTCAAATACCAGGCCAACAGAATCGCATAGCAAGCAAATATCGGTAAACAAAAATGTTTAAACGCTTATAACTTCGGATCCATCGGACCTATTAAAATGAAAGTGGTTCCACTGTAAAGGCCAGACCTCATACTTTCAGATAGTACCAAATTAAATACGAGCAAGTCCAAGGCCAAGTCCAGAAAGTCCAGAGGTAAATATAAATTTTTAAACGCTTATAACTCCGGATCCATCGGACCTATTAAAATGAAAGTGGTCCCATTGGAACGGCCAGAGCTCGCACTTTCAGATAGTGATAAAATAAACACGAGCAAGTCCAAGTCCAAGTCGAGAAAGTTTAAATTTGAAAGTATAAACGAGGTCTTCATCACTCACACACACACAGAAAGAGTTTTTCTATTCAAAATTCTTGTCGACATTTTTTTGTCAAATACCAGGCCAACAGAATCGCATAGCAAGCAAATATCGGTAAACAAAAATGTTTAAACGCTTATAACTCCGGATCCATCGGACCTATTAAAATGAAAGTGGTTCCACTGTAAAGGCCAGACCTCATACTTTCAGATAGTACCAAATTAAATACGAGCAAGTCCAAGGCCAAGTCCAGAAAGTCCAGAGGTAAATATAAATTTTTAAACGCTTATAACTCCGGATCCATCGGACCTATTAAAATGAAGGTGGTCCCATTGGAAAGGCCAGAGCTCGTACTTTCAGATAGTGATAAAATAAACACGAGCAAGTCCAAGTCCAAGTCGAGAAAGTTTAAATTTGAAAGTATAAACAAGGTGTTCATCACTCACACACACACAGAAACAGTTTTTCTATTCAAAATTCTTGTCGACATTTTTTTGTCAAATACCAGGCCAACAGAATCGCATAGCAAGCAAATGTCGGTAAACAAAAATGTTTAAACGCTTATAACTTCGGATCCATCGGACCTATTAAAATGAAAGTGGTCCCACTGTAAAGGCCAGACCTCATACTTTCAGATAGTACCAAATTAAATACGAGCAAGTCCAAGGCCAAGTCCAGAAAGTCCAGAGGTAAATAGAAATTTTTAAACGCTTATAACTCCGGATCCATCGGACCTATTAAAATGAAGGTGGTCCCATTGGAAAGGCCAGAGCTCGTACTTTCAGATAGTGATAAAATAAACACGAGCAAGTCCAAGTCCAAGTCGAGAAAGTTTAAATTTGAAAGTATAAACGAGGTCTTCATCACTCACACACACACAGAAAGAGTTTTTCTATTCAAAATTCTTGGCGACATTTTTTTTGTCAAATACCAGGCCAACAGAATCGCATAGCAAGCAAATATCGGTAAACAAAAATGTTTAAACGCTTATAACTCCGGATCCATCGGACCTATTAAAATGAAAGTGGTTCCACTGTAAAGGCCAGACCTCATACTTTCAGATAGTACCAAATTAAATACGAGCAAGTCCAAGGCCAAGTCCAGAAAGTCCAGAGGTAAATATAAATTTTTAAACGCTTATAACTCCGGATCCATCGGACCTATTAAAATGAAGGTGGTCCCATTGGAAAGGCCAGAGCTCGTACTTTCAGATAGTGATAAAATAAACACGAGCAAGTCCAAGTCCAAGTCGAGAAAGTTTAAATTTGAAAGTATAAACAAGGTGTTCATCACTCACACACACACAGAAACAGTTTTTCTATTCAAAATTCTTGTCGACATTTTTTTGTCAAATACCAGGCCAACAGAATCGCATAGCAAGCAAATGTCGGTAAACAAAAATGTTTAAACGCTTATAACTTCGGATCCATCGGACCTATTAAAATGAAAGTGGTCCCACTGTAAAGGCCAGACCTCATACTTTCAGATAGTACCAAATTAAATACGAGCAAGTCCAAGGCCAAGTCCAGAAAGTCCAGAGGTAAATAGAAATTTTTAAACGCTTATAACTCCGGATCCATCGGACCTATTAAAATGAAGGTGGTCCCATTGGAAAGGCCAGAGCTCGTACTTTCAGATAGTGATAAAATAAACACGAGCAAGTCCAAGTCCAAGTCGAGAAAGTTTAAATTTGAAAGTATAAACGAGGTCTTCATCACTCACACACACACAGAAACAGTTTTTCTATTCAAAATTCTTGGCGACATTTTTTTTGTCAAATACCAGGCCAACAGAATCGCATAGCAAGCAAATGTCGGTAAACAAAAATGTTTAAACGCTTATAACTTCGGATCCATCGGACCTATTAAAATGAAAGTGGTCCCACTGTAAAGGCCAGACCTCATACTTTCAGATAGTACCAAATTAAATACGAGCAAGTCCAAGGCCAAGTCCAGAAAGTCCAGAGATAAATAGAAATTTTTCAGCGCTTATAACTCCGGATCCATCGGACCTATTAAAATGAAAGTGGTCCCATTGGAAAGGCCAGAGCTCGTACTTTCAGATAGTGATAAAATAAACACGAGCAAGTCCAAGTCCAAGTCGAGAAAGTTTAAATTTGAAAGTATAAACAAGGTGTTCATCACTCACACACACACAGAAACAGTTTTTCTATTCAAAATTCTTGTCGACATTTTTTTGTCAAATACCAGGCCAACAGAATCGCATAGCAAGCAAATGTCGGTAAACAAAAATGTTTAAACGCTTATAACTTCGGATCCATCGGACCTATTAAAATGAAAGTGGTTCCACTGTAAAGGCCAGACCTCATACTTTCAGATAGTACCAAATTAAATACGAGCAAGTCCAGGGCCAAGTCCAGAAAGTCCAGAGGTAAATATAAATTTTTAAACGCTTATAACACCGGATTCATCGGACGTATTAACATGAAAGTGGTCCCATTGGAACGGCCAGAGCTCGCACTTTCAGATAGTGATAAAATAAACACGAGCAAGTCCAAGTCCAAGTCGAGAAAGTTTAAATTTGAAAGTATAAACGAGGTCTTCATCACTCACACACACACAGAAAGAGTTTTTCTATTCAAAATTCTTGTCGACATTTTTTTTTTTGTCAAATACCAGGCCAACAGAATCGCATAGCAAGCAAATATCGGTAAACAAAAATGTTTAAACGCTTATAACTTCGGATCCATCGGACCTATTAAAATGAAAGTGGTTCCACTGTAAAGGCCAGACCTCATACTTTCAGATAGTACCAAATTAAATACGAGCAAGTCCAAGGCCAAGTCCAGAAAGTCCAGAGGTAAATATAAATTTTTAAACGCTTATAACTCCGGATCCATCGGACCTATTAAAATGAAGGTGGTCCCATTGGAAAGGCCAGAGCTCGTACTTTCAGATAGTGATAAAATAAACACGAGCAAGTCCAAGTCCAAGTCGAGAAAGTTTAAATTTGAAAGTATAAACAAGATGTTCATCACTCACACACACACAGAAACAGTTTTTCTATTCAAAATTCTTGTCGACATTTTTTTGTCAAACACCAGGCCAACAGAATCGCATAGCAAGCAAATGTCGGTAAACAAAAATGTTTAAACGCTTATAACTTCGGATCCATCGGACCTATTAAAATGAAAGTGGTCCCACTGTAAAGGCCAGACCTCATACTTTCAGATAGTACCAAATTAAATACGAGCAAGTCCAAGGCCAAGTCCAGAAAGTCCAGAGGTAAATATAAATTTTTAAACGCTTATAACTCCGGATCCATCGGACCTATTAAAATGAAGGTGGTCCCATTGGAAAGGCCAGAGCTCGTACTTTCAGATAGTGGTAAAATAAACACGAGCAAGTCCAAGTCCAAGTCGAGAAAGTTTAAATTTGAAAGTATAAACAAGGTGTTCATCACTCACACACACACAGAAACAGTTTTTCTATTCAAAATTCTTGTCGACATTTTTTTGTCAAATACCAGGCCAACAGAATCGCATAGCAAGCAAATGTCGGTAAACAAAAATGTTTAAACGCTTATAACTTCGGATCCATCGGACCTATTAAAATGAAAGTGGTCCCACTGTAAAGGCCAGACCTCATACTTTCAGATAGTACCAAATTAAATACGAGCAAGTCCAGGGCCAAGTCCAGAAAGTCCAGAGGTAAATAGAAATTTTTAAACGCTTATAACTCCGGATCCATCGGACCTATTAAAATGAAGGTGGTCCCATTGGAAAGGCCAGAGCTCGTACTTTCAGATAGTGATAAAATAAACACGAGCAAGTCCAAGTCCAAGTCGAGAAAGTTTAAATTTGAAAGTATAAACGAGGTCTTCATCACTCACACACACACAGAAAGAGTTTTTCTATTCAAAATTCTTGGCGACATTTTTTTTGTCAAATACCAGGCCAACAGAATCGCATAGCAAGCAAATATCGGTAAACAAAAATGTTTAAACGCTTATAACTCCGGATCCATCGGACCTATTAAAATGAAAGTGGTTCCACTGTAAAGGCCAGACCTCATACTTTCAGATAGTACCAAATTAAATACGAGCAAGTCCAAGGCCAAGTCCAGAAAGTCCAGAGGTAAATAGAAATTTTTAAACGCTTATAACTCCGGATCCATCGGACCTATTAAAATGAAGGTGGTCCCATTGGAAAGGCCAGAGCTCGTACTTTCAGATAGTGATAAAATAAACACGAGCAAGTCCAAGTCCAAGTCGAGAAAGTTTAAATTTGAAAGTATAAACGAGGTCTTCATCACTCACACACACACAGAAAGAGTTTTTCTATTCAAAATTCTTGGCGACATTTTTTTGTCAAATACCAGGCCAACAGAATCGCATAGCAAGCAAATATCGGTAAACAAAAATGTTTAAACGCTTATAACTCCGGATCCATCGGACCTATTAAAATGAAAGTGGTTCCACTGTAAAGGCCAGACCTCATACTTTCAGATAGTACCAAATTAAATACGAGCAAGTCCAAGGCCAAGTCCAGAAAGTCCAGAGGTAAATATAAATTTTTAAACGCTTATAACTCCGGATCCATCGGACCTATTAAAATGAAGGTGGTCCCATTGGAAAGGCCAGAGCTCGTACTTTCAGATAGTGATAAAATAAACACGAGCAAGTCCAAGTCCAAGTCGAGAAAGTTTAAATTTGAAAGTATAAACAAGGTGTTCATCACTCACACACACACAGAAACAGTTTTTCTATTCAAAATTCTTGTCGACATTTTTTTGTCAAATACCAGGCCAACAGAATCGCATAGCAAGCAAATGTCGGTAAACAAAAATGTTTAAACGCTTATAACTTCGGATCCATCGGACCTATTAAAATGAAAGTGGTCCCACTGTAAAGGCCAGACCTCATACTTTCAGATAGTACCAAATTAAATACGAGCAAGTCCAAGGCCAAGTCCAGAAAGTCCAGAGGTAAATAGAAATTTTTAAACGCTTATAACTCCGGATCCATCGGACCTATTAAAATGAAGGTGGTCCCATTGGAAAGGCCAGAGCTCGTACTTTCAGATAGTGATAAAATAAACACGAGCAAGTCCAAGTCCAAGTCGAGAAAGTTTAAATTTGAAAGTATAAACGAGGTCTTCATCACTCACACACACACAGAAACAGTTTTTCTATTCAAAATTCTTGGCGACATTTTTTTTGTCAAATACCAGGCCAACAGAATCGCATAGCAAGCAAATGTCGGTAAACAAAAATGTTTAAACGCTTATAACTTCGGATCCATCGGACCTATTAAAATGAAAGTGGTCCCACTGTAAAGGCCAGACCTCATACTTTCAGATAGTACCAAATTAAATACGAGCAAGTCCAAGGCCAAGTCCAGAAAGTCCAGAGATAAATAGAAATTTTTCAGCGCTTATAACTCCGGATCCATCGGACCTATTAAAATGAAAGTGGTCCCATTGGAAAGGCCAGAGCTCGTACTTTCAGATAGTGATAAAATAAACACGAGCAAGTCCAAGTCCAAGTCGAGAAAGTTTAAATTTGAAAGTATAAACGAGGTCTTCATCACTCACACACACACAGAAACAGTTTTTCTATTCAAAATTCTTGGCGACATTTTTTTTGTCAAATACCAGGCCAACAGAATCGCATAGCAAGCAAATGTCGGTAAACAAAAATGTTTAAACGCTTATAACTTCGGATCCATCGGACCTATTAAAATGAAAGTGGTCCCACTGTAAAGGCCAGACCTCATACTTTCAGATAGTACCAAATTAAATACGAGCAAGTCCAAGGCCAAGTCCAGAAAGTCCAGAGATAAATAGAAATTTTTCAGCGCTTATAACTCCGGATCCATCGGACCTATTAAAATGAAAGTGGTCCCATTGGAAAGGCCAGAGCTCGTACTTTCAGATAGTCATAAAATAAACACGAGCAATTAAATACGCGCAAGTCCAAGGCCAAGTCCAAAAGCCCAGAGATAAATAGAAATTTTTCAGCGCTTATAACTCCGGATCCATCGGACCTATTAAAATGAAAGTGGTCCCATTGGAAAGCCAGAGCTCGTACTTTCATAAAATAAACACGAGCAAGTCCAAGTCCAAGTCGAGAAAGTTTAAATTTGAAAGTATAAACGAGGTCTTCATCACTCACACACACACAGAAAGAGTTTTTCTATTCAAAATTCTTGTCGACATTTTTTTTGTCAAATACCAGGTCAACAGAATCGCATAGCAAGCAAATGTCGGTAAACAAAAATGTTTAAACGCTTATAACTTCGGATCCATCGGACCTATTAAAATGAAAGTGGTCCCACTGTAAAGGCCAGACCTCATACTTTCAGATAGTACCAAATTAAATACGAGCAAGTCCAAGGCCAAGTCCAGAAAGTCCAGAGGTAAATATAAATTTTTAAACGCTTATAACTCCGGATCCATCGGACCTATTAAAATGAAGGTGGTCCCATTGGAAAGGCCAGAGCTCGTACTTTCAGATAGTGATAAAATAAACACGAGCAAGTCCAAGTCCAAGTCGAGAAAGTTTAAATTTGAAAGTATAAACAAGGTGTTCATCACTCACACACACACAGAAACAGTTTTTCTATTCAAAATTCTTGTCGACATTTTTTTGTCAAATACCAGGCCAACAGAATCGCATAGCAAGCAAATGTCGGTAAACAAAAATGTTTAAACGCTTATAACTTCGGATCCATCGGACCTATTAAAATGAAAGTGGTCCCACTGTAAAGGCCAGACCTCATACTTTCAGATAGTACCAAATTAAATACGAGCAAGTCCAGGGCCAAGTCCAGAAAGTCCAGAGGTAAATATAAATTTTTAAACGCTTATAACACCGGATTCATCGGACCTATTAACATGAAAGTGGTCCCATTGGAACGGCCAGAGCTCGCACTTTCAGATAGTGATAAAATAAACACGAGCAAGTCCAAGTCCAAGTCGAGAAAGTTTAAATTTGAAAGTATAAACGAGGTCTTCATCGCTCACACACACACAGAAAGAGTTTTTCTATTCAAAATTCTTGTCGACATTTTTTTTTTTGTCAAATACCAGGCCAACAGAATCGCATAGCAAGCAAATATCGGTAAACAAAAATGTTTAAACGCTTATAACTTCGGATCCATCGGACCTATTAAAATGAAAGTGGTTCCACTGTAAAGGCCAGACCTCATACTTTCAGATAGTACCAAATTAAATACGAGCAAGTCCAAGGCCAAGTCCAGAAAGCCCAGAGATAAATATAAATTTTTAAACGCTTATAACTCCGGATCCATCGGACCTATTAAAATGAAGGTGGTCCCATTGGAAAGGCCAGAGCTCGTACTTTCAGATAGTGATAAAATAAACACGAGCAAGTCCAAGTCCAAGTCGAGAAAGTTTAAATTTGAAAGTATAAACAAGGTGTTCATCACTCACACACACACAGAAACAGTTTTTCTATTCAAAATTCTTGTCGACATTTTTTTGTCAAACACCAGGCCAACAGAATCGCATAGCAAGCAAATGTCGGTAAACAAAAATGTTTAAACGCTTATAACTTCGGATCCATCGGACCTATTAAAATGAAAGTGGTCCCACTGTAAAGGCCAGACCTCATACTTTCAGATAGTACCAAATTAAATACGAGCAAGTCCAAGGCCAAGTCCAGAAAGTCCAGAGGTAAATATAAATTTTTAAACGCTTATAACTCCGGATCCATCGGACCTATTAAAATGAAGGTGGTCCCATTGGAAAGGCCAGAGCTCGTACTTTCAGATAGTGATAAAATAAACACGAGCAAGTCCAAGTCCAAGTCGAGAAAGTTTAAATTTGAAAGTATAAACAAGGTGTTCATCACTCACACACACACAGAAACAGTTTTTCTATTCAAAATTCTTGTCGACATTTTTTTGTCAAATACCAGGCCAACAGAATCGCATAGCAAGCAAATGTCGGTAAACAAAAATGTTTAAACGCTTATAACTTCGGATCCATCGGACCTATTAAAATGAAAGTGGTCCCACTGTAAAGGCCAGACCTCATACTTTCAGATAGTACCAAATTAAATACGAGCAAGTCCAGGGCCAAGTCCAGAAAGTCCAGAGGTAAATATAAATTTTTAAACGCTTATAACACCGGATTCATCGGACGTATTAACATGAAAGTGGTCCCATTGGAACGGCCAGAGCTCGCACTTTCAGATAGTGATAAAATAAACACGAGCAAGTCCAAGTCCAAGTCGAGAAAGTTTAAATTTGAAAGTATAAACGAGGTCTTCATCACTCACACACACACAGAAAGAGTTTTTCTATTCAAAATTCTTGTCGACATTTTTTTTTTTTGTCAAATACCAGGCCAACAGAATCGCATAGCAAGCAAATATCGGTAAACAAAAATGTTTAAACGCTTATAACTTCGGATCCATCGGACCTATTAAAATGAAAGTGGTTCCACTGTAAAGGCCAGACCTCATACTTTCAGATAGTACCAAATTAAATACGAGCAAGTCCAAGGCCAAGTCCAGAAAGTCCAGAGGTAAATATAAATTTTTAAACGCTTATAACTCCGGATCCATCGGACCTATTAAAATGAAGGTGGTCCCATTGGAAAGGCCAGAGCTCGTACTTTCAGATAGTGATAAAATAAACACGAGCAAGTCCAAGTCCAAGTCGAGAAAGTTTAAATTTGAAAGTATAAACAAGGTGTTCATCACTCACACACACACAGAAACAGTTTTTCTATTCAAAATTCTTGTCGACATTTTTTTGTCAAACACCAGGCCAACAGAATCGCATAGCAAGCAAATGTCGGTAAACAAAAATGTTTAAACGCTTATAACTTCGGATCCATCGGACCTATTAAAATGAAAGTGGTCCCACTGTAAAGGCCAGACCTCATACTTTCAGATAGTACCAAATTAAATACGAGCAAGTCCAAGGCCAAGTCCAGAAAGTCCAGAGGTAAATATAAATTTTTAAACGCTTATAACTCCGGATCCATCGGACCTATTAAAATGAAGGTGGTCCCATTGGAAAGGCCAGAGCTCGTACTTTCAGATAGTGGTAAAATAAACACGAGCAAGTCCAAGTCCAAGTCGAGAAAGTTTAAATTTGAAAGTATAAACAAGGTGTTCATCACTCACACACACACAGAAACAGTTTTTCTATTCAAAATTCTTGTCGACATTTTTTTGTCAAATACCAGGCCAACAGAATCGCATAGCAAGCAAATGTCGGTAAACAAAAATGTTTAAACGCTTATAACTTCGGATCCATCGGACCTATTAAAATGAAAGTGGTCCCACTGTAAAGGCCAGACCTCATACTTTCAGATAGTACCAAATTAAATACGAGCAAGTCCAGGGCCAAGTCCAGAAAGTCCAGAGGTAAATAGAAATTTTTAAACGCTTATAACTCCGGATCCATCGGACCTATTAAAATGAAGGTGGTCCCATTGGAAAGGCCAGAGCTCGTACTTTCAGATAGTGATAAAATAAACACGAGCAAGTCCAAGTCCAAGTCGAGAAAGTTTAAATTTGAAAGTATAAACGAGGTCTTCATCACTCACACACACACAGAAAGAGTTTTTCTATTCAAAATTCTTGGCGACATTTTTTTTGTCAAATACCAGGCCAACAGAATCGCATAGCAAGCAAATATCGGTAAACAAAAATGTTTAAACGCTTATAACTTCGGATCCATCGGACCTATTAAAATGAAAGTGGTTCCACTGTAAAGGCCAGACCTCATACTTTCAGATAGTACCAAATTAAATACGAGCAAGTCCAGGGCCAAGTCCAGAAAGTCCAGAGGTAAATATAAATTTTTAAACGCTTATAACACCGGATTCATCGGACCTATTAACATGAAAGTGGTCCCATTGGAAAGGCCAGAGCTCGTACTTTCAGATAGTGATAAAATAAACACGAGCAAGTCCAAGTCCAAGTCGAGAAAGTTTAAATTTGAAAGTATAAACGAGGTCTTCATCACTCACACACACACAGAAAGAGTTTTTCTATTCAAAATTCTTGTCGACATTTTTTTTTTGTCAAATACCAGGCCAACAGAATCGCATAGCAAGCAAATATCGGTAAACAAAAATGTTTAAACGCTTATAACTTCGGATCCATCGGACCTATTAAAATGAAAGTGGTTCCACTGTAAAGGCCAGACCTCATACTTTCAGATAGTACCAAATTAAATACGAGCAAGTCCAAGGCCAAGTCCAGAAAGTCCAGAGGTAAATATAAATTTTTAAACGCTTATAACTCCGGATCCATCGGACCTATTAAAATGAAGGTGGTCCCATTGGAAAGGCCAGAGCTCGTACTTTCAGATAGTGATAAAATAAACACGAGCAAGTCCAAGTCCAAGTCGAGAAAGTTTAAATTTGAAAGTATAAACAAGGTGTTCATCACTCACACACACACAGAAACAGTTTTTCTATTCAAAATTCTTGTCGACATTTTTTTTTGTCAAATACCAGGCCAACAGAATCGCATAGCAAGCAAATATCGGTAAACAAAAATGTTTAAACGCTTATAACTTCGGATCCATCGGACCTATTAAAATGAAAGTGGTTCCACTGTAAAGGCCAGACCTCATACTTTCAGATAGTACCAAATTAAATACGAGCAAGTCCAAGGCCAAGTCCAGAAAGTCCAGAGGTAAATATAAATTTTTAAACGCTTATAACTCCGGATCCATCGGACCTATTAAAATGAAAGTGGTCCCATTGGAACGGCCAGAGCTCGCACTTTCAGATAGTGATAAAATAAACACGAGCAAGTCCAAGTCCAAGTCGAGAAAGTTTAAATTTGAAAGTATAAACAAGGTGTTCATCACTCACACACACACAGAAACAGTTTTTCTATTCAAAATTCTTGTCGACATTTTTTTGTCAAATAGCAGGCCAACAGAATCGCATAGCAAGCAAATGTCGGTAAACAAAAATGTTTAAACGCTTATAACTTCGGATCCATCGGACCTATTAAAATGAAAGTGGTCCCACTGTAAAGGCCAGACCTCATACTTTCAGATAGTACCAAATTAAATACGAGCAAGTCCAAGGCCAAGTCCAGAAAGTCCAGAGGTAAATAGAAATTTTTAAACGCTTATAACTCCGGATCCATCGGACCTATTAAAATGAAGGTGGTCCCATTGGAAAGGCCAGAGCTCGTACTTTCAGATAGTGATAAAATAAACACGAGCAAGTCCAAGTCGAGAAAGTTTAAATTTGAAAGTATAAACGAGGTCTTCATCACTCACACACACACAGAAAGAGTTTTTCTATTCAAAATTCTTGTCGACATTTTTTTTTGTCAAATACCAGGCCAACAGAATCGCATAGCAAGCAAATGTCGGTAAACAAAAATGTTTAAACGCTTATAACTTCGGATCCATCGGACCTATTAAAATGAAAGTGGTCCCACTGTAAAGGCCAGACCTCATACTTTCAGATAGTACCAAATTAAATACGAGCAAGTCCAAGGCCAAGTCCAGAAAGTCCAGAGGTAAATAGAAATTTTTAAACGCTTATAACTCCGGATCCATCGGACCTATTAAAATGAAGGTGGTCCCATTGGAAAGGCCAGAGCTCGTACTTTCAGATAGTGATAAAATAAACACGAGCAAGTCCAAGTCCAAGTCGAGAAAGTTTAAATTTGAAAGTATAAACGAGGTCTTCATCACTCACACACACACAGAAAGAGTTTTTCTATTCAAAATTCTTGTCGACATTTTTTTTGTCAAATACCAGGCCAACAGAATCGCATAGCAAGCAAATATCGGTAAACAAAAATGTTTAAACGCTTATAACTTCGGATCCATCGGACCTATTAAAATGAAAGTGGTTCCACTGTAAAGGCCAGACCTCATACTTTCAGATAGTACCAAATTAAATACGAGCAAGTCCAAGGCCAAGTCCAGAAAGTCCAGAGGTAAATATAAATTTTTAAACGCTTATAACTCCGGATCCATCGGACCTATTAAAATGAAAGTGGTCCCATTGGAACGGCCAGAGCTCGCACTTTCAGATAGTGATAAAATAAACACGAGCAAGTCCAAGTCCAAGTCGAGAAAGTTTAAATTTGAAAGTATAAACGAGGTCTTCATCACTCACACACACACAGAAAGAGTTTTTCTATTCAAAATTCTTGTCGACATTTTTTTGTCAAATACCAGGCCAACAGAATCGCATAGCAAGCAAATATCGGTAAACAAAAATGTTTAAACGCTTATAACTTCGGATCCATCGGACCTATTAAAATGAAAGTGGTTCCACTGTAAAGGCCAGACCTCATACTTTCAGATAGTACCAAATTAAATACGAGCAAGTCCAAGGCCAAGTCCAGAAAGTCCAGAGGTAAATATAAATTTTTAAACGCTTATAACTCCGGATCCATCGGACCTATTAAAATGAAGGTGGTCCCATTGGAAAGGCCAGAGCTCGTACTTTCAGATAGTGATAAAATAAACACGAGCAAGTCCAAGTCCAAGTCGAGAAAGTTTAAATTTGAAAGTATAAACAAGGTGTTCATCACTCACACACACACAGAAACAGTTTTTCTATTCAAAATTCTTGTCGACATTTTTTTGTCAAATACCAGGCCAACAGAATCGCATAGCAAGCAAATGTCGGTAAACAAAAATGTTTAAACGCTTATAACTTCGGATCCATCGGACCTATTAAAATGAAAGTGGTCCCACTGTAAAGGCCAGACCTCATACTTTCAGATAGTACCAAATTAAATACGAGCAAGTCCAAGGCCAAGTCCAGAAAGTCCAGAGGTAAATATAAATTTTTAAACGCTTATAACTCCGGATCCATCGGACCTATTAAAATGAAGGTGGTCCCATTGGAAAGGCCAGAGCTCGTACTTTCAGATAGTGATAAAATAAACACGAGCAAGTCCAAGTCGAGAAAGTTTAAATTTGAAAGTATAAACGAGGTCTCCGGATCCATCGGACCTATTAAAATGAAAGTGGTCTCATTGGAAACGCCAGACCTCATACTTTCAGATAGTGCCAAATTAAATACGCGCAAGTCCAAGGCCAAGTCCAAAAGCCCAGAGATAAATAGAAATTTTTCAGCGCTTATAACTCCGGATCCATCGGACCTATTAAATTAAAGTGGTCCCATTGGAAAGCCAGAGCTCGTACTTTCAGATAGTCATAAAATAAACACGAGCAAGTCCAAGTCCAAGTCGAGAAAGTTTAAATTTGAAAGTATAAACGAGGTCTTCATCACTCACACACACACAGAAAGAGTTTTTCTATTCAAAATTCTTGTCGACATTTTTTTTGTCAAATACCAGGCCAACAGAATCGCATAGCAAGCAAATGTCGGTAAACAAAAATGATTAAACGCTTATAACTCCGGATCCATCGGACCTATTAAAATGAAAGTGGTCTCATTGGAAAGGCCAGACCTCATACTTTCAGATAGTGCCAAATTAAATACACGCAAGTCCAAGGCCAAGTCCAAAAGCCCAGAGATAAATAGAAATTTTTCAGCGCTTATAACTCCGGATCCATCGGACCTATTAAAATGAAAGTGGTCCCATTGGAAAGGCCAGAGCTCGTACTTTCAGATAGTGATAAAATAAACACGAGCAAGTCCAAGTCCAAGTCGAGAAAGTTTAAATTTGAAAGTATAAACGAGGTCTTCATCACTCACACACACACAGAAACAGTTTTTCTATTCAAAATTCTTGTCGACATTTTTTTTGTCAAATACCAGGCCAACAGAATCGCATAGCAAGCAAATGTCGGTAAACAAAAATGTTTAAACGCTTATAACTCCGGATCCATCGGACCTATTAAAATGAAAGTGGTCCCATTGGAAAGCCAGAGCTCGTACTTTCAGATAGTCATAAAATAAACACGAGCAAGTCCAAGTCCAAGTCGAGAAAGTTTAAATTTGAAAGTATAAACAAGGTCTTCATCACTCACACACACACAGAAAGAGTTTTTCTATTCAAAATTCTTGACGACATATTTTTTTGTCAAATACCAGGCCAACAGAATCGCATAGCAAGCAAATATCGGTAAACAAAAATGTTTAAACGCTTATAACTTCGGATCCATCGGACCTATTAAAATGAAAGTGGTTCCACTGTAAAGGCCAGACCTCATACTTTCAGATAGTACCAAATTAAATACGAGCAAGTCCAAGGCCAAGTCCAGAAAGTCCAGAGGTAAATATAAATTTTTAAACGCTTATAACTCCGGATCCATCGGACCTATTAAAATGAAGGTGGTCCCATTGGAAAGGCCAGAGCTCGTACTTTCAGATAGTGATAAAATAAACACGAGCAAGTCCAAGTCGAGAAAGTTTAAATTTGAAAGTATAAACGAGGTCTCCGGATCCATCGGACCTATTAAAATGAAAGTGGTCTCATTGGAAACGCCAGACCTCATACTTTCAGATAGTGCCAAATTAAATACGCGCAAGTCCAAGGCCAAGTCCAAAAGCCCAGAGATAAATAGAAATTTTTCAGCGCTTATAACTCCGGATCCATCGGACCTATTAAATTAAAGTGGTCCCATTGGAAAGCCAGAGCTCGTACTTTCAGATAGTCATAAAATAAACACGAGCAAGTCCAAGTCCAAGTCGAGAAAGTTTAAATTTGAAAGTATAAACGAGGTCTTCATCACTCACACACACACAGAAAGAGTTTTTCTATTCAAAATTCTTGTCGACATTTTTTTTGTCAAATACCAGGCCAACAGAATCGCATAGCAAGCAAATGTCGGTAAACAAAAATGATTAAACGCTTATAACTCCGGATCCATCGGACCTATTAAAATGAAAGTGGTCCCACTGTAAAGGCCAGACCTCATACTTTCAGATAGTACCAAATTAAATACGAGCAAGTCCAAGGCCAAGTCCAGAAAGTCCAGAGGTAAATAGAAATTTTTAAACGCTTATAACTCCGGATCCATCGGACCTATTAAAATGAAGGTGGTCCCATTGGAAAGGCCAGAGCTCGTACTTTCAGATAGTGATAAAATAAACACGAGCAAGTCCAAGTCGAGAAAGTTTAAATTTGAAAGTATAAACGAGGTCTTCATCACTCACACACACACAGAAAGAGTTTTTCTATTCAAAATTCTTGTCGACATTTTTTTTTGTCAAATACCAGGCCAACAGAATCGCATAGCAAGCAAATGTCGGTAAACAAAAATGTTTAAACGCTTATAACTTCGGATCCATCGGACCTATTAAAATGAAAGTGGTCCCACTGTAAAGGCCAGACCTCATACTTTCAGATAGTACCAAATTAAATACGAGCAAGTCCAAGGCCAAGTCCAGAAAGTCCAGAGGTAAATAGAAATTTTTAAACGCTTATAACTCCGGATCCATCGGACCTATTAAATTAAAGTGGTCCCATTGGAAAGGCCAGAGCTCGTACTTTCAGATAGTGATAAAATAAACACGAGCAAGTCCAAGTCCAAGTCGAGAAAGTTTAAATTTGAAAGTATAAACGAGGTCTTCATCACTCACACACACACAGAAAGAGTTTTTCTATTCAAAATTCTTGTCGACATTTTTTTTGTCAAATACCAGGCCAACAGAATCGCATAGCAAGCAAATGTCGGTAAACAAAAATGATTAAACGCTTATAACTCCGGATCCATCGGACCTATTAAAATGAAAGTGGTCTCATTGGAAAGGCCAGACCTCATACTTTCAGATAGTGCCAAATTAAATACACGCAAGTCCAAGGCCAAGTCCAAAAGCCCAGAGATAAATAGAAATTTTTCAGCGCTTATAACTCCGGATCCATCGGACCTATTAAAATGAAAGTGGTCCCATTGGAAAGGCCAGAGCTCGTACTTTCAGATAGTGATAAAATAAACACGAGCAAGTCCAAGTCCAAGTCGAGAAAGTTTAAATTTGAAAGTATAAACGAGGTCTTCATCACTCACACACACACAGAAACAGTTTTTCTATTCAAAATTCTTGTCGACATTTTTTTTGTCAAATACCAGGCCAACAGAATCGCATAGCAAGCAAATGTCGGTAAACAAAAATGTTTAAACGCTTATAACTCCGGATCCATCGGACCTATTAAAATGAAAGTGGTCCCATTGGAAAGCCAGAGCTCGTACTTTCAGATAGTCATAAAATAAACACGAGCAAGTCCAAGTCCAAGTCGAGAAAGTTTAAATTTGAAAGTATAAACGAGGTCTTCATCACTCACACACACACAGAAAGAGTTTTTCTATTCAAAATTCTTGACGACATATTTTTTTGTCAAATACCAGGCCAACAGAATCGCATAGCAAGCAAATATCGGTAAACAAAAATGTTTAAACGCTTATAACTTCGGATCCATCGGACCTATTAAAATGAAAGTGGTTCCACTGTAAAGGCCAGACCTCATACTTTCAGATAGTACCAAATTAAATACGAGCAAGTCCAAGGCCAAGTCCAGAAAGTCCAGAGGTAAATATAAATTTTTAAACGCTTATAACTCCGGATCCATCGGACCTATTAAAATGAAGGTGGTCCCATTGGAAAGGCCAGAGCTCGTACTTTCAGATAGTGATAAAATAAACACGAGCAAGTCCAAGTCCAAGTCGAGAAAGTTTAAATTTGAAAGTATAAACAAGGTGTTCATCACTCACACACACACAGAAACAGTTTTTCTATTCAAAATTCTTGTCGACATTTTTTTTGTCAAATACCAGGCCAACAGAATCGCATAGCAAGCAAATGTCGGTAAACAAAAATGTTTAAACGCTTATAACTTCGGATCCATCGGACCTATTAAAATGAAAGTGGTCCCACTGTAAAGGCCAGACCTCATACTTTCAGATAGTACCAAATTAAATACGAGCAAGTCCAAGGCCAAGTCCAGAAAGTCCAGAGGTAAATATAAATTTTTAAACGCTTATAACTCCGGATCCATCGGACCTATTAAAATGAAGGTGGTCCCATTGGAAAGGCCAGAGCTCGTACTTTCAGATAGTGATAAAATAAACACGAGCAAGTCCAAGTCCAAGTCGAGAAAGTTTAAATTTGAAAGTATAAACAAGGTGTTCATCACTCACACACACACAGAAACAGTTTTTCTATTCAAAATTCTTGTCGACATTTTTTTGTCAAATACCAGGCCAACAGAATCGCATAGCAAGCAAATGTCGGTAAACAAAAATGTTTAAACGCTTATAACTTCGGATCCATCGGACCTATTAAAATGAAAGTGGTCCCACTGTAAAGGCCAGACCTCATACTTTCAGATAGTACCAAATTAAATACGAGCAAGTCCAAGGCCAAGTCCAGAAAGTCCAGAGGTAAATAGAAATTTTTAAACGCTTATAACTCCGGATCCATGGTCCCATTGGAAAGGCCAGAGCTCGTACTTTCAGATAGTGATAAAATAAACACGAGCAAGTCCAAGTCCAAGTCGAGAAAGTTTAAATTTGAAAGTATAAACGAGGTCTTCATCACTCACACACACACAGAAAGAGTTTTTCTATTCAAAATTCTTGTCGACATTTTTTTTTTGTCAAATACCAGGCCAACAGAATCGCATAGCAAGCAAATATCGGTCAACAAAAATGTTTAAACGCTTATAACTTCGGATCCATCGGACCTATTAAAATGAAAGTGGTTCCACTGTAAAGGCCAGACCTCATACTTTCAGATAGTACCAAATTAAATACGAGCAAGTCCAAGGCCAAGTCCAGAAAGTCCAGAGATAAATAGAAATTTTTCAGCGCTTATAACTCCGGATCCATCGGACCTATTAAATTAAAGTGGTCCCATTGGAAAGCCAGAGCTCGTACTTTCAGATAGTCATAAAATAAACACGAGCAAGTCCAAGTCCAAGTCGAGAAAGTTTAAATTTGAAAGTATAAACGAGGTCTTCATCACTCACACACACACAGAAAGAGTTTTTCTATTCAAAATTCTTGTCGACATTTTTTTTGTCAAATACCAGGCCAACAGAATCGCATAGCAAGCAAATGTCGGTAAACAAAAATGTTTAAACGTTTATAACTCCGGATCCATCGGACCTATTAAAATGAAAGTGGTCTCATTGGAAAGGCCAGACCTCATACTTTCAGATAGTGCCAAATTAAATACGCGCAAGTCCAAGGCCAAGTCCAAAAGCCCAGAGATAAATAGAAATTTTTCAGCGCTTATAACTCCGGATCCATCGGACCTATTAAATTAAAGTGGTCCCATTGGAAAGCCAGAGCTCGTACTTTCAGATAGTCATAAAATAAACACGAGCAAGTCCAAGTCCAAGTCGAGAAAGTTTAAATTTGAAAGTATAAACGAGGTCTTCATCACTCACACACACACAGAAAGAGTTTTTCTATTCAAAATTCTTGTCGACATTTTTTTTGTCAAATACCAGGCCAACAGAATCGCATAGCAAGCAAATGTCGGTAAACAAAAATGTTTAAACGCTTATAACTCCGGATCCATCGGACCTATTAAAATGAAAGTGGTCTCATTGGAAAGGCCAGACCTCATACTTTCAGATAGTGCCAAATTAAATACGCGCAAGTCCAAGGCCAAGTCCAAAAGCCCAGAGATAAATAGAAATTTTTCAGCGCTTATAACTCCGGATCCATCGGACCTATTAAAATGAAAGTGGTCCCATTGGAAAGGCCAGAGCTCGTACTTTCAGATAGTGATAAAATAAACACGAGCAAGTCCAAGTCCAAGTCGAGAAAGTTTAAATTTGAAAGTATAAACGAGGTCTTCATCACTCACACACACACAGAAACAGTTTTTCTATTCAAAATTCTTGTCGACATTTTTTTTGTCAAATACCAGGCCAACAGAATCGCATAGCAAGCAAATGTCGGTAAACAAAAATGTTTAAACGCTTATAACTCCGGATCCATCGGACCTATTAAAATGAAAGTGGTCCCATTGGAAAGCCAGAGCTCGTACTTTCAGATAGTCATAAAATAAACACGAGCAAGTCCAAGTCCAAGTCGAGAAAGTTTAAATTTGAAAGTATAAACGAGGTCTTCATCACTCACACACACACAGAAAGAGTTTTTCTATTCAAAATTCTTGACGACATATTTTTTTGTCAAATACCAGGCCAACAGAATCGCATAGCAAGCAAATATCGGTAAACAAAAATGTTTAAACGCTTATAACTTCGGATCCATCGGACCTATTAAAATGAAAGTGGTTCCACTGTAAAGGCCAGACCTCATACTTTCAGATAGTACCAAATTAAATACGAGCAAGTCCAAGGCCAAGTCCAGAAAGTCCAGAGGTAAATATAAATTTTTAAACGCTTATAACTCCGGATCCATCGGACCTATTAAAATGAAGGTGGTCCCATTGGAAAGGCCAGAGCTCGTACTTTCAGATAGTGATAAAATAAACACGAGCAAGTCCAAGTCCAAGTCGAGAAAGTTTAAATTTGAAAGTATAAACAAGGTGTTCATCACTCACACACACACAGAAACAGTTTTTCTATTCAAAATTCTTGTCGACATTTTTTTTGTCAAATACCAGGCCAACAGAATCGCATAGCAAGCAAATGTCGGTAAACAAAAATGTTTAAACGCTTATAACTTCGGATCCATCGGACCTATTAAAATGAAAGTGGTCCCACTGTAAAGGCCAGACCTCATACTTTCAGATAGTACCAAATTAAATACGAGCAAGTCCAAGGCCAAGTCCAGAAAGTCCAGAGGTAAATATAAATTTTTAAACGCTTATAACTCCGGATCCATCGGACCTATTAAAATGAAGGTGGTCCCATTGGAAAGGCCAGAGCTCGTACTTTCAGATAGTGATAAAATAAACACGAGCAAGTCCAAGTCCAAGTCGAGAAAGTTTAAATTTGAAAGTATAAACAAGGTGTTCATCACTCACACACACACAGAAACAGTTTTTCTATTCAAAATTCTTGTCGACATTTTTTTGTCAAATACCAGGCCAACAGAATCGCATAGCAAGCAAATGTCGGTAAACAAAAATGTTTAAACGCTTATAACTTCGGATCCATCGGACCTATTAAAATGAAAGTGGTCCCACTGTAAAGGCCAGACCTCATACTTTCAGATAGTACCAAATTAAATACGAGCAAGTCCAAGGCCAAGTCCAGAAAGTCCAGAGGTAAATAGAAATTTTTAAACGCTTATAACTCCGGATCCATGGTCCCATTGGAAAGGCCAGAGCTCGTACTTTCAGATAGTGATAAAATAAACACGAGCAAGTCCAAGTCCAAGTCGAGAAAGTTTAAATTTGAAAGTATAAACGAGGTCTTCATCACTCACACACACACAGAAAGAGTTTTTCTATTCAAAATTCTTGTCGACATTTTTTTTTTGTCAAATACCAGGCCAACAGAATCGCATAGCAAGCAAATATCGGTCAACAAAAATGTTTAAACGCTTATAACTTCGGATCCATCGGACCTATTAAAATGAAAGTGGTTCCACTGTAAAGGCCAGACCTCATACTTTCAGATAGTACCAAATTAAATACGAGCAAGTCCAAGGCCAAGTCCAGAAAGTCCAGAGATAAATAGAAATTTTTCAGCGCTTATAACTCCGGATCCATCGGACCTATTAAATTAAAGTGGTCCCATTGGAAAGCCAGAGCTCGTACTTTCAGATAGTCATAAAATAAACACGAGCAAGTCCAAGTCCAAGTCGAGAAAGTTTAAATTTGAAAGTATAAACGAGGTCTTCATCACTCACACACACACAGAAAGAGTTTTTCTATTCAAAATTCTTGTCGACATTTTTTTTGTCAAATACCAGGCCAACAGAATCGCATAGCAAGCAAATGTCGGTAAACAAAAATGTTTAAACGTTTATAACTCCGGATCCATCGGACCTATTAAAATGAAAGTGGTCTCATTGGAAAGGCCAGACCTCATACTTTCAGATAGTGCCAAATTAAATACGCGCAAGTCCAAGGCCAAGTCCAAAAGCCCAGAGATAAATAGAAATTTTTCAGCGCTTATAACTCCGGATCCATCGGACCTATTAAATTAAAGTGGTCCCATTGGAAAGCCAGAGCTCGTACTTTCAGATAGTCATAAAATAAACACGAGCAAGTCCAAGTCCAAGTCGAGAAAGTTTAAATTTGAAAGTATAAACGAGGTCTTCATCACTCACACACACACAGAAAGAGTTTTTCTATTCAAAATTCTTGTCGACATTTTTTTTGTCAAATACCAGGCCAACAGAATCGCATAGCAAGCAAATGTCGGTAAACAAAAATGTTTAAACGCTTATAACTCCGGATCCATCGGACCTATTAAAATGAAAGTGGTCTCATTGGAAAGGCCAGACCTCATACTTTCAGATAGTGCCAAATTAAATACGCGCAAGTCCAAGGCCAAGTCCAAAAGCCCAGAGATAAATAGAAATTTTTCAGCGCTTATAACTCCGGATCCATCGGACCTATTAAAATGAAAGTGGTCCCATTGGAAAGGCCAGAGCTCGTACTTTCAGATAGTGATAAAATAAACACGAGCAAGTCCAAGTCCAAGTCGAGAAAGTTTAAATTTGAAAGTATAAACGAGGTCTTCATCACTCACACACACACAGAAACAGTTTTTCTATTCAAAATTCTTGTCGACATTTTTTTTGTCAAATACCAGGCCAACAGAATCGCATAGCAAGCAAATGTCGGTAAACAAAAATGTTTAAACGCTTATAACTCCGGATCCATCGGACCTATTAAAATGAAAGTGGTCCCATTGGAAAGCCAGAGCTCGTACTTTCAGATAGTCATAAAATAAACACGAGCAAGTCCAAGTCCAAGTCGAGAAAGTTTAAATTTGAAAGTATAAACGAGGTCTTCATCACTCACACACACACAGAAAGAGTTTTTCTATTCAAAATTCTTGACGACATATTTTTTTGTCAAATACCAGGCCAACAGAATCGCATAGCAAGCAAATATCGGTAAACAAAAATGTTTAAACGCTTATAACTTCGGATCCATCGGACCTATTAAAATGAAAGTGGTTCCACTGTAAAGGCCAGACCTCATACTTTCAGATAGTACCAAATTAAATACGAGCAAGTCCAAGGCCAAGTCCAGAAAGTCCAGAGGTAAATATAAATTTTTAAACGCTTATAACTCCGGATCCATCGGACCTATTAAAATGAAGGTGGTCCCATTGGAAAGGCCAGAGCTCGTACTTTCAGATAGTGATAAAATAAACACGAGCAAGTCCAAGTCCAAGTCGAGAAAGTTTAAATTTGAAAGTATAAACAAGGTGTTCATCACTCACACACACACAGAAACAGTTTTTCTATTCAAAATTCTTGTCGACATTTTTTTTGTCAAATACCAGGCCAACAGAATCGCATAGCAAGCAAATGTCGGTAAACAAAAATGTTTAAACGCTTATAACTTCGGATCCATCGGACCTATTAAAATGAAAGTGGTCCCACTGTAAAGGCCAGACCTCATACTTTCAGATAGTACCAAATTAAATACGAGCAAGTCCAAGGCCAAGTCCAGAAAGTCCAGAGGTAAATAGAAATTTTTAAACGCTTATAACTCCGGATCCATCGGACCTATTAAAATGAAGGTGGTCCCATTGGAAAGGCCAGAGCTCGTACTTTCAGATAATGATAAAATAAACACGAGCAAGTCCAAGTCCAAGTCGAGAAAGTTTAAATTTGAAAGTATAAACGAGGTCTTCATCACTCACACACACACAGAAAGAGTTTTTCTATTCAAAATTCTTGTCGACATTTTTTTTGTCAAATACCAGGCCAACAGAATCGCATAGCAAGCAAATATCGGTAAACAAAAATGTTTAAACGCTTATAACTCCGGATCCATCGGACCTATTAAAATGAAAGTGGTCTCATTGGAAACGCCAGACCTCATACTTTCAGATAGTACCAAATTAAATACGAGCAAGTCCAAGGCCAAGTCCAGAAAGTCCAGAGATAAATAGAAATTTTTCAGCGCTTATAACTCCGGATCCATCGGACCTATTAAAATGAAAGTGGTCCCATTGGAAAGGCCAGAGCTCGTACTTTCAGATAGTGATAAAATAAACACGAGCAAGTCCAAGTCCAAGTCGAGAAAGTTTAAATTTGAAAGTATAAACGAGGTCTTCATCACTCACACACACACAGAAACAGTTTTTCTATTCAAAATTCTTGTCGACATTTTTTTTGTCAAATACCAGGCCAACAGAATCGCATAGCAAGCAAATGTCGGTAAACAAAAATGTTTAAACGCTTATAACTCCGGATCCATCGGACCTATTAAAATGAAAGTGGTCCCATTGGAAAGCCAGAGCTCGTACTTTCAGATAGTCATAAAATAAACACGAGCAAGTCCAAGTCCAAGTCGAGAAAGTTTAAATTTGAAAGTATAAACGAGGTCTTCATCACTCACACACACACAGAAAGAGTTTTTCTATTCAAAATTCTTGACGACATATTTTTTTGTCAAATACCAGGCCAACAGAATCGCATAGCAAGCAAATATCGGTAAACAAAAATGTTTAAACGCTTATAACTTCGGATCCATCGGACCTATTAAAATGAAAGTGGTTCCACTGTAAAGGCCAGACCTCATACTTTCAGATAGTACCAAATTAAATACGAGCAAGTCCAAGGCCAAGTCCAGAAAGTCCAGAGGTAAATATAAATTTTTAAACGCTTATAACTCCGGATCCATCGGACCTATTAAAATGAAGGTGGTCCCATTGGAAAGGCCAGAGCTCGTACTTTCAGATAGTGATAAAATAAACACGAGCAAGTCCAAGTCCAAGTCGAGAAAGTTTAAATTTGAAAGTATAAACAAGGTGTTCATCACTCACACACACACAGAAACAGTTTTTCTATTCAAAATTCTTGTCGACATTTTTTGTCAAATACCAGGCCAACAGAATCGCATAGCAAGCAAATGTCGGTAAACAAAAATGTTTAAACGCTTATAACTTCGGATCCATCGGACCTATTAAAATGAAAGTGGTCCCACTGTAAAGGCCAGACCTCATACTTTCAGATAGTACCAAATTAAATACGAGCAAGTCCAAGGCCAAGTCCAGAAAGTCCAGAGGTAAATAGAAATTTTTAAACGCTTATAACTCCGGATCCATGGTCCCATTGGAAAGGCCAGAGCTCGTACTTTCAGATAGTGATAAAATAAACACGAGCAAGTCCAAGTCGAGAAAGTTTAAATTTGAAAGTATAAACGAGGTCTTCATCACTCACACACACACAGAAAGAGTTTTTCTATTCAAAATTCTTGTCGACATTTTTTTTTTGTCAAATACCAGGCCAACAGAATCGCATAGCAAGCAAATATCGGTAAACAAAAATGTTTAAACGCTTATAACTTCGGATCCATCGGACCTATTAAAATGAAAGTGGTTCCACTGTAAAGGCCAGACCTCATACTTTCAGATAGTACCAAATTAAATACGAGCAAGTCCAAGGCCAAGTCCAGAAAGTCCAGAGATAAATAGAAATTTTTCAGCGCTTATAACTCCGGATCCATCGGACCTATTAAATTAAAGTGGTCCCATTGGAAAGCCAGAGCTCGTACTTTCAGATAGTCATAAAATAAACACGAGCAAGTCCAAGTCCAAGTCGAGAAAGTTTAAATTTGAAAGTATAAACGAGGTCTTCATCACTCACACACACACAGAAAGAGTTTTTCTATTCAAAATTCTTGTCGACATTTTTTTTGTCAAATACCAGGCCAACAGAATCGCATAGCAAGCAAATGTCGGTAAACAAAAATGTTTAAACGCTTATAACTCCGGATCCATCGGACCTATTAAAATGAAAGTGGTCTCATTGGAAAGGCCAGACCTCATACTTTCAGATAGTGCCAAATTAAATACGCGCAAGTCCAAGGCCAAGTCCAAAAGCCCAGAGATAAATAGAAATTTTTCAGCGCTTATAACTCCGGATCCATCGGACCTATTAAAATGAAAGTGGTCCCATTGGAAAGGCCAGAGCTCGTACTTTCAGATAGTGATAAAATAAACACGAGCAAGTCCAGGTCCAAGTCGAGAAAGTTTAAATTTGAAAGTATAAACGAGGTCTTCATCACTCACACACACACAGAAACAGTTTTTCTATTCAAAATTCTTGTCGACATTTTTTTTGTCAAATACCAGGCCAACAGAATCGCATAGCAAGCAAATGTCGGTAAACAAAAATGTTTAAACGCTTATAACTCCGGATCCATCGGACCTATTAAAATGAAAGTGGTCTCATTGGAAATGCCAGACCTCATACTTTCAGATAGTGCCAAATTAAATACGCGCAAGTCCAAGGCCAAGTCCAAAAGCCCAGAGATAAATAGAAATTTTTCAGCGCTTATAACTCCGGATCCATCGGACCTATTAAATTAAAGTGGTCCCATTGGAAAGCCAGAGCTCGTACTTTCAGATAGTCATAAAATAAACACGAGCAAGTCCAAGTCCAAGTCGAGAAAGTTTAAATTTGAAAGTATAAACGAGGTCTTCATCACTCACACACACACAGAAAGAGTTTTTCTATTCAAAATTCTTGTCGACATTTTTTTTGTCAAATACCAGGCCAACAGAATCGCATAGCAAGCAAATGTCGGTAAACAAAAATGTTTAAACGCTTATAACTCCGGATCCATCGGACCTATTAAAATGAAAGTGGTCTCATTGGAAAGGCCAGACCTCATACTTTCAGATAGTGCCAAATTAAATACGCGCAAGTCCAAGGCCAAGTCCAAAAGCCCAGAGATAAATAGAAATTTTTCAGCGCTTATAACTCCGGATCCATCGGACCTATTAAAATGAAAGTGGTCCCATTGGAAAGGCCAGAGCTCGTACTTTCAGATAGTGATAAAATAAACACGAGCAAGTCCAAGTCCAAGTCGAGAAAGTTTAAATTTGAAAGTATAAACGAGGTCTTCATCACTCACACACACACAGAAACAGTTTTTCTATTCAAAATTCTTGTCGACATTTTTTTTGTCAAATACCAGGCCAACAGAATCGCATAGCAAGCAAATGTCGGTAAACAAAAATGTTTAAACGCTTATAACTCCGGATCCATCGGACCTATTAAAATGAAAGTGGTCTCATTGGAAACGCCAGACCTCATACTTTCAGATAGTGCCAAATTAAATACGCGCAAGTCCAAGGCCAAGTCCAAAAGCCCAGAGATAAATAGAAATTTTTCAGCGCTTATAACTCCGGATCCATCGGACCTATTAAAATGAAAGTGGTCCCATTGGAAAGGCCAGAGCTCGTACTTTCAGATAGTGATAAAATAAACACGAGCAAGTCCAGGTCCAAGTCGAGAAAGTTTAAATTTGAAAGTATAAACGAGGTCTTCATCACTCACACACACACAGAAACAGTTTTTCTATTCAAAATTCTTGTCGACATTTTTTTTGTCAAATACCAGGCCAACAGAATCGCATAGCAAGCAAATGTCGGTAAACAAAAATGTTTAAACGCTTATAACTCCGGATCCATCGGACCTATTAAAATGAAAGTGGTCTCATTGGAAACGCCAGACCTCATACTTTCAGATAGTGCCAAATTAAATACGCGCAAGTCCAAGGCCAAGTCCAAAAGCCCAGAGATAAATAGAAATTTTTCAGCGCTTATAACTCCGGATCCATCGGACCTATTAAATTAAAGTGGTCCCATTGGAAAGCCAGAGCTCGTACTTTCAGATAGTCATAAAATAAACACGAGCAAGTCCAAGTCCAAGTCGAGAAAGTTTAAATTTGAAAGTATAAACGAGGTCTTCATCACTCACACACACACAGAAACAGTTTTTCTATTCAAAATTCTTGTCGACATTTTTTTTGTCAAATACCAGGCCAACAGAATCGCATAGCAAGCAAATGTCGGTAAACAAAAATGTTTAAACGCTTATAACTCCGGATCCATCGGACCTATTAAAATGAAAGTGGTCTCATTGGAAAGGCCAGACCTCATACTTTCAGATAGTGCCAAATTAAATACGCGCAAGTCCAAGGCCAAGTCCAAAAGCCCAGAGATAAATAGAAATTTTTCAGCGCTTATAACTCCGGATCCATCGGACCTATTAAAATGAAAGTGGTCCCATTGGAAAGGCCAGAGCTCGTACTTTCAGATAGTGATAAAATAAACACGAGCAAGTCCAAGTCCAAGTCGAGAAAGTTTAAATTTGAAAGTATAAACGAGGTCTTCATCACTCACACACACACAGAAACAGTTTTTCTATTCAAAATTCTTGTCGACATTTTTTTTGTCAAATACCAGGCCAACAGAATCGCATAGCAAGCAAATGTCGGTAAACAAAAATGTTTAAACGCTTATAACTCCGGATCCATCGGACCTATTAAAATGAAAGTGGTCTCATTGGAAACGCCAGACCTCATACTTTCAGATAGTGCCAAATTAAATACGCGCAAGTCCAAGGCCAAGTCCAAAAGCCCAGAGATAAATAGAAATTTTTCAGCGCTTATAACTCCGGATCCATCGGACCTATTAAATTAAAGTGGTCCCATTGGAAAGCCAGAGCTCGTACTTTCAGATAGTCATAAAATAAACACGAGCAAGTCCAAGTCCAAGTCGAGAAAGTTTAAATTTGAAAGTATAAACGAGGTCTTCATCACTCACACACACACAGAAAGAGTTTTTCTATTCAAAATTCTTGTCGACATTTTTTTTGTCAAATACCAGGCCAACAGAATCGCATAGCAAGCAAATGTCGGTAAACAAAAATGTTTAAACGCTTATAACTCCGGATCCATCGGACCTATTAAAATGAAAGTGGTCTCATTGGAAAGGCCAGACCTCATACTTTCAGATAGTGCCAAATTAAATACGCGCAAGTCCAAGGCCAAGTCCAAAAGCCCAGAGATAAATAGAAATTTTTCAGCGCTTATAACTCCGGATCCATCGGACCTATTAAAATGAAAGTGGTCCCATTGGAAAGGCCAGAGCTCGTACTTTCAGATAGTGATAAAATAAACACGAGCAAGTCCAAGTCCAAGTCGAGAAAGTTTAAATTTGAAAGTATAAACGAGGTCTTCATCACTCACACACACACAGAAACAGTTTTTCTATTCAAAATTCTTGTCGACATTTTTTTTGTCAAATACCAGGCCAACAGAATCGCATAGCAAGCAAATGTCGGTAAACAAAAATGTTTAAACGCTTATAACTCCGGATCCATCGGACCTATTAAAATGAAAGTGGTCCCATTGGAAAGCCAGAGCTCGTACTTTCAGATAGTCATAAAATAAACACGAGCAAGTCCAAGTCCAAGTCGAGAAAGTTTAAATTTGAAAGTATAAACGAGGTCTTCATCACTCACACACACACAGAAAGAGTTTTTCTATTCAAAATTCTTGACGACATATTTTTTTGTCAAATACCAGGCCAACAGAATCGCATAGCAAGCAAATATCGGTAAACAAAAATGTTTAAACGCTTATAACTTCGGATCCATCGGACCTATTAAAATGAAAGTGGTTCCACTGTAAAGGCCAGACCTCATACTTTCAGATAGTACCAAATTAAATACGAGCAAGTCCAAGGCCAAGTCCAGAAAGTCCAGAGGTAAATATAAATTTTTAAACGCTTATAACTCCGGATCCATCGGACCTATTAAAATGAAGGTGGTCCCATTGGAAAGGCCAGAGCTCGTACTTTCAGATAGTGATAAAATAAACACGAGCAAGTCCAAGTCCAAGTCGAGAAAGTTTAAATTTGAAAGTATAAACAAGGTGTTCATCACTCACACACACACAGAAACAGTTTTTCTATTCAAAATTCTTGTCGACATTTTTTTTGTCAAATACCAGGCCAACAGAATCGCATAGCAAGCAAATGTCGGTAAACAAAAATGTTTAAACGCTTATAACTTCGGATCCATCGGACCTATTAAAATGAAAGTGGTCCCACTGTAAAGGCCAGACCTCATACTTTCAGATAGTACCAAATTAAATACGAGCAAGTCCAAGGCCAAGTCCAGAAAGTCCAGAGGTAAATATAAATTTTTAAACGCTTATAACTCCGGATCCATCGGACCTATTAAAATGAAGGTGGTCCCATTGGAAAGGCCAGAGCTCGTACTTTCAGATAGTGATAAAATAAACACGAGCAAGTCCAAGTCCAAGTCGAGAAAGTTTAAATTTGAAAGTATAAACAAGGTGTTCATCACTCACACACACACAGAAACAGTTTTTCTATTCAAAATTCTTGTCGACATTTTTTTGTCAAATACCAGGCCAACAGAATCGCATAGCAAGCAAATGTCGGTAAACAAAAATGTTTAAACGCTTATAACTTCGGATCCATCGGACCTATTAAAATGAAAGTGGTCCCACTGTAAAGGCCAGACCTCATACTTTCAGATAGTACCAAATTAAATACGAGCAAGTCCAAGGCCAAGTCCAGAAAGTCCAGAGGTAAATAGAAATTTTTAAACGCTTATAACTCCGGATCCATGGTCCCATTGGAAAGGCCAGAGCTCGTACTTTCAGATAGTGATAAAATAAACACGAGCAAGTCCAAGTCGAGAAAGTTTAAATTTGAAAGTATAAACGAGGTCTTCATCACTCACACACACACAGAAAGAGTTTTTCTATTCAAAATTCTTGTCGACATTTTTTTTTTGTCAAATACCAGGCCAACAGAATCGCATAGCAAGCAAATATCGGTAAACAAAAATGTTTAAACGCTTATAACTTCGGATCCATCGGACCTATTAAAATGAAAGTGGTTCCACTGTAAAGGCCAGACCTCATACTTTCAGATAGTACCAAATTAAATACGAGCAAGTCCAAGGCCAAGTCCAGAAAGTCCAGAGATAAATAGAAATTTTTCAGCGCTTATAACTCCGGATCCATCGGACCTATTAAATTAAAGTGGTCCCATTGGAAAGCCAGAGCTCGTACTTTCAGATAGTCATAAAATAAACACGAGCAAGTCCAAGTCCAAGTCGAGAAAGTTTAAATTTGAAAGTATAAACGAGGTCTTCATCACTCACACACACACAGAAAGAGTTTTTCTATTCAAAATTCTTGACGACATATTTTTTTGTCAAATACCAGGCCAACAGAATCGCATAGCAAGCAAATATCGGTAAACAAAAATGTTTAAACGCTTATAACTTCGGATCCATCGGACCTATTAAAATGAAAGTGGTTCCACTGTAAAGGCCAGACCTCATACTTTCAGATAGTACCAAATTAAATACGAGCAAGTCCAAGGCCAAGTCCAGAAAGTCCAGAGGTAAATATAAATTTTTAAACGCTTATAACTCCGGATCCATCGGACCTATTAAAATGAAGGTGGTCCCATTGGAAAGGCCAGAGCTCGTACTTTCAGATAGTGATAAAATAAACACGAGCAAGTCCAAGTCCAAGTCGAGAAAGTTTAAATTTGAAAGTATAAACAAGGTGTTCATCACTCACACACACACAGAAACAGTTTTTCTATTCAAAATTCTTGTCGACATTTTTTTTGTCAAATACCAGGCCAACAGAATCGCATAGCAAGCAAATGTCGGTAAACAAAAATGTTTAAACGCTTATAACTTCGGATCCATCGGACCTATTAAAATGAAAGTGGTCCCACTGTAAAGGCCAGACCTCATACTTTCAGATAGTACCAAATTAAATACGAGCAAGTCCAAGGCCAAGTCCAGAAAGTCCAGAGGTAAATATAAATTTTTAAACGCTTATAACTCCGGATCCATCGGACCTATTAAAATGAAGGTGGTCCCATTGGAAAGGCCAGAGCTCGTACTTTCAGATAGTGATAAAATAAACACGAGCAAGTCCAAGTCCAAGTCGAGAAAGTTTAAATTTGAAAGTATAAACAAGGTGTTCATCACTCACACACACACAGAAACAGTTTTTCTATTCAAAATTCTTGTCGACATTTTTTTGTCAAATACCAGGCCAACAGAATCGCATAGCAAGCAAATGTCGGTAAACAAAAATGTTTAAACGCTTATAACTTCGGATCCATCGGACCTATTAAAATGAAAGTGGTCCCACTGTAAAGGCCAAACCTCATACTTTCAGATAGTACCAAATTAAATACGAGCAAGTCCAAGGCCAAGTCCAGAAAGTCCAGAGGTAAATAGAAATTTTTAAACGCTTATAACTCCGGATCCATGGTCCCATTGGAAAGGCCAGAGCTCGTACTTTCAGATAGTGATAAAATAAACACGAGCAAGTCCAAGTCGAGAAAGTTTAAATTTGAAAGTATAAACGAGGTCTTCATCACTCACACACACACAGAAAGAGTTTTTCTATTCAAAATTCTTGTCGACATTTTTTTTTTGTCAAATACCAGGCCAACAGAATCGCATAGCAAGCAAATATCGGTAAACAAAAATGTTTAAACGCTTATAACTTCGGATCCATCGGACCTATTAAAATGAAAGTGGTTCCACTGTAAAGGCCAGACCTCATACTTTCAGATAGTACCAAATTAAATACGAGCAAGTCCAAGGCCAAGTCCAGAAAGTCCAGAGATAAATAGAAATTTTTCAGCGCTTATAACTCCGGATCCATCGGACCTATTAAATTAAAGTGGTCCCATTGGAAAGCCAGAGCTCGTACTTTCAGATAGTCATAAAATAAACACGAGCAAGTCCAAGTCCAAGTCGAGAAAGTTTAAATTTGAAAGTATAAACGAGGTCTTCATCACTCACACACACACAGAAAGAGTTTTTCTATTCAAAATTCTTGTCGACATTTTTTTTGTCAAATACCAGGCCAACAGAATCGCATAGCAAGCAAATGTCGGTAAACAAAAATGTTTAAACGCTTATAACTCCGGATCCATCGGACCTATTAAAATGAAAGTGGTCTCATTGGAAAGGCCAGACCTCATACTTTCAGATAGTGCCAAACTAAATACGCGCAAGTCCAAGGCCAAGTCCAAAAGCCCAGAGATAAATAGAAATTTTTCAGCGCTTATAACTCCGGATCCATCGGACCTATTAAAATGAAAGTGGTCCCATTGGAAAGGCCAGAGCTCGTACTTTCAGATAGTGATAAAATAAACACGAGCAAGTCCAGGTCCAAGTCGAGAAAGTTTAAATTTGAAAGTATAAACGAGGTCTTCATCACTCACACACACACAGAAACAGTTTTTCTATTCAAAATTCTTGTCGACATTTTTTTTGTCAAATACCAGGCCAACAGAATCGCATAGCAAGCAAATGTCGGTAAACAAAAATGTTTAAACGCTTATAACTCCGGATCCATCGGACCTATTAAAATGAAAGTGGTCTCATTGGAAACGCCAGACCTCATACTTTCAGATAGTGCCAAATTAAATACGCGCAAGTCCAAGGCCAAGTCCAAAAGCCCAGAGATAAATAGAAATTTTTCAGCGCTTATAACTCCGGATCCATCGGACCTATTAAATTAAAGTGGTCCCATTGGAAAGCCAGAGCTCGTACTTTCAGATAGTCATAAAATAAACACGAGCAAGTCCAAGTCCAAGTCGAGAAAGTTTAAATTTGAAAGTATAAACGAGGTCTTCATCACTCACACACACACAGAAAGAGTTTTTCTATTCAAAATTCTTGTCGACATTTTTTTTGTCAAATACCAGGCCAACAGAATCGCATAGCAAGCAAATGTCGGTAAACAAAAATGTTTAAACGCTTATAACTCCGGATCCATCGGACCTATTAAAATGAAAGTGGTCTCATTGGAAAGGCCAGACCTCATACTTTCAGATAGTGCCAAATTAAATACGCGCAAGTCCAAGGCCAAGTCCAAAAGCCCAGAGATAAATAGAAATTTTTCAGCGCTTATAACTCCGGATCCATCGGACCTATTAAAATGAAAGTGGTCCCATTGGAAAGGCCAGAGCTCGTACTTTCAGATAGTGATAAAATAAACACGAGCAAGTCCAAGTCCAAGTCGAGAAAGTTTAAATTTGAAAGTATAAACGAGGTCTTCATCACTCACACACACACAGAAACAGTTTTTCTATTCAAAATTCTTGTCGACATTTTTTTTGTCAAATACCAGGCCAACAGAATCGCATAGCAAGCAAATGTCGGTAAACAAAAATGTTTAAACGCTTATAACTCCGGATCCATCGGACCTATTAAAATGAAAGTGGTCCCATTGGAAAGCCAGAGCTCGTACTTTCAGATAGTGCCAAATTAAATACGCGCAAGTCCAAGGCCAAGTCCAAAAGCCCAGAGATAAATAGAAATTTTTCAGCGCTTATAACTCCGGATCCATCGGACCTATTAAATTAAAGTGGTCCCATTGGAAAGCCAGAGCTCGTACTTTCAGATAGTCATAAAATAAACACGAGCAAGTCCAAGTCCAAGTCGAGAAAGTTTAAATTTGAAAGTATAAACGAGGTCTTCATCACTCACACACACACAGAAAGAGTTTTTCTATTCAAAATTCTTGTCGACATTTTTTTTGTCAAATACCAGGCCAACAGAATCGCATAGCAAGCAAATGTCGGTAAACAAAAATGTTTAAACGCTTATAACTCCGGATCCATCGGACCTATTAAAATGAAAGTGGTCTCATTGGAAAGGCCAGACCTCATACTTTCAGATAGTGCCAAATTAAATACGCGCAAGTCCAAGGCCAAGTCCAAAAGCCCAGAGATAAATAGAAATTTTTCAGCGCTTATAACTCCGGATCCATCGGACCTATTAAAATGAAAGTGGTCCCATTGGAAAGGCCAGAGCTCGTACTTTCAGATAGTGATAAAATAAACACGAGCAAGTCCAAGTCCAAGTCGAGAAAGTTTAAATTTGAAAGTATAAACGAGGTCTTCATCACTCACACACACACAGAAACAGTTTTTCTATTCAAAATTCTTGTCGACATTTTTTTTGTCAAATACCAGGCCAACAGAATCGCATAGCAAGCAAATGTCGGTAAACAAAAATGTTTAAACGCTTATAACTCCGGATCCATCGGACCTATTAAAATGAAAGTGGTCCCATTGGAAAGCCAGAGCTCGTACTTTCAGATAGTCATAAAATAAACACGAGCAAGTCCAAGTCCAAGTCGAGAAAGTTTAAATTTGAAAGTATAAACGAGGTCTTCATCACTCACACACACACAGAAAGAGTTTTTCTATTCAAAATTCTTGACGACATATTTTTTTGTCAAATACCAGGCCAACAGAATCGCATAGCAAGCAAATATCGGTAAACAAAAATGTTTAAACGCTTATAACTTCGGATCCATCGGACCTATTAAAATGAAAGTGGTTCCACTGTAAAGGCCAGACCTCATACTTTCAGATAGTACCAAATTAAATACGAGCAAGTCCAAGGCCAAGTCCAGAAAGTCCAGAGGTAAATATAAATTTTTAAACGCTTATAACTCCGGATCCATCGGACCTATTAAAATGAAGGTGGTCCCATTGGAAAGGCCAGAGCTCGTACTTTCAGATAGTGATAAAATAAACACGAGCAAGTCCAAGTCCAAGTCGAGAAAGTTTAAATTTGAAAGTATAAACAAGGTGTTCATCACTCACACACACACAGAAACAGTTTTTCTATTCAAAATTCTTGTCGACATTTTTTTTGTCAAATACCAGGCCAACAGAATCGCATAGCAAGCAAATGTCGGTAAACAAAAATGTTTAAACGCTTATAACTTCGGATCCATCGGACCTATTAAAATGAAAGTGGTCCCACTGTAAAGGCCAGACCTCATACTTTCAGATAGTACCAAATTAAATACGAGCAAGTCCAAGGCCAAGTCCAGAAAGTCCAGAGGTAAATATAAATTTTTAAACGCTTATAACTCCGGATCCATCGGACCTATTAAAATGAAGGTGGTCCCATTGGAAAGGCCAGAGCTCGTACTTTCAGATAGTGATAAAATAAACACGAGCAAGTCCAAGTCCAAGTCGAGAAAGTTTAAATTTGAAAGTATAAACAAGGTGTTCATCACTCACACACACACAGAAACAGTTTTTCTATTCAAAATTCTTGTCGACATTTTTTTGTCAAATACCAGGCCAACAGAATCGCATAGCAAGCAAATGTCGGTAAACAAAAATGTTTAAACGCTTATAACTTCGGATCCATCGGACCTATTAAAATGAAAGTGGTCCCACTGTAAAGGCCAGACCTCATACTTTCAGATAGTACCAAATTAAATACGAGCAAGTCCAAGGCCAAGTCCAGAAAGTCCAGAGGTAAATAGAAATTTTTAAACGCTTATAACTCCGGATCCATGGTCCCATTGGAAAGGCCAGAGCTCGTACTTTCAGATAGTGATAAAATAAACACGAGCAAGTCCAAGTCGAGAAAGTTTAAATTTGAAAGTATAAACGAGGTCTTCATCACTCACACACACACAGAAAGAGTTTTTCTATTCAAAATTCTTGTCGACATTTTTTTTTTGTCAAATACCAGGCCAACAGAATCGCATAGCAAGCAAATATCGGTAAACAAAAATGTTTAAACGCTTATAACTTCGGATCCATCGGACCTATTAAAATGAAAGTGGTTCCACTGTAAAGGCCAGACCTCATACTTTCAGATAGTACCAAATTAAATACGAGCAAGTCCAAGGCCAAGTCCAGAAAGTCCAGAGATAAATAGAAATTTTTCAGCGCTTATAACTCCGGATCCATCGGACCTATTAAATTAAAGTGGTCCCATTGGAAAGCCAGAGCTCGTACTTTCAGATAGTCATAAAATAAACACGAGCAAGTCCAAGTCCAAGTCGAGAAAGTTTAAATTTGAAAGTATAAACGAGGTCTTCATCACTCACACACACACAGAAAGAGTTTTTCTATTCAAAATTCTTGTCGACATTTTTTTTGTCAAATACCAGGCCAACAGAATCGCATAGCAAGCAAATGTCGGTAAACAAAAATGTTTAAACGCTTATAACTCCGGATCCATCGGACCTATTAAAATGAAAGTGGTCTCATTGGAAAGGCCAGACCTCATACTTTCAGATAGTGCCAAATTAAATACGCGCAAGTCCAAGGCCAAGTCCAAAAGCCCAGAGATAAATAGAAATTTTTCAGCGCTTATAACTCCGGATCCATCGGACCTATTAAAATGAAAGTGGTCCCATTGGAAAGGCCAGAGCTCGTACTTTCAGATAGTGATAAAATAAACACGAGCAAGTCCAAGTCCAAGTCGAGAAAGTTTAAATTTGAAAGTATAAACGAGGTCTTCATCACTCACACACACACAGAAACAGTTTTTCTATTCAAAATTCTTGTCGACATTTTTTTTGTCAAATACCAGGCCAACAGAATCGCATAGCAAGCAAATGTCGGTAAACAAAAATGTTTAAACGCTTATAACTCCGGATCCATCGGACCTATTAAAATGAAAGTGATTCCACTGTAAAGGCCAGACCTCATACTTTCAGATAGTGCCAAATTAAATACGCGCAAGTCCAAGGCCAAGTCCAAAAGCCCAGAGATAAATAGAAATTTTTCAGCGCTTATAACTCCGGATCCATCGGACCTATTAAAATGAAAGTGGTCCCATTGGAAAGCCAGAGCTCGTACTTTCAGATAGTCATAAAATAAACACGAGCAAGTCCAAGTCCAAGTCGAGAAAGTTTAAATTTGAAAGTATAAACGAGGTCTTCATCACTCACACACACACAGAAAGAGTTTTTCTATTCAAAATTCTTGACGACATATTTTTTTGTCAAATACCAGGCCAACAGAATCGCATAGCAAGCAAATATCGGTAAACAAAAATGTTTAAACGCTTATAACTTCGGATCCATCGGACCTATTAAAATGAAAGTGGTTCCACTGTAAAGGCCAGACCTCATACTTTCAGATAGTACCAAATTAAATACGAGCAAGTCCAAGGCCAAGTCCAGAAAGTCCAGAGGTAAATATAAATTTTTAAACGCTTATAACTCCGGATCCATCGGACCTATTAAAATGAAGGTGGTCCCATTGGAAAGGCCAGAGCTCGTACTTTCAGATAGTGATAAAATAAACACGAGCAAGTCCAAGTCCAAGTAGAGAAAGTTTAAATTTGAAAGTATAAACAAGGTGTTCATCACTCACACACACACAGAAAGAGTTTTTCTATTCAAAATTCTTGTCGACATTTTTTTTGTCAAATACCAGGCCAACAGAATCGCATAGCAAGCAAATGTCGGTAAACAAAAATGTTTAAACGCTTATAACTTCGGATCCATCGGACCTATTAAAATGAAAGTGGTCCCACTGTAAAGGCCAGACCTCATACTTTCAGATAGTGCCAAATTAAATACGCGCAAGTCCAAGGCCAAGTCCAAAAGCCCAGAGATAAATAGAAATTTTTCAGCGCTTATAACTCCGGATCCATCGGACCTATTAAAATGAAAGTGGTCCCATTGGAAAGGCCAGAGCTCGTACTTTCAGATAGTGATAAAATAAACACGAGCAAGTCCAAGTCCAAGTCGAGAAAGTTTAAATTTGAAAGTATAAACGAGGTCTTCATCACTCACACACACACAGAAACAGTTTTTCTATTCAAAATTCTTGTCGACATTTTTTTTGTCAAATACCAGGCCAACAGAATCGCATAGCAAGCAAATGTCGGTAAACAAAAATGTTTAAACGCTTATAACTCCGGATCCATCGGACCTATTAAAATGAAAGTGGTCCCACTGTAAAGGCCAGACCTCATACTTTCAGATAGTGCCAAATTAAATACGCGCAAGTCCAAGGCCAAGTCCAGAAAGTCCAGAGATAAATAGAAATTTTTCAGCGCTTATAACTCCGGATCCATGGTCCCATTGGAAAGGCCAGAGCTCGTACTTTCAGATAGTGATAAAATAAACACGAGCAAGTCCAAGTCGAGAAAGTTTAAATTTGAAAGTATAAACGAGGTCTTCATCACTCACACACACACAGAAAGAGTTTTTCTATTCAAAATTCTTGTCGACATTTTTTTTTGTCAAATACCAGGCCAACAGAATCGCATAGCAAGCAAATATCGGTAAACAAAAATGTTTAAACGCTTATAACTTCGGATCCATCGGACCTATTAAAATGAAAGTGGTTCCACTGTAAAGGCCAGACCTCATACTTTCAGATAGTACCAAATTAAATACGAGCAAGTCCAAGGCCAAGTCCAGAAAGTCCAGAGGTAAATAGAAATTTTTAAACGCTTATAACTCCGGATCCATCGGACCTATTAAAATGAAGGTGGTCCCATTGGAAAGGCCAGAGCTCGTACTTTCAGATAGTGATAAAATAAATACGAGCAAGTCCAAGTCCAAGTCGAGAAAGTTTAAATTTGAAAGTATAAACAAGGTGTTCATCACTCACACACACACAGAAAGAGTTTTTCTATTCAAAATTCTTGTCGACATTTTTTTTGTCAAATACCAGGCCAACAGAATCGCATAGCAAGCAAATGTCTGTAAACAAAAATGTTTAAACGCTTATAACTTCGGATCCATCGGACCTATTAAAATGAAAGTGGTCCCACTGTAAAGGCCAGACCTCATACTTTCAGATAGTACCAAATTAAATACGAGCAAGTCCAAGGCCAAGTCCAGAAAGTCCAGAGATAAATAGAAATTTTTCAGCGCTTATAACTCCGGATCCATCGGACCTATTAAAATGAAAGTGGTCCCATTGGAAAGGCCAGAGCTCGTACTTTCAGATAGTGATAAAATAAACACGAGCAAGTCCAAGTCCAAGTCGAGAAAGTTTAAATTTGAAAGTATAAACGAGGTCTTCATCACTCACACACACACAGAAAGAGTTTTTCTATTCAAAATTCTTGTCGACATTTTTTTTGTCAAATACCAGGCCAACAGAATCGCATAGCAAGCAAATGTCGGTAAACAAAAATGTTTAAACGCTTATAACTCCGGATCCATCGGACCTATTAAAATGAAAGTGGTCTCATTGGAAAGGCCAGACCTCATACTTTCAGATAGTGCCAAATTAAATACGCGCAAGTCCAAGGCCAAGTCCAAAAGCCCAGAGATAAATAGAAATTTTTCAGCGCTTATAACTCCGGATCCATCGGACCTATTAAAATGAAAGTGGTCCCATTGGAAAGCCAGAGCTCGTACTTTCAGATAGTCATAAAATAAACACGAGCAAGTCCAAGTCCAAGTCGAGAAAGTTTAAATTTGAAAGTATAAACGAGGTCTTCATCACTCACACACACACAGAAAGAGTTTTTCTATTCAAAATTCTTGTCGACATTTTTTTTTGTCAAATACCAGGCCAACAGAATCGCATAGCAAGCAAATATCGGTAAACAAAAATGTTTAAACGCTTATTACTTCGGATCCATCGGACCTATTAAAATGAAAGTGGTTCCACTGTAAAGGCCAGACCTCATACTTTCAGATAGTACCAAATTAAATACGAGCAAGTCCAAGGCCAAGTCCAGAAAGTCCAGAGGTAAATATAAATTTTTAAACGCTTATAACTCCGGATCCATCGGACCTATTAAAATGAAGGTGGTCCCATTGGAAAGGCCAGAGCTCGTACTTTCAGATAGTCATAAAATAAACACGAGCAAGTCCAAGTCCAAGTCGAGAAAGTTTAAATTTGAAAGTATAAACGAGGTCTTCATCACTCACACACACACAGAAAGAGTTTTTCTATTCAAAATTCTTGTCGACATTTTTTTTTGTCAAATACCAGGCCAACAGAATCGCATAGCAAGCAAATATCGGTAAACAAAAATGTTTAAACGCTTATTACTTCGGATCCATCGGACCTATTAAAATGAAAGTGGTTCCACTGTAAAGGCCAGACCTTATACTTTCAGATAGTACCAAATTAAATACGAGCAAGTCCAAGGCCAAGTCCAGAAAGTCCAGAGGTAAATATAAATTTTTAAACGCTTATAACTCCGGATCCATCGGACCTATTAAAATGAAGGTGGTCCCATTGGATAGGCCAGAGCTCGTACTTTCAGATAGTGATAAAAGAAACACGAGCAAGTCCAAGTCCAAGTCGAGAAAGTTTAAATTTGAAAGTATAAACAAGGTGTTCATCACTCACACACACACAGAAACAGTTTTTCTATTCAAAATTCTTGTCGACATTTTTTTTGTCAAATACCAGGCCAACAGAATCGCATAGCAAGCAAATGTCGGTAAACAAAAATGTTTAAACGCTTATAACTTCGGATCCATCGGACCTATTAAAATGAAAGTGGTCCCACTGTAAAGGCCAGACCTCATACTTTCAGATAGTACCAAATTAAATACGAGCAAGTCCAAGGCCAAGTCCAGAAAGTCCAGAGGTAAATAGAAATTTTTAAACGCTTATAACTCCGGATCCATCGGACCTATTAAAATGAAGGTGGTCCCATTGGAAAGGCCAGAGCTCGTACTTTCAGATAGTGATAAAATAAACACGAGCAAGTCCAAGTCCAAGTCGAGAAAGTTTAAATTTGAAAGTATAAACGAGGTCTTCATCACTCACACACACACAGAAAGAGTTTTTCTATTCAAAATTCTTGTCGACATTTTTTTTGTCAAATACCAGGCCAACAGAATCGCATAGCAAGCAAATATCGGTAAACAAAAATGTTTAAACGCTTATAACTTCGGATCCATCGGACCTATTAAAATGAAAGTGGTTCCACTGTAAAGGCCAGACCTCATACTTTCAGATAGTACCAAATTAAATACGAGCAAGTCCAAGGCCAAGTCCAGAAAGTCCAGAGGTAAATATAAATTTTTAAACGCTTATAACTCCGGATCCATCGGACCTATTAAAATGAAGGTGGTCCCATTGGAAAGGCCAGAGCTCGTACTTTCAGATAGTGATAAAATAAATACGAGCAAGTCCAAGTCCAAGTCGAGAAAGTTTAAATTTGAAAGTATAAACAAGGTGTTCATCACTCACACACACACAGAAACAGTTTTTCTATTCAAAATTCTTGTCGACATTTTTTTTGTCAAATACCAGGCCAACAGAATCGCATAGCAAGCAAATGTCGGTAAACAAAAATGTTTAAACGCTTATAACTTCGGATCCATCGGACCTATTAAAATGAAAGTGGTCCCACTGTAAAGGCCAGACCTCATACTTTCAGATAGTACCAAATTAAATACGAGCAAGTCCAAGGCCAAGTCCAGAAAGTCCAGAGGTAAATATAAATTTTTAAACGCTTATAACTCCGGATCCATCGGACCTATTAAAATGAAGGTGGTCCCATTGGAAAGGCCAGAGCTCGTACTTTCAGATAGTGATAAAATAAATACGAGCAAGTCCAAGTCCAAGTCGAGAAAGTTTAAATTTGAAAGTATAAACAAGGTCTTCATCACTCACACACACACAGAAAGAGTTTTTCAATTCAAAATTCTTGTCGACATTTTTTTTGTCAAATACCAGGCCAACAGAATCGCATAGCAAGCAAATATCGGTAAACAAAAATGTTTAAACGCTTATAACTTCGGATCCATCGGACCTATTAAAATGAAAGTGGTTCCACTGTAAAGGCCAGACCTCATACTTTCAGATAGTACCAAATTAAATACGAGCAAGTCCAAGGCCAAGTCCAGAAAGTCCAGAGGTAAATATAAATTTTTAAACGCTTATAACTCCGGATCCATCGGACCTATTAAAATGAAGGTGGTCCCATTGGAAAGGCCAGAGCTCGTACTTTCAGATAGTGATAAAATAAATACGAGCAAGTCCAAGTCCAAGTCGAGAAAGTTTAAATTTGAAAGTATAAACAAGGTGTTCATCACTCACACACACACAGAAACAGTTTTTCTATTCAAAATTCTTGTCGACATTTTTTTTGTCAAATACCAGGCCAACAGAATCGCATAGCAAGCAAATGTCGGTAAACAAAAATGTTTAAACGCTTATAACTTCGGATCCATCGGACCTATTAAAATGAAAGTGGTCCCACTGTAAAGGCCAGACCTCATACTTTCAGATAGTACCAAATTAAATACGAGCAAGTCCAAGGCCAAGTCCAGAAAGTCCAGAGGTAAATATAAATTTTTAAACGCTTATAACTCCGGATCCATCGGACCTATTAAAATGAAGGTGGTCCCATTGGAAAGGCCAGAGCTCGTACTTTCAGATAGTGATAAAATAAATACGAGCAAGTCCAAGTCCAAGTCGAGAAAGTTTAAATTTGAAAGTATAAACAAGGTGTTCATCACTCACACACACACAGAAACAGTTTTTCTATTCAAAATTCTTGTCGACATTTTTTTTGTCAAATACCAGGCCAACAGAATCGCATAGCAAGCAAATGTCGGTAAACAAAAATGTTTAAACGCTTATAACTTCGGATCCATCGGACCTATTAAAATGAAAGTGGTCCCACTGTAAAGGCCAGACCTCATACTTTCAGATAGTACCAAATTAAATACGAGCAAGTCCAAGGCCAAGTCCAGAAAGTCCAGAGGTAAATAGAAATTTTTAAACGCTTATAACTCCGGATCCATCGGACCTATTAAAATGAAGGTGGTCCCATTGGAAAGGCCAGAGCTCGTACTTTCAGATAGTGATAAAATAAACACGAGCAAGTCCAAGTCCAAGTCGAGAAAGTTTAAATTTGAAAGTATAAACGAGGTCTTCATCACTCACACACACACAGAAACAGTTTTTCTATTCAAAATTCTTGTCGACATTTTTTTTTGTCAAATACCAGGCCAACAGAATCGCATAGCAAGCAAATATCGGTAAACAAAAATGTTTAAACGCTTATAACTTCGGATCCATCGGACCTATTAAAATGAAAGTGGTTCCACTGTAAAGGCCAGACCTCATACTTTCAGATAGTACCAAATTAAATACGAGCAAGTCCAAGGCCAAGTCCAGAAAGTCCAGAGATAAATAGAAATTTTTCAGCGCTTATAACTCCGGATCCATCGGACCTATTAAAATGAAAGTGGTCCCATTGGAAAGGCCAGAGCTCGTACTTTCAGATAGTGATAAAATAAACACGAGCAAGTCCAAGTCCAAGTCGAGAAAGTTTAAATTTGAAAGTATAAACGAGGTCTTCATCACTCACACACACACAGAAAGAGTTTTTCTATTCAAAATTGTTGTCGACATTTTTTTTTGTCAAATACCAGGCCAACAGAATCGCATAGCAAGCAAATATCGGTAAACAAAAATGTTTAAACGCTTATAACTTCGGATCCATCGGACCTATTAAAATGAAAGTGGTTCCACTGTAAAGGCCAGACCTCATACTTTCAGATAGTACCAAATTAAATACGAGCAAGTCCAAGGCCAAGTCCAGAAAGTCCAGAGGTAAATATAAATTTTTAAACGCTTATAACTCCGGATCCATCGGACCTATTAAAATGAAGGTGGTCCCATTGGATAGGCCAGAGCTCGTACTTTCAGATAGTGATAAAAGAAACACGAGCAAGTCCAAGTCCAAGTCGAGAAAGTTTAAATTTGAAAGTATAAACAAGGTGTTCATCACTCACACACACACAGAAACAGTTTTTCTATTCAAAATTCTTGTCGACATTTTTTTTGTCAAATACCAGGCCAACAGAATCGCATAGCAAGCAAATGTCGGTAAACAAAAATGTTTAAACGCTTATAACTTCGGATCCATCGGACCTATTAAAATGAAAGTGGTCCCACTGTAAAGGCCAGACCTCATACTTTCAGATAGTACCAAATTAAATACGAGCAAGTCCAAGGCCAAGTCCAGAAAGTCCAGAGGTAAATAGAAATTTTTAAACGCTTATAACTCCGGATCCATCGGACCTATTAAAATGAAGGTGGTCCCATTGGAAAGGCCAGAGCTCGTACTTTCAGATAGTGATAAAATAAACACGAGCAAGTCCAAGTCCAAGTCGAGAAAGTTTAAATTTGAAAGTATAAACGAGGTCTTCATCACTCACACACACACAGAAAGAGTTTTTCTATTCAAAATTCTTGTCGACATTTTTTTTGTCAAATACCAGGCCAACAGAATCGCATAGCAAGCAAATATCGGTAAACAAAAATGTTTAAACGCTTATAACTTCGGATCCATCGGACCTATTAAAATGAAAGTGGTTCCACTGTAAAGGCCAGACCTCATACTTTCAGATAGTACCAAATTAAATACGAGCAAGTCCAAGGCCAAGTCCAGAAAGTCCAGAGGTAAATATAAATTTTTAAACGCTTATAACTCCGGATCCATCGGACCTATTAAAATGAAAGTGGTCCCATTGGAACGGCCAGAGCTCGCACTTTCAGATAGTGATAAAATAAACACGAGCAAGTCCAAGTCCAAGTCGAGAAAGTTTAAATTTGAAAGTATAAACGAGGTCTTCATCACTCACACACACACAGAAAGAGTTTTTCTATTCAAAATTCTTGTCGACATTTTTTTGTCAAATACCAGGCCAACAGAATCGCATAGCAAGCAAATATCGGTAAACAAAAATGTTTAAACGCTTATAACTTCGGATCCATCGGACCTATTAAAATGAAAGTGGTTCCACTGTAAAGGCCAGACCTCATACTTTCAGATAGTACCAAATTAAATACGAGCAAGTCCAAGGCCAAGTCCAGAAAGTCCAGAGGTAAATATAAATTTTTAAACGCTTATAACTCCGGATCCATCGGACCTATTAAAATGAAGGTGGTCCCATTGGAAAGGCCAGAGCTCGTACTTTCAGATAGTGATAAAATAAACACGAGCAAGTGCAAGTCCAAGTCGAGAAAGTTTAAATTTGAAAGTATAAACGAGGTCTTCATCACTCACACACACACAGAAAGAGTTTTTCTATTCAAAATTCTTGTCGACATTTTTTTTTGTCAAATACCAGGCCAACAGAATCGCATAGCAAGCAAATATCGGTAAACAAAAATGTTTAAACGCTTATAACTTCGGATCCATCGGACCTATTAAAATGAAAGTGGTTCCACTGTAAAGGCCAGACCTCATACTTTCAGATAGTACCAAATTAAATACGAGCAAGTCCAAGGCCAAGTCCAGAAAGTCCAGAGGTAAATATAAATTTTTAAACGCTTATAACTCCGGATCCATCGGACCTATTAAAATGAAGGTGGTCCCATTGGAAAGGCCAGAGCTCGTACTTTCAGATAGTGATAAAATAAACACGAGCAAGTCCAAGTCCAAGTCGAGAAAGTTTAAATTTGAAAGTATAAACAAGGTGTTCATCACTCACACACACACAGAAACAGTTTTTCTATTCAAAATTCTTGTCGACATTTTTTTTGTCAAATACCAGGCCAACAGAATCGCATAGCAAGCAAATGTCGGTAAACAAAAATGTTTAAACGCTTATAACTTCGGATCCATCGGACCTATTAAAATGAAAGTGGTCCCACTGTAAAGGCCAGACCTCATACTTTCAGATAGTACCAAATTAAATACGAGCAAGTCCAAGGCCAAGTCCAGAAAGTCCAGAGGTAAATAGAAATTTTTAAACGCTTATAACTCCGGATCCATCGGACCTATTAAAATGAAGGTGGTCCCATTGGAAAGGCCAGAGCTCGTACTTTCAGATAATGATAAAATAAACACGAGCAAGTCCAAGTCCAAGTCGAGAAAGTTTAAATTTGAAAGTATAAACGAGGTCTTCATCACTCACACACACACAGAAAGAGTTTTTCTATTCAAAATTCTTGTCGACATTTTTTTTGTCAAATACCAGGCCAACAGAATCGCATAGCAAGCAAATATCGGTAAACAAAAATGTTTAAACGCTTATAACTTCGGATCCATCGGACCTATTAAAATGAAAGTGGTTCCACTGTAAAGGCCAGACCTCATACTTTCAGATAGTGCCAAATTAAATACGAGCAAGTCCAAGGCCAAGTCGAGAAAGTTTAAATTTGAAAGTATAAACGAGGTCTTCATCACTCACACACACACAGAAAGAGTTTTTTTATTCAAAATTCTTGTCGACATTTTTTTTGTCAAAAACCAGGCCAACAGAATCGCATAGCAAGCAAATATCGGTAAACAAAAATGTTTAAACGCTTATAACTTCGGATCCATCGGACCTATTAAAATGAAAGTGGTTCCACTGTAAAGGCCAGACCTCATACTTTCAGATAGTACCAAATTAAATACGAGCAAGTCCAAGGCCAAGTCCAGAAAGTCCAGAGGTAAATATAAATTTTTAAACGCTTATAACTCCGGATCCATCGGACCTATTAAAATGAAAGTGATCCCATTGGAACGGCCAGAGCTCGCACTTTCAGATAGTGATAAAATAAACACGAGCAAGTCCAAGTCCAAGTCGAGAAAGTTTAAATTTGAAAGTATAAACGAGGTCTTCATCACTCACACACACACAGAAAGAGTTTTTCTATTCAAAATTCTTGTCGACATTTTTTTTGTCAAATACCAGGCCAACAGAATCGCATAGCAAGCAAATATCGGTAAACAAAAATGTTTAAACGCTTATAACTTCGGATCCATCGGACCTATTAAAATGAAAGTGGTTCCACTGTAAAGGCCAGACCTCATACTTTCAGATAGTACCAAATTAAATACGAGCAAGTCCAAGGCCAAGTCCAGAAAGTCCAGAGGTAAATATAAATTTTTAAACGCTTATAACTCCGGATCCATCGGACCTATTAAAATGAAGGTGGTCCCATTGGAAAGGCCAGAGCTCGTACTTTCAGATAGTGATAAAATAAACACGAGCAAGTCCAAGTCCAAGTCGAGAAAGTTTAAATTTGAAAGTATAAACGAGGTCTTCATCACTCACACACACACAGAAAGAGTTTTTCTATTCAAAATTCTTGTCGACATTTTTTTTTGTCAAATACCAGGCCAACAGAATCGCATAGCAAGCAAATATCGGTAAACAAAAATGTTTAAACGCTTATAACTTCGGATCCATCGGACCTATTAAAATGAAAGTGGTCCCACTGTAAAGGCCAGACCTCATACTTTCAGATAGTACCAAATTAAATACGAGCAAGTCCAAGGCCAAGTCCAGAAAGTCCAGAGGTAAATAGAAATTTTTAAACGCTTATAACTCCGGATCCATCGGACCTATTAAAATGAAAGTGGTCCCATTGGAAAGGCCAGAGCTCGTACTTTCAGATAGTGATAAAATAAACACGAGCAAGTCCAAGTCCAAGTCGAGAAAGTTTAAATTTGAAAGTATAAACAAGGTGTTCATCACTCACACACACACAGAAACAGTTTTTCTATTCAAAATTCTTGTCGACATTTTTTTTGTCAAATACCAGGCCAACAGAATCGCATAGCAAGCAAATGTCGGTAAACAAAAATGTTTAAACGCTTATAACTTCGGATCCATCGGACCTATTAAAATGAAAGTGGTCCCACTGTAAAGGCCAGACCTCATACTTTCAGATAGTACCAAATTAAATACGAGCAAGTCCAAGGCCAAGTCCAAAAGCCCAGAGATAAATATAAATTTTTCAGCGCTTATAACTCCGGATCCATCGGACCTATTAAATTAAAGTGGTCCCATTGGAAAGCCAGAGCTCGTACTTTCAGATAGTCATAAAATAAACACGAGCAAGTCCAAGTCCAAGTCGAGAAAGTTTAAATTTGAAAGTATAAACGAGGTCTTCATCACTCACACACACACAGAAAGAGTTTTTCTATTCAAAATTCTTGTCGACATTTTTTTTGTCAAATACCAGGCCAACAGAATCGCATAGCAAGCAAATGTCGGTAAACAAAAATGTTTAAACGCTTATAACTCCGGATCCATCGGACCTATTAAAATGAAAGTGGTCTCATTGGAAAGGCCAGACCTCATACTTTCAGATAGTGCCAAATTAAATACGCGCAAGTCCAAGGCCAAGTCCAAAAGCCCAGAGATAAATAGAAATTTTTCAGCGCTTATAACTCCGGATCCATCGGACCTATTAAAATGAAAGTGGTCCCATTGGAAAGGCCAGAGCTCGTACTTTCAGATAGTGATAAAATAAACACGAGCAAGTCCAAGTCCAAGTCGAGAAAGTTTAAATTTGAAAGTATAAACGAGGTCTTCATCACTCACACACACACAGAAACAGTTTTTCTATTCAAAATTCTTGTCGACATTTTTTTTGTCAAATACCAGGCCAACAGAATCGCATAGCAAGCAAATGTCGGTAAACAAAAATGTTTAAACGCTTATAACTCCGGATCCATCGGACCTATTAAAATGAAAGTGGTCTCATTGGAAAGGCCAGACCTCATACTTTCAGATAGTGCCAAATTAAATACGCGCAAGTCCAAGGCCAAGTCCAAAAGCCCAGAGATAAATAGAAATTTTTCAGCGCTTATAACTCCGGATCCATCGGACCTATTAAAATGAAAGTGGTCCCATTGGAAAGCCAGAGCTCGTACTTTCAGATAGTCATAAAATAAACACGAGCAAGTCCAAGTCCAAGTCGAGAAAGTTTAAATTTGAAAGTATAAACGAGGTCTTCATCACTCACACACACACAGAAAGAGTTTTTCTATTCAAAATTCTTGACGACATTTTTTTTTGTCAAATACCAGGCCAACAGAATCGCATAGCAAGCAAATATCGGTAAACAAAAATGTTTAAACGCTTATAACTTCGGATCCATCTGACCTATTAAAATGAAAGTGGTTCCACTGTAAAGGCCAGACCTCATACTTTCAGATAGTACCAAATTAAATACGAGCAAGTCCAAGGCCAAGTCCAGAAAGTCCAGAGGTAAATATAAATTTTTAAACGCTTATAACTCCGGATCCATCGGACCTATTAAAATGAAGGTGGTCCCATTGGAAAGGCCAGAGCTCGTACTTTCAGATAGTGATAAAATAAACACGAGCAAGTCCAAGTCCAAGTCGAGAAAGTTTAAATTTGAAAGTATAAACAAGGTGTTCATCACTCACACACACACAGAAACAGTTTTTCTATTCAAAATTCTTGTCGACATTTTTTTTGTCAAATACCAGGCCAACAGAATCGCATAGCAAGCAAATGTCGGTAAACAAAAATGTTTAAACGCTTATAACTTCGGATCCATCGGACCTATTAAAATGAAAGTGGTCCCACTGTAAAGGCCAGACCTCATACTTTCAGATAGTACCAAATTAAATACGAGCAAGTCCAAGGCAAAGTCCAGAAAGTCCAGAGGTAAATAGAAATTTTTAAACGCTTATAACTCCGGATCCATCGGACCTATTAAAATGAAGGTGGTCCCATTGGAAAGGCCAGAGCTCGTACTTTCAGCTAGTGATAAAATAAACACGAGCAAGTCCAAGTCCAAGTCGAGAAAGTTTAAATTTGAAAGTATAAACGAGGTCTTCATCACTCACACACACACAGAAAGAGTTTTTCTATTCAAAATTCTTGTCGACATTTTTTTTGTCAAATACCAGGCCAACAGAATCGCATAGCAAGCAAATATCGGTAAACAAAAATGTTTAAACGCTTATAACTTCGGATCCATCGGACCTATTAAAATGAAAGTGGTTCCACTGTAAAGGCCAGACCTCATACTTTCAGATAGTACCAAATTAAATACGAGCAAGTCCAAGGCCAAGTCCAGAAAGTCCAGAGGTAAATATAAATTTTTAAACGCTTATAACTCCGGATCCATCGGACCTATTAAAATGAAAGTGGTCCCATTGGAACGGCCAGAGCTCGCACTTTCAGATAGTGATAAAATAAACACGAGCAAGTCCAAGTCCAAGTCGAGAAAGTTTAAATTTGAAAGTATAAACGAGGTCTTCATCACTCACACACACACAGAAAGAGTTTTTCTATTCAAAATTCTTGTCGACATTTTTTTGTCAAATACCAGGCCAACAGAATCGCATAGCAAGCAAATATCGGTAAACAAAAATGTTTAAACGCTTATAACTTCGGATCCATCGGACCTATTAAAATGAAAGTGGTTCCACTGTAAAGGCCAGACCTCATACTTTCAGATAGTACCAAATTAAATACGAGCAAGTCCAAGGCCAAGTCCAGAAAGTCCAGAGGTAAATATAAATTTTTAAACGCTTATAACTCCGGATCCATCGGACCTATTAAAATGAAGGTGGTCCCATTGGAAAGGCCAGAGCTCGTACTTTCAGATAGTGATAAAATAAACACGAGCAAGTCCAAGTCCAAGTCGAGAAAGTTTAAATTTGAAAGTATAAACAAGGTGTTCATCACTCACACACACACAGAAACAGTTTTTCTATTCAAAATTCTTGTCGACATTTTTTTGTCAAATACCAGGCCAACAGAATCGCATAGCAAGCAAATGTCGGTAAACAAAAATGTTTAAACGCTTATAACTTCGGATCCATCGGACCTATTAAAATGAAAGTGGTCCCACTGTAAAGGCCAGACCTCATACTTTCAGATAGTACCAAATTAAATACGAGCAAGTCCAAGGCCAAGTCCAGAAAGTCCAGAGGTAAATATAAATTTTTAAACGCTTATAACTCCGGATCCATCGGACCTATTAAAATGAAGGTGGTCCCATTGGAAAGGCCAGAGCTCGTACTTTCAGATAGTGATAAAATAAACACGAGCAAGTCCAAGTCCAAGTCGAGAAAGTTTAAATTTGAAAGTATAAACAAGGTGTTCATCACTCACACACACACAGAAACAGTTTTTCTATTCAAAATTCTTGTCGACATTTTTTTTGTCAAATACCAGGCCAACAGAATCGCATAGCAAGCAAATGTCGGTAAACAAAAATGTTTAAACGCTTATAACTTCGGATCCATCGGACCTATTAAAATGAAAGTGGTCCCACTGTAAAGGCCAGACCTCATACTTTCAGATAGTACCAAATTAAATACGAGCAAGTCCAAGGCAAAGTCCAGAAAGTCCAGAGGTAAATAGAAATTTTTAAACGCTTATAACTCCGGATCCATCGGACCTATTAAAATGAAGGTGGTCCCATTGGAAAGGCCAGAGCTCGTACTTTCAGCTAGTGATAAAATAAACACGAGCAAGTCCAAGTCCAAGTCGAGAAAGTTTAAATTTGAAAGTATAAACGAGGTCTTCATCACTCACACACACACAGAAAGAGTTTTTCTATTCAAAATTCTTGTCGACATTTTTTTTGTCAAATACCAGGCCAACAGAATCGCATAGCAAGCAAATATCGGTAAACAAAAATGTTTAAACGCTTATAACTTCGGATCCATCGGACCTATTAAAATGAAAGTGGTTCCACTGTAAAGGCCAGACCTCATACTTTCAGATAGTACCAAATTAAATACGAGCAAGTCCAAGGCCAAGTCCAGAAAGTCCAGAGGTAAATATAAATTTTTAAACGCTTATAACTCCGGATCCATCGGACCTATTAAAATGAAAGTGGTCCCATTGGAACGGCCAGAGCTCGCACTTTCAGATAGTGATAAAATAAACACGAGCAAGTCCAAGTCCAAGTCGAGAAAGTTTAAATTTGAAAGTATAAACGAGGTCTTCATCACTCACACACACACAGAAAGAGTTTTTCTATTCAAAATTCTTGTCGACATTTTTTTGTCAAATACCAGGCCAACAGAATCGCATAGCAAGCAAATATCGGTAAACAAAAATGTTTAAACGCTTATAACTTCGGATCCATCGGACCTATTAAAATGAAAGTGGTTCCACTGTAAAGGCCAGACCTCATACTTTCAGATAGTACCAAATTAAATACGAGCAAGTCCAAGGCCAAGTCCAGAAAGTCCAGAGGTAAATATAAATTTTTAAACGCTTATAACTCCGGATCCATCGGACCTATTAAAATGAAGGTGGTCCCATTGGAAAGGCCAGAGCTCGTACTTTCAGATAGTGATAAAATAAACACGAGCAAGTCCAAGTCCAAGTCGAGAAAGTTTAAATTTGAAAGTATAAACAAGGTGTTCATCACTCACACACACACAGAAACAGTTTTTCTATTCAAAATTCTTGTCGACATTTTTTTGTCAAATACCAGGCCAACAGAATCGCATAGCAAGCAAATGTCGGTAAACAAAAATGTTTAAACGCTTATAACTTCGGATCCATCGGACCTATTAAAATGAAAGTGGTCCCACTGTAAAGGCCAGACCTCATACTTTCAGATAGTACCAAATTAAATACGAGCAAGTCCAAGGCCAAGTCCAGAAAGTCCAGAGGTAAATATAAATTTTTAAACGCTTATAACTCCGGATCCATCGGACCTATTAAAATGAAGGTGGTCCCATTGGAAAGGCCAGAGCTCGTACTTTCAGATAGTGATAAAATAAACACGAGCAAGTCCAAGTCCAAGTCGAGAAAGTTTAAATTTGAAAGTATAAACGAGGTCTTCATCACTCACACACACACAGAAACAGTTTTTCTATTCAAAATTCTTGTCGACATTTTTTTTGTCAAATACCAGGCCAACAGAATCGCATAGCAAGCAAATGTCGGTAAACAAAAATGTTTAAACGCTTATAACTTCGGATCCATCGGACCTATTAAAATGAAAGTGGTCCCACTGTAAAGGCCAGACCTCATACTTTCAGATAGTACCAAATTAAATACGAGCAAGTCCAAGGCCAAGTCCAGAAAGTCCAGAGATAAATAGAAATTTTTCAGCGCTTATAACTCCGGATCCATCGGACCTATTAAAATGAAAGTGGTCCCATTGGAAAGGCCAGAGCTCGTACTTTCAGATAGTCATAAAATAAACACGAGCAATTAAATACGCGCAAGTCCAAGGCCAAGTCCAAAAGCCCAGAGATAAATAGAAATTTTTCAGCGCTTATAACTCCGGATCCATCGGACCTATTAAAATGAAAGTGGTCCCATTGGAAAGCCAGAGCTCGTACTTTCATAAAATAAACACGAGCAAGTCCAAGTCCAAGTCGAGAAAGTTTAAATTTGAAAGTATAAACGAGGTCTTCATCACTCACACACACACAGAAAGAGTTTTTCTATTCAAAATTCTTGTCGACATTTTTTTTGTCAAATACCAGGCCAACAGAATCGCATAGCAAGCAAATGTCGGTAAACAAAAATGTTTAAACGCTTATAACTTCGGATCCATCGGACCTATTAAAATGAAAGTGGTCCCACTGTAAAGGCCAGACCTCATACTTTCAGATAGTACCAAATTACATACGAGCAAGTCCAAGGCCAAGTCCAGAAAGTCCAGAGGTAAATATAAATTTTTAAACGCTTATAACACCGGATTCATCGGACCTATTAACATGAAAGTGGTCCCATTGGAACGGCCAGAGCTCGCACTTTCAGATAGTGATAAAATAAACACGAGCAAGTCCAAGTCCAAGTCGAGAAAGTTTAAATTTGAAAGTATAAACGAGGTCTTCATCACTCACACACACACAGAAAGAGTTTTTCTATTCAAAATTCTTGTCGACATTTTTTTTTTTGTCAAATACCAGGCCAACAGAATCGCATAGCAAGCAAATATCGGTAAACAAAAATGTTTAAACGCTTATAACTTCGGATCCATCGGACCTATTAAAATGAAAGTGGTTCCACTGTAAAGGCCAGACCTCATACTTTCAGATAGTACCAAATTAAATACGAGCAAGTCCAAGGCCAAGTCCAGAAAGTCCAGAGGTAAATATAAATTTTTAAACGCTTATAACTCCGGATCCATCGGACCTATTAAAATGAAGGTGGTCCCATTGGAAAGGCCAGAGCTCGTACTTTCAGATAGTGATAAAATAAACACGAGCAAGTCCAAGTCCAAGTCGAGAAAGTTTAAATTTGAAAGTATAAACAAGGTGTTCATCACTCACACACACACAGAAACAGTTTTTCTATTCAAAATTCTTGTCGACTTTTTTTTTTGTCAAATACCAGGCCAACAGAATCGCATAGCAAGCAAATATCGGTAAACAAAAATGTTTAAACGCTTATAACTTCGGATCCATCGAACCTATTAAAATGAAAGTGGTTCCACTGTAAAGGCCAGACCTCATACTTTCAGATAGTACCAAATTAAATACGAGCAAGTCCAAGGCCAAGTCCAGAAAGTCCAGAGGTAAATATAAATTTTTAAACGCTTATAACTCCGGATCCATCGGACCTATTAAAATGAAAGTGGTCCCATTGGAACGGCCAGAGCTCGCACTTTCAGATAGTGATAAAATAAACACGAGTAAGTCCAAGTCCAAGTCGAGAAAGTTTAAATTTGAAAGTATAAACGAGGTCTTCATCACTCACACACACACAGAAAGAGTTTTTCTATTCAAAATTCTTGTCGACATTTTTTTGTCAAATACCAGGCCAACAGAATCGCATAGCAAGCAAATATCGGTAAACAAAAATGTTTAAACGCTTATAACTTCGGATCCATCGGACCTATTAAAATGAAAGTGGTTCCACTGTAAAGGCCAGACCTCATACTTTCAGATAGTACCAAATTAAATACGAGCAAGTCCAAGGCCAAGTCCAGAAAGTCCAGAGGTAAATATAAATTTTTAAACGCTTATAACTCCGGATCCATCGGACCTATTAAAATGAAGGTGGTCCCATTGGAAAGGCCAGAGCTCGTACTTTCAGATAGTGATAAAATAAACACGAGCAAGTCCAAGTCCAAGTCGAGAAAGTTTAAATTTGAAAGTATAAACAAGGTGTTCATCACTCACACACACACAGAAACAGTTTTTCTATTCAAAATTCTTGTCGACATTTTTTTGTCAAATACCAGGCCAACAGAATCGCATAGCAAGCAAATGTCGGTAAACAAAAATGTTTAAACGCTTATAACTTCGGATCCATCGGACCTATTAAAATGAAAGTGGTCCCACTGTAAAGGCCAGACCTCATACTTTCAGATAGTACCAAATTAAATACGAGCAAGTCCAAGGCCAAGTCCAGAAAGTCCAGAGGTAAATAGAAATTTTTAAACGCTTATAACTCCGGATCCATCGGACCTATTAAAATGAAGGTGGTCCCATTGGAAAGGCCAGAGCTCGTACTTTCAGATAGTGATAAAATAAACACGAGCAAGTCCAAGTCCAAGTCGAGAAAGTTTAAATTTGAAAGTATAAACGAGGTCTTCATCACTCACACACACACAGAAACAGTTTTTCTATTCAAAATTCTTGTCGACATTTTTTTTGTCAAATACCAGGCCAACAGAATCGCATAGCAAGCAAATGTCGGTAAACAAAAATGTTTAAACGCTTATAACTTCGGATCCATCGGACCTATTAAAATGAAAGTGGTCCCACTGTAAAGGCCAGACCTCATACTTTCAGATAGTACCAAATTAAATACGAGCAAGTCCAAGGCCAAGTCCAGAAAGTCCAGAGATAAATAGAAATTTTTCAGCGCTTATAACTCCGGATCCATCGGACCTATTAAAATGAAAGTGGTCCCATTGGAAAGGCCAGAGCTCGTACTTTCATAAAATAAACACGAGCAAGTCCAAGTCCAAGTCGAGAAAGTTTAAATTTGAAAGTATAAACGAGGTCTTCATCACTCACACACACACAGAAAGAGTTTTTCTATTCAAAATTCTTGTCGACATTTTTTTTGTCAAATACCAGGCCAACAGAATCGCATAGCAAGCAAATGTCGGTAAACAAAAATGTTTAAACGCTTATAACTTCGGATCCATCGGACCTATTAAAATGAAAGTGGTCCCACTGTAAAGGCCAGACCTCATACTTTCAGATAGTACCAAATTAAATACGAGCAAGTCCAAGGCCAAGTCCAGAAAGTCCAGAGGTAAATATAAATTTTTAAACGCTTATAACTCCGGATCCATCGGACCTATTAAAATGAAGGTGGTCCCATTGGAAAGGCCAGAGCTCGTACTTTCAGATAGTGATAAAATAAACACGAGCAAGTCCAAGTCCAAGTCGAGAAAGTTTAAATTTGAAAGTATAAACAAGGTGTTCATCACTCACACACACACAGAAACAGTTTTTCTATTCAAAATTCTTGTCGACATTTTTTTTTGTCAAATACCAGGCCAACAGAATCGCATAGCAAGCAAATATCGGTAAACAAAAATGTTTAAACGCTTATAACTTCGGATCCATCGGACCTATTAAAATGAAAGTGGTTCCACTGTAAAGGCCAGACCTCATACTTTCAGATAGTACCAAATTAAATACGAGCAAGTCCAAGGCCAAGTCCAGAAAGTCCAGAGGTAAATATAAATTTTTAAACGCTTATAACTCCGGATCCATCGGACCTATTAAAATGAAAGTGGTCCCATTGGAACGGCCAGAGCTCGCACTTTCAGATAGTGATAAAATAAACACGAGTAAGTCCAAGTCCAAGTCGAGAAAGTTTAAATTTGAAAGTATAAACGAGGTCTTCATCACTCACACACACACAGAAAGAGTTTTTCTATTCAAAATTCTTGTCGACATTTTTTTGTCAAATACCAGGCCAACAGAATCGCATAGCAAGCAAATATCGGTAAACAAAAATGTTTAAACGCTTATAACTTCGGATCCATCGGACCTATTAAAATGAAAGTGGTTCCACTGTAAAGGCCAGACCTCATACTTTCAGATAGTACCAAATTAAATACGAGCAAGTCCAAGGCCAAGTCCAGAAAGTCCAGAGGTAAATATAAATTTTTAAACGCTTATAACTCCGGATCCATCGGACCTATTAAAATGAAGGTGGTCCCATTGGAAAGGCCAGAGCTCGTACTTTCAGATAGTGATAAAATAAACACGAGCAAGTCCAAGTCCAAGTCGAGAAAGTTTAAATTTGAAAGTATAAACGAGGTCTTCATCACTCACACACACACAGAAACAGTTTTTCTATTCAAAATTCTTGTCGACATTTTTTTGTCAAATACCAGGCCAACAGAATCGCATAGCAAGCAAATATCGGTAAACAAAAATGTTTAAACGCTTATAACTTCGGATCCATCGGACCTATTAAAATGAAAGTGGTTCCACTGTAAAGGCCAGACCTCATACTTTCAGATAGTACCAAATTAAATACGAGCAAGTCCAAGGCCAAGTCCAGAAAGTCCAGAGGTAAATAGAAATTTTTAAACGCTTATAACTCCGGATCCATCGGACCTATTAAAATGAAGGTGGTCCCATTGGAAAGGCCAGAGCTCGTACTTTCAGATAGTGATAAAATAAACACGAGCAAGTCCAAGTCCAAGTCGAGAAAGTTTAAATTTGAAAGTATAAACGAGGTCTTCATCACTCACACACACACAGAAAGAGTTTTTCTATTCAAAATTCTTGTCGACATTTTTTTTTGTCAAATACCAGGCCAACAGAATCGCATAGCAAGCAAATATCGGTAAACAAAAATGTTTAAACGCTTATAACTTCGGATCCATCGGACCTATTAAAATGAAAGTGGTTCCACTGTAAAGGCCAGACCTCATACTTTCAGATAGTACCAAATTAAATACGAGCAAGTCCAAGGCCAAGTCCAGAAAGTCCAGAGGTAAATAGAAATTTTTAAACGCTTATAACTCCGGATCCATCGGACCTATTAAAATGAAGGTGGTCCCATTGGAAAGGCCAGAGCTCGTACTTTCAGATAATGATAAAATAAACACGAGCAAGTCCAAGTCCAAGTCGAGAAAGTTTAAATTTGAAAGTATAAACGAGGTCTTCATCACTCACACACACACAGAAAGAGTTTTTCTATTCAAAATTCTTGTCGACATTTTTTTTGTCAAATACCAGGCCAACAGAATCGCATAGCAAGCAAATATCGGTAAACAAAAATGTTTAAACGCTTATAACTTCGGATCCATCGGACCTATTAAAATGAAAGTGGTTCCACTGTAAAGGCCAGACCTCATACTTTCAGATAGTACCAAATTAAATACGAGCAAGTCCAAGGCCAAGTCCAGAAAGTCCAGAGATAAATATAAATTTTTAAACGCTTATAACTCCGGATCCATCGGACCTATTAAAATGAAGGTGGTCCCATTGGAAAGGCCAGAGCTCGTACTTTCAGATAGTGATAAAATAAACACGAGCAAGTCCAAGTCCAAGTCGAGAAAGTTTAAATTTGAAAGTATAAACGAGGTCTTCATCACTCACACACACACAGAAACAGTTTTTCTATTCAAAATTCTTGTCGACATTTTTTTTGTCAAATACCAGGCCAACAGAATCGCATAGCAAGCAAATATCGGTAAACAAAAATGTTTAAACGCTTATAACTTCGGATCCATCGGACCTATTAAAATGAAAGTGGTTCCACTGTAAAGGCCAGACCTCATACTTTCAGATAGTACCAAATTAAATACGAGCAAGTCCAAGGCCAAGTCCAGAAAGTCCAGAGGTAAATATAAATTTTTAAACGCTTATAACTCCGGATCCATCGGACCTATTAAAATGAAAGTGGTCCCATTGGAACGGCCAGAGCTCGCACTTTCAGATAGTGATAAAATAAACACGAGTAAGTCCAAGTCCAAGTCGAGAAAGTTTAAATTTGAAAGTATAAACGAGGTCTTCATCACTCACACACACACAGAAAGAGTTTTTCTATTCAAAATTCTTGTCGACATTTTTTTGTCAAATACCAGGCCAACAGAATCGCATAGCAAGCAAATATCGGTAAACAAAAATGTTTAAACGCTTATAACTTCGGATCCATCGGACCTATTAAAATGAAAGTGGTTCCACTGTAAAGGCCAGACCTCATACTTTCAGATAGTACCAAATTAAATACGAGCAAGTCCAAGGCCAAGTCCAGAAAGTCCAGAGGTAAATATAAATTTTTAAACGCTTATAACTCCGGATCCATCGGACCTATTAAAATGAAGGTGGTCCCATTGGAAAGGCCAGAGCTCGTACTTTCAGATAGTGATAAAATAAACACGAGCAAGTCCAAGTCCAAGTCGAGAAAGTTTAAATTTGAAAGTATAAACGAGGTCTTCATCACTCACACACACACAGAAACAGTTTTTCTATTCAAAATTCTTGTCGACATTTTTTTGTCAAATACCAGGCCAACAGAATCGCATAGCAAGCAAATATCGGTAAACAAAAATGTTTAAACGCTTATAACTTCGGATCCATCGGACCTATTAAAATGAAAGTGGTTCCACTGTAAAGGCCAGACCTCATACTTTCAGATAGTACCAAATTAAATACGAGCAAGTCCAAGGCCAAGTCCAGAAAGTCCAGAGGTAAATAGAAATTTTTAAACGCTTATAACTCCGGATCCATCGGACCTATTAAAATGAAGGTGGTCCCATTGGAAAGGCCAGAGCTCGTACTTTCAGATAGTGATAAAATAAACACGAGCAAGTCCAAGTCCAAGTCGAGAAAGTTTAAATTTGAAAGTATAAACGAGGTCTTCATCACTCACACACACACAGAAAGAGTTTTTCTATTCAAAATTCTTGTCGACATTTTTTTTTGTCAAATACCAGGCCAACAGAATCGCATAGCAAGCAAATATCGGTAAACAAAAATGTTTAAACGCTTATAACTTCGGATCCATCGGACCTATTAAAATGAAAGTGGTTCCACTGTAAAGGCCAGACCTCATACTTTCAGATAGTACCAAATTAAATACGAGCAAGTCCAAGGCCAAGTCCAGAAAGTCCAGAGGTAAATAGAAATTTTTAAACGCTTATAACTCCGGATCCATCGGACCTATTAAAATGAAGGTGGTCCCATTGGAAAGGCCAGAGCTCGTACTTTCAGATAATGATAAAATAAACACGAGCAAGTCCAAGTCCAAGTCGAGAAAGTTTAAATTTGAAAGTATAAACGAGGTCTTCATCACTCACACACACACAGAAAGAGTTTTTCTATTCAAAATTCTTGTCGACATTTTTTTTGTCAAATACCAGGCCAACAGAATCGCATAGCAAGCAAATATCGGTAAACAAAAATGTTTAAACGCTTATAACTTCGGATCCATCGGACCTATTAAAATGAAAGTGGTTCCACTGTAAAGGCCAGACCTCATACTTTCAGATAGTACCAAATTAAATACGAGCAAGTCCAAGGCCAAGTCCAGAAAGTCCAGAGATAAATATAAATTTTTAAACGCTTATAACTCCGGATCCATCGGACCTATTAAAATGAAGGTGGTCCCATTGGAAAGGCCAGAGCTCGTACTTTCAGATAGTGATAAAATAAACACGAGCAAGTCCAAGTCCAAGTCGAGAAAGTTTAAATTTGAAAGTATAAACGAGGTCTTCATCACTCACACACACACAGAAACAGTTTTTCTATTCAAAATTCTTGTCGACATTTTTTTTGTCAAATACCAGGCCAACAGAATCGCATAGCAAGCAAATATCGGTAAACAAAAATGTTTAAACGCTTATAACTTCGGATCCATCGGACCTATTAAAATGAAAGTGGTTCCACTGTAAAGGCCAGACCTCATACTTTCAGATAGTACCAAATTAAATACGAGCAAGTCCAAGGCCAAGTCCAGAAAGTCCAGAGGTAAATATAAATTTTTAAACGCTTATAACTCCGGATCCATCGGACCTATTAAAATGAAAGTGGTCCCATTGGAACGGCCAGAGCTCGCACTTTCAGATAGTGATAAAATAAACACGAGTAAGTCCAAGTCCAAGTCGAGAAAGTTTAAATTTGAAAGTATAAACGAGGTCTTCATCACTCACACACACACAGAAAGAGTTTTTCTATTCAAAATTCTTGTCGACATTTTTTTGTCAAATACCAGGCCAACAGAATCGCATAGCAAGCAAATATCGGTAAACAAAAATGTTTAAACGCTTATAACTTCGGATCCATCGGACCTATTAAAATGAAAGTGGTTCCACTGTAAAGGCCAGACCTCATACTTTCAGATAGTACCAAATTAAATACGAGCAAGTCCAAGGCCAAGTCCAGAAAGTCCAGAGGTAAATATAAATTTTTAAACGCTTATAACTCCGGATCCATCGGACCTATTAAAATGAAGGTGGTCCCATTGGAAAGGCCAGAGCTCGTACTTTCAGATAGTGATAAAATAAACACGAGCAAGTCCAAGTCCAAGTCGAGAAAGTTTAAATTTGAAAGTATAAACGAGGTCTTCATCACTCACACACACACAGAAACAGTTTTTCTATTCAAAATTCTTGTCGACATTTTTTTGTCAAATACCAGGCCAACAGAATCGCATAGCAAGCAAATATCGGTAAACAAAAATGTTTAAACGCTTATAACTTCGGATCCATCGGACCTATTAAAATGAAAGTGGTTCCACTGTAAAGGCCAGACCTCATACTTTCAGATAGTACCAAATTAAATACGAGCAAGTCCAAGGCCAAGTCCAGAAAGTCCAGAGGTAAATAGAAATTTTTAAACGCTTATAACTCCGGATCCATCGGACCTATTAAAATGAAGGTGGTCCCATTGGAAAGGCCAGAGCTCGTACTTTCAGATAGTGATAAAATAAACACGAGCAAGTCCAAGTCCAAGTCGAGAAAGTTTAAATTTGAAAGTATAAACGAGGTCTTCATCACTCACACACACACAGAAAGAGTTTTTCTATTCAAAATTCTTGTCGACATTTTTTTTTGTCAAATACCAGGCCAACAGAATCGCATAGCAAGCAAATATCGGTAAACAAAAATGTTTAAACGCTTATAACTTCGGATCCATCGGACCTATTAAAATGAAAGTGGTTCCACTGTAAAGGCCAGACCTCATACTTTCAGATAGTACCAAATTAAATACGAGCAAGTCCAAGGCCAAGTCCAGAAAGTCCAGAGGTAAATAGAAATTTTTAAACGCTTATAACTCCGGATCCATCGGACCTATTAAAATGAAGGTGGTCCCATTGGAAAGGCCAGAGCTCGTACTTTCAGATAGTGATAAAATAAACACGAGCAAGTCCAAGTCCAAGTCGAGAAAGTTTAAATTTGAAAGTATAAACGAGGTCTTCATCACTCACACACACACAGAAAGAGTTTTTCTATTCAAAATTCTTGTCGACATTTTTTTTGTCAAATACCAGGCCAACAGAATCGCATAGCAAGCAAATATCGGTAAACAAAAATGTTTAAACGCTTATAACTTCGGATCCATCGGACCTATTAAAATGAAAGTGGTTCCACTGTAAAGGCCAGACCTCATACTTTCAGATAGTACCAAATTAAATACGAGCAAGTCCAAGGCCAAGTCCAGAAAGTCCAGAGATAAATAGAAATTTTTCAGCGCTTATAACTCCGGATCCATCGGACCTATTAAAATGAAAGTGGTCCCATTGGAAAGGCCAGAGCTCGTACTTTCAGATAGTGATAAAATAAACACGAGCAAGTCCAAGTCCAAGTCGAGAAAGTTTAAATTTGAAAGTATAAACGAGGTCTTCATCACTCACACACACACAGAAACAGTTTTTCTATTCAAAATTCTTGTCGACATTTTTTTTGTCAAATACCAGGCCAACAGAATCGCATAGCAAGCAAATGTCGGTAAACAAAAATGTTTAAACGCTTATAACTCCGGATCCATCGGACCTATTAAAATGAAAGTGGTCCCACTGTAAAGGCCAGACCTCATACTTTCAGATAGTACCAAATTAAATACGAGCAAGTCCAAGGCCAAGTCCAAAAGCCCAGAGATAAATAGAAATTTTTCAGCGCTTATAACTCCGGATCCATGGACCTATTAAATTAAAGTGGTCCCATTGGAAAGGCCAGAGCTCGTACTTTCAGATAGTGATAAAATAAACACGAGCAAGTCCTAGTCCAAGTCGAGAAAGTTTAAATTTGAAAGTATAAACGAGGTCTTCATCACTCACACACACACAGAAAGAGTTTTTCTATTCAAAATTCTTGTCGACATTTTTTTTGTCAAATACCAGGCCAACAGAATCGCATAGCAAGCCAATATCGGTAAACAAAAATGTTTAAACGCTTATAACTTCGGATCCATCGGACCTATTAAAATGAAAGTGGTTCCACTGTAAAGGCCAGACCTCATACTTTCAGATAGTACCAAATTAAATACGAGCAAGTCCAAGGCCAAGTCCAGAAAGTCCAGAGGTAAATATAAATTTTTAAACGCTTATAACTCCGGATCCATCGGACCTATTAAAATGAAAGTGGTCCCATTGGAACGGCCAGAGCTCGCACTTTCAGATAGTGATAAAATAAACACGAGCAAGTCCAAGTCCAAGTCGAGAAAGTTTAAATTTGAAAGTATAAACGAGGTCTTCATCACTCACACACACACAGAAAGAGTTTTTCTATTCAAAATTCTTGACGACATTTTTTTTTGTCAAATACCAGGCCAACAGAATCGCATAGCAAGCAAATATCGGTAAACAAAAATGTTTAAACGCTTATAACTTCGGATCCATCGGACCTATTAAAATGAAAGTGGTTCCACTGTAAAGGCCAGACCTCATACTTTCAGATAGTACCAAATTAAATACGAGCAAGTCCAAGGCCAAGTCCAGAAAGTCCAGAGGTAAATATAAATTTTTAAACGCTTATAACTCCGGATCCATCGGACCTATTAAAATGAAGGTGGTCCCATTGGAAAGGCCAGAGCTCGTACTTTCAGATAGTGATAAAATAAACACGAGCAAGTCCAAGTCCAAGTCGAGAAAGTTTAAATTTGAAAGTATAAACAAGGTGTTCATCACTCACACACACACAGAAACAGTTTTTCTATTCAAAATTCTTGTCGACATTTTTTTGTCAAATACCAGGCCAACAGAATCGCATAGCAAGCAAATGTCGGTAAACAAAAATGTTTAAACGCTTATAACTTCGGATCCATCGGACCTATTAAAATGAAAGTGGTCCCACTGTAAAGGCCAGACCTCATACTTTCAGATAGTACCAAATTAAATACGAGCAAGTCCAAGGCCAAGTCCAGAAAGTCCAGAGGTAAATAGAAATTTTTAAACGCTTATAACTCCGGATCCATCGGACCTATTAAAATGAAGGTGGTCCCATTGGAAAGGCCAGAGCTCGTACTTTCAGATAGTGATAAAATAAACACGAGCAAGTCCAAGTCCAAGTCGAGAAAGTTTAAATTTGAAAGTATAAACGAGGTCTTCATCACTCACACACACACAGAAAGAGTTTTTCTATTCAAAATTCTTGTCGACATTTTTTTTGTCAAATACCAGGCCAACAGAATCGCATAGCAAGCAAATGTCGGTAAACAAAAATGTTTAAACGCTTATAACTTCGGATCCATCGGACCTATTAAAATGAAAGTGGTCCCACTGTAAAGGCCAGACCTCATACTTTCAGATAGTACCAAATTACATACGAGCAAGTCCAAGGCCAAGTCCAGAAAGTCCAGAGGTAAATATAAATTTTTAAACGCTTATAACACCGGATTCATCGGACCTATTAACATGAAAGTGGTCCCATTGGAACGGCCAGAGCTCGCACTTTCAGATAGTGATAAAATAAACACGAGCAAGTCCAAGTCCAAGTCGAGAAAGTTTAAATTTGAAAGTATAAACGAGGTCTTCATCACTCACACACACACAGAAAGAGTTTTTCTATTCAAAATTCTTGTCGACATTTTTTTTTTTGTCAAATACCAGGCCAACAGAATCGCATAGCAAGCAAATATCGGTAAACAAAAATGTTTAAACGCTTATAACTTCGGATCCATCGGACCTATTAAAATGAAAGTGGTTCCACTGTAAAGGCCAGACCTCATACTTTCAGATAGTACCAAATTAAATACGAGCAAGTCCAAGGCCAAGTCCAGAAAGTCCAGAGGTAAATATAAATTTTTAAACGCTTATAACTCCGGATCCATCGGACCTATTAAAATGAAGGTGGTCCCATTGGAAAGGCCAGAGCTCGTACTTTCAGATAGTGATAAAATAAACACGAGCAAGTCCAAGTCCAAGTCGAGAAAGTTTAAATTTGAAAGTATAAACAAGGTGTTCATCACTCACACACACACAGAAACAGTTTTTCTATTCAAAATTCTTGTCGACATTTTTTTGTCAAATACCAGGCCAACAGAATCGCATAGCAAGCAAATGTCGGTAAACAAAAATGTTTAAACGCTTATAACTTCGGATCCATCGGACCTATTAAAATGAAAGTGGTCCCACTGTAAAGGCCAGACCTCATACTTTCAGATATTACCAAATTAAATACGAGCAAGTCCAAGGCCAAGTCCAGAAAGTCCAGAGGTAAATAGAAATTTTTAAACGCTTATAACTCCGGATCCATCGGACCTATTAAAATGAAGGTGGTCCCATTGGAAAGGCCAGAGCTCGTACTTTCAGATAGTGATAAAATAAACACGAACAAGTCCAAGTCCAAGTCGAGAAAGTTTAAATTTGAAAGTATAAACGAGGTCTTCATCACTCACACACACAGAAAGAGTTTTTCTATTCAAAATTCTTGTCGACATTTTTTTTGTCAAATACCAGGCCAACAGAATCGCATAGCAAGCAAATGTCGGTAAACAAAAATGTTTAAACGCTTATAACTTCGGATCCATCGGACCTATTAAAATGAAAGTGGTCCCACTGTAAAGGCCAGACCTCATACTTTCAGATAGTACCAAATTAAATACGAGCAAGTCCAAGGCCAAGTCCAGAAAGTACAGAGGTAAATAGAAATTTTTAAACGCTTATAACTCCGGATCCATCGGACCTATTAAAATGAAGGTGGTCCCATTGGAAAGGCCAGAGCTCGTACTTTCAGATAGTGATAAAATAAACACGAACAAGTCCAAGTCCAAGTCGAGAAAGTTTAAATTTGAAAGTATAAACGAGGTCTTCATCACTCACACACACAGAAAGAGTTTTTCTATTCAAAATTCTTGTCGACATTTTTTTTGTCAAATACCAGGCCAACAGAATCGCATAGCAAGCAAATGTCGGTAAACAAAAATGTTTAAACGCTTATAACTTCGGATCCATCGGACCTATTAAAATGAAAGTGGTCCCACTGTAAAGGCCAGACCTCATACTTTCAGATAGTACCAAATTAAATACGAGCAAGTCCAAGGCCAAGTCCAGAAAGTACAGAGGTAAATATAAATTTTTAAACGCTTATAACACCGGATTTATCGGACCTATTAACATGAAAGTGGTCCCATTGGAACGGCCAGAGCTCGCACTTTCAGATAGTGATAAAATAAACACGAGCAAGTCCAAGTCCAAGTCGAGAAAGTTTAAATTTGAAAGTATAAACGAGGTCTTCATCACTCACACACACACAGAAAGAATTTTTCTATTCAAAATTCTTGTCGACATTTTTTTTTTGTCAAATACCAGGCCAACAGAATCGCATAGCAAGCAAATATCGGTAAACAAAAATGTTTAAACGCTTATAACTTCGGATCCATCGGACCTATTAAAATGAAAGTGGTTCCACTGTAAAGGTCAGACCTCATACTTTCAGATAGTACCAAATTAAATACGAGCAAGTCCAAGGCCAAGTCCAGAAAGTCCAGAGGTAAATATAAATTTTTAAACGCTTATAACTCCGGATCCATCGGACCTATTAAGATGAAGGTGGTCCCATTGGAAAGGCCAGAGCTCGTACTTTCAGATAGTGATAAAATAAACACGAGCAAGTCCAAGTCCAATCGAGAAAGTTTAAATTTGAAAGTATAAACAAGGTGTTCATCACTCACACACACACAGAAACAGTTTTTCTATTCAAAATTCTTGTCGACATTTTTTTTGTCAAATACCAGGCCAACAGAATCGCATAGCAAGCAAATATCGGTAAACAAAAATGTTTAAACGCTTATAACTTCGGATCCATCGGACCTATTAAAATGAAAGTGGTTCCACTGTAAAGGCCAGACCTCATACTTTCAGATACTACCAAATTAAATACGAGCAAGTCCAAGGCCAAGTCCAGAAAGTCCAGAGGTAAATATAAATTTTTAAACTTATAACTCCGGATCCATCGGACCTATTAAAATGAAGGTGGTCCCATTGGAAAGGCCAGAGCTCGTACTTTCAGATAGTGATAAAATAAACACGAGCAAGTCCAAGTCCAAGTCGAGAAAGTTTAAATTTGAAAGTATAAACAAGGTGTTCATCACTCACACACACACAGAAACAGTTTTTCTATTCAAAATTCTTGTCGACATTTTTTTTTGTCAAATACCAGGCCAACAGAATCGCATAGCAAGCAAATATCGGTAAACAAAAATGTTTAAACGCTTATAACTTCGGATCCATCGGACCTATTAAAATGAAAGTGGTCCCACTGTAAAGGCCAGACCTCATACTTTCAGATAGTACCAAATTAAATACGAGCAAGTCCAAGGCCAAGTCCAGAAAGTCCAGAGGTAAATAGAAATTTTTAAACGCTTATATTATATTATTATTTTAAACGCTTTTTCTATTCAAAATTCTTGTCGACATTTTTTTTTGTCAAATACCAGGCCAACAGAATCGCATAGCAAGCAAATGTCGGTAAACAAAAATGTTTAAACGCTTATAACTTCGGATCCATCGGACCTATTAAAATGAAAGTGGTCCCACTGTAAAGGCCAGACCTCATACTTTCAGATAGTACCAAATTAAATACGAGCAAGTCCAAGTCCAAGTCGAGAAAGTTTAAATTTGAAAGTATAAACAAGGTGTTCATCACTCACACACACACAGAAACAGTTTTTCTATTCAAAATTCTTGTCGACATTTTTTTTGTCAAATACCAGGCCAACAGAATCGCATAGCAAGCAAATATCGGTAAACAAAAATGTTTAAACGCTTATAACTTCGGATCCATCGGACCTATTAAAATGAAAGTGGTCCCACTGTAAAGGCCAGACCTCATACTTTCAGATAGTACCAAATTAAATACGAGCAAGTCCAAGGCCAAGTCCAGAAAGTCCAGAGGTAAATATAAATTTTTAAACGCTTATAACTCCGGATCCATCGGACCTATTAAAATGAAGGTGGTCCCATTGGAAAGGCCAGAGCTCGTACTTTCAGATAGTGATAAAATAAACACGAGCAAGTCCAAGTCCAAGTCGAGAAAGTTTAAATTTTAAAGTATAAACGAGGTCTTCATCACTCACACACACACAGAAAGAGTTTTTCTATTCAAAATTCTTGTCGACATTTTTTTTGTCAAATACCAGGCCAACAGAATCGCATAGCAAACAAATGTCGGTAAACAAAAATGTTTAAACGCTTATAACTTCGGATCCATCGGACCTATTAAAATGAAAGTGGTCCCACTGTAAAGGCCAGACCTCATACTTTCAGATAGTACCAAATTAAATACGAGCAAGTCCAAGGCCAAGTCCAGAAAGTCCAGAGGTAAATATAAATTTTTAAACGCTTATAACACCGGATTCATCGGACCTATTAACATGAAAGTGGTCCCATTGGAACGGCCAGAGCTCGCACTTTCAGATAGTGATAAAATAAACACGAGCAAGTCCAAGTCCAAGTCGAGAAAGTTTAAATTTGAAAGTATAAACGAGGTCTTCATCACTCACACACACACAGAAAGAGTTTTTCTATTCAAAATTCTTGTCGACATTTTTTTTTTGTCAAATACCAGGCCAACAGAATCGCATAGCAAACAAATGTCGGTAAACAAAAATGTTTAAACGCTTATAACTTCGGATCCATCGGACCTATTAAAATGAAAGTGGTTCCACTGTAAAGGCCAGACCTCATACTTTCAGATAGTACCAAATTAAATACGAGCAAGTCCAAGGCCAAGTCCAGAAAGTCCAGAGGTAAATATAAATTTTTAAACGCTTATAACTCCGGATCCATCGGACCTATTAAAATGAAGGTGGTCCCATTGGAAAGGCCAGAGCTCGTACTTTCAGATAGTGATAAAATAAACACGAGCAAGTCCAAGTCCAAGTCGAGAAAGTTTAAATTTGAAAGTATAAACGAGGTCTTCATCACTCACACACACACAGAAAGAGTTTTTCTATTCAAAATTCTTGTCGACATTTTTTTTGTCAAATACCAGGCCAACAGAATCGCATAGCAAACAAATGTCGGTAAACAAAAATGTTTAAACGCTTATAACTTCGGATCCATCGGACCTATTAAAATGAAAGTGGTCCCACTGTAAAGGCCAGACCTCATACTTTCAGATAGTACCAAATTAAATACGAGCAAGTCCAAGGCCAAGTCCAGAAAGTCCAGAGGTAAATAGAAATTTTTAAACGCTTATAACTCCGGATCCATCGGACCTATTAAAATGAAGGTGGTCCCATTGGAAAGGCCAGAGCTCGTACTTTCAGATAGTGATAAAATAAACACGAGCAAGTCCAAGTCCAAGTCGAGAAAGTTTAAATTTGAAAGTATAAACGAGGTCTTCATCACTCACACACACACAGAAACAGTTTTTCTATTCAAAATTCTTGTCGACATTTTTTTTGTCAAATACCAGGCCAACAGAATCGCATAGCAAGCAAATGTCGGTAAACAAAAATGTTTAAACGCTTATAACTTCGGATCCATCGGACCTATTAAAATGAAAGTGGTCCCACTGTAAAGGCCAGACCTCATACTTTCAGATAGTACCAAATTAAATACGAGCAAGTCCAAGGCCAAGTCCAGAAAGTCCAGAGGTAAATAGAAATTTTTAAACGCTTATAACTCCGGATCCATCGGACCTATTAAAATGAAGGTGGTCCCATTGGAAAGGCCAGAGCTCGTACTTTCAGATAGTGATAAAATAAACACGAGCAAGTCCAAGTCCAAGTCGAGAAAGTTTAAATTTGAAAGTATAAACGAGGTCTTCATCACTCACACACACACAGAAAGAGTTTTTCTATTCAAAATTCTTGTCGACATTTTTTTTTGTCAAATACCAGGCCAACAGAATCGCATAGCAAGCAAATATCGGTAAACAAAAATGTTTAAACGCTTATAACTTCGGATCCATTGGACCTATTAAAATGAAAGTGGTCCCACTGTAAAGGCCAGACCTCATACTTTCAGATAGTACCAAATTAAATACGAGCAAGTCCAAGGCCAAGTCCAGAAAGTCCAGAGGTAAATATAAATTTTTAAACGCTTATAACACCGGATTCATCGGACCTATTAACATGAAAGTGGTTCCATTGGAACGGCCAGAGCTCGCACTTTCAGATAGTGATAAAATAAACACGAGCAAGTCCAAGTCCAAGTCGAGAAAGTTTAAATTTGAAAGTATAAACGAGGTCTTCATAACTCACACACACACAGAAAGAGTTTTTCTATTCAAAATTCTTGTCGACATTTTTTTTTGTCAAATACCAGGCCAACAGAATCGCATAGCAAGCAAATATCGGTAAACAAAAATGTTTAAACGCTTATAACTTCGGATCCATCGGACCTATTAAAATGAAAGTGGTTCCACTGTAAAGGCCAGACCTCATACTTTCAGATAGTACCAAATTAAATACGAGCAAGTCCAAGGCCAAGTCCAGAAAGTCCAGAGATAAATAGAAATTTTTCAGCGCTTATAACTCCGGATCCATCGGACCTATTAAAATGAAAGTGGTCCCATTGGAAAGGCCAGAGCTCGTACTTTCAGATAGTCATAAAATAAACACGAGCAATTAAATACGCGCAAGTCCAAGGCCAAGTCCAAAAGTCCAGAGATAAATATAAATTTTTCAGCGCTTATAACTCCGGATCCATCGGACCTATTAAAATGAAGGTGGTCCCATTGGAAAGGCCAGAGCTCGTACTTTCAGATAGTGATAAAATAAACACGAGCAAGTCCAAGTCCAAGTCGAGAAAGTTTAAATTTGAAAGTATAAACGAGGTCTTCATCACTCACACACACACAGAAACAGTTTTTCTATTCAAAATTCTTGTCGACATTTTTTTTGTCAAATACCAGGCCAACAGAATCGCATAGCAAGCAAATGTCGGTAAACAAAAATGTTTAAACGCTTATAACTTCGGATCCATCGGACCTATTAAAATGAAAGTGGTCCCACTGTAAAGGCCAGACCTCATACTTTCAGATAGTACCAAATTAAATACGAGCAAGTCCAAGGCCAAGTCCAGAAAGTCCAGAGGTAAATAGAAATTTTTAAACGCTTATAACTCCGGATCCATCGGACCTATTAAAATGAAGGTGGTCCCATTGGAAAGGCCAGAGCTCGTACTTTCAGATAGTGATAAAATAAACACGAGCAAGTCCAAGTCCAAGTCGAGAAAGTTTAAATTTGAAAGTATAAACGAGGTCTTCATCACTCACACACACACAGAAAGAGTTTTTCTATTCAAAATTCTTGTCGACATTTTTTTTTTGTCAAATACCAGGCCAACAGAATCGCATAGCAAGCAAATATCGGTAAACAAAAATGTTTAAGCGCTTATAACTTCGGATCCATCGGACCTATTAAAATGAAAGTGGTTCCACTGTAAAGGCCAGACCTCATACTTTCAGATAGTACCAAATTAAATACGAGCAAGTCCAAGGCCAAGTCCAGAAAGTCCAGAGGTAAATATAAATTTTTAGACGCTTATAACTCCGGATCCATCGGACCTATTAAAATGAAGGTGGTCCCATTGGAAAGGCCAGAGCTCGTACTTTCAGATAGTGATAAAATAAACACGAGCAAGTCCAAGTCCAAGTCGAGAAAGTTTAAATTTGAAAGTATAAACAAGGTGTTCATCACTCACACACACACAGAAACAGTTTTTCTATTCAAAATTCTTGTCGACATTTTTTTGTCAAATACCAGGCCAACAGAATCGCATAGCAAGCAAATGTCGGTAAACAAAAATGTTTAAACGCTTATAACTTCGGATCCATTGGACCTATTAAAATGAAAGTGGTCCCACTGTAAAGGCCAGACCTCATACTTTCAGATAGTACCAAATTAAATACGAGCAAGTCCAAGGCCAAGTCCAGAAAGTCCAGAGGTAAATAGAAATTTTTAAACGCTTATAACTCCGGATCCATCGGACCTATTAAAATGAAGGTGGTCCCATTGGAAAGGCCAGAGCTCGTACTTTCAGATAGTGATAAAATAAACACGAGCAAGTCCAAGTCCAAGTCGAGAAAGTTTAAATTTGAAAGTATAAACGAGGTCTTCATCACTCACACACACACAGAAACAGTTTTTCTATTCAAAATTCTTGTCGACATTTTTTTTGTCAAATACCAGGCCAACAGAATCGCATAGCAAGCAAATGTCGGTAAACAAAAATGTTTAAACGCTTATAACTTCGGATCCATCGGACCTATTAAAATGAAAGTGGTCCCACTGTAAAGGCCAGACCTCATACTTTCAGATAGTACCAAATTAAATACGAGCAAGTCCAAGGCCAAGTCCAGAAAGTCCAGAGGTAAATATAAATTTTTAAACGCTTATAACACCGGATTCATCGGACCTATTAACATGAAAGTGGTCCCATTGGAACGGCCAGAGCTCGCACTTTCAGATAGTGATAAAATAAACACGAGCAAGTCCAAGTCCAAGTCGAGAAAGTTTAAATTTGAAAGTATAAACGAGGTCTTCATAACTCACACACACACAGAAAGAGTTTTTCTATTCAAAATTCTTGTCGACATTTTTTTTTGTCAAATACCAGGCCAACAGAATCGCATAGCAAGCAAATATCGGTAAACAAAAATGTTTAAACGCTTATAACTTCGGATCCATCGGACCTATTAAAATGAAAGTGGTTCCACTGTAAAGGCCAGACCTCATACTTTCAGATAGTACCAAATTAAATACGAGCAAGTCCAAGGCCAAGTCCAGAAAGTCCAGAGATAAATAGAAATTTTTCAGCGCTTATAACTCCGGATCCATCGGACCTATTAAAATGAAAGTGGTCCCATTGGAAAGGCCAGAGCTCGTACTTTCAGATAGTCATAAAATAAACACGAGCAATTAAATACGCGCAAGTCCAAGGCCAAGTCCAAAAGCCCAGAGATAAATAGAAATTTTTCAGCGCTTATAACTCCGGATCCATCGGACCTATTAAAATGAAAGTGGTCCCATTGGAAAGCCAGAGCTCGTACTTTCAGATAGTCATAAAATAAACACGAGCAATTAAATACGCGCAAGTCCAAGGCCAAGTCCAAAAGTCCAGAGATAAATATAAATTTTTCAGCGCTTATAACTCCGGATCCATCGGACCTATTAAAATGAAGGTGGTCCCATTGGAAAGGCCAGAGCTCGTACTTTCAGATAGTGATAAAATAAACACGAGCAAGTCCAAGTCCAAGTCGAGAAAGTTTAAATTTGAAAGTATAAACGAGGTCTTCATCACTCACACACACACAGAAACAGTTTTTCTATTCAAAATTCTTGTCGACATTTTTTTTGTCAAATACCAGGCCAACAGAATCGCATAGCAAGCAAATGTCGGTAAACAAAAATGTTTAAACGCTTATAACTTCGGATCCATCGGACCTATTAAAATGAAAGTGGTCCCACTGTAAAGGCCAGACCTCATACTTTCAGATAGTACCAAATTAAATACGAGCAAGTCCAAGGCCAAGTCCAGAAAGTCCAGAGGTAAATAGAAATTTTTAAACGCTTATAACTCCGGATCCATCGGACCTATTAAAATGAAGGTGGTCCCATTGGAAAGGCCAGAGCTCGTACTTTCAGATAGTGATAAAATAAACACGAGCAAGTCCAAGTCCAAGTCGAGAAAGTTTAAATTTGAAAGTATAAACGAGGTCTTCATCACTCACACACACACAGAAAGAGTTTTTCTATTCAAAATTCTTGTCGACATTTTTTTTTTGTCAAATACCAGGCCAACAGAATCGCATAGCAAGCAAATATCGGTAAACAAAAATGTTTAAACGCTTATAACTTCGGATCCATCGGACCTATTAAAATGAAAGTGGTTCCACTGTAAAGGCCAGACCTCATACTTTCAGATAGTACCAAATTAAATACGAGCAAGTCCAAGGCCAAGTCCAGAAAGTCCAGAGGTAAATATAAATTTTTAGACGCTTATAACTCCGGATCCATCGGACCTATTAAAATGAAGGTGGTCCCATTGGAAAGGCCAGAGCTCGTACTTTCAGATAGTGATAAAATAAACACGAGCAAGTCCAAGTCCAAGTCGAGAAAGTTTAAATTTGAAAGTATAAACAAGGTGTTCATCACTCACACACACACAGAAACAGTTTTTCTATTCAAAATTCTTGTCGACATTTTTTTGTCAAATACCAGGCCAACAGAATCGCATAGCAAGCAAATGTCGGTAAACAAAAATGTTTAAACGCTTATAACTTCGGATCCATTGGACCTATTAAAATGAAAGTGGTCCCACTGTAAAGGCCAGACCTCATACTTTCAGATAGTACCAAATTAAATACGAGCAAGTCCAAGGCCAAGTCCAGAAAGTCCAGAGGTAAATAGAAATTTTTAAACGCTTATAACTCCGGATCCATCGGACCTATTAAAATGAAGGTGGTCCCATTGGAAAGGCCAGAGCTCGTACTTTCAGATAGTGATAAAATAAACACGAGCAAGTCCAAGTCCAAGTCGAGAAAGTTTAAATTTGAAAGTATAAACGAGGTCTTCATCACTCACACACACACAGAAACAGTTTTTCTATTCAAAATTCTTGTCGACATTTTTTTTGTCAAATACCAGGCCAACAGAATCGCATAGCAAGCAAATGTCGGTAAACAAAAATGTTTAAACGCTTATAACTTCGGATCCATCGGACCTATTAAAATGAAAGTGGTCCCACTGTAAAGGCCAGACCTCATACTTTCAGATAGTACCAAATTAAATACGAGCAAGTCCAAGGCCAAGTCCAGAAAGTCCAGAGGTAAATATAAATTTTTAAACGCTTATAACACCGGATTCATCGGACCTATTAACATGAAAGTGGTCCCATTGGAACGGCCAGAGCTCGCACTTTCAGATAGTGATAAAATAAACACGAGCAAGTCCAAGTCCAAGTCGAGAAAGTTTAAATTTGAAAGTATAAACGAGGTCTTCATAACTCACACACACACAGAAAGAGTTTTTCTATTCAAAATTCTTGTCGACATTTTTTTTTGTCAAATACCAGGCCAACAGAATCGCATAGCAAGCAAATATCGGTAAACAAAAATGTTTAAACGCTTATAACTTCGGATCCATCGGACCTATTAAAATGAAAGTGGTTCCACTGTAAAGGCCAGACCTCATACTTTCAGATAGTACCAAATTAAATACGAGCAAGTCCAAGGCCAAGTCCAGAAAGTCCAGAGATAAATAGAAATTTTTCAGCGCTTATAACTCCGGATCCATCGGACCTATTAAAATGAAAGTGGTCCCATTGGAAAGGCCAGAGCTCGTACTTTCAGATAGTCATAAAATAAACACGAGCAATTAAATACGCGCAAGTCCAAGGCCAAGTCCAAAAGCCCAGAGATAAATAGAAATTTTTCAGCGCTTATAACTCCGGATCCATCGGACCTATTAAAATGAAAGTGGTCCCATTGGAAAGCCAGAGCTCGTACTTTCATAAAATAAACACGAGCAAGTCCAAGTCCAGGTCGAGAAAGTTTAAATTTGAAAGTATAAACGAGGTCTTCATCACTCACACACACACAGAAAGAGTTTTTCTATTCAAAATTCTTGTCGACATTTTTTTTGTCAAATACCAGGCCAACAGAATCGCATAGCAAACAAATGTCGGTAAACAAAAATGTTTAAACGCTTATAACTTCGGATCCATCGGACCTATTAAAATGAAAGTGGTCCCACTGTAAAGGCCAGACCTCATACTTTCAGATAGTACCAAATTAAATACGAGCAAGTCCAAGGCCAAGTCCAGAAAGTCCAGAGGTAAATATAAATTTTTAAACGCTTATAACACCGGATTCATCGGACCTATTAACATGAAAGTGGTCCCATTGGAACGGCCAGAGCTCGCACTTTCAGATAGTGATAAAATAAACACGAGCAAGTCCAAGTCCAAGTCGAGAAAGTTTAAATTTGAAAGTATAAACGAGGTCTTCATCACTCACACACACACAGAAAGAGTTTTTCTATTCAAAATTCTTGTCGACATTTTTTTTTTGTCAAATACCAGGCCAACAGAATCGCATAGCAAACAAATGTCGGTAAATAAAAATGTTTAAACGCTTATAACTTCGGATCCATCGGACCTATTAAAATGAAAGTGGTTCCACTGTAAAGGCCAGACCTCATACTTTCAGATAGTACCAAATTAAATACGAGCAAGTCCAAGGCCAAGTCCAGAAAGTCCAGAGGTAAATATAAATTTTTAAACGCTTATAACTCCGGATCCATCGGACCTATTAAAATGAAGGTGGTCCCATTGGAAAGGCCAGAGCTCGTACTTTCAGATAGTGATAAAATAAACACGAGCAAGTCCAAGTCCAAGTCGAGAAAGTTTAAATTTGAAAGTATAAACGAGGTCTTCATCACTCACACACACACAGAAAGAGTTTTTCTATTCAAAATTCTTGTCGACATTTTTTTTGTCAAATACCAGGCCAACAGAATCGCATAGCAAACAAATGTCGGTAAACAAAAATGTTTAAACGCTTATAACTTCGGATCCATCGGACCTATTAAAATGAAAGTGGTCCCACTGTAAAGGCCAGACCTCATACTTTCAGATAGTACCAAATTAAATACGAGCAAGTCCAAGGCCAAGTCCAGAAAGTCCAGAGGTAAATAGAAATTTTTAAACGCTTATAACACCGGATTCATCGGACCTATTAACATGAAAGTGGTCCCATTGGAACGGCCAGAGCTCGCACTTTCAGATAGTGATAAAATAAACACGAGCAAGTCCAAGTCCAAGTCGAGAAAGTTTAAATTTGAAAGTATAAACGAGGTCTTCATCACTCACACACACACAGAAAGAGTTTTTCTATTCAAAATTCTTGTCGACATTTTTTTTTTGTCAAATACCAGGCCAACAGAATCGCATAGCAAACAAATGTCGGTAAACAAAAATGTTTAAACGCTTATAACTTCGGATCCATCGGACCTATTAAAATGAAAGTGGTTCCACTGTAAAGGCCAGACCTCATACTTTCAGATAGTACCAAATTAAATACGAGCAAGTCCAAGGCCAAGTCCAGAAAGTCCAGAGGTAAATATAAATTTTTAAACGCTTATAACTCCGGATCCATCGGACCTATTAAAATGAAGGTGGTCCCATTGGAAAGGCCAGAGCTCGTACTTTCAGATAGTGATAAAATAAACACGAGCAAGTCCAAGTCCAAGTCGAGAAAGTTTAAATTTGAAAGTATAAACAAGGTGTTCATCACTCACACACACACAGAAACAGTTTTTCTATTCAAAATTCTTGTCGACATTTTTTTTGTCAAATACCAGGCCAACAGAATCGCATAGCAAGCAAATGTCGGTAAACAAAAATGTTTAAACGCTTATAACTTCGGATCCATCGGACCTATTAAAATGAAAGTGGTCCCACTGTAAAGGCCAGACCTCATACTTTCAGATAGTACCAAATTAAATACGACCGAGTCCAAGGCAAAGTCCAGAAAGTCCAGAGGTAAATAGAAATTTTTAAACGCTTATAACTCCGGATCCATCGGACCTATTAAAATGAAAGTGGTCCTACTGTAAAGGCCAGACCTCATACTTTCAGATAGTACCAAATTAAATACGAGCAAGTCCAAGGCAAAGTCCAGAAAGTCCAGAGGTAAATAGAAATTTTTAAACGCTTATAACTCCGGATCCATCGGACCTATTAAAATGAAGGTGGTCCCATTGGAAAGGCCAGAGCTCGTACTTTCAGGTAGTGATAAAATAAACACGAGCAAGTCCAAGTCCAAGTCGAGAAAGTTTAAATTTGAAAGTATAAACGAGGTCTTCATCACTCACACACACACAGAAACAGTTTTTCTATTCAAAATTCTTGTCGACATTTTTTTTGTCAAATACCAGGCCAACAGAATCGCATAGCAAGCAAATGTCGGTAAACAAAAATGTTTAAACGCTTATAACTTCGGATCCATCGGACCTATTAAAATGAAAGTGGTCCCACTGTAAAGGCCAGACCTCATACTTTCAGATAGTACCAAATTAAATACGAGCAAGTCCAAGGCCAAGTCCAGAAAGTCCAGAGGTAAATAGAAATTTTTAAACGCTTATAACTCCGGATCCATCGGACCTATTAAAATGAAGGTGGTCCCATTGGAAAGGCCAGAGCTCGTACTTTCAGATAGTGATAAAATAAACACGAGCAAGTCCAAGTCCAAGTCGAGAAAGTTTAAATTTGAAAGTATAAACGAGGTCTTCATCACTCACACACACACAGAAAGAGTTTTTCTATTCAAAATTCTTGTCGACATTTTTTTTTTGTCAAATACCAGGCCAACAGAATCGCATAGCAAGCAAATATCGGTAAACAAAAATGTTTAAACGCTTATAACTTCGGATCCATCGGACCTATTAAAATGAAAGTGGTTCCACTGTAAAGGCCAGACCTCATACTTTCAGATAGTACCAAATTAAATACGAGCAAGTCCAAGGCCAAGTCCAGAAAGTCCAGAGGTAAATATAAATTTTTAGACGCTTATAACTCCGGATCCATCGGACCTATTAAAATGAAGGTGGTCCCATTGGAAAGGCCAGAGCTCGTACTTTCAGATAGTGATAAAATAAACACGAGCAAGTCCAAGTCCAAGTCGAGAAAGTTTAAATTTGAAAGTATAAACGAGGTCTTCATCACTCACACACACACAGAAAGAGTTTTTCTATTCAAAATTCTTGTCGACATTTTTTTTTTGTCAAATACCAGGCCAACAGAATCGCATAGCAAACAAATGTCGGTAAATAAAAATGTTTAAACGCTTATAACTTCGGATCCATCGGACCTATTAAAATGAAAGTGGTTCCACTGTAAAGGCCAGACCTCATACTTTCAGATAGTACCAAATTAAATACGAGCAAGTCCAAGGCCAAGTCCAGAAAGTCCAGAGGTAAATATAAATTTTTAAACGCTTATAACTCCGGATCCATCGGACCTATTAAAATGAAGGTGGTCCCATTGGAAAGGCCAGAGCTCGTACTTTCAGATAGTGATAAAATAAACACGAGCAAGTCCAAGTCCAAGTCGAGAAAGTTTAAATTTGAAAGTATAAACGAGGTCTTCATCACTCACACACACACAGAAAGAGTTTTTCTATTCAAAATTCTTGTCGACATTTTTTTTGTCAAATACCAGGCCAACAGAATCGCATAGCAAACAAATGTCGGTAAACAAAAATGTTTAAACGCTTATAACTTCGGATCCATCGGACCTATTAAAATGAAAGTGGTCCCACTGTAAAGGCCAGACCTCATACTTTCAGATAGTACCAAATTAAATACGAGCAAGTCCAAGGCCAAGTCCAGAAAGTCCAGAGGTAAATAGAAATTTTTAAACGCTTATAACACCGGATTCATCGGACCTATTAACATGAAAGTGGTCCCATTGGAACGGCCAGAGCTCGCACTTTCAGATAGTGATAAAATAAACACGAGCAAGTCCAAGTCCAAGTCGAGAAAGTTTAAATTTGAAAGTATAAACGAGGTCTTCATCACTCACACACACACAGAAAGAGTTTTTCTATTCAAAATTCTTGTCGACATTTTTTTTTTGTCAAATACCAGGCCAACAGAATCGCATAGCAAACAAATGTCGGTAAACAAAAATGTTTAAACGCTTATAACTTCGGATCCATCGGACCTATTAAAATGAAAGTGGTTCCACTGTAAAGGCCAGACCTCATACTTTCAGATAGTACCAAATTAAATACGAGCAAGTCCAAGGCCAAGTCCAGAAAGTCCAGAGGTAAATATAAATTTTTAAACGCTTATAACTCCGGATCCATCGGACCTATTAAAATGAAGGTGGTCCCATTGGAAAGGCCAGAGCTCGTACTTTCAGATAGTGATAAAATAAACACGAGCAAGTCCAAGTCCAAGTCGAGAAAGTTTAAATTTGAAAGTATAAACAAGGTGTTCATCACTCACACACACACAGAAACAGTTTTTCTATTCAAAATTCTTGTCGACATTTTTTTTGTCAAATACCAGGCCAACAGAATCGCATAGCAAGCAAATGTCGGTAAACAAAAATGTTTAAACGCTTATAACTTCGGATCCATCGGACCTATTAAAATGAAAGTGGTCCCACTGTAAAGGCCAGACCTCATACTTTCAGATAGTACCAAATTAAATACGACCGAGTCCAAGGCAAAGTCCAGAAAGTCCAGAGGTAAATAGAAATTTTTAAACGCTTATAACTCCGGATCCATCGGACCTATTAAAATGAAAGTGGTCCTACTGTAAAGGCCAGACCTCATACTTTCAGATAGTACCAAATTAAATACGAGCAAGTCCAAGGCAAAGTCCAGAAAGTCCAGAGGTAAATAGAAATTTTTAAACGCTTATAACTCCGGATCCATCGGACCTATTAAAATGAAGGTGGTCCCATTGGAAAGGCCAGAGCTCGTACTTTCAGATAGTGATAAAATAAACACGAGCAAGTCCAAGTCCAAGTCGAGAAAGTTTAAATTTGAAAGTATAAACGAGGTCTTCATCACTCACACACACACAGAAACAGTTTTTCTATTCAAAATTCTTGTCGACATTTTTTTTGTCAAATACCAGGCCAACAGAATCGCATAGCAAGCAAATGTCGGTAAACAAAAATGTTTAAACGCTTATAACTTCGGATCCATCGGACCTATTAAAATGAAAGTGGTCCCACTGTAAAGGCCAGACCTCATACTTTCAGATAGTACCAAATTAAATACGAGCAAGTCCAAGGCCAAGTCCAGAAAGTCCAGAGGTAAATAGAAATTTTTAAACGCTTATAACTCCGGATCCATCGGACCTATTAAAATGAAGGTGGTCCCATTGGAAAGGCCAGAGCTCGTACTTTCAGATAGTGATAAAATAAACACGAGCAAGTCCAAGTCCAAGTCGAGAAAGTTTAAATTTGAAAGTATAAACGAGGTCTTCATCACTCACACACACACAGAAAGAGTTTTTCTATTCAAAATTCTTGTCGACATTTTTTTTTTGTCAAATACCAGGCCAACAGAATCGCATAGCAAGCAAATATCGGTAAACAAAAATGTTTAAACGCTTATAACTTCGGATCCATCGGACCTATTAAAATGAAAGTGGTTCCACTGTAAAGGCCAGACCTCATACTTTCAGATAGTACCAAATTAAATACGAGCAAGTCCAAGGCCAAGTCCAGAAAGTCCAGAGGTAAATATAAATTTTTAGACGCTTATAACTCCGGATCCATCGGACCTATTAAAATGAAGGTGGTCCCATTGGAAAGGCCAGAGCTCGTACTTTCAGATAGTGATAAAATAAACACGAGCAAGTCCAAGTCCAAGTCGAGAAAGTTTAAATTTGAAAGTATAAACAAGGTGTTCATCACTCACACACACACAGAAACAGTTTTTCTATTCAAAATTCTTGTCGACATTTTTTTGTCAAATACCAGGCCAACAGAATCGCATAGCAAGCAAATGTCGGTAAACAAAAATGTTTAAACGCTTATAACTTCGGATCCATTGAACCTATTAAAATGAAAGTGGTCCCACTGTAAAGGCCAGACCTCATACTTTCAGATAGTACCAAATTAAATACGAGCAAGTCCAAGGCCAAGTCCAGAAAGTCCAGAGGTAAATAGAAATTTTTAAACGCTTATAACTCCGGATCCATCGGACCTATTAAAATGAAGGTGGTCCCATTGGAAAGGCCAGAGCTCGTACTTTCAGATAGTGATAAAATAAACACGAGCAAGTCCAAGTCCAAGTCGAGAAAGTTTAAATTTGAAAGTATAAACGAGGTCTTCATCACTCACACACACACAGAAACAGTTTTTCTATTCAAAATTCTTGTCGACATTTTTTTGTCAAATACCAGGCCAACAGAATCGCATAGCAAGCAAATGTCGGTAAACAAAAATGTTTAAACGCTTATAACTTCGGATCCATCGGACCTATTAAAATGAAAGTGGTCCCACTGTAAAGGCCAGACCTCATACTTTCAGATAGTACCAAATTAAATACGAGCAAGTCCAAGGCCAAGTCCAGAAAGTCCAGAGGTAAATATAAATTTTTAAACGCTTATAACACCGGATTCATCGGACCTATTAACATGAAAGTGGTCCCATTGGAACGGCCAGAGCTCGCACTTTCAGATAGTGATAAAATAAACACGAGCAAGTCCAAGTCCAAGTCGAGAAAGTTTAAATTTGAAAGTATAAACGAGGTCTTCATAACTCACACACACACAGAAAGAGTTTTTCTATTCAAAATTCTTGTCGACATTTTTTTTTGTCAAATACCAGGCCAACAGAATCGCATAGCAAGCAAATATCGGTAAACAAAAATGTTTAAACGCTTATAACTTCGGATCCATCGGACCTATTAAAATGAAAGTGGTTCCACTGTAAAGGCCAGACCTCATACTTTCAGATAGTACCAAATTAAATACGAGCAAGTCCAAGGCCAAATCCAGAAAGTCCAGAGATAAATAGAAATTTTTCAGCGCTTATAACTCCGGATCCATCGGACCTATTAAAATGAAAGTGGTCCCATTGGAAAGGCCAGAGCTCGTACTTTCAGATAGTCATAAAATAAACACGAGCAATTAAATACGCGCAAGTCCAAGGCCAAGTCCAAAAGCCCAGAGATAAATAGAAATTTTTCAGCGCTTATAACTCCGGATCCATCGGACCTATTAAAATGAAAGTGGTCCCATTGGAAAGCCAGAGCTCGTACTTTCATAAAATAAACACGAGCAAGTCCAAGTCCAGGTCGAGAAAGTTTAAATTTGAAAGTATAAACGAGGTCTTCATCACTCACACACACACAGAAAGAGTTTTTCTATTCAAAATTCTTGTCGACATTTTTTTTGTCAAATACCAGGCCAACAGAATCGCATAGCAAACAAATGTCGGTAAACAAAAATGTTTAAACGCTTATAACTTCGGATCCATCGGACCTATTAAAATGAAAGTGGTCCCACTGTAAAGGCCAGACCTCATACTTTCAGATAGTACCAAATTAAATACGAGCAAGTCCAAGGCCAAGTCCAGAAAGTCCAGAGGTAAATATAAATTTTTAAACGCTTATAACACCGGATTCATCGGACCTATTAACATGAAAGTGGTCCCATTGGAACGGCCAGAGCTCGCACTTTCAGATAGTGATAAAATAAACACGAGCAAGTCCAAGTCGAAGTCGAGAAAGTTTAAATTTGAAAGTATAAACGAGGTCTTCATCACTCACACACACACAGAAAGAGTTTTTCTATTCAAAATTCTTGTCGACATTTTTTTTTTGTCAAATACCAGGCCAACAGAATCGCATAGCAAACAAATGTCGGTAAATAAAAATGTTTAAACGCTTATAACTTCGGATCCATCGGACCTATTAAAATGAAAGTGGTTCCACTGTAAAGGCCAGACCTCATACTTTCAGATAGTACCAAATTAAATACGAGCAAGTCCAAGGCCAAGTCCAGAAAGTCCAGAGGTAAATATAAATTTTTAAACGCTTATTACTCCGGATCCATCGGACCTATTAAAATGAAGGTGGTCCCATTGGAAAGGCCAGAGCTCGTACTTTCAGATAGTGATAAAATAAACACGAGCAAGTCCAAGTCCAAGTCGAGAAAGTTTAAATTTGAAAGTATAAACGAGGTCTTCATCACTCACACACACACAGAAAGAGTTTTTCTATTCAAAATTCTTGTCGACATTTTTTTTGTCAAATACCAGGCCAACAGAATCGCATAGCAAACAAATGTCGGTAAACAAAAATGTTTAAACGCTTATAACTTCGGATCCATCGGACCTATTAAAATGAAAGTGGTCCCACTGTAAAGGCCAGACCTCATACTTTCAGATAGTACCAAATTAAATACGAGCAAGTCCAAGGCCAAGTCCAGAAAGTCCAGAGGTAAATAGAAATTTTTAAACGCTTATAACACCGGATTCATCGGACCTATTAACATGAAAGTGGTCCCATTGGAACGGCCAGAGCTCGCACTTTCAGATAGTGATAAAATAAACACGAGCAAGTCCAAGTCCAAGTCGAGAAAGTTTAAATTTGAAAGTATAAACGAGGTCTTCATCACTCACACACACACAGAAAGAGTTTTTCTATTCAAAATTCTTGTCGACATTTTTTTTTTGTCAAATACCAGGCCAACAGAATCGCATAGCAAACAAATGTCGGTAAACAAAAATGTTTAAACGCTTATAACTTCGGATCCATCGGACCTATTAAAATGAAAGTGGTTCCACTGTAAAGGCCAGACCTCATACTTTCAGATAGTACCAAATTAAATACGAGCAAGTCCAAGGCCAAGTCCAGAAAGTCCAGAGGTAAATATAAATTTTTAAACGCTTATAACTCCGGATCCATCGGACCTATTAAAATGAAGGTGGTCCCATTGGAAAGGCCAGAGCTCGTACTTTCAGATAGTGATAAAATAAACACGAGCAAGTCCAAGTCCAAGTCGAGAAAGTTTAAATTTGAAAGTATAAACAAGGTGTTCATCACTCACACACACACAGAAACAGTTTTTCTATTCAAAATTCTTGTCGACATTTTTTTTGTCAAATACCAGGCCAACAGAATCGCATAGCAAGCAAATGTCGGTAAACAAAAATGTTTAAACGCTTATAACTTCGGATCCATCGGACCTATTAAAATGAAAGTGGTCCCACTGTAAAGGCCAGACCTCATACTTTCAGATAGTACCAAATTAAATACGACCGAGTCCAAGGCAAAGTCCAGAAAGTCCAGAGGTAAATAGAAATTTTTAAACGCTTATAACTCCGGATCCATCGGACCTATTAAAATGAAAGTGGTCCTACTGTAAAGGCCAGACCTCATACTTTCAGATAGTACCAAATTAAATACGAGCAAGTCCAAGGCAAAGTCCAGAAAGTCCAGAGGTAAATAGAAATTTTTAAACGCTTATAACTCCGGATCCATCGGACCTATTAAAATGAAGGTGGTCCCATTGGAAAGGCCAGAGCTCGTACTTTCAGATAGTGATAAAATAAACACGAGCAAGTCCAAGTCCAAGTCGAGGAAGTTTAAATTTGAAAGTATAAACGAGGTCTTCATCACTCACACACACACAGAAAGAGTTTTTCTATTCAAAATTCTTGTCGACATTTTTTTTTGTCAAATACCAGGCCAACAGAATCGCATAGCAAGCAAATATCGGTAAACAAAAATTTTTAAACGCTTATAACTTCGGATCCATCGGACCTATTAAAATGAAAGTGGTCCCACTGTAAAGGCCAGACCTCATACTTTCAGATAGTACCAAATTAAATACGAGCAAGTCCAAGGCCAAGTCCAGAAAGTCCAGAGGTAAATATAAATTTTTAAACGCTTATAACTCCGGATCCATCGGACCTATTAAAATGAAGGTGGTCCCATTGGAAAGGCCAGAGCTCGTACTTTCAGATAGTGATAAAATAAACACGAGCAAGTCCAAGTCCAAGTCGAGAAAGTTTAAATTTGAAAGTATAAACGAGGTCTTCATCACTCACACACACACAGAAAGAGTTTTTCTATTCAAAATTCTTGTCGACATTTTTTTTTTGTCAAATACCAGGCCAACAGAATCGCATAGCAAACAAATGTCGGTAAATAAAAATGTTTAAACGCTTATAACTTCGGATCCATCGGACCTATTAAAATGAAAGTGGTTCCACTGTAAAGGCCAGACCTCATACTTTCAGATAGTACCAAATTAAATACGAGCAAGTCCAAGGCCAAGTCCAGAAAGTCCAGAGGTAAATATAAATTTTTAAACGCTTATAACTCCGGATCCATCCGACCTATTAAAATGAAGGTGGTCCCATTGGAAAGGCCAGAGCTCGTACTTTCAGATAGTGATAAAATAAACACGAGCAAGTCCAAGTCCAAGTCGAGAAAGTTTAAATTTGAAAGTATAAACGAGGTCTTCATCACTCACACACACACAGAAAGAGTTTTTCTATTCAAAATTCTTGTCGACATTTTTTTTGTCAAATACCAGGCCAACAGAATCGCATAGCAAACAAATGTCGGTAAACAAAAATGTTTAAACGCTTATAACTTCGGATCCATCGGACCTATTAAAATGAAAGTGGTCCCACTGTAAAGGCCAGACCTCATACTTTCAGATAGTACCAAATTAAATACGAGCAAGTCCAAGGCCAAGTCCAGAAAGTCCAGAGGTAAATAGAAATTTTTAAACGCTTATAACACCGGATTCATCGGACCTATTAACATGAAAGTGGTCCCATTGGAACGGCCAGAGCTCGCACTTTCAGATAGTGATAAAATAAACACGAGCAAGTCCAAGTCCAAGTCGAGAAAGTTTAAATTTGAAAGTATAAACGAGGTCTTCATCACTCACACACACACAGAAAGAGTTTTTCTATTCAAAATTCTTGTCGACATTTTTTTTTGTCAAATACCAGGCCAACAGAATCGCATAGCAAACAAATGTCGGTAAACAAAAATGTTTAAACGCTTATAACTTCGGATCCATCGGACCTATTAAAATGAAAGTGGTTCCACTGTAAAGGCCAGACCTCATACTTTCAGATAGTACCAAATTAAATACGAGCAAGTCCAAGGCCAAGTCCAGAAAGTCCAGAGGTAAATATAAATTTTTAAACGCTTATAACTCCGGATCCATCGGACCTATTAAAATGAAGGTGGTCCCATTGGAAAGGCCAGAGCTCGTACTTTCAGATAGTGATAAAATAAACACGAGCAAGTCCAAGTCCAAGTCGAGAAAGTTTAAATTTGAAAGTATAAACAAGGTGTTCATCACTCACACACACACAGAAACAGTTTTTCTATTCAAAATTCTTGTCGACATTTTTTTTGTCAAATACCAGGCCAACAGAATCGCATAGCAAGCAAATGTCGGTAAACAAAAATGTTTCAACGCTTATAACTTCGGATCCATCGGACCTATTAAAATGAAAGTGGTCCCACTGTAAAGGCCAGACCTCATACTTTCAGATAGTACCAAATTAAATACGACCGAGTCCAAGGCCAAGTCCAGAAAGTCCAGAGGTAAATAGAAATTTTTAAACGCTTATAACACCGGATTCATCGGACCTATTAACATGAAAGTGGTCCCATTGGAACGGCCAGAGCTCGCACTTTCAGATAGTGATAAAATAAACACGAGCAAGTCCAAGTCCAAGTCGAGAAAGTTTAAATTTGAAAGTATAAACGAGGTCTTCATCACTCACACACACACAGAAAGAGTTTTTCTATTCAAAATTCTTGTCGACATTTTTTTTTTGTCAAATACCAGGCCAACAGAATCGCATAGCAAACAAATGTCGGTAAACAAAAATGTTTAAACGCTTATAACTTCGGATCCATCGGACCTATTAAAATGAAAGTGGTTCCACTGTAAAGGCCAGACCTCATACTTTCAGATAGTGCCAAATTAAATACGAGCAAGTCCAAGGCCAAGTCCAGAAAGTCCAGAGGTAAATATAAATTTTTAAACGCTTATAACTCCGGATCCATCGGACCTATTAAAATGAAGGTGGTCCCATTGGAAAGGCCAGAGCTCGTACTTTCAGATAGTGATAAAATATACACGAGCAAGTCCAAGTCCAAGTCGAGAAAGTTTAAATTTGAAAGTATAAACAAGGTGTTCATCACTCACACACACACAGAAACAGTTTTTCTATTCAAAATTCTTGTCGACATTTTTTTTGTCAAATACCAGGCCAACAGAATCGCATAGCAAGCAAATGTCGGTAAACAAAAATGTTTAAACGCTTATAACTTCGGATCCATCGGACCTATTAAAATGAAAGTGGTCCCACTGTAAAGGCCAGACCTCATACTTTCAGATAGTACCAAATTAAATACGAGCAAGTCCAAGGCCAAGTCCAGAAAGTCCAGAGGTAAATAGAAATTTTTAAACGCTTATAACTCCGGATCCATCGGACCTATTAAAATGAAGGTGGTCCCATTGGAAAGGCCAGAGCTCGTACTTTCAGATAGTGATAAAATAAACACGAGCAAGTCCAAGTCCAAGTCGAGAAAGTTTAAATTTGAAAGTATAAACGAGGTCTTCATCACTCACACACACACAGAAAGAGTTTTTCTATTCAAAATTCTTGTCGACATTTTTTTTTGTCAAATACCAGGCCAACAGAATCGCATAGCAAGCAAATATCGGTAAACAAAAATGTTTAAACGCTTATAACTTCGGATCCATCGGACCTATTAAAATGAAAGTGGTTCCACTGTAAAGGCCAGACCTCATACTTTCAGATAGTACCAAATTAAATACGAGCAAGTCCAAGGCCAAGTCCAGAAAGTCCAGAGGTAAATATAAATTTTTAAACGCTTATAACTCCGGATCCATCGGACCTATTAAAATGAAGGTGGTCCCATTGGAAAGGCCAGAGCTCGTACTTTCAGATAGTGATAAAATAAACACGAGCAAGTCCAAGTCCAAGTCGAGAAAGTTTAAATTTGAAAGTATAAACAAGGTGTTCATCACTCACACACACACAGAAATAGTTTTTCTATTCAAAATTCTTGTCGAAATTTTTTTGTCAAATACCAGGCCAACAGAATCGCATAGCAAGCAAATGTCGGTAAACAAAAATGTTTAAACGCTCATAACTTCGGATCCATCGGACCTATTAAAATGAAAGTGGTCCCACTGTAAAGGCCAGACCTCATACTTTCAGATAGTACCAAATTAAATACGAGCAAGTCCAAGGCCAAGTCCAGAAAGTCCAGAGGTAAATAGAAATTTTTAAACGCTTATAACTCCGGATCCATCGGACCTATTAAAATGAAGGTGGTCCCATTGGAAAGGCCAGAGCTCGTACTTTCAGATAGTGATAAAATAAACACGAGCAAGTCCAAGTCCAAGTCGAGAAAGTTTAAATTTGAAAGTATAAACGAGGTCTTCATCACTCACACACACACAGAAAGAGTTTTTCTATTCAAAATTCTTGTCGACATTTTTTTTTTGTCAAATACCAGGCCAACAGAATCGCATAGCAAGCAAATATCGGTAAACAAAAATGTTTAAACGCTTATAACTTCGGATCCATCGGACCTATTAAAATGAAAGTGGTTCCACTGTAAAGGCCAGACCTCATACTTTCAGATAGTACCAAATTAAATACGAGCAAGTCCAAGGCCAAGTCCAGAGGTAAATATAAATTTTTAGACGCTTATAACTCCGGATCCATCGGACCTATTAAAATGAAGGTGGTCCCATTGGAAAGGCCAGAGCTCGTACTTTCAGATAGTGATAAAATAAACACGAGCAAGTCCAAGTCCAAGTCGAGAAAGTTTAAATTTGAAAGTATAAACGAGGTCTTCATCACTCACACACACAGAAAGAGTTTTTCTATTCAAAATTCTTGTCGACATTTTTTTAGTCAAATACCAGGCCAACAGAATCGCATAGCAAGCAAATGTCGGTAAACAAAAATGTTTAAACGCTTATAACTTCGGATCCATCGGACCTATTAAAATGAAAGTGGTCCCACTGTAAAGGCCAGACCTCATACTTTCAGATAGTACCAAATTAAATACGAGCAAGTCCAAGGCCAAGTCCAGAAAGTCCAGAGGTAAATATAAATTTTTAAACGCTTATAACTCCGGATCCATCGGACCTATTAAAATGAAAGTGGTCCCATTGGAAAGGCCAGAGCTCGTACTTTCAGATAGTGATAAAATAAACACGAGCAAGTCCAAGTCCAAGTCGAGAAAGTTTAAATTTGAAAGTATAAACGAGGTCTTCATCACTCACACACACACAGAAAGAGTTTTTCTATTCAAAATTCTTGTCGACATTTTTTTGTCAAATACCAGGCCAACAGAATCGCATAGCAAGCAAATATCGGTAAACAAAAATGTTTAAACGCTTATAACTTCGGATCCATCGGACCTATTAAAATGAAAGTGGTTCCACTGTAAAGGCCAGACCTCATACTTTCAGATAGTACCAAATTAAATACGAGCAAGTCCAAGGCCAAGTCCAGAAAGTCCAGAGGTAAATATAAATTTTTAAACGCTTATAACACCGGATTCATCGGACCTATTAACATGAAAGTGGTCCCATTGGAACGGCCAGACCTCGCACTTTCAGATAGTGATAAAATAAACATGAGCAAGTCCAAGTCCAAGTCGAGAAAGTTTAAATTTGAAAGTATAAACGAGGTCTTCATAACTCACACACACACAGAAAGAGTTTTTCTATTCAAAATTCTTGTCGACATTTTTTTTTTGTCAAATACCAGGCCAACAGAATCGCATAGCAAGCAAATATCGGTAAACAAAAATGTTTAAACGCTTATAACTTCGGATCCATCGGACCTATTAAAATGAAAGTGGTCCCACTGTAAAGGCCAGACCTCATACTTTCAGATAGTACCAAATTAAATACGAGCAAGTCCAAGGCCAAGTCCAGAAAGTCCAGAGGTAAATATAAATTTTTAAACGCTTATAACACCGGATTCATCGGACCTATTAACATGAAGGTGGTCCCATTGGAACGGCCAGAGCTCGCACTTTCAGATAGTGATAAAATAAACACGAGCAAGTCCAAGTCCAAGTCGAGAAAGTTTAAATTTGAAAGTATAAACGAGGTCTTCATAACTCACACACACACAGAAAGAGTTTTTCTATTCAAAATTCTTGTCGACATTTTTTTTTGTCAAATACCAGGCCAACAGAATCGCATAGCAAGCAAATATCGGTAAACAAAAATGTTTAAACGCTTATAACTTCGGATCCATCGGACCTATTAAAATGAAAGTGGTTCCACTGTAAAGGCCAGACCTCATACTTTCAGATAGTACCAAATTAAATACGAGCAAGTCCAAGGCCAAGTCCAGAAAGTCCAGAGGTAAATATAAATTTTTAAACGCTTATAACTCCGGATCCATCGGACCTATTAAAATGAAGGTGGTCCCATTGGAAAGGCCAGAGCTCGTACTTTCAGATAGTCATAAAATAAACACGAGCAATTAAATACGCGCAAGTCCAAGGCCAAGTCCAAAAGCCCAGAGATAAATAGAAATTTTTCAGCGCTTATAACTCCGGATCCATCGGACCTATTAAAATGAAAGTGGTCCCATTGGAAAGCCAGAGCTCGTACTTTCATAAAATAAACACGAGCAAGTCCAAGTCCAAGTCGAGAAAGTTTAAATTTGAAAGTATAAACGAGGTCTTCATCACTCACACACACACAGAAACAGTTTTTCTATTCAAAATTCTTGTCGACATTTTTTTTGTCAAATACCAGGCCAACAGAATCGCATAGCAAGCAAATGTCGGTAAACAAAAATGTTTAAACGCTTATAACTTCGGATCCATCGGACCTATTAAAATGAAAGTGGTCCCACTGTAAAGGCCAGACCTCATACTTTCAGATAGTACCAAATTAAATACGAGCAAGTCCAAGGCCAAGTCCAGAAAGTCCAGAGGTAAATAGAAATTTTTAAACGCTTATAACTCCGGATCCATCGGACCTATTAAAATGAAGGTGGTCCCATTGGAAAGGCCAGAGCTCGTACTTTCAGATAGTGATAAAATAAACACGAGCAAGTCCAAGTCCAAGTCGAGAAAGTTTAAATTTGAAAGTATAAACGAGGTCTTCATCACTCACACACACACAGAAAGAGTTTTTCTATTCAAAATTCTTGTCGACATTTTTTTTTTGTCAAATACCAGGCCAACAGAATCGCATAGCAAGCAAATATCGGTAAACAAAAATGTTTAAACGCTTATAACTTCGGATCCATCGGACCTATTAAAATGAAAGTGGTTCCACTGTAAAGGCCAGACCTCATACTTTCAGATAGTACCAAATTAAATACGAGCAAGTCCAAGGCCAAGTCCAGAAAGTCCAGAGGTAAATATAAATTTTTAGACGCTTATAACTCCGGATCCATCGGACCTATTAAAATGAAGGTGGTCCCATTGGAAAGGCCAGAGCTCGTACTTTCAGATAGTGATAAAATAAACACGAGCAAGTCCAAGTCCAAGTCGAGAAAGTTTAAATTTGAAAGTATAAACAAGGTGTTCATCACTCACACACACACAGAAACAGTTTTTCTATTCAAAATTCTTGTCGACATTTTTTTGTCAAATACCAGGCCAACAGAATCGCATAGCAAGCAAATGTCGGTAAACAAAAATGTTTAAACGCTTATAACTTCGGATCCATTGGACCTATTAAAATGAAAGTGGTCCCACTGTAAAGGCCAGACCTCATACTTTCAGATAGTACCAAATTAAATACGAGCAAGTCCAAGGCCAAGTCCAGAAAGTCCAGAGGTAAATAGAATTTTTTAAGCGCTTATAACTCCGGATCCATCGGACCTATTAAAATGAAGGTGGTCCCATTGGAAAGGCCAGAGCTCGTACTTTCAGATAGTGATAAAATAAACACGAGGAAGTCCAAGTCCAAGTCGAGAAAGTTTAAATTTGAAAGTATAAACGAGGTCTTCATCACTCACACACACACAGAAACAGTTTTTCTATTCAAAATTCTTGTCGACATTTTTTTTGTCAAATACCAGGCCAACAGAATCGCATAGCAAGCAAATGTCGGTAAACAAAAATGTTTAAACGCTTATAACTTCGGATCCATCGGACCTATTAAAATGAAAGTGGTCCCACTGTAAAGGCCAGACCTCATACTTTCAGATAGTACCAAATTAAATACGAGCAAGTCCAAGGCCAAGTCCAGAAAGTCCAGAGGTAAATATAAATTTTTAAACGCTTATAACACCGGATTCATCGGACCTATTAACATGAAAGTGGTCCCATTGGAACGGCCAGAGCTCGCACTTTCAGATAGTGATAAAATAAACACGAGAAAAGTCCAAGTCCAAGTCGAGAAAGTTTAAATTTGAAAGTATAAACGAGGTCTTCATAACTCACACACACACAGAAAGAGTTTTTCTATTCAAAATTCTTGTCGACATTTTTTTTTGTCAAATACCAGGCCAACAGAATCGCATAGCAAGCAAATATCGGTAAACAAAAATGTTTAAACGCTTATAACTTCGGATCCATCGGACCTATTAAAATGAAAGTGGTTCCACTGTAAAGGCCAGACCTAATACTTTCAGATAGTACCAAATTAAATACGAGCAAGTCCAAGGCCAAGTCCAGAAAGTCCAGAGATAAATAGAAATTTTTCAGCGCTTATAACTCCGGATCCATCGGACCTATTAAAATGAAAGTGGTCCCATTGGAAAGGCCAGAGCTCGTACTTTCAGATAGTCATAAAATAAACACGAGCAATTAAATACGCGCAAGTCCAAGGCCAAGTCCAAAAGCCCAGAGATAAATAGAAATTTTTCAGCGCTTATAACTCCGGATCCATCGGACCTATTAAAATGAAAGTGGTCCCATTGGAAAGCCAGAGCTCGTACTTTCAGATAGTGATAAAATAAACACGAGCAAGTCCAAGTCCAAGTCGAGAAAGTTTAAATTTGAAAGTATAAACGAGGTCTTCATCACTCACACACACACAGAAAGAGTTTTTCTATTCAAAATTCTTGTCGACATTTTTTTTGTCAAATACCAGGCCAACAGAATCGCATAGCAAACAAATGTCGGTAAACAAAAATGTTTAAACGCTTATAACTTCGGATCCATCGGACCTATTAAAATGAAAGTGGTCCCACTGTAAAGGCCAGACCTCATACTTTCAGATAGTACCAAATTAAATACGAGCAAGTCCAAGGCCAAGTCCAGAAAGTCCAGAGGTAAATATAAATTTTTAAACGCTTATAACACCGGATTCATCGGACCTATTAACATGAAAGTGGTCCCATTGGAACGGCCAGAGCTCGCACTTTCAGATAGTGATAAAATAAACACGAGCAAGTCCAAGTCCAAGTCGAGAAAGTTTAAATTTGAAAGTATAAACGAGGTCTTCATCACTCACACACACACAGAAAGAGTTTTTCTATTCAAAATTCTTGTCGACATTTTTTTTTTGTCAAATACCAGGCCAACAGAATCGCATAGCAAACAAATGTCGGTAAACAAAAATGTTTAAACGCTTATAACTTCGGATCCATCGGACCTATTAAAATGAAAGTGGTTCCACTGTAAAGGCCAGACCTCATACTTTCAGATAGTACCAAATTAAATACGAGCAAGTCCAAGGCCAAGTCCAGAAAATCCAGAGGTAAATATAAATTTTTAAACGCTTATAACTCCGGATCCATCGGACCTATTAAAATGAAGGTGGTCCCATTGGAAAGGCCAGAGCTCGTACTTTCAGATAGTGATAAAATAAACACGAGCAAGTCCAAGTCCAAGTCGAGAAAGTTTAAATTTGAAAGTATAAACGAGGTCTTCATCACTCACACACACACAGAAAGAGTTTTTCTATTCAAAATTCTTGTCGACATTTTTTTTGTCAAATACCAGGCCAACAGAATCGCATAGCAAACAAATGTCGGTAAACAAAAATGTTTAAACGCTTATAACTTCGGATCCATCGGACCTATTAAAATGAAAGTGGTCCCACTGTAAAGGCCAGACCTCATACTTTCAGATAGTACCAAATTAAATACGAGCAAGTCCAAGGCCAAGTCCAGAAAGTCCAGAGGTAAATATAAATTTTTAAACGCTTATAACACCGGATTCATCGGACCTATTAACATGAAAGTGGTCCCATTGGAACGGCCAGAGCTCGCACTTTCAGATAGTGATAAAATAAACACGAGCAAGTCCAAGTCCAAGTCGAGAAAGTTTAAATTTGAAAGTATAAACGAGGTCTTCATCACTCACACACACACAGAAAGAGTTTTTCTATTCAAAATTCTTGTCGACATTTTTTTTTTTGTCAAATACCAGGCCAACAGAATCGCATAGCAAACAAATGTCGGTAAACAAAAATGTTTAAACGCTTATAACTTCGGATCCATCGGACCTATTAAAATGAAAGTGGTTCCACTGTAAAGGCCAGACCTCATACTTTCAGATAGTACCAAATTAAATACGAGCAAGTCCAAGGCCAAGTCCAGAAAGTCCAGAGGTAAATATAAATTTTTAAACGCTTATAACACCGGATTCATCGGACCTATTAACATGAAAGTGGTCCCATTGGAACGGCCAGAGCTCGTACTTTCAGATAGTGATAAAATAAACACGAGCAAGTCCAAGTCCAAGTCGAGAAAGTTTAAATTTGAAAGTATAAACAAGGTGTTCATCACTCACACACACACAGAAACAGTTTTTCTATTCAAAATTCTTGTCGACATTTTTTTTGTCAAATACCAGGCCAACAGAATCGCATAGCAAGCAAATGTCGGTAAACAAAAATGTTTAAACGCTTATAACTTCGGATCCATCGGACCTATTAAAATGAAAGTGGTCCCACTGTAAAGGCCAGACCTCATACTTTCAGATAGTACCAAATTAAATACGACCGAGTCCAAGGCCAAGTCCAGAAAGTCCAGAGGTAAATAGAAATTTTTAAACGCTTATAACACCGGATTCATCGGACCTATTAACATGAAAGTGGTCCCATTGGAACGGCCAGAGCTCGTACTTTCAGATAGTGATAAAATAAACACGAGCAAGTCCAAGTCCAAGTCGAGAAAGTTTAAATTTGAAAGTATAAACAAGGTGTTCATCACTCACACACACACAGAAACAGTTTTTCTATTCAAAATTCTTGTCGACATTTTTTTTGTCAAATACCAGGCCAACAGAATCGCATAGCAAGCAAATGTCGGTAAACAAAAATGTTTAAACGCTTATAACTTCGGATCCATCGGACCTATTAAAATGAAAGTGGTCCCACTGTAAAGGCCAGACCTCATACTTTCAGATAGTACCAAATTAAATACGAGCAAGTCCAAGGCCAAGTCCAGAAAGTCCAGAGGTAAATATAAATTTTTAAACGCTTATAACTCCGGATCCATCGGACCTATTAAAATGAAGGTGGTCCCATTGGAAAGGCCAGAGCTCGTACTTTCAGATAGTCATAAAATAAACACGAGCAATTAAATACGCGCAAGTCCAAGGCCAAGTCCAAAAGCCCAGAGATAAATAGAAATTTTTCAGCGCTTATAACTCCGGATCCATCGGACCTATTAAAATGAAAGTGGTCCCATTGGAAAGCCAGAGCTCGTACTTTCATAAAATAAACACGAGCAAGTCCAAGTCCAAGTCGAGAAAGTTTAAATTTGAAAGTATAAACGAGGTCTTCATCACTCACACACACACAGAAACAGTTTTTCTATTCAAAATTCTTGTCGACATTTTTTTTGTCAAATACCAGGCCAACAGAATCGCATAGCAAGCAAATGTCGGTAAACAAAAATGTTTAAACGCTTATAACTTCGGATCCATCGGACCTATTAAAATGAAAGTGGTCCCACTGTAAAGGCCAGACCTCATACTTTCAGATAGTACCAAATTAAATACGAGCAAGTCCAAGGCCAAGTCCAGAAAGTCCAGAGGTAAATAGAAATTTTTAAACGCTTATAACTCCGGATCCATCGGACCTATTAAAATGAAGGTGGTCCCATTGGAAAGGCCAGAGCTCGTACTTTCAGATAGTGATAAAATAAACACGAGCAAGTCCAAGTCCAAGTCGAGAAAGTTTAAATTTGAAAGTATAAACGAGGTCTTCATCACTCACACACACACAGAAAGAGTTTTTCTATTCAAAATTCTTGTCGACATTTTTTTTTTGTCAAATACCAGGCCAACAGAATCGCATAGCAAGCAAATATCGGTAAACAAAAATGTTTAAACGCTTATAACTTCGGATCCATCGGACCTATTAAAATGAAAGTGGTTCCACTGTAAAGGCCAGACCTCATACTTTCAGATAGTACCAAATTAAATACGAGCAAGTCCAAGGCCAAGTCCAGAAAGTCCAGAGGTAAATATAAATTTTTAGACGCTTATAACTCCGGATCCATCGGACCTATTAAAATGAAGGTGGTCCCATTGGAAAGGCCAGAGCTCGTACTTTCAGATAGTGATAAAATAAACACGAGCAAGTCCAAGTCCAAGTCGAGAAAGTTTAAATTTGAAAGTATAAACAAGGTGTTCATCACTCACACACACACAGAAACAGTTTTTCTATTCAAAATTCTTGTCGACATTTTTTTGTCAAATACCAGGCCAACAGAATCGCATAGCAAGCAAATGTCGGTAAACAAAAATGTTTAAACGCTTATAACTTCGGATCCATTGGACCTATTAAAATGAAAGTGGTCCCACTGTAAAGGCCAGACCTCATACTTTCAGATAGTACCAAATTAAATACGAGCAAGTCCAAGGCCAAGTCCAGAAAGTCCAGAGATAAATAGAAATTTTTAAACGCTTATAACACCGGATTCATCGGACCTATTAACATGAAAGTGGTCCCATTGGAACGGCCAGAGCTCGTACTTTCAGATAGTCATAAAATAAACACGAGCAATTAAATACGCGCAAGTCCAAGGCCAAGTCCAAAAGCCCAGAGATAAATAGAAATTTTTCAGCGCTTATAACTCCGGATCCATCGGACCTATTAAAATGAAAGTGGTCCCATTGGAAAGCCAGAGCTCGTACTTTCAGATAGTGATAAAATAAACACGAGCAAGTCCAAGTCCAAGTCGAGAAAGTTTAAATTTGAAAGTATAAACGAGGTCTTCATCACTCACACACACACAGAAAGAGTTTTTCTATTCAAAATTCTTGTCGACATTTTTTTTGTCAAATACCAGGCCAACAGAATCGCATAGCAAACAAATGTCGGTAAACAAAAATGTTTAAACGCTTATAACTTCGGATCCATCGGACCTATTAAAATGAAAGTGGTCCCACTGTAAAGGCCAGACCTCATACTTTCAGATAGTACCAAATTAAATACGAGCAAGTCCAAGGCCAAGTCCAGAAAGTCCAGAGGTAAATATAAATTTTTAAACGCTTATAACACCGGATTCATCGGACCTATTAACATGAAAGTGGTCCCATTGGAACGGCCAGAGCTCGCACTTTCAGATAGTGATAAAATAAACACGAGCAAGTCCAAGTCCAAGTCGAGAAAGTTTAAATTTGAAAGTATAAACGAGGTCTTCATCACTCACACACACACAGAAAGAGTTTTTCTATTCAAAATTCTTGTCGACATTTTTTTTTTGTCAAATACCAGGCCAACAGAATCGCATAGCAAACAAATGTCGGTAAACAAAAATGTTTAAACGCTTATAACTTCGGATCCATCGGACCTATTAAAATGAAAGTGGTTCCACTGTAAAGGCCAGACCTCATACTTTCAGATAGTACCAAATTAAATACGAGCAAGTCCAAGGCCAAGTCCAGAAAATCCAGAGGTAAATATAAATTTTTAAACGCTTATAACTCCGGATCCATCGGACCTATTAAAATGAAGGTGGTCCCATTGGAAAGGCCAGAGCTCGTACTTTCAGATAGTGATAAAATAAACACGAGCAAGTCCAAGTCCAAGTCGAGAAAGTTTAAATTTGAAAGTATAAACGAGGTCTTCATCACTCACACACACACAGAAAGAGTTTTTCTATTCAAAATTCTTGTCGACATTTTTTTTGTCAAATACCAGGCCAACAGAATCGCATAGCAAACAAATGTCGGTAAACAAAAATGTTTAAACGCTTATAACTTCGGATCCATCGGACCTATTAAAATGAAAGTGGTCCCACTGTAAAGGCCAGACCTCATACTTTCAGATAGTACCAAATTAAATACGAGCAAGTCCAAGGCCAAGTCCAGAAAATCCAGAGGTAAATATAAATTTTTAAACGCTTATAACTCCGGATCCATCGGACCTATTAAAATGAAGGTGGTCCCATTGGAAAGGCCAGAGCTCGTACTTTCAGATAGTGATAAAATAAACACGAGCAAGTCCAAGTCCAAGTCGAGAAAGTTTAAATTTGAAAGTATAAACGAGGTCTTCATCACTCACACACACACAGAAAGAGTTTTTCTATTCAAAATTCTTGTCGACATTTTTTTTGTCAAATACCAGGCCAACAGAATCGCATAGCAAACAAATGTCGGTAAACAAAAATGTTTAAACGCTTATAACTTCGGATCCATCGGACCTATTAAAATGAAAGTGGTCCCACTGTAAAGGCCAGACCTCATACTTTCAGATAGTACCAAATTAAATACGAGCAAGTCCAAGGCCAAGTCCAGAAAGTCCAGAGGTAAATATAAATTTTTAAACGCTTATAACACCGGATTCATCGGACCTATTAACATGAAAGTGGTCCCATTGGAACGGCCAGAGCTCGCACTTTCAGATAGTGATAAAATAAACACGAGCAAGTCCAAGTCCAAGTCGAGAAAGTTTAAATTTGAAAGTATAAACGAGGTCTTCATCACTCACACACACACAGAAAGAGTTTTTCTATTCAAAATTCTTGTCGACATTTTTTTTTTTGTCAAATACCAGGCCAACAGAATCGCATAGCAAACAAATGTCGGTAAACAAAAATGTTTAAACGCTTATAACTTCGGATCCATCGGACCTATTAAAATGAAAGTGGTTCCACTGTAAAGGCCAGACCTCATACTTTCAGATAGTACCAAATTAAATACGAGCAAGTCCAAGGCCAAGTCCAGAAAGTCCAGAGGTAAATATAAATTTTTAAACGCTTATAACACCGGATTCATCGGACCTATTAACATGAAAGTGGTCCCATTGGAACGGCCAGAGCTCGTACTTTCAGATAGTGATAAAATAAACACGAGCAAGTCCAAGTCCAAGTCGAGAAAGTTTAAATTTGAAAGTATAAACAAGGTGTTCATCACTCACACACACACAGAAACAGTTTTTCTATTCAAAATTCTTGTCGACATTTTTTTTGTCAAATACCAGGCCAACAGAATCGCATAGCAAGCAAATGTCGGTAAACAAAAATGTTTAAACGCTTATAACTTCGGATCCATCGGACCTATTAAAATGAAAGTGGTCCCACTGTAAAGGCCAGACCTCATACTTTCAGATAGTACCAAATTAAATACGACCGAGTCCAAGGCCAAGTCCAGAAAGTCCAGAGGTAAATAGAAATTTTTAAACGCTTATAACACCGGATTCATCGGACCTATTAACATGAAAGTGGTCCCATTGGAACGGCCAGAGCTCGCACTTTCAGATAGTGATAAAATAAACACGAGCAAGTCCAAGTCCAAGTCGAGAAAGTTTAAATTTGAAAGTATAAACGAGGTCTTCATCACTCACACACACACAGAAAGAGTTTTTCTATTCAAAATTCTTGTCGACATTTTTTTTTTGTCAAATACCAGGCCAACAGAATCGCATAGCAAACAAATGTCGGTAAACAAAAATTTTTAAACGCTTATAACTCCGGATCCATCGGACCTATTAAAATGAAGGTGGTCCCATTGGAAAGGCCAGAGCTCGTACTTTCAGATAGTGATAAAATAAACACGAGCAAGTCCAAGTCCAAGTCGAGAAAGTTTAAATTTGAAAGTATAAACGAGGTCTTCATCACTCACACACACACAGAAAGAGTTTTTCTATTCAAAATTCTTGTCGACATTTTTTTTGTCAAATACCAGGCCAACAGAATCGCATAGCAAGCAAATGTCGGTAAACAAAAATGTTTAAACGCTTATAACTTCGGATCCATCGGACCTATTAAAATGAAAGTGGTCCCACTGTAAAGGCCAGACCTCATACTTTCAGATAGTACCAAATTAAATACGAGCAAGTCCAAGGCCAAGTCCAGAAAGTCCAGAGGTAAATAGAAATTTTTAAACGCTTATAACTCCGGATCCATCGGACCTATTAAAATGAAGGTGGTCCCATTGGAAAGGCCAGAGCTCGTACTTTCAGATAGTGATAAAATAAACACGAGCAAGTCCAAGTCCAAGTCGAGAAAGTTTAAATTTGAAAGTATAAACGAGGTCTTCATCACTCACACACACACAGAAAGAGTTTTTCTATTCAAAATTCTTGTCGACATTTTTTTTTGTCAAATACCAGGCCAACAGAATCGCATAGCAAGCAAATATCGGTAAACAAAAATGTTTAAACGCTTATAACTTCGGATCCATCGGACCTATTAAAATGAAAGTGGTCCCACTGTAAAGGCCAGACCTCATACTTTCAGATAGTACCAAATTAAATACGAGCAAGTCCAAGGCCAAGTCCAGAAAGTCCAGAGGTAAATATAAATTTTTAAACGCTTGTAACTCCGGATCCATCGGACCTATTAAAATGAAGGTGGTCCCATTGGAAAGGCCAGAGCTCGTACTTTCAGATAGTGATAAAATAAACACGAGCAAGTCCAAGTCCAAGTCGAGAAAGTTTAAATTTGAAAGTATAAACGAGGTCTTCATCACTCACACACACACAGAAAGAGTTTTTCTATTCAAAATTCTTGTCGACATTTTTTTTTGTCAAATACCAGGCCAACAGAATCGCATAGCAAGCAAATATCGGTAAACAAAAATGTTTAAACGCTTATAACTTCGGATCCATCGGACCTATTAAAATGAAAGTGGTTCCACTGTAAAGGCCAGACCTCATACTTTCAGATAGTACCAAATTAAATACGAGCAAGTCCAAGGCCAAGTCCAGAAAGTCCAGAGGTAAATATAAATTTTTAAACGCTTATAACTCCGGATCCATCGGACCTATTAAAATGAAGGTGGTCCCATTGGAAAGGCCAGAGCTCGTACTTTCAGATAGTGATAAAATAAACACGAGCAAGTCCAAGTCCAAGTCGAGAAAGTTTAAATTTGAAAGTATAAACGAGGTCTTCATCACTCACACACACACAGAAAGAGTTTTTCTATTCAAAATTCTTGTCGACATTTTTTTTGTCAAATACCAGGCCAACAGAATCGCATAGCAAGCAAATGTCGGTAAACAAAAATGTTTAAACGCTTATAACTTCGGATCCATTGGACCTATTAAAATGAAAGTGGTCCCACTGTAAAGGCCAGACCTCATACTTTCAGATAGTACCAAATTAAATACGAGCAAGTCCAAGGCCAAGTCCAGAAAGTCCAGAGGTAAATAGAAATTTTTAAACGCTTATAACTCCGGATCCATCGGACCTATTAAAATGAAGGTGGTCCCATTGGAAAGGCCAGAGCTCGTACTTTCAGATAGTGATAAAATAAACACGAGCAAGTCCAAGTCCAAGTCGAGAAAGTTTAAATTTGAAAGTATAAACGAGGTCTTCATCACTCACACACACACAGAAAGAGTTTTTCTATTCAAAATTCTTGTCGACATTTTTTTTTGTCAAATACCAGGCCAACAGAATCGCATAGCAAGCAAATATCGGTAAACAAAAATGTTTAAACGCTTATAACTTCGGATCCATCGGACCTATTAAAATGAAAGTGGTCCCACTGTAAAGGCCAGACCTCATACTTTCAGATAGTACCAAATTAAATACGAGCAAGTCCAAGGCCAAGTCCAGAAAGTCCAGAGGTAAATATAAATTTTTAAACGCTTGTAACTCCGGATCCATCGGACCTATTAAAATGAAGGTGGTCCCATTGGAAAGGCCAGAGCTCGTACTTTCAGATAGTGATAAAATAAACACGAGCAAGTCCAAGTCCAAGTCGAAAAAGTTTAAATTTGAAAGTATAAACGAGGTCTTCATCACTCACACACACACAGAAAGAGTTTTTCTATTCAAAATTCTTGTCGACATTTTTTTTTGTCAAATACCAGGCCAACAGAATCGCATAGCAAGCAAATATCGGTAAACAAAAATGTTTAAACGCTTATAACTTCGGATCCATCGGACCTATTAAAATGAAAGTGGTTCCACTGTAAAGGCCAGACCTCATACTTTCAGATAGTACCAAATTAAATACGAGCAAGTCCAAGGCCAAGTCCAGAAAGTCCAGAGGTAAATATAAATTTTTAAACGCTTATAACTCCGGATCCATCGGACCTATTAAAATGAAGGTGGTCCCATTGGAAAGGCCAGAGCTCGTACTTTCAGATAGTGATAAAATAAACACGAGCAAGTCCAAGTCCAAGTCGAGAAAGTTTAAATTTGAAAGTATAAACGAGGTCTTCATCACTCACACACACACAGAAAGAGTTTTTCTATTCAAAATTCTTGTCGAAATTTTTTTGTCAAATACCAGGCCAACAGAATCGCATAGCAAGCAAATGTCGGTAAACAAAAATGTTTAAACGCTTATAACTTCGGATCCATCGGACCTATTAAAATGAAAGTGGTCCCACTGTAAAGGCCAGACCTCATACTTTCAGATAGTACCAAATTAAATACGAGCAAGTCCAAGGCCAAGTCCAGAAAGTCCAGAGGTAAATAGAAATTTTTAAACGCTTATAACACCGGATTCATCGGACCTATTAACATGAAAGTGGTCCCATTGGAACGGCCAGAGCTCGCACTTTCAGATAGTGATAAAATAAACACGAGCAAGTCCAAGTCCAAGTCGAGAAAGTTTAAATTTGAAAGTATAAACGAGGTCTTCATCACTCACACACACACAGAAAGAGTTTTTCTATTCAAAATTCTTGTCGACATTTTTTTTTTGTCAAATACCAGGCCAACAGAATCGCATAGCAAACAAATGTCGGTAAACAAAAATGTTTAAACGCTTATAACTTCGGATCCATCGGACCTATTAAAATGAAAGTGGTTCCACTGTAAAGGCCAGACCTCATACTTTCAGATAGTACCAAATTAAATACGAGCAAGTCCAAGGCCAAGTCCAGAAAGTCCAGAGGTAAATATAAATTTTTAAACGCTTATAACTCCGGATCCATCGGACCTATTAAAATGAAGGTGGTCCCATTGGAAAGGCCAGAGCTCGTACTTTCAGATAGTGATAAAATAAACACGAGCAAGTCCAAGTCCAAGTCGAGAAAGTTTAAATTTGAAAGTATAAACAAGGTGTTCATCACTCACACACACACAGAAACAGTTTTTCTATTCAAAATTCTTGTCGACATTTTTTTTGTCAAATACCAGGCCAACAGAATCGCATAGCAAGCAAATGTCGGTAAACAAAAATGTTTAAACGCTTATAACTTCGGATCCATCGGACCTATTAAAATGAAAGTGGTCCCACTGTAAAGGCCAGACCTCATACTTTCAGATAGTACCAAATTAAATACGAGCAAGTCCAAGGCCAAGTCCAGAAAGTCCAGAGGTAAATAGAAATTTTTAAACGCTTATAACTCCGGATCCATCGGACCTATTAAAATGAAGGTGGTCCCATTGGAAAGGCCAGAGCTCGTACTTTCAGATAGTGATAAAATAAACACGAGCAAGTCCAAGTCCAAGTCGAGAAAGTTTAAATTTGAAAGTATAAACGAGGTCTTCATCAATCACACACACACAGAAAGAGTTTTTCTATTCAAAATTCTTGTCGACATTTTTTTTTGTCAAATACCAGGCCAACAGAATCGCATAGCAAGCAAATATCGGTAAACAAAAATGTTTAAACGCTTATAACTTCGGATCCATCGGACCTATTAAAATGAAAGTGGTCCCACTGTAAAGGCCAGACCTCATACTTTCAGATAGTACCAAATTAAATACGAGCAAGTCCAAGGCCAAGTCCAGAAAGTCCAGAGGTAAATATAAATTTTTAAACGCTTGTAACTCCGGATCCATCGGACCTATTAAAATGAAGGTGGTCCCATTGGAAAGGCCAGAGCTCGTACTTTCAGATAGTGATAAAATAAACACGAGCAAGTCCAAGTCCAAGTCGAGAAAGTTTAAATTTGAAAGTATAAACGAGGTCTTCATCACTCACACACACACAGAAAGAGTTTTTCTATTCAAAATTCTTGTCGACATTTTTTTTTGTCAAATACCAGGCCAACAGAATCGCATAGCAAGCAAATATCGGTAAACAAAAATGTTTAAACGCTTATAACTTCGGATCCATCGGACCTATTAAAATGAAAGTGGTTCCACTGTAAAGGCCAGACCTCATACTTTCAGATAGTACCAAATTAAATACGAGCAAGTCCAAGGCCAAGTCCAGAAAGTCCAGAGGTAAATATAAATTTTTAAACGCTTATAACTCCGGATCCATCGGACCTATTAAAATGAAGGTGGTCCCATTGGAAAGGCCAGAGCTCGTACTTTCAGATAGTGATAAAATAAACACGAGCAAGTCCAAGTCCAAGTCGAGAAAGTTTAAATTTGAAAGTATAAACGAGGTGTTCATCACTCACACACACACAGAAATAGTTTTTCTATTCAAAATTCTTGTCGAAATTTTTTTGTCAAATACCAGGCCAACAGAATCGCATAGCAAGCAAATGTCGGTAAACAAAAATGTTTAAACGCTTATAACTTCGGATCCATCGGACCTATTAAAATGAAAGTGGTCCCACTGTAAAGGCCAGACCTCATACTTTCAGATAGTACCAAATTAAATACGAGCAAGTCCAAGGCCAAGTCCAGAAAGTCCAGAGGTAAATAGAAATTTTTAAACGCTTATAACTCCGGATCCATCGGACCTATTAAAATGAAGGTGGTCCCATTGGAAAGGCCAGAGCTCGTACTTTCAGATAGTGATAAAATAAACACGAGCAAGTCCAAGTCCAAGTCGAGAAAGTTTAAATTTGAAAGTATAAACGAGGTCTTCATCACTCACACACACACAGAAAGAGTTTTTCTATTCAAAATTCTTGTCGACATTTTTTTTTGTCAAATACCAGGCCAACAGAATCGCATAGCAAGCAAATATCGGTAAACAAAAATGTTTAAACGCTTATAACTTCGGATCCATCGGACCTATTAAAATGAAAGTGGTCCCACTGTAAAGGCCAGACCTCATACTTTCAGATAGTACCAAATTAAATACGAGCAAGTCCAAGGCCAAGTCCAGAAAGTCCAGAGGTAAATATAAATTTTTAAACGCTTGTAACTCCGGATCCATCGGACCTATTAAAATGAAGGTGGTTCCATTGGAAAGGCCAGAGCTCGTACTTTCAGATAGTGATAAAATAAACACGAGCAAGTCCAAGTCCAAGTCGAGAAAGTTTAAATTTGAAAGTATAAACGAGGTCTTCATCACTCACACACACACAGAAAGAGTTTTTCTATTCAAAATTCTTGTCGACATTTTTTTTTGTCAAATACCAGGCCAACAGAATCGCATAGCAAGCAAATATCGGTAAACAAAAATGTTTAAACGCTTATAACTTCGGATCCATCGGACCTATTAAAATGAAAGTGGTTCCACTGTAAAGGCCAGACCTCATACTTTCAGATAGTACCAAATTAAATACGAGCAAGTCCAAGGCCAAGTCCAGAAAGTCCAGAGGTAAATATAAATTTTTAAACGCTTATAACTCCGGATCCATCGGACCTATTAAAATGAAGGTGGTCCCATTGGAAAGGCCAGAGCTCGTACTTTCAGATAGTGATAAAATAAACACGAGCAAGTCCAAGTCCAAGTCGAGAAAGTTTAAATTTGAAAGTATAAACAAGGTGTTCATCACTCACACACACACAGAAATAGTTTTTCTATTCAAAATTCTTGTCGAAATTTTTTTGTCAAATACCAGGCCAACAGAATCGCATAGCAAGCAAATGTCGGTAAACAAAAATGTTTAAACGCTTATAACTTCGGATCCATCGGACCTATTAAAATGAAAGTGGTCCCACTGTAAAGGCCAGACCTCATACTTTCAGATAGTACCAAATTAAATACGAGCAAGTCCAAGGCCAAGTCCAGAAAGTCCAGAGGTAAATATAAATTTTTAAACGCTTGTAACTCCGGATCCATCGGACCTATTAAAATGAAGGTGGTCCCATTGGAAAGGCCAGAGCTCGTACTTTCAGATAGTGATAAAATAAACACGAGCAAGTCCAAGTCCAAGTCGAGAAAGTTTAAATTTGAAAGTATAAACGAGGTCTTCATCACTCACACACACACAGAAAGAGTTTTTCTATTCAAAATTCTTGTCGACATTTTTTTTTGTCAAATACCAGGCCAACAGAATCGCATAGCAAGCAAATATCGGTAAACAAAAATGTTTAAACGCTTATAACTTCGGATCCATCGGACCTATTAAAATGAAAGTGGTTCCACTGTAAAGGCCAGACCTCATACTTTCAGATAGTACCAAATTAAATACGAGCAAGTCCAAGGCCAAGTCCAGAAAGTCCAGAGGTAAATATAAATTTTTAAACGCTTATAACTCCGGATCCATCGGACCTATTAAAATGAAGGTGGTCCCATTGGAAAGGCCAGAGCTCGTACTTTCAGATAGTGATAAAATAAACACGAGCAAGTCCAAGTCCAAGTCGAGAAAGTTTAAATTTGAAAGTATAAACAAGGTGTTCATCACTCACACACACACAGAAATAGTTTTTCTATTCAAAATTCTTGTCGAAATTTTTTTGTCAAATACCAGGCCAACAGAATCGCATAGCAAGCAAATGTCGGTAAACAAAAATGTTTAAACGCTTATAACTTCGGATCCATCGGACCTATTAAAATGAAAGTGGTCCCACTGTAAAGGCCAGACCTCATACTTTCAGATAGTACCAAATTAAATACGAGCAAGTCCAAGGCAAAGTCCAGAAAGTCCAGAGGTAAATAGAAATTTTTAAACGCTTATAACTCCGGATCCATCGGACCTATTAAAATGAAGGTGGTCCCATTGGAAAGGCCAGAGCTCGTACTTTCAGATAGTGATAAAATAAACACGAGCAAGTCCAAGTCCAAGTCGAGAAAGTTTAAATTTGAAAGTATAAACGAGGTCTTCATCACTCACACACACACAGAAAGAGTTTTTCTATTCAAAATTCTTGTCGACATTTTTTTTTGTCAAATACCAGGCCAACAGAATCGCATAGCAAGCAAATATCGGTAAACAAAAATGTTTAAACGCTTATAACTTCGGATCCATCGGACCTATTAAAATGAAAGTGGTTCCACTGTAAAGGCCAGACCTCATACTTTCAGATAGTACCAAATTAAATACGAGCAAGTCCAAGGCCAAGTCCAGAAAGTCCAGAGGTAAATATAAATTTTTAAACGCTTATAACTCCGGATCCATCGGACCTATTAAAATGAAGGTGGTCCCATTGGAAAGGCCAGAGCTCGTACTTTCAGATAGTGATAAAATAAACACGAGCAAGTCCAAGTCCAAGTCGAGAAAGTTTAAATTTGAAAGTATAAACAAGGTGTTCATCACTCACACACACACAGAAATAGTTTTTCTATTCAAAATTCTTGTCGAAATTTTTTTGTCAAATACCAGGCCAACAGAATCGCATAGCAAGCAAATGTCGGTAAACAAAAATGTTTAAACGCTTATAACTTCGGATCCATCGGACCTATTAAAATGAAAGTGGTCCCACTGTAAAGGCCAGACCTCATACTTTCAGATAGTACCAAATTAAATACGAGCAAGTCCAAGGCAAAGTCCAGAAAGTCCAGAGGTAAATAGAAATTTTTAAACGCTTATAACTCCGGATCCATCGGACCTATTAAAATGAAGGTGGTCCCATTGGAAAGGCCAGAGCTCGTACTTTCAGATAGTGATAAAATAAACACGAGCAAGTCCAAGTCCAAGTCGAGAAAGTTTAAATTTGAAAGTATAAACGAGGTCTTCATCACTCACACACACACAGAAAGAGTTTTTCTATTCAAAATTCTTGTCGACATTTTTTTTTGTCAAATACCAGGCCAACAGAATCGCATAGCAAGCAAATATCGGTAAACAAAAATGTTTAAACGCTTATAACTTCGGATCCATCGGACCTATTAAAATGAAAGTGGTTCCACTGTAAAGGCCAGACCTCATACTTTCAGATAGTACCAAATTAAATACGAGCAAGTCCAAGGCCAAGTCCAGAAAGTCCAGAGGTAAATATAAATTTTTAAACGCTTATAACTCCGGATCCATCGGACCTATTAAAATGAAGGTGGTCCCATTGGAAAGGCCAGAGCTCGTACTTTCAGATAGTGATAAAATAAACACGAGCAAGTCCAAGTCCAAGTCGAGAAAGTTTAAATTTGAAAGTATAAACAAGGTGTTCATCACTCACACACACACAGAAATAGTTTTTCTATTCAAAATTCTTGTCGAAATTTTTTTGTCAAATACCAGGCCAACAGAATCGCATAGCAAGCAAATGTCGGTAAACAAAAATGTTTAAACGCTTATAACTTCGGATCCATCGGACCTATTAAAATGAAAGTGGTCCCACTGTAAAGGCCAGACCTCATACTTTCAGATAGTACCAAATTAAATACGAGCAAGTCCAAGGCAAAGTCCAGAAAGTCCAGAGGTAAATAGAAATTTTTAAACGCTTATAACTCCGGATCCATCGGACCTATTAAAATGAAGGTGGTCCCATTGGAAAGGCCAGAGCTCGTACTTTCAGATAGTGATAAAATAAACACGAGCAAGTCCAAGTCCAAGTCGAGAAAGTTTAAATTTGAAAGTATAAACGAGGTCTTCATCACTCACACACACACAGAAAGAGTTTTTCTATTCAAAATTCTTGTCGACATTTTTTTTTGTCAAATACCAGGCCAACAGAATCGCATAGCAAGCAAATATCGGTAAACAAAAATGTTTAAACGCTTATAACTTCGGATCCATCGGACCTATTAAAATGAAAGTGGTTCCACTGTAAAGGCCAGACCTCATACTTTCAGATAGTACCAAATTAAATACGAGCAAGTCCAAGGCCAAGTCCAGAGGTAAATATAAATTTTTAGACGCTTATAACTCCGGATCCATCGGACCTATTAAAATGAAGGTGGTCCCATTGGAAAGGCCAGAGCTCGTACTTTCAGATAGTGATAAAATAAACACGAGCAAGTCCAAGTCCAAGTCGAGAAAGTTTAAATTTGAAAGTATAAACGAGGTCTTCATCACTCACACACACAGAAAGAGTTTTTCTATTCAAAATTCTTGTCGACATTTTTTTTGTCAAATACCAGGCCAACAGAATCGCATAGCAAGCAAATGTCGGTAAATAAAAATGTTTAAACGCTTATAACTTCGGATCCATCGGACCTATTAAAATGAAAGTGGTCCCACTGTAAAGGCCAGACCTCATACTTTCAGATAGTACCAAATTAAATACGAGCAAGTCCAAGGCCAAGTCCAGAAAGTCCAGAGGTAAATATAAATTTTTAAACGCTTATAACTCCGGATCCATCGGACCTATTAAAATGAAAGTGGTCCCATTGGAAAGGCCAGAGCTCGTACTTTCAGATAGTGATAAAATAAACACGAGCAAGTCCAAGTCCAAGTCGAGAAAGTTTAAATTTGAAAGTATAAACGAGGTCTTCATCACTCACACACACACAGAAAGAGTTTTTCTATTCAAAATTCTTGTCGACATTTTTTTGTCAAATACCAGGCCAACAGAATCGCATAGCAAGCAAATATCGGTAAACAAAAATGTTTAAACGCTTATAACTTCGGATCCATCGGACCTATTAAAATGAAAGTGGTTCCACTGTAAAGGCCAGACCTCATACTTTCAGATAGTACCAAATTAAATACGAGCAAGTCCAAGGCCAAGTCCAGAAAGTCCAGAGGTAAATAGAAATTTTTAAACGCTTATAACTCCGGATCCATCGGACCTATTAAAATGAAGGTGGTCCCATTGGAAAGGCCAGAGCTCGTACTTTCAGATAGTGATAAAATAAACACGAGCAAGTCCAAGTCCAAGTCGAGAAAGTTTAAATTTGAAAGTATAAACGAGGTCTTCATCACTCACACACACACAGAAACAGTTTTTCTATTCAAAATTCTTGTCGACATTTTTTTTGTCAAATACCAGGCCAACAGAATCGCATAGCAAGCAAATGTCGGTAAACAAAAATGTTTAAACGCTTATAACTTCGGATCCATCGGACCTATTAAAATGAAAGTGGTCCCACTGTAAAGGCCAGACCTCATACTTTCAGATAGTACCAAATTAAATACGAGCAAGTCCAAGGCCAAGTCCAGAAAGTCCAGAGGTAAATATAAATTTTTAAACGCTTATAACACCGGATTCATCGGACCTATTAACATGAAAGTGGTCCCATTGGAACGGCCAGAGCTCGCACTTTCAGATAGTGATAAAATAAACACGAGCAAGTCCAAGTCCAAGTCGAGAAAGTTTAAATTTGAAAGTATAAACGAGGTCTTCATAACTCACACACACACAGAAAGAGTTTTTCTATTCAAAATTCTTGTCGACATTTTTTTTTTGTCAAATACCAGGCCAACAGAATCGCATAGCAAGCAAATATCGGTAAACAAAAATGTTTAAACGCTTATAACTTCGGATCCATCGGACCTATTAAAATGAAAGTGGTCCCACTGTAAAGGCCAGACCTCATACTTTCAGATAGTACCAAATTAAATACGAGCAAGTCCAAGGCCAAGTCCAGAAAGTCCAGAGGTAAATATAAATTTTTAAACGCTTATAACTCCGGATCCATCGGACCTATTAAAATGAAGGTGGTCCCATTGGAAAGGCCAGAGCTCGCGCTTTCAGATAGTGATAAAATAAACACGAGCAAGTCCAAGTCCAAGTCGAGAAAGTTTAAATTTGAAAGTATAAACGAGGTCTTCATAACTCACACACACACAGAAAGAGTTTTTCTATTCAAAATTCTTGTCGACATTTTTTTTTTGTCAAATACCAGGCCAACAGAATCGCATAGCAAGCAAATATCGGTAAACAAAAATGTTTAAACGCTTATAACTTCGGATCCATCGGACCTATTAAAATGAAAGTGGTTCCACTGTAAAGGCCAGACCTCATACTTTCAGATAGTACCAAATTAAATACGAGCAAGTCCAAGGCCAAGTCCAGAAAGTCCAGAGGTAAATATAAATTTTTAAACGCTTATAACTCCGGATCCATCGGACCTATTAAAATGAAGGTGGTCCCATTGGAAAGGCCAGAGCTCGTACTTTCAGATAGTCATAAAATAAACACGAGCAATTAAATACGCGCAAGTCCAAGGCCAAGTCCAAAAGCCCAGAGATAAATAGAAATTTTTCAGCGCTTATAACTCCGGATCCATCGGACCTATTAAAATGAAAGTGGTCCCATTGGAAAGCCAGAGCTCGTACTTTCATAAAATAAACACGAGCAAGTCCAAGTCCAAGTCGAGAAAGTTTAAATTTGAAAGTATAAACGAGGTCTTCATCACTCACACACACACAGAAAGAGTTTTTCTATTCAAAATTCTTGTCGACATTTTTTTTGTCAAATACCAGGCCAACAGAATCGCATAGCAAACAAATGTCGGTAAACAAAAATGTTTAAACGCTTATAACTTCGGATCCATCGGACCTATTAAAATGAAAGTGGTCCCACTGTAAAGGCCAGACCTCATACTTTCAGATAGTACCAAATTAAATACGAGCAAGTCCAAGGCCAAGTCCAGAAAGTCCAGAGGTAAATATAAATTTTTAAACGCTTATAACACCGGATTCATCGGACCTATTAACATGAAAGTGGTCCCATTGGAAAGGCCAGAGCTCGTACTTTCAGATAGTGATAAAATAAACACGAGCAAGTCCAAGTCCAAGTCGAGAAAGTTTAAATTTGAAAGTATAAACAAGGTGTTCATCACTCACACACACACAGAAACAGTTTTTCTATTCAAAATTCTTGTCGACATTTTTTTTTTGTCAAATACCAGGCCAACAGAATCGCATAGCAAGCAAATGTCGGTAAACAAAAATGTTTAAACGCTTATAACTTCGGATCCATCGGACCTATTAAAATGAAAGTGGTCCCACTGTAAAGGCCAGACCTCATACTTTCAGATAGTACCAAATTAAATACGAGCAAGTCCAAGGCCAAGTCCAGAAAGTCCAGAGGTAAATATAAATTTTTAAACGCTTATAACTCCGGATCCATCGGACCTACTAAAATGAAGGTGGTCCCATTGGAAAGGCCAGAGCTCGTACTTTCAGATAGTGATAAAATAAACACGAGCAAGTCCAAGTCCAAGTCGAGAAATTTTAAATTTGAAAGTATAAACAAGGTGTTCATCACTCACACACACACAGAAACAGTTTTTCTATTCAAAATTCTTGTCGACATTTTTTTTTGTCAAATACCAGGCCAACAGAATCGCATAGCAAGCAAATATCGGTAAACAAAAATGTTTAAACGCTTATAACTTCGGATCCATCGGACCTATTAAAATGAAAGTGGTTCCACTGTAAAGGCCAGACCTCATACTTTCAGATAGTACCAAATTAAATACGAGCAAGTCCAAGGCCAAGTCCAGAAAGTCCAGAGGTAAATATAAATTTTTAAACGCTTATAACTCCGGATCCATCGGACCTATTAAAATGAAAGTGGTCCCATTGGAACGGCCAGAGCTCGCACTTTCAGATAGTGATAAAATAAACACGAGCAAGTCCAAGTCCAAGTCGAGAAAGTTTAAATTTGAAAGTATAAACGAGGTCTTCATCACTCACACACACACAGAAAGAGTTTTTCTATTCAAAATTCTTGTCGACATTTTTTTGTCAAATACCAGGCCAACAGAATCGCATAGCAAGCAAATATCGGTAAACAAAAATGTTTAAACGCTTATAACTTCGGATCCATCGGACCTATTAAAATGAAAGTGGTTCCACTGTAAAGGCCAGACCTCATACTTTCAGATAGTACCAAATTAAATACGAGCAAGTCCAAGGCCAAGTCCAGAAAGTCCAGAGGTAAATAGAAATTTTTAAACGCTTATAACTCCGGATCCATCGGACCTATTAAAATGAAGGTGGTCCCATTGGAAAGGCCAGAGCTCGTACTTTCAGATAGTGATAAAATAAACACGAGCAAGTCCAAGTCCAAGTCGAGAAAGTTTAAATTTGAAAGTATAAACAAGGTGTTCATCACTCACACACACACAGAAACAGTTTTTCTATTCAAAATTCTTGTCGACATTTTTTTGTCAAATACCAGGCCAACAGAATCGCATAGCAAGCAAATATCGGTAAACAAAAATGTTTAAACGCTTATAACTTCGGATCCATCGGACCTATTAAAATGAAAGTGGTTCCACTGTAAAGGCCAGACCTCATACTTTCAGATAGTACCAAATTAAATACGAGCAAGTCCAAGGCCAAGTCCAGAAAGTCCAGAGGTAAATATAAATTTTTAAACGCTTATAACACCGGATTCATCGGACCTATTAACATGAAAGTGGTCCCATTGGAAAGGCCAGAGCTCGTACTTTCAGATAGTGATAAAATAAACACGAGCAAGTCCAAGTCCAAGTCGAGAAAGTTTAAATTTGAAAGTATAAACAAGGTGTTCATCACTCACACACACACAGAAACAGTTTTTCTATTCAAAATTCTTGTCGACATTTTTTTTTTGTCAAATACCAGGCCAACAGAATCGCATAGCAAGCAAATGTCGGTAAACAAAAATGTTTAAACGCTTATAACTTCGGATCCATCGGACCTATTAAAATGAAAGTGGTCCCACTGTAAAGGCCAGACCTCATACTTTCAGATAGTACCAAATTAAATACGAGCAAGTCCAAGGCCAAGTCCAGAAAGTCCAGAGGTAAATATAAATTTTTAAACGCTTATAACTCCGGATCCATCGGACCTACTAAAATGAAGGTGGTCCCATTGGAAAGGCCAGAGCTCGTACTTTCAGATAGTGATAAAATAAACACGAGCAAGTCCAAGTCCAAGTCGAGAAATTTTAAATTTGAAAGTATAAACAAGGTGTTCATCACTCACACACACACAGAAACAGTTTTTCTATTCAAAATTCTTGTCGACATTTTTTTTTGTCAAATACCAGGCCAACAGAATCGCATAGCAAGCAAATATCGGTAAACAAAAATGTTTAAACGCTTATAACTTCGGATCCATCGGACCTATTAAAATGAAAGTGGTTCCACTGTAAAGGCCAGACCTCATACTTTCAGATAGTACCAAATTAAATACGAGCAAGTCCAAGGCCAAGTCCAGAAAGTCCAGAGGTAAATATAAATTTTTAAACGCTTATAACTCCGGATCCATCGGACCTATTAAAATGAAAGTGGTCCCATTGGAACGGCCAGAGCTCGCACTTTCAGATAGTGATAAAATAAACACGAGCAAGTCCAAGTCCAAGTCGAGAAAGTTTAAATTTGAAAGTATAAACGAGGTCTTCATCACTCACACACACACAGAAAGAGTTTTTCTATTCAAAATTCTTGTCGACATTTTTTTGTCAAATACCAGGCCAACAGAATCGCATAGCAAGCAAATATCGGTAAACAAAAATGTTTAAACGCTTATAACTTCGGATCCATCGGACCTATTAAAATGAAAGTGGTTCCACTGTAAAGGCCAGACCTCATACTTTCAGATAGTACCAAATTAAATACGAGCAAGTCCAAGGCCAAGTCCAGAAAGTCCAGAGGTAAATAGAAATTTTTAAACGCTTATAACTCCGGATCCATCGGACCTATTAAAATGAAGGTGGTCCCATTGGAAAGGCCAGAGCTCGTACTTTCAGATAGTGATAAAATAAACACGAGCAAGTCCAAGTCCAAGTCGAGAAAGTTTAAATTTGAAAGTATAAACAAGGTGTTCATCACTCACACACACACAGAAACAGTTTTTCTATTCAAAATTCTTGTCGACATTTTTTTGTCAAATACCAGGCCAACAGAATCGCATAGCAAGCAAATATCGGTAAACAAAAATGTTTAAACGCTTATAACTTCGGATCCATCGGACCTATTAAAATGAAAGTGGTTCCACTGTAAAGGCCAGACCTCATACTTTCAGATAGTACCAAATTAAATACGAGCAAGTCCAAGGCCAAGTCCAGAAAGTCCAGAGGTAAATAGAAATTTTTAAACGCTTATAACTCCGGATCCATCGGACCTATTAAAATGAAGGTGGTCCCATTGGAAAGGCCAGAGCTCGTACTTTCAGATAGTGATAAAATAAACACGAGCAAGTCCAAGTCCAAGTCGAGAAAGTTTAAATTTGAAAGTATAAACAAGGTGTTCATCACTCACACACACACAGAAACAGTTTTTCTATTCAAAATTCTTGTCGACATTTTTTTTGTCAAATACCAGGCCAACAGAATCGCATAGCAAGCAAATGTCGGTAAACAAAAATGTTTAAACGCTTATAACTTCGGATCCATCGGACCTATTAAAATGAAAGTGGTCCCACTGTAAAGGCCAGACCTCATACTTTCAGATAGTACCAAATTAAATACGAGCAAGTCCAAGGCCAAGTCCAGAAAGTCCAGAGATAAATAGAAATTTTTCAGCGCTTATAACTCCGGATCCATCGGACCTATTAAAATGAAGGTGGTCCCATTGGAAAGGCCAGAGCTCGTACTTTCAGGTAGTGATAAAATAAACACGAGCAAGTCCAAGTCCAAGTCGAGAAAGTTTAAATTTGAAAGTATAAACAAGGTGTTCATCACTCACACACACACAGAAACAGTTTTTCTATTCAAAATTCTTGTCGACATTTTTTTTTGTCAAATACCAGGCCAACAGAATCGCATAGCAAGCAAATGTCGGTAAACAAAAATGTTTAAACGCTTATAACTTCGGATCCATCGGACCTATTAAAATGAAAGTGGTCCCACTGTAAAGGCCAGACCTCATACTTTCAGATAGTACCAAATTAAATACGAGCAAGTCCAAGGCCAAGTCCAGAAAGTCCAGAGGTAAATAGAAATTTTTAAACGCTTATAACTCCGGATCCATCGGACCTATTTAAATGAAGGTGGTCCCATTGGAAAGGCCAGAGCTCGTACTTTCAGATAGTGATAAAATAAACACGAGCAAGTCCAAGTCCAAGTCGAGAAAGTTTAAATTTGAAAGTATAAACGAGGTCTTCATCACTCACACACACACAGAAACAGTTTTTCTATTCAAAATTCTTGTCGACATTTTTTTTGTCAAATACCAGGCCAACAGAATCGCATAGCAAGCAAATGTCGGTAAACAAAAATGTTTAAACGCTTATAACTTCGGATCCATCGGACCTATTAAAATGAAAGTGGTCCCACTGTAAAGGCCAGACCTCATACTTTCAGATAGTACCAAATTAAATACGAGCAAGTCCAAGGCCAAGTCCAGAAAGTCCAGAGGTAAATAGAAATTTTTAAACGCTTATAACTCCGGATCCATCGGACCTATTAAAATGAAGGTGGTCCCATTGGAAAGGCCAGAGCTCGTACTTTCAGATAGTGATAAAATAAACACGAGCAAGTCCAAGTCCAAGTCGAGAAAGTTTAAATTTGAAAGTATAAACGAGGTCTTCATCACTCACACACACACAGAAACAGTTTTTCTATTCAAAATTCTTGTCGACATTTTTTTTGTCAAATACCAGGCCAACAGAATCGCATAGCAAGCAAATGTCGGTAAACAAAAATGTTTAAACGCTTATAACTTCGGATCCATCGGACCTATTAAAATGAAAGTGGTCCCACTGTAAAGGCCAGACCTCATACTTTCAGATAGTACCAAATTAAATACGAGCAAGTCCAAGGCCAAGTCCAGAAAGTCCAGAGGTAAATAGAAATTTTTAAACGCTTATAACTCCGGATCCATCGGACCTATTAAAATGAAAGTGGTCCCATTGGAAAGGCCAGAGCTCGTACTTTCAGATAGTGATAAAATAAACACGAGCAAGTCCAAGTCCAAGTCGAGAAAGTTTAAATTTGAAAGTATAAACGAGGTCTTCATCACTCACACAAACACAGGAACAGTTTTTCTATTCAAAATTCTTGTCGACATTTTTTTTGTCAAATACCAGGCCAACAGAATCGCATAGCAAGCAAATGTCGGTAAACAAAAATGTTTAAACGCTTATAACTTCGGATCCATCGGACCTATTAAAATGAAAGTGGTCCCACTGTAAAGGCCAGACCGCATACCTTTAAATAGTGCCAAACTAAATACGAGCAATTTCAAGGCCAAGGCGAGAAATTCCAAAGGTAAATAGAAAGTTTTAAACGCTTATAACTCCGTATCCATCGGACCTATTAAAATGAAAGTGGTCCCATTGGAAAGGCCAGACCTCATACTTTCAGATAGTACCAAATTAAATACGACCGAGTCCAAGGCCAAGTCCAGAAAGTCCAGAGGTAAATAGAAATTTTAAAACGCTTATAACTCCGGATCCATCGGATCTATTAAAATGAAAGTGGTCCCATTGGAAAGGCCAGACCTCATACTTTCAGATAGTGATAAAATAAACACGAGCAAGTCCAAGTCCAAGTCGAGAAAGTTTAAATTTGAAAGTATAAACTAGGTCTTCATCACTCACACACACACAGAAACAGTTTTTCTATTCAAAATTCTTGTCGACATTTTTTTTTGTCAAATACCAGGCCAACAGAATCGCATAGCAAGCAAATGTCGGTAAACAAAAATGTTTAAACGCTTATAACTTCGGATCCATCGGACCTATTAAAATGAAAGTGGTCCCACTGTAAAGGCCAGACCTCATACTTTCAGATAGTACCAAATTAAATACGACCGAGTCCAAGGCCAAGTCCAGAAAGTCCAGAGGTAAATAGAAATTTTTAAACGCTTATAACTCCGGATCCATCGGACCTGTTAAAATGAAAGTGGTCCCATTGAAAAGGCCAGAGCTCGTACTTTCAGATAGTGACAAAATAAACACGAGCAAGTCCAAGTCCAAGTCGAGAAAGTTTAAATTTGAAAGTATAAACGAGGTCTTTATCACTCACACACACACAGAAACAGTTTTTCTATTCAAAATTCTTGTCGACATTTTTTTTGTCAAATACCAGGCCAACAGAATCGCATAGCAAGCAAATGTCGGTAAACAAAAATGTTTAAACGCTTATAACTCCGGATCCATCGGACCTATTAAAATGAAAGTGGTCCCACTGTAAAGGCCAGACCTCATACTTTCAGATAGTACCAAATTAAATACGAGCAAGTCCAAGGCCAAGTCCAGAAAGTCCAGAGGTAAATATAAATTTTTAAACGCTTATAACTTCGGATCCATCCGACCTATTAAAATGAAAGTGGTCCCATTGGAAAGGCCAGAGCTCGTACTTTCAGATAGTGATAAAATAAACACGAGCAAGTCCAAGTCCAAGTCGAGAAAGTTTAAATTTGAAAGTATAAACGAGGTCTTCATCACTCACAAACACAGGAACAGTTTTTCTATTCAAAATTCTTGTCGACATTTTTTTGTCAAATACCAGGCCAACAGAATCGTATAGCAAGCAAATGTCGGTAAACAAAAATGTTTAAACGCTTATAACTTCGGATCCATCGGACCTATTAAAATGAAAGTGGTCCCACTGTAAAGGCCAGACCTCATACTTTCAGATAGTACCAAATTAAATACGAGCAATTTCAAGGCCAAGGCGAGAAATTCCAAAGGTAAATAGAAAGTTTTAAACGCTTATAACTCCGTATCCATCGGACCTATTAAAATGAAAGTGGTCCCATTGGAAAGGCCAGAGCTCGTACTTTCAGATAGTGATAAAATAAACACGAGCAAGTCCAAGTCCAAGTCGAGAAAGTTTAAATTTGAAAGTATAAACGAGGTCTTTATCACTCACACACACACAGAAACAGTTTTTCTATTCAAAATTCTTGTCGACATTTTTTTTGTCAAATACCAGGCCAACAGAATCGCATAGCAAGCAAATGTCGGTAAACAAAAATGTTTAAACGCTTATAACTTCGGATCCATCGGACCTATTAAAATGAAAGTGGTCCCACTGTAAAGGCCAGACCTCATACTTTCAGATAGTACCAAATTAAATACGAGCAAGTCCAAGGCCAAGTCCAGAAAGTCCAGAGGTAAATATAAATTTTTAAACGCTTATAACTTCGGATCCATCCGACCTATTAAAATGAAAGTGGTCCCATTGGAAAGGCCAGAGCTCGTACTTTCAGATAGTGATAAAATAAACACGAGCAAGTCCAAGTCCAAGTCGAGAAAGTTTAAATTTGAAAGTATAAACGAGGTCTTCATCACTCACAAACACAGGAACAGTTTTTCTATTCAAAATTCTTGTCGACATTTTTTTGTCAAATACCAGGCCAACAGAATCGTATAGCAAGCAAATGTCGGTAAACAAAAATGTTTAAACGCTTATAACTTCGGATCCATCGGACCTATTAAAATGAAAGTGGTCCCACTGTAAAGGCCAGACCTCATACTTTCAGATAGTACCAAATTAAATACGACCGAGTCCAAGGCCAAGTCCAGAAAGTCCAGAGGTAAATAGAAATTTTTAAACGCTTATAACTCCGGATCCATCGGACCTATTAAAATGAAAGTGGTCCCATTGGAAAGGCCAGAGCTCGTACTTTCAGATAGTGATAAAATAAACACGAGCAAGTCCAAGTCCAAGTCGAGAAAGTTTAAATTTGAAAGTATAAACTAGGTCTTCATCACTCACACACACACAGAAACAGTTTTTCTATTCAAAATTCTTGTCGACATTTTTTTTTGTCAAATACCAGGCCAACAGAATCGCATAGCAAGCAAATGTCGGTAAACAAAAATGTTTAAACGCTTATAACTTCGGATCCATCGGACCTATTAAAATGAAAGTGGTCCCACTGTAAAGGCCAGACCTCATACTTTCAGATAGTACCAAATTAAATACGACCGAGTCCAAGGCCAAGTCCAGAAAGTCCAGAGGTAAATAGAAATTTTTAAACGCTTATAACTCCGGATCCATCGGACCTGTTAAAATGAAAGTGGTCCCATTGAAAAGGCCAGAGCTCGTACTTTCAGATAGTGACAAAATAAACACGAGCAAGTCCAAGTCCAAGTCGAGAAAGTTTAAATTTGAAAGTATAAACGAGGTCTTCATCACTCACAAACACAGGAACAGTTTTTCTATTCAAAATTCTTGTCGACATTTTTTTGTCAAATACCAGGCCAACAGAATCGTATAGCAAGCAAATGTCGGTAAACAAAAATGTTTAAACGCTTATAACTTCGGATCCATCGGACCTATTAAAATGAAAGTGGTCCCACTGTAAAGGCCAGACCTCATACTTTCAGATAGTACCAAATTAAATACGACCGAGTCCAAGGCCAAGTCCAGAAAGTCCAGAGGTAAATAGAAATTTTTAAACGCTTATAACTCCGGATCCATCGGACCTATTAAAATGAAAGTGGTCCCATTGGAAAGGCCAGAGCTCGTACTTTCAGATAGTGATAAAATAAACACGAGCAAGTCCAAGTCCAAGTCGAGAAAGTTTAAATTTGAAAGTATAAACGAGGTCTTTATCACTCACACACACACAGAAACAGTTTTTCTATTCAAAATTCTTGTCGACATTTTTTTTGTCAAATACCAGGCCAACAGAATCGCATAGCAAGCAAATGTCGGTAAACAAAAATGTTTAAACGCTTATAACTCCGGATCCATCGGACCTATTAAAATGAAAGTGGTCCCACTGTAAAGGCCAGACCTCATACTTTCAGATAGTACCAAATTAAATACGAGCAAGTCCAAGGCCAAGTCCAGAAAGTCCAGAGGTAAATATAAATTTTTAAACGCTTATAACTTCGGATCCATCCGACCTATTAAAATGAAAGTGGTCCCATTGGAAAGGCCAGAGCTCGTACTTTCAGATAGTGATAAAATAAACACGAGCAAGTCCAAGTCCAAGTCGAGAAAGTTTAAATTTGAAAGTATAAACGAGGTCTTCATCACTCACAAACACAGGAACAGTTTTTCTATTCAAAATTCTTGTCGACATTTTTTTGTCAAATACCAGGCCAACAGAATCGTATAGCAAGCAAATGTCGGTAAACAAAAATGTTTAAACGCTTATAACTTCGGATCCATCGGACCTATTAAAATGAAAGTGGTCCCATTGGAAAGGCCAGACCTCATACCTTTAAATAGTGCCAAACTAAATACGAGCAATTTCAAGGCCAAGGCGAGAAATTCCAAAGGTAAATAGAAAGTTTTAAACGCTTATAACTCCGTATCCATCGGACCTATTAAAATGAAAGTGGTCCCATTGGAAAGGCCAGAGCTCGTACTTTCAGATAGTGATAAAATAAACACGAGCAAGTCCAAGTCCAAGTCGAGAAAGTTTAAATTTGAAAGTATAAACGAGGTCTTCATCACTCACACACACACAGAAACAGTTTTTCTATTCAAAATTCTTGTCGACATTTTTTTTGTCAAATACCAGGCCAACAGAATCGCATAGCAAGCAAATGTCGGTAAACAAAAATGTTTAAACGCTTATAACTTCGGATCCATCGGACCTATTAAAATGAAAGTGGTCCCACTGTAAAGGCCAGACCTCATACTTTCAGATAGTACCAAATTAAATACGAGCAAGTCCAAGGCCAAGTCCAGAAAGTCCAGAGGTAAATAGAAATTTTTAAACGCTTATAACTCCGGATCCATCGGACCTATTAAAATGAAAGTGGTCCCATTGGAAAGGCCAGAGCTCGTACTTTCAGATAGTGATAAAATAAACACGAGCAAGTCCAAGTCCAAGTCGAGAAAGTTTAAATTTGAAAGTATAAACGAGGTCTTCATCACTCACACACACACAGAAACAGTTTTTCTATTCAAAATTCTTGTCGACATTTTTTTTGTCAAATACCAGGCCAACAGAATCGCATAGCAAGCAAATGTCGGTAAACAAAAATGTTTAAACGCTTATAACTTCGGATCCATCGGACCTATTAAAATGAAAGTGGTCCCACTGTAAAGGCCAGACCTCATACTTTCAGATAGTACCAAATTAAATACGACCGAGTCCAAGGCCAAGTCCAGAAAGTCCAGAGGTAAATAGAAATTTTTAAACGCTTATAACTCCGGATCCATCGGACCTGTTAAAATGAAAGTGGTCCCATTGAAAAGGCCAGAGCTCGTACTTTCAGATAGTGACAAAATAAACACGAGCAAGTCCAAGTCCAAGTCGAGAAAGTTTAAATTTGAAAGTATAAACGAGGTCTTTATCACTCACACACACACAGAAACAGTTTTTCTATTCAAAATTCTTGTCGACATTTTTTTTGTCAAATACCAGGCCAACAGAATCGCATAGCAAGCAAATGTCGGTAAACAAAAATGTTTAAACGCTTATAACTCCGGATCCATCGGACCTATTAAAATGAAAGTGGTCCCACTGTAAAGGCCAGACCTCATACTTTCAGATAGTACCAAATTAAATACGAGCAAGTCCAAGGCCAAGTCCAGAAAGTCCAGAGGTAAATATAAATTTTTAAACGCTTATAACTTCGGATCCATCCGACCTATTAAAATGAAAGTGGTCCCATTGGAAAGGCCAGAGCTCGTACTTTCAGATAGTGATAAAATAAACACGAGCAAGTCCAAGTCCAAGTCGAGAAAGTTTAAATTTGAAAGTATAAACGAGGTCTTCATCACTCACAAACACAGGAACAGTTTTTCTATTCAAAATTCTTGTCGACATTTTTTTGTCAAATACCAGGCCAACAGAATCGTATAGCAAGCAAATGTCGGTAAACAAAAATGTTTAAACGCTTATAACTTCGGATCCATCGGACCTATTAAAATGAAAGTGGTCCCACTGTAAAGGCCAGACCTCATACTTTCAGATAGTACCAAATTAAATACGACCGAGTCCAAGGCCAAGTCCAGAAAGTCCAGAGGTAAATAGAAATTTTTAAACGCTTATAACTCCGGATCCATCGGACCTATTAAAATGAAAGTGGTCCCATTGGAAAGGCCAGAGCTCGTACTTTCAGATAGTGATAAAATAAACACGAGCAAGTCCAAGTCCAAGTCGAGAAAGTTTAAATTTGAAAGTATAAACTAGGTCTTTATCACTCACACACACACAGAAACAGTTTTTCTATTCAAAATTCTTGTCGACATTTTTTTTTGTCAAATACCAGGCCAACAGAATCGCATAGCAAACAAATGTCGGTAAACAAAAATGTTTAAACGCTTATAACTTCGGATCCATCGGACCTATTAAAATGAAAGTGGTCCCACTGTAAAGGCCAGACCTCATACTTTCAGATAGTACCAAATTAAATACGAGCAAGTCCAAGGCCAAGTCCAGAAAGTCCAGAGGTAAATATAAATTTTTAAACGCTTATAACTTCGGATCCATCCGACCTATTAAAATGAAAGTGGTCCCATTGGAAAGGCCAGAGCTCGTACTTTCAGATAGTGATAAAATAAACACGAGCAAGTCCAAGTCCAAGTCGAGAAAGTTTAAATTTGAAAGTATAAACGAGGTCTTCATCACTCACAAACACAGGAACAGTTTTTCTATTCAAAATTCTTGTCGACATTTTTTTGTCAAATACCAGGCCAACAGAATCGTATAGCAAGCAAATGTCGGTAAACAAAAATGTTTAAACGCTTATAACTTCGGATCCATCGGACCTATTAAAATGAAAGTGGTCCCATTGGAAAGGCCAGACCTCATACCTTTAAATAGTGCCAAACTAAATACGAGCAATTTCAAGGCCAAGGCGAGAAATTCCAAAGGTAAATAGAAAGTTTTAAACGCTTATAACTCCGTATCCATCGGACCTATTAAAATGAAAGTGGTCCCATTGGAAAGGCCAGAGCTCGTACTTTCAGATAGTGATAAAATAAACACGAGCAAGTCCAAGTCCAAGTCGAGAAAGTTTAAATTTGAAAGTATAAACGAGGTCTTCATCACTCACACACACACAGAAACAGTTTTTCTATTCAAAATTCTTGTCGACATTTTTTTTGTCAAATACCAGGCCAACAGAATCGCATAGCAAGCAAATGTCGGTAAACAAAAATGTTTAAACGCTTATAACTTCGGATCCATCGGACCTATTAAAATGAAAGTGGTCCCACTGTAAAGGCCAGACCTCATACTTTCAGATAGTACCAAATTAAATACGAGCAAGTCCAAGGCCAAGTCCAGAAAGTCCAGAGGTAAATAGAAATTTTTAAACGCTTATAACTCCGGATCCATCGGACCTATTAAAATGAAAGTGGTCCCATTGGAAAGGCCAGAGCTCGTACTTTCAGATAGTGATAAAATAAACACGAGCAAGTCCAAGTCCAAGTCGAGAAAGTTTAAATTTGAAAGTATAAACGAGGTCTTCATCACTCACACACACACAGAAACAGTTTTTCTATTCAAAATTCTTGTCGACATTTTTTTTGTCAAATACCAGGCCAACAGAATCGCATAGCAAGCAAATGTCGGTAAACAAAAATGTTTAAACGCTTATAACTTCGGATCCATCGGACCTATTAAAATGAAAGTGGTCCCACTGTAAAGGCCAGACCTCATACTTTCAGATAGTACCAAATTAAATACGACCGAGTCCAAGGCCAAGTCCAGAAAGTCCAGAGGTAAATAGAAATTTTTAAACGCTTATAACTCCGGATCCATCGGACCTGTTAAAATGAAAGTGGTCCCATTGAAAAGGCCAGAGCTCGTACTTTCAGATAGTGACAAAATAAACACGAGCAAGTCCAAGTCCAAGTCGAGAAAGTTTAAATTTGAAAGTATAAACGAGGTCTTTATCACTCACACACACACAGAAACAGTTTTTCTATTCAAAATTCTTGTCGACATTTTTTTTGTCAAATACCAGGCCAACAGAATCGCATAGCAAGCAAATGTCGGTAAACAAAAATGTTTAAACGCTTATAACTCCGGATCCATCGGACCTATTAAAATGAAAGTGGTCCCACTGTAAAGGCCAGACCTCATACTTTCAGATAGTACCAAATTAAATACGAGCAAGTCCAAGGCCAAGTCCAGAAAGTCCAGAGGTAAATATAAATTTTTAAACGCTTATAACTTCGGATCCATCCGACCTATTAAAATGAAAGTGGTCCCATTGGAAAGGCCAGAGCTCGTACTTTCAGATAGTGATAAAATAAACACGAGCAAGTCCAAGTCCAAGTCGAGAAAGTTTAAATTTGAAAGTATAAACGAGGTCTTCATCACTCACAAACACAGGAACAGTTTTTCTATTCAAAATTCTTGTCGACATTTTTTTGTCAAATACCAGGCCAACAGAATCGTATAGCAAGCAAATGTCGGTAAACAAAAATGTTTAAACGCTTATAACTTCGGATCCATCGGACCTATTAAAATGAAAGTGGTCCCACTGTAAAGGCCAGACCTCATACTTTCAGATAGTACCAAATTAAATACGACCGAGTCCAAGGCCAAGTCCAGAAAGTCCAGAGGTAAATAGAAATTTTTAAACGCTTATAACTCCGGATCCATCGGACCTATTAAAATGAAAGTGGTCCCATTGGAAAGGCCAGAGCTCGTACTTTCAGATAGTGATAAAATAAACACGAGCAAGTCCAAGTCCAAGTCGAGAAAGTTTAAATTTGAAAGTATAAACTAGGTCTTCATCACTCACACACACACAGAAACAGTTTTTCTATTCAAAATTCTTGTCGACATTTTTTTTTGTCAAATACCAGGCCAACAGAATCGCATAGCAAGCAAATGTCGGTAAACAAAAATGTTTAAACGCTTATAACTTCGGATCCATCGGACCTATTAAAATGAAAGTGGTCCCACTGTAAAGGCCAGACCTCATACTTTCAGATAGTACCAAATTAAATACGACCGAGTCCAAGGCCAAGTCCAGAAAGTCCAGAGGTAAATAGAAATTTTTAAACGCTTATAACTCCGGATCCATCGGACCTGTTAAAATGAAAGTGGTCCCATTGAAAAGGCCAGAGCTCGTACTTTCAGATAGTGACAAAATAAACACGAGCAAGTCCAAGTCCAAGTCGAGAAAGTTTAAATTTGAAAGTATAAACGAGGTCTTCATCACTCACAAACACAGGAACAGTTTTTCTATTCAAAATTCTTGTCGACATTTTTTTGTCAAATACCAGGCCAACAGAATCGTATAGCAAGCAAATGTCGGTAAACAAAAATGTTTAAACGCTTATAACTTCGGATCCATCGGACCTATTAAAATGAAAGTGGTCCCACTGTAAAGGCCAGACCTCATACTTTCAGATAGTACCAAATTAAATACGACCGAGTCCAAGGCCAAGTCCAGAAAGTCCAGAGGTAAATAGAAATTTTTAAACGCTTATAACTCCGGATCCATCGGACCTATTAAAATGAAAGTGGTCCCATTGGAAAGGCCAGAGCTCGTACTTTCAGATAGTGATAAAATAAACACGAGCAAGTCCAAGTCCAAGTCGAGAAAGTTTAAATTTGAAAGTATAAACTAGGTCTTCATCACTCACACACACACAGAAACAGTTTTTCTATTCAAAATTCTTGTCGACATTTTTTTTTGTCAAATACCAGGCCAACAGAATCGCATAGCAAGCAAATGTCGGTAAACAAAAATGTTTAAACGCTTATAACTTCGGATCCATCGGACCTATTAAAATGAAAGTGGTCCCACTGTAAAGGCCAGACCTCATACTTTCAGATAGTACCAAATTAAATACGACCGAGTCCAAGGCCAAGTCCAGAAAGTCCAGAGGTAAATAGAAATTTTTAAACGCTTATAACTCCGGATCCATCGGACCTGTTAAAATGAAAGTGGTCCCATTGAAAAGGCCAGAGCTCGTACTTTCAGATAGTGACAAAATAAACACGAGCAAGTCCAAGTCCAAGTCGAGAAAGTTTAAATTTGAAAGTATAAACGAGGTCTTTATCACTCACACACACACAGAAACAGTTTTTCTATTCAAAATTCTTGTCGACATTTTTTTTGTCAAATACCAGGCCAACAGAATCGCATAGCAAGCAAATGTCGGTAAACAAAAATGTTTAAACGCTTATAACTTCGGATCCATCGGACCTATTAAATTGAAAGTGGTCCCACTGTAAAGGCCAGACCTCATACTTTCAGATAGTACCAAACTAAATACGAGCAAGTCCAAGGCCAAGTCCAGAAAGTCCAGAGATAAATAGAAATTTTTCAGCGCTTATAACTCCGGATCCATCGGACCTATTAAAATGAAGGTGGTCCCATTGGAAAGGCCAGAGCTCGTACTTTCAGGTAGTGATAAAATAAACACGAGCAAGTCCAAGTCCAAGTCGAGAAAGTTTAAATTTGAAAGTATAAACAAGGTGTTCATCACTCACACACACACAGAAACAGTTTTTCTATTCAAAATTCTTGTCGACATTTTTTTTTGTCAAATACCAGGCCAACAGAATCGCATAGCAAGCAAATGTCGGTAAACAAAAATGTTTAAACGCTTATAACTTCGGATCCATCGGACCTATTAAAATGAAAGTGGTCCCACTGTAAAGGCCAGACCTCATACTTTCAGATAGTACCAAATTAAATACGAGCAAGTCCAAGGCCAAGTCCAGAAAGTCCAGAGGTAAATAGAAATTTTTAAACGCTTATAACTCCGGATCCATCGGACCTATTTAAATGAAGGTGGTCCCATTGGAAAGGCCAGAGCTCGTACTTTCAGATAGTGATAAAATAAACACGAGCAAGTCCAAGTCCAAGTCGAGAAAGTTTAAATTTGAAAGTATAAACGAGGTCTTCATCACTCACACACACACAGAAACAGTTTTTCTATTCAAAATTCTTGTCGACATTTTTTTTGTCAAATACCAGGCCAACAGAATCGCATAGCAAGCAAATGTCGGTAAACAAAAATGTTTAAACGCTTATAACTTCGGATCCATCGGACCTATTAAAATGAAAGTGGTCCCACTGTAAAGGCCAGACCTCATACTTTCAGATAGTACCAAATTAAATACGAGCAAGTCCAAGGCCAAGTCCAGAAAGTCCAGAGATAAATAGAAATTTTTCAGCGCTTATAACTCCGGATCCATCGGACCTATTAAAATGAAAGTGGTCCCATTGGAAAGGCCAGAGCTCGTACTTTCAGATAGTGATAAAATAAACACGAGCAAGTCCAAGTCCAAGTCGAGAAAGTTTAAATTTGAAAGTATAAACGAGGTCTTCATCACTCACAAACACAGGAACAGTTTTTCTATTCAAAATTCTTGTCGACATTTTTTTGTCAAATACCAGGCCAACAGAATCGTATAGCAAGCAAATGTCGGTAAACAAAAATGTTTAAACGCTTATAACTTCGGATCCATCGGACCTATTAAAATGAAAGTGGTCCCACTGTAAAGGCCAGACCTCATACTTTCAGATAGTACCAAATTAAATACGACCGAGTCCAAGGCCAAGTCCAGAAAGTCCAGAGGTAAATAGAAATTTTTAAACGCTTATAACTCCGGATCCATCGGACCTATTAAAATGAAAGTGGTCCCATTGGAAAGGCCAGAGCTCGTACTTTCAGATAGTGATAAAATAAACACGAGCAAGTCCAAGTCCAAGTCGAGAAAGTTTAAATTTGAAAGTATAAACGAGGTCTTTATCACTCACACACACACAGAAACAGTTTTTCTATTCAAAATTCTTGTCGACATTTTTTTTGTCAAATACCAGGCCAACAGAATCGCATAGCAAGCAAATGTCGGTAAACAAAAATGTTTAAACGCTTATAACTCCGGATCCATCGGACCTATTAAAATGAAAGTGGTCCCACTGTAAAGGCCAGACCTCATACTTTCAGATAGTACCAAATTAAATACGAGCAAGTCCAAGGCCAAGTCCAGAAAGTCCAGAGGTAAATATAAATTTTTAAACGCTTATAACTTCGGATCCATCCGACCTATTAAAATGAAAGTGGTCCCATTGGAAAGGCCAGAGCTCGTACTTTCAGATAGTGATAAAATAAACACGAGCAAGTCCAAGTCCAAGTCGAGAAAGTTTAAATTTGAAAGTATAAACGAGGTCTTCATCACTCACAAACACAGGAACAGTTTTTCTATTCAAAATTCTTGTCGACATTTTTTTGTCAAATACCAGGCCAACAGAATCGTATAGCAAGCAAATGTCGGTAAACAAAAATGTTTAAACGCTTATAACTTCGGATCCATCGGACCTATTAAAATGAAAGTGGTCCCATTGGAAAGGCCAGACCTCATACCTTTAAATAGTGCCAAACTAAATACGAGCAATTTCAAGGCCAAGGCGAGAAATTCCAAAGGTAAATAGAAAGTTTTAAACGCTTATAACTCCGTATCCATCGGACCTATTAAAATGAAAGTGGTCCCATTGGAAAGGCCAGAGCTCGTACTTTCAGATAGTGATAAAATAAACACGAGCAAGTCCAAGTCCAAGTCGAGAAAGTTTAAATTTGAAAGTATAAACGAGGTCTTCATCACTCACACACACACAGAAACAGTTTTTCTATTCAAAATTCTTGTCGACATTTTTTTTGTCAAATACCAGGCCAACAGAATCGCATAGCAAGCAAATGTCGGTAAACAAAAATGTTTAAACGCTTATAACTTCGGATCCATCGGACCTATTAAAATGAAAGTGGTCCCACTGTAAAGGCCAGACCTCATACTTTCAGATAGTACCAAATTAAATACGAGCAAGTCCAAGGCCAAGTCCAGAAAGTCCAGAGGTAAATAGAAATTTTTAAACGCTTATAACTCCGGATCCATCGGACCTATTAAAATGAAAGTGGTCCCATTGGAAAGGCCAGAGCTCGTACTTTCAGATAGTGATAAAATAAACACGAGCAAGTCCAAGTCCAAGTCGAGAAAGTTTAAATTTGAAAGTATAAACGAGGTCTTCATCACTCACACACACACAGAAACAGTTTTTCTATTCAAAATTCTTGTCGACATTTTTTTTGTCAAATACCAGGCCAACAGAATCGCATAGCAAGCAAATGTCGGTAAACAAAAATGTTTAAACGCTTATAACTTCGGATCCATCGGACCTATTAAAATGAAAGTGGTCCCACTGTAAAGGCCAGACCTCATACTTTCAGATAGTACCAAATTAAATACGACCGAGTCCAAGGCCAAGTCCAGAAAGTCCAGAGGTAAATAGAAATTTTTAAACGCTTATAACTCCGGATCCATCGGACCTGTTAAAATGAAAGTGGTCCCATTGAAAAGGCCAGAGCTCGTACTTTCAGATAGTGACAAAATAAACACGAGCAAGTCCAAGTCCAAGTCGAGAAAGTTTAAATTTGAAAGTATAAACGAGGTCTTTATCACTCACACACACACAGAAACAGTTTTTCTATTCAAAATTCTTGTCGACATTTTTTTTGTCAAATACCAGGCCAACAGAATCGCATAGCAAGCAAATGTCGGTAAACAAAAATGTTTAAACGCTTATAACTCCGGATCCATCGGACCTATTAAAATGAAAGTGGTCCCACTGTAAAGGCCAGACCTCATACTTTCAGATAGTACCAAATTAAATACGAGCAAGTCCAAGGCCAAGTCCAGAAAGTCCAGAGGTAAATATAAATTTTTAAACGCTTATAACTTCGGATCCATCCGACCTATTAAAATGAAAGTGGTCCCATTGGAAAGGCCAGAGCTCGTACTTTCAGATAGTGATAAAATAAACACGAGCAAGTCCAAGTCCAAGTCGAGAAAGTTTAAATTTGAAAGTATAAACGAGGTCTTCATCACTCACAAACACAGGAACAGTTTTTCTATTCAAAATTCTTGTCGACATTTTTTTGTCAAATACCAGGCCAACAGAATCGTATAGCAAGCAAATGTCGGTAAACAAAAATGTTTAAACGCTTATAACTTCGGATCCATCGGACCTATTAAAATGAAAGTGGTCCCACTGTAAAGGCCAGACCTCATACTTTCAGATAGTACCAAATTAAATACGACCGAGTCCAAGGCCAAGTCCAGAAAGTCCAGAGGTAAATAGAAATTTTTAAACGCTTATAACTCCGGATCCATCGGACCTATTAAAATGAAAGTGGTCCCATTGGAAAGGCCAGAGCTCGTACTTTCAGATAGTGATAAAATAAACACGAGCAAGTCCAAGTCCAAGTCGAGAAAGTTTAAATTTGAAAGTATAAACTAGGTCTTCATCACTCACACACACACAGAAACAGTTTTTCTATTCAAAATTCTTGTCGACATTTTTTTTTGTCAAATACCAGGCCAACAGAATCGCATAGCAAGCAAATGTCGGTAAACAAAAATGTTTAAACGCTTATAACTTCGGATCCATCGGACCTATTAAAATGAAAGTGGTCCCACTGTAAAGGCCAGACCTCATACTTTCAGATAGTACCAAATTAAATACGACCGAGTCCAAGGCCAAGTCCAGAAAGTCCAGAGGTAAATAGAAATTTTTAAACGCTTATAACTCCGGATCCATCGGACCTGTTAAAATGAAAGTGGTCCCATTGAAAAGGCCAGAGCTCGTACTTTCAGATAGTGACAAAATAAACACGAGCAAGTCCAAGTCCAAGTCGAGAAAGTTTAAATTTGAAAGTATAAACGAGGTCTTTATCACTCACACACACACAGAAACAGTTTTTCTATTCAAAATTCTTGTCGACATTTTTTTTGTCAAATACCAGGCCAACAGAATCGCATAGCAAGCAAATGTCGGTAAACAAAAATGTTTAAACGCTTATAACTCCGGATCCATCGGACCTATTAAAATGAAAGTGGTCCCACTGTAAAGGCCAGACCTCATACTTTCAGATAGTACCAAATTAAATACGAGCAAGTCCAAGGCCAAGTCCAGAAAGTCCAGAGGTAAATATAAATTTTTAAACGCTTATAACTTCGGATCCATCCGACCTATTAAAATGAAAGTGGTCCCATTGGAAAGGCCAGAGCTCGTACTTTCAGATAGTGATAAAATAAACACGAGCAAGTCCAAGTCCAAGTCGAGAAAGTTTAAATTTGAAAGTATAAACGAGGTCTTCATCACTCACAAACACAGGAACAGTTTTTCTATTCAAAATTCTTGTCGACATTTTTTTGTCAAATACCAGGCCAACAGAATCGTATAGCAAGCAAATGTCGGTAAACAAAAATGTTTAAACGCTTATAACTTCGGATCCATCGGACCTATTAAAATGAAAGTGGTCCCACTGTAAAGGCCAGACCTCATACTTTCAGATAGTACCAAATTAACCACCGAGTCCAAGGCCAAGTCCAGAAAGTCCAGAGGTAAATAGAAATTTTTAAACGCTTATAACTCCGGATCCATCGGACCTATTAAAATGAAAGTGGTCCCATTGGAAAGGCCAGAGCTCGTACTTTCAGATAGTGATAAAATAAACACGAGCAAGTCCAAGTCCAAGTCGAGAAAGTTTAAATTTGAAAGTATAAACTAGGTCTTCATCACTCACACACACACAGAAACAGTTTTTCTATTCAAAATTCTTGTCGACATTTTTTTTTGTCAAATACCAGGCCAACAGAATCGCATAGCAAGCAAATGTCGGTAAACAAAAATGTTTAAACGCTTATAACTTCGGATCCATCGGACCTATTAAAATGAAAGTGGTCCCACTGTAAAGGCCAGACCTCATACTTTCAGATAGTACCAAATTAAATACGACCGAGTCCAAGGCCAAGTCCAGAAAGTCCAGAGGTAAATAGAAATTTTTAAACGCTTATAACTCCGGATCCATCGGACCTGTTAAAATGAAAGTGGTCCCATTGAAAAGGCCAGAGCTCGTACTTTCAGATAGTGACAAAATAAACACGAGCAAGTCCAAGTCCAAGTCGAGAAAGTTTAAATTTGAAAGTATAAACGAGGTCTTTATCACTCACACACACACAGAAACAGTTTTTCTATTCAAAATTCTTGTCGACATTTTTTTTGTCAAATACCAGGCCAACAGAATCGCATAGCAAGCAAATGTCGGTAAACAAAAATGTTTAAACGCTTATAACTTCGGATCCATCGGACCTATTAAAATGAAAGTGGTCCCACTGTAAAGGCCAGACCTCATACTTTCAGATAGTACCAAATTAAATACGAGCAAGTCCAAGGCCAAGTCCAGAAAGTCCAGAGATAAATAGAAATTTTTCAGCGCTTATAACTCCGGATCCATCGGACCTATTAAAATGAAGGTGGTCCCATTGGAAAGGCCAGAGCTCGTACTTTCAGGTAGTGATAAAATAAACACGAGCAAGTCCAAGTCCAAGTCGAGAAAGTTTAAATTTGAAAGTATAAACAAGGTGTTCATCACTCACACACACACAGAAACAGTTTTTCTATTCAAAATTCTTGTCGACATTTTTTTTTGTCAAATACCAGGCCAACAGAATCGCATAGCAAGCAAATGTCGGTAAACAAAAATGTTTAAACGCTTATAACTTCGGATCCATCGGACCTATTAAAATGAAAGTGGTCCCACTGTAAAGGCCAGACCTCATACTTTCAGATAGTACCAAATTAACTACGAGCAAGTCCAAGGCCAAGTCCAGAAAGTCCAGAGGTAAATAGAAATTTTTAAACGCTTATAACTCCGGATCCATCGGACCTATTTAAATGAAGGTGGTCCCATTGGAAAGGCCAGAGCTCGTACTTTCAGATAGTGATAAAATAAACACGAGCAAGTCCAAGTCCAAGTCGAGAAAGTTTAAATTTGAAAGTATAAACGAGGTCTTCATCACTCACACACACACAGAAACAGTTTTTCTATTCAAAATTCTTGTCGACATTTTTTTTGTCAAATACCAGGCCAACAGAATCGCATAGCAAGCAAATGTCGGTAAACAAAAATGTTTAAACGCTTATAACTTCGGATCCATCGGACCTATTAAAATGAAAGTGGTCCCACTGTAAAGGCCAGACCTCATACTTTCAGATAGTACCAAATTAAATACGAGCAAGTCCAAGGCCAAGTCCAGAAAGTCCAGAGGTAAATAGAAATTTTTAAACGCTTATAACTCCGGATCCATCGGACCTATTAAAATGAAGGTGGTCCCATTGGAAAGGCCAGAGCTCGTACTTTCAGATAGTGATAAAATAAACACGAGCAAGTCCAAGTCCAAGTCGAGAAAGTTTAAATTTGAAAGTATAAACGAGGTCTTCATCACTCACACACACACAGAAACAGTTTTTCTATTCAAAATTCTTGTCGACATTTTTTTTGTCAAATACCAGGCCAACAGAATCGCATAGCAAGCAAATGTCGGTAAACAAAAATGTTTAAACGCTTATAACTTCGGATCCATCGGACCTATTAAAATGAAAGTGGTCCCACTGTAAAGGCCAGACCTCATACTTTCAGATAGTACCAAATTAAATACGAGCAAGTCCAAGGCCAAGTCCAGAAAGTCCAGAGGTAAATAGAAATTTTTAAACGCTTATAACTCCGGATCCATCGGACCTATTAAAATGAAAGTGGTCCCATTGGAAAGGCCAGAGCTCGTACTTTCAGATAGTGATAAAATAAACACGAGCAAGTCCAAGTCCAAGTCGAGAAAGTTTAAATTTGAAAGTATAAACGAGGTCTTCATCACTCACACACACACAGAAACAGTTTTTCTATTCAAAATTCTTGTCGACATTTTTTTTGTCAAATACCAGGCCAACAGAATCGCATAGCAAGCAAATGTCGGTAAACAAAAATGTTTAAACGCTTATAACTTCGGATCCATCGGACCTATTAAAATGAAAGTGGTCCCACTGTAAAGGCCAGACCTCATACTTTCAGATAGTACCAAATTAAATACGAGCAAGTCCAAGGCCAAGTCCAGAAAGTCCAGAGATAAATAGAAATTTTTCAGCGCTTATAACTCCGGATCCATCGGACCTATTAAAATGAAGGTGGTCCCATTGGAAAGGCCAGAGCTCGTACTTTCAGGTAGTGATAAAATAAACACGAGCAAGTCCAAGTCCAAGTCGAGAAAGTTTAAATTTGAAAGTATAAACAAGGTGTTCATCACTCACACACACACAGAAACAGTTTTTCTATTCAAAATTCTTGTCGACATTTTTTTTTGTCAAATACCAGGCCAACAGAATCGCATAGCAAGCAAATGTCGGTAAACAAAAATGTTTAAACGCTTATAACTTCGGATCCATCGGACCTATTAAAATGAAAGTGGTCCCACTGTAAAGGCCAGACCTCATACTTTCAGATAGTACCAAATTAACTACGAGCAAGTCCAAGGCCAAGTCCAGAAAGTCCAGAGGTAAATAGAAATTTTTAAACGCTTATAACTCCGGATCCATCGGACCTATTTAAATGAAGGTGGTCCCATTGGAAAGGCCAGAGCTCGTACTTTCAGATAGTGATAAAATAAACACGAGCAAGTCCAAGTCCAAGTCGAGAAAGTTTAAATTTGAAAGTATAAACGAGGTCTTCATCACTCACACACACACAGAAACAGTTTTTCTATTCAAAATTCTTGTCGACATTTTTTTTGTCAAATACCAGGCCAACAGAATCGCATAGCAAGCAAATGTCGGTAAACAAAAATGTTTAAACGCTTATAACTTCGGATCCATCGGACCTATTAAAATGAAAGTGGTCCCACTGTAAAGGCCAGACCTCATACTTTCAGATAGTACCAAATTAAATACGAGCAAGTCCAAGGCCAAGTCCAGAAAGTCCAGAGGTAAATAGAAATTTTTAAACGCTTATAACTCCGGATCCATCGGACCTATTAAAATGAAGGTGGTCCCATTGGAAAGGCCAGAGCTCGTACTTTCAGATAGTGATAAAATAAACACGAGCAAGTCCAAGTCCAAGTCGAGAAAGTTTAAATTTGAAAGTATAAACGAGGTCTTCATCACTCACACACACACAGAAACAGTTTTTCTATTCAAAATTCTTGTCGACATTTTTTTTGTCAAATACCAGGCCAACAGAATCGCATAGCAAGCAAATGTCGGTAAACAAAAATGTTTAAACGCTTATAACTTCGGATCCATCGGACCTATTAAAATGAAAGTGGTCCCACTGTAAAGGCCAGACCTCATACTTTCAGATAGTACCAAATTAAATACGAGCAAGTCCAAGGCCAAGTCCAGAAAGTCCAGAGGTAAATAGAAATTTTTAAACGCTTATAACTCCGGATCCATCGGACCTATTAAAATGAAAGTGGTCCCATTGGAAAGGCCAGAGCTCGTACTTTCAGATAGTGATAAAATAAACACGAGCAAGTCCAAGTCCAAGTCGAGAAAGTTTAAATTTGAAAGTATAAACGAGGTCTTCATCACTCACACACACACAGAAACAGTTTTTCTATTCAAAATTCTTGTCGACATTTTTTTTGTCAAATACCAGGCCAACAGAATCGCATAGCAAGCAAATGTCGGTAAACAAAAATGTTTAAACGCTTATAACTTCGGATCCATCGGACCTATTAAAATGAAAGTGGTCCCACTGTAAAGGCCAGACCTCATACTTTCAGATAGTACCAAATTAAATACGACCGAGTCCAAGGCCAAGTCCAGAAAGTCCAGAGGTAAATAGAAATTTTTAAACGCTTATAACTCCGGATCCATCGGACCTGTTAAAATGAAAGTGGTCCCATTGAAAAGGCCAGAGCTCGTACTTTCAGATAGTGACAAAATAAACACGAGCAAGTCCAAGTCCAAGTCGAGAAAGTTTAAATTTGAAAGTATAAACGAGGTCTTTATCACTCACACACACACAGAAACAGTTTTTCTATTCAAAATTCTTGTCGACATTTTTTTTGTCAAATACCAGGCCAACAGAATCGCATAGCAAGCAAATGTCGGTAAACAAAAATGTTTAAACGCTTATAACTCCGGATCCATCGGACCTATTAAAATGAAAGTGGTCCCACTGTAAAGGCCAGACCTCATACTTTCAGATAGTACCAAATTAAATACGAGCAAGTCCAAGGCCAAGTCCAGAAAGTCCAGAGGTAAATATAAATTTTTAAACGCTTATAACTTCGGATCCATCCGACCTATTAAAATGAAAGTGGTCCCATTGGAAAGGCCAGAGCTCGTACTTTCAGATAGTGATAAAATAAACACGAGCAAGTCCAAGTCCAAGTCGAGAAAGTTTAAATTTGAAAGTATAAACGAGGTCTTCATCACTCACAAACACAGGAACAGTTTTTCTATTCAAAATTCTTGTCGACATTTTTTTGTCAAATACCAGGCCAACAGAATCGTATAGCAAGCAAATGTCGGTAAACAAAAATGTTTAAACGCTTATAACTTCGGATCCATCGGACCTATTAAAATGAAAGTGGTCCCATTGGAAAGGCCAGACCTCATACCTTTAAATAGTGCCAAACTAAATACGAGCAATTTCAAGGCCAAGGCGAGAAATTCCAAAGGTAAATAGAAAGTTTTAAACGCTTATAACTCCGTATCCATCGGACCTATTAAAATGAAAGTGGTCCCATTGGAAAGGCCAGACCTCATACTTTCAGATAGTACCAAATTAAATACGACCGAGTCCAAGGCCAAGTCCAGAAAGTCCAGAGGTAAATAGAAATTTTTAAACGCTTATAACTCCGGATCCATCGGACCTGTTAAAATGAAAGTGGTCCCATTGAAAAGGCCAGAGCTCGTACTTTCAGATAGTGACAAAATAAACACGAGCAAGTCCAAGTCCAAGTCGAGAAAGTTTAAATTTGAAAGTATAAACGAGGTCTTTATCACTCACACACACACAGAAACAGTTTTTCTATTCAAAATTCTTGTCGACATTTTTTTTGTCAAATACCAGGCCAACAGAATCGCATAGCAAGCAAATGTCGGTAAACAAAAATGTTTAAACGCTTATAACTCCGGATCCATCGGACCTATTAAAATGAAAGTGGTCCCACTGTAAAGGCCAGACCTCATACTTTCAGATAGTACCAAATTAAATACGAGCAAGTCCAAGGCCAAGTCCAGAAAGTCCAGAGGTAAATATAAATTTTTAAACGCTTATAACTTCGGATCCATCCGACCTATTAAAATGAAAGTGGTCCCATTGGAAAGGCCAGAGCTCGTACTTTCAGATAGTGATAAAATAAACACGAGCAAGTCCAAGTCCAAGTCGAGAAAGTTTAAATTTGAAAGTATAAACGAGGTCTTCATCACTCACAAACACAGGAACAGTTTTTCTATTCAAAATTCTTGTCGACATTTTTTTGTCAAATACCAGGCCAACAGAATCGTATAGCAAGCAAATGTCGGTAAACAAAAATGTTTAAACGCTTATAACTTCGGATCCATCGGACCTATTAAAATGAAAGTGGTCCCATTGGAAAGGCCAGACCTCATACCTTTAAATAGTGCCAAACTAAATACGAGCAATTTCAAGGCCAAGGCGAGAAATTCCAAAGGTAAATAGAAAGTTTTAAACGCTTATAACTCCGTATCAATCGGACCTATTAAAATGAAAGTGGTCCCATTGGAAAGGCCAGACCTCATACTTTCAGATAGTACCAAATTAAATACGAGCAAGTCCAAGGCCAAGTCCAGAAAGTCCAGAGGTAAATAGAAATTTTTAAACGCTTATAACTCCGGATCCATCGGATCTATTAAAATGAAAGTGGTCCCATTGGAAAGGCCAGAGCTCGTACTTTCAGATAGTGATAAAATAAACACGAGCAAGTCCAAGTCCAAGTCGAGAAAGTTTAAATTTGAAAGTATAAACGAGGTCTTCATCACTCACACACACACAGAAACAGTTTTTCTATTCAAAATTCTTGTCGACATTTTTTTTGTCAAATACCAAGCCAACAGAATCGCATAGCAAGCAAATGTCGGTAAACAAAAATGTTTAAACGCTTATAACTTCGGATCCATCGGACCTATTAAAATGAAAGTGGTCCCACTGTAAAGGCCAGACCTCATACTTTCAGATAGTACCAAATTAAATACGAGCAAGTCCAAGGCCAAGTCCAGAAAGTCCAGAGGTAAATAGAAATTTTTAAACGCTTATAACTCCGGATCCATCGGATCTATTAAAATGAAAGTGGTCCCATTGGAAAGGCCAGAGCTCGTACTTTCAGATAGTGATAAAATAAACACGAGCAAGTCCAAGTCCAAGTCGAGAAAGTTTAAATTTGAAAGTATAAACGAGGTCTTCATCACTCACACACACACAGAAACAGTTTTTCTATTCAAAATTCTTGTCGACATTTTTTTTGTCAAATACCAGGCCAACAGAATCGCATAGCAAGCAAATGTCGGTAAACAAAAATGTTTAAACGCTTATAACTTCGGATCCATCGGACCTATTAAAATGAAAGTGGTCCCACTGTAAAGGCCAGACCTCATACTTTCAGATAGTACCAAATTAAATACGACCGAGTCCAAGGCCAAGTCCAGAAAGTCTAGAGGTAAATAGAAATTTTAAAACGCTTATAACTCCGGATCCATCGGATCTATTAAAATGAAAGTGGTCCCATTGGAAAGGCCAGACCTCATACTTTCAGATAGTGATAAAATAAACACGAGCAAGTCCAAGTCCAAGTCGAGAAAGTTTAAATTTGAAAGTATAAACGAGGTCTTCATCACTCACACACACACAGAAACAGTTTTTCTATTCAAAATTCTTGTCGACATTTTTTTTGTCAAATACCAGGCCAACAGAATCGCATAGCAAGCAAATGTCGGTAAACAAAAATGTTTAAACGCTTATAACTTCGGATCCATCGGACCTATTAAAATGAAAGTGGTCCCACTGTAAAGGGCAGACCTCATACTTTCAGATAGTACCAAATTAAATACGACCGAGTCCAAGGCCAAGTCCAGAAAGTCCAGAGGTAAATAGAAATTTTTAAACGCTTATAACTCCGGATCCATCGGACCTATTAAAATGAAAGTGGTCCCATTGGAAAGGCCAGAGCTCGTACTTTCAGATAGTGATAAAATAAACACGAGCAAGTCCAAGTCCAAGTCGAGAAAGTTTAAATTTGAAAGTATAAACTAGGTCTTCATCACTCACACACACACAGAAACAGTTTTTCTATTCAAAATTCTTGTCGACATTTTTTTTTGTCAAATACCAGGCCAACAGAATCGCATAGCAAGCAAATGTCGGTAAACAAAAATGTTTAAACGCTTATAACTTCGGATCCATCGGACCTATTAAAATGAAAGTGGTCCCACTGTAAAGGCCAGACCTCATACTTTCAGATAGTACCAAATTAAATACGAGCAAGTCCAAGGCCAAGTCCAGAAAGTCCAGAGGTAAATATAAATTTTTAAACGCTTATAACTTCGGATCCATCCGACCTATTAAAATGAAAGTGGTCCCATTGGAAAGGCCAGAGCTCGTACTTTCAGATAGTGATAAAATAAACACGAGCAAGTCCAAGTCCAAGTCGAGAAAGTTTAAATTTGAAAGTATAAACGAGGTCTTCATCACTCACAAACACAGGAACAGTTTTTCTATTCAAAATTCTTGTCGACATTTTTTTGTCAAATACCAGGCCAACAGAATCGTATAGCAAGCAAATGTCGGTAAACAAAAATGTTTAAACGCTTATAACTTCGGATCCATCGGACCTATTAAAATGAAAGTGGTCCCATTGGAAAGGCCAGACCTCATACCTTTAAATAGTGCCAAACTAAATACGAGCAATTTCAAGGCCAAGGCGAGAAATTCCAAAGGTAAATAGAAAGTTTTAAACGCTTATAACTCCGTATCCATCGGACCTATTAAAATGAAAGTGGTCCCATTGGAAAGGCCAGACCTCATACTTTCAGATAGTACCAAATTAAATACGACCGAGTCCAAGGCCAAGTCCAGAAAGTCCAGAGGTAAATAGAAATTTTAAAACGCTTATAACTCCGGATCCATCGGATCTATTAAAATGAAAGTGGTCCCATTGGAAAGGCCAGACCTCATACTTTCAGATAGTGATAAAATAAACACGAGCAAGTCCAAGTCCAAGTCGAGAAAGTTTAAATTTGAAAGTATAAACGAGGTCTTCATCACTCACACACACACAGAAACAGTTTTTCTATTCAAAATTCTTGTCGACATTTTTTTTGTCAAATACCAGGCCAACAGAATCGCATAGCAAGCAAATATCGGTAAACAAAAATGTTTAAACGCTTATAACTTCGGATCCATCGGACCTATTAAAATGAAAGTGGTCCCACTGTAAAGGCCAGACCTCATACTTTCAGATAGTACCAAATTAAATACGACCGAGTCCAAGGCCAAGTCCAGAAAGTCCAGAGGTAAATAGAAATTTTTAAACGCTTATAACTCCGGATCCATCGGACCTATTAAAATGAAAGTGGTCCCATTGGAAAGGCCAGAGCTCGTACTTTCAGATAGTGATAAAATAAACACGAGCAAGTCCAAGTCCAAGTCGAGAAAGTTTAAATTTGAAAGTATAAACTAGGTCTTCATCACTCACACACACACAGAAACAGTTTTTCTATTCAAAATTCTTGTCGACATTTTTTTTTGTCAAATACCAGGCCAACAGAATCGCATAGCAAGCAAATGTCGGTAAACAAAAATGTTTAAACGCTTATAACTTCGGATCCATCGGACCTATTAAAATGAAAGTGGTCCCACTGTAAAGGCCAGACCTCATACTTTCAGATAGTACCAAATTAAATACGACCGAGTCCAAGGCCAAGTCCAGAAAGTCCAGAGGTAAATAGAAATTTTTAAACGCTTATAACTCCGGATCCATCGGACCTGTTAAAATGAAAGTGGTCCCATTGAAAAGGCCAGAGCTCGTACTTTCAGATAGTGACAAAATAAACACGAGCAAGTCCAAGTCCAAGTCGAGAAAGTTTAAATTTGAAAGTATAAACGAGGTCTTTATCACTCACACACACACAGAAACAGTTTTTCTATTCAAAATTCTTGTCGACATTTTTTTTGTCAAATACCAGGCCAACAGAATCGCATAGCAAGCAAATGTCGGTAAACAAAAATGTTTAAACGCTTATAACTCCGGATCCATCGGACCTATTAAAATGAAAGTGGTCCCACTGTAAAGGCCAGACCTCATACTTTCAGATAGTACCAAATTAAATACGAGCAAGTCCAAGGCCAAGTCCAGAAAGTCCAGAGGTAAATATAAATTTTTAAACGCTTATAACTTCGGATCCATCCGACCTATTAAAATGAAAGTGGTCCCATTGGAAAGGCCAGAGCTCGTACTTTCAGATAGTGATAAAATAAACACGAGCAAGTCCAAGTCCAAGTCGAGAAAGTTTAAATTTGAAAGTATAAACGAGGTCTTCATCACTCACAAACACAGGAACAGTTTTTCTATTCAAAATTCTTGTCGACATTTTTTTGTCAAATACCAGGCCAACAGAATCGTATAGCAAGCAAATGTCGGTAAACAAAAATGTTTAAACGCTTATAACTTCGGATCCATCGGACCTATTAAAATGAAAGTGGTCCCATTGGAAAGGCCAGACCTCATACCTTTAAATAGTGCCAAACTAAATACGAGCAATTTCAAGGCCAAGGCGAGAAATTCCAAAGGTAAATAGAAAGTTTTAAACGCTTATAACTCCGTATCCATCGGACCTATTAAAATGAAAGTGGTCCCATTGGAAAGGCCAGACCTCATACTTTCAGATAGTACCAAATTAAATACGAGCAAGTCCAAGGCCAAGTCCAGAAAGTCCAGAGGTAAATAGAAATTTTTAAACGCTTATAACTCCGGATCCATCGGATCTATTAAAATGAAAGTGGTCCCATTGGAAAGGCTCGTACTTTCAGATAGTGATAAAATAAACACGAGCAAGTCCAAGTCCAAGTCGAGAAAGTTTAAATTTGGAAGTATAAACGAGGTCTTCATCACTCACACACACAATTTTAAAAATCGAATTTTGGCCAAAAATACATGAAAATTCTCAAAAAAATAAATGGCCATTTTTTAATTGGAAAAACGTCCTCTTTCGAACCGTGCTACTCAAAAAGCTGTACTACTTTTGTGAGTCGAGATATTCGATTTTTTTCAAAATTTTGTGAGTCGAGGTATTCAATTTTGAAAAATCGAATTTTGGCCAAAAATACATGAAAATTCTCAAAAAAATAAATGGCCATTTTTTAATTGGAAAAAACGTCCTCTTTCGAACCGTGCTACTCAAAAAGATGTATTACTTTCGTGTGTCGAGATATTCGATTTTTTTCAAAATTTTGTGAGCCGAGGTATTCAATTTTGAAAAATCGAATTTTGGCCAAAAATACATGAAAATTCTCAAAAAAATAAATGGCCATTTTTTAATTGGAAAAAACGTCCTCTTTCGAACCGTGCTACTCAAAAAGCTGTACTACTCCTGTGAGTCGAGATATTCGATTTTTTTCAAAATTTTGTGAGTCGAGGTATGCAATTTTGAAAAATCGAATTTTGGCCAAAAATACATGAAAATTCTCAAAAAAATAAATGGCCATTTTTTAATTGGAAAAAACGTCCTCTTTCGAACCGTTCTACTCAAAAAGCTGTACTACTTTCGTGTGTCGAGATATTCAATTTTTTTCAAAATTTTGTGAGCCGAGGTATTCAATTTTGAAAAATCGAATTTTGGCCAAAAATACATGAAAATTCTCAAAAAAAATAAATGGCCATTTTTTAATTGGAAAAAACGTCCTCTTTCGAACCGTGCTACTCAAAAAGCTGTACTACTTTTGTGAGTCGAGATATTCGATTTTTTTTCCAAATTTTGTGTGTCGGTGTATTCAATTTTGAAAAATCGAATTTTGGCCAAAAATACATGAAAATTCTCAAAAAAATAAATGGCCATTTTTTAATTGGAAAAAACGTCCTCTTTCGAACCGTGCTACTCAATAAGCTGTACTACTTCTGTGAGTCGAGATATTCGATTTTTTTCAAAATTTTGTGAGTCGGGGTATGCAATTTTGAAAAACCGAATTTTGGCCAAAAATACATGAAAATTCTCAAAAAAATAAATGGCCATTTTTTAATTGGAAAAAACGTCCTCTTTCGAACCGTGCTACTCAAAAAGCTGTACTACTTTCGTGTGTCGAGATATTCGATTTTTTTCAAAATTTTGTGAGCCGAGGTATTCAATTTTGAAAAATCGAATTTTGGCCAAAAATACATGATAATTCTCAAAAAAATAAATGGCCATTTTTTAATTGGAAAAAACGTCCTCTTTCGAACCGTGCTACTCAAAAAGCTGTACTACTTTTGTGAGTCGAGATATTCGATTTTTTTCAAAATTTTGTGTGTCGAGGTATTCAATTTTGAAAAATCGAATTTTGGCCAAAAATACATGAAAATTCTCAAAAAAATAAATGGCCATTTTTTAATTGGAAAAAACGTCCTCTTTCGAACCGTGCTACTCAAAAAGCTGTACTACTTTTGTGAGTCGAGATATTCGATTTTTTTCAAAATTTTGTGAGTCGAGGTATGCAATTTTGAAAAATCGAATTTTGGCCAAAAATACATGAAAATTCTCAAAAAAATAAATGGCCATTTTTTAATTGGAAAAAACGTCCTCTTTTGAACCGTTCTACTCAAAAAGCTGTACTACTTTTGTGCGTCGAGATATTCGATTTTTTTTCAAAAGTTTGTGAGTCGAGGTATTCAATTTTGAAAAATCGAATTTTGGCCAAAAATACATGAAAATTCTCAAAAAAATAAATGGCCATTTTTTAATTGGAAAAAACGTCCTCTTTCGAACCGTGCTACTCAAAAAGCTGTACTACTTTTGTGATTCGAGATATTCGATTTTTTCAAAAGTTTGTGAGTCGAGGTATTCAATTTTGAAAAATCGAATTTTGGCCAAAAATACATGAAAATTCTCAAAAAAATAAATGGCCATTTTTTAATTGGAAAAAACGTCCTCTTTCGAACCGTGCTACTCAAAAAGCTGTACTACTTCTGTGAGTCGAGATATTCGATTTTTTTCAAAATTTTGTGAGTCGAGGTATTCAATTTTGAAAAATCGATTTTTGGCCAAAAATACATGAAAATTCTCAAAAAAATAAATGGCCATTTTTTAATTGGAAAAAACATCCTCTTTCGAACCGTGCTACTCAAAAAGCTGTACTACTTTTGTGTGTCGAGATATTCGATTTTTTTCAAAATTTTGTGAGCCGAGGTATTCAATTTTTAAAAATCGAATTTTGGCCAAAAATACATGAAAATTCTCAAAAAAATAAATGGCCATTTTTTAATTGGAAAAAACGTCCTCTTTCGAACCGTGCTACTCAAAAAGCTGTACTACTTTCGTGTGTCGAGATATTCGATTTTTTTCAAAATTTTGTGAGCCGAGGTATTCAATTTTGAAAAATCGAATTTTGGCCAAAAATACATGAAAATTCTCAAAAAAATAAATGGCCATTTTATAATTGGAAAAAACGTCCTCTTTCGAACCGTGCTACTCAAAAAGCTGTACTACTTCTGTGAGTCGAGATATTCGATTTTTTTCAAAATTTTGTGAGTCGAGGTATGCAATTTTGAAAAATCGAATTTTGGCCAAAAATACATGAAAATTCTCAAAAAAAATAAATGGCCATTTTTTAATTGGAAAAAACGTCCTCTTTCGAACCTCAAAAAGCTGTACTACTTTTGTGAGTCGAGATATTCGATTTTTTTCAAAAGTTTGTGAGTCGAGGTATTCAATTTTAAAAATCGAATTTTGGCCAAAAATACATGAAAATTCTCAAAAAAATAAATGGCCATTTTTTAATTGGAAAAAACGTCCTCTTTCGAACCGTGCTACTCAAAAAGCTGTACTACTTTTGTGAGTCGAGATATTCGATTTTTTTCAAAATTTTGTGAGTCGAGGTATTCAATTTTGAAAAATCGAATTTTGGCCAAAAATACATGAAAATTCTCAAAAAAATAAATGGCCATTTTTTAATTGGAAAAAACGTCCTCTTTCGAACCGTGCTACTCAAAAAGCTGTACTACTTTTGTGAGTCGAGATATTCGATTTTTTTCAAAATTTTGTGAGTCGAGGTATTCAATTTTGAAAAATCGAATTTTGGCCAAAAATACATGAAAATTCTCAAAAAAATAAATGGCCATTTTTTAATTGGAAAAAACGTCCTCTTTCGAACCGTTCTACTCAAAAAGCTGTACTACTTTTGTGAGTCGAGATATTCGATTTTTTTCAAAAGTTTGTGAGTCGAGGTATTCAATTTTTAAAAATCGAATTTTGGCCAAAAATACATGAAAATTCTCAAAAAAATAAATGGCCATTTTTTAATTGGAAAAAACGTCCTCTTTCGAACCGTGCTACTCAAAAAGCTGTACTACTTTTGTGAGTCGAGATATTCGATTTTTTCAAAATTTTGTGAGTCGAGGTATTCAATTTTGAAAAATCGAATTTTGGCCAAAAATACATGAAAATTCTCAAAAAAATAAATGGCCATTTTTTAATTGGAAAAAACGTCCTCTTTCGAACCGTGCTACTCAAAAAGATGTATTACTTTCGTGTGTCGAGATATTCGATTTTTTTCAAAATTTTGTGAGTCGAGGTATTCAATTTTAAAAATCGAATTTTGGCCAAAAATACATGAAAATTCTCAAAAAAATAAATGGCCATTTTTTAATTGGAAAAAACGTCCTCTTTCGAACCGTGCTACTCAAAAAGCTGTACTACTTTTGTGAGTCGAGATATTCGATTTTTTTCAAAATTTTGTGAGTCGAGGTATTCAATTTTGAAAAATCGAATTTTGGCCAAAAATACATGAAAATTCTCAAAAAAATAAATGGCCATTTTTTAATTGGAAAAAACGTCCTCTTTCGAACCGTGCTACTCAAAAAGCTGTACTACTTCTGTGAGTCGAGATATTCGATTTTTTTCAAAATTTTGTGAGTCGAGGTATTCAATTTTGAAAAATCGATTTTTGGCCAAAAATACATGAAAATTCTCAAAAAAATAAATGGCCATTTTTTAATTGGAAAAAACATCCTCTTTCGAACCGTGCTACTCAAAAAGCTGTACTACTTTTGTGTGTCGAGATATTCGATTTTTTTCAAAATTTTGTGAGCCGAGGTATTCAATTTTTAAAAATCGAATTTTGGCCAAAAATACATGAAAATTCTCAAAAAAATAAATGGCCATTTTTTAATTGGAAAAAACGTCCTCTTTCGAACCGTGCTACTCAAAAAGCTGTACTACTTTCGTGTGTCGAGATATTCGATTTTTTTCAAAATTTTGTGAGCCGAGGTATTCAATTTTGAAAAATCGAATTTTGGCCAAAAATACATGAAAATTCTCAAAAAAATAAATGGCCATTTTATAATTGGAAAAAACGTCCTCTTTCGAACCGTGCTACTCAAAAAGCTGTACTACTTCTGTGAGTCGAGATATTCGATTTTTTTCAAAATTTTGTGAGTCGAGGTATGCAATTTTGAAAAATCGAATTTTGGCCAAAAATACATGAAAATTCTCAAAAAAATAAATGGCCATTTTTTAATTGGAAAAAACGTCCTCTTTCGAACCTCAAAAAGCTGTACTACTTTTGTGAGTCGAGATATTCGATTTTTTTCAAAAGTTTGTGAGTCGAGGTATTCAATTTTAAAAATCGAATTTTGGCCAAAAATACATGAAAATTCTCAAAAAAATAAATGGCCATTTTTTAATTGGAAAAAAACGTCCTCTTTCGAACCGTGCTACTCAAAAAGCTGTACTACTTTTGTGAGTCGAGATATTCGATTTTTTTCAAAATTTTGTGAGTCGAGGTATTCAATTTTGAAAAATCGAATTTTGGCCAAAAATACATGAAAATTCTCAAAAAAATAAATGGCCATTTTTTAATTGGAAAAAACGTCCTCTTTCGAACCGTGCTACTCAAAAAGCTGTACTACTTTTGTGAGTCGAGATATTCGATTTTTTTCAAAATTTTGGAGTCGAGGTATTCAATTTTGAAAAATCGAATTTTGGCCAAAAATACATGAAAATTCTCAAAAAAATAAATGGCCATTTTTTAATTGGAAAAAACGTCCTCTTTCGAACCGTTCTACTCAAAAAGCTGTACTACTTTTGTGAGTCGAGATATTCGATTTTTTTCAAAAGTTTGTGAGTCGAGGTATTCAATTTTTAAAAATCGAATTTTGGCCAAAAATACATGAAAATTCTCAAAAAAATAAATGGCCATTTTTTAATTGGAAAAAACGTCCTCTTTCGAACCGTGCTACTCAAAAAGCTGTACTACTTTTGTGAGTCGAGATATTCGATTTTTTTCAAAATTTTGTGAGTCGAGGTATTCAATTTTGAAAAATCGAATTTTGGCCAAAAATACATGAAAATTCTCAAAAAAATAAATGGCCATTTTTTAATTGGAAAAAACGTCCTCTTTCGAACCGTGCTACTCAAAAAGATGTATTACTTTCGTGTGTCGAGATATTCGATTTTTTTCAAAATTTTGTGAGTCGAGGTATTCAATTTTAAAAATCGAATTTTGGCCAAAAATACATGAAAATTCTCAAAAAAATAAATGGCCATTTTTTAATTGGAAAAAACGTCCTCTTTCGAACCGTGCTACTCAAAAAGCTGTACTACTTTTGTGAGTCGAGATATTCGATTTTTTTCAAAATTTTGTGAGTCGAGGTATTCAATTTTGAAAAATCGAATTTTGGCCAAAAATACATGAAAATTCTCAAAAAAATAAATGGCCATTTTTTAATTGGAAAAAACGTCCTCTTTCGAACCGTGCTACTCAAAAAGCTGTACTACTTTCGTGTGTCGAGATATTCGATTTTTTTCAAAATTTTGTGAGTCGAGGTATTCAATTTTAAAAATCGAATTTTGGCCAAAAATACATGAAAATTCTCAAAAAAATAAATGGCCATTTTTTAATTGGAAAAAACGTCCTCTTTCGAACCGTGCTACTCAAAAAGCTGTACTACTTTTGTGAGTCGAGATATTCGATTTTTTTTCAAAAGTTTGTGAGTCGAGGTATTCAATTTTGAAAAATCGAATTTTGGCCAAAAATACATGAAAATTCTCAAAAAAATAAATGGCCATTTTTTAATTGGAAAAAACGTCCTCTTTCGAACCGTGCTACTCAAAAAGCTGTACTACTTTTGTGAGTCGAGATATTCGATTTTTTTCAAAATTTTGTGAGTCGAGGTATTCAATTTTGAAAAATCGAATTTTGGCCAAAAATACATGAAAATTCTCAAAAAAATAAATGGCCATTTTTTAATTGGAAAAAACGTCCTCTTTCGAACCGTGCTACTCAAAAAGCTGTACTACTTCTGTGAGTCGAGATATTCGATTTTTTTCAAAATTTTGTGAGTCGAGGTATGCAATTTTGAAAAATCGAATTTTGGCCAAAAATACATGAAAATTCTCAAAAAAATAAATGGCCATTTTTTAATTGGAAAAAACGTCCTCTTTCGAACCGTGCTACTCAAAAAACTGTACTACTTTCGTGTGTCGAGATATTCGATTTTTTTCAAAATTTTGTGAGCCGAGGTATTCAATTTTGAAAAATCGAATTTTGGCCAAAAATACATGAAAATTCTCAAAAAAATAAATGGCCATTTTTTAATTGGAAAAAACGTCCTCTTTCGAACCGTGCTACTCAAAAAGCTGTACTACTTTTGTGTCGAGATATTCGATTTTTTTCAAAAGTTTGTGAGTCGAGGTATTCAATTTTGAAAAATCGAATTTTGGCCAAAAATACATGAAAATTCTCAAAAAAATAAATGGCCATTTTTTAATTGGAAAAAACGTCCTCTTTCGAACCGTGCTACTCAAAAAGCTGTACTACTTCTGTGAGTCGAGATATTCGATTTTTTTCAAAATTTTGTGAGTCGAGGTATTCAATTTTGAAAAATCGATTTTTGGCCAAAAATACATGAAAATTCTCAAAAAAATAAATGGCCATTTTTTAATTGGAAAAAACGTCCTCTTTCGAACCGTGCTACTCAAAAAGATGTATTACTTTCGTGTGTCGAGATATTCGATTTTTTTCAAAATTTTGTGAGCCGAGGTATTCAATTTTGAAAAATCGAATTTTGGCCAAAAATACATGAAAATTCTCAAAAAAATAAATGGCCATTTTTTAATTGGAAAAAACGTCCTCTTTCGAACCGTGCTACTCAAAAAGATGTATTACTTTCGTGTGTCGAGACATTCGATTTTTTTCAAAATTTTGTGAGCCGAGGTATTCAATTTTGAAAAATCGAATTTTGGCCAAAAATACATGAAAATTCTCAAAAAAATAAATGGCCATTTTTTAATTGGAAAAAACGTCCTCTTTCGAACCGTGCTACTCAAAAAGCTGTACTACTCCTGTGAGTCGAGATATTCGATTTTTTTTAAAATTTTGTGAGTCGAGGTATGCAATTTTGAAAAATCGAATTTTGGCCAAAAATACATGAAAATTCTCAAAAAAATAAATGGCCATTTTTTAATTGGAAAAAACGTCCTCTTTCGAACCGTTCTACTCAAAAAGCTGTACTACTTTTGTGTCGAGATATTCGATTTTTTTCAAAAGTTTGTGAGTCGAGGTATTCAATTTTGAAAAATCGAATTTTGGCCAAAAATACATGAAAATTCTCAAAAAAATAAATGGCAATTTTTTAATTGGAAAAAACGTCCTCTTTCGAACCGTGCTACTCAAAAAGCTGTACTACTTTCGTGTGTCGAGATATTCGATTTTTTTCAAAATTTTGTGAGCCGAGGTATTCAATTTTGAAAAATCGAATTTTGGCCAAAAATACATGAAAATTCTCAAAAAAATAAATGGCAATTTTTTAATTGGAAAAAACGTCCTCTTTCGAACCGTGCTACTCAAAAAGCTGTACTACTTTCGTGTGTCGAGATATTCGATTTTTTTCAAAATTTTGTGAGCCGAGGTATTCAATTTTGAAAAATTGAATTTTGGCCAAAACTACATGAAAATTCTCAAAAAAATAAATGGCCATTTTTTAATTGGAATAAACGTCCTCTTTCGAACCGTGCTACTCAGAAAGCTGTACTACTTTTGTGAGTCGAGATATTCGATTTTTTTCAAAATTTTGTGAGTCGAGGTATTCAATTTTGAAAAATCGAATTTTGGCCAAAAATACATGAAAATTCTCAAAAAAATAAATGGCCATTTTTTAATTGGAAAAAACGTCCTCTTTCGAACCGTGCTACTCAAAAAGCTGTACTACTTTTGTGAGTCGAGATATTCGATTTTTTTCAAAATTTTGTGAGTCGAGGTATGCAATTTTGAAAAATCGAATTTTGGCCAAAAATACATGAAAATTCTCAAAAAAATAAATGGCCATTTTTTAATTGGAAAAAACGTCCTCTTTCGAACCGTGCTACTCAAAAAGATGTATTACTTTCGTGTGTCGAGATATTCGATTTTTTTCAAAATTTTGTGAGCCGAGGTATTCAATTTTGAAAAATCGATTTTTGGCCAAAAATACATGAAAATTCTGAAAAAAATAAATGGCCATTTTTTAATTGGAAAAAACGTCCTCTTTCGAACCGTGCTACTCAAAAAGATGTATTACTTTCGTGTGTCGAGATATTCGATTTTTTTCAAAATTTTGTGAGCCGAGGTATTCAATTTTGAAAAATCGAATTTTGGCCAAAAATACATGAAAATTCTCAAAAAAATAAATGGCCATTTTTTAATTGGAAAAAACGTCCTCTTTCGAACCGTGCTACTCAAAAAGCTGTACTACTCCTGTGTGTCGAGATATTCGATTTTTTTCAAAATTTTGTGAGCCGAGGTATTCAATTTTGAAAAATCGAATTTTGGCCAAAAATACATGAAAATTCTCAAAAAAATAAATGGCCATTTTTTAATTGGAAAAAACGTCCTCTTTCGAACCGTGCTACTCAAAAAGCTGTACTACTTTTGTGTCGAGATATTCGATTTTTTTCAAAAGTTTGTGAGTCGAGGTATTCAATTTTGAAAAATCGAATTTTGGCCAAAAATACATGAAAATTCTCAAAAAAATAAATGGCCATTTTTTAATTGGAAAAAACGTCCTCTTTCGAACCGTTCTACTCAAAAAGCTGTACTACTTTCGTGTGTCGAGATATTCGATTTTTTTCAAAAGTTTGTGAGTCGAGGTATTCAATTTTGAAAAATCGAATTTTGGCCAAAAATACATGAAAATTCTCAAAAAAATAAATGGCAATTTTTTAATTGGAAAAAACGTCCTCTTTCGAACCGTGCTACTCAAAAAGCTGTACTACTTTCGTGTGTCGAGATATTCGATTTTTTTCAAAATTTTGTGAGCCGAGGTATTCAATTTTGAAAAATTGAATTTTGGCCAAAACTACATGAAAATTCTCAAAAAAATAAATGGCCATTTTTTAATTGGAAAAAACGTCCTCTTTCGAACCGTGCTACTCAGAAAGCTGTACTACTTTTGTGAGTCGAGATATTCGATTTTTTTCAAAATTTTGTGAGTCGAGGTATTCAATTTTGAAAAATCGAATTTTGGCCAAAAATACATGAAAATTCTCAAAAAAATAAATGGCCATTTTTTAATTGGAAAAAACGTCCTCTTTCGAACCGTGCTACTCAAAAAGCTGTACTACTTTTGTGAGTCGAGATATTCGATTTTTTTCAAAATTTTGTGAGTCGAGGTATGCAATTTTGAAAAATCGAATTTTGGCCAAAAATACATGAAAATTCTCAAAAAAATAAATGGCCATTTTTTAATTGGAAAAAACGTCCTCTTTTGAACCGTTCTACTCAAAAAGCTGTACTACTTTTGTGAGTCGAGATATTCGATTTTTTTCAAAATTTTGTGAGTCGAGGTATTCAGTTTTGAAAAATCGAATTTTGGGCAAAAATACATGAAAATTCTCAAAAAAATAAATGGCCATTTTCTAATTGGAAAAAACGTCCTCTTTCGAACCGTGCTACTCAAAAAGCTGTACTACTTCTGTGAGTCGAGATATTCGATTTTTTTCAAAATTTTGTGAGTCGAGGTATTCAATTTTGAAAAATCGATTTTTGGCCAAAAATACATGAAAATTCTCAAAAAAATAAAAGGCCATTTTTTAATTGGAAAAAACATCCTCTTTCGAACCGTGCTACTCAAAAAGCTGTACTACTTTTGTGTGTCGAGATATTCGATTTTTTTCAAAATTTTGTGAGCCGAGGTATTCAATTTTTAAAAATCGAATTTTGGCCAAAAATACATGAAAATTCTCAAAAAAATAAATGGCCATTTTTTAATTGGAAAAAACGTCCTCTTTCGAACCGTGCTACTCAAAAAGATGTATTACTTTCGTGTGTCGAGATATTCGATTTTTTTCAAAATTTTGTGAGCCGAGGTATTCAATTTTGAAAAATCGAATTTTGGCCAAAAATACATGAAAATTCTCAAAAAAATAAATGGCCATTTTTTAATTGGAAAAAACGTCCTCTTTCGAACCGTGCTACTCAAAAAGCTGTACTACTCCTGTGAGTCGAGATATTCGATTTTTTTCAAAATTTTGTGAGTCGAGGTATGCAATTTTGAAAAATCGAATTTTGGCCAAAAATACATGAAAATTCTCAAAAAAATAAATGGCCATTTTTTAATTGGAAAAAACGTCCTCTTTCGAACCGTTCTACTCAAAAAGCTGTACTACTTTCGTGTGTCGAGATATTCGATTTTTTTCAAAATTTTGTGAGCCGAGGTATTCAATTTTGAAAAATCGAATTTTGGCCAAAAATACATGAAAATTCTCAAAAAAATAAATGGCCATTTTTTAATTGGAAAAAACGTCCTCTTTCGAACCGTGCTACTCAAAAAGCTGTACTACTTTTGTGAGTCGAGATATTCGATTTTTTTCCAAATTTTGTGTGTCGGTGTATTCAATTTTGAAAAATCGAATTTTGGCCAAAAATACATGAAAATTCTCAAAAAAATAAATGGCCATTTTTTAATTGGAAAAAACGTCCTCTTTCGAACCGTGCTACTCAATAAGCTGTACTACTTCTGTGAGTCGAGATATTCGATTTTTTTCAAAATTTTGTGAGTCGAGGTATGCAATTTTGAAAAACCGAATTTTGGCCAAAAATACATGAAAATTCTCAAAAAAATAAATGGCCATTTTTTAATTGGAAAAAACGTCCTCTTTCGAACCGTGCTACTCAAAAAGCTGTACTACTTTCGTGTGTCGAGATATTCGATTTTTTTCAAAATTTTGTGAGCCGAGGTATTCAATTTTTAAAAATCGAATTTTGGCCAAAAATACATGAAAATTCTCAAAAAAATAAATGGCCATTTTTTAATTGGAAAAAACGTCCTCTTTCGAACCGTGCTACTCAAAAAGCTGTACTACTTTCGTGTGTCGAGATATTCGATTTTTTTCAAAATTTTGTGAGCCGAGGTATTCAATTTTGAAAAATCGAATTTTGGCCAAAAATACATGAAAATTCTCAAAAAAATAAATGGCCATTTTTTAATTGGAAAAAACGTCCTCTTTCGAACCGTGCTACTCAAAAAGCTGTACTACTTCTGTGAGTCGAGATATTCGATTTTTTTCAAAATTTTGTGAGTCGAGGTATGCAATTTTGAAAAATCGAATTTTGGCCAAAAATACATGAAAATTCTCAAAAAAATAAATGGCCATTTTTTAATTGGAAAAAACGTCCTCTTTCGAACCTCAAAAAGCTGTACTACTTTTGTGAGTCGAGATATTCGATTTTTTTCAAAAGTTTGTGAGTCGAGGTATTCAATTTTAAAAATCGAATTTTGGCCAAAAATACATGAAATTTCTCAAAAAAATAAATGGCCATTTTTTAATTGGAAAAAACGTCCTCTTTCGAACCGTGCTACTCAAAAAGCTGTACTACTTTTGTGAGTCGAGATATTCGATTTTTTTCAAAATTTTGTGAGTCGAGGTATTCAATTTTGAAAAATCGAATTTTGGCCAAAAATACATGAAAATTCTCAAAAAAATAAATGGCCATTTTTTAATTGGAAAAAACGTCCTCTTTCGAACCGTGCTACTCAAAAAGCTGTACTACTTTTGTGAGTCGAGATATTCGATTTTTTTCAAAATTTTGTGAGTCGAGGTATGCAATTTTGAAAAATCGAATATTGGCCAAAAATACATGAAAATTCTCAAAAAAATAAATGGCCATTTTTTAATTGGAAAAAACGTCCTCTTTCGAACCGTGCTACTCAAAAAGATGTATTACTTTCGTGTGTCGAGATATTCGATTTTTTTCAAAATTTTGTGAGCCGAGGTATTCAATTTTAAAAATCGAATTTTGGCCAAAAATACATGAAAATTCTCAAAAAAATAAATGGCCATTTTTTAATTGGAAAAAACGTCCTCTTTCGAACCGTGCTACTCAAAAAGCTGTACTACTCCTGTGAGTCGAGATATTCGATTTTTTTCAAAATTTTGTGAGTCGAGGTATGCAATTTTGAAAAATCGAATTTTGGCCAAAAATACATGAAAATTCTCAAAAAAATAAATGGCCATTTTTAATTGGAAAAAACGTCCTCTTTCGAACCGTTCTACTCAAAAAGCTGTACTACTTTTGTGTCGAGATATTCGATTTTTTTCAAAAGTTTGTGAGTCGAGGTATTCAATTTTGAAAAATCGAATTTTGGCCAAAAATACATGAAAATTCTCAAAAAAATAAATGGCCATTTTTTAATTGGAAAAAACGTCCTCTTTCGAACCGTGCTACTCAAAAAGCTGTACTACTTTCGTGTGTCGAGATATTCGATTTTTTTCAAAATTTTGTGAGCCGAGGTAAACAATTTTGAAAAATCGAATTTTGGCCAAAAATACATGAAAATTCTCAAAAAAATAAATGGCCATTTTTTAATTGGAAAAAACGTCCTCTTTCGAACCGTGCTACTCAAAAAGCTGTACTACTTTTGTGAGTCGAGATATTCGATTTTTTTCCAAATTTTGTGTGTCGGTGTATTCAATTTTGAAAAATCGAATTTTGGCCAAAAATACATGAAAATTCTCAAAAAAATAAATGGCCATTTTTTAATTGGAAAAAACGTCCTCTTTCGAACCGTGCTACTCAATAAGCTGTACTACTTCTGTGAGTCGAGATATTCGATTTTTTTCAAAATTTTGTGAGTCGAGGTATGCAATTTTGAAAAACCGAATTTTGGCCAAAAATACATGAAAATTCTCAAAAAAATAAATGGCCATTTTTTAATTGGAAAAAACGTCCTCTTTCGAACCGTGCTACTCAAAAAGCTGTACTACTTTCGTGTGTCGAGATATTCGATTTTTTTCAAAATTTTGTGAGCCGAGGTATTCAATTTTGAAAAATCGAATTTTGGCCAAAAATACATGATAATTCTCAAAAAAATAAATGGCCATTTTTTAATTGGAAAAAACGTCCTCTTTCGAACCGTGCTACTCAAAAAGCTGTACTACTTTTGTGAGTCGAGATATTCGATTTTTTTCAAAATTTTGTGTGTCGAGGTATTCAATTTTGAAAAATCGAATTTTGGCCAAAAATACATGAAAATTCTCAAAAAAATAAATGGCCATTTTTTAATTGGAAAAAACGTCCTCTTTCGAACCGTGCTACTCAAAAAGCTGTACTACTTTTGTGAGTCGAGATATTCGATTTTTTTCAAAATTTTGTGAGTCGAGGTATGCAATTTTGAAAAATCGAATTTTGGCCAAAAATACATGAAAATTCTCAAAAAAATAAATGGCCATTTTTTAATTGGAAAAAACGTCCTCTTTTGAACCGTTCTACTCAAAAAGCTGTACTACTTTTGTGCGTCGAGATATTCGATTTTTTTTCAAAAGTTTGTGAGTCGAGGTATTCAATTTTGAAAAATCGAATTTTGGCCAAAAATACATGAAAATTCTCAAAAAAATAAATGGCCATTTTTTAATTGGAAAAAACGTCCTCTTTCGAACCGTGCTACTCAAAAAGCTGTACTACTTTTGTGATTCGAGATATTCGATTTTTTCAAAAGTTTGTGAGTCGAGGTATTCAATTTTGAAAAATCGAATTTTGGCCAAAAATACATGAAAATTCTCAAAAAAATAAATGGCCATTTTTTAATTGGAAAAAACGTCCTCTTTCGAACCGTGCTACTCAAAAAGCTGTACTACTTCTGTGAGTCGAGATATTCGATTTTTTTCAAAATTTTGTGAGTCGAGGTATTCAATTTTGAAAAATCGATTTTTGGCCAAAAATACATGAAAATTCTCAAAAAAATAAATGGCCATTTTTTAATTGGAAAAAACATCCTCTTTCGAACCGTGCTACTCAAAAAGCTGTACTACTTTTGTGTGTCGAGATATTCGATTTTTTTCAAAATTTTGTGAGCCGAGGTATTCAATTTTTAAAAATCGAATTTTGGCCAAAAATACATGAAAATTCTCAAAAAAATAAATGGCCATTTTTTAATTGGAAAAAACGTCCTCTTTCGAACCGTGCTACTCAAAAAGCTGTACTACTTTCGTGTGTCGAGATATTCGATTTTTTTCAAAATTTTGTGAGCCGAGGTATTCAATTTTGAAAAATCGAATTTTGGCCAAAAATACATGAAAATTCTCAAAAAAATAAATGGCCATTTTTTAATTGGAAAAAACGTCCTCTTTCGAACCGTGCTACTCAAAAAGCTGTACTACTTCTGTGAGTCGAGATATTCGATTTTTTTCAAAATTTTGTGAGTCGAGGTATGCAATTTTGAAAAATCGAATTTTGGCCAAAAATACATGAAAATTCTCAAAAAAATAAATGGCCATTTTTTAATTGGAAAAAACGTCCTCTTTCGAACCTCAAAAAGCTGTACTACTTTTGTGAGTCGAGATATTCGATTTTTTTCAAAAGTTTGTGAGTCGAGGTATTCAATTTTAAAAATCGAATTTTGGCCAAAAATACATGAAAATTCTCAAAAAAATAAATGGCCATTTTTTAATTGAAAAAAACGTCCTCTTTCGAACCGTGCTACTCAAAAAGCTGTACTACTTTTGTGAATCGAGATATTCGATTTTTTTCAAAATTTTGTGAGTCGAGGTATTCAATTTTGAAAAATCGAATTTTGGCCAAAAATACATGAAAATTCTCAAAAAAATAAATGGCCATTTTTTAATTGGAAAAAACGTCCTCTTTCGAACCGTGCTACTCAAAAAGCTGTACTACTTTCGTGTGTCGAGATATTCGATTTTTTTCAAAATTTTGTGAGCCGAGGTATTCAATTTTGAAAAATCGAATTTTGGCCAAAAATACATGAAAATTCTCAAAAAAATAAATGGCCATTTTTTAATTGGAAAAAACGTCCTCTTTCGAACCGTGCTACTCAAAAAGCTGTACTACTTTTGTGAGTCGAGATATTCGATTTTTTTCAAAATTTTGTGAGTCGAGGTATGCAATTTTGAAAAATCGAATTTTGGCCAAAAATACATGAAAATTCTCAAAAAAATAAATGGCCATTTTTTAATTGGAAAAAACGTCCTCTTTTGAACCGTTCTACTCAAAAAGCTGTACTACTTTTGTGCGTCGAGATATTCGATTTTTTTTCAAAAGTTTGTGAGTCGAGGTATTCAATTTTGAAAAATCGAATTTTGGCCAAAAATACATGAAAATTCTCAAAAAAATAAATGGCCATTTTTTAATTGGAAAAAACGTCCTCTTTCGAACCGTGCTACTCAAAAAGCTGTACTACTTTTGTGATTCGAGATATTCGATTTTTTCAAAAGTTTGTGAGTCGAGGTATTCAATTTTGAAAAATCGAATTTTGGCCAAAAATACATGAAAATTCTCAAAAAAATAAATGGCCATTTTTTAATTGGAAAAAACGTCCTCTTTCGAACCGTGCTACTCAAAAAGCTGTACTACTTCTGTGAGTCGAGATATTCGATTTTTTTCAAAATTTTGTGAGTCGAGGTATTCAATTTTGAAAAATCGATTTTTGGCCAAAAATACATGAAAATTCTCAAAAAAATAAATGGCCATTTTTTAATTGGAAAAAACATCCTCTTTCGAACCGTGCTACTCAAAAAGCTGTACTACTTTTGTGTGTCGAGATATTCGATTTTTTTCAAAATTTTGTGAGCCGAGGTATTCAAGTTTTAAAAATCGAATTTTGGCCAAAAATACATGAAAATTCTCAAAAAAATAAATGGCCATTTTTTAATTGGAAAAAACGTCCTCTTTCGAACCGTGCTACTCAAAAAGCTGTACTACTTTCGTGTGTCGAGATATTCGATTTTTTTCAAAATTTTGTGAGCCGAGGTATTCAATTTTGAAAAATCGAATTTTGGCCAAAAATACATGAAAATTCTCAAAAAAATAAATGGCCATTTTTTAATTGGAAAAAACGTCCTCTTTCGAACCGTGCTACTCAAAAAGCTGTACTACTTCTGTGAGTCGAGATATTCGATTTTTTTCAAAATTTTGTGAGTCGAGGTATGCAATTTTGAAAAATCGAATTTTGGCCAAAAATACATGAAAATTCTCAAAAAAATAAATGGCCATTTTTTAATTGGAAAAAACGTCCTCTTTCGAACCTCAAAAAGCTGTACTACTTTTGTGAGTCGAGATATTCGATTTTTTTCAAAAGTTTGTGAGTCGAGGTATTCAATTTTAAAAATCGAATTTTGGCCAAAAATACATGAAAATTCTCAAAAAAATAAATGGCCATTTTTTAATTGAAAAAAACGTCCTCTTTCGAACCGTGCTACTCAAAAAGCTGTACTACTTTTGTGAATCGAGATATTCGATTTTTTTCAAAATTTTGTGAGTCGAGGTATTCAATTTTGAAAAATCGAATTTTGGCCAAAAATACATGAAAATTCTCAAAAAAATAAATGGCCATTTTTTAATTGGAAAAAACGTCCTCTTTCGAACCGTGCTACTCAAAAAGCTGTACTACTTTTGTGAGTCGAGATATTCGATTTTTTTCAAAATTTTGTGAGTCGAGGTATGCAATTTTGAAAAATCGAATTTTGGCCAAAAATACATGAAAATTCTCAAAAAAATAAATGGCCATTTTTTAATTGGAAAAAACGTCCTCTTTCGAACCGTGCTACTCAAAAAGCTGTACTACTTTTGTGAGTCGAGATATTCGATTTTTTTCAAAAGTTTGTGAGTCGAGGTATTCAATTTTGAAAAATCGAATTTTGGCCAAAAATACATGAAAATTCTCAAAAAAATAAATGGCCATTTTTTAATTGGAAAAAACGTCCTCTTTCGAACCGTGCTACTCAAAAAGCTGTACTACTTTTGTGAGTCGAGATATTCGATTTTTTTCAAAATTTTGTGAGTCGAGGTATTCAATTTTGAAAAATCGAATTTTGGCCAAAAATACATGAAAATTCTCAAAAAAATAAATGGCCATTTTTTAATTGAAAAAAACGACCTCTTTCGAACCGTTCTACTCAAAAAGCTGTACTACTTTTGTGAGTCGAGATATTCGATTTTTTTCAAAAGTTTGTGAGTCGAGGTATCCAATTTTGAAAAATCGAATTTTGGCCAAAAATACATGAAAATTTTAAAAAAAAATGAATGGGCATTTTTTAATTGGAAAAAACGACCTCTTTCGAACCGTTCTACTCAAAAAGCTGTACTACTTTTGTGAGTCGAGATATTCGATTTTTTTCAAAAGTTTGTGAGTCGAGGTATCCAATTTTGAAAAATCGAATTTTGGCCAAAAATACATGAAAATTCTCAAAAAAATAAATGGCCATTTTTTAATTGGAAAAAACGTCCTCTTTCGAACCGTGCTACTCAAAAAGCTGTACTACTTTTGTGAGTCGAGATATTCGATTTTTTTCAAAATTTTGTGAGTCGAGGTATTCAATTTTGAAAAATCGAATTTTGGCCAAAAATACATGAAAATTCTCAAAAAAATAAATGGCCATTTTTTAATTGGAAAAAACGTCCTCTTTCGAACCGTTCTACTCCAAAAGCTGTACTACTTTTGTGAGTCGAGATATTCGATTTTTTTCAAAAGTTTGTGAGTCGAGGTATTCAATTTTGAAAAATCGAATTTTGGCCAAAAATACATGAAAATTCTCAAAAAAATAAATGGCCATTTTTTAATTGGAAAAAACGTCCTCTTTCGAACCGTGCTACTCAAAAAGCTGTACTACTTCTGTGAGTCGAGATATTCGTTTTTTTTACAAAATTTTGTGAGTCGAGGTATTCAATTTTGAAAATCGAATTTTTGCCAAAAATACATGAAAATTCTCAAAAAAATAAATGGCCATTTTTTAATTGGAAGAAACGTCCTCTTTCGAACCGTTCTACTCAAAAAGCTGTACTACTTTTGTGAGTCGAGATATTCGATTTTTTTTTCAAAAGTTTGTGAGTCGAGGTATTCAATTTTGAAAAATCGAATTTTGGCCAAAAATACATGAAAATTCTCAAAAAAATAAATGGCCATTTTTTAATTGGAAAATCGTCCTCTTTCGAACCGTGCTACTCAAAAAGCTGTACTACTTTTGTGAGTCGAGATATTCGATTTTTTTCAAAATTTTGTGTGTCGGGGTATTCAATTTTGAAAAATCGAATTTTGGCCAAAAATACATGAAAATTCTCAAAAAAATAAATGGCCAATTTTTAATTGGAAAAAACGTCCTCTTTCGAACCGTTCTACTCAAAAAGCTGTACTACTTTTGTGAGTCGAGATATTCGATTTTTTTCAAAAGTTTGTGAGTCGAGGTATTCAATTTTGAAAAATCGAATTTTGGCCAAAAATACATGAAAATTCTCAAAAAAATAAATTTCCATTTTTTAATTGGAAAAAACGTCCTCTTTCGAACCGTGCTACTCAAAAAGCTGTACTACTTTTGTGAGTCGAGATATTCGATTTTTTTCAAAAGTTTGTGAGCCGAGGTATTCAATTTTTAAAAATCGAATTTTGGCCAAAAATACATGAAAATTCTCAAAAAAATAAATGGCCATTTTTTAATTGGAAAAAAGTCCTCTTTCGAACCTCAAAAAGCTGTACTACTTTTGTGAGTCGAGATATTCGATTTTTTTCAAAAGTTTGTGAGTCGAGGTATTCAATTTTAAAAATCGAATTTTGGCCAAAAATACATGAAAATTCTCAAAAAAATAAATGACCATTTTTTAATTGGAAAAAACGTCCTCTTTCGAACCGTGCTACTCAAAAAGCTGTACTACTTTTGTGAGTCGAGATATTCGATTTTTTTCAAAATTTTGTGAGTCGGGGTATTCAATTTTGAAAAATCGAATTTTGGCCAAAAATACATGAAAATTCTCAAAAAAATAAATGGCCATTTTTTAATTGGAAAAAACGTCCTCTTTCGAACCGTGCTACTCAAAAAGCTGTACTACTTTTGTGAGTCGAGATATTCGATTTTTTTCAAAATTTTGTGAGTCGAGGTATGCAATTTTGAAAAATCGAATTTTGGCCAAAAATACATGAAAATTCTCAAAAAAATAAATGGCCATTTTTTAATTGGAAAAAACGTCCTCTTTCGAACCGTTCTACTCAAAAAGCTGTACTACTTTTGTGAGTCGAGATATTCGATTTTTTTCAAAAGTTTGTGAGTCGAGGTATTCAATTTTGAAAAATCGAATTTTGGCCAAAAATACATGAAAATTCTCAAAAAAATAAATGGCCATTTTTTCATTGGAAAAAACGTCCTCTTTCGAACCGTGCTACTCAAAAAGCTGTACTACTTTTGTGAGTCGAGATATTCGATTTTTTTCAAAATTTTGTGTGTCGGGGTATTCAATTTTGAAAAATCGAATTTTGGCCAAAAATACATGAAAATTCTCAAAAAAATAAATGGCCATTTTTTAATTGGAAAAAACGTCCTCTTTCGAACCGTGCTACTCAAAAAGCTGTACTACTTTTGTGAGTCGAGATATTCGATTTTTTTCAAAAGTTTGTGAGTCGAGGTATTCAATTTTGAAAAATCGAATTTTGGCCAAAAATCATGAAAATTCTCAAAAAAATAAATGGCCATTTTTTAATTGGAAAAAACGTCCTCTTTCGAACCGTGCTACTCAAAAAGCTGTACTACTTCTGTGAGTCGAGATATTCGATTTTTTTCAAAATTTTGTGAGTCGAGGTATGCAATTTTGAAAAATCGAATTTTGGCCAAAAATACATGAAAATTCTCAAAAAAATAAATGGCCATTTTTTAATTGGAAAAAACGTCCTCTTTCGAACCTCAAAAAGCTGTACTACTTTTGTGAGTCGAGATATTCGATTTTTTTCAAAAGTTTGTGAGTCGAGGTATTCAATTTTAAAAATCGAATTTTGGCCAAAAATACATGAAAATTCTCAAAAAAATAAATGGCCATTTTTTAATTGGAAAAAACGTCCTCTTTCGAACCGTGCTACTCAAAAAGCTGTACTACTTTTGTGAGTCGAGATATTCGATTTTTTTCAAAATTTTGTGAGTCGAGGTATTCAATTTTGAAAAATCGAATTTTGGCCAAAAATACATGAAAATTCTCAAAAAAATAAATGGCCATTTTTTAATTGGAAAAAACGTCCTCTTTCGAACCTCAAAAAGCTGTACTACTTTTGTGAGTCGAGATATTCGATTTTTTCAAAAGTTTGTGAGTCGAGGTATTCAATTTTAAAAATCGAATTTTGGCCAAAAATACATGAAAATTCTCAAAAAAATAAATGGCCAGTTTTTAATTGGAAAAAACGTCCTCTTTCGAACCGTGCTACTCAAAAAGCTGTACTACTTTTGTGAGTCGAGATATTCAATTTTTTTCAAAATTTTGTGAGTCGAGGTATTCAATTTTGAAAAATCGAATTTTGGCCAAAAATACATGAAAATTCTCAAAAAAATAAATGGCCATTTTTTAATTGGAAAAAACGTCCTCTTTCGAACCGTGCTACTCAAAAAGCTGTACTACTTTTGTGAGTCGAGATATTCGATTTTTTTCAAAATTTTGTGAGTCGAGGTATGCAATTTTGAAAAATCAAATTTTGGCCAAAAATACATGAAAATTCTCAAAAAAATAAATGGCCATTTTTTAATTGGAAAAAACGTCCTCTTTCGAACCGTTCTACTCAAAAAGCTGTACTACTTTTGTGAGTCGAGATATTCGATTTTTTTCAAAAGTTTGTGAGTCGAGGTATTCAATTTTGAAAAATTGAATTTTGGCCAAAAATACATGAAAATTCTCAAAAAAATAAATGGCCATTTTTTAATTGGAAAAAACGTCCTCTTTCGAACCGTGCTACTCAAAAAGCTGTACTACTTTTGTGAGTCGAGATATTCGATTTTTTTAAAAATTTTGTGAGTCGAGGTATTCAATTTTGAAAAATCGAATTTTGGCCAAAAATACATGAAAATTCTCAAAAAAATAAATGGCCATTTTTTAATTGAAAAAAACGTCCTCTTTCGAACCGTTCTACTCAAAAAGCTGTACTACTTTTGTGAGTCGAGATATTCGATTTTTTTCAAAAGTTTGTGAGTCGAGGTATGCAATTTTGAAAAATCGAATTTTGGCCAAAAATACATGAAAATTCTCAAAAAAATAAATGGCCAGTTTTTAATTGGAAAAAACGTCCTCTTTCGAACCGTGCTACTCAAAAAGCTGTACTACTTTTGTGAGTCGAGATATCCGATTTTTTTCAAAATTTTGTGAGTCGAGGTATTCAATTTTGAAAAATCGAATTTTGGCCAAAAATACATGAAAATTCTCAAAAAAATAAATGGCCATTTTTTAATTGGAAAAAACGTCCTCTTTCGAACCGTTCTACTCAAAAAGCTGTACTACTTTTGTGAGTCGAGATATTCGATTTTTTTCAAAATTTTGTGAGTCGAGGTATTCAATTTTGAAAAATCGAATTTTGGCCAAAAATACATGAAAATTCTCAAAAAAATAAATGGCCATTTTTTAATTGGAAAAAACGTCCTCTTTCGAACCGTTCTACTCAAAAAGCTGTACTACTTTTGTGAGTCGTGATATTCGATTTTTTTCAAAAGTTTGTGAGTCGAGGTATCCAATTTTGAAAAATCGAATTTTGGCCAAAAATACATGAAAATTCTCAAAAAAATAAATGGCCATTTTTTAATTGGAAAAAACGTCCTCTTTCGAACCGTGCTACTCAAAAAGATGTACTACTTTTGTGAGTCGAGATATTCGATTTTTTTCAAAATTTTGTGAGTCGAGGTATTCAATTTTGAAAAATCGAATTTTGGCCAAAAATACATGAAAATTCTCAAAAAAATAAATGGTCATTTTTTAATTGGAAAAAACGTCCTCTTTCGAACCGTTCTACTCAAAAAGCTGTACTACTTTTGTGAGTCGAGATATTCGATTTTTTTCAAAAGTTTGTGAGTCGAGGTATTCAATTTTGAAAAATCGAATTTTGGCCAAAAATACATGAAAATTCTCAAAAAAATAAATTTCCATTTTTTAATTGGAAAAAACGTCCTCTTTCGAACCGTGCTACTCAAAAAGCTGTACTACTTTTGTGAGTCGAGATATTCGATTTTTTTCAAAAGTTTGTGAGTCGAGGTATTCAATTTTGAAAAATCGAATTTTGGCCAAAAATCATGAAAATTCTCAAAAAAATAAATGGCCATTTTTTAATTGGAAAAAACGTCCTCTTTCGAACCTCAAAAAGCTGTACTACTTTTGTGAGTCGAGATATTCGATTTTTTTCAAAAGTTTGTGAGTCGAGGTATTCAATTATAAAAATCGAATTTTGGCCAAAAATACATGAAAATTCTCAAAAAAATAAATGGCCATTTTTTAATTGGAAAAAACGTCCTCTTTCGAACCGAGCTACTCAAAAAGCTGTACTACTTTTGTGAGTCGAGATATTCGATTTTTTTCAAAATTTTGTGAGTCGAGGTATTCAATTTTGAAAAATCGAATTTTGGCCAAAAATACATGAAAATTCTCAAAAAAATAAATGGCCATTTTTTATTTGGAAAAAACGTGCTCTTTCGAACCTCAAAAAGCTGTACTACTTTTGTGAGTCGAGATATTCGATTTTTTTCAAAAGTTTGTTAGTCGAGGTATTCAATTTTAAAAATCGAATTTTGACAAAAAATACATGACAATTCTCAAAAAAATAAATGGCCAGTTTTTAATTGGAAAAAACGTCCTCTTTCGAACCGTGCTACTCAAAAAGCTGTACTACTTTTGTGAGTCGAGATATTCGATTTTTTTCAAAATTTTGTGAGTCGAGGTATTCAATTTTGAAAAATCGAATTTTGGCCAAAAATAAAAAAAATAAAAAAAATTTTGTGAGTCGAGGTATTCAATTTTGAAAAATCGAATTTTGGCCAAAAATACATGAAAATTCTCAAAAAAATAAATGGCCATTTTTTCATTGGAAAAAACGTCCTCTTTCGAACCGTGCTACTCAAAAAGCTGTACTACTTTTGTGAGTCGAGATATTCGATTTTTTTTCAAAATTTTGTGAGTCGAGGTATTCAATTTTGAAAAATCGAATTTTGGCCAAAAATACATGAAAATTCTCAAAAAAATAAATGGCCATTTTTTAATTGGAAAAAACGTCCTCTTTCGAACCGTTCTACTCAAAAAGCTGTACTACTTTTGTGAGTCGAGATATTCGATTTTTTTCAAAAGTTTGTGAGTCGAGGTATCCAATTTTGAAAAATCGAATTTTGGCCAAAAATACATGAAAATTCTCAAAAAAATAAATGGCCATTTTTTAATTGGAAAAAACGTCCTCTTTCGAACCGTGCTACTCAAAAAGCTATACTACTTTTGTGAGTCGAGATATTCGATTTTTTTCAAAATTTTGTGTGTCGGGGTATTCAATTTTGAAAAATCGAATTTTGGCCAAAAATACATGAAAATTCTCAAAAAAATAAATGGCCATTTTTTAATTGGAAAAAACGTCCTCTTTCGAACCGTTCTACTCAAAAAGCTGTACTACTTTTGTGAGTCGAGATATTCGATTTTTTTCAAAAGTTTGTGAGTCGAGGTATTCAATTTTGAAAAATCGAATTTTGGCCAAAAATACATGAAAATTCTCAAAAAAATAAATTTCCATTTTTTAATTGGAAAAAACGTCCTCTTTCGAACCGTGCTACTCAAAAAGCTGTACTACTTTTGTGAGTCGAGATATTCGATTTTTTTCAAAAGTTTGTGAGTCGAGGTATTCAATTTTGAAAAATCGAATTTTGGCCAAAAATACATGAAAATTCTCAAAAAAATAAATGGACATTTTTTAATTGGAAAAAACGTCCTCTTTCGAACCGTTCTACTCAAAAAGCTGTACTACTTTTGTGAGTCGAGATATTCGATTTTTTTTCAAAAGTTTGTGAGTCGAGGTATTCAATTTTGAAAAATCGAATTTTGGCCAAAAATACATGAAAATTCTCAAAAAAATAAATGGCCATTTTTTAATTGGAAAAAACGTCCTCTTTCGAACCGTGCTACTCAAAAAGCTGTACTACTTTTGTGAGTCGAGATATTCGATTTTTTCAAAAGTTTGTGAGTCGAGGTATTCAATTTTGAAAAATCGAATTTTGGCCAAAAATACATGAAAATTTTCAAAAAAATAAATGGCCATTTTTTAATTGGAAAAAACGTCCTCTTTCGAACCGTGCTACTCAAAAAGCTGTACTACTTCTGTGAGTCGAGATATTCGATTTTTTTCAAAATTTTGTGAGTCGAGGTATTCAATTTTGAAAAATCGATTTTTGGCCAAAAATACATGAAAATTCTCAAAAAAATAAATGGCCATTTTTTAATTGGAAAAAACATCCTCTTTCGAACCGTGCTACTCAAAAAGCTGTACTACTTTTGTGTGTCGAGATATTCGATTTTTTTCAAAATTTTGTGAGCCGAGGTATTCAATTTTTAAAAATCGAATTTTGGCCAAAAATACATGAAAATTCTCAAAAAAATAAATGGCCATTTTTTAATTGGAAAAAACGTCCTCTTTCGAACCGTGCTACTCAAAAAGCTGTACTACTTTCGTGTGTCGCGATATTCGATTTTTTTCAAAATTTTGTGAGCCGAGGAATTCAATTTTAAAAATCGAATTTTGGCCAAAAATACATGAAAATTCTCAAAAAAATAAATGGCCATTTTTTAATTGGAAAAAACGGCCTCTTTCGAACCGTGCTACTCAAAAAGCTGTACTACTTTTGTGAGTCGAGATATTCGATTTTTTTCAAAATTTTGTGAGTCGAGGTATTCAATTTTGAAAAATCGAATTTTGGCCAAAAATACATGAAAATTCTCAAAAAAATAAATGGCCATTTTTTAATTGGAAAAACGTCCTCTTTCGAACCGTGCTACTCAAAAAGCTGTACTACTTTTGTGAGTCGAGATATTCGACTTTTTTCAAAATTTTGTGAGTCGAGGTATGCAATTTTGAAAAATCGAATTTTGGCCAAAAATACATGAAAATTCTCAAAAAAATAAATGGCCATTTTTTAATTGGAAAAAACGTCCTCTTTCGAACCGTTCTACTCAAAAAGCTGTACTACTTTTGTGAGTCGAGATATTCGATTTTTTTCAAAAGTTTGTGAGTCGAGGTAGTTAATTTTGAAAAATCGAATTTTGGCCAAAAATACATGAAAATTCTCAAAAAAATAAATGGCCATTTTTTAATTGGAAAAAACGTCCTCTTTCGAACCGTGCTACTCAAAAAGCTGTACTACTTTCGTGTGTCGCGATATTCGATTTTTTTCAAAATTTTGTGAGCCGAGGTATTCAATTTTGAAAAATCGAATTTTGGCCAAAAATACATGAAAATTCTCAAAAATATAAATGGCCATTTTTTAATTGGAAAAAACGTCCTCTTTCGAACCGTGCTACTCAAAAAGCTGTACTACTTTTGTGAGTCGAGATATTCGATTTTTTTCAAAATTTTGTGTGTCGGTGTATTCAATTTTGAAAAATCGAATTTTGGCCAAAAATACATGAAAATTCTCAAAAAAATAAATGGCCATTTTTTAATTGGAAAAAACGTCCTCTTTCGAACCGTGCTACTCAAAAAGCTGTACTACTTCTGTGAGTCGAGATATTCGATTTTTTTCAAAATTTTGTGAGTCGAGGTATGCAATTTTGAAAAATCGAATTTTGGCCAAAAATACATGAAAATTCTCAAAAAAATAAATGGCCATTTTTTAATTGGAAAAAACGTGCTCTTTCGAACCGTTCTACTCAAAAAGCTGTACTACTTTCGTGTGTCGCGATATTCGATTTTTTTCAAAATTTTGTGAGCCGAGGTATTCAATTTTGAAAAATCGAATTTTGGCCAAAAATACATGAAAATTCTCAAAAATATAAATGGCCATTTTTTAATTGGAAAAAACGTCCTCTTTCGAACCGTGCTACTCAAAAAGCTGTACTACTTTTGTGAGTCGAGATATTCGATTTTTTTCAAAATTTTGTGTGTCGGTGTATTCAATTTTGAAAAATCTAATTTTGGCCAAAAATACATGAAAATTCTCAAAAAGATAAATGGCCATTTTTTAATTGGAAAAAACGTCCTCTTTCGAACCGTGCTACTCAAAAAGCTGTACTACTTCTGTGAGTCGAGATATTCGATTTTTTTCAAAATTTTGTGAGTCGAGGTATGCAATTTTGAAAAATCGAATTTTGGCCAAAAATACATGAAAATTCTCAAAAAAATAAATGGCCATTTTTTAATTGGAAAAAACGTCCTCTTTCGAACCGTGCTACTCAAAAAGCTGTACTACTTTTGTGAGTCGAGATATTCGATTTTTTTCAAAATTTTGTGAGTCGAGGTATTTAATTTTGAAAAATCGAATTTTGGCCAAAAATACATGAAAATTCTCAAAAAAATAAATGGCCAATTTTTAATTGGAAAAACGTCCTCTTTCGAACCGTGCTACTCAAAAAGCTGTACTACTTTCGTGTGTCGCGATATTCGATTTTTTTCAAAATTTTGTGAGCCGAGGTATTCAATTTTGAAAAATCGAATTTTGGCCAAAAATACATGAAAATTCTCAAAAATATAAATGGCCATTTTTTAATTGGAAAAAACGTCCTCTTTCGAACCGTGCTACTCAAAAAGCTGTACTACTTTTGTGAGTCGAGATATTCGATTTTTTTCAAAATTTTGTGTGTCGGTGTATTCAATTTTGAAAAATCGAATTTTGGCCAAAAATACATGAAAATTCTCAAAAAAATAAATGGCCATTTTTTAATTGGAAAAAACGTCCTCTTTAGAACCGTGCTACTCAAAAAGCTGTACTACTTCTGTGAGTCGAGATATTCGATTTTTTTCAAAATTTTGTGAGTCGAGGTATGCAATTTTGAAAAATCGAATTTTGGCCAAAAATACATGAAAATTCTCAAAAAAATAAATGGCCATTTTTTAATTGGAAAAAACGTCCTCTTTCGAACCGTTCTACTCAAAAAGCTGTACTACTTTTGTGAGTCGAGATATTCGATTTTTTTCAAAAGTTTGTGAGTCGAGGTATTCAATTTTAAAAATCGAATTTTGGCCAAAAATACATGAAAATTCTCAAAAAAATAAATGGCCATTTTTTAATTGGAAAAAACGTCCTCTTTCGAACCGTGCTACTCAAAAAGCTGTACTACTTTTGTGAGTCGAGATATTCGATTTTTTTCAAAATTTTGTGAGTCGAGGTATTCAATTTTGAAAAATCGAATTTTGGCCAAAAATACATGAAAATTCTCAAAAAAATAAATGGCCATTTTTTAATTGGAAAAACGTCCTCTTTCGAACCGTGCTACTCAAAAAGCTGTACTACTTTTGTGAGTCGAGATATTCGACTTTTTTCAAAATTTTGTGAGTCGAGGTATGCAATTTTGAAAAATCGAATTTTGGCCAAAAATACATGAAAATTCTCAAAAAAATAAATGGCCATTTTTTAATTGGAAAAAACGTCCTCTTTCGAACCGTTCTACTCAAAAAGCTGTACTACTTTTGTGAGTCGAGATATTCGATTTTTTTCAAAAGTTTGTGAGTCGAGGTATTTAATTTTGAAAAATCGAATTTTGGCCAAAAATACATGAAAATTCTCAAAAAAATAAATGGCCATTTTTTCATTGGAAAAAACGTCCTCTTTCGAACCGTGCTACTCAAAAAGCTGTACTACTTTTGTGAGTCGAGATATTCGATTTTTTTCAAAATTTTGTGATTCGAGGTATTCAATTTTGAAAAATCGAATTTTGGCCAAAAATACATGAAAATTCTCAAAAAAATAAATGGCCATTTTTTAATTGGAAAAAACGTCCTCTTTCGAACCGTGCTACTCAAAAAGCTGTACTACTTTTGTGTGTCCAGATATTCGATTTTTTTCAAAATTTTGTGAGCCGAGGTATTCAATTTTTAAAAATCGAATTTTGGCCAAAAATACATGAAAATTCTCAAAAAAATAAATGGCCATTTTTTAATTGGAAAAAAGTCCTCTTTCGAACCTCAAAAAGCTGTACTACTTTTGTGAGTCGAGATATTCGATTTTTTTCAAAATTTTGTGAGTCGAGGTATTCAATTTTGAAAAATCGAATTTTGGCCAAAAATACATGAAAATTCTCAAAAAAATAAATGGCAATTTTTTAATTGGAAAAAACGTCCTCTTTCGAACCGTTCTACTCAAAAAGCTGTACTACTTTTGTGAGTCGAGATATTCGATTTTTTTCAAAAGTTTGTGAGTCGAGGTATTCAATTTTGAAAAATCGAATTTTGGCCAAAAATACATGAAAATTCTCAAAAAAATAAATGGCCATTTTTTAATTGGAAAAAACGTCCTCTTTCGAACCGTGCTACTCAAAAAGCTGTACTACTTTTGTGAGTCGAGATATTCGATATTTTTCAAAAGTTTGTGAGTCGAGGTTTTCAATTTTGAAAAATCGAATTTTGGCCAAAAATACATGAAAATTCTCAAAAAAATAAATGGCCATTTTTTAATTGGAAAAAACGTCCTCTTTCGAACCGTGCTACTCAAAAAGCTGTACTACTTCTGTGAGTCGAGATATTCGATTTTTTTCAAAATTTTGTGAGTCGAGGTATGCAATTTTGAAAAATCGAATTTTGGCCAAAAATACATGAAAATTCTCAAAAAAATAAATGGCCATTTTTTAATTGGAAAAAACGTCCTCTTTCGAACCGTTCTACTCAAAAAGCTGTACTACTTTTGTGAGTCGAGATATTCGAATTTTTTTCAAAAGTTTGTGAGTCGAGGTATTCAATTTTGAAAAATCGAATTTTGGCCAAAAATACATGAAAATTCTCAAAAAAATAACTGGCCATTTTTTAATTGGAAAAAACGTCCTCTTTCGAACCGTGCTACTCAAAAAGCTGTACTACTTTTGTGAGTCAAGATATTCGATTTTTTCAAAAGTTTGTGAGTCGAGGTATTCAATTTTGAAAAATCGAATTTTGGCCAAAAATACATGAAAATTCTCAAAAAAAATAAATGGCCATTTTTTAATTGGAAAAAACGTCCTCTTTCGAACCGTGCTACTCAAAAAGCTGTACTACTTCTGTGAGTCGAGATATTCGATTTTTTTCAAAATTTTGTGAGTCGAGGTATTCAATTTTGAAAAATCGATTTTTGGCCAAAAATACATGAAAATTCTCAAAAAAATAAATGGCCATTTTTTAATTGGAAAAAACGTCCTCTTTCGAACCGTGCTACTCAAAAAGCTGTACTACTTTCGTGTGTCGCGATATTCGATTTTTTTCAAAATTTTGTGAGCCGAGGTATTCAATTTTGAAAAATCGAATTTTGGCCAAAAATACATGAAAATTCTCAAAAAAATAAATGGCCATTTTTTAATTGGAAAAAACGTCCTTTTTCGAACCGTGCTACTCAAAAAATGGCCATTTTTTAATTGGAAAAAACGTCCTCTTTCGAACCGTGCTACTCAAAAAGCTGTACTACTTTTGTGAGTCGAGATATTCGATTTTTTTCAAAATTTTGTGAGTCGAGGTATGCAATTTTGAAAAATCGAATTTTGGCCAAAAATACATGAAAATTCTCAAAAAAATAAATGGCCATTTTTTAATTGGAAAAAACGTCCTCTTTCGAACCGTTCTACTCAAAAAGCTGTACTACTTTTGTGAGTCGAGATATTCGATTTTTTTCAAAAGTTTGTGAGTCGAGGTATTCAATTTTGAAAAATCGAATTTTGGCCAAAAATACATGAAAATTCTCAAAAAAATAAATGGCCATTTGTTAATTGGAAAAAACGTCCTCTTTCGAACCGTGCTACTCAAAAAGCTGTACTACTTTTGTGAGTCGTGATATTCGATTTTTTTCAAAATTTTATGATTCGAGGTATTCAATTTTGAAAAATCGAATTTTGGCCAAAAATACATGAAAATTCTCAAAAAAATAAATGGCCATTTTTTAATTGGAAAAAACGTCCTCTTCCGAACCGTTCTACTCAAAAAGCTGTACTACTTCTGTGAGTCGAGATATTCGATTTTTTTCAAAATTTTGTGAGTCGAGGTATTCAATTTTGAAAAATCGATTTTTGGCCAAAAATACATGAAAATTCTCAAAAAAATAAATGGCCATTTTTTAATTGGAAAAAACGTCCTCTTTCGAACCGTGCTACTCAAAAAGCTGTACTACTTTCGTGTGTCGCGATATTCGATTTTTTTCAAAATTTTGTGAGCCGAGGTATTCAATTTTGAAAAATCGAATTTTGGCCAAAAATACATGAAAATTCTCAAAAAAATAAATGGCCATTTTTTAATTGGAAAAAACGTCCTTTTTCGAACCGTGCTACTCAAAAAATGGCCATTTTTTAATTGGAAAAAACGACCTCTTTCGAACCGTGCTACTCAAAAAGCTGTACTACTTTTGTGAGTCGAGATATTCGATTTTTTTCAAAATTTTGTGAGTCGAGGTATGCAATTTTGAAAAATCGAATTTTGGCCAAAAATACATGAAAATTCTCAAAAAAATAAATGGCCATTTTTTAATTGGAAAAAACGTCCTCTTTCGAACCGTTCTACTCAAAAAGCTGTACTACTTTTGTGAGTCGAGATATTCGATTTTTTTCAAAAGTTTGTGAGTCGAGGTATTCAATTTTGAAAAATCGAATTTTGGCCAAAAATACATGAAAATTCTCAAAAAAATAAATGGCCATTTGTTAATTGGAAAAAACGTCCTCTTTCGAACCGTGCTACTCAAAAAGCTGTACTACTTTTGTGAGTCGTGATATTCGATTTTTTTCAAAATTTTGTGATTCGAGGTATTCAATTTTGAAAAATCGAATTTTGGCCAAAAATACATGAAAATTCTCAAAAAAATAAATGGCCATTTTTTAATTGGAAAAAACGTCCTCTTTCGAACCGTGCTACTCAAAAAGCTGTACTACTTTTGTGAGTCGAGATATTCGATTTTTTTCAAAATTTTGTGAGTCGAGGTTGCAATTTGGAAAAATCGAATTTTGGCCAAAAATACATGAAAATTCTCAAAAAAATAAATGGCCATTTTTTAATTGGAAAAAACGTCCTCTTTCGAACCGTTCTACTCAAAAAGCTGTACTACTTTTGTGAGTCGAGATATTCGATATTTTTCAAAAGTTTGTGAGTCGAGGTATTCAATTTTGAAAAATCGAATTTTGGCCAAAAATACATGAAAATTCTCAAAAAAATAAATGGCCATTTTTTCATTGGAAAAAACGTCCTCTTTCGAACCGTGCTACTCAAAAAGCTGTACTACTTTTGTGAGTCGAGATATTCGATTTTTTTCAAAATTTTGTGAGTCGAGGTATTCAATTTTGAAAAATCGAATTTTGGCCAAAAATACATGAAAATTCTCAAAAAAATAAATGGCAATTTTTTAATTGGAAAAAACGTCCTCTTTCGAACCGTTCTACTCAAATAGCTGTACTACTTTTGTGAGTCGAGATATTCGATTTTTTTCAAAAGTTTGTGAGTCGAGGTATTCAATTTTGAAAAATCGAATTTTGGCCAAAAATACATGAAAATTCTCAAAAAAATAAATTTCCATTTTTTAATTGGAAAAAACGTCCTCTTTCGAACCGTGCTACTCAAAAAGCTGTACTACTTTTGTGAGTCGAGATATTCGATTTTTTTCAAAAGTTTGTGAGTCGAGGTATTCAATTTTGAAAAATCGAATTTTGGCCAAAAATCATGAAAATTCTCAAAAAAATAAATGGCCATTTTTTAATTGGAAAAAACGTCCTTTTTCGAACCGTGCTACTCAAAAAATGGCCATTTTTTAATTGGAAAAAACGTCCTCTTTCGAACCGTGCTACTCAAAAAGCTGTACTACTTTTGTGAGTCGAGATATTCGATTTTTTTCAAAATTTTGTGAGTCGAGGTATGCAATTTTGAAAAATCGAATTTTGGCCAAAAATACATGAAAATTCTCAAAAAAATAAATGGCCATTTTTTAATTGGAAAAAACGTCCTCTTTCGAACCGTTCTACTCAAAAAGCTGTACTACTTTTGTGAGTCGAGATATTCGATTTTTTTCAAAAGTTTGTGAGTCGAGGTATTCAATTTTGAAAAATCGAATTTTGGCCAAAAATACATGAAAATTCTCAAAAAAATAAATGGCCATTTGTTAATTGGAAAAAACGTCCTCTTTCGAACCGTGCTACTCAAAAAGCTGTACTACTTTTGTGAGTCGTGATATTCGATTTTTTTCAAAATTTTGTGATTCGAGGTATTCAATTTTGAAAAATCGAATTTTGGCCAAAAATACATGAAAATTCTCAAAAAAATAAATGGCCATTTTTTAATTGGAAAAAACGTCCTCTTTCGAACCGTGCTACTCAAAAAGCTGTACTACTTTTGTGAGTCGAGATATTCGATTTTTTTCAAAATTTTGTGAGTCGAGGTTGCAATTTTGAAAAATCGAATTTTGGCCAAAAATACATGAAAATTCTCAAAAAAATAAATGGCCATTTTTTAATTGGAAAAAACGTCCTCTTTCGAACCGTTCTACTCAAAAAGCTGTACTACTTTTGTGAGTCGAGATATTCGATATTTTTCAAAAGTTTGTGAGTCGAGGTATTCAATTTTGAAAAATCGAATTTTGGCCAAAAATACATGAAAATTCTCAAAAAAATAAATGGCCATTTTTTCATTGGAAAAAACGTCCTCTTTCGAACCGTGCTACTCAAAAAGCTGTACTACTTTTGTGAGTCGAGATATTCGATTTTTTTCAAAATTTTGTGAGTCGAGGTATTCAATTTTGAAAAATCGAATTTTGGCCAAAAATACATGAAAATTCTCAAAAAAATAAATGGCAATTTTTTAATTGGAAAAAACGTCCTCTTTCGAACCGTTCTACTCAAATAGCTGTACTACTTTTGTGAGTCGAGATATTCGATTTTTTTCAAAAGTTTGTGAGTCGAGGTATTCAATTTTGAAAAATCGAATTTTGGCCAAAAATACATGAAAATTCTCAAAAAAATAAATTTCCATTTTTTAATTGGAAAAAACGTCCTCTTTCGAACCGTGCTACTCAAAAAGCTGTACTACTTTTGTGAGTCGAGATATTCGATTTTTTTCAAAAGTTTGTGAGTCGAGGTATTCAATTCTGAAAAATCGAATTTTGGCCAAAAATCATGAAAATTCTCAAAAAAATAAATGGCCATTTTTTAATTGGAAAAAACGTCCTCTTTCGAACCGTGCTACTCAAAAAGCTGTACTACTTCTGTGAGTCGAGATATTCGATTTTTTTCAAAATTTTGTGAGTCGAGGTATGCAATTTTGAAAAATTGAATTTTGGCCAAAAATACATGAAAATTCTCAAAAAAAATAAATGGCCATTTTTTAATTGGAAAAAACGTCCTCTTTCGAACCGTTCTACTCAAAAAGCTGTACTACTTTTGTGAGTCGAGATATTCGAATTTTTTTCAAAAGTTTGTGAGTCGAGGTATTCAATTTTGAAAAATCGAATTTTGGCCAAAAATACATGAAAATTCTCAAAAAAATAACTGGCCATTTTTTAATTGGAAAAAACGTCCTCTTTCGAACCGTGCTACTCAAAAAGCTGTACTACCTTTGTGAGTCAAGATATTCGATTTTTTCAAAAGTTTGTGAGTCGAGGTATTCAATTTTGAAAAATCGAATTTTGGCCAAAAATACATGAAAATTCTCAAAAAAAATAAATGGCCATTTTTTAATTGGAAAAAACGTCCTCTTTCGAACCGTGCTACTCAAAAAGCTGTACTACTTCTGTGAGTCGAGATATTCGATTTTTTTCAAAATTTTGTGAGTCGAGGTATTCAATTTTGAAAAATCGATTTTTGGCCAAAAATACATGAAAATTCTCAAAAAAATAAATGGCCATTTTTTAATTGGAAAAAACGTCCTTTTTCGAACCGTGCTACTCAAAAAATGGCCATTTTTTAATTGGAAAAAACGTCCTCTTTCGAACCGTGCTACTCAAAAAGCTGTACTACTTCTGTGAGTCGAGATATTCGATTTTTTTCAAAATTTTGTGAGTCGAGGTATGCAATTTTGAAAAATCGAATTTTGGCCAAAAATACATGAAAATTCTCAAAAAAATAAATGGCCATTTTTTAATTGGAAAAAACGTCCTCTTTCGAACCGTTCTACTCAAAAAGCTGTACTACTTTTGTGAGTCGAGATATTCGATTTTTTTCAAAAGTTTGTGAGTCGAGGTATTCAATTTTAAAAATCGAATTTTGGCCAAAAATACATGAAAATTCTCAAAAAAATAAATGGCCATTTTTTAATTGGAAAAAACGTCCTCTTTCGAACCGTGCTACTCAAAAAGCTGTACTACTTTTGTGAGTCGAGATATTCGATTTTTTTCAAAATTTTGTGAGTCGAGGTATTCAATTTTGAAAAATCGAATTTTGGCCAAAAATACATGAAAATTCTCAAAAAAATAAATGGCCATTTTTTAATTGGAAAAACGTCCTCTTTCGAACCGTGCTACTCAAAAAGCTGTACTACTTTTGTGAGTCGAGATATTCGACTTTTTTCAAAATTTTGTGAGTCGAGGTATGCAATTTTGAAAAATCGAATTTTGGCCAAAAATACATGAAAATTCTCAAAAAAATAAATGGCCATTTTTTAATTGGAAAAAACGTCCTCTTTCGAACCGTTCTACTCAAAAAGCTGTACTACTTTTGTGAGTCGAGATATTCGATTTTTTTCAAAACTTTGTGAGTCGAGGTATTTAATTTTGAAAAATCGAATTTTGGCCAAAAATACATGAAAATTCTCAAAAAAATAAATGGCCATTTTTTAATTGGAAAAAACGTCCTCTTTCGAACCGTGCTACTCAAAAAGCTGTACTACTTTTGTGAGTCGAGATATTCGATTTTTTTCAAAATTTTGTGATTCGAGGTATTCAATTTTGAAAAATCGAATTTTGGCCAAAAATACATGAAAATTCTCAAAAAAATAAATGGCCATTTTTTAATTGGAAAAAACGTCCTCTTTCGAACCGTGCTACTCAAAAAGCTGTACTACTTTTGTGTGTCCAGATATTCGATTTTTTTCAAAATTTTGTGAGCCGAGGTATTCAATTTTTAAAAATCGAATTTTGGCCAAAAATACATGAAAATTCTCAAAAAAATAAATGACCATTTTTTAATTGGAAAAAACGTCCTCTTTCGAACCGTTCTACTCAAAAAGCTGTACTACTTTTGTGAGTCGAGATATTCGATTTTTTTCAAAAGTTTGTGAGTCGAGGTATTCAATTTTGAAAAATCGAATTTTGGCCAAAAATACATGAAAATTCTCAAAAAAATAAATTTCCATTTTTTAATTGGAAAAAACGTCCTCTTTCGAACCGTGCTACTCAAAAAGCTGTACTACTTTTGTGAGTCGAGATATTCGATTTTTTTCAAAAGTTTGTGAGTCAAGGTATTCAATTTTGAAAAATCGAATTTTGGCCAAAAATCATGATAATTCTCAAAAAAATAAATGGCCATTTTTTAATTGGAAAAAACGTCCTCTTTCGAACCGTGCTACTCAAAAAGCTGTACTACTTCTGTGAGTCGAGATATTCGATTTTTTTCAAAATTTTGTGAGTCGAGGTATGCAATTTTGAAAAATTGAATTTTGGCCAAAAATACATGAAAATTCTCAAAAAAAATAAATGGCCATTTTTTAATTGGAAAAAACGTCCTCTTTCGAACCGTTCTACTCAAAAAGCTGTACTACTTTTGTGAGTCGAGATATTCGAATTTTTTTCAAAAGTTTGTGAGTCGAGGTATTCAATTTTGAAAAATCGAATTTTGGCCAAAAATACATGAAAATTCTCAAAAAAATAACTGGCCATTTTTTAATTGGAAAAAACGTCCTCTTTCGAACCGTGCTACTCAAAAAGCTGTACTACCTTTGTGAGTCAAGATATTCGATTTTTTCAAAAGTTTGTGAGTCGAGGTATTCAATTTTGAAAAATCGAATTTTGGCCAAAAATACATGAAAATTCTCAAAAAAAATAAATGGCCATTTTTTAATTGGAAAAAACGTCCTCTTTCGAACCGTGCTACTCAAAAAGCTGTACTACTTCTGTGAGTCGAGATATTCGATTTTTTTCAAAATTTTGTGAGTCGAGGTATTCAATTTTGAAAAATCGATTTTTGGCCAAAAATACATGAAAATTCTCAAAAAATTAAATGGCCATTTTTTAATTGGAAAAAACGTCCTCTTTCGAACCGTGCTACTCAAAAAGCTGTACTACTTTCGTGTGTCGCGATATTCGATTTTTTTCAAAATTTTGTGAGCCGAGGTATTCAATTTTGAAAAATCGAATTTTGGCCAAAAATACATGAAAATTCTCAAAAAAATAAATGGCCATTTTTTAATTGGAAAAAACGTCCTTTTTCGAACCGTGCTACTCAAAAAATGGCCATTTTTTAATTGGAAAAAACGTCCTCTTTCGAACCGTGCTACTCAAAAAGCTGTACTACTTTTGTGAGTCGAGATATTCGATTTTTTTCAAAATTTTGTGAGTCGAGGTATGCAATTTTGAAAAATCGAATTTTGGCCAAAAATACATGAAAATTCTCAAAAAAATAAATGGCCATTTTTTAATTGGAAAAAACGTCCTCTTTCGAACCGTTCTACTCAAAAAGCTGTACTACTTTTGTGAGTCGAGATATTCGATTTTTTTCAAAAGTTTGTGAGTCGAGGTATTCAATTTTGAAAAATCGAATTTTGGCCAAAAATACATGAAAATTCTCAAAAAAATAAATGGCCATTTGTTAATTGGAAAAAACGTCCTCTTTCGAACCGTGCTACTCAAAAAGCTGTACTACTTTTGTGAGTCGTGATATTCGATTTTTTTCAAAATTTTGTGATTCGAGGTATTCAATTTTGAAAAATCGAATTTTGGCCAAAAATACATGAAAATTCTCAAAAAAATAAATGGCCATTTTTTAATTGGAAAAAACGTCCTCTTTCGAACCGTTCTACTCAAAAAGCTGTACTACTTTTGTGAGTCGAGATATTCGATTTTTTTCAAAAGTTTGTGAGTCGAGGTATTCAATTTTGCAAAATCGAATTTTGGCCAAAAATATATGAAAATTCTCAAAAAAATAAATGGCCATTTTTTAATTGGAAAAAACGTCCTCTTTCGAACCGTGCTACTAAAAAAGCTGTACTACTTTTGTGAGTCGAGATATTCGATTTTTTTCAAAATTTTGTGTGTCGGGGTATTCAATTTTGAAAAATCGAATTTTGGCCAAAAATACATGAAAATTCTCAAAAAAATAAATGGCCATTTTTTAATTGGAAAAAACGTCCTCTTTCGAACCGTGCTACTCAAAAAGCTGTACTACTTTTGTGAGTCGAGATATTCGATTTTTTTCAAAATTTTGTGAGTCGAGGTTGCAATTTTGAAAAATCGAATTTTGGCCAAAAATACATGAAAATTCTCAAAAAAATAAATGGCCATTTTTTAATTGGAAAAAACGTCCTCTTTCGAACCGTTCTACTCAAAAAGCTGTACTACTTTTGTGAGTCGAGATATTCGATATTTTTCAAAAGTTTGTGAGTCGAGGTATTCAATTTTGAAAAATCGAATTTTGGCCAAAAATACATGAAAATTCTCAAAAAAATAAATGGCCATTTTTTCATTGGAAAAAACGTCCTCTTTCGAACCGTGCTACTCAAAAAGCTGTACTACTTTTGTGAGTCGAGATATTCGATTTTTTTCAAAATTTTGTGAGTCGAGGTATTCAATTTTGAAAAATCGAATTTTGGCCAAAAATACATGAAAATTCTCAAAAAAATAAATGGCAATTTTTTAATTGGAAAAAACGTCCTCTTTCGAACCGTTCTACTCAAAAAGCTGTACTACTTTTGTGAGTCGAGATATTCGATTTTTTTCAAAAGTTTGTGAGTCGAGGTATTCAATTTTGAAAAATCGAATTTTGGCCAAAAATACATGAAAATTCTCAAAAAAATAAATTTCCATTTTTTAATTGGAAAAAACGTCCTCTTTCGAACCGTGCTACTCAAAAAGCTGTACTACTTTTGTGAGTCGAGATATTCGATTTTTTTCAAAAGTTTGTGAGTCGAGGTATTCAATTTTGAAAAATCGAATTTTGGCCAAAAATCATGAAAATTCTCAAAAAAATAAATGGCCATTTTTTAATTGGAAAAAACGTCCTCTTTCGAACCGTGCTACTCAAAAAGCTGTACTACTTCTGTGAGTCGAGATATTCGATTTTTTTCAAAATTTTGTGAGTCGAGGTATGCAATTTTGAAAAATTGAATTTTGGCCAAAAATACATGAAAATTCTCAAAAAAAATAAATGGCCATTTTTTAATTGGAAAAAACGTCCTCTTTCGAACCGTTCTACTCAAAAAGCTGTACTACTTTTGTGAGTCGAGATATTCGAATTTTTTTCAAAAGTTTGTGAGTCGAGGTATTCAATTTTGAAAAATCGAATTTTGGCCAAAAATACATGAAAATTCTCAAAAAAATAACTGGCCATTTTTTAATTGGAAAAAACGTCCTCTTTCGAACCGTGCTACTCAAAAAGCTGTACTACCTTTGTGAGTCAAGATATTCGATTTTTTCAAAAGTTTGTGAGTCGAGGTATTCAATTTTGAAAAATCGAATTTTGGCCAAAAATACATGAAAATTCTCAAAAAAAATAAATGGCCATTTTTTAATTGGAAAAAACGTCCTCTTTCGAACCGTGCTACTCAAAAAGCTGTACTACTTCTGTGAGTCGAGATATTCGATTTTTTTCAAAATTTTGTGAGTCGAGGTATTCAATTTTGAAAAATCGATTTTTGGCCAAAAATACATGAAAATTCTCAAAAAAATAAATGGCCATTTTTTAATTGGAAAAAACGTCCTCTTTCGAACCGTGCTACTCAAAAAGCTGTACTACTTTCGTGTGTCGCGATATTCGATTTTTTTCAAAATTTTGTGAGCCGAGGTATTCAATTTTGAAAAATCGAATTTTGGCCAAAAATACATGAAAATTCTCAAAAAAATAAATGGCCATTTTTTAATTGGAAAAAACGTCCTTTTTCGAACCGTGCTACTCAAAAAATGGCCATTTTTTAATTGGAAAAACGTCCTCTTTCGAACCGTGCTACTCAAAAAGCTGTACTACTTTTGTGAGTCGAGATATTCGATTTTTTTCAAAATTTTGTGAGTCGAGGTATGCAATTTTGAAAAATCGAATTTTGGCCAAAAATACATGAAAATTCTCAAAAAAATAAATGGCCATTTTTTAATTGGAAAAAACGTCCTCTTTCGAACCGTTCTACTCAAAAAGCTGTACTACTTTTGTGAGTCGAGATATTCGATTTTTTTCAAAAGTTTGTGAGTCGAGGTATTCAATTTTGAAAAATCGAATTTTGGCCAAAAATACATGAAAATTCTCAAAAAAATAAATGGCCATTTGTTAATTGGAAAAAACGTCCTCTTTCGAACCGTGCTACTCAAAAAGCTGTACTACTTTTGTGAGTCGTGATATTCGATTTTTTTCAAAATTTTGTGATTCGAGGTATTCAATTTTGAAAAATCGAATTTTGGCCAAAAATACATGAAAATTCTCAAAAAAATAAATGGCCATTTTTTAATTGGAAAAAACGTCCTCTTTCGAACCGTTCTACTCAAAAAGCTGTACTACTTTTGTGAGTCGAGATATTCGATTTTTTTCAAAAGTTTGTGAGTCGAGGTATTCAATTTTGAAAAATCGAATTTTGGCCAAAAATATATGAAAATTCTCAAAAAAATAAATGGCCATTTTTTAATTGGAAAAAACGTCCTCTTTCGAACCGTGCTACTAAAAAAGCTGTACTACTTTTGTGAGTCGAGATATTCGATTTTTTTCAAAATTTTGTGTGTCGGGGTATTCAATTTTGAAAAATCGAATTTTGGCCAAAAATACATGAAAATTCTCAAAAAAATAAATGGCCATTTTTTAATTGGAAAAAACGTCCTCTTTCGAACCGTGCTACTCAAAAAGCTGTACTACTTTTGTGAGTCGAGATATTCGATTTTTTTCAAAATTTTGTGAGTCGAGGTTGCAATTTTGAAAAATCGAATTTTGGCCAAAAATACATGAAAATTCTCAAAAAAATAAATGGCCATTTTTTAATTGGAAAAAACGTCCTCTTTCGAACCGTTCTACTCAAAAAGCTGTACTACTTTTGTGAGTCGAGATATTCGATATTTTTCAAAAGTTTGTGAGTCGAGGTATTCAATTTTGAAAAATCGAATTTTGGCCAAAAATACATGAAAATTCTCAAAAAAATAAATGGCCATTTTTTCATTGGAAAAAACGTCCTCTTTCGAACCGTGCTACTCAAAAAGCTGTACTACTTTTGTGAGTCGAGATATTCGATTTTTTTCAAAAGTTTGTGAGTCGAGGTATTCAATTTTGAAAAATCGAATTTTGGCCAAAAATCATGAAAATTCTCAAAAAAATAAATGGCCATTTTTTAATTGGAAAAAACGTCCTCTTTCGAACCGTGCTACTCAAAAAGCTGTACTACTTCTGTGAGTCGAGATATTCGATTTTTTTCAAAATTTTGTGAGTCGAGGTATGCAAATTTGAAAAATTGAATTTTGGCCAAAAATACATGAAAATTCTCAAAAAAAATAAATGGCCATTTTTTAATTGGAAAAAACGTCCTCTTTCGAACCGTTCTACTCAAAAAGCTGTACTACTTTTGTGAGTCGAGATATTCGAATTTTTTTCAAAAGTTTGTGAGTCGAGGTATTCAATTTTGAAAAATCGAATTTTGGCCAAAAATACATGAAAATTCTCAAAAAAATAACTGGCCATTTTTTAATTGGAAAAAACGTCCTCTTTCGAACCGTGCTACTCAAAAAGCTGTACTACCTTTGTGAGTCAAGATATTCGATTTTTTCAAAAGTTTGTGAGTCGAGGTATTCAATTTTGAAAAATCGAATTTTGGCCAAAAATACATGAAAATTCTCAAAAAAAATAAATGGCCATTTTTTAATTGGAAAAAACGTCCTCTTTCGAACCGTGCTACTCAAAAAGCTGTACTACTTCTGTGAGTCGAGATATTCGATTTTTTTCAAAATTTTGTGAGTCGAGGTATTCAATTTTGAAAAATCGATTTTTGGCCAAAAATACATGAAAATTCTCAAAAAAATAAATGGCCATTTTTTAATTGGAAAAAACGTCCTCTTTCGAACCGTGCTACTCAAAAAGCTGTACTACTTTCGTGTGTCGCGATATTCGATTTTTTTCAAAATTTTGTGAGCCGAGGTATTCAATTTTGAAAAATCGAATTTTGGCCAAAAATACATGAAAATTCTCAAAAAAATAAATGGCCATTTTTTAATTGGAAAAAACGTCCTTTTTCGAACCGTGCTACTCAAAAAATGCCCATTTTTTAATTGGAAAAACGTCCTCTTTCGAACCGTGCTACTCAAAAAGCTGTACTACTTTTGTGAGTCGAGATATTCGATTTTTTTCAAAATTTTGTGAGTCGAGGTATGCAATTTTGAAAAATCGAATTTTGGCCAAAAATACATGAAAATTCTCAAAAAAATAAATGGCCATTTTTTAATTGGAAAAAACGTCCTCTTTCGAACCGTTCTACTCAAAAAGCTGTACTACTTTTGTGAGTCGAGATATTCGATTTTTTTCAAAAGTTTGTGAGTCGAGGTATTCAATTTTGAAAAATCGAATTTTGGCCAAAAATACATGAAAATTCTCAAAAAAATAAATGGCCATTTGTTAATTGGAAAAAACGTCCTCTTTCGAACCGTGCTACTCAAAAAGCTGTACTACTTTTGTGAGTCGTGATATTCGATTTTTTTCAAAATTTTGTGATTCGAGGTATTCAATTTTGAAAAATCGAATTTTGGCCAAAAATACATGAAAATTCTCAAAAAAATAAATGGCCATTTTTTAATTGGAAAAAACGTCCTCTTTCGAACCGTTCTACTCAAAAAGCTGTACTACTTTTGTGAGTCGAGATATTCGATATTTTTCAAAAGTTTGTGAGTCGAGGTATTCAATTTTGAAAAATCGAATTTTGGCCAAAAATACATGAAAATTCTCAAAAAAATAAATGGCCATTTTTTCATTGGAAAAAACGTCCTCTTTCGAACCGTGCTACTCAAAAAGCTGTACTACTTTTGTGAGTCGAGATATTCGATTTTTTTCAAAATTTTGTGAGTCGAGGTATTCAATTTTGAAAAATCGAATTTTGGCCAAAAATACATGAAAATTCTCAAAAAAATAAATGGCAATTTTTTAATTGGAAAAAACGTCCTCTTTCGAACCGTTCTACTCAAAAAGCTGTACTACTTTTGTAAGTCGAGATATTCGATTTTTTTCAAAAGTTTGTGAGTCGAGGTATTCAATTTTGAAAAATCGAATTTTGGCCAAAAATACATGAAAATTCTCAAAAAAATAAATTTCCATTTTTTAATTGGAAAAAACGTCCTCTTTCGAACCGTGCTACTCAAAAAGCTGTACTACTTTTGTGAGTCGAGATATTCGATTTTTTTCAAAAGTTTGTGAGTCGAGGTATTCAATTTTGAAAAATCGAATTTTGGCCAAAAATCATGAAAATTCTCAAAAAAATAAATGGCCATTTTTTAATTGGAAAAAACGTCCTCTTTCGAACCGTGCTACTCAAAAAGCTGTACTACTTCTGTGAGTCGAGATATTCGATTTTTTTCAAAATTTTGTGAGTCGAGGTATGCAATTTTGAAAAATTGAATTTTGGCCAAAAATACATGAAAATTCTCAAAAAAAATAAATGGCCATTTTTTAATTGGAAAAAACGTCCTCTTTCGAACCGTTCTACTCAAAAAGCTGTACTACTTTTGTGAGTCGAGATATTCGAATTTTTTTCAAAAGTTTGTGAGTCGAGGTATTCAATTTTGAAAAATCGAATTTTGGCCAAAAATACATGAAAATTCTCAAAAAAATAACTGGCCATTTTTTAATTGGAAAAAACGTCCTCTTTCGAACCGTGCTACTCAAAAAGCTGTACTACCTTTGTGAGTCAAGATATTCGATTTTTTCAAAAGTTTGTGAGTCGAGGTATTCAATTTTGAAAAATCGAATTTTGGCCAAAAATACATGAAAATTCTCAAAAAAAATAAATGGCCATTTTTTAATTGGAAAAAACGTCCTCTTTCGAACCGTGCTACTCAAAAAGCTGTACTACTTCTGTGAGTCGAGATATTCGATTTTTTTCAAAATTTTGTGAGTCGAGGTATTCAATTTTGAAAAATCGATTTTTGGCCAAAAATACATGAAAATTCTCAAAAAAATAAATGGTCATTTTTTAATTGGAAAAAACGTCCTCTTTCGAACCGTGCTACTCAAAAAGCTGTACTACTTTCGTGTGTCGCGATATTCGATTTTTTTCAAAATTTTGTGAGCCGAGGTATTCAATTTTGAAAAATCGAATTTTGGCCAAAAATACATGAAAATTCTCAAAAAAATAAATGGCCATTTTTTAATTGGAAAAAACGTCCTTTTTCGAACCGTGCTACTCAAAAAATGGCCATTTTTTAATTGGAAAAACGTCCTCTTTCGAACCGTGCTACTCAAAAAGCTGTACTACTTTTGTGAGTCGAGATATTCGATTTTTTTCAAAATTTTGTCAGTCGAGGTATGCAATTTTGAAAAATCGAATTTTGGCCAAAAATACATGAAAATTCTCAAAAAAATAAATGGCCATTTTTTAATTGGAAAAAACGTCCTCTTTCGAACCGTTCTACTCAAAAAGCTGTACTACTTTTGTGAGTCGAGATATTCGATTTTTTTCAAAAGTTTGTGAGTCGAGGTATTCAATTTTGAAAAATCGAATTTTGGCCAAAAATACATGAAAATTCTCAAAAAAATAAATGGCCATTTGTTAATTGGAAAAAACGTCCTCTTTCGAACCGTGCTACTCAAAAAGCTGTACTACTTTTGTGAGTCGTGATATTCGATTTTTTTCAAAATTTTGTGATTCGAGGTATTCAATTTTGAAAAATCGAATTTTGGCTAAAAATACATGAAAATTCTCAAAAAAATAAATGGCCATTTTTTAATTGGAAAAAACGTCCTCTTTCGAACCGTTCTACTCAAAAAGCTGTACTACTTTTGTGAGTCGAGATATTCGATTTTTTTCAAAAGTTTGTGAGTCGAGGTATTCAATTTTGAAAAATCGAATTTTTGGCCAAAAATATATGAAAATTCTCAAAAAAATAAATGGCCATTTTTTAATTGGAAAAAACGTCCTCTTTCGAACCGTGCTACTAAAAAAGCTGTACTACTTTTGTGAGTCGAGATATTCGATTTTTTTCAAAATTTTGTGTGTCGGGGTATTCAATTTTGAAAAATCGAATTTTGGCCAAAAATACATGAAAATTCTCAAAAAAAATAAATGGCCATTTTTTAATTGGAAAAAAACGTCCTCTTTCGAACCGTGCTACTCAAAAGCTGTACTACTTTTGTGAGTCGAGATATTCGATTTTTTTCAAAATTTTGTGAGTCGAGGTATTCAATTTTGAAAAATCGAATTTTGGCCAAAAATACATGAAAATTCTCAAACAAATAAATGGCCATTTTTTAATTGGAAAAAACGTCCTCTTTCGAACCGTGCTAATCAAAAAGCTGTACTACCTTTGTGAGTCAAGATATTCGATTTTTTCAAAAGTTTGTGAGTCGAGGTATTCAATTTTGAAAAATCGAATTTTGGCCAAAAATACATGAAAATTCTCAAAAAAAATAAATGGCCATTTTTTAATTGGAAAAAACGTCCTCTTTCGAACCGTGCTACTCAAAAAGCTGTACTACTTCCGTGAGTCGAGATATTCGATTTTTTTCAAAATTTTGTGAGTCGAGGTATTCAATTTTGAAAAATCGATTTTTGGCCAAAAATACATGAAAATTCTCAAAAAAATAAATGGCCATTTTTTAATTGGAAAAAACGTCCTCTTTCGAACCGTGCTACTCAAAAAGCTGTACTACTTTCGTGTGTCGCGATATTCTATTTTTGCAAAATTTTGTGAGCCGAGGTATTCAATTTTGAAAAATCGAATTTTGGCCAAAAATACATGAAAATTCTCAAAAAAATAAATGGCCATTTTTTAATTGGAAAAAACGTCCTTTTTCGAACCGTGCTACTCAAAAAATGGCCATTTTTTAATTGGAAAAACGTCCTCTTTCGAACCGTGCTACTCAAAAAGCTGTACTACTTTTGTGAGTCGAGATATTCGATTTTTTTCAAAATTTTGTGAGTCGAGGTATGCAATTTTGAAAAATCGAATTTTGGCCAAAAATACATGAAAATTCTCAAAAAAATAAATGGCCATTTTTTAATTGGAAAAAACGTCCTCTTTCGAACCGTTCTACTCAAAAAGCTGTACTACTTTTGTGAGTCGAGATATTCGATTTTTTTCAAAAGTTTGTGAGTCGAGGTATTCAATTTTGAAAAATCGAATTTTGGCCAAAAATACATGAAAATTCTCAAAAAAATAAATGGCCATTTGTTAATTGGAAAAAACGTCCTCTTTCGAACCGTGCTACTCAAAAAGCTGTACTACTTTTGTGAGTCGTGATATTCGATTTTTTTCAAAATTTTGTGATTCGAGGTATTCAATTTTGAAAAATCGAATTTTGGCCAAAAATACATGAAAATTCTCAAAAAAATAAATGGCCATTTTTTAATTGGAAAAAACGTCCTCTTTCGAACCGTGCTACTCAAAAAGCTGTACTACTTTTGTGAGTCGAGATATTCGATTTTTTTCAAAATTTTGTGTGTCGGTGTATTCAATTTTGAAAAATCGAATTTTGGCCAAAAATACATGAAAATTCTCAAAAAAATAAATGGCCATTTTTTAATTGGAAAAAACGTCCTCTTTCGAACCGTGCTACTCAAAAAGCTGTACTACTTCTGTGAGTCGAGATATTCGATTTTTTTCAAAATTTTGTGAGTCGAGGTATGCAATTTTGAAAAATCGAATTTTGGCCAAAAATACATGAAAATTCTCAAAAAAATAAATGGCCATTTTTTAATTGGAAAAAACGTCCTCTTTCGAACCGTTCTACTCAAAAAGCTGTACTACTTTTGTGAGTCGAGATATTCGATTTTTTTCAAAAGTTTGTGAGTCGAGGTATTCAATTTTAAAAATTGAATTTTGGCCAAAAATACATGAAAATTCTCAAAAAAATAAATGGCCATTTTTTAATTGGAAAAAACGTCCTCTTTCGAACCGTGCTACTCAAAAAGCTGTACTACTTTTGTGAGTCGAGATATTCGATTTTTTTCAAAATTTTGTGAGTCGAGGTATTCAATTTTGAAAAATCGAATTTTGGCCAAAAATACATGAAAATTCTCAAAAAAATAAATGGCCATTTTTTAATTGGAAAAAACGTCCTCTTTCGAACCGTGCTACTCAAAAAGCTGTACTACTTTTGTGAGTCGAGATATTCGATTTTTTCAAAATTTTGTGAGTCGAGGTATGCAATTTTGAAAAATCGAATTTTGGCCAAAAATACATGAAAATTCTCAAAAAAATAAATGGCCATTTTTTAATTGGAAAAAACGTCCTCTTTCGAACCGTTCTACTCAAAGAGCTGTACTACTTTTGTGAGTCGAGATATTCGATTTTTTTCAAAATTTTGCGAGTCGAGGTATTCAATTTTGAAAAATCGAATTTTGGCCAAAAATACATGAAAATTCTCAAAAAAATAAATGGCCATTTTTTAATTGGAAAAAACGTCCTCTTTCGAACCGTTCTACTCAAAAAGCTGTACTACTTTTGTGAGTCGAGATATTCGATTTTTTTCAAAATTTTGTGTGTCGGGTTATTCAATTTTGAAAAATCGAATTTTGGCCAAAAATACATGAAAATTCTCAAAAAAATAAATGGACATTTTTTAATTGGAAAAAACGTCCTCTTTCGAACCGTGCTACTCAAAAAGCTGTACTACTTTTGTGAGTCGAGATATTCGATTTTTTTTCAAAAGTTTGTGAGTCGAGGTATTCAATTTTGAAAAATCGAATTTTGGCCAAAAATCATGAAAATTCTCAAAAAAATAAATGGCCATTTTTTAATTGGAAAAAACGTCCTCTTTCGAACCGTGCTACTCAAAAAGCTGTACTACTTCTGTGAGTCGAGATATTCGTTTTTTTTTTTTCAAAATTTTGTGAGTCGAGGTATTCAATTTTGAAAATCGAATTTTGGCCAAAAATACATGAAAATTCTCAAAAAAATAAATGGCCATTTTTTAATTGGAAAAAACGTCCTCTTTCAAACCGTTCTACTCAAAAAGCTGTACTACTTTTGTGAGTCGAGATATTAAATTTTTTTTTAAAAGTTTGTGAGTCGAGGTATTCAATTTTGAAAAATCGAATTTTGGCCAAAAATACATGAAAATTCTCAAAAAAATAAATGGCCATTTTTTAATTGGAAAAAACGTCCTCTTTCGAACCGTGCTACTCAAAAAGCTGTACTACTTCTGTGAGTCGAGATATTCGATTTTTTTCAAAATTTTGTGAGTCGAGGTATGCAATTTTGAAAAATCGAATTTTGGCCAAAAATACATGAAAATTCTCAAAAAAATAAATGGCCATTTTTTAATTGGAAAAAACGTCCTCTTTCGAACCGTTCTACTCAAAAAGCTGTACTACTTTTGTGAGTCGAGATATTCGATTTTTTTCAAAAGTTTGTGAGTCGAGGTATTCAATTTTAAAAATCGAATTTTGGCCAAAAATACATGAAAATTCTCAAAAAAATAAATGGCCATTTTTTAATTGGAAAAAACGTCCTCTTTCGAACCGTGCTACTCAAAAAGCTGTACTACTTTTGTGAGTCGAGATATTCGATTTTTTTCAAAATTTTGTGAGTCGAGGTATTCAATTTTGAAAAATCGAATTTTGGCCAAAAATACATGAAAATTCTCAAAAAAATAAATGGCCATTTTTTAATTGGAAAAAACGTCCTCTTTCGAACCGTTCTACTCAAAAAGCTGTACTACTTTTGTGAGTCGAGATATTCGATTTTTTTCAAAATTTTGTGAGTCGAGGTATGCAATTTTGAAAAATCGAATTTTGGCCAAAAATACATGAAAATTCTCAAAAAAATAAATGGCCATTTTTTAATTGGAAAAAACGTCCTCTTTCGAACCGTTCTACTCAAAGAGCTGTACTACTTTTGTGAGTCGAGATATTCGATTTTTTTCAAAATTTTGCGAGTCGAGGTATTCAATTTTGAAAAATCGAATTTTGGCCAAAAATACATGTAAATTCTCAAAAAAATAAATGGCCATTTTTTAATTGGAAAAAACGTCCTCTTTCGAACCGTTCTACTCAAAGAGCTCTACTACTTTTGTGAGTCGAGATATTCGATTTTTTTCAAAAGTTTGTGAGTCGAGGTATTCAATTTTGAAAAATCGAATTTTGGCCAAAAATACATGAAAATTCTCAAAAAAATAAATGGCCATTTTTTAATTGGAAAAAACGTCCTCTTTCGAACCGTTCTACTCAAAAAGCTGTACTACTTTTGTGAGTCGAGATATTCGATTTTTTTCAAAATTTTGTGTGTCGGGTTATTCAATTTTGAAAAATCGAATTTTGGCCAAAAATACATGAAAATTCTCAAAAAAATAAATGGACATTTTTTAATTGGAAAAAACGTCCTCTTTTGAACCGTTCTACTCAAAAAGCTGTACTACTTTTGTGAGTCGAGATATTCGATTTTTTTCAAAAGTTTGTGAGTCGAGGTATTCAATTTTGAAAAATCGAATTTTGGCCAAAAATACATGAAAATTCTCAAAAAAATAAATTTCCATTTTTTAATTGGAAAAAACGTCCTCTTTCGAACCGTGCTACTCAAAAAGCTGTACTACTTTTGTGAGTCGAGATATTCGATTTTTTTCAAAAGTTTGTGAGTCGAGGTATTCAATTTTGAAAAATCGAATTTTGGCCAAAAATCATGAAAATTCTCAAAAAAATAAATGGCTATTTTTTAATTGGAAAAAACGTCCTCTTTCGAACCGTGCTACTCAAAAAGCTGTACTACTTCTGTGAGTCGAGATATTCGTTTTTTTTTCAAAATTTTGTGAGTCGAGGTATTCAATTTTGAAAATCGAATTTTGGCCAAAAATACATGAAAATTCTCAAAAAAATAAATGGCCATTTTTTAATTGAAAAAACGTCCTCTTTCAAACCGTTCTACTCAAAAAGCTGTACTACTTTTGTGAGTCGAGATATTAAATTTTTTTTTAAAAGTTTGTGAGTCGAGGTATTCAATTTTGAAAAATCGAATTTTGGCCAAAAATACATGAAAATTCTCAAAAAAATAAATGGCCATTTTTTAATTGGAAAAAACGTCCTCTTTCGAACCGTTCTACTCAAAAAGCTGTACTACTTTTGTGAGTCGAGATATTCGATTTTTTTCAAAATTTTGTGTGTCGGGTTATTCAATTTTGAAAAATCGAATTTTGGCCAAAAATACATGAAAATTCTCAAAAAAATAAATGGACATTTTTTAATTGGAAAAAACGTCCTCTTTTGAACCGTTCTACTCAAAAAGCTGTACTACTTTTGTGAGTCGAGATATTCGATTTTTTTCAAAAGTTTGTGAGTCGAGGTATTCAATTTTGAAAAATCGAATTTTGGCCAAAAATACATGAAAATTCTCAAAAAAATAAATTTCCATTTTTTAATTGGAAAAAACGTCCTCTTTCGAACCGTGCTACTCAAAAAGCTGTACTACTTTTGTGAGTCGAGATATTCGATTTTTTTTCAAAAGTTTGTGAGTCGAGGTATTCAATTTTGAAAAATCGAATTTTGGCCAAAAATCATGAAAATTCTCAAAAAAATAAATGGCCATTTTTTAATTGGAAAAAACGTCCTCTTTCGAACCGTGCTACTCAAAAAGCTGTACTACTTCTGTGAGTCGAGATATTCGTTTTTTTTTTCAAAATTTTGTGAGTCGAGGTATTCAATTTTGAAAATCGAATTTTGGCCAAAAATACATGAAAATTCTCAAAAAAATAAATGGCCATTTTTTAATTGGAAAAAACGTCCTCTTTCAAACCGTTCTACTCAAAAAGCTGTACTACTTTTGTGAGTCGAGATATTAAATTTTTTTTTAAAAGTTTGTGAGTCGAGGTATTCAATTTTGAAAAATCGAATTTTGGCCAAAAATACATGAAAATTCTCAAAAAAATAAATGGCCATTTTTTAATTGGAAAAAACGTCCTCTTTCGAACCGTGCTACTCAAAAAGCTGTACTACTTCTGTGAGTCGAGATATTCGATTTTTTTCAAAATTTTGTGAGTCGAGGTATTCAATTTTGAAAAATCGAATTTTGGCCAAAAATACATGAAAATTCTCAAAAAAATAAATGGCCATTTTTTAATTGAAAAAAACGTCCTCTTTCGAACCGTTCTACTCAAAAAGCTGTACTACTTTTGTGAGTCGAGATATTCGATTTTTTTCAAAAGTTTGTGAGTCGAGGTATTCAACTTTGAAAAATCGAATTTTGGCCAAAAATACATGAAAATTCTCAAAAAAATAAATGGCCATTTTTTAATTGGAAAAAACGTCCTCTTTCGAACCGTGCTACTCAAAAAGCTGTACTACTTTTGTGAGTCGAGATATTCGATTTTTCTCAAAATTTTGTGAGTCGAGGTATTCAATTTTGAAAAATCGAATTTTGGCCAAAAATACATGAAAATTCTCAAAAAAATAAATGGCCATTTTTTAATTGGAAAAAACGTCCTCTTTCGAACCGTTCTACTCAAAAAGCTGTACTACTTTTGTGAGTCGATATATTCGATTTTTTTCAAAAGTTTGTGAGTCGAGGTACTCAATTTTGAAAAGTCGAATTTTGGCCAAAAATACATGAAAATTCTCAAAAAAATAAATGGCCATTTTTTAATTGGAAAAAACGTCCTCTTTCGAACCGTGCTACTCAAAAAGCTGTACTACTTTTGTGAGTCGAGATATTCGATTTTTTTCAAAATTTTGTGTCGGTGTATTCAATTTTGAAAAATCGAATTTTGGCCAAAAATACATGAAAATTCTCAAAAAAATAAATGGCCATTTTTTAATTGGAAAAAACGTCCTCTTTCGAACCGTGCTACTCAAAAAGCTGTACTACTTCTGTGAGTCGAGATATTCGATTTTTTTCAAAATTTTGTGAGTCGAGGTATGCAATTTTGAAAAATCGAATTTTGGCCAAAAATACATGAAAATTCTCAAAAAAATAAATGGCCATTTTTTAATTGGAAAAAACGTCCTCTTTCGAACCGTTCTACTCAAAAAGCTGTACTACTTTTGTGAGTCGAGATATTCGATTTTTTTCAAAAGTTTGTGAGTCGAGGTATTCAATTTTAAAAATCGAATTTTGGCCAAAAATACATGAAAATTCTCAAAAAATAAATGGCCAATTTTTAATTGGAAAAAACGTCCTCTTTCGAACCGTGCTACTCAAAAAGCTGTACTACTTTTGTGAGTCGAGATATTCGATTTTTTTCAAAATTTTGTGAGTCGAGGTATTCAATTTTGAAAAATCGAATTTTGGCCAAAAATACATGAAAATTCTCAAAAAAATAAATGGCCATTTTTTAATTGGAAAAAACGTCCTCTTTCGAACCGTTCTACTCAAAAAGCTGTACTACTTTTGTGAGTCGAGATATTCGATTTTTTTCAAAATTTTGTGAGTCGAGGTATGCAATTTTGAAAAATCGAATTTTGGCCAAAAATACATGAAAATTCTCAAAAAAATAAATGGCCATTTTTTAATTGGAAAAAACGTCCTCTTTCGAACCGTTCTACTCAAAGAGCTGTACTACTTTTGTGAGTCGAGATATTCGATTTTTTTCAAAATTTTGCGAGTCGAGGTATTCAATTTTGAAAAATCGAATTTTGGCCAAAAATACATGTAAATTCTCAAAAAAATAAATGGCCATTTTTTAATTGGAAAAAACGTCCTCTTTCGAACCGTTCTACTCAAAGAGCTGTACTACTTTTGTGAGTCGAGATATTCGATTTTTTTCAAAAGTTTGTGAGTCGAGGTATTCAATTTTGAAAAATCGAATTTTGGCCAAAAATACATGAAAATTCTCAAAAAAATAAATGGCCATTTTTTAATTGGAAAAAACGTCCTCTTTCGAACCGTTCTACTCAAAAAGCTGTACTACTTTTGTGAGTCGAGATATTCGATTTTTTTCAAAATTTTGTGTGTCGGGTTATTCAATTTTGAAAAATCGAATTTTGGCCAAAAATACATGAAAATTCTCAAAAAAATAAATGGACATTTTTTAATTGGAAAAAACGTCCTCTTTTGAACCGTTCTACTCAAAAAGCTGTACTACTTTTGTGAGTCGAGATATTCGATTTTTTTCAAAAGTTTGTGAGTCGAGGTATTCAATTTTGAAAAATCGAATTTTGGCCAAAAATACATGAAAATTCTCAAAAAAATAAATTTCCATTTTTTAATTGGAAAAAACGTCCTCTTTCGAACCGTGCTACTCAAAAAGCTGTACTACTTTTGTGAGTCGAGATATTCGATTTTTTTCAAAAGTTTGTGAGTCGAGGTATTCAATTTTGAAAAATCGAATTTTGGCCAAAAATCATGAAAATTCTCAAAAAAATAAATGGCTATTTTTTAATTGGAAAAAACGTCCTCTTTCGAACCGTGCTACTCAAAAAGCTGTACTACTTCTGTGAGTCGAGATATTCGTTTTTTTTTTCAAAATTTTGTGAGTCGAGGTATTCAATTTTGAAAATCGAATTTTGGCCAAAAATACATGAAAATTCTCAAAAAAATAAATGGCCATTTTTTAATTGAAAAAACGTCCTCTTTCAAACCGTTCTACTCAAAAAGCTGTACTACTTTTGTGAGTCGAGATATTAAATTTTTTTTTAAAAGTTTGTGAGTCGAGGTATTCAATTTTGAAAAATCGAATTTTGGCCAAAAATACATGAAAATTCTCAAAAAAATAAATGGCCATTTTTTAATTGGAAAAAACGTCCTCTTTCGAACCGTTCTACTCAAAAAGCTGTACTACTTTTGTGAGTCGAGATATTCGATTTTTTTTCAAAATTTTGTGAGTCGAGGTATTCAATTTTGAAAAATCGAATTTTGGCCAAAAATACATGAAAATTCTCAAAAAAATAAATGGCCATTTTTTAATTGGAAAAAACGTCCTCTTTCGAACCGTTCTACTCAAAAAGCTGTACTACTTTTGTGAGTCGAGATATTCGATTTTTTTCAAAATTTTGTGAGTCGAGGTATGCAATTTTGAAAAATCGAATTTTGGCCAAAAATACATGAAAATTCTCAAAAAAATAAATGGCCATTTTTTAATTGGAAAAAACGTCCTCTTTCGAACCGTTCTACTCAAAGAGCTGTACTACTTTTGTGAGTCGAGATATTCGATTTTTTTCAAAATTTTGCGAGTCGAGGTATTCAATTTTGAAAAATCGAATTTTGGCCAAAAATACATGTAAATTCTCAAAAAAATAAATGGCCATTTTTTAATTGGAAAAAACGTCCTCTTTCGAACCGTTCTACTCAAAGAGCTGTACTACTTTTGTGAGTCGAGATATTCGATTTTTTTCAAAAGTTTGTGAGTCGAGGTATTCAATTTTGAAAAATCGAATTTTGGCCAAAAATACATGAAAATTCTCAAAAAAATAAATGGCCATTTTTTAATTGGAAAAAACGTCCTCTTTCGAACCGTTCTACTCAAAAAGCTGTACTACTTTTGTGAGTCGAGATATTCGATTTTTTTCAAAATTTTGTGTGTCGGGTTATTCAATTTTGAAAAATCGAATTTTGGCCAAAAATACATGAAAATTCTCAAAAAAATAAATGGACATTTTTTAATTGGAAAAAACGTCCTCTTTTGAACCGTTCTACTCAAAAAGCTGTACTACTTTTGTGAGTCGAGATATTCGATTTTTTTCAAAAGTTTGTGAGTCGAGGTATTCAATTTTGAAAAATCGAATTTTGGCCAAAAATACATGAAAATTCTCAAAAAAATAAATTTCCATTTTTTAATTGGAAAAAACGTCCTCTTTCGAACCGTGCTACTCAAAAAGCTGTACTACTTTTGTGAGTCGAGATATTCGAATTTTTTCAAAAGTTTGTGAGTCGAGGTATTCAATTTTGAAAAATCGAATTTTGGCCAAAAATCATGAAAATTCTCAAAAAAATAAATAGCCATTTTTTAATTGGAAAAAACGTCCTCTTTCGAACCGTGCTACTCAAAAAGCTGTACTACTTCTGTGAGTCGAGATATTCGAATTTTTTCAAAAGTTTGTGAGTCGAGGTATTCAATTTTGAAAAATCGAATTTTGGCCAAAAATCATGAAAATTCTCAAAAAAATAAATAGCCATTTTTTAATTGGAAAAAACGTCCTCTTTCGAACCGTGCTACTCAAAAAGCTGTACTACTTTTGTGAGTCGAGATATTCGATTTTTTTCAAAATTTTGTGTGTCGGGTTATTCAATTTTGAAAAATCGAATTTTGGCCAAAAATACATGAAAATTCTCAAAAAAATAAATGGACATTTTTTAATTGGGAAAAACGTCCTCTTTTGAACCGTTCTACTCAAAAAGCTGTACTACTTTTGTGAGTCGAGATATTCGATTTTTTTCAAAAGTTTGTGAGTCGAGGTATTCAATTTTGAAAAATCGAATTTTGGCCAAAAATACATGAAAATTCTCAAAAAAATAAATTTCCATTTTTTAATTGGAAAAAACGTCCTCTTTCGAACCGTGCTACTCAAAAAGCTGTACTACTTTTGTGAGTCGAGATATTCGATTTTTTTCAAAATTTTGTGTGTCGGGTTATTCAATTTTGAAAAATCGAATTTTGGCCAAAAATACATGAAAATTCTCAAAAAAATAAATAGCCATTTTTTAATTGGAAAAAACGTCCTCTTTTGAACCGTTCTACTCAAAAAGCTGTACTACTTTTGTGAGTCGAGATATTCGATTTTTTTCAAAAGTTTGTGAGTCGAGGTATTCAATTTTGAAAAATCGAATTTTGGCCAAAAATACATGAAAATTCTCAAAAAAATAAATTTCCATTTTTTAATTGGAAAAAACGTCCTCTTTCGAACCGTGCTACTCAAAAAGCTGTACTACTTTTGTGAGTCGAGATATTCGAATTTTTTCAAAAGTTTGTGAGTCGAGGTATTCAATTTTGAAAAATCGAATTTTGGCCAAAAATCATGAAAATTCTCAAAAAAATAAATAGCCATTTTTTAATTGGAAAAAACGTCCTCTTTCGAACCGTGCTACTCAAAAAGCTGTACTACTTCTGTGAGTCGAGATATTCGTTTTTTTTTTCAAAATTTTGTGAGTCGAGGTATTCAATTTTGAAAATCGAATTTTGGCCAAAAATACATGAAAATTCTCAAAAAAATAAATGGCCATTTTTTAATTGGAAAAAACGTCCTCTTTCAAACCGTTCTACTCAAAAAGCTGTACTACTTTTGTGAGTCGAGATATTAAATTTTTTTTTAAAAGTTTGTGAGTCGAGGTATTCAATTTTGAAAAATCGAATTTTGGCCAAAAATACATGAAAATTCTCAAAAAAATAAATGGCCATTTTTTAATTGGAAAAAACGTCCTCTTTCGAACCGTGCTACTCAAAAAGCTGTACTACTTCTGTGAGTCGAGATATTCGATTTTTTTCAAAAGTTTGTGAGTCGAGGTATTCAACTTTGAAAAATCGAATTTTGGCCAAAAATACATGAAAATTCTCAAAAAAATAAATGGCCATTTTTCAATTGGAAAAAACGTCCTCTTTCGAACCGTTCTACTCAAAAAGCTGTACTACTTTTGTGAGTCGAGATATTCGATTTTTTTCAAAAGTTTGTGAGTCGAGGTATTCAACTTTGAAAAATCGAATTTTGGCCAAAAATACATGAAAATTCTCAAAAAAATAAATGGCCATTTTTTAATTGGAAAAAACGTCCTCTTTCGAACCGTGCTACTCAAAAAGCTGTACTACTTTTGTGAGTCGAGATATTCGATTTTTTTCAAAATTTTGTGAGTCGAGGTATTCAATTTTGAAAAATCGAATTTTGGCCAAAAATACATGAAAATTCTCAAAAAAATAAATGGCCATTTTTTAATTGGAAAAAACGTCCTCTTTCGAACCGTTCTACTCAAAAAGCTGTACTACTTTTGTGAGTCGAGATATTCGATTTTTTTCAAAAGTTTGTGAGTCGAGGTATTCAATTTTGAAAAATCGAATTTTGGCAAAAAATACATGAAAATTCTCAAAAAAATAAATGGCCATTTTTTAATTGGAAAAAACGTCCTCTTTCGAACCGTGCTACTCAAAAAGCTGTACTACTTTTGTGAGTCGAGATATTCGATTTTTTTCAAAATTTTGTGAGTCGAGGTATTCAATTTTGAAAAATCGAATTTTGGCCAAAAATACATGAAAATTCTCAAAAAAATAAATGGCCATTTTTTAATTGGAAAAAACGTCCTCTTTCGAACCGTTCTACTCAAAAAGCTGTACTACTTTTGTGAGTCGATATATTCGATTTTTTTCAAAAGTTTGTGAGTCGAGGTACTCAATTTTGAAAAATCGAATTTTGGCCAAAAATACATGAAAATTCTCAAAAAAATAAATGGCCATTTTTTAATTGGAAAAAACGTCCTCTTTCGAACCGTGCTACTCAAAAAGCTGTACTACTTTTGTGAGTCGAGATATTCGATTTTTTTCAAAAGTTTGTGAGTCGAGGTATTCAATTTTGAAAAATCGAATTTTGGCCAAAAATCATGAAAATTCTCAAAAAAAATAAATGGCCATTTTTTAATTGGAAAAAACGTCCTCTTTCGAACCGTGCTACTCAAAAAGCTGTACTACTTCTGTGAGTCGAGATATTCGTTTTTTTTTTTTCAAAATTTTGTGAGTCGAGGTATTCAATTTTGAAAATCGAATTTTGGCCAAAAATACATGAAAATTCTCAAAAAAATAAATGGCCATTTTTTAATTGGAAAAAACGTCCTCTTTCAAACCGTTCTACTCAAAAAGCTGTACTACTTTTGTGAGTCGAGATATTAAATTTTTTTTTAAAAGTTTGTGAGTCGAGGTATTCAATTTTGAAAAATCGAACTTTGGCCAAAAATACATGAAAATTCTCAAAAAAATAAATGGCCATTTTTTAATTGGAAAAAACGTCCTCTTTCGAACCGTGCTACTCAAAAAGCTGTACTACTTCTGTGAGTCGAGATATTCGATTTTTTTCAAAATTTTGTGAGTCGAGGTATTCAATTTTGAAAAATCGAATTTTGGCCAAAAATACATGAAAATTCTCAAAAAAATAAATGGCCATTTTTTAATTGGAAAAAACGTCCTCTTTCGAACCGTGCTACTCAAAAAGCTGTACTACTTTTGTGAGTCGAGATATTCGATTTTTTTCAAAAGTTTGTGAGTCGAGGTATTCAACTTTGAAAAATCGAATTTTGGCCAAAAATACATGAAAATTCTCAAAAAAATAAATGGCCATTTTTTAATTGGAAAAAACGTCCTCTTTCGAACCGTGCTACTCAAAAAGCTGTACTACTTTTGTGAGTCGAGATATTCGATTTTTTTCAAAATTTTGTGAGTCGAGGTATTCAATTTTGAAAAATCGAATTTTGGCCAAAAATACATGAAAATTCTCAAAAAAATAAATGGCCATTTTTTAATTGGAAAAAACGTGCTCTTTCGAACCGTTCTACTCAGAAAGCTGTACTACTTTTGTGAGTCGAGATATTCGATTTTTTTCAAAAGTTTGTGAGTCGAGGTATTCAATTTTGAAAAGTCGAATTTTGGCCAAAAATACATGAAAATTCTCAAAAAAATAAATGGCCATTTTTTAATTGGAAAAACGTCCTCTTTCGAACCGTGCTACTCAAAAAGCTGTACTACTTTTGTGAGTCGAGATATTCGATTTTTTTCAAAATTTTGTGAGTCGAGGTATTCAATTTTGAAAAATCGAATTTTGGCCAAAAATACATGAAAATTCTCAAAAAAATAAATGGCCATTTTTTAATTGGAAAAAACGTCCTCTTTCGAACCGTTCTACTCAAAAAGCTGTACTACTTTTGTGAGTCGATATATTCGATTTTTTTCAAAAGTTTGTGAGTCGAGGTATGCAATTTTGAAAAATCGAATTTTGGCCAAAAATACATGAAAATTCTCAAAAAAATAAATGGCCATTTTTTAATTGGAAAAAACGTCCTCTTTCGAACCGTTCTACTCAAAGAGCTGTACTACTTTTGTGAGTCGAGATATTCGATTTTTTTCAAAATTTTGCGAGTCGAGGTATTCAATTTTGAAAAATCGAATTTTGGCCAAAAATACATGAAAATTCTCAAAAAAATAAATGGCCATTTTTTAATTGAAAAAACGTCCTCTTTCAAACCGTTCTACTCAAAAAGCTGTACTACTTTTGTGAGTCGAGATATTAAATTTTTTTTAAAAGTTTGTGAGTCGAGGTATTCAATTTTGAAAAATCGAATTTTGGCCAAAAATACATGAAAATTCTCAAAAAAATAAATGGCCATTTTTTAATTGGAAAAAACGTCCTCTTTCGAACCGTTCTACTCAAAAAGCTGTACTACTTTTGTGAGTCGAGATATTCGATTTTTTTCAAAATTTTGTGAGTCGAGGTATGCAATTTTGAAAAATCGAATTTTGGCCAAAAATACATGAAAATTCTCAAAAAAATAAATGGCCATTTTTTAATTGGAAAAAACGTCCTCTTTCGAACCGTTCTACTCAAAAAGCTGTACTACTTTTGTGAGTCGAGATATTCGATTTTTTTCAAAAGTTTGTGAGTCGAGGTATTCAATTTTAAAAATCGAATTTTGGCCAAAAATACATGAAAATTCTCAAAAAAATAAATGGCCATTTTTTAATTGGAAAAAACGTCCTCTTTCGAACCGTTCTACTCAAAAAGCTGTACTACTTTTGTGAGTCGAGATATTCGATTTTTTTTCAAAATTTTGTGAGTCGAGGTATTCAATTTTGAAAAATCGAATTTTGGCCAAAAATACATGAAAATTCTCAAAAAAATAAATGGCCATTTTTTAATTGGAAAAAACGTCCTCTTTCGAACCGTTCTACTCAAAAAGCTGTACTACTTTTGTGAGTCGAGATATTCGATTTTTTTCAAAATTTTGTGAGTCGAGGTATGCAATTTTGAAAAATCGAATTTTGGCCAAAAATACATGAAAATTCTCAAAAAAATAAATGGCCATTTTTTAATTGGAAAAAACGTCCTCTTTCGAACCGTTCTACTCAAAGAGCTGTACTACTTTTGTGAGTCGAGATATTCGATTTTTTTCAAAATTTTGCGAGTCGAGGTATTCAATTTTGAAAAATCGAATTTTGGCCAAAAATACATGTAAATTCTCAAAAAAATAAATGGCCATTTTTTAATTGGAAAAAACGTCCTCTTTCGAACCGTTCTACTCAAAGAGCTGTACTACTTTTGTGAGTCGAGATATTCGATTTTTTTCAAAAGTTTGTGAGTCGAGGTATTCAATTTTGAAAAATCGAATTTTGGCCAAAAATACATGAAAATTCTCAAAAAAATAAATGGCCATTTTTTAATTGGAAAAAACGTCCTCTTTCGAACCGTTCTACTCAAAAAGCTGTACTACTTTTGTGAGTCGAGATATTCGATTTTTTTCAAAATTTTGTGTGTCGGGTTATTCAATTTTGAAAAATCGAATTTTGGCCAAAAATACATGAAAATTCTCAAAAAAATAAATGGACATTTTTTAATTGGAAAAAACGTCCTCTTTTGAACCGTTCTACTCAAAAAGCTGTACTACTTTTGTGAGTCGAGATATTCGATTTTTTTCAAAAGTTTGTGAGTCGAGGTATTCAATTTTGAAAAATCGAATTTTGGCCAAAAATACATGAAAATTCTCAAAAAAATAAATTTCCATTTTTTAATTGGAAAAAACGTCCTCTTTCGAACCGTGCTACTCAAAAAGCTGTACTACTTTTGTGAGTCGAGATATTCGAATTTTTTCAAAAGTTTGTGAGTCGAGGTATTCAATTTTGAAAAATCGAATTTTGGCCAAAAATCATGAAAATTCTCAAAAAAATAAATAGCCATTTTTTAATTGGAAAAAACGTCCTCTTTCGAACCGTGCTACTCAAAAAGCTGTACTACTTCTGTGAGTCGAGATATTCGAATTTTTTCAAAAGTTTGTGAGTCGAGGTATTCAATTTTGAAAAATCGAATTTTGGCCAAAAATCATGAAAATTCTCAAAAAAATAAATAGCCATTTTTTAATTGGAAAAAACGTCCTCTTTCGAACCGTGCTACTCAAAAAGCTGTACTACTTTTGTGAGTCGAGATATTCGATTTTTTTCAAAATTTTGTGTGTCGGGTTATTCAATTTTGAAAAATCGAATTTTGGCCAAAAATACATGAAAATTCTCAAAAAAATAAATGGACATTTTTTAATTGGGAAAAACGTCCTCTTTTGAACCGTTCTACTCAAAAAGCTGTACTACTTTTGTGAGTCGAGATATTCGATTTTTTTCAAAAGTTTGTGAGTCGAGGTATTCAATTTTGAAAAATCGAATTTTGGCCAAAAATACATGAAAATTCTCAAAAAAATAAATTTCCATTTTTTAATTGGAAAAAACGTCCTCTTTCGAACCGTGCTACTCAAAAAGCTGTACTACTTTTGTGAGTCGAGATATTCGATTTTTTTCAAAATTTTGTGTGTCGGGTTATTCAATTTTGAAAAATCGAATTTTGGCCAAAAATACATGAAAATTCTCAAAAAAATAAATAGCCATTTTTTAATTGGAAAAAACGTCCTCTTTTGAACCGTTCTACTCAAAAAGCTGTACTACTTTTGTGAGTCGAGATATTCGATTTTTTTCAAAAGTTTGTGAGTCGAGGTATTCAATTTTGAAAAATCGAATTTTGGCCAAAAATACTTGAAAATTCTCAAAAAAATAAATGGCCATTTTTTAATTGGAAAAAACGTCCTCTTTCGAACCGTGCTACTCAAAAAGCTGTACTAGTTTTGTGAGTCGAGATATTCGAATTTTTTCAAAAGTTTGTGAGTCGAGGTATTCAATTTTGAAAAATCGAATTTTGGCCAAAAATCATGAAAATTCTCAAAAAAATAAATAGCCATTTTTTAATTGGAAAAAACGTCCTCTTTCGAACCGTGCTACTCAAAAAGCTGTACTACTTCTGTGAGTCGAGATATTCGTTTTTTTTTTTCAAAATTTTGTGAGTCGAGGTATTCAATTTTGAAAAATCGAATTTTGGCCAAAAATCATAAAAATTATCAAAAAACTAAATGGCCATTTTTTAATTGGAAAAAACGTCCTCTTTCGAACCGTGCTACTCAAAAAGCTGTACTACTTTTGTGAGTCGAGATATTAAATTTTTTTTTAAAAGTTTGTGAGTCGAGGTATTCAATTTTGAAAAATCGAATTTTGGCCAAAAATACATGAAAATTCTCAAAAAAATAAATGGCCATTTTTTAATTGGAAAAAACGTCCTCTTTCGAACCGTTCTACTCAAAAAGCTGTACTACTTCTGTGAGTCGAGATATTCGATTTTTTTTCAAAAGTTTGTGAGTCGAGGTATTCAACTTTGAAAAATCGAATTTTGGCCAAAAATACATGAAAATTCTCAAAAAAATAAATGGCCATTTTTTAATTGGAAAAAACGTCCTCTTTCGAACCGTGCTACTCAAAAAGCTGTACTACTTTTGTGAGTCGAGATATTCGATTTTTTCAAAAGTTTGTGAGTCGAGGTATTCAATTTTGAAAAATCGAATTTTGGCCAAAAATACATGAAAATTCTCAAAAAAATAAATGGCCATTTTTTAATTGGAAAAAACGTCCTCTTTCGAACCATGCTACTCAAAAAGCTGTACTACTTTTGTGAGTCGAGATATTCGATTTTTTTCAAAATTTTGTGAGTCGAGGTATTCAATTTTGAAAAATCGAATTTTGGCCAAAAATACATGAAAATTCTCAAAAAAATAAATGGCCATTTTTTAATTGGAAAAAACGTCCTCTTTCGAACCGTTCTACTCAAAAAGCTGTACTACTTTTGTGAGTCGAGATATTCGATTTTTTTCAAAAGTTTGTGAGTCGAGGTATTCAATTTTGAAAAATCGAATTTTGGCCAAAAATCATGAAAATTCTCAAAAAAAATAAATGGCCATTTTTTAATTGGAAAAAACGTCCTCTTTCGAACCGTGCTACTCAAAAAGCTGTACTACTTCTGTGAGTCGAGATATTCGTTTTTTTTTTTCAAAATTTTGTGAGTCGAGGTATTCAATTTTGAAAATCGAATTTTGGCCAAAAATACATGAAAATTCTCAAAAAAATAAATGGCCATTTTTTAATTGGAAAAAACGTCCTCTTTCAAACCGTTCTACTCAAAAAGCTGTACTACTTTTGTGAGTCGAGATATTCGATTTTTTTCAAAAGTTTGTGAGTCGAGGTATTCAATTTTGAAAAATCGAATTTTGGCCAAAAATACTTGAAAATTCTCAAAAAAATAAATGGCCATTTTTTAATTGGAAAAAACGTCCTCTTTCGAACCGTGCTACTCAAAAAGCTGTACTACTTTTGTGAGTCGAGATATTCGAATTTTTTCAAAAGTTTGTGAGTCGAGGTATTCAATTTTGAAAAATCGAATTTTGGCCAAAAATCATGAAAATTCTCAAAAAAATAAATAGCCATTTTTTAATTGGAAAAAACGTCCTCTTTCGAACCGTGCTACTCAAAAAGCTGTACTACTTCTGTGAGTCGAGATATTCGTTTTTTTTTTCAAAATTTTGTGAGTCGAGGTATTCAATTTTGAAAAATCGAATTTTGGCCAAAAATCATAAAAATTATCAAAAAACTAAATGGCCATTTTTTAATTGGAAAAAACGTCCTCTTTCGAACCGTGCTACTCAAAAAGCTGTACTACTTTTGTGAGTCGAGATATTAAATTTTTTTTTAAAAGTTTGTGAGTCGAGGTATTCAATTTTGAAAAATCGAATTTTGGCCAAAAATACATGAAAATTCTCAAAAAAATAAATGGCCATTTTTTAATTGGAAAAAACGTCCTCTTTCGAACCGTTCTACTCAAAAAGCTGTACTACTTCTGTGAGTCGAGATATTCGATTTTTTTTCAAAAGTTTGTGAGTCGAGGTATTCAACTTTGAAAAATCGAATTTTGGCCAAAAATACATGAAAATTCTCAAAAAAATAAATGGCCATTTTTTAATTGGAAAAAACGTCCTCTTTCGAACCGTGCTACTCAAAAAGCTGTACTACTTTTGTGAGTCGAGATATTCGATTTTTTCAAAAGTTTGTGAGTCGAGGTATTCAATTTTGAAAAATCGAATTTTGGCCAAAAATACATGAAAATTCTCAAAAAAATAAATGGCCATTTTTTAATTGGAAAAAACGTCCTCTTTCGAACCATGCTACTCAAAAAGCTGTACTACTTTTGTGAGTCGAGATATTCGATTTTTTTCAAAATTTTGTGAGTCGAGGTATTCAATTTTGAAAAATCGAATTTTGGCCAAAAATACATGAAAATTCTCAAAAAAATAAATGGCCATTTTTTAATTGGAAAAAACGTCCTCTTTCGAACCGTTCTACTCAAAAAGCTGTACTACTTTTGTGAGTCGAGATATTCGATTTTTTTCAAAAGTTTGTGAGTCGAGGTATTCAATTTTGAAAAATCGAATTTTGGCCAAAAATCATGAAAATTCTCAAAAAAAATAAATGGCCATTTTTTAATTGGAAAAAACGTCCTCTTTCGAACCGTGCTACTCAAAAAGCTGTACTACTTCTGTGAGTCGAGATATTCGTTTTTTTTTTTCAAAATTTTGTGAGTCGAGGTATTCAATTTTGAAAATCGAATTTTGGCCAAAAATACATGAAAATTCTCAAAAAAATAAATGGCCATTTTTTAATTGGAAAAAACGTCCTCTTTCAAACCGTTCTACTCAAAAAGCTGTACTACTTTTGTGAGTCGAGATATTAAATTTTTTTTTAAAAGTTTGTGAGTCGAGGTATTCAATTTTGAAAAATCGAACTTTGGCCAAAAATACATGAAAATTCTCAAAAAAATAAATGGCCATTTTTTAATTGGAAAAAACGTCCTCTTTCGAACCGTGCTACTCAAAAAGCTGTACTACTTCTGTGAGTCGAGATATTCGATTTTTTTCAAAATTTTGTGAGTCGAGGTATTCAATTTTGAAAAATCGAATTTTGGCCAAAAATACATGAAAATTCTCAAAAAAATAAATGGCCATTTTTTAATTGGAAAAAACGTCCTCTTTCGAACCGTGCTACTCAAAAAGCTGTACTACTTTTGTGAGTCGAGATATTCGATTTTTTTCAAAAGTTTGTGAGTCGAGGTATTCAACTTTGAAAAATCGAATTTTGGCCAAAAATACATGAAAATTCTCAAAAAAATAAATGGCCATTTTTTAATTGGAAAAAACGTCCTCTTTCGAACCGTGCTACTCAAAAAGCTGTACTACTTTTGTGAGTCGAGATATTCGATTTTTTTCAAAATTTTGTGAGTCGAGGTATTCAATTTTGAAAAATCGAATTTTGGCCAAAAATACATGAAAATTCTCAAAAAAATAAATGGCCATTTTTTAATTGGAAAAAACGTGCTCTTTCGAACCGTTCTACTCAGAAAGCTGTACTACTTTTGTGAGTCGAGATATTCGATTTTTTTCAAAAGTTTGTGAGTCGAGGTATTCAATTTTGAAAAGTCGAATTTTGGCCAAAAATACATGAAAATTCTCAAAAAAATAAATGGCCATTTTTTAATTGGAAAAACGTCCTCTTTCGAACCGTGCTACTCAAAAAGCTGTACTACTTTTGTGAGTCGAGATATTCGATTTTTTTCAAAATTTTGTGAGTCGAGGTATTCAATTTTGAAAAATCGAATTTTGGCCAAAAATACATGAAAATTCTCAAAAAAATAAATGGCCATTTTTTAATTGGAAAAAACGTCCTCTTTCGAACCGTTCTACTCAAAAAGCTGTACTACTTTTGTGAGTCGATATATTCGATTTTTTTCAAAAGTTTGTGAGTCGAGGTACTCAATTTTGAAAAATCGAATTTTGGCCAAAAATACATGAAAATTCTCAAAAAAATAAATGGCCATTTTTTAATTGGAAAAAACGTCCTCTTTCGAACCGTGCTACTCAAAAAGCTGTACTACTTTTGTGAGTCGAGATATTCGATTTTTTTCAAAATTTTGTGTCGGTGTATTCAATTTTGAAAAATCGAATTTTGGCCAAAAATACATGAAAATTCTCAAAAAAATAAATGGCCATTTTTTAATTGGAAAAAACGTCCTCTTTCGATCCGTGCTACTCACAAAGCTGTACTACTTTTGTGAGTCGAGATATTCGATTTTTTTCAAAATTTTGTGAGTCGAGGTATTCAATTTTGAAAAATCGAATTTTGGCCAAAAATACATGAAAATTCTCAAAAAAATAAATGGCCATTTTTTAATTGGAAAAAACGTCCTCTTTCGAACCGTTCTACTCAAAAAGCTGTACTACTTTTGTGAGTCGATATATTCGATTTTTTTCAAAAGTTTGTGAGTCGAGGTATTCAATTTTGAAAAATCGAATTTTGGCCAAAAATACTTGAAAATTCTCAAAAAAATAAATGGCCATTTTTTAATTGGAAAAAACGTCCTCTTTCGAACCGTGCTACTCAAAAAGCTTTTGTGAGTCGATATATTCGATTTTTTTCAAAAGTTTGTGAGTCAAAGTATTCAATTTTGAAAAATCGAATTTTGGCCAAAAATACATGAAAATTCTCAAAAAAATAAATGGCCATTTTTTAATTGGAAAAAACGTCCTCTTTCGAACCGTGCTACTCAAATAGCTGTACTACTTTTGTGAGTCGAGATATTCGATTTTTTTCAAAATTTTGTGAGTCGAGGTATTCAATTTTGAAAAATCGAATTTTGGCCAAAAATACATGAGAATTCTCAAAAAAATAAATGGCCATTTTTTAATTGGAAAAAACGTCCTCTTTCGAACCGTTCTACTCAAAAAGCTGTACTACTTTTGTGAGTCGAGATATTCGATTTTTTTCAAAAGTTTGTGAGTCGAGGTATTCAATTTTGAAAAATCGAATTTTGGCCAAAAATACATGGAAATTCTCAAAAAAATAAATTTCCATTTTTGAATTGGAAAAAACGTCCTATTTCGAACCGTGCTACTCAAAAAGCTGTACTACTTTTGTGAGTCGAGATATTAGATTTTTTTCAAAAGTTTGTGAGTCGAGGTATTCAATTTTGAAAAATCGAATTTTGGCCAAAAATCATAAAAATTATCAAAAAACTAAATGGCCATTTTTTAATTGGAAAAAACGTCCTCTTTCGAACCGTGCTACTCAAAAAGCTGTACTACTTCTGTGAGTCGAGATATTCGTTTTTTTCAAAATTTTGTGAGTCGAGGTATTCAATTTTGAAAATCGAATTTTGGCCAAAAATACATGAAAATTCTCAAAAAAATAAATGGCCATTTTTTAATTGGAAAAAACGTCCTCTTTCGAACCGTTCTACTCAAAAAGCTGTACTACTTTTGTGAGTCGAGATATTCGATTTTTTTTCAAAAGTTTGTGAGTCGAGGTAATCAATTTTGAAAAATCGAATTTTGGCCAAAAATACATGAAAATTCTCAAAAAAATAAATGGACATTTTTTAATTGGAAAAAACGTCCTCTTTCGAACCGTGCTACTCAAAAAGCTGTACTACTTTTGTGAGTCGAGATATTCGATTTTTTCAAAAGTTTGTGAGTCGAGGTATTCAATTTTGAAAAATCGAATTTTGGCCAAAAATACATGAAAATTCTCAAAAAAATAAATGGCCATTTTTTAATTGGAAAAAACGTCCTCTTTCGAACCATGCTACTCAAAAAGCTGTACTACTTCTGTGAGTCGAGATATTCGATTTTTTTCAAAATTTTGTGAGTCGAGGTATTCAATTTTAAAAAATCGATTTTTGGCCAAAAATACATGAAAATTCTCAAAAAAATAAATGGCCATTTTTTAATTGGAAAAAACATCCTCTTTCGAACCGTGCTACTCAAAAAGCTGTACTACTTTCGTGTGTCGAGATATTCGATTTTTTTCAAAATTTTGTGAGCCGAGGTATTCAATTTTGAAAAATCGAATTTTGGCCAAAAATACATGAAAATTCTCAAAAAAATAAATGGCCATTTTTTAATTGGAAAAAACGTCCTCTTTCGAACCGTGCTACTCAAAAAGCTGTACTACTTCTGTGAGTCGAGATATTCGATTTTTTTCAAAAGTTTGTGAGTCGAGGTATTCAATTTTGAAAAATCGAATTTTGGCCAAAAATACATGAAAATTCTCAAAAAAATAAATGGCCATTTTTTAATTGGAAAAAACGTCCTCTTTCGAACCGTGCTACTCAAAAAGCTGTACTACTTCTGTGAGTCGAGATATTCGATTTTTTTCAAAATTTTGTGAGTCGAGGTATTCAATTTTGAAAAATCGATTTTTGGCCAAAAATACATGAAAATTCTCAAAAAAATAAATGGCCATTTTTTAATTGGAAAAAACATCCTCTTTCGAACCGTGCTACTCAAAAAGCTGTACTACTTTCGTGTGTCGAGATATTCGATTTTTTTCAAAATTTTGTGAGCCGAGGTATTCAATTTTGAAAAATCGAATTTTGGCCAAAAATACATGAAAATTCTCAAAAAAATAAATGGCCATTTTTTAATTGGAAAAAACGTCCTCTTTCGAACCGTTCTACTCAAAAAGCTGTACTACTTTTGTGAGTCGAGATATTCGATTTTTTCAAAAGTTTGTGAGTCGAGGTATTTAATTTTGAAAAATCGAATTTTGGCCAAAAATACATGAAAATTCTCAAAAAAATAAATGGCCATTTTTAAATTGGAAAAAACGTCCCCTTTCGAACCGTGCTACTCAAAAAGCTGTACTACTTTCGTGAGTCGATATATTCGATTTTTTTCAAAAGTTTGTGAGTCGAGGTACTCAATTTTGAAAAATCGAATTTTGGCCAAAAATACATGAAAATTCTCAAAAAAATAAATGGCCATTTTTTAATTGGAAAAAACGTCCTCTTTCGAACCGTTCTACTCAAAAAGCTGTACTACTTTTGTGAGTCGAGATATTCGATTTTTTTCAAAATTTTGTGTCGGTGTATTCAATTTTGAAAAATCGAATTTTGGCCAAAAATACATGAAAATTCTCAAAAAAATAAATGGCCATTTTTTAATTGGAAAAAACGTCCTCTTTCGAACCGTGCTACTCAAAAAGCTGTACTACTTCTGTGAGTCGAGATATTCGATTTTTTTCAAAATTTTGTGAGTCGAGGTATGCAATTTTGAAAAATCGAATTTTGGCCAAAAATACATGAAAATTCTCAAAAAAATAAATTGCCATTTTTTAATTGGAAAAAACGTCCTCTTTCGAACCGTTCTACTCAAAAAGCTGTACTACTTTTGTGAGTCGAGATATTCGATTTTTTCAAAAGTTTGTGAGTCGAGGTATTCAATTTTAAAAATCGAATTTTGGCCAAAAATACATGAAAATTCTCAAAAAAATAAATGGCCATTTTTTAATTGGAAAAAACGTCCTCTTTCGAACCGTGCTACTCAAAAAGCTGTACTACTTCTGTGAGTCGAGATATTCGATTTTTTTCAAAATTTTGTGAGTCGAGGTATTCAATTTTGAAAAATCGAATTTTGGCCAAAAATACATGAAAATTCTCAAAAAAATAAATGGCCATTTTTTAATTGGAAAAAACGTCCTCTTTCGAACCGTGCTACTCAAAAAGCTGTACTACTTTTGTGAGTCGAGATATTCGATTTTTTTCAAAAGTTTGTGAGTCGAGGTATGCAATTTTGAAAAATCGAATTTTGGCCAAAAATACATGAAAATTCTCAAAAAAATAAATGGCCATTTTTTAATTGGAAAAAACGTCCTCTTTCGAACCATGCTACTCAAAAAGCTGTATTACTTTTGTGAGTCGAGATATTCGATTTTTTTCAAAATTTTGTGAGTCAAGGTATTCAATTTAGAAAAATCGAATTTTGGCCAAAAATACATGAAAATTCTCAAATAAATAAATGGCCATTTTTTAATTGAAAAAACGTCCTCTTTCGAACCGTGCTACTCAAAAAGCTGTACTACTTTTGTGAGTCGAGATATTCGATTTTTTTCAAAATTTTGTGTGTCGGGGTATTCAATTTTGAAAAATCGAATTTTGGCCAAAAATACATGAAAATTCTCAAAAAAATAAATGGCCATTTTTTAATTGGAAAAAACGTCCTCTTTCGAACCGTTCTACTCAAAAAGCTGTACTACTTTTGTGAGTCGAGATATTCGATTTTTTTCAAAAGTTTGTGAGTCGAGGTATTCAATTTTGAAAAATCGAATTTTGGCCATAAATACATGAAAATTCTCAAAAAAATAAATGGCCATTTTTTAATTGGAAAAAACGTCCTCTTTCGAACCGTGCTACTCAAAAAGCTGTACTACTTTTGTGATTCGAGATATTCGATTTTTTTCAAAATTTTGTGTGTCGGGGTATTCAATTTTGAAAAATCGAATTTTGGCCAAAAATACATGAAAATTCTCAAAAAAATAAATGGCCATTTTTTAATTGGAAAAAACGTCCTCTTTCGAACCGTGCTACTCAAAAAGCTGTACTACTTCTGTGAGTCGAGATATTCGATTTTTTTCAAAATTTTGTGAGTCGAGGTATGCAATTTTGAAAAATCGAGTTTTGGCCAAAAATACATGAAAATTCTCAAAAAAATAAATGGCCATTTTTTAATTGGAAAAAACGACCTCTTTCGAACCGTGCTACTCAAAAAGCTGTACTACTTTTGTGAGTCGAGATATTCGATTTTTTTCAAAATTTTGTGAGTCGAGGTATTCAATTTTGAAAAATCGAATTTTGGCCAAAAATACATGAATATTCTCAAAAAAATAAATTTCCATTTTTTAATTGGAAAAAACGTCCTCTTTCGAACCGTGCTACTCAAAAAGCTGTACTACTTCTGTGAGTCGAGATATTCGATTTTTTTCAAAATTTTGTGAGTCGAGGTATTCAATTTTGTAAAATCGAATTTTGGCCAAAAATACATGAATATTCTCAAAAAAATAAATTTCCATTTTTTAATTGGAAAAAACGTCCTCTTTCGAACCGTGCTACTCAAAAAGCTGTACTACTTCTGTGAGTCGAGGTATTCGATTTTTTTCAAAATTTTGTGAGTCGAGGTATTCAATTTTGAAAAATCGAAAATACATGAAAATTCTCAAAAAAATAAATGGTCATTTTTTAATTGGAAAAAACGTCCTCTTTCGAACCCTCAAAAAGCTGTACTACTTTTTTGAGTCGAGATATTCGATTTTTTTCAAAATTTTGTGTGTCGGGGTATTCAATTTTGAAAAATCGAATTTTGGCCAAAAATAGATGAAAATTCTCAAAAAAATAAATGGCCATTTTTTAATTGGAAAAAACGTCCTCTTTCGAACCGTGCTACTCAAAAAGCTGTACTACTTCTGTGAGTCGAGATATTCGATTTTTTTCAAAATTTTGTGAGTCGAGGTATTCAATTTTGAAAAATCGAATTTTGGCCAAAAATACATGAAAATTCTCAAAAAAATAAATGGCCATTTTTTAATTGGAAAAAACGTCCTCTTTCGAACCGTGCTACTCAAAAAGCTGTACTACTTTTGTGAGTCGAGATATTCGATTTTTTTCAAAAGTTTGTGAGTCGAGGTATTCAATTTTGAAAAATCGAATTTTGGCCAAAAATACATGAAAATTCTCAAAAAAATAAATGGCCATTTTTTAATTGGAAAAAACGTCCTCTTTCGAACCGTGCTACTCAAAAAGCTGTACTACTTCTGTGAGTCGAGATATTCGATTTTTTTCAAAACTTTGTGAGTCGAGGTATTCAATTTTGAAAAATCGAATTTTGGCCAAAAATACATGAAAATTCTGAAAAAAATAAATGGCCATTTTTTAATTGGAAAAAACGTCCTCTTTCGAACCGTGCTACTCAAAAAGCTGTACTACTTTTGTGAGTCGAGATATTCGATTTTTTTCAAAATTTTTTGAGTCGAGGTATTCAATTTTGAAAAATCGAATTTTGGCCAAAAATACATGAAAATTCTCAAAAAAATAAATTTCCATTTTTTAATTGGAAAAAACGTCCTCTTTCGAACCGTGCTACTCAAAAAGCTGTACTACTTTTGTGAGTCGAGATATTCGATTTTTTTCAAAATTTTGTGAGTCAAGGTATTCAATTTAGAAAAATCGAATTTTGGCCAAAAATACATGAAAATTCTCAAAAAAATAAATGGCCATTTTTTAATTGGAAAAAACGTCCTCTTTCGAACCGTGCTACTCAAAAAGCTGTACTACTTTTGTGAGTCGAGATATTCGATTTTTTCAAAATTTTGTGTGTCGGGGTATTCAATTTTGAAAAATCGAATTTTGGCCAAAAATACATGAAAATTCTCAAAAAAATAAATGGTCATTTTTTAATTGGAAAAAACGTCCTCTTTCGAACCGTGCTACTCAGAAAGCTGTACTACTTCTGTGAGTCGAGATATTCGATTTTTTTCAAAATTTTGTGAGTTGAGGTATGCAATTTTGAAAAATCGAGTTTTGGCCAAAAATACATGAAAATTCTCAAAAAAATAAATGGCCATTTTTTAATTGGAAAAAACGTCCTCTTTCGAACCGTGCTACTCAAAAAGCTGTACTACTTTTGTGAGTCGAGATATTCGATTTTTTTCAAAATTTTGTGAGTCGAGGTATTCAATTTTGAAAAATCGAATTTTGGCCAAAAATACATGAATATTCTCAAAAAAATAAATTTCCATTTTTTAATTGGAAAAAACGTCCTCTTTCGAACCGTGCTACTCAAAAAGCTGTACTACTTCTGTGAGTCGAGATATTCGATTTTTTTCAAAATTTTGTGAGTCGAGGTATTCAATTTTGAAAAATCGAATTTTGGCCAAATATACATGAAAATTCTCAAAAAATAATGGCCATTTTTTAATTGGAAAAAACGTCCTCTTTCGAACCGTGCTACTCAAAAAGCTGTACTACTTTTGTGAGTCGAGATATTCGATTTTTTTCAAAATTTTGTGAGTCGAGGTATTCAATTTTGAAAAATCGAATTTTGGCCAAAAATACATGAAAATTCTCAAAAAAATAAATGGCCATTTTTAATTGAAAAAAACGTCCTCTTTCGAACCGTTCTACTCAAAAAGCTGTACTACTTTTGTGAGTCGAGATATTCGATTTTTTTCAAAAGTTTGTGAGTCGAGGTATTCAATTTTGAAAAATCGAATTTTGGCCAAAAATACATGAAAATTCTCAAAAAAATAAATGGCAATTTTTTAATTGGAAAAAACGTCCTCTTTCGAACCGTGCTACTCAAAAAGCTGTACTACTTTTGTGATTCGAGATATTCGATTTTTTTCAAAATTTTGTGTGTCGGGGTATTCAATTTTGAAAAATCGAATTTTGGCCAAAAATACATGAAAATTCTCAAAAAAATAAATGGCCATTTTTTAATTGGAAAAAACGTCCTCTTTCGAACCGTGCTACTCAAAAAGCTGTACTACTTTTGTGAGTCGAGATATTCGATTTTTTTCAAAATTTTGTGTGTCGGGGTATTCAATTTTGGAAAATCGAATTTTGGCCAAAAATACATGAAAATTCTCAAAAAAATAAATGGCCATTTTTTAATTGGAAAAAACGTTCTCTTTCGAAGCGTGCTACTCAAAAAGCTGTACTACTTTTGTGTGTCGAGATATTCGATTTTTTTCAAAAGTTTGTGAGTCGAGGTATTCAATTTTGAAAAATCGAATTTTGGCCAAAAATACATGAAAATTCTCAAAAAAATAAATGGCCATTTTTTAATTGGAAAAAACGTCCTCTTTCGAACAGTGCTACTCAAAAAGCTGTACTACTTCTGTGAGTCGAGATATTCGATTTTTTTCAAAATTTTGTGAGTCGAGGTATTCAATTTTGAAAAATCGAATTTTGGCAAAAAATACATGAAAATTCTCAAAAAAATAAATGGCCATTTTTTAATTGGAAAAAACGTCCTCTTTCGAACCGTGCTACTCAAAAAGCTGTACTACTTTTGTGTGTCGAGATATTCGTTTTTTTTCAAAATTTTGTGAGCCGAGGTATTCAATTTTGAAAAATCGAATTTTGGCCAAAAATACATGGAAATTCTCAAAAAAATAAATGCCCATTTTTTAATTGGAAAAAACGTCCTCTTTCGAACCGTGCTACTCAAAAAGCTGTACTACTTTTGTGAGTCGAGATATTCGATTTTTTTCAAAAGTTTGTGAGTCGAGGTATTCAATTTTGAAAAATCGAATTTTGGCCAAAAATACATGAAAATTCTCAAAAAAATAAATGGCAATTTTTTAATTGGAAAAAACGTCCCCTTTCGAACCGTGCTACTCAAAAAGCTGTACTACTTTTGTGATTCGAGATATTCGATTTTTTTCAAAATTTTGTGTGTCGGGGTATTCAATTTTGAAAAATCGAATTTTGGCCAAAAATACATGAAAATTCTCAAAAAAATAAATGGCCATTTTTTAATTGGAAAAAACGTCCTCTTTCGAACCGTGCTACTCAAAAAGCTGTACTACTTTTGTGAGTCGAGATATTCGATTTTTTTCAAAATTTTGTGTGTCGGGGTATTCAATTTTGGAAAATCGAATTTTGGCCAAAAATACATGAAAATTCTCAAAAAAATAAATGGCCATTTTTTAATTGGAAAAAACGTTCTCTTTCGAAGCGTGCTACTCAAAAAGCTGTACTACTTTTGTGTGTCGAGATATTCGATTTTTTTCAAAAGTTTGTGAGTCGAGGTATTCAATTTTGAAAAATCGAATTTTGGCCAAAAATACATGAAAATTCTCAAAAAAATAAATGGCCATTTTTTAATTGGAAAAAACGTCCTCTTTCGAACAGTGCTACTCAAAAAGCTGTACTACTTCTGTGAGTCGAGATATTCGATTTTTTTCAAAATTTTGTGAGTCGAGGTATTCAATTTTGAAAAATCGAATTTTGGCAAAAAATACATGAAAATTCTCAAAAAAATAAATGGCCATTTTTTAATTGGAAAAAACGTCCTCTTTCGAACCGTGCTACTCAAAAAGCTGTACTACTTTTGTGTGTCGAGATATTCGTTTTTTTTCAAAATTTTGTGAGCCGAGGTATTCAATTTTGAAAAATCGAATTTTGGCCAAAAATACATGGAAATTCTCAAAAAAATAAATGGCCATTTTTAATTGAAAAAAACGTCCTCTTTCGAACCGTTCTACTCAAAAAGCTGTACTACTTTTGTGAGTCGAGATATTCGATTTTTTTCAAAAGTTTGTGAGTCGAGGTATTCAATTTTGAAAAATCGAATTTTGGCCAAAAATACATGAAAATTCTCAAAAAAATAAATGGCAATTTTTTAATTGGAAAAAACGTCCTCTTTCGAACCGTGCTACTCAAAAAGCTGTACTACTTTTGTGATTCGAGATATTCGATTTTTTTCAAAATTTTGTGTGTCGGGGTATTCAATTTTGAAAAATCGAATTTTGGCCAAAAATACATGAAAATTCTCAAAAAAATAAATGGCCATTTTTTAATTGGAAAAAACGTCCTCTTTCGAACCGTGCTACTCAAAAAGCTGTACTACTTTTGTGAGTCGAGATATTCGATTTTTTTCAAAATTTTGTGTGTCGGGGTATTCAATTTTGGAAAATCGAATTTTGGCCAAAAATACATGAAAATTCTCAAAAAAATAAATGGCCATTTTTTAATTGGAAAAAACGTTCTCTTTCGAAGCGTGCTACTCAAAAAGCTGTACTACTTTTGTGTGTCGAGATATTCGATTTTTTTCAAAAGTTTGTGAGTCGAGGTATTCAATTTTGAAAAATCGAATTTTGGCCAAAAATACATGAAAATTCGCAAAAAAATAAATGGCCATTTTTTAATTGGAAAAAACGTCCTCTTTCGAACAGTGCTACTCAAAAAGCTGTACTACTTCTGTGAGTCGAGATATTCGATTTTTTTCAAAATTTTGTGAGTCGAGGTATTCAATTTTGAAAAATCGAATTTTGGCAAAAAATACATGAAAATTCTCAAAAAAATAAATGGCCATTTTTTAATTGGAAAAAACGTCCTCTTTCGAACCGTGCTACTCAAAAAGCTGTACTACTTTTGTGAGTCGAGATATTCGATTTTTTTCAAAATTTTGTGAGTCGAGGTATTCAATTTTGAAAAATCGAATTTTGGCCAAAAATACATGAATATTCTCAAAAAAATAAATTTCCATTTTTTAATTGGAAAAAACGTCCTCTTTCGAACCGTGCTACTCAAAAAGCTGTACTACTTCTGTGAGTCGAGATATTCGATTTTTTTCAAAATTTTGTGAGTCGAGGTATTCAATTTTGAAAAATCGAATTTTGGCCAAATATACATGAAAATTCTCAAAAAATAATGGCCATTTTTTAATTGGAAAAAACGTCCTCTTTCGAACCGTGCTACTCAAAAAGCTGTACTACTTTTGTGAGTCGAGATATTCGATTTTTTTCAAAATTTTGTGAGTCGAGGTATTCAATTTTGAAAAATCGAATTTTGGCCAAAAATACATGAAAATTCTCAAAAAAATAAATGGCCATTTTTAATTGAAAAAAACGTCCTCTTTCGAACCGTTCTACTCAAAAAGCTGTACTACTTTTGTGAGTCGAGATATTCGATTTTTTTCAAAAGTTTGTGAGTCGAGGTATTCAATTTTGAAAAATCGAATTTTGGCCAAAAATACATGAAAATTCTCAAAAAAATAAATGGCAATTTTTTAATTGGAAAAAACGTCCTCTTTCGAACCGTGCTACTCAAAAAGCTGTACTACTTTTGTGATTCGAGATATTCGATTTTTTTCAAAATTTTGTGTGTCGGGGTATTCAATTTTGAAAAATCGAATTTTGGCCAAAAATACATGAAAATTCTCAAAAAAATAAATGGCCATTTTTTAATTGGAAAAAACGTCCTCTTTCGAACCGTGCTACTCAAAAAGCTGTACTACTTTTGTGAGTCGAGATATTCGATTTTTTTCAAAATTTTGTGTGTCGGGGTATTCAATTTTGGAAAATCGAATTTTGGCCAAAAATACATGAAAATTCTCAAAAAAATAAATGGCCATTTTTTAATTGGAAAAAACGTTCTCTTTCGAAGCGTGCTACTCAAAAAGCTGTACTACTTTTGTGTGTCGAGATATTCGATTTTTTTCAAAAGTTTGTGAGTCGAGGTATTCAATTTTGAAAAATCGAATTTTGGCCAAAAATACATGAAAATTCTCAAAAAAATAAATGGCCATTTTTTAATTGGAAAAAACGTCCTCTTTCGAACAGTGCTACTCAAAAAGCTGTACTACTTCTGTGAGTCGAGATATTCGATTTTTTTCAAAATTTTGTGAGTCGAGGTATTCAATTTTGAAAAATCGAATTTTGGCAAAAAATACATGAAAATTCTCAAAAAAATAAATGGCCATTTTTTAATTGGAAAAAACGTCCTCTTTCGAACCGTGCTACTCAAAAAGCTGTACTACTTTTGTGTGTCGAGATATTCGTTTTTTTTCAAAATTTTGTGAGCCGAGGTATTCAATTTTGAAAAATCGAATTTTGGCCAAAAATACATGGAAATTCTCAAAAAAATAAATGCCCATTTTTTAATTGGAAAAAACGTCCTCTTTCGAACCGTGCTACTCAAAAAGCTGTACTACTTTTGTGAGTCGAGATATTCGATTTTTTTCAAAAGTTTGTGAGTCGAGGTATTCAATTTTGAAAAATCGAATTTTGGCCAAAAATACATGAAAATTCTCAAAAAAATAAATGGCAATTTTTTAATTGGAAAAAACGTCCCCTTTCGAACCGTGCTACTCAAAAAGCTGTACTACTTTTGTGATTCGAGATATTCGATTTTTTTCAAAATTTTGTGTGTCGGGGTATTCAATTTTGAAAAATCGAATTTTGGCCAAAAATACATGAAAATTCTCAAAAAAATAAATGGCCATTTTTTAATTGGAAAAAACGTCCTCTTTCGAACCGTGCTACTCAAAAAGCTGTACTACTTTTGTGAGTCGAGATATTCGATTTTTTTCAAAATTTTGTGTGTCGGGGTATTCAATTTTGGAAAATCGAATTTTGGCCAAAAATACATGAAAATTCTCAAAAAAATAAATGGCCATTTTTTAATTGGAAAAAACGTTCTCTTTCGAAGCGTGCTACTCAAAAAGCTGTACTACTTTTGTGTGTCGAGATATTCGATTTTTTTCAAAAGTTTGTGAGTCGAGGTATTCAATTTTGAAAAATCGAATTTTGGCCAAAAATACATGAAAATTCTCAAAAAAATAAATGGCCATTTTTTAATTGGAAAAAACGTCCTCTTTCGAACAGTGCTACTCAAAAAGCTGTACTACTTCTGTGAGTCGAGATATTCGATTTTTTTCAAAATTTTGTGAGTCGAGGTATTCAATTTTGAAAAATCGAATTTTGGCAAAAAATACATGAAAATTCTCAAAAAAATAAATGGCCATTTTTTAATTGGAAAAAACGTCCTCTTTCGAACCGTGCTACTCAAAAAGCTGTACTACTTTTGTGTGTCGAGATATTCGTTTTTTTTCAAAATTTTGTGAGCCGAGGTATTCAATTTTGAAAAATCGAATTTTGGCCAAAAATACATGGAAATTCTCAAAAAAATAAATGGCCATTTTTAATTGAAAAAAACGTCCTCTTTCGAACCGTTCTACTCAAAAAGCTGTACTACTTTTGTGAGTCGAGATATTCGATTTTTTTCAAAAGTTTGTGAGTCGAGGTATTCAATTTTGAAAAATCGAATTTTGGCCAAAAATACATGAAAATTCTCAAAAAAATAAATGGCAATTTTTTAATTGGAAAAAACGTCCTCTTTCGAACCGTGCTACTCAAAAAGCTGTACTACTTTTGTGATTCGAGATATTCGATTTTTTTCAAAATTTTGTGTGTCGGGGTATTCAATTTTGAAAAATCGAATTTTGGCCAAAAATACATGAAAATTCTCAAAAAAATAAATGGCCATTTTTTAATTGGAAAAAACGTCCTCTTTCGAACCGTGCTACTCAAAAAGCTGTACTACTTTTGTGAGTCGAGATATTCGATTTTTTTCAAAATTTTGTGTGTCGGGGTATTCAATTTTGGAAAATCGAATTTTGGCCAAAAATACATGAAAATTCTCAAAAAAATAAATGGCCATTTTTTAATTGGAAAAAACGTTCTCTTTCGAAGCGTGCTACTCAAAAAGCTGTACTACTTTTGTGTGTCGAGATATTCGATTTTTTTCAAAAGTTTGTGAGTCGAGGTATTCAATTTTGAAAAATCGAATTTTGGCCAAAAATACATGAAAATTCGCAAAAAAATAAATGGCCATTTTTTAATTGGAAAAAACGTCCTCTTTCGAACAGTGCTACTCAAAAAGCTGTACTACTTCTGTGAGTCGAGATATTCGATTTTTTTCAAAATTTTGTGAGTCGAGGTATTCAATTTTGAAAAATCGAATTTTGGCAAAAAATACATGAAAATTCTCAAAAAAATAAATGGCCATTTTTTAATTGGAAAAAACGTCCTCTTTCGAACCGTGCTACTCAAAAAGCTGTACTACTTTTGTGTGTCGAGATATTCGTTTTTTTTCAAAATTTTGTGAGCCGAGGTATTCAATTTTGAAAAATCGAATTTTGGCCAAAAATACATGGAAATTCTCAAAAAAATAAATGGCCATTTTTTAATTGGAAAAAACGTCCTCTTTCGAACCGTGCTACTCAAAAAGCTGTACTACTTTTGTGAGTCGAGATATTCGATTTTTTTCAAAAGTTTGTGAGTCGAGGTATTCAATTTTGAAAAATCGAATTTTGGCCAAAAATACATGAAAATTCTTAAAAAAATAAATGGCCATTTTTTAATTGAAAAAAACGTCCTCTTTCGAACCGTTCTACTCAAAAAGCTGTACTACTTTTGTGAGTCGAGATATTCGATTTTTTTCAAAAGTTTGTGAGTCGAGGTATTCAATTTTGAATAATCGAATTTTGGCCAAAAAACAAAAAAATTCTCAAAAAAATAAATGGCCATTTTTTAATTGGAAAAAACGTCCTCTTTCGAACCTCTTTCAAAAAGCTGTACTACTTTTGTGATTCGAGATATTCGATTTTTTTCAAAATTTTGTGTGTCGGGGTATTCAATTTTGAAAAATCGAATTTTGGCCAAAAATACATGAAAATTCTCAAAAAAATAAATGGCCATTTTTTAATTGGAAAAAACGTCCTCTTTCGAACCGTGCTACTCAAAAAGCTGTACTACTTTTGTGAGTCGAGATATTCGATTTTTTTCAAAATTTTGTGTGTCGGGGTATTCAATTTTGAAAAATCGAATTTTGGCCAAAAATACATGAAAATTCTCAAAAAAATTAATGGTCATTTTTTAATTGGAAAAAACGTTCTCTTTCGAACCGTGCTACTCAAAAAGCTGTACTACTTCTGTGAGTCGAGATATTCGATTTTTTTCAAAATTTTGTGAGTCGAGGTATGCAATTTTGAAAAATCGAGTTTTGGCCAAAAATACATGAAAATTCTCAAAAAAATAAGTGGCCATTTTTTAATTGGAAAAAACGTCCTCTTTCGAACCGTGCTACTCAAAAAGCTGTACTACTTTTGTGAGTCGAGATATTCGATTTTTTTCAAAATTTTGTGAGTCAAGGTATTCAATTTAGAAAAATCGAATTTTGGCCAAAAATACATGAAAATTCTCAAAAAAATAAATGGCCATTTTTTAATTGGAAAAAACGTCCTCTTTCGAACCGTGCTACTCAAAAAGCTGTACTACTTTTGTGAGTCGAGATATTCGATTTTTTTCAAAATTTTGTGTGTCGGGGTATTCAATTTTGAAAAATCGAATTTTGGCCAAAAATACATGAAAATTCTCAAAAAAATAAATGGCCATTTTTTAATTGGAAAAAACGTCCTCTTTCGAACCGTTCTACTCAAAAAGCTGTACTACTTTTGTGAGTCGAGATATTCGATTTTTTTCAAAAGTTTGTGAGTCGAGGTATTCAATTTTGAAAAATCGAATTTTGGCCAAAAATACATGAAAATTCTCAAAAAAATAAATGGCCATTTTTTAATTGGAAAAAACGTCCTCTTTCGAACCGTGCTACTCAAAAATCTGTACTACTTTTGTGAGTCGAGATATTCGATTTTTTTCAAAATTTTGTGAGTCAAGGTATTCAATTTAGAAAAATCGAATTTTGGCCAAAAATACATGAAAATTCTCAAAAAAATAAATGGCCATTTTTTAATTGGAAAAAACGTCCTCTTTCGAACCGTGCTACTCAAAAAGCTGTACTACTTTTGTGAGTCGAGATATTCGATTTTTTTCAAAATTTTGTGTGTCGGGGTATTCAATTTTGAAAAATCGAATTTTGGCCAAAAATACATGAAAATTCTCAAAAAAATTAATGGTCATTTTTTAATTGGAAAAAACGTCCTCTTTCGAACCGTGCTACTCAAAAAGCTGTACTACTTTTGTGAGTCGAGATATTCGATTTTTTTCAAAATTTTGTGAGTCGAGGTATTCAATTTTGAAAAATCGAATTTTGGCCAAAAATACATGAATATTCTCAAAAAAATAAATTTCCATTTTTTAATTGGAAAAAACGTCCTCTTTCGAACCGTGCTACTCAAAAAGCTGTACTACTTCTGTGAGTCGAGATATTCGATTTTTTTCAAAATTTTGTGAGTCGAGGTATTCAATTTTGTAAAATCGAATTTTGGCCAAAAATACATGAATATTCTCAAAAAAATAAATTTCCATTTTTTAATTGAAAAAAACGTCCTCTTTCGAACCGTGCTACTCAAAAAGCTGTACTACTTCTGTGAGTCGAGGTATTCTATTTTTTTCAAAATTTTGTGAGTCGAGGTATTCAATTTTGAAAAATCGAATTTTGGCCAAAAATACATGAAAATTCTCAAAAAAATAAATGGTCATTTTTTAATTGGAAAAAACGTCCTCTTTCGAACCCTCAAAAAGCTGTACTACTTTTTTGAGTCGAGATATTCGATTTTTTTCAAAATTTTGTGTGTCGGGGTATTCAATTTTGAAAAATCGAATTTTGGCCAAAAATACATGAAAATTCTCAAAAAAATAAATGGCCATTTTTTAATTGGAAAAAACGTCCTCTTTCGAACCGTGCTACTCAAAAAGCTGTACTACTTTTGTGAGTCGAGATATTCGATTTTTTTCAAAAGTTTGTGAGTCGAGGTATTCAATTTTGAAAAATCGAATTTTGGCCAAAAATCATGAAAATTCTCAAAAAAATAAATGGCCATTTTTTAATTGGAAAAAACGTCCTCTTTCGAACCGTGCTACTCAAAAAGCTGTACTACTTTTGTGAGTCGAGATATTCGATTTTTTTCAAAATTTTGTGAGTCGAGGTATTCAATTTTGAAAAATCGAATTTTGGCCAAAAATACATGAATATTCTCAAAAAAATAAATTTCCATTTTTTAATTGGAAAAAACGTCCTCTTTCGAACCGTGCTACTCAAAAAGCTGTACTACTTCTGTGAGTCGAGATATTCGATTTTTTTCAAAATTTTGTGAGTCGAGGTATTCAATTTTGTAAAATCGAATTTTGGCCAAAAATACATGAATATTCTCAAAAAAATAAATTTCCATTTTTTAATTGGAAAAAACGTCCTCTTTCGAACCGTGCTACTCAAAAAGCTGTACTACTTCTGTGAGTCGAGGTATTCGATTTTTTTCAAAATTTTGTGAGTCGAGGTATTCAATTTTGAAAAATCGAATTTTGGCCAAAAATACATGAAAATTCTCAAAAAAATAAATGGTCATTTTTTAATTGGAAAAAACGTCCTCTTTCGAACCGTGCTACTCAAAAAGCTGTACTACTTTTGTGAGTCGAGATATTCGATTTTTTTCAAAATTTTGTGTGTCGGGGTATTCAATTTTGAAAAATCGAATTTTGGCCAAAAATACATGAAAATTCTCAAAAAAATAAATGGCCATTTTTTAATTGGAAAAAACGTCCTCTTTCGAACCGTGCTACTCAAAAAGCTGTACTACTTCTGTGAGTCGAGATATTCGATTTTTTTTCAAAATTTTGTGAGTCGAGGTATGCAATTTTGAAAAATCGAGTTTTGGCCAAAAATACATGAAAATTCTCAAAAAAATAAATGGCCATTTTTTAATTGGAAAAAACGTCCTCTTTCGAACCGTGCTACTCAAAAAGCTGTACTACTTTTGTGAGTCGAGATATTCGATTTTTTTCAAAATTTTGTGAGTCGAGGTATTCAATTTTGAAAAATCGAATTTTGGCCAAAAATACATGAATATTCTCAAAAAAATAAATTTCCATTTTTTAATTGGAAAAAACGTCCTCTTTCGAACCGTGCTACTCAAAAAGCTGTACTACTTCTGTGAGTCGAGATATTCGATTTTTTTCAAAATTTTGTGAGTCGAGGTATTCAATTTTGTAAAATCGAATTTTGGCCAAAAATACATGAATATTCTCAAAAAAATAAATTTCCATTTTTTAATTGGAAAAAACGTCCTCTTTCGAACCGTGCTACTCAAAAAGCTGTACTACTTCTGTGAGTCGAGGTATTCGATTTTTTTCAAAATTTTGTGAGTCGAGGTATTCAATTTTGAAAAATCGAATTTTGGCCAAAAATACATGAAAATTCTCAAAAAAATAAATGGTCATTTTTTAATTGGAAAAAACGTCCTCTTTCGAACCCTCAAAAAGCTGTACTACTTTTTTGAGTCGAGATATTCGATTTTTTTCAAAATTTTGTGTGTCGGGGTATTCAATTTTGAAAAATCGAATTTTGGCCAAAAATACATGAAAATTCTCAAAAAAATAAATGGCCATTTTTTAATTGGAAAAAACGTCCTCTTTCGAACCGTGCTACTCAAAAAGCTGTACTACTTTTGTGAGTCGAGATATTCGATTTTTTTCAAAAGTTTGTGAGTCGAGGTATTCAATTTTGAAAAATCGAATTTTGGCCAAAAATCATGAAAATTCTCAAAAAAATAAATGGCCATTTTTTAATTGGAAAAAACGTCCTCTTTCGAACCGTGCTACTCAAAAAGCTGTACTACTTCTGTGAGTCGAGATATTCGATTTTTTTCAAAATTTTGTGAGTCGAGGTATTCAATTTTGAAAAATCGAATTTTGGCCAAAAATACATGAAAATTCTGAAAAAAATAAATGGCCATTTTTTAATTGGAAAAAACGTCCTCTTTCGAACCGTGCTACTCAAAAAGCTGTACTACTTTTGTGAGTCGAGATATTCGATTTTTTTCAAAATTTTTTGAGTCGAGGTATTCAATTTTGAAAAATCGAATTTTGGCCAAAAATACATGAAAATTCTCAAAAAAATAAATTTCCATTTTTTAATTGGAAAAAACGTCCTCTTTCGAACCGTGCTACTCAAAAAGCCGTACTACTTTTGTGAGTCGAGATATTCGATTTTTTTCAAAAATTTGTGAGTCGAGGTATTCAATTTTGAAAAATCGAATTTTGGCCAAAAATCATGAAAATTCTCAAAAAAATAAATGGCCATTTATTAATTGGAAAAAACGTCCTCTTTCGAACCGTGCTACTCAAAAAGCTGTACTACTTCTGTGAGTCGAGATATTCGATTTTTTTCAAAATTTTGTGAGTCGAGGTATTCAATTTTGAAAAATCGAATTTTGGCCAAAAATACATGAAAATTCTCAAAAAAATAAATGGCCATTTTTTAATTGGAAAAAACGTCCTCTTTCGAACCGTGCTACTCAAAAAGCTGTACTACTTTTGTGAGTCGAGATTTTCGATTTTTTTCAAAATTTTGTGAGTCGAGGTATTCAATTTTGAAAAATCGAATTTTGGCCAAAATACATGAAAATTCTCAAAAAAATAAATTTCCATTTTATAATTGGAAAAAACGTCCTCTTTCGAACCGTGCTACTCAAAAAGCTGTACTACTTTTGTGAGTCGAGATACTCGATTTTTTTCAAAATTTTGTGAGTCGTGGTATTCAATTTTTAAAAATCGAATTTTGGCCAAAAATACATGAAAATTCGCAAAAAAATAAATGGCCTTTTTTAATTGGAAAAACGTCCTCTTTCGAACCGTGCTACTCAAAAAGCTGTACTACTTTTGTGAGTCGAGATATTCGATTTTTTTCAAAATTTTGTGAGTCGAGGTATTCAATTTTGAAAAATCGAATTTTGGCCAAAAATACATGAATATTCTCAAAAAAATAAATTTCCATTTTTTAATTGGAAAAAACGTCCTCTTTCGAACCGTGCTACTCAAAAAGCTGTACTACTTCTGTGAGTCGAGATATTCGATTTTTTTCAAAATTTTGTGAGTCGAGGTATTCAATTTTGAAAAATCGAATTTTGGCCAAAAATACATGAAAATTCTCAAAAAAATAAATGGCCATTTTTTAATTGGAAAAAAACGTCCTCTTTCGAACCGTGCTACTCAAAAAGCTGTACTACTTTTGTGAGTCGAGATATTCGATTTTTTTCAAAATTTTGTGTGTCGGGGTATTCAATTTTGAAAAATCGAATTTTGGCCAAAAATACATGAAAATTCTCAAAAAAATAAATGGCCATTTTTTAATTGGAAAAAACGCCCTCTTTCGAACCGGGCTACTCAAAAAGCTATACTACTTCTGTGAGTCGAGATATTCGATTTTTTTCAAAATTTTGTGAGTCGAGGTATGCAATTTTGAAAAATCGAATTTTGGCCAAAAATACATGAAAATTCTCAAAAAAATAAATGGCCATTTTTTAATTGGAAAAAACGTCCTCTTTCGAACCGTGCTACTCAAAAAGCTGTACTACTTCTGTGAGTCGAGATATTCGATTTTTTTCAAAATTTTGTGAGTCGAGGTATTCAATTTTGAAAAATCGAATTTTGGCCAAAAATACATGAAAATTCTCAAAAAAATAAATGGCCATTTTTTAATTGGAAAAAACGTCCTCTTTCGAACCGTGCTACTCAAAAAGCTGTACTACTTCTGTGAGTCGAGGTATTCGATTTTTTTCAAAATTTTGTGAGTCGAGGTATTCAATTTTGAAAAATCGAATTTTGGCCAAAAATACATGAAAATTCTCAAAAAAATAAATGGTCATTTTTTAATTGGAAAAAACGTCCTCTTTCGAACCGTGCTACTCAAAAAGCTGTACTACTTTTGTGAGTCGAGATATTCGATTTTTTTCAAAATTATGTGTGTCGGGGTATTCAATTTTGAAAAATCGAATTTTGGCCAAAAATACATGAAAATTCTCAAAAAAATAAATGGCCATTTTTTAATTGGAAAAAACGTCCTCTTTCGAACCGTGCTACTCAAAAAGCTGTACTACTTCTGTGAGTCGAGATATTCGATTTTTTTCAAAATTTTGTGAGTCGAGGTATGCAATTTTGAAAAATCGAATTTTGGCCAAAAATACATGAAAATTCTCAAAAAAAAATAATTGGCCATTTTTTAATTGGAAAAAACGTCCTCTTTCGAACCGTGCTACTCAAAAAGCTGTACTACTTCTGTGAGTCGAGATATTCGATTTTTTCAAAATTTTGTGAGTCGAGGTATTCAATTTTGAAAAATCGAATTTTGGCCAAAAATACATGAAAATTCTCAAAAAAATAAATGGCCATTTTTTAATTGGAAAAAACGTCCTCTTTCGAACCGTGCTACTCAAAAAGCTGTACTACTTTTGTGAGTCGAGATATTCGATTTTTTTCAAAAGTTTGTGAGTCGAGGTATTCAAATTTGAAAAATCGAATTTTGGCCAAAAATCATGAAAATTCTCAAAAAAATAAATGGCCATTTTTTAATTGGAAAAAACGTCCTCTTTCGAACCGTGCTACTCAAAAAGCTGTACTACTTCTGTGAGTCGAGATATTCGATTTTTTTCAAAATTTTGTGAGTCGAGGTATTCAATTTTGAAAAATCGAATTTTGGCCAAAAATACATGAAAATTCTCAAAAAAATAAATGGCAATTTTTTAATTGGAAAAAACGTCCTCTTTCGAACCGTGCTACTCAAAAAGCTGTACTACTTTTGTGATTCGAGATATTCGATTTTTTTCAAAATTTTGTGTGTCGGGGTATTCAATTTTGAAAAATCGAATTTTGGCCAAAAATACATGAAAATTCTCAAAAAAATAAATGGCCATTTTTTAATTGGAAAAAACGTCCTCTTTCGAACCGTGCTACTCAAAAAGCTGTACTACTTTTGTGAGTCGAGATATTCGATTTTTTTCAAAATTTTGTGTGTCGGGGTATTCAATTTTGGAAAATCGAATTTTGGCCAAAAATACATGAAAATTCTCAAAAAAATAAATGGCCATTTTTTAATTGGAAAAAACGTTCTCTTTCGAACCGTGCTACTCAAAAAGCTGTACTACTTTTGTGTGTCGAGATATTCGATTTTTTTCAAAAGTTTGTGAGTCGAGGTATTCAATTTTGAAAAATCGAATTTTGGCCAAAAATACATGAAAATTCTCAAAAAAATAAATGGCCATTTTTTAATTGGAAAAAACGTCCTCTTTCGAACAGTGCTACTCAAAAAGCTGTACTACTTCTGTGAGTCGAGATATTCGATTTTTTTCAAAATTTTGTGAGTCGAGGTATTCAATTTTGAAAAATCGAATTTTGGCCAAAAATACATGAAAATTCTCAAAAAAATAAATGGTCATTTTTTAATTGGAAAAAACGTTCTCTTTCGAACCGTGCTACTCAAAAAGCTGTACTACTTCTGTGAGTCGAGATATTCGATTTTTTTCAAAATTTTGTGAGTCGAGGTATGCAATTTTGAAAAATCGAGTTTTGGCCAAAAATACATGAAAATTCTCAAAAAAATAAGTGGCCATTTTTTAATTGGAAAAAACGTCCTCTTTCGAACCGTGCTACTCAAAAAGCTGTACTACTTTTGTGAGTCGAGATATTCGATTTTTTTCAAAATTTTGTGAGTCAAGGTATTCAATTTAGAAAAATCGAATTTTGGCCAAAAATACATGAAAATTCTCAAAAAAATAAATGGCCATTTTTTAATTGGAAAAAACGTCCTCTTTCGAACCGTGCTACTCAAAAAGCTGTACTACTTTTGTGAGTCGAGATATTCGATTTTTTTCAAAATTTTGTGTGTCGGGGTATTCAATTTTGAAAAATCGAATTTTGGCCAAAAATACATGAAAATTCTCAAAAAAATAAATGGCCATTTTTTAATTGGAAAAAACGTCCTCTTTCGAACCGTTCTACTCAAAAAGCTGTACTACTTTTGTGAGTCGAGATATTCGATTTTTTTCAAAATTTTGTGAGTCAAGGTATTCAATTTAGAAAAATCGAATTTTGGCCAAAAATACATGAAAATTCTCAAAAAAATAAATGGCCATTTTTTAATTGGAAAAAACGTCCTCTTTCGAACCGTGCTACTCAAAAAGCTGTACTACTTTTGTGAGTCGAGATATTCGATTTTTTTCAAAATTTTGTGTGTCGGGGTATTCAATTTTGAAAAATCGAATTTTGGCCAAAAATACATGAAAATTCTCAAAAAAATAAATGGCCATTTTTTAATTGGAAAAAACGTCCTCTTTCGAACCGTTCTACTCAAAAAGCTGTACTACTTTTGTGAGTCGAGATATTCGATTTTTTTCAAAAGTTTGTGAGTCGAGGTATTCAATTTTGAAAAATCGAATTTTGGCCAAAAATACATGAAAATTCTCAAAAAAATAAATGGCCATTTTTTAATTGAAAAAAACGTCCTCTTTCGAACCGTTCTACTCAAAAAGCTGTACTACTTTTGTGAGTCGAGATATTCGATTTTTTTCAAAAGTTTGTGAGTCGAGGTATTCAATTTTGAAAAATCGAATTTTGGCCAAAAATACATGAAAATTCTCAAAAAAATAAATGGCCATTTTTTAATTGGAAAAAACGTCCTCTTTCGAACCGTGCTACTCAAAAAGCTGTACTACTTTTGTGATTCGAGATATTCGATTTTTTTCAAAATTTTGTGTGTCGGGGTATTCAATTTTGAAAAATCGAATTTTGGCCAAAAATACATGAAAATTCTCAAAAAAATAAATGGCCATTTTTTAATTGGAAAAAACGTCCTCTTTCGAACCGTGCTACTCAAAAAGCTGTACTACTTTTGTGAGTCGAGATATTCGATTTTTTTCAAAATTTTGTGTGTCGGGGTATTCAATTTTGAAAAATCGAATTTTGGCCAAAAATACATGAAAATTCTCAAAAAAATAAATGGCCATTTTTTAATTGGAAAAAACGTCCTCTTTCGAACCGTTCTACTCAAAAAGCTGTACTACTTTTGAGAGTCGAGATATTCGATTTTTTTCAAAAGTTTGTGAGTCGAGGTATTCAATTTTGAAAAATCGAATTTTGGCCAAAAATACATGAAAATTCTCAAAAAAATAAATGGCCATTTTTTAATTGGAAAAAACGTCCTCTTTCGAACCGTGCTACTCAAAAATCTGTACTACTTTTGTGATTCGAGATATTCGATTTTTTTCAAAATTTTGTGTGTCGAGGTATTCAATTTTGAAAAATCGAATTTTGGCCAAAAATACATGAAAATTCTCAAAAAAATAAATGGTCATTTTTTAATTGGAAAAAACGTTCTCTTTCGAACCGTGCTACTCAAAAAGCTGTACTACTTCTGTGAGTCGAGATATTCGATTTTTTTCAAAATTTTGTGAGTCGAGGTATGCAATTTTGAAAAATCGAGTTTTGGCCAAAAATACATGAAAATTCTCAAAAAAATAAGTGGCCATTTTTTAATTGGAAAAAACGTCCTCTTTCGAACCGTGCTACTCAAAAAGCTGTACTACTTTTGTGAGTCGAGATATTCGATTTTTTTCAAAATTTTGTGAGTCAAGGTATTCAATTTAGAAAAATCGAATTTTGGCCAAAAATACATGAAAATTCTCAAAAAAATAAATGGCCATTTTTTAATTGGAAAAAACGTCCTCTTTCGAACCGTGCTACTCAAAAAGCTGTACTACTTTTGTGAGTCGAGATATTCGATTTTTTTCAAAATTTTGTGTGTCGGGGTATTCAATTTTGAAAAATCGAATTTTGGCCAAAAATACATGAAAATTCTCAAAAAAATAAATGGCCATTTTTTAATTGGAAAAAACGTCCTCTTTCGAACCGTTCTACTCAAAAAGCTGTACTACTTTTGTGAGTCGAGATATTCGATTTTTTTCAAAAGTTTGTGAGTCGAGGTATTCAATTTTGAAAAATCGAATTTTGGCCAAAAATACATGAAAATTCTCAAAAAAATAAATGGCCATTTTTTAATTGAAAAAAACGTCCTCTTTCGAACCGTTCTACTCAAAAAGCTGTACTACTTTTGTGAGTCGAGATATTCGATTTTTTTCAAAAGTTTGTGAGTCGAGGTATTCAATTTTGAAAAATCGAATTTTGGCCAAAAATACATGAAAATTCTCAAAAAAATAAATGGCCATTTTTTAATTGGAAAAAACGTCCTCTTTCGAACCGTGCTACTCAAAAAGCTGTACTACTTTTGTGATTCGAGATATTCGATTTTTTTCAAAATTTTGTGTGTCGGGGTATTCAATTTTGAAAAATCGAATTTTGGCCAAAAATACATGAAAATTCTCAAAAAAATAAATGGCCATTTTTTAATTGGAAAAAACGTCCTCTTTCGAACCGTGCTACTCAAAAAGCTGTACTACTTTTGTGAGTCGAGATATTCGATTTTTTTCAAAATTTTGTGTGTCGGGGTATTCAATTTTGAAAAATCGAATTTTGGCCAAAAATACATGAAAATTCTCAAAAAAATAAATGGCCATTTTTTAATTGGAAAAAACGTCCTCTTTCGAACCGTTCTACTCAAAAAGCTGTACTACTTTTGAGAGTCGAGATATTCGATTTTTTTCAAAAGTTTGTGAGTCGAGGTATTCAATTTTGAAAAATCGAATTTTGGCCAAAAATACATGAAAATTCTCAAAAAAATAAATGGCCATTTTTTAATTGGAAAAAACGTCCTCTTTCGAACCGTGCTACTCAAAAATCTGTACTACTTTTGTGATTCGAGATATTCGATTTTTTTCAAAATTTTGTGTGTCGGGGTATTCAATTTTGAAAAATCGAGTTTTGGCAAAAAATACATGAAAATTCTCAAAAAAATAAGTGGCCATTTTTTAATTGGAAAAAACGTCCTCTTTCGAACCGTGCTACTCAAAAAGCTGTACTACTTTTGTGAGTCGAGATATTCGATTTTTTTCAAAATTTTGTGAGTCAAGGTATTCAATTTAGAAAAATCGAATTTTGGCCAAAAATACATGAAAATTCTCAAAAAAATAAATGGCCATTTTTTAATTGGAAAAAACGTCCTCTTTCGAACCGTGCTACTCAAAAAGCTGTACTACTTTTGTGAGTCGAGATATTCGATTTTTTTCAAAATTTTGTGTGTCGGGGTATTCAATTTTGAAAAATCGAATTTTGGCCAAAAATACATGAAAATTCTCAAAAAAATAAATGGCCATTTTTTAATTGGAAAAAACGTCCTCTTTCGAACCGTGCTACTCAAAAAGCTGTACTACTTCTGTGAGTCGAGATATTCGATTTTTTTCAAAATTTTGTGAGTCGAGGTATGCAATTTTGAAAAATCGAGTTTTGGCCAAAAATACATGAAAATTCTCAAAAAAATAAATGGCCATTTTTTAATTGGAAAAAAACGTCCTCTTTCGAACCGTGCTACTCAAAAAGCTGTACTACTTTTGTGAGTCGAGATATTCGATTTTTTTCAAAATTTTGTGAGTCGAGGTATTCAATTTTGAAAAATCGAATTTTGGCCAAAAATACATGAATATTCTCAAAAAAATAAATTTCCATTTTTTAATTGGAAAAAACGTCCTCTTTCGAACCGTGCTACTCAAAAAGCTGTACTACTTCTGTGAGTCTAGATATTCGATTTTTTTCAAAATTTTGTGAGTCGAGGTATTCAATTTTGTAAAATCGAATTTTGGCCAAAAATACATGAATATTCTCAAAAAAATAAATTTCCATTTTTTAATTGGAAAAAACGTCCTCTTTCGAACCGTGCTACTCAAAAAGCTGTACTACTTCTGTGAGTCGAGGTATTCGATTTTTTTCAAAATTTTGTGAGTCGAGGTATTCAATTTTGAAAAATCGAATTTTGGCCAAAAATACATGAAAATTCTCAAAAAAATAAATGGTCATTTTTTAATTGGAAAAAACGTCCTCTTTCGAACCCTCAAAAAGCTGTACTACTTTTTTGAGTCGAGATATTCGATTTTTTTCAAAATTTTGTGTGTCGGGGTATTCAATTTTGAAAAATCGAATTTTGGCCAAAAATACATAAAAATTCTCAAAAAAATAAATGGCCATTTTTTAATTGGAAAAAACGTCCTCTTTCGAACCGTGCTACTCAAAAAGCTGTACTACTTTTGTGAGTCGAGATATCCGATTTTTTTCAAAAGTTTGTGAGTCGAGGTATTCAATTTTGAACAATCGAATTTTGGCCAAAAATCATGAAAATTCTCAAAAAAATAAATGGCCATTTTTTAATTGGAAAAAACGTCCTCTTTCGAACCGTGCTACTCAAAAAGCTGTACTACTTCTGTGAGTCGAGATATTCGATTTTTTTCAAAATTTTGTGTGTCGGGGTATTCAATTTTGAAAAATCGAATTTTGGCCAAAAATACATGAAAATTCTCAAAAAAATAAATGGCCATTTTTTAATTGGAAAAAACGTCCTCTTTCGAACCGTTCTACTCAAAAAGCTGTACTACTTTTGAGAGTCGAGATATTCGATTTTTTTCAAAAGTTTGTGAGTCGAGGTATTCAATTTTGAAAAATCGAATTTTGGCCAAAAATACATGAAAATTCTCAAAAAAATAAATGGCCATTTTTTAATTGGAAAAAACGTCCTCTTTCGAACCGTGCTACTCAAAAATCTGTACTACTTTTGTGATTCGAGATATTCGATTTTTTTCAAAATTTTGTGTGTCGGGGTATTCAATTTTGAAAAATCGAATTTTGGCCAAAAATACATGAAAATTCTCAAAAAAATAAATGGCCATTTTTTAATTGGAAAAAACGTCCTCTTTCGAACCGTGCTACTCAAAAAGCTGTACTACTTTTGTGAGTCGAGATATTCGATTTTTTTCAAAATTTTGTGTGTAGGGGTATTCAATTTTGAAAAATCGAATTTTGGCCAAAAATACATGAAAATTCTCAAAAAAATAAATGGTCATTTTTTAATTGGAAAAAACGTTCTCTTTCGAACCGTGCTACTCAAAAAGCTGTACTACTTCTGTGAGTCGAGATATTCGATTTTTTTCAAAATTTTGTGAGCCGAGGTATGCAATTTTGAAAAATCGAGTTTTGGCCAAAAATACATGAAAATTCTCAAAAAAATAAGTGGCCATTTTTTAATTGGAAAAAACGTCCTCTTTCGAACCGTGCTACTCAAAAAGCTGTACTACTTTTGTGAGTCGAGATATTCGATTTTTTTCAAAATTTTGTGAGTCAAGGTATTCAATTTAGAAAAATCGAATTTTGGCCAAAAATACATGAAAATTCTCAAAAAAATAAATGGCCATTTTTTAATTGGAAAAAACGTCCTCTTTCGAACCGTGCTACTCAAAAAGCTGTACTACTTTTGTGAGTCGAGATATTCGATTTTTTTCAAAATTTTGTGTGTCGGGGTATTCAATTTTGAAAAATCGAATTTTGGCCAAAAATACATGAAAATTCTCAAAAAAATAAATGGCCATTTTTTAATTGGAAAAAACGTCCTCTTTCGAACCGTGCTACTCAAAAAGCTGTACTACTTCTGTGAGTCGAGATATTCGATTTTTTTCAAAATTTTGTGAGTCGAGGTATGCAATTTTGAAAAATCGAGTTTTGGCCAAAAATACATGAAAATTCTCAAAAAAATAAATGGCCATTTTTTAATTGGAAAAAACGTCCTCTTTCGAACCGTGCTACTCAAAAAGCTGTACTACTTTTGTGAGTCGAGATATTCGATTTTTTTCAAAATTTTGTGAGTCGAGGTATTCAATTTTGAAAAATCGAATTTTGGCCAAAAATACATGAATATTCTCAAAAAAATAAATTTCCATTTTTTAATTGGAAAAAACGTCCTCTTTCGAACCGTGCTACTCAAAAAGCTGTACTACTTCTGTGAGTCGAGATATTCGATTTTTTTCAAAATTTTGTGAGTCGAGGTATTCAATTTTGTAAAATCGAATTTTGGCCAAAAATACATGAATATTCTCAAAAAAATAAATTTCCATTTTTTAATTGGAAAAAACGTCCTCTTTCGAACCGTGCTACTCAAAAAGCTGTACTACTTCTGTGAGTCGAGGTATTCGATTTTTTTCAAAATTTTGTGAGTCGAGGTATTCAATTTTGAAAAATCGAATTTTGGCCAAAAATACATGAAAATTCTCAAAAAAATAAATGGTCATTTTTTAATTGGAAAAAACGTCCTCTTTCGAACCCTCAAAAAGCTGTACTACTTTTTTGAGTCGAGATATTCGATTTTTTTCAAAATTTTGTGTGTCGGGGTATTCAATTTTGAAAAATCGAATTTTGGCCAAAAATACATAAAAATTCTCAAAAAAATAAATGGCCATTTTTTAATTGGAAAAAACGTCCTCTTTCGAACCGTGCTACTCAAAAAGCTGTACTACTTTTGTGAGTCGAGATATTCGATTTTTTTCAAAAGTTTGTGAGTCGAGGTATTCAATTTTGAAAAATCGAATTTTGGCCAAAAATCATGAAAATTCTCAAAAAAATAAATGGCCATTTTTTAATTGGAAAAAACGTCCTCTTTCGAACCGTGCTACTCAAAAAGCTGTACTACTTCTGTGAGTCGAGATATTCGATTTTTTTCAAAATTTTGTGAGTCGAGGTATTCAATTTTGAAAAATCGAATTTTGGCCAAAAATACATGAAAATTCTGAAAAAAATAAATGGCCATTTTTTAATTGGAAAAAACGTCCTCTTTCGAACCGTGCTACTCAAAAAGCTGTACTACTTTTGTGAGTCGAGATATTCGATTTTTTTCAAAATTTTTTGAGTCGAGGTATTCAATTTTGAAAAATCGAATTTTGGCCAAAAATACATGAAAATTCTCAAAAAAATAAATTTCCATTTTTTAATTGGAAAAAACGTCCTCTTTCGAACCGTGCTACTCAAAAAGCTGTACTACTTTTGTGAGTCGAGATATTCGATTTTTTTCAAAATTTTGTGAGTCGAGGTATTCAATTTTGAAAAATCGAATTTTGGCCAAAAATCATGAAAATTCTCAAAAAAATAAATGGCCATTTATTAATTGGAAAAAACGTCCTCTTTCGAACCGTGCTACTCAAAAAGCTGTACTACTTCTGTGAGTCGAGATATTCGATTTTTTTCAAAATTTTGTGAGTCGAGGTATTCAATTTTGAAAAATCGAATTTTGGCCAAAAATACATGAAAATTCTCAAAAAAATAAATGGCCATTTTTTAATTGGAAAAAACGTCCTCTTTCGAACCGTGCTACTCAAAAAGCTGTACTACTTTTGTGAGTCGAGATTTTCGATTTTTTTCAAAATTTTGTGAGTCGAGGTATTCAATTTTGAAAAATCGAATTTTGGCCAAAATACATGAAAATTCTCAAAAAAATAAATTTCCATTTTTTAATTGGAAAAAACGTCCTCTTTCGAACCGTGCTACTCAAAAAGCTGTGCTACTTTTGTGAGTCGAGATATTCGATTTTTTTCAAAATTTTGTGAGTCGAGGTATTCAATTTTTAAAAATCGAATTTTGGCCAAAAATACATGAAAATTCGCAAAAAAAATAAATGGCCTTTTTTAATTGGAAAAACGTCCTCTTTCGAACCGTGCTACTCAAAAAGCTGTACTACTTTTGTGAGTCGAGATATTCGATTTTTTTCAAAATTTTGTGAGTCGAGGTATTCAATTTTGAAAAATCGAATTTTGGCCAAAAATACATGAATATTCTCAAAAAAATAAATTTCCATTTTTTAATTGGAAAAAACGTCCTCTTTCGAACCGTGCTACTCAAAAAGCTGTACTACTTCTGTGAGTCGAGATATTCGATTTTTTTCAAAATTTTGTGAGTCGAGGTATTCAATTTTGAAAAATCGAATTTTGGCCAAAAATACATGAAAATTCTCAAAAAAATAAATGGCCATTTTTTAATTGGAAAAAAACGTCCTCTTTCGAACCGTGCTACTCAAAAAGCTGTACTACTTTTGTGAGTCGAGATATTCGATTTTTTTCAAAATTTTGTGTGTCGGGGTATTCAATTTTGAAAAATCGAATTTTGGCCAAAAATACATGAAAATTCTCAAAAAAATAAATGGCCATTTTTTAATTGGAAAAAACGCCCTCTTTCGAACCGTGCTACTCAAAAAGCTGTACTACTTCTGTGAGTCGAGATATTCGATTTTTTTCAAAATTTTGTGAGTCGAGGTATGCAATTTTGAAAAATCGAATTTTGGCCAAAAATACATGAAAATTCTCAAAAAAATAAATGGCCATTTTTTAATTGGAAAAAACGTCCTCTTTCGAACCGTGCTACTCAAAAAGCTGTACTACTTCTGTGAGTCGAGATATTCGATTTTTTTCAAAATTTTGTGAGTCGAGGTATTCAATTTTGAAAAATCGAATTTTGGCCAAAAATACATGAAAATTCTCAAAAAAATAAATGGCCATTTTTTAATTGGAAAAAACGTCCTCTTTCGAACCGTGCTACTCAAAAAGCTGTACTACTTCTGTGAGTCGAGGTATTCGATTTTTTTCAAAATTTTGTGAGTCGAGGTATTCAATTTTGAAAAATCGAATTTTGGCCAAAAATACATGAAAATTCTCAAAAAAATAAATGGTCATTTTTTAATTGGAAAAAACGTCCTCTTTCGAACCGTGCTACTCAAAAAGCTGTACTACTTTTGTGAGTCGAGATATTCGATTTTTTTCAAAATTTTGTGTGTCGGGGTATTCAATTTTGAAAAATCGAATTTTGGCCAAAAATACATGAAAATTCTCAAAAAAATAAATGGCCATTTTTTAATTGGAAAAAACGTCCTCTTTCGAACCGTGCTACTCAAAAAGCTGTACTACTTCTGTGAGTCGAGATATTCGATTTTTTTCAAAATTTTGTGAGTCGAGGTATGCAATTTTGAAAAATCGAATTTTGGCCAAAAATACATGAAAATTCTCAAAAAAAATAATTGGCCATTTTTTAATTGGAAAAAACGTCCTCTTTCGAACCGTGCTACTCAAAAAGCTGTACTACTTCTGTGAGTCGAGATATTCGATTTTTTCAAAATTTTGTGAGTCGAGGTATTCAATTTTGAAAAATCGAATTTTGGCCAAAAATACATGAAAATTCTCAAAAAAATAAATGGCCATTTTTTAATTGGAAAAAACGTCCTCTTTCGAACCGTGCTACTCAAAAAGCTGTACTACTTTTGTGAGTCGAGATATTCGATTTTTTTCAAAATTTTGTGAGTCGAGGTATGCAATTTTGAAAAATCGAATTTTGGCCAAAAATACATGAAAATTCTCAAAAAAATAAATGGCCATTTTTTAATTGGAAAAAACGTCCTCTTTCGAACCGTGCTACTCAAAAAGCTGTACTACTTCTGTGAGTCGAGATATTCGATTTTTTTCAAAATTTTGTGAGTCGAGGTATTCAATTTTGAAAAATCGAATTTTGGCCAAAAATACATGAAAATTCTCAAAAAAATAAATGGCCATTTTTTAATTGGAAAAAACGTCCTCTTTCGAACCGTGCTACTCAAAAAGCTGTACTACTTCTGTGAGTCGAGGTATTCGATTTTTTTCAAAATTTTGTGAGTCGAGGTATTCAATTTTGAAAAATCGAATTTTGGCCAAAAATACATGAAAATTCTCAAAAAAATAAATGGTCATTTTTTAATTGGAAAAAACGTCCTCTTTCGAACCGTGCTACTCAAAAAGCTGTACTACTTTTGTGAGTCGAGATATTCGATTTTTTTCAAAATTTTGTGTGTCGGGGTATTCAATATTGAAAAATCGAATTTTGGCCAAAAATACATGAAAATTCTCAAAAAAATAAATGGCCATTTTTTAATTGGAAAAAACGTCCTCTTTCGAACCGTGCTACTCAAAAAGCTGTACTACTTCTGTGAGTCGAGATATTCGATTTTTTTCAAAATTTTGTGAGTCGAGGTATGCAATTTTGAAAAATCGAATTTTGGCCAAAAATACATGAAAATTCTCAAAAAAAATAATTGGCCATTTTTTAATTGGAAAAAACGTCCTCTTTCGAACCGTGCTACTCAAAAAGCTGTACTACTTCTGTGAGTCGAGATATTCGATTTTTTCAAAATTTTGTGAGTCGAGGTATTCAATTTTGAAAAATCGAATTTTGGCCAAAAATACATGAAAATTCTCAAAAAAATAAATGGCCATTTTTTAATTGGAAAAAACGTCCTCTTTCGAACCGTGCTACTCAAAAAGCTGTACTACTTTTGTGAGTCGAGATATTCGATTTTTTTCAAAAGTTTGTGAGTCGAGGTATTCAAATTTGAAAAATCGAATTTTGGCCAAAAATCATGAAAATTCTCAAAAAAATAAATGGCCATTTTTTAATTGGAAAAAACGTCCTCTTTCGAACCGTGCTACTCAAAAAGCTGTACTACTTCTGTGAGTCGAGATATTCGATTTTTTTCAAAATTTTGTGAGTCGAGGTATTCAATTTTGAAAAATCGAATTTTGGCCAAAAATACATGAAAATTCTCAAAAAAATAAATGGCCATTTTTTAATTGGAAAAAACGTCCTCTTCGAACCGTTCTACTCAAAAAGCTGTACTACTTTTGTGAGTCGAGATAATCGATTTTTTTCAAAAGTTTGTGAGTCGAGGTATTCAATTTTGAAAAATCGAATTTTGGCCAAAAATACATGAAAATTCTCAAAAAAATAAATTTCCATTTTTTAATTGGAAAAAACGTCCTCTTTCGAACTGTGCTACTCAAAAAGCTGTACTACTTTTGTGAGTCGAGATATTCGATTTTTTTCAAAATTTTGTGAGTCGAGGTATTCAATTTTGAAAAATCGAATTTTGGCCAAAATACATGAAAATTCGCAAAAAAATAAATGGCCTTTTTTAATTGGAAAAAACGTCCTCTTTCGAACCGTGCTACTCAAAAAGCTGTACTACTTTTGTGAGTCGAGATATTCGATTTTTTTCAAAATTTTGTGAGTCGAGGTATTCAATTTTGAAAAATCGAATTTTGGCCAAAAATACATGAATATTCTCAAAAAAATAAATTTCCATTTTTTAATTGGAAAAAACGTCCTCTTTCGAACCGTGCTACTCAAAAAGCTGTACTACTTCTGTGAGTCGAGATATTCGATTTTTTTCAAAATTTTGTGAGTCGAGGTATTCAATTTTGAAAAATCGAATTTTGGCCAAAAATACATGAAAATTCTCAAAAAAATAAATGGCCATTTTTTAATTGGAAAAAACGTCCTCTTTCGAACCGTGCTACTCAAAAAGCTGTACTACTTTTGTGAGTCGAGATATTCGATTTTTTTCAAAAGTTTGTGAGTCGAGGTATTCAATTTTGAAAAATCGAATTTTGGCCAAAAATCATGAAAATTCTCAAAAAAATAAATGGCCATTTTTTAATTGGAAAAAACGTCCTCTTTCGAACCGTGCTACTCAAAAAGCTGTACTACTTCTGTGAGTCGAGATATTCGATTTTTTTCCAAATTTTGTGAGTCGAGGTATTCAATTTTGAAAAATCGAATTTTGGCCAAAAATACATGAAAATTCTCAAAAAAATAAATGGCCATTTTTTAATTGGAAAAAACGTCCTCTTTCGAACCGTGCTACTCAAAAAGCTGTACTACTTTTGTGAGTCGAGATTTTCGATTTTTTTCAAAATTTTGTGAGTCGAGGTATTCAATTTTGAAAAATCGAATTTTGGCCAAAATACATGAAAATTCTCAAAAAATAAATTTCCATTTTTTAATTGGATAAAACGTCCTCTTTCGAACCGTGCTACTCAAAAAGCTGTACTACTTTTGTGAGTCGAGATATTCGATTTTTTTCAAAATTTTGTGAGTCGAGGTATTCAATTTTGAAAAATCGAATTTTGGCCAAAAATACATGAAAATTCTCAAAAAAATAAATTTCCATTTTTTAATTGGAAAAAACGTCCTCTTTCGAACCGTGCTACTCAAAAAGCTGTACTACTTTTGTGAGTCGAGATATTCGATTTTTTTCAAAAGTTTGTGAGTCGAGGTATTCAATTTTGAAAAATCGAATTTTGGCCAAAAATCATGAAAATTCTCAAAAAAATAAATGGCCATTTTTTAATTGGAAAAAACGTCCTCTTTCGAACCGTGCTACTCAAAAAGCTGTACTACTTCTGTGAGTCGAGATATTCGATTTTTTTCAAAATTTTGTGAGTCGAGGTATTCAATTTTGAAAAATCGAATTTTGGCCAAAAATACATGAAAATTCTCAAAAAAATAAATGGCCATTTTTTAATTGGAAAAAACGTCCTCTTTCGAACCGTGCTACTCAAAAAGCTGTACTACTTTTGTGAGTCGAGATATTCGATTTTTTTCAAAAGTTTGTGAGTCGAGGTATTCAATTTTGAAAAATCGAATTTTGGCCAAAAATCATGAAAATTCTCAAAAAAATAAATGGCCATTTTTTAATTGGAAAAAACGTCCTCTTTCGAACCGTGCTACTCAAAAAGCTGTACTACTTCTGTGAGTCGAGATATTCGATTTTTTTCCAAATTTTGTGAGTCGAGGTATTCAATTTTGAAAAATCGAATTTTGGCCAAAAATACATGAAAATTCTCAAAAAAATAAATGGCCATTTTTTAATTGGAAAAAACGTCCTCTTTCGAACCGTGCTACTCAAAAAGCTGTACTACTTTTGTGAGTCGAGATTTTCGATTTTTTTCAAAATTTTGTGAGTCGAGGTATTCAATTTTGAAAAATCGAATTTTGGCCAAAATACATGAAAATTCTCAAAAAATAAATTTCCATTTTTTAATTGGATAAAACGTCCTCTTTCGAACCGTGCTACTCAAAAAGCTGTACTACTTTTGTGAGTCGAGATATTCGATTTTTTTCAAAATTTTGTGAGTCGAGGTATGCAATTTTGAAAAATCGATTTTTGGCCAAAAATACATGAAAATTCTCAAAAAGATAAATGGCCATTTTTTAATTGGAAAAAACGTCCTCTTTCGAACCGTGCTACTCAAAAAGCTGTACTACTTCTGTGAGTCGAGATATTCGATTTTTTTCAAAATTTTGTGAGTCGAGGTATTCAATTTTGAAAAATCGAATTTTGGCCAAAAATACATGAAAATTCTCAAAAAAATAAATTTCCATTTTTTAATTGGAAAAAACGTCCTCTTTCGAACCGTGCTACTCAAAAAGCTGTACTACTTTTGTGAGTCGAGATATTCGATTTTTTTCAAAAGTTTGTGAGTCGAGGTATTCAATTTTGAAAAATCGAATTTTGGCCAAAAATCATGAAAATTCTCAAAAAAATAAATGGCCATTTTTTAATTGGAAAAAACGTCCTCTTTCGAACCGTGCTACTCAAAAAGCTGTACTACTTCTGTGAGTCGAGATATTCGATTTTTTTCAAAATTTTGTGAGTCGAGGTATTCAATTTTGAAAAATCGAATTTGGCCAAAAATACATGAAAATTCTCAAAAAAATAAATGGCCATTTTTTAATTGGAAAAAACGTCCTCTTTCGAACCGTGCTACTCAAAAAGCTGTACTACTTTTGTGAGTCGAGATTTTCGATTTTTTTCAAAATTTTGTGAGTCGAGGTATTCAATTTTGAAAAATCGAATTTTGGCCAAAATACATGAAAATTCTCAAAAAATAAATTTCCATTTTTTAATTGGATAAAACGTCCTCTTTCGAACCGTGCTACTCAAAAAGCTGTACTACTTTTGTGAGTCGAGATATTCGATTTTTTTCAAAATTTTGTGAGTCGCGGTATGCAATTTTGAAAAATCGAATTTTGGCCAAAAATACATGAAAATTCTCAAAAAAATAAATGGCAATTTTTTAATTGGAAAAAACGTCCTCTTTCGAACCGTGCTACTCAAAAAGCTGTACTACTTCTGTGAGTCGAGATATTCGATTTTTTTCAAAATTTTGTGAGTCGAGGTATTCAATTTTGAAAAATCGAATTTTGGCCAAAAATACATGAAAATTCTCAAAAAGATAAATGGCCATTTTTTAATTGGAAAAAACGTCCTCTTTCGAACCGTGCTACTCAAAAAGCTGTACTACTTCTGTGAGTCGAGATATTCGATTTTTTTCAAAATTTTGTGAGTCGAGGTATTCAATTTTGAAAAATCGAATTTTGGGCAAAAATACATGAAAATTCTCAAAAAAATAAATGGCCATTTTTTAATTGGAAAAAACGTCCTCTTTCGAACCGTGCTACTCAAAAAACTGTACTACTTTTGTGAGTCGAGATATTCGATTTTTTTCAAAAGTTTGTGAGTCGAGGTATTCAATTTTGAAAAATCGAATTTTGGCCAAAAATACATGAAAATTCTCAAAAAAATAAATGGCCATTTTTTAATTGGAAAAAACGTCCTCTTTCGAACCGTGCTACTCAAAAAGCTGTACTACTTCTGTGAGTCGAGATATTCGATTTTTTTCAAAGTTTTGTGAGTCGAGGTATTCAATTTTGAAAAATCGAATTTTGGCCAAAAATACATGAAAATTCTCAAAAAAATAAATGGCCATTTTTTAATTGGAAAAACGTCCTCTTTCGAACCGTGCTACTCAAAAAGCTGTACTACTTTTGTGAGTCGAGATATTCGATTTTTTTCAAAATTTTGTGAGTCGAGGTATTCAATTTTGATAAATCGAATTTTGGCCAAAAATACATGAAAATTCTCAAAAAAATAAATGGCCATTTTTTAATTGGAAAAAAACGTCCTCTTCCGAACCGTGCTACTCCAAAAAGCTGTACTACTTTTGTGAGTCGAGATATTCGATTTTTTTCAAAATTTTGTGAGTCGAGGTATTCAATTTTGAAAAAATCGAATTTTGGCCAAAAATACATGAAAATTCTCAAAAAAATAAATGGCCATTTTTTAATTGGAAAAAAACGTCCTCTTTCGAACCGTGCTACTCAAAAAGCTGTACTACTTTTGTGAGTCGAGATATTCGATTTTTTTCAAAATTTTGTGAGTCGAGGTATTCAATTTTGAAAAATCGAATTTTGGCCAAAAATATTCATGTATTTTTCTCTCAAATTCTCAAAAAAATAAATGGCCATTTTTTAATTGGAAAAAACGTCCTCTTTCGAACCGTGCTGCTCAAAAAGCTGTACTACTTTTGTGAGTCGAGATATTCGATTTTTTTCAAAATTTTGTGAGTCGAGGTATTCAATTTTGAAAAATCGAATTTTGGCCAAAAATACATGAAAATTCTCAAATAAATAAATGGCCATTTTTTAATTGAAAAAAACGTCATCTTTCGAACCGTGCTACTCAAAAAGCTGTACTACTTTTTTGAGTCGAGATATTCGATTTTTTTCAAAATTTTGTGAGTCGAGGTATTCAATTTTGAAAAATCGAATTTTGGATAAAAATACATGAAAATTCTCAAAAAAATAAATGGCCATTTTTTAATTGGAAAAAACGTCCTCTTTCGAACCGTTCTACTCAAAAAGCTGTACTACTTCTGTGAGTCGAGATATTCAATTTTTTTCAAAATTTTGTGAGTCGAGGTATTCAATTTTGAAAAATCGAATTTTGGCCAAAAATCATGAAAATTCTCAAAAAAATAAATGGCAATTTTTTAATTGGAAAAAACGTCCTCTTTCGAACCGTGCTACTCAAAAAGCTGTACTACTTTTGTGAGTCGAGATATTCGATTTTTTTCAAAAGTTTGTGAGTCGAGGTATTCAATTTTGAAAAATCGAATTTTGGCCAAAAATACATGAAAATTCTCAAAAAAATAAATGGCCATTTTTTAATTGAAAAAAACGTCCTCTTTCGAACCGTGCTACTCAAAAAGCTGTACTACTTTTGTGTGTCGAGATATTCGATTTTTTTCAAAATTTTGTGAGCCGAGGTATTCAATTTTTAAAAATCGAATTTTGGCCAAAAATACATGAAAATTCTCAAAAAAATAAATGGCCATTTTTTAATTGGAAAAAACGTCCTCTTTCGAACCGTGCTACTCAAAAAGCTGTACTACTTTTGTGTGTCGAGATATTCGATTTTTTTCAAAATTTTGTGAGCCGAGGTATTCAATTTTGATAAATCGAATTTTGGCCAAAAATACATGAAAATTCTCAAAAAAATAAATGGCCATTTTTTAATTGGAAAAAACGTCCTCTTTCGAACCGTGCTACTCAAAAAACTGTACTACTTTTGTGAGTCGAGATATTCGATTTTTTTCAAAAGTTTGTGAGTCGAGGTATTCAATTTTGAAAAATCGAATTTTGGCCAAAAATACATGAAAATTCTCAAAAAAATAAATGGCCATTTTTTAATTGGAAAAAAACGTCCTCTTTCGAACCGTGCTACTCAAAAAGCTGTACTACTTCTGTGAGTCGAGATATTCGATTTTTTTCAAAGTTTTGTGAGTCGAGGTATTCAATTTTGAAAAATCGAATTTTGGCCAAAAATACATGAAAATTCTCAAAAAAATAAATGGCCATTTTTTAATTGGAAAAACGTCCTCTTTCGAACCGTGCTACTCAAAAAGCTGTACTACTTTTGTGAGTCGAGATATTCGATTTTTTTCAAAATTTTGTGAGTCGAGGTATTCAATTTTGATAAATCGAATTTTGGCCAAAAATACATGAAAATTCTCAAAAAAATAAATGGCCATTTTTTAATTGGAAAAAAACGTCCTCTTCCGAACCGTGCTACTCCAAAAAGCTGTACTACTTTTGTGAGTCGAGATATTCGATTTTTTTCAAAATTTTGTGAGTCGAGGTATTCAATTTTGAAAAAATCGAATTTTGGCCAAAAATACATGAAAATTCTCAAAAAAATAAATGGCCATTTTTTAATTGGAAAAAAACGTCCTCTTTCGAACCGTGCTACTCAAAAAGCTGTACTACTTTTGTGAGTCGAGATATTCGATTTTTTTCAAAATTTTGTGAGTCGAGGTATTCAATTTTGAAAAATCGAATTTTGGCCAAAAATATTCATGTATTTTTCTCTCAAATTCTCAAAAAAATAAATGGCCATTTTTTAATTGGAAAAAACGTCCTCTTTCGAACCGTGCTGCTCAAAAAGCTGTACTACTTTTGTGAGTCGAGATATTCGATTTTTTTCAAAATTTTGTGAGTCGAGGTATTCAATTTTGAAAAATCGAATTTTGGCCAAAAATACATGAAAATTCTCAAATAAATAAATGGCCATTTTTTAATTGAAAAAAACGTCATCTTTCGAACCGTGCTACTCAAAAAGCTGTACTACTTTTTTGAGTCGAGATATTCGATTTTTTTCAAAATTTTGTGAGTCGAGGTATTCAATTTTGAAAAATCGAATTTTGGCCAAAAATACATGAAAATTCTCAAAAAAATAAATGGCCATTTTTTAATTGGAAAAAACGTCCTCTTTCGAACCGTTCTACTCAAAAAGCTGTACTACTTCTGTGAGTCGAGATATTCAATTTTTTTCAAAATTTTGTGAGTCGAGGTATTCAATTTTGAAAAATCGAATTTTGGCCAAAAATCATGAAAATTCTCAAAAAAATAAATGGCAATTTTTTAATTGGAAAAAACGTCCTCTTTCGAACCGTGCTACTCAAAAAGCTGTACTACTTTTGTGAGTCGAGATATTCGATTTTTTTCAAAAGTTTGTGAGTCGAGGTATTCAATTTTGAAAAATCGAATTTTGGCCAAAAATACATGAAAATTCTCAAAAAAATAAATGGCCATTTTTTAATTGAAAAAAACGTCCTCTTTCGAACCGTGCTACTCAAAAAGCTGTACTACTTTTGTGTGTCGAGATATTCGATTTTTTTCAAAATTTTGTGAGCCGAGGTATTCAATTTTTAAAAATCGAATTTTGGCCAAAAATACATGAAAATTCTCAAAAAAATAAATGGCCATTTTTTAATTGGAAAAAACGTCCTCTTTCGAACCGTGCTACTCAAAAAGCTGTACTACTTTTGTGTGTCGAGATATTCGATTTTTTTCAAAATTTTGTGAGCCGAGGTATTCAATTTTGATAAATCGAATTTTGGCCAAAAATACATGAAAATTCTCAAAAAAATAAATGGCCATTTTTTAATTGGAAAAAACGTCCTCTTCCGAACCGTGCTACTCCAAAAAGCTGTACTACTTTTGTGAGTCGAGATATTCGATTTTTTTCAAAATTTTGTGAGTCGAGGTATTCAATTTTGAAAAATCGAATTTTGGCCAAAAATACCTGAAAATTCTAAAAAAAATAAATGGCAATTTTTTAATTGGAAAAAAACGTCCTCTTTCGAACCGTTCTACTCAAAAAGCTGTACTACTTTTGTGAGTCGAGATATTCGATTTCTTTCAAAAGTTTGTGAGTCGAGGTATTCAATTTTGAAAAATCGAATTTTGGCCAAAAATACATGAAAATTCTCAAAAAAATAAATGGCCATTTTTTAATTGGAAAAAACGTCCTCTTTCGAACCGTGCTACTCAAAAAGCTGTACTACTTCTGTGAGTCGAGATATTCGATTTTTTTCAAAATTTTGTGAGTCGAGGTATGCAATTTTGAAAAATCGAATTTTGGCCAAAAATACATGAAAATTCTCAAAAAAATAAATGGCCATTTTTTAATTGGAAAAACGTCCTCTTTCGAACCGTGCTACTCAAAAAGCTGTACTACTTTTGTGAGTCGAGATATTCGATTTTTTTCAAAATTTTGTGAGTCGAGGTATTCAATTTTGATAAATCGAATTTTGGCCAAAAATACATGAAAATTCTCAAAAAAATAAATGGCCATTTTTTAATTGGAAAAAACGTCCTCTTCCGAACCGTGCTACTCCAAAAAGCTGTACTACTTTTGTGAGTCGAGATATTCGATTTTTTTCAAAATTTTGTGAGTCGAGGTATTCAATTTTGAAAAAATCGAATTTTGGCCAAAAATACATGAAAATTCTCAAAAAAATAAATGGCCATTTTTTAATTGGAAAAAAACGTCCTCTTTCGAACCGTGCTACTCAAAAAGCTGTACTACTTTTGTGAGTCGAGATATTCGATTTTTTTCAAAATTTTGTGAGTCGAGGTATTCAATTTTGAAAAATCGAATTTTGGCCAAAAATCATGAAAATACTCAAAAAAATAAATGGCCATTTTTTAATTGGAAAAAACGTCCTCTTTCGAACCGTGCTACTCAAAAAGCTGTACTACTTTTGTGAGTCGAGATATTCGATTTTTTTCAAAATTTTGTGAGCCGAGGTATTCAATTTTGATAAATCGAATTTTGGCCAAAAATACATGAAAATTCTCAAAAAAATAAATGGCCATTTTTTAATTGGAAAAAACGTCCTCTTCCGAACCGTGCTACTCCAAAAAGCTGTACTACTTTTGTGAGTCGAGATATTCGATTTTTTTCAAAATTTTGTGAGTCGAGGTATTCAATTTTGAAAAATCGAATTTTGGCCAAAAATACCTGAAAATTCTCAAAAAAATAAATGGCCATTTTTGAATTGGAAAAAACGTCCTCTTTCGAACCGTTCTACTCAAAAAGCTGTACTACTTTTGTGAGTCGAGATATTCGATTTCTTTCAAAAGTTTGTGAGTCGAGGTATTCAATTTTGAAAAATCGAATTTTGGCCAAAAATACATGAAAATTCTCAAAAAAATAAATGGCCATTTTTTAATTGGAAAAAACGTCCTCTTTCGAACCGTGCTACTCAAAAAGCTGTACTACTTCTGTGAGTCGAGATATTCGATTTTTTTCAAAATTTTGTGAGTCGAGGTATGCAATTTTGAAAAATCGAATTTTGGCCAAAAATACATGAAAATTCTCAAAAAAATAAATGGCCATTTTTTAATTGGAAAAACGTCCTCTTTCGAACCGTGCTACTCAAAAAGCTGTACTACTTTTGTGAGTCGAGATATTCGATTTTTTTCAAAATTTTGTGAGTCGAGGTATTCAATTTTGATAAATCGAATTTTGGCCAAAAATACATGAAAATTCTCAAAAAAATAAATGGCCATTTTTTAATTGGAAAAAACGTCCTCTTCCGAACCGTGCTACTCCAAAAAGCTGTATTACTTTTGTGAGTCGAGATATTCGATTTTTTTCAAAATTTTGTGAGCCGAGGTATTCAATTTTGATAAATCGAATTTTGGCCAAAAATACATGAAAATTCTCAAAAAAATAAATGGCCATTTTTTAATTGGAAAAAAGTCCTCTTCCGAACCGTGCTACTCCAAAAAGCTGTACTACTTTTGTGAGTCGAGATATTCGATTTTTTTCAAAATTTTGTGAGTCGAGGTATTCAATTTTGAAAAATCGAATTTTGGCCAAAAATACCTGAAAATTCTCAAAAAAATAAATGGCCATTTTTTAATTGGAAAAAACGTCCTCTTTCGAACCGTTCTACTCAAAAAGCTGTACTACTTTTGTGAGTCGAGATATTCGAATTCTTTCAAAAGTTTGTGAGTCGAGGTATTCAATTTTGAAAAAATCGAATTTTGGCCAAAAATACATGAAAATTCTCAAAAAAATAAATGGCCATTTTTTAATTGGAAAAAACGTCCTCTTTCGAACCGTGCTACTCAAAAAGCTGTACTACTTTTGTGAGTCGAGATATTCGATTTTTTTCAAAATTTTGTGAGTCGAGGTATTCAATTTTGAAAAATCGAATTTTGGCCAAAAATATTCATGTATTTTTCTCTCAAATTCTCAAAAAAATAAATGGCCATTTTTTAATTGGAAAAAACGTCCTCTTTCGAACCGTGCTGCTCAAAAAGCTGTACTACTTTTGTGAGTCGAGATATTCGATTTTTTTCAAAATTTTGTGAGTCGAGGTATTCAATTTTGAAAAATCGAATTTTGGCCAAAAATACATGAAAATTCTCAAATAAATAAATGGCCATTTTTTAATTGAAAAAAACGTCATCTTTCGAACCGTGCTACTCAAAAAGCTGTACTACTTTTTTGAGTCGAGATATTCGATTTTTTTCAAAATTTTGTGAGTCGAGGTATTCAATTTTGAAAAATCGAATTTTGGCCAAAAATACATGAAAATTCTCAAAAAAATAAATGGCCATTTTTTAATTGGAAAAAACGTCCTCTTTCGAACCGTTCTACTCAAAAAGCTGTACTACTTCTGTGAGTCGAGATATTCAATTTTTTTCAAAATTTTGTGAGTCGAGGTATTCAATTTTGAAAAATCGAATTTTGGCCAAAAATCATGAAAATTCTCAAAAAAATAAATGGCAATTTTTTAATTGGAAAAAACGTCCTCTTTCGAACCGTGCTACTCAAAAAGCTGTACTACTTTTGTGAGTCGAGATATTCGATTTTTTTCAAAAGTTTGTGAGTCGAGGTATTCAATTTTGAAAAATCGAATTTTGGCCAAAAATACATGAAAATTCTCAAAAAAATAAATGGCCATTTTTTAATTGAAAAAAACGTCCTCTTTCGAACCGTGCTACTCAAAAAGCTGTACTACTTTTGTGTGTCGAGATATTCGATTTTTTTCAAAATTTTGTGAGCCGAGGTATTCAATTTTTAAAAATCGAATTTTGGCCAAAAATACATGAAAATTCTCAAAAAAATAAATGGCCATTTTTTAATTGGAAAAAACGTCCTCTTTCGAACCGTGCTACTCAAAAAGCTGTACTTCTTTTGTGTGTCGAGATATTCGATTTTTTTCAAAATTTTGTGAGCCGAGGTATTCAATTTTGATAAATCGAATTTTGGCCAAAAATACATGAAAATTCTCAAAAAAATAAATGGCCATTTTTTAATTGGAAAAAACGTCCTCTTCCGAACCGTGCTACTCCAAAAAGCTGTACTACTTTTGTGAGTCGAGATATTCGATTTTTTTCAAAATTTTGTGAGTCGAGGTATTCAATTTTGAAAAATCGAATTTTGGCCAAAAATACCTGAAAATTCTCAAAAAAATAAATGGCCATTTTTTAATTGGAAAAAACGTCCTCTTTCGAACCGTTCTACTCAAAAAGCTGTACTACTTTTGTGAGTCGAGATATTCGATTTCTTTCAAAAGTTTGTGAGTCGAGGTATTCAATTTTGAAAAATCGAATTTTGGCCAAAAATACATGAAAATTCTCAAAAAAATAAATGGCCATTTTTTAATTGGAAAAAACGTCCTCTTTCGAACCGTGCTACTCAAAAAGCTGTACTACTTCTGTGAGTCGAGATATTCGATTTTTTTCAAAATTTTGTGAGTCGAGGTATGCAATTTTGAAAAATCGAATTTTGGCCAAAAATACATGAAAATTCTCAAAAAAATAAATGGCCATTTTTTAATTGGAAAAACGTCCTCTTTCGAACCGTGCTACTCAAAAAGCTGTACTACTTTTGTGAGTCGAGATATTCGATTTTTTTCAAAATTTTGTGAGTCGAGGTATTCAATTTTGATAAATCGAATTTTGGCCAAAAATACATGAAAATTCTCAAAAAAATAAATGGCCATTTTTTAATTGGAAAAAACGTCCTCTTCCGAACCGTGCTACTCCAAAAAGCTGTACTACTTTTGTGAGTCGAGATATTCGATTTTTTTCAAAATTTTGTGAGTCGAGGTATTCAATTTTGAAAAAATCGAATTTTGGCCAAAAATACATGAAAATTCTCAAAAAAATAAATGGCCATTTTTTAATTGGAAAAAAACGTCCTCTTTCGAACCGTGCTACTCAAAAAGCTGTACTACTTTTGTGAGTCGAGATATTCGATTTTTTTCAAAATTTTGTGAGTCGAGGTATTCAATTTTGAAAAATCGAATTTTGGCCAAAAATCATGAAAATTCTCAAAAAAATAAATGGCCATTTTTTAATTGGAAAAAACGTCCTCTTTCGAACCGTGCTACTCAAAAAGCTGTACTACTTTTGTGAGTCGAGATATTCGATTTTTTTCAAAGTTTTGTGAGCCGAGGTATTCAATTTTGATAAATCGAATTTTGGCCAAAAATACATGAAAATTCTCAAAAAAATAAATGGCCATTTTTTAATTGGAAAAAACGTCCTCTTCCGAACCGTGCTACTCCAAAAAGCTGTACTACTTTTGTGAGTCGAGATATTCGATTTTTTTCAAAATTTTGTGAGTCGAGGTATTCAATTTTGAAAAATCGAATTTTGGCCAAAAATACCTGAAAATTCTCAAAAAAATAAATGGCCATTTTTGAATTGGAAAAAACGTCCTCTTTCGAACCGTTCTACTCAAAAAGCTGTACTACTTTTGTGAGTCGAGATATTCGATTTCTTTCAAAAGTTTGTGAGTCGAGGTATTCAATTTTGAAAAATCGAATTTTGGCCAAAAATACATGAAAATTCTCAAAAAAATAAATGGCCATTTTTTAATTGGAAAAAACGTCCTCTTTCGAACCGTGCTACTCAAAAAGCTGTACTACTTCTGTGAGTCGAGATATTCGATTTTTTTCAAAATTTTGTGAGTCGAGGTATGCAATTTTGAAAAATCGAATTTTGGCCAAAAATACATGAAAATTCTCAAAAAAATAAATGGCCATTTTTTAATTGGAAAAACGTCCTCTTTCGAACCGTGCTACTCAAAAAGCTGTACTACTTTTGTGAGTCGAGATATTCGATTTTTTTCAAAATTTTGTGAGTCGAGGTATTCAATTTTGATAAATCGAATTTTGGCCAAAAATACATGAAAATTCTCAAAAAAATAAATGGCCATTTTTTAATTGGAAAAAACGTCCTCTTCCGAACCGTGCTACTCCAAAAAGCTGTATTACTTTTGTGAGTCGAGATATTCGATTTTTTTCAAAATTTTGTGAGTCGAGGTATTCAATTTTGAAAAATCGAATTTTGGCCAAAAATACATGAAAATTCTCAAATAAATAAATGGCCATTTTTTAATTGAAAAAAACGTCCTCTTTCGAACCGTGCTACTCAAAAAGCTGTACTACTTTTGTGAGTCGAGATATTCGATTTTTTTCAAAATTTTGTGATTCGAGGTATTCAATTTTGAAAAATCGAATTTTGGCCAAAAATATTCATGTATTTTTCTCTCAAATTCTCAAAAAAATAAATGGCCATTTTTTAATTGGAAAAAACGTCCTCTTTCGAACCGTGCTGCTCAAAAAGCTGTACTACTTTTGTGAGTCGAGATATTCGATTTTTTTCAAAATTTTGTGAGTCGAGGTATTCAATTTTGAAAAATCGAATTTTGGCCAAAAATACATGAAAATTCTCAAATAAATAAATGGCCATTTTTTAATTGAAAAAAACGTCCTCTTTCGAACCGTGATACTCAAAAAGCTGTACTACTTTTTTGAGTCGAGATATTCGATTTTTTTCAAAATTTTGTGAGTCGAGGTATTCAATTTTGAAAAATCGAATTTTGGCCAAAAATACATGAAAATTCTCAAAAAAATAAATGGCCATTTTTTAATTGGAAAAAACGTCCTCTTTCGAACCGTTCTACTCAAAAAGCTCTACTACTTCTGTGAGTCGAGATATTCAATTTTTTTCAAAATTTTGTGAGTCGAGGTATTCAATTTTGAAAAATCGAATTTTGGCCAAAAATCATGAAAATTCTCAAAAAAATAAATGGCAATTTTTTAATTGGAAAAAACGTCCTCTTTCGAACCGTGCTACTCAAAAAGCTGTACTACTTTTGTGAGTCGAGATATTCGATTTTTTTCAAAAGTTTGTGAGTCGAGGTATTCAATTTTGAAAAATCGAATTTTGGCCAAAAATACATGAAAATTCTCAAAAAAATAAATGGCCATTTTTTAATTGAAAAAAACGTCCTCTTTCGAACCGTGCTACTCAAAAAGCTGTACTACTTTTGTGTGTCGAGATATTCGATTTTTTTCAAAATTTTGTGAGCCGAGGTATTCAATTTTGATAAATCGAATTTTGGCCAAAAATACATGAAAATTCTCAAAAAAATAAATGGCCATTTTTTAATTGGAAAAAACGTCCTCTTCCGAACCGTGCTACTCCAAAAAGCTGTACTACTTTTGTGAGTCGAGATATTCGATTTTTTTCAAAATTTTGTGAGTCGAGGTATTCAATTTTGAAAAATCGAATTTTGGCCAAAAATACCTGAAAATTCTCAAAAAAATAAATGGCCATTTTTTAATTGGAAAAAACGTCCTCTTTCGAACCGTTCTACTCAAAAAGCTGTACTACTTTTGTGAGTCGAGATATTCGATTTCTTTCAAAAGTTTGTGAGTCGAGGTATTCAATTTTGAAAAATCGAATTTTGGCCAAAAATACATGAAAATTCTCAAAAAAATAAATGGCCATTTTTTAATTGGAAAAAACGTCCTCTTTCGAACCGTGCTACTCAAAAAGCTGTACTACTTCTGTGAGTCGAGATATTCGATTTTTTTCAAAATTTTGTGAGTCGAGGTAAGCAATTTTGAAAAATCGAATTTTGGCCAAAAATACATGAAAATTCTCAAAAAAATAAATGGCCATTTTTTAATTGGAAAAACGTCCTCTTTCGAACCGTGCTACTCAAAAAGCTGTACTACTTTTGTGAGTCGAGATATTCGATTTTTTCAAAATTTTGTGAGTCGAGGTATTCAATTTTGATAAATCGAATTTTGGCCAAAAATACATGAAAATTCTCAAAAAAATAAATGGCCATTTTTTAATTGGAAAAAACGTCCTCTTCCGAACCGTGCTACTCCAAAAGCTGTACTACTTTTGTGAGTCGAGATATTCGATTTTTTTCAAAATTTTGTGAGTCGAGGTATTTCAATTTTGACAAAATCGAATTTTGGCCAAAAATACATGAAAATTCTCAAAAAAATAAATGGCCATTTTTTAATTGGAAAAAAACGTCCTCTTTCGAACCGTGCTACTCAAAAAGCTGTACTACTTTTGTGAGTCGAGATATTCGATTTTTTTCAAAATTTTGTGAGTCGAGGTATTCAATTTTGAAAAATCGAATTTTGGCCAAAAATATTCATGTATTTTTCTCTCAAATTCTCAAAAAAATAAATGGCCATTTTTTAATTGGAAAAAACGTCCTCTTTCGAACCGTGCTGCTCAAAAAGCTGTACTACTTTTGTGAGTCGAGATATTCGATTTTTTTCAAAATTTTGTGAGTCGAGGTATTCAATTTTGAAAAATCGAATTTTGGCCAAAAATACATGAAAAATTCTCAAATAAATAAATGGCCATTTTTTAATTGAAAAAAACGTCCTCTTTCGAACCGTGCTACTCAAAAAGCTGTACTACTTTTTTGAGTCGAGATATTCGATTTTTTTCAAAATTTTGTGAGTCGAGGTATTCAATTTTGAAAAATCGAATTTTGGCCAAAAATACATGAAAATTCTCAAAAAAATAAATGGCCATTTTTTATTTGGAAAAAACGTCCTCTTTCGAACCGTTCTACTCAAAAAGCTGTACTACTTCTGTGAGTCGAGATATTCGATTTTTTTCAAAATTTTGTGAGTCGAGGTATTCAATTTTGAAAAATCGAACTTTGGCCAAAAATACATGAAAATTCTCAAAAAAATAAGTGGCCATTTTTTAATTGAAAAAAACGTCCTCTTTCGAACCGTGCTACTCAAAAAGCTGTACTACTTTTGTGTGTCGAGATATTCGATTTTTTCAAAATTTTGTGAGCCGAGGTATTCAATTTTGATAAATCGAATTTTGGCCAAAAATACATGAAAATTCTCAAAAAAATAATGGGCCATTTTTTTAATTGGAAAAAACGTCCTCTTCCGAACCGTGCTACTCCAAAAAGCTGTACTACTTTTGTGAGTCGAGATATTCGATTTTTTTCAAAATTTTGTGAGTCGAGGTATTCAATTTTGAAAAATCGAATTTTGGCCAAAAATACCTGAAAATTCTCAAAAAAATAAATGGCCATTTTTTAATTGGAAAAAACGTCCTCTTTCGAACCGTTCTACTCAAAAAGCTGTACTACTTTTGTGAGTCGAGATATTCGATTTCTTTCAAAAGTTTGTGAGTCGAGGTATTCAATTTTGAAAAATCGAATTTTGGCCAAAAATACATGAAAATTCTCAAAAAAATAAATGGCCATTTTTTAATTGGAAAAAACGTCCTCTTTCGAACCGTGCTACTCAAAAAGCTGTACTACTTCTGTGAGTCGAGATATTCGATTTTTTTCAAAATTTTGTGAGTCGAGGTATGCAATTTTGAAAAATCGAATTTTGGCCAAAAATACATGAAATTCTCAAAAAAATAAATGGCCAATTTTTTAATTGGAAAAACGTCCTCTTTCGAACCGTGCTACTCAAAAAGCTGTACTACTTTTGTGAGTCGAGATATTCGATTTTTTTCAAAATTTTGTTAGTCGAGGTATTCAATTTTGATAAATCGAATTTTGGCCAAAAATACATGAAAATTCTCAAAAAAATCAATGGCCATTTTTTAATTGGAAAAAACGTCCTCTTCCGAACCGTGTACTCCAAAAAGCTGTACTACTTTTGTGAGTCGAGATATTCGATTTTTTTCAAAATTTTGTGAGTCGAGGTATTCAATTTTGAAAAAATCGAATTTTGGCCAAAAATACATGAAAATTCTCAAAAAAATAATGGCCATTTTTTAATTGGAAAAAAACGTCCTCTTTCGAACCGGGCTACTCAAAAAGCTGTACTACTTTTGTGAGTCGAGATATTCGATTTTTTTCAAAATTTTGTGAGTCGAGGTATTCAATTTTGAAAAATCGAATTTTGGCCAAAAATCATGAAAATTCTCAAAAAATAAATGGCCATTTTTTAATTGGAAAAAACGTCCTCTTTCGAACCGTGCTACTCAAAAAGCTGTACTACTTTTGTGAGTCGAGATATTCGATTTTTTTCAAAATTTTGTGAGCCGAGGTATTCATTTTGATAAATCGAATTTTGGCCAAAAATACATGAAAATTCTCAAAAAATAAATGGCCATTTTTTAATTGGAAAAAACGTCCTCTTCCGAACCGTGCTACTCCAAAACCTGTACTACTTTTGTGAGTCGAGATATTCGATTTTTTTCAAAATTTTGTGAGTCGAGGTATTCAATTTTGAAAAATCGAATTTTGGCCAAAAATACCTGAAAATTCTCAAAAAAATAAATGGCCATTTTTTAATTGGAAAAAACGTCCTCTTTCGAACCGTTCTACTCAAAAAACTGTACTACTTTTGTGAGTCGAGATATTCGATTTTTTCAAAAGTTTGTGAGTCGAGGTATTCAATTTTGAAAAATCGAATTTTGGCCAAAAATACATGAAAATTCTCAAAAAAATAAATGGCCCATTTTTTAATTGGAAAAAACGTCCTCTTCCGAACCGTGCTACTCCAAAAAGCTGTACTACTTTTGTGAGTCGAGATATTCGATTTTTTTCAAAATTTTGTGAGTCGAGGTATTCAATTTTGAAAAAATCGAATTTTGGCCAAAAATACATGAAAATTCTCAAAAAAATAAATGGCCATTTTTTAATTGGAAAAAAAACGTCCTCTTTCGAACCGTGCTACTCAAAAAGCTGTACTACTTCTGTGAGTCGAGATATTCGATTTTTTTCAAAATTTTGTGAGTCGAGGTATTCAATTTTGAAAAATCGAATTTTGGCCAAAAATATTCATGTATTTTTCTCTCAAATTCTCAAAAAAATAAATGGCCATTTTTTTAATTGGAAAAAACGTCCTCTTTCGAACCGTGCTGCTCAAAAAGCTGTACTACTTTTGTGAGTCGAGATATTCGATTTTTTTTCAAAATTTTGTGAGTCGAGGTATTCAATTTTGAAAAATCGAATTTTGGCCAAAAATACATGAAAATTCTCAAAAAAATAAATGGCCATTTTTTAATTGGAAAAAACGTCCTCTTTCGAACCGTGCTACTCAAAAAGCTGTACTACTTTTGTGAGTCGAGATATTCGATTTTTTTCAAAAGTTTGTGAGTCGAGGTATTCAATTTTGAAAAATCGAATTTTGGCCAAAAATATTCATGTATTTTTCTCTCAAATTCTCAAAAAAATAAATGGCCATTTTTTAATTGGAAATAACGTCCTCTTTCGAACCGTGCTACTCAAAAAGCTGTACTACTTTTGTGAGTCGAGATATTCGATTTTTTTCAAAATTTTATGAGTCGAGGTATTCAATTTTGAAAAATCGAATTTTGGCCAAAAATACATGAAAATTCTCAAAAAAATAAATGGCCATTTTTTTAATTGGAAAAAAACGTCCTCTTTCGAACCGGGCTACTCAAAAAGCTGTACTACTTTTGTGAGTCGAGATATTCGATTTTTTTCAAAATTTTGTGAGTCGAGGTATTCAATTTTGAAAAATCGAATTTTGGCCAAAAATCATGAAAATTCTCAAAAAAATAAATGGCCATTTTTTAATTGGAAAAAACGTCCTCTTTCGAACCGTGCTACTCAAAAAGCTGTACTACTTTTGTGAGTCGAGATATTCGATTTTTTCAAAATTTTGTGAGCCGAGGTATTCAATTTTGATAAATCGAATTTTGGCCAAAAATACATGAAAATTCTCAAAAAAATAAATGGCCATTTTTTAATTGGAAAAAACGTCCTCTTCCGAACCGTGCTACTCCAAAATGCTGTACTACTTTTGTGAGTCGAGATATTCGATTTTTTTCAAAATTTTGTGAGTCGAGGTATTCAATTTTGAAAAATCGAATTTTGGCCAAAAATACCTGAAAATTCTCAAAAAAATAAATGGCCATTTTTAATTGGAAAAAACGTCCTCTTTCGAACCGTTCTACTCAAAAAGCTGTACTACTTTTGTGAGTCGAGATATTCGATTTCTTTCAAAAGTTTGTTAGTCGAGGTATTCAATTTTGAAAAATCGAATTTTGGCCAAAAATACATGAAAATTCTCAAAAAATAAATGGCCATTTTTTAATTGGAAAAAAACGTCCTCTTTCGAACCGTGCTACTCAAAAAGCTGTACTACTTCTGTGAGTCGAGATATTCGATTTTTTTCAAAATTTTGTGAGTCGAGGTATGCAATTTTGAAAAATCGAATTTTGGCCAAAAATACATGAAAATTCTCAAAAAAATAAATGGCCATTTTTTAATTAGAAAAACGTCCTCTTTCGAACCGTGCTACTCAAAAAGCTGTACTACTTTTGTGAGTCGGGATATTCGATTTTTTTCAAAATTTTGTGAGTCGAGGTATTCAATTTTGATAAATCGAATTTTGGCCAAAAATACATGAAAATTCTCAAAAAAATAAATGGCCATTTTTTAATTGGAAAAAACGTCCTCTTCCGAACCGTGCTACTCAAAAAAGCTGTACTACTTTTGTGAGTCGAGATA